>JAWPNB010000003.1:28680000-29930000 GCA_033996785.1 Trichosanthes truncata | reverse complement strand
GTGCAAGGCCATAACGTTGAGGAGTGGATGATGAGGAGATTGAGAATCCAGGGGTTAGGCAAAAAAAATGACGCAAACTAAGATTTCTGGCCTGTCTTTTCATTTTAATTCTACTAATGGGTGCTGTGGTTTAGAGAAAGAAAAGAAAAATGAAGGTGAGAAAAAGAAATTTGAGAAAAGAGATGAGAATCTGAAAGAGAAGGCGTTCCAAGAGCCATCAGGAGGAGAAAACTTTAAGGCATCAAGGTGTAGGCCAGTGGATAAGGATACACACATAAATTAGATGCTCAATTTGCTGATTTTTTAGAAAATGTTTAAAAAGCTGCATATTAACATCCCTCTTGCAGATGCTTTTGTAAAGATGCCAAACTATGGGAGATTCATGAAAGAAATGTTGTCAAAGAAACAGAAGTTCGAGGTGAATGCAATGCTCAGTCTATCTGAGAATAGCACTAGGATCTTGAAATAGAAGATGCCCCCGAAACAGAAGGATCCAGGGAGTGTTACTATCCATTGTGAAATTGGTAGTTTAACTATAGTAGGGCATTATGTGATTTAGGAGCCAATATTAACCTCATGCCTTATTCTTTATTTAGGAAACTTGGACTACAGGAGATCCAACCCACAGATATTACCCTCTAGCTTATCGATCGATCGATTGCAAGACCGAAAGGTATAGTGGAGGATGTGCTTGTTAAAGTTAACAAGTTCATTTTTCCTATAGACTTCGTTGTCATGGATATGGACAAGGATGAGGAGATCCTGATCATACTTGGGAGGACGTTGTTAGCCACGAGCAAAGCGAAAGTGATCATGCATCGAAGTAAGCTAACTTTGCAAGTTGATGATGAGAAGGTAATTTTCACATCTTTGACCCTATTAATGCTTTTAGTTCTGAGGGTAAGAGATTTAGGGTTGATTTAAAGGAAGTTAGACCTTCAAGGCATTGTGATAGAAATAAGCCTTGAGATTTTGAAATGTTGGATGCTTTTGATTCTTCTTATGATGTATCTCCTGTTGTTTTGATATCTGATTCTGAAAGTTCAATGAATGTTGGTTCTGATGTGTTGAATGTTCACTCTGTATCGGTTAGGAATATTTATGATAGTTTTTCATTTTTAAGAAAAAATGATGTTGGTGTTGGTGTATCTAATCACCCTTACTGCATGTTGACTAAATGCACTGTGAGTGAATCCATTTTTTATGCTAATTGTTTGAGTGAGGGTGTTCAAAAAGTATTTAATGTCGAGCATGTGTTAGATGATTTTCTTGAGAATAGCAATTTTTTTGCTTGTAATCATAATACCATGCTTGAGAAGAAATTGAATTTTGAGAGAATTAAATTTAAAAATTTGTTGAAGAAAGATTTGTTTGTTGAGAGTGTTGAGCATGATACTATTGTGCCTCCTCATTCATTTCCTGTCCTATATAGGAATCACGAGGAGATGTCTGCTTTAGGTGCTTTAGATACTTCTATTCCCTTTCCCATTTATAATAATTCTTTCTCCCAATGTTTAATTGGTTGTTCTGATGATAAATCCATGGGAGGTTATGCTGTTGGTATTGAGAATACAGAAATGAGGGAGGATGTCCGATTCTTTGTCTTTGAGCCACCTTGAGAAGTGTTTAGGGAACGTCAAGTTAATGATGCTAAACAAGCGCTTCTTGGGAGGCAACCCAAAGTTCCTTTTGTTGTTTTGCTTTCATTTTCGTTGTTAGTTGAATAAATGGCCCTTGTCTGTTTTGCAATTTCCTAAAGTTGTTGAGATCGATTATGCTCATCATAGGAGGTTTTTCACTTTTTCAGGGAAGTACCATTACCCTTAATCTTTTCATTCGTCCCTTTTCAATTTTTAATTGTTTTAAGGTAAACATTGAGCATAATGTTTGATTTAAGGGTGGGTGGAATGGTGCTACGCTTAGATTTGGTTGATGGAGAAATTTTATTTGAATTATTGATTGTTGAGCTTAATTGAAAATTTTGATGATTGTTGAGATTGTGTACTGTAGAGTTGTTTTAGGATTTTGTATGTTGAAGTGATCATGAGATTCTATGATTTGTGCTCCTTAGTTGATTGTGTTTGCATATTATTCTGGAATTTGAGCATGCTGAAATTTGAGTAAATTTAAAATTTTTGCTTTGGAATCTTTGCAAATGATGAGCACTTAGCCTAATTTTGATAAGTTGAGAATTTAATGGAGTTTTATGTTTTCTAGAAGTTTGTTGTCACTCAGATAGGCTTAAGGCTTGTTTTGTTAATGAACTTGCTAGTAATGTTGAGCTTAAGGGTAAGAAAAAAAATGTGTTATTTGCCTACAGAAAAGAAACTTTTGAGCTCAAAAAAATATTAGTGAGAAAAGAAAAGAAAAGAAATTACTTTGCATGAATTTTAAGTGTTCGAGGTTAAAAAGAGCTACCTCTATCGTGATCACTTAGGTCATCCATTAAGCGAGTGCTCTGGATAAGGGTCCCTGCGATATAAGTGTGAAAGCTATTGCACCTAATTATTGCAAAAAGCAAGTGTGGGGGAGTACTACCCCATAGTGAGTTTAGACACCTAGATTTTTATTACTTTCTTGATTGTGAGGGAGCTGAATTAAGTATTTCGAGCTAGTGTAAGGAGAAGATGAATGGAAGAATGTATAAAATTACTCTGAAGTAGCAAACGAGACATCCTTAGGCTATGTACACTCACACGCAAAAAGTTTAGAGTTTCATTTAAATTGCTCGTGATTTAGGCATGATCTCATTTCATTGTTCTTGTTCTCTAATTCCACTTTTGAGTACATTGAGAATGGTGTCATCTTTGCATACATTGTTCTGAAACATTTATCTGCTTAATGAGAGTTTGATTTTGTTTTGCTCGAGACTAGCAAAAGGTTTATCTTCTTAATGAGAGTTTGATTTTGTTTTGCTCAGGACTAGCAAAAGGTTAAGTGTGGGGGTATTTGATAGCACTAATTTAGTGCTATATTTATGTCCAATTAATTACTAGTTTTGCATGTAATTGTGAGCTTTTACGTGGATATTTTGCATATTTCAAGAAATCAAGTGTTTCGGACTAAAGTTTATGAATTTGGAGTTTCGGGTGATTTATGGAGCTTAAAATGACCCAAATTGGAGCTAAGTATGGAGGAAAGGGGCTTCACAAGCATGTTTGGCCTAGAATAGCATCTCGACACCCAAAAAGAGCATTGAGACGCCGTAATTGGATGTTCAAACCCGAGGGCTAGCGTCAAGATGTTGTCCTATGGTTTCTCGACGCTAGAGAAGCACGCGCGCGAGTATTTGCGTCCGAAGTGTTTCAATGCTGAGGCGCTGAGGACGCCCGCTTTAAGTTATGCAGTGTGTTTCGCACAGTTTCGAGTCATTGTGCATAGCATCTCAACGCTGTGTCGAAGTCTAGTATAAATTCATCGTTTTGAGTCTGAAAATGGGGAGACCATTCTAGGGTTTTTAGCCCAAATTCTGATTTCTTACCTTCTTGGAACGTGTGGAGCGTGGTTGGAGGTGCTCAGGAGCAGATTTTGAGGCTTGAGAATGTGGGAATCGAGGCAGGAGTCAAGATTGCAGCATCAACGAGTTTAGTTTTTTGTTTCATTGAAGGGAATAATCGAATTAAACCCACAACAGAAGCATAGGAATCGTCTTTGATTTATTTAGATTTAAACTAAAATACAAGGGTTAAGCATAACATACCTTGAAAATATGGAGATTCTTCTGGCGGGTCTTTATCTCTTCCACAAAGTCTTCCTCGCTATGACTCGAATACAGAACCAAGGCTTGTGGGAGCTTTTTGAAAGAAAATTCACAAGGTATTAAAGAAGAAGAGGTCTAGAGAGAATTCTTTAATTCTCTCTATTGACGAGATGTGTGTTGTGAAGAATTCCCAATGGCTCACCCCTAGGGTCCTATTTATAGTGATCTAAGGAAGATAATTAAATAATATATTTTAATATCTAATATATTAAAATATATTTATCTAACCAATTTGAATCTTATTCAAACCTTTTAAAATTCTCCTACGACATTTATTTCCTAATTTGAATCCAATTCAAATTTAATAAATATCTTTTCTTTAATGTATTAATTATTTTAATATTTAATGTATCAAATACAATAAATATATTTTCCTCTTTTATATTTAATATATCTAATATATTAAATATTAATTTGAACATTTCAAATTTTTTTCTTTCAACTAAATTGATCTTTTAGTGTTACTATGAGCTAGCAATGGGACTTTATGGACCTACAGATTATAAGCTCCAATGATACAAAATTAATTAATTAAACTCTTTAATTAATCAATTTTCATTCATTAACTCTAGGGTCACTTCACTATAGACCTAAAGTTGCACTCTTATACACTGTGGGACAAGTTGTGTCCATTGATATAATCACTACATGTAAGTCGATCCTTCACAAGTTGTTCGTAATTACAGCTGGGTCAAAAAGTCCGTTTTACCCCTATAATTACATCTTGCACCTTAAGTACCACTGATTCTCTAATGAACAATATGTTTATAATCTAATTATAAACTAAATCCCTCACGGGCCAATGAGAGGGTGAGGCCCCATTGTTCAAGTCCCGAAATCAGCACTTAAGGAAACTACTCATTTACTTATCCTATATGGGAAGAAGTGAATTCCATCTTGTGAGATTATGTTCCCAGCTTCCTATTTGGTCAAGTCTCCAAAATGGTAGGTATATTGAATCGGCTATAAAAGCCACTCTCACCCATGCAAATCAAAGGACAAGCCCTCACAGGCAGGAGTTCATAACTCACTCAGGATTAAGATCGAGTCGCATATGATCATCCTAATGAAATATTAATCTTCTCAATTAACGGATTTATAAAGAGAGATTAAATATTTCGTGGTCCAGTCTTATACAAACTCATTGTATAAGATACCCCCACTGACATGTCTCCACATGAATGATTTGGATCAAATCATTTGTAACTATTACAAAGTGGGCCGTATTAATAGTGTTACCAGGATAAGGCACCCAACCTTATCCATATACTATGACCCTTTAGGTTATTGCTTGAACATAATCCTCTCGTATGTCAACCACATATTGTTCAAGATTACAATAATAACCTTGGATTTTTCATATAATGGATAATATTATATTGCAAATAAAATAATCAAAATTATTATTAATAAATTATTAATTACGAGGCTTTAGAGCATAAATCCCAACATTCCTACCCTTGATTCATGTATCTTAGGGCTGTAAGACAGTGTTTGATGTACTGTTCAATAACTTTTATGAGCTAATTGTAGTTGTTTAGGGGTTAAGAGCACTTTAGTTTTGTAATTATGGTTTAATTGTGATTATTGACATTTAATTACATGTTTAATTTCATTTGATTGGGTTGCACTTATTGCCTCTAATTAGTTGAACTTAGTCTTAAATTGAGCTCGACAGAGAGAATTCAGGATCGAATTAATTCAATTAACATCCGTAGATTGCCTAAGTGACATAAGAATAACAATTGACAGGTGAGGCTTATTATGAGTGGGCTTAATCCTTATTTGTTAATCAATAAACGCTAAGAACACTTAGATAAGTGATTGATTAAGCATGTTCGAATAAGACCGACAGGAGATTTTGATCGGTTTAGCTCTAGGTTTATGAAATTGGCATGATTAAATTAATGTTGTGTTCAATTCCCTTAATTGAAATAAAAAAGTGCTTGATCCTCTAAACTTCCCCTTAAATTGCTATCTCCATTCCTTTAATTCGATTTCTAGTGTAGAATTTTATTTCAAGCATTCTATTTTCCTTAGTCTAAGTCCTAAATAGTTCCAATCATCAGTAATCCTAGTAATTAATTAACTAGAAAAAGCTTCATTCTTGCTTCCTCATGGGATACGATACTTGATACTCTTGTGTTGTTTAATTATTACTTCGATCACGTGCGCTTGCATCCAAAGAGTGGACTAGAGATTAAAAGCATTAAGGACAAAATGCATAAATGAAAATAAATGCCAACAATCATAAAATCTAATTAATTAAGCAAAAAGGGTCCAAAAGATTACTTCTATCCCTATAATTATAGAATTTAGCTACTCATAATCACTAAAACACAATCTAAATTCAAAAAGTCAACTGTAATTCGAATACAAATTCATGGAAAAAGGAAAGGAAACTCGATACTAAGCGTCGATCTCTCGTTCCGTGACAGTCTCCATAAATCTCGAGCTCTTGATCTTCAATAAATGCTCCAAAGTCCTGCCCAAAACCCTCAAATACGGCTACAATCGAGATTAGAAAACCCTCAAAATTGGCACCCCAAATCCATAGACTTAAGGATGAATATATATGGTCTAACAATGTACCATTGAGATGCAAGGGCAGCGTCTTGACACTACCCAAAACAATGATGGTTTTCAAGAGTTGAGACGCTACGAACAAAATTTCACAAATGCATGTTTTGAGTGTCTAGCATGGCGTCAAAACCCTTCAAGTGTATCGTTGAGCCGCTATAAGTAGTGTCTCAACACTATCCTCACAACTTTATCATCATTTTGGCTGCAAATAGGAGCGTTAAGACGCCCTGAGAGTGTCTTAGCATCTCAGGGCTCTCCCCTCGAGTCTAACTTTAGTTTCTTCATCTCTTCACTTCTTCGATCTTCAATTCAGCTCCAAAAGGCTCTGAATTCACTCAAATACTCTTGAACACTCTGGTTTTGCTCCATTTTCTCGATATCTACAAAATCAACACAAATAGACATCAAAGCACACTAAATCACCACAAAACTAGCCAAATTATAAGGCCTAAGATAGCACTATTTGAGTGCTATCAAATACCCCCAAACTTAAGCTTTTGTTAGTCCCAAGCAAAATAAAACAAAACCACATATGAATCAATAGTAGCAATTAGGTGACTCTAGCCATAATATTCTAAACAACAAATAGAAACAATTGAAAGAAATACTCAAGCCCATTTATTCATTAAGAAATTTAACTATAACCTTCTCATCCCTTGCACGTGTGTGTGCACAGCTGATAAAAAGCTTGTCGAAGGCTCTATCAAATACAATTATTAACCAAACCTTTACAATTTGCAGTAGTAATGGCTAGGGTCGATCTCAGGGATTGGATTTCTTAGCTTAATTAAGTACTATAGTTACCTATGCTCAATTTTATCTAGAGAACCAACAATAGAAGAAAAATCAAATTAAAACCTAAAATAACTATTTACAAGGTTGGAGACACTTAGAGGGAACCTTCTTGAAACAATAATTTAATTTCGTAAAACGAATTTGGTCCTATATAGGAGATAATATACATAAATAACAATTATAAGCCAAGAAATTACCTAATTTATTAGTTGACTTTTCCAAGCCCAACTAAACCTCATGCTTAGTGATAAATCAACATTCCAACCTATTTTTATAACTAAACAGGGTAATGAATAAAGTTCTATTGTGGCTTCTATCAGCAAAAATTCCATTCCCATGCAAAAATTCATTAACAGTTATACATTCAAATCTAAATTCAAGTTCTTCTTTTTCAAGCAAAACCCAATTTTATCAAAATTAAACGTTGGCCAAACGATTAAACAATACTCTCTAGAATGCATAAATAAACTGTTATAATATAAATATCTCTAAAATTAAACCAAACGAGTGAAAACAAACCATGTTTAAGACAATTATTCTCTCAAAATTCACTACAGATTAAAACTCAAGCAACATCTAAAAACAAAGACTACAAAATAAATAAGGAAGAAGGGGAAAACTCTTTGATGCATGCCACACTCATTCCCGTTGTGAAACATCGAGATCTCGAGCCTTGAATGTCTTTCTCAGCTCTCAAGAATGCTCCCTTAATCCCAACTATAAGGTAGAAATCGAGTTTAGACTGATTCCTCTCCAAATGGTCTCCTCAAATCCGCAACCCAAATTGTTATATTTATAATCCTCGGGATAGAGTCGAGACGCTTTGACCTAATTCGTTTGATAAACACAAAACGTCGGGGTAGCATTGAGATGCTACACGCAGCGTCTCAACGCTACGGATGGAAAAGGATTGGCGCGCGTGTTTCTAGCGTCGAGATGCTATAAAGTAGCATCTCAATGCTACTTATGCAGAAAGTTGAGTTTGGATAGATGCATCTATAGCTTTGAGACGCTATGTTCAGCATCTTAACGCTATCCTCTCGAGTCATGAAGCTTTAACTTGTTTTCTCTTCAATTCCAAGCCTCCCTTGAAGCTCCAAAAACAAAAATATCTTCCTCACATGCTTAATTTCACCATGTTTGCTCGAATCCTACAAAATTAATAGATTAATTAGATGAAAGTATATTTTAACACCTCAAACTAGCAAGAATATAGGCCAAGGAATAGTACATTTTTGTATACTATCAAATACCACCAAACTTAGATTTTTGCTAGTCCTCGAGCAAAATACAACACAACTCTCAAATGATTAATAATTGCAAACAATGGGCTCAAGCTTCAATATTCTAAATAATAAATACATTACCAAAAGCATAAACCAATCAAACATACCCCGTCGCAAAGAAATTTAAATTAAAATCTCTCCTCCTTTGTGTGTGTGTGAAAAGTCTCCTATGTTAGTCTTTATAAGCCTTGAACAGTTTTACACAATCATCCGTTCATTTTCCCCCTACTTCTAGCTCTAAGTTCCAATTATTGGGCCTCTTCACTCTCAAGAAAATTATATGCCACTAGGGTGCCTTAACACAGGGTAGGCCTCCTCGAAACTTTTATTTTCTCAATAAATAAGTGAACACGAGCTTTCACACTTACGCTGTAGGGACCCTTACCTAGAGCACTCGCTCAATGAGTGGCCTAACTGAACACAACGGAGGTAGCTCTTTTTGTCCTTAATTTTAAGCGAGCAAGTTATTTTTATTTTCTTTAAATTAAGATATAAAGCACAAAGCTCAACTAGGCAAATATATAAGCATGAATCTTCCTCAGTGTAACATTATTAACTATCATTCAACTTAGCCTTCTAACAGGTTCCTAGTCCTTTTGGGGTGACAACGTACATATGGACCATATAACCTTATTCCAAGCCTTCAAAACCAAAAACAGGAGAACTAGGTGCAGTACTTAGATAAAGGAATTAAGGAAAAAATTTAAATTAACTCCATTCTAGGGTATGCTCTCATATTTCCACCATTGCATACTATCATTATTTCAACATATCCTAAGTTGTCTTAGCCACAAAGGATGCAATACACTTCATCCAGATCATATAAAAATTTTAAAAACAAACATGCTCAGAAACCATGACTTGCAAAGTATTGTCCACCCCCAAACTTAAAACCATCATTGTCCTTAATGTAAAAAAATAATTTAAATTGAATCAAGATCATATAAAAATAATGGAAAAGAAAGAAGAGTGAACAATACTACCCTAATAAAAGAGGGTCTGTGTAATGTCCTCAATGAATGGGAGAAAGAGAGTCACCTGAATGATCGAGGTCCTGCACGACGGGAACAAGATTAAATGGCACTCCAACAACCTAAACTAGATAGAGAAAAATAACAAAGCACAACTCAGAAGAAAGGGAAAGGGAACTTGGGTTGCCTCCAAGAAGCGCTTTCTTTAACATCTTTAGCTAGATGAAACTCAAATGGTGACTCAATTCTTGCACGAATCTATGCCAACATCCTTGGTGAGCACCCACTCCAACGGATCCCTGTTCAACATCACTTCTTGAAACTCATTAGTCAAATTATCAATATCATCCACAAACATACCTTGGCTCATTTCGCAAGGATATTTCATCGCTTTGCTTATGTTACCTTTTCGTCTTTTACCTGAAAATATATCTTTCCATCTTTCTCTTTAATGGAGGCTTCCCCTGTGGCAAGGAAAGGTCATCCTAGGATGATGGGAATGTCATAATCACCCTCCATATCTAGCACCACAAAGTCTGCAGGGATTAAAAATTTGTCTACCTTACCATTAATTTTAACAGTTCCACATAAAAGCAAGGAAAGATTTTAGATGTGAGTTTGAGTCCTTTGTAGGATGTCCTCGAAAAGCACTGTCCCTCGCCATCTGAATTAGGCCAATTTTTAACTCGAAATTATTTAAAGCGATGGGTGCATGGACTATTCCAGAACTCTCCGAAGGGAAAACAGGCTTAAAGTAGTCTCTGATAGCCTTTTGCTTTTCTGCTTGTTCACCCTCCATTTGTTGATTTTGAGTTTCTCTTCGAATTTGGCGGTTTCGTCTGCATGTGTGCTTAATTTCTAGATCAAAGGGCTCCAAATTCTCCCTAGCTCTGGGCATAAACCAAGTGAACCTGAACAGAATACAACAAGACCAAAGTAAAAAAGTAAATAAAAGACAAAATTAAGAATAAAAATAAGAAAATAAAAATATAACACAAAAGAAGAGTTATACATTTTTCCAAATAAAAACTATCTACACTAATTACACTCTAAATTAAAATTAAGCATTTTCACCACAATATTAATTAAACTAAAATACGCCAATCTCCAGCAACGGCGCCAATTTGATAAAAAGCTTGTCGAAGGCTCTATCAAATACAATTATTAACCAGACCTTTACAATTTGCAGTAGTAATGGCCAGGGTCGATCTCAGGGATTGGATTTCTTAGCTTAATTAAGTACTATAGTTACCAATGCTCAATTTTATCTAGAGAACCAACAATAGAAGAAAAATCAAATTAAAACCTAAAATAACTATTTACAAGGTTGGAGACACGTAGAGGGAACCTTCTTGAAACAATGATTTAATTTCGTAAAACCAATTTGGTTCTATATAAGAGATAATATACATAAATAACAATTATAAGCCAAGAAATTACCCAATTTATTAGTTGACTTTTTCAAGCCCAACTAAACCTCATGCTTAGTGATAAATCAACATTTCAATCTATTTTTATAACTAAACATGGCATTGAATAAAGTTCTATTGTGGCTTCTATTAGCAAAAATTCCATTCCCATGCAAAAATTCACCAACAATTATACATTCAAATCTAAATTCGAGTTCTTCTTTTTCAAGCAAAGACTCAATTTTATTAAAATTAAACATTGGCCAAACAATTAAACAATACTCTCTAGAATGCATAAATAAACTGTTATAATATAAATATCTCTAAAATTAAACCAAATGAGTGAAAACAAACAAAGTTCAAGACAATTATTCTCTCAAAATTCACTACAGATTAAAACTCAAGCAACATCTAAAAACAAAGAGTACAAAATAAATAAGGAAGAAGGGGAAAACTCTTTACGCATGCCACACTTGTTCCCGTTGTGAAACACAACGATCTCAAGCCTTGAATGTCTTCCTCAGCTCTCAAGAATGCTCCTTTAATCCCAACTATGAGGTAGAAATCGAGTTTAGACTGATTCCTATCCAAATGGTCTCCCCAAATCTGCAGCCCAAATTGTTATATTTATAATCCTCGGGACAGCGTCTCGACGCTGTGACCTAATTCGTTTGATAAATACAAAAATTTGGGGTAACGTTGAGATGCTACACGCAGCGTCTCAATGCTACGAACGGAAAAGGATTGGCAAGTGTATTTCTAGCATCATGACGCTATAAAGTAGCGTCTCAACGCTACTTATGCGGGAAGTTGAGCTTGGATAGCTGCATCTATAGCGTTGAGACGCTATGGACAGCGTTGAGACGCTATCCTCTCTGGTCATGAAGCTTTAACTTGTTTTCTCTTCAATTCCAAGCCTCCAAGTCATGCCTTGAAGCTCCAAAAACACCAATATCTTCGTCACATGCTCAATTTCACCATGTTTGCTCGAATCCTACAAAATTAATAGATTAAGTCGATGAAAGTATACTTTAACACCTCAAACTAGCAAGAATATAGGCCTAGGAATAGTACATTTTTGTATACTATCAATAGCCTTCCCTATTTTAGCCTTTATTAGCCTGGAACAGTTTTATAAAGTCCTAAATTCATTTTATCCCTACACGTGCCCTAAGCTCCAATTATCTAGCTTCCCCACACTCAAGCAAGTAATACGTACCTTAGTAGGGTGCCTAAAGAAATGGGGAATGCCTCCTCCAAACTTACATTTTTCTTTATTTCAAGGACACTAACTTTCACACAACTACTGTAGGGACCCTTACCGATCACACTTTTGCTCACAAGTAGGCCTAACTGATCACAATAGATGTAGCTCTTTTTGTCTTTGATCTTTTTAAGCACTACAAGTTGTTTTATTTCACTTTTTTTTTTCTCTTTTTCTTTCTTTTCTATTTGTTATTTTTGCGGGCATATAGACATGCATTTTCTCCTAAGTAAAACATTACAAACTATCATGTAAGTCAACCTTCACACTAGTTCTTAAGCCCATCAAGGTGACAATAAACATCTAGGAAATATAAACCTATTATAACCATTCAAAACTATGAATAAGTAGGCTAAGTGCTCCACAATTGAAGGAGTTCAAAGAAAAACTTAAAATTACTCAAATTCAGGACATGCTTTCATATTTCACAAAATAATTGCAAAAAATATCATTATTTAGATCACACCATAATCTTCCTAATCACACCAATGCAACATAATCATCATATGTCACAAAAATTTTCAACACAACTTAGAACTCAGCAGAAGCATTTCCCCCAAACTTAAAGTATACATTGTCCTCAATGTATAAACTATCCAGACTAAATAAGCATGCTTAATGAAAATAAAAAGATAAAGGAGAGAATGATATTGCCCTAGAGTGCAAGAGGATCAACGATGTCAGTCTGAATAATCAACTGGGGTGCAAAGTGGAAGAGGACTTTTATTCTTGAGCTCTTACAAAAGTCAAACAACGTGAATAAAACACCACAACAAATATGACTTTTAATAGCTTTTATTTATAGCATTTTGAAAAAAAAAAGCTATTAAAAGTTTTGGGCATTCACGCAGTTCGGACGAAACACAAAAATTGGATCCCGCTCATCATTTTCTTTATTTTCTTCTCACTCTGAAACTATACTCCGCTCTCCACTTTAGCGCTTTGGGCATTTTCTCTCGTTCAGTCGTTCTTCTTCAACTTTCTTCAATTCCATCATTGTCGCCATTACAGAGCCTCCTTCAATTCTACCATTGTCTCCATTACGCAGCTATTGTTCATTACTAATGGAAACTGAAAGCTACGAGACTATCGCAGCGCCTTCCATCTTTGGCATTCTTCCCCCTCTCCCAAACCCTAATTTCTAGTTTCACCCTCTTTCTTTTTGCCAATTTGTTTTTTTTTTTCTTTCTTGTTTCCTTTTCATTTTCTCCTTCTAATGAAAGACAACAAAAATTGGTTCCTGCATTTTTGTGTCTGTCGAGATCTAATTTTCATGTATTACAGATCTAATCTTTCTCTTTGTTCTTTTCCTCTCCCATGAGATTTTTTTTTGGCTGGTTCTTGAAGTTGATTTGTAATTGAACACATGCTAAATTTCCATGTGTTTCAAGGAATTTTCCTTGTGTTGAGATAAACTGGAGCTACATTTCGTCGATGCTGCTTCCGACGAGATTTAGTGGTAGTGGTTAGGTCTCGAAGTTAATTGGAATCCAAGGGCCATTTCATGAATTTTCTAATCCAAGTGAGTTTCATTATTAACTTGCTTTTGTTTAGATGAGGATGTATTTTCATTTAAACATCGATGTATATTGCTGAAAAGGGTTATTTTTCTTTTCCCTTGACGTTTGTGATAGCTGGTTAATAGAGCATCGCACAAGAGCCAGATGCTTCTGCAACATCGTTGCTCACACTTACTCCTTCCTCCGCCGCCACTTCCTTGATTCTATTGGAACATTCCGTTTTCGACGTCCAGGTATTTCCTCCATATACAACCTTCAATTCTCTTGTTCTATCCATCTTTCTTTAGCACGAGCTATCTCCACTTCAATAAATGGCATTCGAATTAATCGCTGATATTTTCGTGCTTGTTTAACTGCTTTTGTCAAGCGGTCGACCAATTTATTACGGATTGAAATTTGTTGTGGATTGGAAACTTTGCCGCTTTTATAATCATATAATCTCGATTGGCTTCTACACTGCAACGAGTTTAGAAGATTTTGTTATCTTACTTTTTTTTTTTAAAAAAATATTACGTAGTTAGATATGTTTAATTGTTTCACCAGGTGAGGAGTTTTCTCTGTTTTCTTTTTTTTTTTTTTTTTTTTTTGCTCTGTTTCTTAGTTCAAAGTTTTTTGGGTTGTTTAACTGTTTCACCAGGTGAGGAGTTTATGAAGGGCTGTTTTTGCCATTGAATGGAGCTCATTTACTTCTTAAAGCTCATGGTGAGTTTATGAGGGGCTAGTGTCTTAATTTGATCTCTTTTTTTTCATAGGTGAACTTTTGTTGAAAAATTATTAGAAATACCTTGCTTTAATCTTGTAGTTTTCACATAAATGTATTTTATTGTAGATCTCCATTTACTTTAATCTTGTTAGTACAATGTAATATTTTGATCTCTTTGTCATTTTCATAGTAAGAAGCTTTGACATTTAGTATTGCATTTTATTATGTTTGGATGACTACAAAGTTCCAGAAGAAAGTGAAAGAAAGGGATTTTCGCTACAGAAGTTCATTAGTTTTTGGTTTGTTTCTAAGGTTCAAACTAGGTCATTCTATTTGATAATTCTTCTTTCTTTAAATTATTGTGTTATTTTCTTTATGGCTTGTCCTCGAGATCTCATGAGGAATATATCGGTTGTCAATTTTAGTTATTGTTAGGCTTGTTTCTTCCCTTAGTATGTGCAACTTTTGAGAAAAATATAGGAAAATGATTTTTGTTGTAGTATAGAATCAACAATCGAATTAAATGTTACAGGAGTTTCAGAAAAGTTTGTTTATAAATATAATTTTCTTTTTTGTAATTTGTTCTTGTAGGTGGATGAAATGAGAGGCTTTACAAACTGACGAATATGAAACAACTCACTTGGGCCTTGAAATTTGGACTCTAGATTACTTTAATTTAGAATATTTAGTGAATTTTTAATTTTGTCTAGCCACTTATTAGAAATTACTTTGTGAATTTCTTTTAGTGTTGGAACACACTAATTAAATATGTTATTTTGTGATGTAATGAATTACAAGATTTCAATTATGAGATGGAAGTTGTGATATTTTATCATTTTACATCCTATTTGA
Organism: Trichosanthes truncata; assembly: GCA_033996785.1. Lineage (NCBI taxonomy): Eukaryota > Viridiplantae > Streptophyta > Magnoliopsida > Cucurbitales > Cucurbitaceae > Trichosanthes > Trichosanthes truncata. The sequence continues at coordinate 29,914,857 of JAWPNB010000003.1, read as the reverse complement.
TGAATATGAGTGAAATGGTTTATGGCACCATTAGAGTTAATAAAGGATTGTCATTATGACAAATCATCATATATGATAATTGAGAAGAAAAATGTATAAAAATTTATAATAGCATAAAGAAAAAGCTATAAAATCTCATTATAGTGTAAAAAAAAAGAAAACTAAAGAAACTTATGATAGCGTCAAAAAAGTGTTATTGCAAAGTTATCATAGCGTCTTTTGTTAGGCTATAGAAACTTATTATAGCTATAATAACAAATGCTATAACAGATTTTCATCACAAGGTAAGTAGGCTATGTTTTTATGATTTTTTTATAGCTAACAAAAAAGGCTATCAAAAGTCTTGGACTTTTAATAACATGAGTTGTCAGGACTTTCGAAAAAAGCTATAAAAAGTCTATTTTAGTGTTTTCTGTTAGCTATTTTATCCCATTTTTCTTGTAGTGAAAGATCAACACTCCACAAACTAAAAGAAAAATAGAAAAAACAAAATAAAGAAAACTTAAGGAGAGAAACTTAGGTTGCCTCCCAAGAAGCGCTTATATAACATCTCTAGTTAGACGAAGCTCATGTGGGTGCTTCAAGGCACATAAAACTGCTTATATTTCTTCAGCTCCTTCTTGTTGGAATCGATATAGCCTATTATTGCTAGCAATCTCACTAACTTCTCATGGGCCCATGAAACATAAATACTTTTGGTATTTTTGTTTAATAAAAGGAAAATAGAAGGATCAAAATAATATGACTCAGACTCGTGAGAACAAGAAAAAGAACAATCAAGATAAAGAGAAAATTCAGGAGATAAAACAGACTTAGACTTTTCAACCTCAAAACTCTATCTTCTAAACTACCTCTTCCAATGAAGATTCAACTTCTTTTTTTCTACCTAAAAAACTTGCTATAGGTGTGTCTAAACTCTCTAGTTCAACCCCACTATCTATATATCTCTCCCTCAAGTGCTCAACCTCAGTGGAATCGAAAGAATTTTTCTCCTGAAAGGCTATCAGAATCAGTGCCCAATTGACTCACTTGACATCCTAAAGAAATGGATCTCACTTCATTAACCTTCCCTTGGGTCTGGAGTCTCTCCTTTAATTCTGCTAGGTGCAAACTACTAGCTTTAGACTCCTTTATAAACTCTCTCAATCGTTTTTCTAAAGGGGATTCTTCCTCTAATTGGGCTTCCCAAGGTCTCTCCTACAACTCTGCTAAACACAAGCTATTAACTCTAAAATCCAATATACAATATTGCAGTATATTTTCTAAGAGACCTTTCTTCAAAATGGTTAGGATATGGATGATGGTTCCAAATGTACTCATCATTACCATACAAGAAATTTCCATAACTCATAGATTCAGTATGTTAATGAGTAGGAATTTGATAACCATGGAACTCATAATCCACACTATCATGCAAATGATTAAAAGAGGAATAATTAATAGGGGAAGAATTTGAAGGTGGTGTTGGTTCTTGGGGTTGAGACTCCCTAAAGGGCCACCCAAAATTATTAGAACCCATAATCTAAATTAATAATTAAAAAAAAAAAACTAAGCATAGGCTCAAACTCATATACAAACACCAAATAACAACACAACCAGAAACAAAGACTATGACTCAAAGCAAAAACAAAAACAAGAAAGATAAAATAAAGTAAAAATAAACCTCTAAATTAAGACCAAGCAATGTCTCCACAGTATTAAACAAATTAAAACTCGTCAATCCCCGACAACGGCGCAAATTATTTACTGCAAGTGTATGGGTCAAGTTAAATGTAGTGTAACGTGAGTTACGAATATCGTCCTCAAGATTGGTTTTCTAGATTAATCAATTACCACAGATACAGTCGCCCAATTTTATTTAGAGAAAAAACTTGAATGATGAATTTAATCTAAGACTCAATTAAAAACAACTGAAAATAAATGTGAGACAAATTAGAGAGAAACAATTCTAGGGATTTGATTTCACTATTTGGTCAGACGAATCAATTAATTATATAAGCAAGATTGAGCTTGCAATTATTTCATAAGTCAAGAAGAATAAAGGTAACAATTGTCCCTCCCAAGCACAATTGAATCTCAAACATGTCAAAAACTCAATATTCCTATCTAGATTTATTAACCTGCAAGGCCTTAAGTCTACTTCTTTTAAAGACTTCTAGAGAAATCCTAAATCGATCTTAGGTAAACTCTAATCATTCAATTAAGATCTAATCTAAACTATATCTCTCGAGCATAAGTTCAGAACCAATAACATTCAAACCATGATCAAAGATTAAAAGAATTACACATATAAATATTGCATGAATGAAATAAAGGAAATCAATCAAGATATTCAATTAATCAATTCATTTAAACTAAAGGACTACATCAATCCCTAAGATTAAAACTTAGCTACTCATGTTCAAAAAATTAAGAACAAAGTTCAAAATAAGTCCCATAACGAAAATACAAAGTTTAGAGAAAGAGAAGAAAAATCGAAGTCTGTGTGTCAATCGTTCGTTCCCATCACGATGCTCACAATCTCGAGCTTGAAAATCCCTTTTTTTGGTCCAAATGTCTCCTCTAGCTCTCCAAAGCAAGTATGTTTTGGAAATAGGCTTAGGTCTCTCCAAAATTGGCTCCCAAAAATCGAATCAAAATGTTGTATATATAGTAAAACAGGACAACGTCTTGATCTTGAGATGCTAAGACTTTAGGGACAGAGGTAAGACATTGTACCCTAATGTGTGAAGTAATAAAGGAAAATTGAAGTAGCATCAAGACGCTGCGGACGGAACTCCATGGGTATGTGCGGTTTGGGCATTGAGATGCTTCCAAGTGGAGTCTCAATGCCACTCTCACAGGTCTTCAAGCTTGGTATGTTGCAGCATCTTAACGATAGACACTGCCCCCTCGATTCTTTTATTCAAGATCTCTGCTTTTCTCCAAAATGTTCGATTCCTGGAAATTCAACAAGTATGTGTGTGAAAATAGCCAATAAATCCTCAAAACTAGCAATAAATAAGCCTTAAAAATAACTCACAAAGTGACTTATCATGGAGATAGAAGTTAGACATTGATTTTCTTCTTTTGTTACGACCATACTCATCCTCTAGAACATTGAGGGTCAAGCAGTTGAAAGTTTGGTGCGATTGAATATAGAAATCCTTTGGTTGATTTCTTTTGAATCATTGACTTCTTCCACACTAATGCAATGTGTATTTGTAAATTTTTCTTTTTCTTTTCTAACGTGAAGGGAATTTCTCAAGAAGAATCCTTTCAAGGTTGTTGTTTGTCGAGGTTGATAAAGATCGTTATTTACTTCAGGTGTAGACTTCATTAGATTCTTCTTTCCTTGACATTTGTTCTTTCTTTTGAATAGGTAAGACTCCGTCTAAACAAGTTGTTGTTCACATTTCTTTTGATTCGTCATTATATTGTAGTCCAGCCTTTGCTTTCGTCATTGATAGGTTTAATCACGTCTTGAAAATTATTTCTCAGGACCTCATGTTGAAAGCAAACAGACAGAGGGTCCAAAGTCCCAAACTAGATTAAGCTCACTTCCATACTATAAAATAGACTCAAAGTTGTTTGACTTCTTCAATCAATCGCATCTTTAGTAGTTATTCTAACATATCAGGAACGTCAAAATCAGGAAAGGGATAGACTTTTTCTTGTCTTTCCCTCAAAGTTATGTGACACTTCTCATTTCCTTGTTACTTCTCAATACACTTGTCTTTTCCTTTTGAGAGAAACTTGAGGGAAGTTATATTGACGACAAAAGAGTCTTTTGAAGTCTCCTCAGCATCTTTACTTTCTTTCTTTATGTCAAGAACTAGAAAATCATTATTTTCTCGACTAGCAATACTTAGCTCCATATCATGGCCGCGAGTTGCTAGTTCTTCAAAGGTGCGAGGTTTTATACCTTGGAGGTTGTAGAGTAGTCCCTGGTGCATACCTTGGGTGCACATCTCGACAGCATATAGCTCAGTGGGTCGATCTTTATAATCAAGGCTTAAATCTCTCCATCGATTTATGTAGTCAACAACTAGTTAACCTTTGTGTCATCTAGTTTTGGTGAGTTCAAGCATGTTGATGATTCTTCTTGTGTTGTAAACGTAATTTAGAAATTCTTTTTCGAACTACACCCAACTATCAATAGTCTCAAGCTCGAGGTTGGTATACCAGTCGAAGGCTTTTCCTTTCAATGTACGGATAAACTGCTTGACTAGTAGATCTCCTCAGGCACCAGCATTATGTCTCGACAAAGTGAGCAATGTGTTACTTCAGATTTTCCTTCCCGTCGAATTGTTAAAACTTTGGTGGCTGGTATCCGTAAGGCATCCTCAGATTGTCGATCCTCTTGGTATATGGCTTGCAATACAAGAGGAAGTTCTGAGCAGGTCCACCATATTGACCTCTAATAAAGTTCATGATCATATCTTGGAGCTGCTGAACAAATAGTGAAGCAATTGAAGTGGAATATTGTAACTGATTTTCTTGTACGATAGTCTTTCCTTTATCTTTGATGGCATGGGTCTAACTTGACTCAGTGGCATCCCAACTTTCAATCTGGCTCTTGAGAGAAGCAATTTCATAGTTTTTTTCTTCCATTTCTTTAGTAGTAGGCTGATCTTCCTTTCCATTTCAGTCATACTTTCTTCACTAATGCCTACATTAGTCATCATGACAGACATTAAGTCAAGATTTGATGTTTTCTTTGGTTGATGAGAAGGGAAAGCATGTTTTCCAAACACAAGATTTTCTCCAATGACGATATCACCTTGAGCAGATTCTATAATGCATCTCAAAATTTTATTTGGGATGATAGGTGTTTGACTTTCTTCATGCTGAATTTTCTTGGAGCGATTGCACGTAACTGATCCAGTAATAAGAGTTACTTGAAACAACTGTTGGGATTTATGCCATAAAGCCTCGTAATTAATGATTTATTTAATAATTAATAATAATTTCGATTTTTTTATTTATAATATAGTATTATCGATTATATGAAAAATCCAAGATTATTAGTGTAATCTTGAACAGTATGTGGTTGACATACGGGGCATCATGTTCAAAAAATAACCTAAAGGGTCATAGTATATGGATAAGGTTGAATGTCTTATCTTGGTAACACTATTGATACGACCCACTTTGTAAAAGTTACAGATGATTTGATCCAAATCGTTCATGTGGAGACATGTGAGTTGGGGTATCTTATACAATGAGTTTGTATAAGACTGGATCACAAAATATTTAATCTCTCTTTATAAATTCGTTAATTGAGAAGAATAATATTTCATCAGGATGATCATATGTGACTGGTCTTAATCTTGAGTAGTTGTGAACTCCTACCTGTGAGGGATTGTCCTTTGATTTGCATGGGTGAGAGTGGTTTTTGTAGCCGATTCAATAAGCCTACCATTTTGGGGACTTGGTCAAATAGGGAGGTGGGAACATAATCTTACAAGATGGAATTCACTCCTTCCCATATAGGGTAAGTAGATGAGTAGTTCCCTTAAGTGCTGATTTTGTGACTTGAACAATGGGTCCCACCCTCTCACTGACCCGAGATGGACTTAGTTTATGGTTGGACCATAAACAAATTATTCATTAGAGGATCAATGGTACTTAAGGTGCAAGATGCAATTACACGGGTAAAACGAACTTTTGACCCAACTGTAATTACGAACAACTCATGAAGGATCGACTTGCATGTAGTAATTATATTCATGGACACAACTTGTTTTGCAGTGCATAAGAGTGCAACTCTAAGTCTATAGTGAAGTGACCCTAGAGTTAATGAAGGAAAATTAATTAATTTTGTATCATTGGAGCTTATAATCTATAGGTTCATAAGGTTCCCTTGCTAGCTCATAGTAACACTAAAAGATCAATTTAGTTTAAAGAAAAATTTAAGTGTTCAAATTAATATTTAATATATTAGATATTAAATAGAAAAGAGGAAAATATATTTATTGTATTTGATACATTAAATATTAAAATAATTAATGTATATTAGATACATTAAATAAAAGATATTTATAAAATTTGAATAAGATTCAAATAAATGAATATCGTAGGAGATTTGAAAGAGATTCAAATAAGTATAAGATATATTTTAATATATTAGATATTAAAATATAATATTTTAATTATGACAAAATATTTCCCCTTAGTCTCTATAAATATGATCATTGGGTTGAGCCATTAGACATAACACACATCTCCTCAATAGAGAATTAGAGAATTCTCTCTAAACCTCTTCCTCTCCAATCCCTTGTGGATTTTCTTTCAAGAGGCTCCCACAAGCCTTGGTCCTATGTTCGAGTCACAGCCAGGAAGACTTTATGGAGGAGATAAAGACCCTCCAGAAATATCTCTATATTTACTCCACGTAAGTTTGCTTAATCTTATTTTTTTAGTTTAATTTTAAATAAAATAAAAGACGATGTAATGCTTCCGTTGCGAAGTGAAACGTTCATTCCTTCAACAACAATCTTTGAAGAAACTTCTTCGCATGTTATGAATTCTTGGAGAGATAAAGAGATGAGAGGTAAAGACGATCCCACTGGACGTGCCACTTTGTTCACACGAGATTTCAAAATAGAAATTTAATGTGTAATGAACTTGTGTTTGTATTGATTTGTGAGTGTGGTACAATCTCTAAGTATGATCCTCTGATTCTCTCTCTTGTACGTGCGTTTCACTTGAGGACTAGAGCGCTTGTTCTCGAGGTTGAAGCTTCAATTGATCTTTAGAATCTTGAAATCTTCAAGTCTTAAAGTGTTTTCGATCTTCAAAGAGTGCTCAGCGTTCAAGAAATTCAAGGAGTCTTCCAATCTTCTTTGCTATAAATTCTCTCTGAGTACTCTAGTTCTTATTGGAGAGTTTAATTTTTGAACCCCTCAAATGAAGTAAGCTCTTCTATTTATAGAGCTTTCCATATGCATGTAGGTTTGAGCTTTAATGGCTTTTGGACCAATCATTAGACTTGGACTTTGTTGATTTTGGGCATAGCCCTATGGGCTTAGACTTTGTTGGCTTTGGGCCTATCCCTTTGGACTTTGTTTAAATTTGATCAAAATACCACATGACCCAATTAAACAAATTCAGTTTAATTATTTGATCAAAAAGTTATAATGAAAACATGTGGCCTTAAAATTTATGATTTACCAACTTTTGTCTTCAAATTAAACCACATGCCAATTTATAATGGGTCCCAAACTTAATAATTTGTGACTTTGTCATTAATTTACAAATAATGACGTGACAACTTGCGACTGGCCAAAATTTCTCATTCAATAATGTGATCAATATAATTCACTAAAAACACCATAAATTATATTAATTGTCTTATTTTGAAAAAAAAAAAAAGTTAAAATTGAAATTAAATTTTAATATTAAATATTTTATAAAAATTTTAAACTAATACAAATTATTTTTTCTACAAAATAACAAATAAAATTAGTATAAATTGATAAAAAAAAATAAAATATTAAATTAATAAAGATCAAAATGTTATATAAAGTTGAATTATATTAAACTAATAGGTAAATTCCCTAAAGAATAGTAAGGGCATTATTGGTATACTACATAATCTTAAGACATTGTCATACACAAAGCTTACAAAACAAACATAATCATCTAAATATTCTCATATATTTTATAAATTATTCCATAAAAAAAACGATAATCTTAAAATGTTGGATATCTATAATTTTAGGTATCTATAATTCTAGGCATATGAAGATTTCGGTTATATAGATTTTCAAGAAACAAACAGCTCCTTAATAGATGATGTGATTATCTATGCAATGAAAGCTTAAACGAATTATTTTATTTTGAAATTACTATTTAAACTTACAAAAGATTGAAACAAAATAACTTACCAAGAATTATAGAGTTTTACACTTAGGCCAACACAACACTAATGTCCCCAAACTAGTCTGTTTTTTCTACCTTTGTTGGCCAATGGCATAGATCAGATTACATCAGTCAATCTAATTTTGCATCTTCAAAAGCTTTTTTGTTTTTTGTTTTTTATTTAGTCTCTATGGTTTTGAAAGTTATAATTTTTTCCTTATGATTTTATAAAACCTCATAAATAGTCTCTATGGTTTGATAAAATCCTCATAAATATTCTCTATATTTAAAACTATAGAAACTAAATTCTACCTTTTTTCAAAACGATAAGGACCAAATTTGTAATTTAACCTTTTTTAATGATTTCGTCCCTATACTTATAAATATAAAAGAATTGAGTTCTTGATATTAAAAAAAAAATTGTTTGATCAGACTAATTCAAATGAGCAAATAATTGATCTGTCTTTGATTTTGAATGATAGAAAATTTGTTTACTTCATTCATTTGTCAAATATTTTAGGCATAGGTTTTTTCTTTTATCAAAATTGTACAGAAAATTTAACAACTTAATTATAACACTTATGAAGTTATAATACTTATGAAGGTATAATGGCTCAACCATTGAATGAGAGCTAAAGTCGTAAAACGCCAAAGTACAAAGAGTAAGAGTAGGATTTAATCTCTGCCTTGTTTACTTCAACGGAATGGGAATCAAAGAATGAGAATGAAAATTTCTGTTTTCGTTGATTGTGTTTATTAAAATGCAAGAATGGAATCAATTGGCGGGACCTATCATCAATTTGAAAATTCCTACCACATAAAAGTGTAATCTCATTCCTCTTCTCATCAATCTCATTCTCGTTCCTTGGGCTTCGCAACCTTTTATTAGTTACTTTACAACTTATACCATTTCTCTCTCATCTATTAATGAAAACTCAAACTTTTTATTAATTATTTTACAACTTTTGCTATATCTCTTATCTACTTTACTTATTATTTTTCTTCTAATAAAAAATTATATTAATTCATTTTTTTTTATTACATGTAATCTTTATTATAAAATTGAAATTTTCTATTTAAATTTGTTAAATATTTAATTTTAATTAGTAATTATTTTTTATTAGATAGAATATACAAATAAAATTAATTTATATTTTTCTAATACAAATTTATTTTTATTTTTTTTAGTTGATGTAGTTTTATTTAGTTAGTTAACATTTATTTATATCAAAGAAAATTATTCAAATAGTATTCATTAGTATTAAATATCATTAAATTAATACTTGTTAGTTGATGTAATTTTATTTTAATGGGTTATTATTTGTTAATATTAAATAGATCATTAGAATAAAAAATATGACTATAAATTTTATAATAGTGATAAAACAAATTAAAATTTATTATTGATTATTATTATTATGTTAATTAAAAATTATATTAACATATTATTAAGTAATTCATTTTAATTAGTTAAAAATATGATATAGCTATTCGAGTAATTGCATTATGTATAGTTTCGATTCCAATTTCTAACAGATTTGAGTAAAGAACATCAATGGTAATGGATTACTGATTCTGATTCCAAAGAACTCCTAGTAAACAACAAAATAATAACATTTTAATTCGAATTGATTTCATTCTGATTCTTAGTAAGTGAACAGATCTACATTTTATTATATTCATAGTTTTTTTTATTTACTGTATCTAAGGTAAAAATCATATTATTGTCCCAAAATTTTCATGATTATTCTAGTTTTGTCACCAAATTTTTACTCGTTTTTTTATACCCGAAAATTTGCATAAGAAAACCATTTTATTCATTCATATTCAATTTTTATTACACTATTCTATAGAAACTCATATGCTTGTTCATTTATTTGATGAATACGCATAGATGTATACAAGGAAAAAATATTTAAAATATAGATAATAGATTACGTAATGAATTTAAGTCTTATTAAAGTATTAACGGAATTAAATGGTATTTGTTTTTATGTATAATTAAAAAAAATTCAAATTCAAATACTAAATCAAATGATTGAAGAATGACTTTGCTTTAAGAATTGGTTTTAAGTGTAAAAAAATTGATTTTTAAGCGCTTAAAAAGACATTTCAAACAGGTTATTAATCCGATTTAGTGGTGAAAGTACTGACGTGACCTTTGGTTGAGGTAGAAACTTTAATCCTCTACTCCAATATTGTTGTATTAAAAAAAATTTAAAAATAAATATAAAAATGATAGATTGAAATGTTATTTCAAACAGTTCGTGATTGTATATGTGCAGTGAGTGAGTTGTTGGTGATTGTTAGTTCTAATATAGGGTGGAACCTTGGATCCACTCGTGCGATAAGATGAACACACTGTAGAGAGAAAGAGAAAGAGAGAGAAAGAGAAAGAGAGAGAGACTGTGTTGTGGTAGCAATGATTACGAAAGAGATAGAGAGAGAGGGTCACGCCGCACGCTGAGCTAAAAGAGATCAGAGAGAGCGCAGAGGTTTTATTCCCACAAAAATCAAATTCCATCTCCCGACATTTCGTTCCCATCACCCATGCATTTGTCTCCTCTTTTCCTATTTCTTTCTTTTTGCCCTCTTATTATTACAACCTACTCCCAAAAAAAATCACTTTTTTGGCAAGAGAGAATAAACAAAAATTTAAATATTAAGGTATCGTTTGATAAACATTTAGTTTTTAGTTTTTAATTGTTGAAAATTGTGCTTATTTTCTGTACAATGATTTTCGTTTTTATACAATGATTTTTATCTTTCTTAAAAAAATATTTGAGTTCTTAACCATATTCTAAAAACAAAAACTATTTTTTTGAAACCTACTTTTTTTATATCTAAAAAATTTTCTTCATTTTTGAAGATATATGCAAAAAGTAAACATCCATAGATAGAAGTAGTATTTATATACTTAATTTTTAAAAATTAAATGATTATAAACGGAGTCTTAGAGATTAAATTTGTAATTCAAACTTAAAAGAGAGAGAGAAACATGCATATATGGGTTGGAGAGAGAAAGTGGGGGTGGTGAGAGGTGAAAGACCCACCAAAGTCCTTGTATGTTATTAGGGTACCCCACAACTCCTTCACGCCAAAGACTTTCTATCACTTAGATCTCTGTTTGTAATGTTGTGTTTGTCGTGTAATTGTCGTGGAAATTTATAGATCTACGTGCCCCATCATTTGCTGCTTTTCGTCAGCATCTTCTTTTTGCACGCCTCCTCTCTCCTCCCATCCTCCTTCTCAAACCTAAAAACAAATTTTCTATCCCGACATTCTCCAACTAGATACCCAACTTTTTCTTCTAAAAGCTCTCCCTGTTTCTTTACTTCTTTTTTTTTCCCTCCTAATTATTCAACTTATGACTTTTTCTCTTTGGAGATTTTATCCACTATTTTTCTTATATTTTATTGTTGTAATGTGATTTTAGTCAAACAACTAACTAGATTGATTGTGTTATATTTGGTGTGGGTAGAGGTGAGGTGACAATATCATAACCACTGATAATAAGCACAATCAAAGCTTACTTAAAAAACAAAATAGTACTAAATGTGGTGTCTGCTTAAGCACCTTTAAATACTTAATGTAGTTCAACTCTTAAATTTGATAAACTTTTTACTTTATCTTGTCGAATTACAAATCTAAAATTTTTATTCAGGGATGCTTCACTTAAAGTTTCGTAAAAGTAATTTACAAGTAAGCAATCCAAAGATTTCATAAATGAACAAAGTTGTAAATTTAATACATTGCAATTGTTTTCTAAGAGTTTTCATCTATTATGAAACTGTTGCAATAATAACTTCATTATCTATCTTCTCAAATATTTTTTTTTTCCAAATACTATAAGACTAATATTATCCATCTTATCAAATAAATATTTCTCAATATAAACATCAATAAAAATAATTTTTTTAAATAAATAAATCAACCTCCATTATATATATTGTTAAACCATCAATTTAAGGAGCGTTTTCATTTTGCCTTTACTCCCTGTTATTGGTTTTTTATTATTATGTTTTTATTTCATTTTGTCTTCTTTTGTAACCCAAGGGCTGGTAGCCACATGTAGGGGTTTTATTTGCTACCTCTTGTTGATACTTTTTAATTGTATTCGTCTGTGCCGCTTTCCTCAAGAATGAAATATTCTCTCTGATTTTCTTCCTTGCTTTTCTTGCTTACCTTCTAATTATCTGCATATGGTATCAAAGCTTAGGAGAAATGTTCGAACATCTTCAAGCGTTGGTATATCAACTCCGATTTTGGGATGGACATAACAAACGGGTTGTATTCTGCCCCGAGACCCTCTAATATGTAGGATATATGGTCTTTGTAAGAAATGGGCTCACCTATATAGCAAAGAGTTTATCAGCTATCTCCTTGAACTTGGCCAGATATTTTGTAACCGGCATACCTTCTTTCCAAATTTTCTATAGCTGAGATTTGAGACTTAAAACCCGTGTGTAGAAGTGGACCCATAGGCCCGACGTAGAGAGTGCCATATTTCATAAGTAGTGGGAGAAAGAAATCATTTCTCCCATTTTCTCTTCAATTGGAGAGACATAAAGGAGAGACATCACAGTGCAATTATACTTGTGGCATGTCTAAAACTCTAGGTTGAGTTGGTGTTTTAGGTTATCAAGGTATTGAATGAAGGGAATAATCGAATTAAACCCATAGCGGAAGCGTTAGAATCGACTTTGATGTTATTTTTAAATTAAAATATAAACTTAAGATTAAACATAAACCATACCTTGAAAATAATATGAAGAATATTCTGGCGGGTCTTTTTCTCCTTGTACTCCAATTCCAATGAGGTTGAACTCCAAGACTTCTATAAAGTCTTCCTTGCTATGACTCGAACAAAGGACCAAAGAAGTTTGTGGGAACCTTCTTGAAAATAAAGAGAGGGAATGAGAGGAGAATTTCAAGAGTTATTTTCTCTTGTGAAGAATGGACACAATGACTCACCCCTAGGGTTCTATTTATAGTGGTCTAGGAAAAATAATTAAATAATATATTTTAATATCTAATATATTTATCTAACCAGTTTGAATCTTATTCAAACATTTCCAAATTCTACTACAATAGCTATTTCTTTATTTGAATCTAATTCAAATGTAATAAATATCTTTTCTTTAACCTATCTTAATACATTAATAATTTCTTTGATATTTAATGTATCATATACAATAAATATGTTTTCTCTCATTTAATATGTCAAATATATTAAATTTTAATTTGAACATTTCAAAATTTTCTCTCATCGAAATTGATCCTTATTTGTTCATATGAGCTAGCAAGGGGATCTTATGGACCTACAGATTATAAGCTCTAATGATACAAAATTAATTAATTAAATACTTTAATCAATTAGTTTTCATTCATTAACTCTATGTCACTCCACTATAGATCTAGAGTTGTACTCTTATGCACTGTAGGACAAGTTATGTCCATGGATATAACCATTACATGCAAGTCAATACTTTACAAGTTGTTCGTAATTACAGCTGGGTCAAAAGTCCGTTTTACCCCTATAATTGCATCTTGCACCTTAAGTACCACTGATCCTCTAATGAACAATTTGTTTATGATCCAATCATAAACTAAGTCCCTCTCGGGCTAGTGAGAGAGTGGGCCATTGTTCAAGTCCTAAAATCAACACTTAAGGGAACTACTCATCTACTTACTCTATATGGGAAGAAGTGAATTCCATCTTTTAAGATTATGTTCTCAGTTCCCTATTTGGTCAAGTCTCCAAAATGGTAGGCTTATTGAATCGGCTACAAAAGCCACTCTTACCCATGTAAATCAAAGGACAAGCCTTCACATGTAGGAGTTCATAACTCACTCAAGATTAAGATAGAGTTGTATATGATCATCCTGATTAAATATTAATCTTCTCAATTAACGGATTTATAAAGAGAGATTAAATATTTCGTGGTCCAGTCTTATACAAACTCATTGTATAAGATACACCCACTCACATGTCTCCACATGAACCATTTGGATCAAATCATTTGTAACTATTACAAAGTGGGTTGTATCAATAGTGTTACCAAGATAAGACACCCAACATTATCCATATACTATGACCCTTTAGGTAATTTCTGGAGCATGATCCTCCCATATATCAACCACATACCGTTCAAAATTACACTAATAACCTTAGATTTTTCATATAATGGATAATATTATATTGTAAATAAAATAATCAAAATTATTATTAATTATTAAATAAATAATTAATTACGAGGCTTTAGGGCATAAATCCTAACATTGAACTGGGCAGAGTATACTTCCATCAATAAATGCTTCTAAGCTATGGGCATAAATATAATTGAGAAGTTTATTTTTCCATAGCAAGTAGTTTGAGTCATTTAGTTTGACTGATAAGGATTAGGAAAGGTTGGGAATCACAGTGGACATAAAGAAAAAGGGCTAAGGAGAGGGAGAATATGTAGGAAACATACCAGATTGAGGGTGAGGGGTGGTGTATACCAATGGTGTTGACGAAAAAATTGGAGGAAATCTAGTGACTGTTGGCGTGACCGACGAGCAAACAGTGAGATTGGGTGAGGTCAAGGGTGGATCCTGTCGAGGTAATGTTAGTGTGGCGTTTAAAGAGGAGGATGCTTTAGACCAATTTCCATCTGAAGCAAGAAGATTCGAAGTTTGTGCCATTTTAAAACATGAAGCGAGATTTCTCTCGCAACCCTCTCTCCCACCATACTCCATCAATCATCTCCCTTAACTCCAGCTTACTCCTCTGCCCCCAGCTCATCCATGGCCTCTTTTTCTCCCTCCATAATTGCTTCACTTCCCCTTTTCTCCAACCCACCCCACCACTACCTCCCCCTTTACCCAAAACACGCATCCTATGTTAACATAGTCAAAAAGTCCTATTTATTCCTGTCTAACTCATGCTTATTTGTGTCATTTTTATGTGTTTATTGGCTATTTTGTAGGAATTTGAACATTTGGAGCTTCAAAGCTAGTTTGTAGCTATTAGGGTTAAAGCGAGCAGAACCAGAGGTCATTAAGGCATTCAAGTGAGATGAAGAACTCAAAAGGACTATTTTTCCCCTAAAGATAGTGTTTGCAATGCCGCCATGATGCTGACCGTGACGCTGAAAGGCAGTAAAGACTACTTTAGGAAGCAAATCGAGTATTTGGAGCTTCAGAGCAAGTTTGTAGCTATTCGGGGTTAAAACAGGCAAAACCATAGGTCATTAAGGCATTCAAGTGAGATAAATGACTCAAAATAACCATTTTTCCTCTAAAGATAGCGTCACGACGCCGCCATGAAGCTAAAAGGAAGTAGCATCGAAATCAAGACAGCGTCTCAATGCTATCCATAGCGTCTCGATGATGCAATGCCCAGTCATCAAAACGGTGGAGCTAAACGCTACAGAACACTAGTCCAATTGCTGGTAGCGTCAGGACCCTACCTCGAGAAGTTTAAATAGAATTTCCTCTTTAGAGCAAACTGTTGGGATTTATGCTGATTTATTTAATAATTAATAATAATTTTGATTATTTTATTTGCAATATAATATTATCCATTATATGAAAAATACAAGGTTAATAGTGTGATCTTGAACAGTATGTTGTTGAAATACAGGCGGATCATGTTCAAGAAATAACCTAAAGGGTCATAGTATATGGATAAGGTTGGGTGCCTTATCCTAGTAACACTATTGATACAGCCCACTTTGTAATAGTTGAAAATGATTTGATCTAAAATGTTCATGTGGAGACATGTGAGTGGTGGTATCTTATACAACGAGTTTATATAAGATTGGACCATGAAATATTTAATCTCTCTTTATAAATCCGTTAATTGAGAAGATTAATATTTCATCAGAATGATCATATGCAACTCTATCTTAATCCTAAGTGAGTTATGAACTCCTTCCTGCGAGGGCTTGTCCTTTGATTTGCATAGGTGAGAGTGGCTTTTGTAGCCGATTTAATAAACCTACCATCTTAGGGACTTGGCCAAATAGGGAGCTGGGAACATAATCTTACAAGATGGAATTCACTCATTCCCATATAGGGTAAGTAGATGAGTAGTTTCCTTAAGTGCTGATTTCGGGACTTGAACAATGGGGCCCCACCCCCTCACTGGCCCGAGAGGGACTTAGTCTAGGGTTAGATCATAAACAAGTTGTTCATTAGAGGATCAATGATACTTAAGGTGCAAGATGTAATTACAGGGGTAAAACGGACTTTTGACCCAGCTGTAATTATAAACAACTCACGAAGGATCGACTTGCATGTAATGGTTATATCCATGGACACAACTTGTCCTACAGTGCATAAGAGTGCAACTCTATGTCTATAGTGGAGTGAACTAAAGTTAATGAATAAAAATAGATTAATTAAAGAGTTTAATAAATAGATTAATTAAAGAGTTTAATTAATTATTTTTGTATCATTGGAACTTATAATATGTAGGTCCATAAGGTCCCTGTTGATCGAATTCGCAAGTGCACGAATCAATACAAGTAATACAGTGATTGAAATCAAAGTTCGTTCTCGATAGGGACTGAAAGCTACCAATTACCAAATTCTCTAGCTTCAATTTTATCTAAACACCGAATTATTAAAGATGAAATTGAACATTTAACTTTCTTGATGAATAAATGTTATTAATGCTCTAAAATTGATAGTGCAAAAACAGAGGATAAAACTAAATTGGTAAAAACTCTAGAGCAATGACTTCATCAAATACCTCCTCCTACTCTTTGTTCATTCAGAACTAATGTTTTCTTCTATTTCTAGGTTATTGACAAGTTCTAGCCTATAAACTCGATATTCTTTCTCAAGCAATAACAATATTCGTTGAAATGTAAATTGTCTATATCTCTATGACAATTCAAACAATTCAAGTATTAAGCCTGTAGAACCTAAAATTGCCACAAAACACACAAGGATATCTCTATCTCAAGTGTAAATTAGGGAAAACAGTTCAGTTCATCAATGATTCTTGTCTCTCAACCTCAAATCATGACTTAGAAACAATGTAAAGAATAGCCAAATCTCAACATGCCTTAAGTGCATAAGTATTCTCACAACCATATATGAAATAGAGACATCATCTATTAACTAAGAAAGAGTAGGATTTGAGTATTTGATTACATCAAAGCTCTAGAAAGAAAAACTTAGTTCATAATGTAAAACTTAACAAAACTAGCAAAAATCGTCAATAGGGTCATTACAATCAGCAAAAGAGAAAGAATAAGAAGAAAAGAGAAACAATTCAAGCTTAGCTCTCCTCCGTTTGGGTGCTCGATCCTCCAAGGTGGTGTAATCTCTTCTCTTTTCTAGCGTTTTCTCTTCCGTGCTCTATTTTTCGCCCCCAAGAACCTAAAAATTGACCCCCAAACTGATAAAAGATGCCCCTTTAAAGTTAGGGAAATCAGTGTAGCGCCTAGGCACTGTAAAAGAAGGCGTTGCAAAAAGCACCTAGGTGCTCAAAACAGCACCTAGGAGCTGTCAATCTTCCTCCCCACTCTGTCTGGGGCACCTAGAAGGCGGGATTTTTTTTTTTTTTTTTTTAGGTTTCAACCTAAAAGTCCTCTAACTTCAACCTTCAAAATGAAATCTTTGATCACCTATAAAAATAAAAGAAAAGGAAGAATTAAAATTCAAAAACTATATGAAAACTAACTAAAAATAACCTAAACAAGATAGAATATATATATATATATATATATATATATATATATAATGAACTTATCAGTCCCCTTGCTAGCTTATAGTGACACTAAAAGATCAATTTAGTTGAAAGAAAAATTAAAATTGTTCAAATTAATATTTAATTTGAAGTGTTCAAATTAATATTTAACATATTAGATATATTAAATATAAAAGAGGAAAATATATTTATTATATTTGATTTATTAGATATTAAAATAATTAATGTATAATACGTACATTAAAGAAAAGATATTTATAAAATTTGAATAAGATTCAAATAAAGAAATAAATATTATATGAGAATTTAAAAGATTCAAATAGATTAAATATATGTATTTTAATATACTAGATATTAAAATATATATTATTTAATTATGGTAAAGCTTTGTCTCAAGTCTCTGTAAATAGGACCTTTGGGTTGAGCCATTATAGCATACATCTCCTCAACAGAGAAATATAGAATTATCTCTAGACTTCTTTATCTCCAAGCCCTTGGGAATTTTCTTTCAAGAGGCTCCCACAAGCCTTAGTCTTATGTTCGAGTCATAGCAAGGAAGACGTTATGAAATTCTTGGAAGACAAGAAGTAAAGAACTGCTAGAGTCTTATCTCCATATTTAAGTCAAGATATGTTTTTCTTAGCCTAAAATTGTATTTTAGTTTAATTCTAAATAAATCAAATGCGATCCAATGCTTCTGCTATGAGTTTAATTCGATTATTCCTGTCAAACATCTCTCACACAATTTGAGTTGACATTGGACTTTCCTCGTAAGCTTTCTCTATATTTTTGGGTTCTTTCTTAATTTGGGATGGTTTTGCTTCAATTCATGTAGATTGGAGTGGATTACGAGATTGTCGACTAGATCGTAATGCCCTTTCGAGGCGCAATCGAATCAAATTTGTTTTTCTTCTTAAGAATACTTATGCATATAAGAACTAACGAATCCTGTATGTCTAATCTGTTTATCGCTATGCATGTGACTGAATCTCATTGTTTCATTCCCTTGCTTAATTTAGTAGCATAAGAACCAACTCCCTAGGATTGGCTCAACAAGTATGGAACGTTGCCATGCCCAGCTCGAAGAGCTAAGTAGAAGTTATTTAGATGTTAGGTCGAGATAGCCAATCCTAGGGAGCCTTCTAAGGGCTCATCTGGCTTTACCAAATGGGCCAATTAGTTGTTAAACTCTAAAATTGAGCTATGTTATGAAAACTAGTGAAAAAAGTACAAACGAGATCCGACAACCCCCGATCCAGTGTTTGGTGACGTAATTTCAACCCCTTATTTAATTAATTTTGCCTTTAATTTTTAGTTCTTTAATTTCTTACAATTTTACGTTTAAGCAACAACCCCCCCCCCCCCCCCCCCCCCCATGTTAAGGTTTAGGTTTAGGTTCAATAGTTCAAATTAGATTAGAAAATAGTCAGTTGTCTTTTTACATTCGACCCAGCCATTTTTACTGCAAATAATTGTGGTTCGGACTATAAATTTATTTGAGGCAGTAGCCTATCAGCGTGCATAGCCTTCCCTGCTTTGATCTTTACAAGCCTAGAAATATTTATAGAATCTTCAATTCGTCTTCTCCCTACACTAGCCCTAAGATCCAATCATCCAACATTCCAACATTCAAGAAAGTAATATCTAACTAGGACGCTTGAAAACTATGGGGCAACACTTCCCCCAGACTTGAATTTTTCTTTAAATACTTAAGTACATTAGCTTTCACACAACTGTTTGCAGTGACCCTTACCTAAAGCACTTCGCTCAATGAGTGACCTAACTAATCACAACAACGATAGCTCTTTTTGCCCTTGACCAATAAGCACTATATGCTATTTTTTTCTTTTTGTTTTCTTTCTTTCCTTCTCTTTCTTTTCATTTTCTTTTAGCATGCAAATAGACATGATTCTCTCCTAAGAAAAACATTACAGACTCTCATGTAAGATAACCTTCAAACCAGAACTTAAGCCTATCGGGGTGACAATGAACATCTAGATAAAATAAATCTATACTAAGCATTCAAAACTATTAATAAGTACGCTAAATGCTCCACGAGTGGAAGGAATTCCAAGAATTTTTTTTAATTTACTTATCATAGACATGCTCTCATATTTCACCACAAATTGTAAATATTACACTAATCAGAACACAACACAGGCTATCCTTATCACACAAAATGCAGTAGAATCATCATATAAATCACAAAAAAATTCAATACAGCTCAGATAACTCATATCAGAAAAGCAAAGCATTCCCCCAAACTTAAAACATATTTTGTCCTCAATCTATAAACTACCCAACTAATTAAGCATGCAAAGGGACAATAAAAAAAGGTATAAAGAGAAATGATACTACACTGGAGTGCGAGAGAATCCTCGATTCAGCTTAATCAACTAGAGTGCATGATGGAAGAGATAACCTGAATCTCGAGCTCCTAGAACAATCAACCAATGGGAACATGAGATCAACACAAACCAACTAAAAGAAAAAAAACAAATAAACAAAAGCAAGAAAAAAGGAAGCTAAAGGAAAGAAAGCTTGGGTTGCATCCCAAGAAGCACTTATTTAACGTCTTTAGCTAGATGAGGCTCGTGTGAGCTCTCAAGGCACATATAAATTTTCTCATTTTTTCGGGCCCCTTGATAGCATGCAATTATATTATCTTATTTCTTATATTTATGCTAATTTTGTTATGAATTTGTAAGTTTTTATGCCTATTTTTGCTTATTTTGTAGAAATTGAGCAATTGAAACAAAACCAAAGTGTTTGTAGGTGTTTTGATAATTTTGGAGTGTTTTAAAGTCATTTTAAAGATTCAAGAATAGGGGAATTGAAGATTTGGCATAAAAAAACTAAGAGCAAGCGTTGAGATGCTAATTTGCAGTGTCTCAACCCTCAATGCGCGCAGATGTGAATCTTCGTACGTAGCGTTGAGACATTATCCCCAGCGTCTAACCCTATAGCGTTTGATAGTTTTTAAGCATCTCATTCTCTTCATGCAAAAGGGGGCCAAACTGAGGGGTTTTCCCTAAACTCGACTCCATGCTATTTTGAGAGGTTTTGGGAGCATTTTGTGAGCACATTAGAGCGAAATTGAAGATTCGGAGCTCGAGGATAGAGGATATCACAATGGAAACGCAGAATCAACCTTTCATTTGCATTTTCTTCCTTTTTCTTTCACTTTTAGCTACTTTATAGGCTGAAACATTAGGTATTATGGGTTCTTTGGATTATATTTTTATATACTTGTCCATAATTACTTGGGTTTATTGCATTTAATTGTTAGATGCTTAATTGTTGGAATCATTGGACCACTTGCATAGTTTATGAATATTTATGACTATTAGAGCTTTGAATCATTTATGCATTTGTTGCTTAATGCCTTTAATCATTGACTCTCTAATTAATTGAGGTATTTCTAAGTTGAGCTTGATAGAGGATACTTAGTTTAGCATAATGCACGATTAATTAGCTACTCGAGTGACAACAAGATTAATAGTTAATTGATTGTAGTTGGTAATGAAGGTTAATTAGTTGGGCATTGGTTAATTGACTAGTTTTCTAAGTGGAAACTCGACGGAGAGAAACTAAGGCAAGAACCCATTTGCATAACTAGTGTTTATTTACCTGAGTGACAGCCGGGGTTAATAAATAGACATTAGAAGTTCGTAATGAAGAATCTTAATGCCTTGTATGAGTTAGCTAACGCTAGGGACACCTAGGATAGTTAATTAATACTTGAGAGTGGAGGAGACCGATAGGAGATTCCACGTCCTTAGAGCTTCTAGACTTATGAGTTCACTGTCCATTGGGTTATAATTGTCTGTTAGCTTGGTAATTGATCCTTTCCCAAGTTATCCCTCGTGTTTGTGTCTCCCATTTATTTTTTACACTTTATTTTTTGTTGTTAGTTAGTCTATATTTCTTTATGTTTCTATTCTCTAAATAAAGTGAAGTGAGATTGTACATGATAATTAATTGAATTAAAACCAATCTATGTGGATACGATACTTGGAAAGAATACCGTCTTATTATTACTTCGATCACATGCACATGCGTGTATACCGATCAAGTTTCTGGCACCATTGCCAAGGATTGAGAATTTTAATTCAATTAATATTGTGAAGAAATCACGTACTTTAATTTAGAGTTTTTTATTGTTTTGCTTTTATTTTCCTTGCTCTGTTTTTTTTTTCTATGAGTCCTGGTGTTGCATGTAGTTTTGTGCTCGCAAATAACTAAAAATGTAAGGTGTCAAGTTTTAATATAGTAATAGAGTATAGAGTATTGTCTCCACAAGGATTAGTTTTCTATAGACTTAATTAAATACCGTAGTTACTTTTGCCCAATTTTATTTAGAGAAACAAACTTTGGAATTAAGAAAATAAACCTAAACTACACTAAATATGTACATGCTTTGGAGTCTAATTTCGAGAGACATGAATGATTGATTAAAT
The DNA here is from genome assembly GCA_033996785.1 of Trichosanthes truncata. Taxonomy (NCBI): domain Eukaryota; kingdom Viridiplantae; phylum Streptophyta; class Magnoliopsida; order Cucurbitales; family Cucurbitaceae; genus Trichosanthes; species Trichosanthes truncata. The sequence goes on along the minus strand of JAWPNB010000003.1, from coordinate 29,892,846 downwards.
TACGCCCAACTTTGTATTAATTAAAGAATTGAAATATTAACAATGATTCTAGGCCAAGAATTACTAAGCTATCCAATTGACTCGCTCAAGCCCAATTAAACTCATGCAAAGGAGAAAATCAACCTCTTGGTCAATTTCTACTTCTAAACACGACATTAAGACATTCTTTTTAAAGCCTCTAGCATTAACCTACTCATTCTCATGCAATAGATTAACCTTAGTCATGCATCTAATGTTCTTAACTAAATTTACTCTCTCAAGCTAAATTTAGTTCAACATGCAAAACCATGGCCAAAGGTTTAAACAATTAAAGCAAGATGCATAAAAGATGTCAATATATACTACAACTCAAAAGCAAAACAAAGTCTTGCAACATCAAACCATTCAAATGTCTAAAACATAGATGAACATTACATAAGCTCAATCCACAAAAATCCTGAAACTAAAAGAGAAAGAAAAATGAAAAAGAGAATAAACTGAGGATGCGTCCCAACACTCGTTCCCGACGTGATGTTCGCGAGCTCGAGCTTCGAGTCTCCTTCTTAGCTCTCCAAATGTCTCCTCTAGGTCCCAAGACACTGATGAAATCGAGTTTAGGGTTTTTGCTCTCTCAAAATGGCCCCCTTTGCACGAAACATAACTTTTCTTTTTATAGTGTCATGACAGCGTTGAAACGCTAGCAACTCTAGGGGCAACGTTGCAATGTTGTCCCTTCAAATTAAGTAAAAAAGAAAAAAAATATTTTGGGCTAGCATTGCAACACTCTAGACAGCATTGCAACACTGAGTCTGCTACATTCCAAGGTTGAAGGGCTGCACATATGGCATTGCAACGCAATACTCTCGAGCTCAAATGTTTGATTAATTTTCTTCAACACTTGGATCCTCAAATATAGCTCTCATTTACTCCAAATTCACCTAAATACTTCTCAAAATTCTAATTTTGCTCCAATTGTTCAGTTTCTACAAAATATACATAAAAATACATTAAGGCTCCCACATTGATAGCAAAACTAGCAATAAACTAATCCTAGAAATAGCACTATTTTGTGTGCTATCACCTGATCCATTGTTTTTGGCTGTGTGATTATCTGGTGTTGTTATTGAGCCTAGGTGTGATTATTTGGTTTTTTTTAATGGCTTTCGATAGATTTTGGTGGCTCTTTAGGTAATTTGAACCTGAAGAACCAACACCACCTTCTAGTTCTTTTTCCATTAGTTATCCATCTCTAGATTATGAGCCTTTTAATGATGATTATGCATTTCATGGTTATGAAATGCCTAATTATTATCATACTTAATCTATGAGTTATAGAAATCCTATGTATAGTAATGATGAGTGCATTTGGACCCATGAACCATATCCTAATCTGTTTCAAGAAGTGCAAGCAGAGGAAGAATCCTTTTTAGAGAGAATGTTGAGAGAGTATCCAGAGAAGACTAGAGCTAAGAGTTTGCAATTAGATGATTTGCTTAAGAGTCTCCAGACCCCTAGGGAGGTTAGTGAAGTGGGATTCACTTCTTTAAGATATTTAGTGAGTCACCTGGTCACTAATTCACTGATAGCCTTTCAAGAGCTTAATTCTTTCCATATCTCTAAATTTGGGCAGTCGAGGGAGTGGAAAATAGATATTGGGGATGAGCTAGAGAGTTTAGATGCACGTCAAGATCGAGTCAGTGAGGAAGAAAAAGAAGATAAGCCTTATTTGTTAGAAGAGTTAGTTCAGGAGGTAGAGTTTGAGGCTGAAAGGGCTTCTGTCTATTTTATCTCTTGATAGTTCTCTTTATCCTGAGTGTTCTTTTTATTATTCTCACAAGTCCGTGTCTAAGTCTTTATTTTTTGATCTTTTTCCTTTTATGATTTTCTTATTTAAAAATACTGAAAATATTTATGCTTCAAGGTCCCATGAGAAGCTAGTGATCTTGCTAGCTTTAGTCTGTTTTGTTGACTCTAGGAAGAGGGGCCTGAAGAAATGGAAGAATTTTTACGTATCTTGAGAGTCCACACTAGTCCCGTCTAGTTAAAGACATTACATAAGCGCTTCTTAGGAGGCAACCCAAGCTTTCTTTCTTTTAGTTTTCTTTTTGTTGTTTTTTTTTCTATTTTTCTTTTAGTTTTGTTTGTGTTGATCTTGTGTTCCTATGACTGATCATTTTTAGGACCTCGAGAATAATTATTTCACATTGCACCCAATTGATTAGGCATACTCAAGGATTCTCTCGCACTCTAAGGTAGTATTACTCTTCCCTTGATCTCTTTAGTTGCCCTAATGCATGCTGAATTAGATCTGAATAGTTTATATATTGAGGACAATGTATGCCCTAAGTTTAGGGGAATGTGTGCTATTTTGACTAAGCTTTTGTTGATTTTTTTTTTTTGAATTATATGATGATTCTGTTGCATTGAGTGTGATGAGGACGGCCTGTGATGTGTTCGAGATAGTGAAATATTTTCAATTTTTGTGAAATATGAGAGCATGTCTAGGATTCAAGTAAATTTAATTTTTTTCTTGGAATTCCTTGCACTTGTGGAGCACTTAGCCTACTTATTAGTGATTTTAAAATCTTATAAAATATTTATTTTGTCTAGATGTTCGTTATCATCTTGATAGGCTTAAGTTCTGGTTTGAAGGTTGTCTTGCATGATAGTCTGTAATGTTGAGCTTAGGAGGAAAAATAATATCTAAATGCCTGTTGAAAAAGAAGAAAAAAAAGAAAAGAGGAAAGAATGAAAGAAAGAAGAAAAAAAAAAAACTTGTAGTTTGTATTGATCAAGGGCAAAAAGAGTTCCATCTGTTGTGATTAGTAGGCCACTAATTGAGTGAGTGCTCTAAGTATGGGTTCTTGCAACAGTTGTGCGAAAGCTAGTGTCCTTGAGTGTTTAAAGAAAAATGAAAGTTTGGGAGAGCGTTACCTCATAGTTGTTCAGGCATCCTAGTTAGATATTACTCTCTTGAGTATAGGAATGTTGGATAATTGGTGCTTAGGGCCAATGTAGGGGGAAGATGAATTGACGATTCTATAAATCTTTCTAGGTTAGTAAAGATCGAAATAAGGAAGGCTATGCACATACTTGCGAGGAATGTGTTGGTCAAATTCGCAAGTGTACGAATCGTTACAAATAATACAGTGATTGAATACCACGATTGTTCTCCACAGGGAGTGAATTCTACCAATTACCAAATTCTCTAGCCTCAATTTTATCTAAGCATCGAATTATCAAACATGAATAGAATTTAGCTTGCTTGAAAAATAAATGTGACTAAAAACAAAGGATGAAACTTAATTGGTAAAAACTCTAGCACAATTACTTCACCGTTTTCTCCTTATACTCTTTGTTCATTAATAGCTAATGTGTTCTTCTATTTCTAGGTTGTTGGCAAGCTCTATCCTATAGACTCGATATTCTTTCTCACGTAATAACAATATTCGTTAAACAATAAATTGTCTATATCTCTATGACAATTCAAACAATTCAACTATTAAGCCCGTAGAACTTAATATTGCCACAAAATCTACAATGATATCTCTATCTCAAGTATAAATTTGGGAAAACAATTCAATTCATCAACAATTCTCGTCTCTTAACCTCAAATTTTTTACACAAAAATAAATGTAAAGAATGACTAGATCTAAACATGCATTAAGTTCAAAAGAATTTTCACAACCACAATTGAAATAAAAACATTGTCTATTAACTAAGAAAGAGTAGGATTTGAGTATCAATTACATCAAAACTCTAGAAAGAAAAACTTAGTTCATAATGTAAAACTTAACAAGACTAGCTAAAAGTATCAATGGAGTCATGACAAGTAGAAAGTGAAAGAGAAATAGTGAAAAGAGAAAAGAAATCCAAGTGATTGAATGAATAACCAAGCAGTAGCTCTTGCTCCATTTGGTTTCTCGGGTCCTCCAAGGTGGTGTACTATCTTTTTCCTCTAATTTTTTCCACTTCTCCTATGTTTTTCGCCTCCAAATCCACCTCTTTTCAAACCCCTTAAGACGACTAAAAGATAGCCTTTTATACTTAGGGCAGTAGATACAACGCCTAGACACTGTCAAAAAGCATGAAAACCAGTACCACAGCACCTAGGCGCTATCATTCTGCCTCTCGCATTGTCTGTGGCGCCTAGGCGCCTGTTTGGGCACCTAGGTTCTGTAATTTTTTTTTTTTAGCTTTCAACTTGAAAATCTTTGAACTTTGGCATTCAAAATAAAAGCCTTAATCACCTATACAAATAAAAGAATTACATAAATTAAAATCAAAATCTATAGAAAAACTAACCAAAAACAACCTAAACAAGATATTATAAATAAATATAAAATGAACTTTTCAAATGCCCCCATCTTAGCCTTTTGCTCGCCCTCGAGCAAAGAATCAATTAACAAGAAAACTAAGCTCAATAGCCCAAATGTCATGCAAAGTGGATAGTCTTAAGCTTCAAAATAAAGTTCATCAACTTTCAAAACAAAAAAAATATAGAATGCAAGAAATGTAAATCATTTCTAACAAATAAGTTTTGTTGTCTTCATTTTAAAACCCTAGATGTGTGTGTGTACAATTCTTTGTTTTCTACAACTTTTCAACTCAAAAGAACTTTTTACCACAACAGAACTTGCCCAACTTCTAGTGGACTCTAAGATCTCACCTTTTGGCCAACCTTCACTCAAGAAAAACCATGTCAGCTAGGATCATTAGGAGTTTCTAATAAATCAAAATATTAGAAACATTTTTTTCTACATTTTTTTTATTAGACTTTTTATTTTTTATTTTTTTTAATTAGAGAAAGTCTCTTAGTCACTTACACCTTCATTCCAATGTACTAACACTTTGTGGTGAAAGTAGTTAACTACCAGCATAAGTCACTGCTAAGACTGCTTTCATATACTCACTTCCTATGTAAACTTTTCATGCACAGGAAATCATGAGTTTCATGACCGCCCCTGATTACTCATTTCACTTTAGAAGTAGAAGTATCTCTCTCTTTTTTTCTTTTTCTTTTTTTGTTTTTTTATATAAAGGAAACCAACAAGAAGCAAACAACCTAATTTTTCTCCTAGCAAACATTGCATTTCCATTTATTCAGAAGGCCAGAGTAAGTTCTAATGCAATAAAAAGTTTCCTCTAAGCATAAAAGAAAAAAAAATACTTAGAATTTAGTGCTCATAAAAGTATCAAAAGGCTAAAAATAAAGTCAAATATTTCTCAGTCAAACCAGAATCAATCTATTTGCACTTATTTGCCTTTTATTTCAAAAAATCATAACAAACTTTATCAATCAGCAAAAACTATTCAAACTCAAAGAAATCACCCTCCCCCAACTTAAAAACTATTCAAACTCAAAGAAATCACCTTCTCCCAACTTAAAAACATGCATTGTTCTCAATGTCCTCAATGTATGAAAGGAATAAAAAGGACAATAAATAAAAATCAAATGTAAGGGTTAACAAGACTTTCCTAAATGTGTTGACTATCAAGAATCCAAAGTAACAATGACCTCATATTTTCTTTTTGGGAGTCCTCTTTCCTTTGGGTTGCCTCCTAATAGTGCTTGATTTATAGTCCTCAGCCTGACTCTCCTCTTCAAGGTGGTTTAAAGTAGTAGTACGACGGATGTGACTTCGAAGAAGATTGAGACGATGATAATCCACTCCCAAGGATGCGTGAACAGTTAGTATGATATGATGGGCTGGGATCCTTGAAAACTTTGAATATGACTGAACTCGGAGCTTCAGCTCTCCCAACTCTACATCAATCTTTACTCTTCCTGTGGCCAAGAATAGTCTTCCCAAAATCATAGGCATGTTCTCATCTTCCTCCATATCCAACACTAAGAAATCTACAGGAAAGATAAACTTCCCTACCTTGACCAGAACATCCTTAATGATTCCCCAGGGATGCCTAATGATTTGTCAGCCAGTTGCAAAGAAACGGTTGTTAGTCTCACCTCTCCTATTCCTAATCTCTTAAAAATAGACAAAGGCATCAAATTAATACTAGCTTCTAGATCACATAATGCATTAGCAAAAATAATATCACAAATCAAACAAGGAATAGAAAAACTCCCTAGATATTTCAGTTTGGGTGGTAATTGAAAGAATGAACGTTTCACTCCACAGCGGAAGCATTTGATTGTCTTTGGTTTTATTTAAAATTAAACTAAAAATTAAGGTTAAGCAAACTTACTTGGAGTAAATATGAAGATATTTTTGGCAGATCTTTATCTCCTCCATAAATCTTCTTGTCTATGACTCGAACATAAGACCAAGGCTTGTGGGAGCCTCTTGAAAGAAAATCTGCAAGGGATTAGAGAGGAAAAGGTCTAGAGAAAATTCTCTAATGCTCTATTGAGGAGATATGTGTTGTGTCTAATGGCTCAACTCAAGGGTCCTATTTATAGAGACCAAGGGAAAAATTTTTCCATAATTAAAATATTATATTTTAATATCTAATATATTAAAATATATCTTATATTTATTTGAATCTCATTCAAATATCCTACGATATTTATTTGTTTGAATCTTATTCAAATTCTATAAATATCTTTTATTTAATGTATCTAATATACATTAATTATTTTAATATTTAATGTATCAAATACAATAAATATATTTTCCTCTTATATATTTAATATATCTAATATATTAAATATTAATTTGAACATTTCAAAATTTTCTTTCAACTAAATTGATCTTTTAGTGTTACTATGTACTAGCAAGGGGACCTTATGGACCTACAGATTATAAGCTCCAATGATACAAAATCAATTAATTAAACTCTTTAATTAATTAATGTTTATTCATTAACTATAGGTCACTCCACTATAGACCTAGAGTTGCACTCTTATGCACTGTAGGACAGGCTGTGTCCATAAATATAATCATTACATGCAAGTTGATCTTTCACGAGTTCTTCCTAATTACAGCTGGGTTAAAAGTCCGTTTTACCCCTATAATTACATCTTGCACCTTAAGTACCACTGATCTTCTAATGAACAATCTGTTTATAATCTAATTATAAACTTAGTCCCTCTCGGGCCATTGAGAGGGTGGGGCTGCATTGTTCAAGTCTCGAAATCAGCACTTAAGGGAACTACTAATCTACTTACCCTATATGGGAAAGAGTGAATTCCATCATGTGACATTATGTTCTCAGCTACCTATTTGGTCAAGTCTCCAAAATGGTAGGCATATTGAATCGACTACAAAAGCCACTCTCACCCATGCAAATCAAAGGACAAACCCTCACAAGCAAGAGTTCATAACTCACTTAGGATTAAGATCGAGTCACATATGATCATCCTGATGAAATATTAATCTTCTCAATTAACGAATTTATAAAGAGAGATTAAATATTTCGTGATCCAGTCTTATACAAACTCATTGTATAAGATACCCCCACTCACATGTCTCCACATGAACGATTTGGATCAAATCATTTGTAACTATTACAAAGTGGGTCGTATCAATAGTGTTGCCAGGATAAAGCACCCAACCTTACCCATATACTATGACCCTTTAGGTTATATCTTGAACATGATCCTCTCGTATGTCAACCACATATTGTTCAAGATTACACTAATAAACTTGGATTTTTCATATAATGGATAATATTATATTGCAAATAAAATAATCAAAATTATTATTAATTATAAAATAAATTATTAATTTCGAGGCTTTAGGGCATATATCTCAACAATAATTTTCTCTGCAATATGGCATTGCACCCCTCTGTGAGTGGAATCATTTCATAATCCTCCAATCTCCTTTTCTTCTTCAAGATGTCGTTCATGAATTTGATATAATGTGGCATTTGTGCAAGGGCATCTGCAAAAGGAATGTTAATATACAATTTCTTTAAAATATCAATAAACTTATTGTACTCCTTATCCTTTTTGTTCTTCTGGAGGCGTTGAAGGAATGGAATGGCTGTTGAAGTAGCTAACTGTGGTTTATCCTCAACTCGCTTAGTGGATGATTCTTGTGTAACCTATTTTCCTTGAACTTCTTCTTTGGATTTCATGTTCTGCAATGGCTCAACCAACTCCTTACCACTTCTCAAGGTAATTGACTTACAGTGCTCCACTGGATTCTTTTCTGTTGTGCTCAGTAAATTACCTGGAAGCCTATCCACAATCATGTTGGCTAGCTGACCAACTTGCACCTCTAAATTTTGATTGGATGTTGCTTGATCTGAAAGGTGGTCTTTGTTTTAGTCATGAATTGATTTGTAGTGTTTGCCAACTGAATCATTGCCTCTTAAAGGCAGCTTTTCTTTTCAGGCTGCTAAAATCCTGATGGTGGTAGATTTTGAGTCTAATTCTGCTTCCACGAGAAGTTAGGATGATTACGCCAACCAAGATTATATGTATTAGAATGTAGATTGTTTTGCTAGCGATCAAAATTCCCAACAAATTGAGCTTGTTCAATGTGCCCTAGCATAAATGGATTCTCAACTTGACAATCTTCACTTCTATGGCTCCCATGGCAATATTTGCAATACACAGGTGATGACTGAATAGCATTTACCGTCACTTGACTTGCTTGGAGTTGCTTAGTAAGTGAAGCAACCTGCACAGTCAAATTTGCAATGGCCTCCACCTTATTAATTCCCATTGCCTTTTTCTGAATTAACCTCCCATTTGGCCATTCGTAGTGATTCATGGTCATTTCTTCCAACAATTTGAAGGCCTCATTCTTAGTTTTGCTCATGAATGCTCCTCCGAGGCTACATTAATGGTTGTCCTCGTATTGCCATCTAAACCATTATAAACATTTTGTACCTGCATCCATCGAGGGATTCCATGGTGATTACACTTTCTTAAAAGCTCCTTGTATCGTTCCCAAGCTTCATACAAACTCTCTCCCTCATATTGATAAAAATTATTGTTCTCACTGTGAATCTTGGTCGTCTTTGTTGATGGAAAGAACTTGGATAAACACTTTTTAGCTAGATCATTCCAAGTTTCTATAGAAGCTGCAGGCAAAGAATTTAACCACTGCTTGGATCGATCCTTAAGAGTGAAAGGAAAAAGTGTCAGTTTGATAGCATCATCTGTCACTCCATTATACTTGAATGTATCACAAATTTCAAAAAAATCAGCAATGTGAGAGTTTGGGTCTTCACTTTGTAGTCCACTAAAATTCAAAGCCTGAACCATCTGTAGTGTAGCTGGCTTGATCTCAAAATTATTAGCTTGAATGGTTGGTCCTCGAATAGCAAAATGAATATCAATTACGTCATGCATCACATAATCTCTCAAAGCCCTATTCCCATTATGGGCTTCGTCGTTTGCCATATTTTCTTGCTCTAATGCAATATGCTCTCTCTTTTCTTTTCTATTTTTTCTGCAAGTGCGTTCGATCTCAAAATCAAAAGGAAGTAGATTACTGCTTCCAAATTTTTGCATACACTTGCTTCCACTCCTAGTAAAAAACAAAAAAAAAAAAGACAAAAACAAACAAATAAATAAAATACAACTTAGATTAAGACTAAAACTATTGATTTTGATATTGGAAAAATAAACATTCACTCCCTGGAAACGCGCCAAAAACTTGTTGGTCGAATTCGCAAGTGTACGAATCGTTACAAGTGATACAGTGATTGAATACCACGATCGTTCTCCACATGGAGTGAATTCTATCAATTACCAAATTTCTAGCCTCAATTTTATCTAGGCACCAAATTATCAAAGATGAATAGAATTTAGCTTGCTTGAAAAATAAATGTGACTAAAAACAAAGGATTAAATTTAATTGGTAAAAACTCTAGAGCAATGACTTCACTATTTTCTCCTCATACTCTTTGTTCATTAATAGCTAATTTGTTCTTCTATTTTTGGGTTGTTGGCTGTAGACTCGATATTGTTTCTCAAGCAATAACAATATTCGTTAAACAGTAAATTGCCTATATCTCTATGATAATTCAAACAATTCAACTATTAAGCCCATAGAACTTAATATTGCCATAAATCTACAAGGATATCTCTATCTCAAGTATAAATTTGGGAAAATAATTCAGTTCATCAAAAATTCTCGTCTCTCAACCTCAAATTATCGACACAAAAACAATGTAAAGAATGGTCATATCTAAACAAGCATTAGGTTCAGAAGAATTTTCACAACCACAATTGAAATAAAAACATCGTCTATTAAGTAAGAAAGAGTAGGATTTGAGTGTCGGTTACATCAAAGCTATAGAAAGAAAAACTTAGTCCATAATGTAAAACTTAACAAGACTAGCTAAAAGTATCAATGGAGTCATGACAAGTAGAAAAAGAAAGAGAATAGTGAAAAGAGAAAACAAATCCATGTGATTGAATGAATAACCAAGCGTAATTATCGCTTCGTTTGGTTGCTTAGGTCCACCAAGGTGGTGTATTCTGTTTTTCCTCTGATTTCTGCCTCTTCTCCTCTGTTTCTACCTCTAAATCCCCCTGTTTTCGAACCCCTTAAGACGACTAAACAACGACCTTTTATACTTAGAGCAATTGACGCAGCTCCTAGGCGCCATGGACAGTGCCTAGGTGCTATCAAAAAGTGTGAAAATCAGTACCGCAGTGCCTAGGCGCCATGGACAGTGCCTAGGTGCTATCAAAAAGTGTGAAAATCAGTACCACAGTGCCTAGGCGCTATTATTTTGCCTCCTGCACTGTCTATGGCACATAAGCGCCGGTTTGGGGACCTAGGCTCTGTAATTTTTTTTTTTTTTTAGCTTTCAACTTGAAAATCCTTGAACTTTGGCCTTTAAAATAAAAATCCTTGATCACCTACAAAAATAAAAGAAGTGCATAAATTAAAATCCAAAACCTATAGAAAAACTAACCAAAAACAACCTAAGCAAGATATAATAAATAAATATAAAATGAACTTATCTGAATGAAAAGTTTAAGTTTAAATTTTCGTGATGATTAGATGTGTTTAAGTATTTCTGTTAATTGTGATTATTTTTCTTTTTAGAATATTGAGGCATGGGTCATTATGATGCATTGGTTAATTCATATACGGGTTTTGTTTTTCTTTGCTCAAGACTAGCAAAGGTTTAAATTTGGGGGTATTTGATAGAATGCAATTATGTTATCTTATTCCTTATATTTATGCTAGTTTTGTTATGAATTAGTGAGCTTTTATGCCTATTTCTGTTTATTTTGTAATACCGAGCAATTGAGGCAAAATCGGAGTGTTTGAGGGTGTTTTGATAATTTTGGAGCCTTTTGGAGTCATTTTGAAGATTCAAGAAGAGAAGAATTGAAGATTGGGCATAAAAAAACAAGAGTAAGTGTTGAGACGCTGCTAGCAGCGTCTCAACGATCGAAACGTGTGCAGATGTGAACTTTCGTCCGTAGCGTTGAGACATTGTCCCTAACATCACAACCCTATCATGTTTGACAGTTTTTAATCATGTCATTCTCTTCGTGCAAAAGGAGGCCAAACCGAGTGATGGACTACTAATGCAAAAGAGCGCAAGTGCACGCTGTCAAACAAATAATATATGGAGTCTTCCAAGTATCGAACCCAAGGGAACAGATTTAACAAAGGTATTTTTTAGTTTACAACACAATTGATCACAAGTTGCAACCAAAGATAACTAAGAAAAACAAAGTTGATTTTGGGGTTTTTGTGCAATAAAAAGTAAAAACAATGAAAAAGTAATAGGAAAACAAGGATGAGAAGCAAGGGATTCAATTATGGTTCAACCCTGGGACATGCGCCCACCATGCGCCTGCAAACTGCCCAACTAAGTCCGGATAATTCATAGATGCTACCTCTTGCGCTCGCATACTGGCTCTTTTGAGTTATGTACGATTCCGACAGAATGTTACCGAATTGCGCCTGCAACTTAGCCTAATTGACACTTAGCAAAGTAAATCAAGTTCAATACCTATTCGGCTACTTTTCCAAGAACCTTTAGGAGACTAAGAAATTTAAAACTCATATGTCTATGGCTACACTCGCTTAGATGATGAAAAACACAACTTCATGATTTTAAAGATTTTTATCCTATGTGTAGGTACAAAAAGCAAAGTTCTATGTCTAAACTCTTTTCCTAGATTACTTTTAGAAAATGCATGTTGACTCCAACCTTTTTAGTATTGAAATCTTCACAGACTATGCTAACTCAAATGGCCCATTTAAGCTAACAATGAAACTTAAACTCACTAAAAGGAAACTTAGCTAAGTGTTGAGCAAATTTACAAGAAACACATGGTGGTGCTTATCTCCTTTTTAGGGTATCCACATGATTAAATCCCCTCCAAGGAGTTTAGCTACTTATCGAAGAGAAAAATAAAGTGAAGAAAATAAAAAGACAATAAGTAGAAGAACTAACACAATTCATTGAAATAAGAAATTTGAAAATAAAGGAAGAACTAAATGAAATTGAATCAAAAGCATTTAATACTTGAATTCAAAGGAAAAACAAAAGCTTACAACACTAAAAATAAAGATAAAACAGTAAGTACAACACTGAAAAATAAAAAAAAATACAAAAATTAGATGAAAAGCAAAAAGAACCCTAAGCTTGTTCTTCCTTTCTAACTTGTTCAACCTTTTTCAAGGACAATAATTACTTACTCTTCCTTCTTTCGAAGTTGGAGTCCGAATGGAATACGATTAGAACTCAGGGGTGACTAGGAGTGGCAGCTAAAACTAAAGAGAAAACGACGAAATTTCGGGATGAAGAAGAATTCCCAATTCTGAGCTCTCTTTCAAATGGAGGTATGAGCCACCTTTTATAGACTTCACGCCTAGAGTTTGCTGCCGAGATCAATGTGAAAGACCTTGGTCTATCATATTCCTTGATTTCAAGACATTTGGTTGAGAATCTTCCATAAAATCTGTAAATCCCACAAATCTTCGAGAATATATCGAAAAAGTCCAGATGCGGGCGCATTTGTGGTCACAATTGCTCTGTTGTCGAAATGGCCTAAATGCGTGCGCATTTCTGAGACATTTTGGCACTTTTATGCAACACTTAGATTTTGGCTTCTGCTCTCAAATGTTGCGCATCCTGGTCGCATATCTCATGGATCATTTCTTCTTTGCTTCAATTGCGGCCGAGATGTAGGCTCATTTGGGTTCTTTTTAGCCTCTACACAAAACCAACAAAAATTAACACTTTCTTTACAAAAATGACTCTAAATACACTTAAAAATTATTTTTACAAAATCAAGACTTTAAACACATCCAAAGCTTGTTTTGACTTAAACTTGTCCTAAATGACATGAAATATAACTTTAAACACTTGTCTTCTAAGAAAATAGCTTAGTTTTTAGAGCTAAATAACACTCATAAATGAGTGTTATCGCACCCCAAAACATAGCTTATTATTTGTCCTCATTCAATTTTAAGCGAAAACAAACAAGCAAACAAGTAACAACATGCATCCCAGGGCAGTTTTGAGAAAAATGTGCCTTTCAGGGGAGATCTTAACTCTTAGTACTTACACAACCTTGAAGTTTCAGCCCATGAGACTTTACCTTTTTCTTTTCAAGACAAACCATTGGCATGCAAACCCCGCCTACCTTGTTTATTCCACCTAAGGCTCAATCATAAAGTCTAGAGTGATTTCTTTGTTAAGAATAATGGAGCCCACAAACAAGGTCCATATTATCATTCAAGCCCATATTTATTTCTTATTAGTTAACCTAGTTTTAACTAGGTGTTGTGTGGCGGCAGTGTGTGTTTTTTATGAGAAGAAGAAAAACTTTGCGGTTGCGTGGTTGTTTTACAGAAACAGAAAGAGCAGAAGAAAATATTCGTGGGTGTTTTTCAATTAAAACTAAACCACAGAGCATTTTCTTTGGGTAATTTTTCTGTAGTGAGTTTTTCTCCATTGAAGAGTTTTGAGAGCTTATTGTAGAGTGATTCGTGAGTCTTTTCCTTGAGAGAAAAGTGAGAGAAATCATTCTAGAGAGCGTTGTAAACTCTTGTAATTTTCTCCCTGATATTTTAGTGGAACCTGCATCGGTAGCAGAGAACTGGACGTAGCCAACATTGGGTAACCAGTATAAATTCGGTGTCAATTTCTTTTCCCTTAAACTTGATTTAATTATCGTTCTTATTGCTTAGAAGTTTAGGTTGGTTTATCTACTCTTTTAAGCTTGTGAGTTCCAATTGTTTATTCCGCGGTAATTGGAACCATAACCTGATCTAGGATTTTAGATAAAATATATATATTGTCTGAATTTGGTTGAGTGAATTTAGATTGATTATATTTTATCGGCCCCTAACAAGTGGTATCAGAGCATTCGGGTTGTAGAACGATGTCAGGAGGAGATGAGAAATTGGTTACTTTTAATGGATCAGATTTTTCATTTTGGAAGTGTCAGATATTGGACTATTTGCATTCCAAGGAATTGGATTTTCCATTAGAAGGAAAGCCTGAAGATATGGGATAAGCTAAATGGAAAAAGTTAGACAGAAAGGTGCTGGGGACTGTTCGCTTGACTTTGACAAAGAATGTGCAAAGCAGTGTAGCGAAGGCAACGACCACATCAGAGCTAATGGAAGCTTTGTCTAACATGTATGAAAAACCCTCTGTAAACAACAAGGTATATCTCGCAACCAAATTTTTTAATTTGAAAATGGCTGAAGGTGCATATGTTACTGCTCATATAAATGAATTTGATTTGTTGATGAACAAATTAGCTGCTGTTGAGTTAGAATTTACTGATGAAGTAAATGCGATTTTGTTGTTGAGATCTTTTCTTGATAGTTGGGAAACCATGAAAGCCGCACTTTTCTAATTCATGTAGAAAAGAGAAATTGCAGTTTTCACAGGTTAGAGATTTTGCCATTGCAGAAGAGATTCGCAGAAAGGACTCAAGTATTGTTTCTACTTCTGGTTCAGCGTTGAATGTGGACAGAGGGAGGAGTAATAACAGAAGTCATGGGTATCGAGGTAAATCGAAAAACAACAGAAGTAAGTCTAGAAATGACATATTAGAGTGTTGGAATTGTGGTAAGACTGGACACCTGAAAAGGAACTGCAAAGCCCCTAAGCGAACTGAGGGGAATGAACCCAGTGCAAATGTTGCTGTTAATGAGGTGCATGATGTTTTGGTTCTGGCAGTGGAAAGTGCTCATGACCCATGGGTGATTGATTCAGGTGCATCATTCCATACTACAGGACAACGTGACATTCTTGAAAATTATGTTGCAGGAAATCATGGAAAGGTGTATCTAGCTGATGGAGAGCCTTTGGACATCATTGGAACTGGTGACGTGAAACTAAAAATGGCGAATGGTTCAGTCTGGAAAATTCGCAAGGTATGTCACGTTCAAAATATGATGAAGAATTTGATTTCTGTAGGGTAGTTAGACAGTGAAGGATATGAGATTTGCTTTGGCCAAGGAAACTGGAAGGTTACAAAAGGTGCCATGGTAGTTGCTCGAGGAAGAAAATCAGGGACTTTGTATATCAACAGTAATGACAAAGACATGGTGGCTGTTGTCGATCATTCGAGTCAACAACTGATTTGTGGTACAACAAGTTGGGACATATGAGTGAAAAATGTATGAAAATTCTTCACTCTGCAGGGAAGTTACAGGGACTAAAGGCAATTGAACACAAGTTGTGTGAGGGCTGTGTATTTGGGAAACAGAAGCGTGTCAGTTTCTCAAAGACAGGAGCAAAGCTAAAACCTACGAAGTTAGAGTTAGTTCACACTGATGTGTGGGGGCCTTCAGAAGTATCTTCTCTCGATGGTTCTAGATACTATGTGACCTTCATAGATGACTCAAGCAGGAAGGTATGGACTTATTTTCTCAAACATAAATCTGATGTATTTTCTGTTTTCAAAATTTGGAAGGCTATGGTTGAGAATGAGACATGTCTGAAAGTTAAAAGCTTGAGGCCAGACAACGGTGGTGAATATGTTGATGGGGAGTTCAAAAGATACTGTGCAGACAATGGGATTGTGATGGTAAAGACTATTCCAGGGACACCACAGCAGAATGGTGTGGCTGAGAGAATGAATAGGACACTAAATGAGCGTGCCAGGAGCATGAGATTACATGCAGGATTGCCTAAGATGTTATGGGCAGAGGCAATCAACACGACGGCCTATCTGATCAATAGGAGCCAGACCACATCACTAAACTTCAAATTGCCTGAAGAAGTCTGGAGCGGTAAACAGGTAAACCTTTCTCATCTAAAGGTTTTTGGTTGTGTGTCTTACATTCACATTGATGCTGTAGACAGGAGTAAATTAGATGTCAAATCCAAGAAATGTTATTTTCTTGGGTATGGTGGAGCTGAGATTGGCTACAGGTTTTGAGATGACCAAAACAGGAAGATTCTCATAAGCAAGAACGTGATCTTCAATGAGGAAGTTCTATACAAAAACAGAACAACAGTTAATTCAGAGTCAAATGAAAATACAGAAGAGAAGACTCAATATATAAGTCTTCATAAGGTTGAGACCAGGATAATGAGATTTGAAGATTAGAATGCAGTTACTCCTGAGGAAATAGTTGTGGAACCTGATGAGCAGATTGTGGAACTTGATGAAGTTCAGAGAACGCCACCCACATCAGTTAGGAGGTCTAGCAGGACTATCAGACCACCACAGAGGTATTCCCATACTTTGAATTACATATTATTGACTGACAGAGGTGGACCTGAATGTTATGATGAGGCGGTTCAACTGAAAGATTATGTCAAGTGGGAGTTGGCCATGAAGGATGAGATGGATTCTCTTATGACGAATCAGACATGGCAATTGGCTGAGTTATTAGGAGGTAAGAAAGCTTTGTAGAACAAATGGGTTTATAGAATCAAGCAAGATCCTGATGGTAGCAAGAGGTACAAAACAAGGCTTGTAGTCAAAGGCTTTCAACAGAAGGAAGGTATTGACTTTAATGAGATATTTTCTCCTGTAGTCAAACTTACTACTATTAGAACTGTATTATCGATAGTGGCAGAAGAGAATATGTTTCTGGAACAGATGGATGTAAAGACAGCTTTTCTTCATGGTGATTTAGAAGAAGAAATTTACATGGTACAACCACAGGGTTTCACAGTAAAGGGGCAGGAGAAAATGGTTTGCAAACTTCAGAGAAGCCTGTATGGTCTCAAACAGGCTCCTAGACAGTGGTATAAGAAGTTTGATAGTTTTATGTGCAACAGTGGATTTCAGAGGTGTCAAGCAGATCATTGTTGCTACATAAGGTCTCAAGGTAACTCATATATTATTTTACTGCTATATGTTGATGACATGTTGATAGCAAGTGCTAACAAACAGGAAATTCTGAAGATAAAGACTGAATTATCTAAAGAATTTGATATGAAAGATTTGGGAGCTGCCAAACAAATTTTAGGAATGAGAATTGAGAGGAAAGATGGTACATTAACATTGTCGCAGGAAGAGTATGTGAAAAACGTGTTGAACAGATTTCACATGGAAGATGCAAAACCTGTGAGTACTCCTTTAGCTTGTCATTTTAGATTATCTAAAGAGCACTCACCCACTACTGAGCAGGAAAGAGATCATATGGCTAAAGTGCCATATGCTTCAGCTATAGGTAGCCTGATGTACGCCATGGTTTGCACAAGACCAGACATTGCACATGCAGTGGGAGTTGTTAGTAAGTATATGAGCAATCCAGGGAAGCAGCACTGGGAGGCTGTGAAGTGGATTTTCAGATATCTGAGAGGGACAATTGATTATGCACTGTATTTTAAGAAGTCAAATTTTAAACTGCAGGGTTATGTGGATGCAGATATGGCAGGTGATACAGATGGCAGGAAAAGTACTACCGGGTATGTTTTTACTTTGGGTGATACTGCAATTAGCTGGGTTTCCAGACTGCAAAAGATAGTAGCTCTTTCTACCACAGAGGCTGTGTATGTTGCAATTACTGAGGCAAGTAATGAGATGATATGGCTTCAGTCTTTTTTAGAAGAACTTGGCTTGAAATTGGAAAAGGGGACTTTGCATTGTGACAGTCAGAGTGCTATTCATTTAGCAAAGAATCCAGTGTTCCATTCAAGAACGAAACACATACAGGTGAGGTACCACTTTATCATATCAGTTTTGGAAGATGGAGTGCTGGTGCTTGAAAAGATTCCAGGAAGTCAGAATCCAGGCGATATGTTTACCAAGGTTGTTCCTATTGACAAACTGAAGTTATGTGTAACTTCAGTTGGACTTCTCCATGAGTAGAGAGGAGTCGCTACCGTTGCAAGGGATATATGTTGCTTGTTTTGTCTCCAAGTGGGAGATTGTTAAGAATAATGGAGCCCACAAACAAGGCCCATATTATCATTCAAACCCATATTTATTCTTATTAGTTAACCTAGTTTTAACTAGGTGTTGTGTGGCGGCAGTGTGAGTTTTTTTATGAGAAGAAGAAAAACTTTGCGGCTGCGTGGTTGTTTTACGAAAACATAAAGAGCAGAAGAAAATATTCGTGGGTGTTTTTAGATTAAAACTAAACCGCAGAGCATTTTCTTTGGGTAATTTTTCTGTAGTGAGTTTTTCTCCATTGAAGAGTTTTGAGAACTTATTGTAGAGTGATTCGTGAGTCTTTTCCTTGAGAGAAAAGTGAGAGCAATCATTCTAGAGAGCGTTGTAAACTCTTGTAATTTTCTCCCTGACATTTTAGTGGAACCTGCATCAGTAGCAGAGAACTGGGCGTAGCCAACATTGGGTGAACCAGTATAAATTCGGTGTCAATTTCTTTTCCCTTAAACTTGATTTAATTATCGTTCTTGTTGCTTAGAAGTTTAGGTTGGTTTATCTACTCTTTTAAGCTTGTGAGTTCCAATTGTTTATTCCGCGGTAATTGGAATCAAAACCTGATCTGGGATTTTAGATAAAATATATATATTGTCTGAATCTGGTGAGTGAATTTAGATTGGTTATATTTTATCGGCCCCTAACATTCTTTGTCTATCAAGCTAAGTCTAAATCTTTCTAAGTACAAAATACTATAACTTCCTCCAAACTTATTCAATGCTACTGCTAGGCACTTTTCTTTTTCTTTTTCTTTTCCTTTCTTTTCTTTTTTTCACGAGTGCTTAGCAGTAGTGTAGTACATGGTACATCAACATAATGGTGTTACCAGCTCAAAACTACAAATACAACACACCCCCCCAAACTTAAATGGTTTAATGTCCCCATTGACTAAAATCATAAGGCATAAAAGGGGTTGGGGTACAAATTTTGTGGTGATTAGACTTGCTAAGCATCGAACTAAACTCTCCTAAGCACAAAGAGAATTCATATTTGAATGGTTTATGAATAAGTAATTTACAAGGTACATGAAACTTAAATCCAAGTTTGCATAAAGTATAAGGAAGTTGAGAGAGCTCTAAGTATCATCATAAAGGACTTTTTAACTCAACAACCAAGGAAAGCAAATTGAAAACTTGGTTTTTGAATTTTGATTTTTATTCAAGCATGTGCAAGGTGTAAGAAAATCATTTGAGTGGAAAGTATTTTTAACAAGAGCAAAACAAACAAAAGCAACCAACCTATACTAAAAAGCATCAAAATTACCTAAGAAATCAAGTAAACTGCCTATACTAAAAGGTAAGTAAAACTAACTTAAAAAAAAATAATAAAGATAGATGAGAAAGACAATACTCCCTTAAGAGGTGGAGGATTAATAATCTCTCTGTTGGTCAACAAAATCCAGAAGAATGGTAGGGTAATTTGGAAGTGCAGGGGCCCTGCCCTTGGTCAGCTCAGCGAGGGCCTTTCTAATGGCCTCATCCCTTTCTTATGCATAGGCCCAATAGGCCCTATTATGCTGCTGAATCTAGTCTAACTGAGCCTAGATATCTGAATGTGGTGGCTCGGATGGTCTTGAAGTGGCTGGTGGAGGAGGAGATAAGGGCATATTCTGTGGAGTGGTCGTCTGCTTTTTAGGTGAAGCCATCTTTTGGGAATGCAAGGCCTTCAACTTGTTGATGGCCAATAAATCCATGGTTGAATTGCACCTATCAATCTCCTTTCTATTATCTATATATAACCCCATCCTCTTGCAAAGTTTAGTAATCAGGGCGAGAAAGAAAAGGTATCCTATGTTCCTTCGAGCGCAGGCCATGATCTCCTCTTAGGATTCTGCTTAAATTGATGTCTAGGCCTTTGCAAATACTGTACAATAGCATGACCCTCTTCTGTGAGATAGTGGTGTCATGTGTTGTGGCAGAATCCTATTCTTCAGGAAGTGGAGCCACACGTACAGCTCATTCTTGATGTTTGCAGGCACTAAGGTTCGCACTCCCTACTACGAAACTCTCCATTTGGTGCCTTCATGTGCAACGAACTCTAAGGCCTCCTATAGCTTCTCCTCAGTTGGATTATCCATAGCTTCATTACCTGCAGGGTTCCTCAAAGAGGGGAACATATAAATCCTGTTGATATCGAGTGTAGAGTATCACATTGTCCTCCCTCTGAGTTTAAGCTCGGTCCTTATTTCATCCCCCAGGTAGGCATAAAACCCTCAAACTAGTTGCATGGCCGCTTTGTTGGGCTGTTCAAAGAACCTCTCACATCCCAGCTTGCAAATAACGTCTGCAATGAATTTTGATATGGGGCATGTCTTGTTGGTGAAGCGCTTTTCGCACATGAGCACTCTCTCTCCCATGATGATTTTGTGTTTGTTGAGGTCGAATGGAGTAGAGTGTTCAGCCACATGACTTTCTGCAGTGGCGTGACGAGACCTTTTCCTATGAGTAGTTTAAGGTCTACTTATTTTTTTTCTTCTCATCCCTCCTCTTGAAGGGCTAGGCATCTCGCTCTCTGAGATTTCCTGCAAATCATTCTCAAATAGGGGAGCTTTAGACTGCTCCCGACCTTCCTCTTCATCTTCTCTCTCGAGGTTTTGATTAGGAGTAAGTCCCCTTGTCTCGTATTTGAACAAGTTATCAAATTCATCTTCTCGTTGCCCCTATTTGTCAGGATGCAACTTGGCTAGGATCGCATCTATGGCATTGGCCTTAGATGGCCTTTTCTATTCTTTTGGTGGTGGTGGTATTTGGTTGAAATGCAGTCTGGATGCGACCACATTTGCTTCCTGCACAGTTTCTTCAGTTGTTGCCGCATTCCTTGTCGCATTTTCTTCTTCTTCTTCTTGCAGTCTTCTCTCAACCTCTTCACAGAGCTTCTCAGCAAGTCCTACAGCCTTGGCCTTTCTAGCAACAACTATGGCCACCTACTCAAGTGTGGGGATGTCTTATTGAGCCACATGTTCATCATTTGGGGTTCAGGTTGGCTCTGCAGCTTCATTTCCTTCTTCAGTTGTTGAGATGTCCCACCTTGACTTCCTCTTATGTGTGGAAAGGCTTTTTATCCTGCGCTTTTGAGGTGGAGGACTTAAGGTAGATACCTGAGTAGTTGCAGAAGTAATGGACTTGGTGGGAGTGGCATGAGTTGCCACTGGTACTTCCAGTTGTACCGCAGTTGCGGTCGCAACTTCTCCTTCAACAGCTGAAGGGTCTTCATGTTGCTGGATCAAATGCGCCGCAGATGGGGGCTCAATTGGCCTTTCTTTGACATGGCTGGTGTTGGACAAATGCACCAAGGTTGTGGGCGCTTCTTGTTTCTTTACCTTAGGTTTGACTGGCTCCTGAAGTTGGGTTAAATGCACTGCAAATGCAGGCTCATTTGAAACTTTCGCCTTCTCCTTGCCACTTGGCGCAAAATTCTTTTCTATCTTCTTCTTCTTCATGTACACACCCATTCACTGCCTTGGGTGCTTTGTACCTACATCAAAATCAATGGCCTTTGACATACCTTCCGGTCTTTTCATTACCCTTTATACGAACAAAGCTAACTCCTCTTCTTCTTCTTAATTCAACCCCATACTCTCGATTGCTTACTTGCTGATTTGAACTATTTTTCGAATATCCTTTTCCCACTTCTTTGAACGTTTGGGCAGTGGAGAGATAGTGGGAAGAATGTTCGAAATTACTTTACCCTTTCACTTTTTACGACTAGAATAGAGAGAGGCCTGCGGGCGTGTTGTCGGTGCTTCGGCCATGGTTGGCGAAGGAGTTTGCTCCTTTGTTAGCCTCTGACGTTTGTATGTTACTCGACTCTTCTCCATTGCACTCTAAAGTATCTATAAAAGAAAGGGCAAGGGGAGTCGGTTTTTTCTGTGAAGGAATGAGGCGAATTTGCTGGTGGGTTTGGTCGGAGACGACAATCAGAAAGCTCGCTGGAGTGAAACCTTGAGTTGTAAGAAAATGGTAAAGGACTTGGGTGTTTTTGAAATTTTGAATATGTTGACCTAGGTCAAATTTGCATCCAATTTATCATTTCAAAATTTCCAAAAACAACCTTCTTTATTTTTTCAAGTTTTTAAATGACATCACTCTTAGAACTTTCGAGCGGCCGCAATTCTAGTCGCATTGCGCTCCATAAGTCATTCCTGTAAATAAACCTGCAAAACAAAAGAATTAGGGCCAAATGCGGCCGTATTTTCCCTCTGTGCAATTTTTAAAATGCGATTCCAAAAGCATTTCTCTTTGTTGAAACCTGCAAAATAACATAACACGTTTAGAATGCAGCCGCATTTGGACTTTCCTTTCCAACTTTCATCTTAAGTTCTCATGTTTCACAAGTCTGTCAAAGTTCCCTGCACACTAACTCAAAGTATCAAAAAGTTCACACATTAAAGTACAAAAGAAGAAATTAAACAACACAAGATAGATGTTAATATCTTAGGCTTATAGGCTTGATTAATTAAACTCCCAAGTAGGTCTCCAGGTAGAGGTGTTTCCTTTTGGTCAGATTAAGTACCTTCGCCTAGACAGGACCTCTTGAGAAAGAGTTCCCTTTTAATCAAAACTTGTAGTTCTAATGCATTAAGTCACCATTTACACCAAAAATTATTTTTGAAGTTTGTTTTTTGAATTTTCTATATTTTGTTTTTCTTTTTGTTTTTTTTTTTAAAAGTAAAACAAAAGCAATATGCACATATTTACAACACATCACTTGACTTTCTTAATCCAGTTCCACTAGGGAGACTGAGGTCCTATTCCTACTTAGGCCCCCCTCCCTACTATGGTTTTACTCTCTGTCCGTTGACTTCGAAAATGATCTATTTGCTATCCTGCAAATCAATTGCTCCATGTGGATACACTTTAGCAATCGTGAAAGGTCCGAACTATCTGAATCTCAGCTTTCCTGGAAAAAGTTTAAGTCTCGAATTGAATAGCAACACCTGTTGTCCTTCTTGCAGTCGTTCGTCATAAATCTTCTTGTCATGCAATCTTTTCACCTTTTCCTTATAAAGTTTAGCATTTTCATTAGAGAAGTGCCTCAGTTCTTTGAGCTCATTCAAATGCAACTTACTCAATACATTTGCATTATTCAAATTAAAATTCAACCATTTTAGAGCCCAATAGGCCTTATGCTCCAATTCTAAGGGTAAGTGGAAAACTTTTCAAAGACAATCTTGTATGGAGACATTCCCAATGGAGCCTTAAAATCTATCTTGTATGCCTATAATGCGTCATCGAGCTTGAGAGACCAATCCATTCGCGATAGATCAACTGTCTTTTCTAGGATTGTCTTGATGTCCCAATTTGATAATTCTGCCTTGCAATCGCAATCATGTGCCTTATGTTGTACCTTGTAAGTAAATTTCCCATGACCTTGTTCACAAAATGAGATCCCTCGTCGCTTACCAATACCCTTGGTGTACCAAAATACGTAAATATGTTCCTATGAAGAAACTTCTTCACTGTTTTAGCATCATTGGTAGGTGTTGCCACAACCTCGATCCACTTGGACACATAGTCCACTGCAAGCAAGATATACACATTCCCAAAGGATCGCAAGGAAGGTCCCATAAAATCTATGCCCCACACGTCAAACATTTCCACCTCTAACATGTAGTGAATTGACATTTCATGTCTCGCTGAAGTTCTCCATTCTTTGGCATTGATGACATCCTTTAGCAAACGAATGTGCATCCCTGAAAAGAGTTGGCCAAAAGTATCCACATTGGAGTACTTTAGCCGTCGACTTTGCACCTACAAAGTGTCCTCCATATGGGGTTGTGTGGCAAACTTTAAGTATCTTTGGGACATCCTCCTCTGCAACACATCTCCTGAGCACCTTTCTGGTCCCAATCTGTAAATATAGGGTTCATCCCAACAGTAATGCTTACTATAGTGGAGGAACTTCTTTAATTGTTGCAATGTCGCACCTGGTGGAGTAAGCCCACTAACTAGGTAGTTAGCTATGTCAACATACCATGGTAACTCAATTGCTTTGAATGCCAACAGTTATTTATCTGCAAAAGTATCTTGTATCTCCTTTGAATCGCTCTTCTGAGCCTCCAACCTTAATCTTGTCAAGTGGTGTGCAACCTGGTTTTTTGTTCCTTTCCTGTCTACGATTCTCAAATCAAACTCCTGCAAAAGCAAAATCCATTTGATGAGGCATGACTTAACATCTTTCTTAGATAGAAGATATTTCAATGCCGAGTGGTCTGTGTGGACAATCACTTTTTCCTTGACTAGGTAAAATCTAAATTTATCAAATTCCAATACCACTGCAAGCAACTCCTTCTCCATTGTGGTGTAGTTAACCTATGTGTCATTCATGGTCTTGTTGGTGTAGTAAATGAGATGTATCATCTTGTTCCTCCTCTGTGCCAGCACTACACCAATAGCAAAATCACTTGCATCGCACATAAGCTCGAACGGCTGACTCCAGTCAGGTTCAATCATTATCGGGGTCGAGCTTAATGCATCATTCAACCTATTAAAAGCTTTTAAACATTTCTGATCAAACACAAATGGTTTGCATTCTCTAGTAACCTGCAAAAAGATTTAGATATGTGGGAGAAATTTCTGATGAAACTTCTATAGAATCCTGCATGGCCCAAGAAGCTTCAGATCTCCTTTACTGATGTAGGTGGAGGTAGTTGATAGCACACAAAATGTGCTATTCCTAGGCTTTACTCTTGTTAGTCTTTATAGCCTATTCGGTGTTTTTCACTAGTTTATTTATTGAAATTTCAGTTATCGAGCAATTGGAGCGAAACCAGAGATTTTGGAGATACCATGCAAATATGGAGCTAATGGAACATAAATTGAGAAGCCATGTGAAGCAAATGAATGAATTGGGCAAGAATATCCGAAAGCATAGCATTGAGATGCTATGTATAGCATCTCAACGTTATAGGTGCAGTCATTCAAGCCCAAGTACAGCGTTGCAACGTTGTATTAAAGCATTGCAACACCAGAATCACGCATTGAAGTTCCATCATATACGTAGCGTTGAGATGTTGTGGTATAGCGTCTTAATGCTACCTGATTTTTTCCAATTATGTGGAATTTTTTCCCTAACATTGCAACGCTGTCCTGATATTATATATAGGAAAGTTGCTTATCAAATGAGGGGAGCCATTTTTGGAGAGACCTAAGCCCTAAATGTGATTTCTACTCTATTTTGGGAGATAAGGAACATTCTTGAGAAGGAGGACGAGAGTTGGAAGCTCGAGATCGTGACCTGCATCGGGAACGAGCATTGATGCGTGACTAGAATTTTTTCTTTCCCATTTTTGTTGTAGTTCTTGTTATGGATTTTGTATTAAGTCTAGATTTTAGTTTTGTGGTAATGAGTGGCTAGACTTTTATCTAGGGGATTGATGTAGCTGCTAAACTTGATGTTTTAGTTTAATTTCTTGAACTGATATTACAACACCGTTGTATGCTTTTATGTTCTTAATGCTAGTATTCTTTTGGCCAAAGTTTACTTGTGTTTATTGGCTTTGATTGTTGCTTGTAAAAGAATCAATTAGGGCTAGATCAATTAATTGCATATCTAACAGTAAATCCTTGCATGAGAATGGAGGGTTCTTTTAGGAGCATCATAGGAAGTAGCTAAATTTCATGTTATTTTATTAAAGTTTAAACAGACATGTTAGACTTATAAAATTGCATGAGTTCCAATTGGACTTGAGAAAGTCTTTTGGTCTTTTCAACTTCCTACTTAGTGTGTTGTATGATCAATATTGAGCTAATTAACTAAAACATTAGTTTAGTTGGTGAAGTCAATTCCCTAGGTTTTCTCTCCTTGCAGTTCAACCCTTTTAATTATTTTTTTTGTTTGACACTCTTCTTTAAAATAATTTTTCTCTAAATAAAATTGGGTGTTAGTAACTATAATAGTCAATTGATCTAGAGAAATCATTTCTGTGGACGATACTTGCACTTAACCACTATATTAAAACTTAACACCGTACACTTGCGGCTTTACATGGTCACAAAATCATGCAACAGTAGTTTTGCAATCAGCTCCACTTTTGCCCTATCCACCTCGATTCCTTCCTCGAGACCTTGTGCCCTAGGACAATGCCTTCTTGCATCATGAAGTGACATTTTTCCCAATTGAGCACTAGGTTGGTGTCCTCACAGCACTGCAATACTTGTTCAAGATTCATAAGACAATGATTGAATGTTTCTCCAAAAATAGAGAAATTATCCATGAAAATCTCCATGATTCTCTCTACCACCTTCAAGAAAATTTCCATCATGCATCTCTGGAAGGTTGTTAGGGCATTACAAGGTCCAAATGTCATCCTTCTGAAAGCAAAGGTTTCATAGGGACATGTAAATGTCGTCTTCTCTTGATCTTCGAGAGCCTTCGTGATCTGGTTGTAATCTGAATATCCATCCAAAAAGCAGTAGTTCTCCTTCCCTGCTGGACGACCAAACATTTGATCTATAAAAGGCAATGGAAAGTGGTCCTTCTTTATGGCCTTATTGAGACGTCGATAATCCATGCACACTCTCCATTCTGTAATAGTCCTGGTTGGAATAAGCTCATTCTTCTCGTTTGTTACAACAATCATCCCCCTTTTCTTTGGCATGCATTGCACTGGGCTAGCCCAGTTGCTATCTGATATGGGGTAGATTACATTTACATCAACCCACTTTAAAATTTCTTTGCGAACCACCTCCTTCATCATCGAATTCAATCTCCTTTGGCTTTCAATTGACTTTTTGGCTCCCTCGTCCAGATTGATCTTGAGCATGTAAAAAGAAAGGCTAATTCCTCGTATGTTTGCTATTGCCCATCCTAGCACCTTCTTGTGCTTGGAGAGTACCTACAATAAAGAAAGTTCATCCTCATCAGTGAGGGTTGCAGATATAATTATTGGCAGAGTCTCATCTTTTTCTAGAAATCTATATTTCAGGTGAGAAAGAAGTGCCATGAGTTCCAACACTAGTGGTTCAATCACTGAAGGTTTCAGAGGCACTATTCTATCATCTGCTAGTCTCAATGCACCTGGGTCTTCAAATGCAGGCACATATGTTGCCGCAATCTACTGCTGTTCAGATTCTTCTTAAAACTCTTCTTCTTCAAAACTTTCACATGTAAAGTTGTCTTCCTGCAAATCATAAAAATCAAATGGATCACAAAGTTCTAAACTTGAGCACTCCTCCGATTCTCCTAGGTAGCACATCGCCTTCATCACATTGAATGTGATGTATTGGTCATTTACTCGCATAGTCAGCTCCCATTTTTGGACATTTATGATCGTTCTCCCTATGGCTAGAAATGGTCTTCCCAAGATGATTAGAACTTCCATGTCCGCCTCACATTCTAGGATTATGAAATTTGTAGGAAAAACAAATTTGTCCACCTTAACGAGGACATCTTCAATCTTCCCGATGGGTCGAGCTATTGACCGTCCGCCAACTGCAAAGTTACCGTCGTGGGTCTATCTTCTCCTTTTCCTAGCCGTTTGAAAACCGACAGAGGCATCAAGTTGATGTTGGCTCCTAAGTCGCATAATGCTCGTCCAACGTCCTACCCTCTTATCATGCATAGGATAGTAAAGCTGCCTAGATCTTGCAATTTAGGTGGCACTTTGCTTCTTAAGAGAGCACTACAGTTCTCAATGAGAGCTACAGTTCTCAATGATGGCATCATTCAAAGTCAAGTTGCTTCATTGCGAAATCTTGAATTGCAGGTTGGAACTTAGCCATGACATCCTTCACAAGGGTCTCTAATGAAAGGTTATGTGTTGAAGATTGCAGTTGCATATGTGTAGCATTCTTCTTTGTGTACGATTGTTGTGCTTGATTATTGAAACCTGGTGGAAATCTCTGCTTTACGTACTGATTTGATGTGCTTGCATTATGTCCTCCCCAAGAGAAGTTAGGATGTTGACTCCAACCTGATTTTTTAATTTGTTTCAAACAAATCATCCCCAACAATTTATATTAAAATATTAACTAATTTTTAAATTTAAAAAAAATTAAAAATAAATTTGGATCCAACTACATATTTTATTTATAATTAAGGCGGTTTCAATTTTGCTCTGTATACTTAGTTTTAATTTTCATTTAGAAGGTTTTCAACTATAGTGAAATTGTTAATTGAGGGGGGTTTTTAATAATTAAATTAAAGATTTGGGTAAAATAAAAACTTTTAGAACATTAAGGGAAAAAATAAATAGAAATCAATTACATATATGAAGGAAAGATTGTCTAATTTAGACATACATCAACAAGGTTAAAAAAGAGCTAAATATATAAAATGGTTCCTAATAGGAAATTTGGTTTTGAACCATTTAAAATTGTCAAAATTTTACTTTTAACGTATTTATTTTTCTTATTGAAATTTTTAATCTTTTAAGATTATCATATTTATCATTAATGTATTGATTTTTCTCAAATAAATCCTTAATATTTTTAAAAATAGCAATTTTATCCTTGATATGTCTATACATACTTACTAAGTTAAGCCTTTTTGGTTTCAAAAAATCAGAAGTTAAAATGAGAGTCAATGAACTTGGTTCTAGCTTATCTAACATGAAATTGGTTGCTTTTTAAAAGAATAACCTTTAGAACATTATGAGGAAAATGAGCCTATGACAGAGTGGAATAGAGCTTTCTTCGCGAGTAATGAGAAAAATGGGTTTTAATCAAAATAGGATCTCGTTGGTAATGAACTGCGTGGAATCCGTAAGTTTTTCCGTTCTTATTGATGGAGTCCCTAGAGAGAGTTTATTCAAACCCTCGCGAGGCTTAAGGCAAGGTGATCCCCTCTCTCATTACCTCTTCCTCATGTGTGTGGAAGGTCTTTTGGCTCGTCTTGATAGGAAAGTCTCTCTTGCTAGAATATCTAGTATTCAACTTAATAAATATTGTTCTTCTCTAACTCATCTATTTTTTGCTGACGATAGTATTTTCTTTTTCACGGATGCCTTGCAGGACAGCCAGGTGGTCATAGATATCTAAAAAGACTATGAGGACACGTCGGGCCAATCAATCAATAGAGAAAAGTTGATGTTTACGGTCAACAGGAATGTGAAGCAAGATATAATTGAGGATATTCAAAGATGTCTGGGGTGAATCATGTTGGTTATGTTGGCATGTATCTTGGTTTTCCATCTCAGAATGCTCATAGCAAAGAACCAAGTATTTAAAGAAGTGAAGAATAAAGTGTGGAAGGCTATCCAAGGCTGGAAGGAGAAACTGTTCTCGATCGACGGTAAAGAGGTTCTCATCAAGACAGGCTCCAATCCATTCCTAGATATAAGGTTGCCCGATAGTCTTTGCAAAGAGTTAGAAGTGACGTGTGGGCGGTTCTGGTAGGGTTCTTCCGATGCCAAAAAGAAAATTCACTGGAGAAGCTGGAAAGGCCTTTGTGTCAGCAAAAAATGATGAGGGCTAGGTTTCAAGGATTTCAAAGTGTTCAACAAAGCTATTGGCAAAATACAGTTGGAATCTGGTGAAAAGTCCTAATAGTCTACTGGTTAAGATTCTCAATAGTAGATATTTCAAAAATGGCGATTTTCTCAAGGCTGCGCTTAGACCTAACTTATCCCTCTCCTAGAAAAGCATTCTCTAGGGGAGAGATATTTTTTTAAAAAAGGGTACAGGTCAAGAATTGGGAATGGCCACATGTGTTCATTGTCGAGGATCATGGATTCCCAATTCGGGAAACTGCAAGCCTAGTGTGATCCATGACTAGTTCAGGAATAAGTGCGCAACGGACTTGTTGACGCTAGAGGGCCAATGGGATGAAGACTTAGTTAAAGAAGCCTTTTTCTCCTATGATGTAGCTGACATTCTCAAAATACCTATTGGTGGCTCAAGGAGGGAGGACAAGATTATTTGGAACTTCAACAAGAAAGGGAAGTTTTCAGTTAAAAGCACTTATTATTTGGGCATCTCTCTTTCTCAGGTCAACTTGGCTTCACAATTTGATGCGAAGGTTCTTAATAGCATGTGGAAGGCTCTTTGGGGCTGGATGTTATGCCCAAAATTGAAATTTATTATTAGAAAATAATTGATGACGTCATCTCGACTGCGTATAATTTATCTAAAAATGGGATAAGTACTGACTTGAGGTGTTCTTTTTGTAGGAATTTCATCGAAACTACTTGTCATCTGATGTGGGAATGCAAGTTCTTTAGGAGGTTGCGGGATTATTACTACTCTGCTAATGCAAGTGTTTTCTAAGTGGGCAAGGACATTTGGACTCCTTACGATTATTAGGATTGTATTAGAAGAATCACACCTAAAGACGAGCTAGGAGGTGTCCTCACAATTCTTTGGAGCATTTGGAGCCAGAGAAATAAAATCCACTTCAAAGAGTCGCTCCTTTCGATAGACAAATCCTTAGAGTTTATCCTCGATCAGACGAAAATCATAGGGCTAAGGTGTCGAATTCCCCTCTAGCCATCATTAGCACAGACAGTGGCCATTGGAAGCCATCGGATGAGGGATTGTGGAAGTTGAATCCTGATGCGGCTTGGTCTAGTGAGCTCAAGCAAGGAGTAGTGGGTTGGATCATCAAAGATTGGAACAAGCAACCTTTAATCGGCGGTTGTAAATTCATTAGTCAAGACTTGGCGGTGAAGGTGCTCAAAGCTAAAGCCGTTGTAGAGGGCCTGAAAGAATCGGTAGCTTGGAGGAAGGATAGTCTTCACTCATTGATTGTGGAGTCGGACTCGCAGGAGGTTATTAATCTTTTGAATCATTTCGATTCTAATCTAACTGAAGTGATTTTTTTTTTTAAACGAAGCTCTTCTTTCAGCTAAGGATGTAAATTCTATTAGTTTTTTGTAATGTCTCTAGAGAGGAGAATGAAGCTACTCATGAGCTTGCAGCTTTGGCATCTTCTTTAGAGATTTCTTTGGTTTGGAGAGATAGTTTTCCATATGACATTCTTTCTCATTCTTGAGAGAGGGATTTAGTGGTGTAAGTGGCTTGACTTGTTTTAATATATTTATGTTTTTTTTAAAAAAAAAAAAAGAGAATAACCTTATTATGAAAAAAAAAATACAATGTGTCAACCTAAGTATAGCTCACTTAGTTAAGGTATATATTTTAGATCAATGTGTTAGAAGTTTGAATCCCACCTCACAAACTAAAAATAATAATAAATAAATGGTTAAATTACACATTTAGTCCCTGAACTTTGAGATTTGTATCTATTTAGTCCCTGAACTTTCAAAATTACAAATTTAATCTTTGGACTTTCGAATTTTTTAAAATTAGCAGGTCTAATAGACACAAAATTGAAATTTTAGGGTTCCATTAGACACAAAATTCAAATTTATATCTAATAGATCAATTAATTTTTAACAATTTTGAATTTGACAATGAACTATTAAACACAAAATTAAAAGTTTAGAAACCTATTAGATATTTTTAAAAGTTTAGAGATCAAATAGATACAAACCTCAAAATTGAAGAACTAAACTTGTAATTGAACGTAAATAAATAAATAAATAATCCTTGCCACCATCTCTAGGAGCGTGTGTGCAAATTAGATACTTGCGCGGAAGTGGGTGCAATAAGTTCCGACTCTCAAAAGTACATGAATTAATACAGTTCTCCGGGTACCCAAAAAAAAAATGTTCTCCATGTTTAATTATTAAACAAATGTTTACAAATGATTTAGAATATATTGCATGTCTAATTATTAAAAAGAACAATTTATTTAGTTACTCATTACAAACTTTTATTCCAGAAAGAAGATATCACTTGATTTTATTTATTCTTAATTGATTCAATCTTTTGAATTACTTTTTACTTTTATAAATAAGCTTTAGTTATTGACAATTTTTGTATTCTTTTTTCTAACATTTTTTTTCAAATATTACATTACATGTGAATTAGACCTTTTTGAAAAGGTAGAGATATCTTAACAAATAAGCTTTTTTTTTTTTTTTTTTTGAGTTCATTAACCACTACGCTATTATCATATTTAACTTGTAGCCTAACATTTTCAAAATCATACCAGAAAAGATAAGGGAAAAAAAACCATACTAGAATATTTGAAACTCAAAAAAGAACAATGTTTTGAAAGGCTTTATTATTTTCTTGAATGCCACTAAGATTTCAAAACTGTTTTTTAAAAATAATAAAAATAGGATATAAACACGTTTATTTTATAAAGACAAAAAGTGGAAAGCAAAATTCCTTGAACCAAATAGAATTTTCATTGAATAGATCACATTTTTTTTATAAAAAAATATTAATTACAATACAATATTGTTAATTCGTTATAGCGTTTTTGTTTTATAATTACTATTAATGCTCATTAACTTTTGAATGGGTTTTTTTTTTTGTGATTCTTTCTGTGGTTGCATTGCATTGCATATTTCCAAGAGGTAGAAAATACAGTTGGATAATAAAATGATTATGAGGTTGAGTTGAGTTTTGAGTTCACATCTTTCTAGTCTCACGTTTGTTTAAGAATCAGTGCCATCTCATCTCTCAATACGCAAACAAAAAACTCTCTCTCCCGCTGCAATTAATACCAACACAGTCGCAGTCGCAGTCGCTGCTCTCATCAAAGTACGATAAGCTTGAAGAAAATATTCCCCTTTTTCATGCTTTGCTTCGAAACTTACAAAAACCAAAACCAATCATATTTTCATTTCTCTAAAACTTTTGCTAACTGCTTTTTTTTTTAATAATTGATTTTACATTTTGTATTTGTTCTTCATAATTTTTATATTAAAATCTATGTTAAATTATAAAAAAATATCTCTGAACTGAACTTTGTATTTGTTTCAAAAATACTCTTCAACTTTCAAAAGTTTCATTAATATTTTTAAACTCTCAAAAAAAGTTTTAAAATATCTTTATCGTTAGTTTTGAATGGAAACCGTTAATACTTTATTTAAAAAATACCTCTGAAATTTCAAAAGTTTCATTAATATCCTTGAACTTTCAATTAAAATTTAAAAATACATTTACCGTTAGTATATGGACAAAAACTGTTAGTATCTCATTTTAAAATATCTCTGAACTTTCAAAAATTGTATTAATACCCTTAACCTTTAAAAAAAGTTAAAAAAATGCACCTACCATTAGTATATGGACAAAATGCATTTATCTACACCTTATTACCTCCCTCTTCCATTACTTCTCTCTAATGATTTGCTTCAATCTATGGCCTAACACTTCTTTATTTTTCCTATTTTTTTCCTTTCTTTTATAATACCATATTTACTCTATTTTTCCATTTTTCAATCTCTAAAACTACCTCCTTCAATCTAGGTATATAAACTATAGTAAGGAGAAAGAAGAATAATGGAACCACCAATAGACCTTAGGACTTAAATGCTTTAACAATGTTGTACATTAGTAATTTTAGCTAGTATGTTTGGGTTTAATACACAAAAAGAGACATGTTGAGAATTTGGGTCATAATTTTGAGGACATCTAGTGAGAGGGAAAAGAAAGATGTAACAACCAGAAAGAAAAAGAAAGAATCTTTATTTTATTTTATTTGTTTATATGAATCTTTATTTTATTTTATTTGTTTATATTTTTAATTATGTTTTATTGATTTTCAAAAATCTTTTTGAATTAGGATTTTATCTTCTTTTTAAATTAGGAGATAAATCTTCATTATTTTTTTTTAAAAAAAGAGAAGATAATGTTTTAAGGGTTGTAATTAGGGTTCTTTTAAAAAGGTATTTTTTTTAAGTCTCTAACTTTTTGACTAATCGTTTTGACGGCAAAAAAAGAGAAAAGAATAAGGCATTCTGCAATTTTTTCTCTAAAGAAAAAGCAGTAAGTTTTCTTTCCTTTATTTTTTAAAGTTTGTATTCTTTCTTTCTTGATTGGATCTTTCTTGAAAATTTTTGGGTTTTGTTTTCATTCTTGATTGATTAGAATGGAAAGATTGCGAAATTGTTTGCCCTAAAAAAAATTTAGGTTTTTATTTTGTGTAAAATTTTTATCAAAGTCTTTCCAATTAGGTCTTTTGTTTAAAATCGAAGGCTTTGATAATGGAAATTTTTTCAAAATTTTGCAGCTTTAAATTTCTTTAAATTTGGGATTGTTTTAAGTGTTTTTGGATTCTTTTTGTACAAGAAAGTTTACCAAATGATTGTTTCTTTAAAGTGGGATTTATAGCTTTGATTTCTACATAAAAAGATTATGTTTTAAAGGTTTTTACAACAGTTTTAGGCACTTTTCAAATATGATTTTATTTGTAAAACGGTAGAAATCTTGATTCTTTAAGTGTTAAAATCTTGAAGAGTTTTTGTTTTATGAAATATAATTTTTTTGAGTTATTTGTCTATAATTTATGATAGTTTTGAAGTTTTTAAAAGTTGTAGAATTGAAAATTTATTTAGTATTTTATTTAGTATTGAAAGTATTGATTTTATCGATTTTAGTACGTTTTTAATTGAGTTTTAAAGTATTTTTATCTCAGTTTTTCAGTGCTATTTTTTTTGGTCAAAGAACCCTATTTTTCCTAACTTTTTATGCAAAAAATTGTTTTGAATGGAAAAAAATTGGGTAGATAAGATTGTCTATATTTAGATACGCTTTTGGACCTTTAAGATAGAATTTTGGTTTCTGATCAGTAAAGTATTGGATATATTTGGGATTCTAGGAAAAAATGACGATTGTTCAAGGAATTGGAATAGGATTTGAGATTGAGAATTGTAGGATTATCGATCAAGGTAAGTAGTTTCCACATCCCTTCCAAAATAGAAACTTTGGATTAATTCCGTTTTGATTATTTTTATTTGACAAAATATTTGAAAGCATGTTTTTTATGTGATTTGAAATTGATTGAAATTGTTTTTTATGTTTTGAATATCGTTTATTTGACAGCGGCTTGAAAGCATGATTTGAAATTGATTGAAATTGTTTTGTATGTTTCCAATTGTTTTTCCAAATGAAAGTATGTTTACCTTTTGAATGTTTTGAAAAGTATTTGATTGGTTCAACAGGGCTATCCAAATATGCCAATTTTCTATTTTGGGAATACTTTGCTTATTTGTGGCAGTAGCCTAAATTGGAATTGATGGAATTGTTCTGGCTTATTTGTAAAAAGACACATTTGTGGTTTGACATTCTTTTGGAATGAAGATTCATGTGTGTGATTTTCACTCACATGGTCTCACACTTAAGTAATTGTATTCAATGTTCTGGTCGATTTTTATCGACAACTCTGATTGAATGTTCTGATTGATTGATTGACGTTATCGACAGATAACCATCATATATGTTTTGAAGGCTACCTAAATAGTGCATCTTTTCACTATGACATTTGAAAGTATTGATTGATTGAAAATACTGTTTGAATTGAAAGTATTGATTGATTGAAAGTACGGTTTGAATTGAAAGTTTTAACTGAAAGTTTTGACAGTTGTATTAAAAGTTTTGCAAGGATATATATATATATATTTATGATTGTTTTGAAAAAAAATGATCGAATGAATATTTGACTTTTGATTTAACTATTGAAATAATTTGTTAAATTGAATTTCTATGTTTTGTTTTGAAGAAAAATGAATTTTTTAACTTGATCTGGAAGCTTCTTATTGAGTATTTTTGTACTCATGTTTGTTTTTACAAAATGTTTCTAGACAAAGGATCACGTGATAGTCTCCAAAGAAGTGAAGTTTAGCATTCTGGCACAAGACTTAGAAAGTTGTTGTTATGCATTCGATAGTTTATTTTAGAAATCCTTTGTATGAAATTTCTTCTGCTGAATTTGTTTAAGCTTGTTTTAGTTTTTAATTATTACGCTTCCGCATTATTGTTAGAATGACCGTATTGTGTTACAAAAGAAAACATATGCATTATCAAATTTATAGCGGATGAATATTTTATTAATTTTTTTTTGCAGTTCAAATTAGTCTATTTGTTGTGGTCAGTTAAGAAGGCTCCCTATGATTGAGAATTGAACAAGAGGAAAAATGAGAGTATCTGTATGAAGAAAAACAAAATGAGGGTATCTGTATGAGTTGTTTTCAAATTGGTTATTTTCTAACTCAAGATAATTTCAAAGACATTGACTATTTGGGTGTAAGGGAGATGAAAACCATTGTAGAGAAATTGGGAGAAAACAAGTTTAATTTTCAAAAACCAAAAACCAAAAACCAAATGGTTATCAAACGGGGCCTAATATATTCTATTTTAGCCCTTTATATTTTAATTTCTTTCTATTACTTAAACTTTACAAAAAAAAAAAGTTTTATTTTAATTATTACATTTTTCAATAACTATTGAACAATCACTTCATCCATCCATAAATCCAACCCATAATCTATTAGATGTGGCTTTAAATACTCCATAGAGTAAACATCTATTCATCAAGTAAATGAAAAAAAAGATAAGAAAAGAAAAGAAAGAGTGCTCATGTACTGTTTTTATATATGAGGTAATTTATTCGAAAAAAAATTAATAGCAATCCCTAAAATAAAATAATTAAACATGAAATAAAAAAAAGGGGTTATAAATGAAAAAGAACAAAATTAGAATAAATATCAAAAAATGATTTTTACATGTGGTTTAACTGTGTGTTTGACCTAGCTTTTAAAATCACGTTTTCATAGAAAATTAAAAATGTTTTTTTTTAAAAAAGTTGTAGTGTTTCCATTTGAAAATATATTTTTTTTAAAAAACAAAAACGCATCACAAACCAACCCTAAAAACCAAAGCTAAAAATGTTAAATTATACAAAATATCCCTGAACGTTGAGATATGTTTTAATTATGCTCCTATACTTTGAAAAGTTTCTATTTTTACTTTTCAACTTTGAAATTTGTTCCAAAAAATATATTTTCTGTTAAAATATATGATGAAAATTAACGTTGTAGCTACTGTGTAAAATTAGAAGATATATGTGATACTATTTGTAGCTATAAAAGATTAAGATTATTGTTACCATTTATTTCATCTCAAAAGATATCGTTATAATTATTTATATAATCAATTTTTACACACTAACTACTACGTTAATCTATGTGAATGATGTTGTACATGATGTAACATATGTCTTCTAATTTTTATCCATAGCCATTGCTACACAATTTTTATTTTCATCTAATTTTAACGAAAAAATTTTCAAAAGGTATTTTTGGGAACAAATTTCAAAGTTCAAGAATAAAAACAAAACCTTTCAAAGTCTAGAAACATAATTAAAACCTATCCCAAAGTTTAGGAGTATTTTTTTTATAATTTAATGAATTAAAACTAATCATTTGAGTACAAGGACACAAATAAGATACATAATATTATTGACATTTTCTTTCAACCAATAAGCAACAATCACACCGATCACCAACTTCTCTCCAACATAAAAAATTATTCAATGAGGTTGTGGCTGACAATTTTATATCGTTGGATGTGGAGGAGAAAAATTGAAAAAGTGCTTCGCTTTTGTATCTAATGATTATTAGGAAAGTGACATATTTTTAGATCTACATCCAATAATTATTATTGTGACGGCCTCATTGAATAATTTGTCTTCAACCACACTCTCATCTAAATCACTAGGAGGATATCTTGGTTTTTAGAGGAAAAAAAAAAAGAAGAAGAAAAACAAATCCTAACCGGACCTTCAAAAACCAAACTCTAAACAAGCCAACATATATATATATATATATTTATAATAAAAAGAAAAAGAAAAAAAAAAGTTACCATCTTCATCTTCTTTGAATCGATTAAAAATCAAACATACACACAAACAGAAGAAAAGAAAGAGGAGAAGATGATTACAAAGCCATAAAACGAAACCCAACAAAATCCTAAATGAAAAGAAAGGATATGAATATGATCATTTCATTTGTGGGCAAGTACAAGACGCCTCCTCTTGGATCTATCGCTAGAATTGGATCGTTCAAGAAGAGATTTCAATGCGTTCTGGAGAAAATGGACGGACTCGACACTGTGGTGGTCGTTGGCGGCGATAAGAAGAACATTGCGGATTCTGCCGCCGACGGTGACGATGTCGGCCCTCAGGGTCTTCAGCTGCAGCGAATTCAGGATGTCGTTCAGCTCCGGGATGAGGTCCGACCGGTCCTCGCAGCACAGCGATGCCTTGAAGAGGAGCCGTCCGTCGTCCGATTGCTCGCCGGAGAGGACGGTGATTTCGTCCGTCTCCGAAGGGAAGGTTTCGAGATCTGCAATGTCTGAGGTCTGATGCTTAAGCTCTTTCACTCGCTGAACCACTTTTGCCAGAAGCGATGCCTTGTCGGTCTGATCAAATTTGTATAATACAAACAAACATACACGTACCAAAAACCGATAATTATGCGATTGCTATGTGTCAATTGGAGAAGATTTTGTTCAACTGTACGACGATTTCATTAGTTCAACCAAAGCAGGAGTTTTGTCGATGGTGATGATGAAGAGAAAATTAATTGAAGTTCGTGTTTTTTTTTTTTTCTTTTTTTTTATATATATATATTTTTTCAATGAATAAGGTATTTTGATTGAGGGTAAAGGAATTTTGGCTCTTGCTCTCAAATGAGAAAAATTTGGGTTCATCTCAATAGTTGTATCCATCTTTTTGCAGTATACTCAGTTGTTTGTCAATAATTTGTCATGTAACAAACTTTTTTTTCTTTTTTTTCTTTTTTCTTATATTTTTGAATTTTTTCTTTGTGTATTTGAAGTGAACTGCAAAAAGATAGATGTATTTCAAGATGCATTTTCGTAACTTTAATGTTTTGTTTTAAATATATAATTCAAATTTATTCATTTTTTTCTTTTTTTCTTAAAGAAGCTGTTACTCACAAATAGTATAATTTAGGTTTGCTTTATAATAAATTTATTCACTTTTTTTTTTGAGTAAATAGTGTGTTTATGTCCTACACTTCATATTTTGAATCTTACTTTCAAAATCATTTTTATATCCTATTGAGTGCCATTTATGTTTTTGACAAGTTAAGAGAGGAATGCACAAAAAAAAAGAGCAAAAAGAGAAATTTTCTTTTTTAGAAAAAGAAGCCATCAAATTTTTAGTAGTGGTCAACAAAATGTCAAGATGTAAGTTTTATTCTTCTTTAAATTTGTCCAAGAATTCAAAAATATGTTTTTTTAAAAAATTAAATAAAGAAAATATAAAAGAGCAATTATTATAAGTTTAATTTTTAAAAATAAAACACAAAAAAAAAAAAAATCAAATGTGCTTTAGTTGCATAAAAATTGTTTTGTTTTTTCATTTTTCCTACACTTGTTGTAATATATTTTTATAATAACTTATACTTATATCACGTTAATTTATGTTTTAATTAGCTATATTCATTTTAATCTAGAGTTTTTTAAAATAGTGGCCGAAGCTTAATATTAGATGCAATTTGAAAATTAAACAAAGAAGACAGCAAATAGCTATTTACAAAAATTGAAAGGTCAAAATAGGAACTTGCATATGTCAAAAAAAAAACAAAAAACTTGCAAAAGTATAAATAGTAATAAAATAAAACTTCAACCACAAAACTAATAATCGGGTTTCTATTATATATTTATTTAATAAGAAAACAATGTTGACATTGAGTTAAAGGAAATTTCTTTGGTAAACTAAGAGTTATATGTACTCTCAAAATTAATTAACATTTTGAAACAACCGATAATTCCAATACATGTGTTAAAAAATGAATTAGATTAAAAAAAAAAAAAAGGGTGTAAAATTAGTGTATGGTTGGAAAGCTTGGGAACTTTCCCAAATAGAAAAACCCTAGAAACTAAGGCAGGCTAAGGGAAAAAGTGTTGCATTTTACGACTTTTTGCAGTGCAG
The DNA here is from genome assembly GCA_033996785.1 of Trichosanthes truncata. Taxonomy (NCBI): domain Eukaryota; kingdom Viridiplantae; phylum Streptophyta; class Magnoliopsida; order Cucurbitales; family Cucurbitaceae; genus Trichosanthes; species Trichosanthes truncata. The sequence goes on along the minus strand of JAWPNB010000003.1, from coordinate 29,852,855 downwards.
GGAGTTGCAGTTTGAACAAACAAACACTGTCTCCAAAGTGAACAAGATCTGTGGTTTGGTGCAGAAAATCTTAGAGTTGGAGTTCACAAAAGATTCTTAAAAGGGCGCCATACAAATCCATCATTGTTTCTTTGACTACGTACACACAAAACACATATTAACACTCATTCTCTCCTTCCTTTCTTTGTCTCTGTTTGGTTCCTAGTAAAACGAGAGACAAAAACACAGAAATAAAAATTGCAAAAAGACATTCCAATTTTGACTGCCGAATTTCTTTGAAAAACACCCTTTCACACACACGTTTTCAATCACTATGAATAAATTAAAGCTGACTTCTGCAGAGACATGTTCGTTGTAAACTTCTGTTTTATGGTGGAATTAATTGTAAAATCATTTTTTTCAAATCTAATTTTGGATGTTCACATGATCATTGTTGGTTTCTATATACTATTCTTAAATTAAAATATCTATCATCGTTTACAATATTCTAACTATCATTGGAAGTTTAAGTTGTTGTCGTGACAAAATTAAAACCTTTGTTCCAGAAATCAGATTTTTTGTTGTTTTTTTTATATAAAAAAAAATTAAGATAAAAATCGTTCATAAAGAAGAAAATTTGTGTTACAGAAAAACACAGTTATCAGCAAAGTGAAATTTTGAATTAGATTTTGTTCCTAAAAGTGAGAAATGTGATAGAAATGAATATATTACCTTAGAATTACAAGGAAGAAGAGTCCGAAGCTTATCAAGATGAGAGTTGATTCTCTCTCTCCTACGCTTCTCAGCTTCCTTGTGATTCTTGAGGGCGGCGAGGGCTCTGTCGTGGGGCGACGGCAGCGGTGGCTCAGTGGCGGCCGCCGGCGACTGATCCAAAGGGTAATAAGAGGATGAGCTTGACAAGCTTTGGGCCGCCGGAAAGCTGCAGGATCCGGCGGCGCCGCCCAGGCTGAAGGCTCCGTTCTGGGCCAGGAATCTGTAAAGCTCAGAGCTCTGATCCGGCTGCATAATTACGTTTTTCGTCAAAATAATTTTTTTGACTGAAATTTGCTAAAGTGAAAGTGCGTTTGGGGGAGGCTTTCGGTGGGTTTTTATAATTTATTTTCCTTTTTCTTTTTTCTTTTCTTTTCTTTTCTTTTATTATTATTATTTTCTCTCACTCCTTTTTGTCTTTGTGGCTTATCCGACAAGTTGCGGTTGGCCTATAAATAATAATGTCTTTATGTGTGTGTGTATCCATAAAAGTGGTGTTATCCATAAAAGTGGTGGCTTTTACTCGTGAGTTATTGGCGATTCATATATTAGGACTAGTATGAAGGGAAATTTGAACTACCACGTACAATTATAAATCAAGTACGACATTTTTTTTTTGGAGTAAAATCAAGTACGACATTTTGTTCATCCTAAATCAAAAGTTTTGCTACAGAGTTTCATTCATGTGGCTTAAACAAACATATGAGAAAATTTAGTTTAAGAGTAGTGGCCTAAAAAGTCTACAATATATGATAAGACAGATAAACTCAGCTTGATAACACTGTTGTAATAGTCCTAAATGATACAAATAAATCTTATATATCCTAAAACATTCATATGGTGTATTACATTTTTCCTTATGTGTGGTAACATGTAAGTGAGGGTGCTTTTCCTTACATGTGGTATGTTATTCACATACAAGTGAAGATATATTATATGCAATGTGATTGAATAAGATTAAACCATGACATGCGTTACGTTTTTTTTTATTATTATTATAGGGCTGTTAAAGAAAATAAAATCATGAAGAAGGATCATATGCTTATGTAAAATGAATCTTGGGTGGGTGTTAGACCTCTTGCCTTGATAGTTGTGCTCTTTAATTTAGACCACTTGCTAACCATACGCTGAATATCCAAGCTATAAAAAGTCATTTTTATTGCATAATTTGAATGTTAATCAAAATATCCTTTTTTTTATTCATTATTTTCATAGATGATAGTACACTCTAAAGTCAAAGACGGAGTACGAAACTTGTAAACTAGATACAAAATATCCTTTTTGTCCGGACCATTCAATTCACTTAGATTAGAAGTCTGCATTACCTTGCAAACTAGTTATTAGATCTAACTTCATGAATGTCTTAAAAGTTGATCTTCAAGTGGAAAAAGTTATATCTCTAAAAACTCACGAGGGTAAAATTGAGCCAGGTGAATCAATTTGTTTTTATCAAAATATGAAAATGAACTATTTGGATTCAAGCATGCCATACACAAAAGTAACACAACATTAGCTTCATTAAAGCGACTGTTTGAGCTCGATCTTAAAGTCACATGTTGTTGTGTGATATGCTTATTGTCAAAAATTGTCCTAATTGAATTGACTAATACTGAAATTAAGTGCAAGTGCACATTCAACTCAACAAATAATATAGTGGAAATATGTTCCAAAGTTCATATCCACAGGGGCAGTGATGTATCGAACTTAAGAAATGGGTCAATTACTACAACAATGGAACGGCCACCAAATAATATGTTGATGTTTTGTTAAAAGCTAAAGGCTAACAAAATGTAAGAGCAAGAAAATATATTGATCACTCTATGATACGACAACATTAAGAACCTTGGCATGGGCAATCCTTTGGTTATGGGACCTCCCAAACATAAGTCTCAACACCTTCGTATCAACCTGGATCAACCCAAGGTTAAGGTTAAAAACGAAATACCTTATGGTCAAAGACCAAGAGACGATAAGAGAACTCGTTCTAATCTCTAGGTTGAAACACTCCACAAGTTTGGTGACCAACCAAGCTTGAATGTTTCAAGACATGCAACCTAAATACAAGACTTGCAAAAAGGGACATAATGCTCTCAGGCAATTCTAAAGAGAAAAACTCAACTTCATTCAACTGTGTCTCAAATGAGAGCTCTCTTGGGTTTATATATCCAAGAGAGAGATACAATCTTAACTACTTCTAAAATTTAAAAGACAAAATCTAAAATAATTAATTAACTTTAATTAAGATCTTCTAACAACTTTTCCTACAAGATCTTAATTATTTTTAGAAGAATAAATACAATTGCTTGACAAAGAAGTTTCTTGAGGATGGTGATTGGTTGAGCAAAGGGGGTTGGGTTGGTGCGCGTGCATAGGCATGAGCGTGGATGGGCAGATGGGCGAAGGCCTCATGCCATGGCCCAATGTACTCAGGCGTGGGCTGGTGGGCGGTAGCTAGGGCTGGAGGAATGTGTGGGTTGGACTTGTGGGCGAGCACAGGCATGAGCGTGTGGGACTGGTGGCTTGAGCCGTAGCACATATTAGGCTTGTGAGCGCACACAATTGCGAGTGTGTATGGCCGACGAGGGTTGAGACTTGAGTGCATTTGGGCTTAGGGCATTTGCTCATGGGTTGGCGGGGCAAGCGTGTGGGCGGGGGCTGTCTCAAAATAGACTATTCTTACTTTGGGAGCATCATTTTATGCATTTATTGATCATTTAGTATGAAATTATGCAAAGTTAAAAGAAGAGATTATATGTGCTGAACATTTAGAGAATTTAAGAATTTATTCTTCAATGCTTTGAAAGTTATTAATTTTCTAACTGATGATCACAGGGCTATGTGTGCAAAGAGGATAGCCCCAAGTAAATCTATATGTACCTTGCGATGAAAAAGTCTTAGAGTTTCAACGCAACAAAAGTTGTTAGAGCAAGAAGAATTAGTTATCAAGTAGGGATCACAGTTGGTTAGAATCTGTAACAAATTCTTGTTCATAACATTGAGGGAATCTAATTGACCACGTGGCAGCACTATGATTGGCTGAAGCTCTCTATTTAAGAGGAAGTGTAGTTGATTGAACGACTTCTTCTTGGCTTCCAGACTTTTTTTTTATCTTTTTTCATTTTCTCTAGAAATATCTCTCAGAACCCTAGTTTAGTAAATAAAGCTTTTAGATTTTTTTTCTTCCAAATTTGAGTTCTTCTTGAGTTTAGTTTTGCAAGTTCTTCTTGATTTATATTTGTTCATCGGTGCGTGGAGAAGAAGACAAAGCTGCTGCTGGATTTCATCTTCATCACTGGTTTTGCATTTTACTTCTGTTTTTATAGATCTAAGATTTTATACATTTGATTTCTGTCTTATACTTTCTGGAATTATGCTCTTTATTCAGATCTTTTCTTCTATCTTCTTTTTATATCTCACCACCATGAGTAGATAGATCTTCATGGTTTGGCTTCGGTGAACTCTATATTGTAATTCCAATGAATTAAGCAATAAATGATGGATAATTTCTCAATTTTTCTCTTGATCTCTTCAATTCTTTTAATGCTTCTTTTCGTTTGGCCAACCAAAGTGAAGTAATAGAATGTTTTAAAACTGAAAGGGTTAAAATATGTGGAAATCTCAAGAGGAACGAGAGTATTAATGGCTAGGGTATTTTAGACATAAAGTATCCACTCATAGAACGTAATAGGTCGGTTTTAATGCACTAATTCTGCTATAGAAATATAAGGTTTCATTGTTCTTAACACCCTTTTCGAAAGAATTAGGTTAAGTAGGTATCTAGTTCTAATTGAGAGAATCCAGAAGGAAGAACATTATAGAGGGATCTAAAACCAAGCTTGTTTGATTCTCTCGTTTTAAAGCATTGATTAATTTTGTGTTTATAGTTTCGTCACACAGCCTCATTTTTGTGTCTTAAAATCTGTTGCTTTCAAATCAAGTTAATCTCGTGAGAATTACATTTCTATGTGGATCCATCTCTGGAATACTTCTAGTGTATTACTTGTATGTTATCAGTGTATACTTGAGCTGATAATTGGAGTGGATAATAATTGTGTGCATATGTTTAAAGGGATTAAACATATATTCAATTTTATTTAGTTCAACACATAACATATATATTTTTAGCATTAAACTACCACAATAGCTAGTGTGCGTGTGTGGGCTGAGGTGCGTGCACGAGCGGTTGTGTTGGTGAGCCAGCATATGTGAAAAGGCTTACGCCTAGTGACAGTCCGTGCTTGGGCCTTCGGTAAGCCGCCTTGTGAAGCATTGGATGGACGACCTGTGCACTCGATAGGCCTTATGCCTATTTGGTTGCATAGGCATCACATGCGTGGGCTCGACCATGTGTTGTTGTGCACATGTGTGGGTTTATGAGCAATCTCCAGTGTGGTTGTTGGGCTTGTTTGTTTGTCTACCTCCTTGTATGTTAACTTCCTATGCTTGGTCACATCACATTGTATTTTGGATCAAGTAAAGAAGGCAAACTTGATTGGTGGATGGAATACCTTTGTTTCTTTCACTAGTAAAATGCTATAACAACTTCCTACACCTACTTTTATTGAAACATAAATTTAGGCACTGATCACTTTTACTCATGACACTTTTTCAAGCTTGCACATATGTCTAATGGGGTTAAGCGAGTACTCTATTCCTAAAGTCAATCTAGTGAGGTTAATCGTATTTCAACTCCACTCTTGTACTATTTAGTTTCCTTCCATGGGATCTAACCCTTTTTGTATTATTCTTGCTTATACCCCTCACTCGAATGGTCTATTGGAGAAAACTTTAGTCAATAAAAAAACTAGGCAAATGTTGGATTAAAAATATGCCATAAAAGAAGTGTTAAAGTATGTTACAAGCTAAAAACAGAGTTCATCCTCAGTCATGTCTATAGAAAATTTATCTCATCATTGAGCTTACAAAGAAACACTTAAAATATACAGAGTAGAAACATTTAAAATATACAGAGTATACATGCTAAAACAACTAAATAAAAGTGAAAATAGAAGACCCAAAGGAAAGTTGTCATGTGAAAGCCTTCCATCTATATGTTATTGATGTAAACTGATGCACATAACTGCAAGCACACGGGTCAAGTAATATAAAACGGTATTGCTACTGAGTATTGAATCCATAAGGATTGGAATTTTTAATTTATTTAAGCATCGCGAATACTCTCACTTTAGCTCTAATTAGAGAGCACAACTGAAAGAAGTAGATAAAACTAATCTAACAAAAGAAAATAAATGGGAGACTTAAACCTAAGGGATAAACTTGGGTAAAGGATCAATTACTCAATTAAATAGATAATTACAGCCAAATCGACAGTGAACTCATAAGTCTAGAAGTTCTAAGTGCATTGTATCTCCTGTCAGTCTCCACCAATCTCAAGTACTAGTTAACTAACCTAGGTATCCCTAGCGCTAGCTAATTCATACAAGGCATTAAGACTCATCATTACGGACTTCTAATGCCTATTTATTTGCTCCACTGTTACTCAGGTAAATACTCACTACATCAAACCAAGGAAATAATGACGGCCATAAAAAAAAAGGCGCTTGGAAGCGATGATGGACAAATGAAAACATGCAAAAATTTTTAAAAAATAAAAAACACCTATTGTATATACCCTTTAATGGCGGTCAAAGCCGGACATCATAGGGGTTATTTTTTAATTTTTATCCTCTCCCTTTTCTTTATTCGTGCCAGACTTTCATTTTTCAGTCTCTCTCCCCGACACTCCTCTCTTCTCTCACTCTCACTCTTGATAGACGACTTGTCGAAGGTCGTATCAAGATTAAATTTATAAAAATCGGACCTCTAAATATTTTGCAATAATAGTGGCCAAGGTCATCCATAAGGATTGAAGTTCTTAGATTAATTAAGTAGCACAGTTAATTATGCCTAATTTTATTTAGAGAAACACAACTTTGGAAATCAAAGGAAAATAAAATCTAAACTAATATTTATATGGTTTGGAGTCCAATTTTTGAGAAACATGCATGGTTGATTACCTTAAGCCCAACTTGAATTGATTAATAATTTAATTTTATACTAACAATCTTAACCCAAGAATTACTAAGTTATCAATATCCTCTCTCGAGCTCAATTGACCTCATGCCTAGCAATAAATCAACCTCTCGGTCTATTTCTATTACTAAACAGGGCATTAGGTGATTATCTTAAGGCTTCTAGAATTAATCTACTCATTTTCATACAATAGATTAAACCTAGTCATGCATCTAGTGTTCTACAACTAAACTTACTCTCTCAAGCTAAATTTAGTTAAACATGCAAAACCATGGCCAAAGGTTAAGACAACATAAAGAAATGCATAAAATACGTTAATATATAAAATAAACTAAAAATCAACCAAATGTTCAACAACTACAACCAAGCATGGGTCTATACACAGATTTACAACATAAGTACAGCCCACAAAAACTCCTAAATTTAAGAGAAAAGAAAAAGAAATAGAGAGAAACTTAGGTCGCGTGCCAACATTCATCTCCGAAGTGATGTCCACGATCTCAAGCTTTGAGTCTCCTCCTCGGCTCTCCAAAGGTCTCCTCTAGGTCCTTAGACAGTGCTTGAATCGAGTTTAGGGTTTTTTGTCCCTCAAAACGACTCCCCTTTGCGAATAGCAAAACTTCCTTTTTATAGAGTTGTAACAACGTTGCAACGCTACGCTGTCCCTTTGAATTTTATAAAGAAGGAAAAATTTTGTATGAGTAGCGTTGCAACGCTATAGACAGCGTTGCAACGCTATGCTTATGGTTCTTCAAGGCAAAAAGGCTTTGAAATGGCGTTGCAATGCTATGCCCTCGAGTCCAAAAGCCTTGTTCCTCTTCTTCAATGCTTGAATCTTCAATTATAGCCTTAAATTGCTCAAATTTGTCTAATTATCTCACGATTCTCTGGTTTTGCTCCAAATGTTCGGTTTTTGAGAAATAAACATAAAAATATATGCAAGCACACGAAATCATAGCAAAACTAGCCAAAAACTAAGCCTAAAAATAGCACATTTATGTATGCTATCAACTCTCACGCTCATCGACTGGTTTTTCATTTTCCATTCACCATTCATCTGCGTTTTAGCCACCGTTCGTTGGCAGTCGTTCGTTGCTTTTCTTGTGGTCGTGAGTTTTCGTCCAGATCTACACCACAGTGGGTTCCGTTCATCTTGATTTCTCTGCCGTCGTGGGTTTCAATCTCGCCGTGGGTTCACCGTGAAGATCTACACCAAAGGTTCACTGTGGGTATCGTTTATGACTAAAAGTTTTCAGATCTACTGTCAATATTGTGGGTACCATCTCTTTCCCCTTTCTATTTATTTTGTTGCTAAGAAAATCTAAGGAAAAGGAAGAACATTTAGCAATTTGCTATTTTTGTGTCAACGTCATGAGTACCATCCTTAGGATGTTTATGTTATTTGATTTTGTATGCATTAACTGATTTTGTGTAGATCTAGAAATTATGTGCACTAGATTGACTAATGGAAAATTCAATTTTGTTTAGGAGTTTGATTTTGTTTGTTTAGATCGTTTTTGTAGCTTAATGAGATATTTTGTTATATTTCTAAATTTTGCTTAATTTTAATGGTTGGTTTATGTTAAGTTTTTTATAAGTTTAGATTTGATAAGTTTAGATTTTGTATTGGTTTAATGAGTATAGTTGTGTGTGGTGGGGGGAGGTTGAGAATGTGGGGGAAACGGGGGGAGTTGAGAACCTTTGGTTATTAAGTTTGTTATATTCTTAAGCTTTGCTTAATTTTAATTCTTGGTTTATGTTAATTTTTTATGAGTTTTGATTTCCTAACTTTATTTTTGTGTTAGTTTAATTTGATGAGTTTCGTTGTGATGGAGGAGGGGTTGATAAATTTTAATTATTAAGTTTAGTAAGTTTTGTTAGATTTCTAAGTTTTGTTTAATTTTAATGGTTAGTTTATGAGTATAGTTTTTTTTTTTTTTTTTTTTTGGGGGGGGGGGGTTAAGAACTTGAATTATGATGAGATAGGGGGAGGGGTTGAGAACTTCCTAAGTTTTGCTTAATTTTAATTGTTGGTTTATGTTAATTTTTTACGAGTTTAGATTTCATAAAATTATTTTTGTGTTCGTTCTATTTGATGAGTTTGGTTGTGATGGAGGAAGGATTGAAAACTTTTGGTTTTTAAGTTTAGCAAGTTTTGTTTAATTTTAATGGTTGATTTATGTTAATTTTTGATGAGTTTAGATTTGATAAGTTTTGTTTTTGTGTTAGTTTAATGAGCATAGTGGGGGAGGGGAGGGGAGGGAGGAGGAGAGAGGGGGGGGGGGGGGAGAGTTAAGAACTTGTAGTATGATGTGATGGAGGAGGGTTTGAGAACTTCTTAAATTTTACTTAATTTTAATCGTTGGTTTATATTAATTTTTTATAAGTTTAGATTTTGTGTTGGTTAATGAGTATAGTTGTGTGTGGTGGGGGGGGGGGGGGGGGGGGGCTTGAGAATGTGGGGGAAAGGAGGGGGAGGAGTTGAGAAGTTTTGGTTATTAAGTTTGTTATTGTAGGGAATAATCTAATTAAACCCAAGCGGAAGCATAGGAATCAATTTGAGTTTATTTAGAATTAAATAATAATATTAGAGTTAAGCATAACATGCCTTGAAAATATGAAGATTCTTCTGGTGTTCTTGATCTCTTCCACAAAATCTTCCTTGCTATGGCTCGAAAAATGACCAAAGCGGTTTGTGGGAATCTTCTTGAAAATAGAGAGAGAGGGAATAAGAGGAAAATTTCAAGAGTTTCTTTCTCTTACACACAATGGCTCACCCCTAGGGTCCTATTTATAGTGACCTAGGGCAAATAATTAAATAATATATTTTAATATTTAATATATTAAATTATATTTATTTAACCGATTTGAATCAAATTCAAACATTTCCAAATTCTCCTACGACATCTATTTCCTTATTTGAATCTAATTAAAAATTAATAAATATCTTTTTCTTTAATGTATCTTAATGTTCATGTGAACTAGCAAAGGGACCTTATGGACCTACAAATTATAAGCTCCAATGATAGAAAATCAATTAATTAAACTATTTAATCAATTAATTTTCATTCATTAACTATAGGTCACTCCACTATGGACCTAGAGTTGCACTCTTATGCACTGTAGGACAAGTTGTGTCAACTAATCTAATCATTACATGAAATTCGATCATTCACAAGTTGTTCGTAATTATAGCTGGGCCAAAAGTCCATTTTACCCCTATAATTACATCTTATATCTTAAGTACCACTGATCCTTTAATGAACAATTTGTTTATGATCCAACCATAAACTAAGTCCCTCTCGGGGCAATGAGAGGGTAGGGCCCCATTGTTCAAGTCTCGAAATCAGCACTTGAGATAACTACTCATCTACTTTCTCTATATGGGAAGGAGTGAATTCCATTTCATGAAATTATGTTCCTAGCCCCCTATTTGGTCAAGTCCCTCAAATGGTAAGCTTATTGAATCGGCTACAAAAACCATTCTCACCAATGCAAATCAAAGGACGAGCCCTCATAGGCAGGAGTTCATAACTCACTCAGGATTAAGATCAAGTCGCATATGATCATCCTGATGAAATATTAATCTTCTCAATTAACGAATTTATAAAGAGAGATTAAATATTTCGTGGTCCAGTCTTATACAAACCTATTGTATAGGATACATCCACTCACATGTCTCCACATGAATGATTTGGATCAAATCATTTGTAACAATTATAAAATGGGTTGCATCAATAATTCTACTAAGATAAGACACTCAATCTTATTCATATACTATAAACTCTTTAGGTTATTTCTTGAACATGATCCTCCTGTATGTCAACTACATATTGTTCAAGATTACAATAATAACCTTGGATTGTACACAATAATGGATAATGTTATACATGATAAAAAAAATCATTTTATTTAATAAATGAGAAAATGTTTAATTACAAAACTACGGGTTTTAGGGCACAAAACCTAACAATCTCCCACTTGCACTAAAGCTAGTGCGACTTACAATATGTGATATAAGGCATACCATATACCCAACATTTTCTCCCATTTGCCCTAGAGAAGGTGAAACATATTTCGTAGACCTAGACTCTCTAGATGACCCTCAAACACTTTAGCCTGGAGAGCCTTCGTAAACGGATCAGCACAGTTGTTTGCAGAAGCTATCTTTGTGACAATCACATCTCCTCTTTGCACAATCTCTCTAATAAGATGTTATTTTCTCTCTATATGCTTCCCTCTTTTATAGCTTATAGGTTCTTTGGAATTTGCCACAACACCACTATTATCACAATAATGTGTGATGAGCTTATCCATGTTCGAAACTACTTCCAAATCACTTAAAAACTTTCTTAGCCGCATAGCTTATTTCACTGATTCACAAGCAACTACGTACTCAACTCCCATGGTAGAGTTTGCAACGCTTCCTTGTTTGATGTTTCTCCACACTATTGCTCCTCCACATAGGGTGAACATTGATCCTGATGTGGATTTCCTCGAATCCTTGTTAGTTTGAAAATCAGAGCCAGTGTATCCTGTAAGGATCAAATCCTTAGCTCCATACACAAACATATAATTCCTCGTTCTTCGTAGATACTTGAGGATTGTTTTGACTGCAATCCAGTGATCATGTCCTGGATTTGACTGATATCTACTGACAATCTCTACTACATAACATATATCAGGTCTTGTACACAACATGACATACATCAGACTACCTACAGTTGAGGCATAGGAAATCTGTCTCATATCCTCAACTTCTTGAGGTGTCTTAGGACACTGTTCCTTAGACAATGTAATTCCATGCCTGAAAGGAAAATTGCCCTTCTTGGAATTTTGCATTGAATACTTGACATGAATCTTTTGTTGGGATTTATGCCCTAAAGCCTCGTATTTAATTAATTATTTAATAATTAATAATAATTTTGATTATTTTATTTGCAATATAATATTATCCATTATATGAAAAATCCAAGGTTATTAGTGTAATCTTGAACAATATGTAGTTGACATACATGAGGATCGTGTTCAAGAAATAACCTAAAGAGTTATAGTATATGGATAAGGTTGGGTGCCTTATCCTAGTAACACTATTGATACGACCCACTTTGTAATAGTTACAAATGATTTGATCCAAATCATTCATGTGGAGACATGTGAGTGGGGGTATCTTATACAATGAGTTTGTATAAGACTGGATCACAAAATATTTAATCTCACTTTATAAATTCGTTAATTGAGAAGATTAATATTTCATCAGGATGATCATATGCGACTCGATCTTAATCCTGAGTGAGTTATGAACTTCTGCCTATGAAGGCTTGTCCTTTGATTTGCATGGGTGAGAGTAGCTTTTATAGCCGATTCAATATGCCCACCATTTTGGAGACTTGACCAAATAGGGAGCTGGGAACATAATCTTATAAGATGGAATTCACTCTTTCTCATATAGGATAAGTAGATGAGTAGTTCCCTTAAGTGCTGATTTCGGAACTTGAACAATGGGGCCCCACCCTCTCATTGGCCTGAGAGGAACTTAGTTTATAATTAGATTATAAACAGATTGTTCATTAAAGAATCAGTGGTACTTAAGGTGCAAGATGTAATTATAGGGGTAAAACGAACTTTTGACCCAGCTGTAATTACGAACAACTCGTGAAGGATCGACTTGCATGTAATGATTATATCTATGGACACAATTTGTCCTACAGTGCATAAGAGTGCAACTCTAGGTCTATATTGGAGTGACCTATAGTTAATGAATGAAAAATAATTAATTAAAGAGTTTAATTAATTAATTTTATATCATTGGAACTTATAATCTGTAGGTCTATAAGGTCCCCTTGCTAGCTCATAGTAACACTAAAAGATCGATTTAGTTGAAAGAAAATTTTGAAATGTTCAAATTAATATTAATTTGAAGTGTTCAAATTAATATTTAATATATTAGATATATTAAATATAAAAAAGAAAAATATATTTATTGTATTTGATACATTAAATATTAAAATTTGAAAATTTTAAATTTAATATTTAATTTGAAGTGTTCAAATTAATATTTAATATATTAGATATATTAAATATAAAAGAGGAAAATATATTTATTGTATTTGATACATTAAATATTAAAATAATTAATGTATATTTGATATATTAAATAGAAGATATTTATAGAATTTGAATAAGATTCAAATAAATAAATATCGTAGGAGAATTGAATGAGATTCAAATAAATATAAGATATATTTTAATATATTAGATATTAAAATATAATATTTTAATTATGACAAAGATTTTCCCTTGGTCTCTATAAATAGGACCATTGGGTTGAGTCATTCTACACAACACACATCTCCTCAATAGAGAGAATTAGAGAATTCTGTCTAGATCTCTTCCTCTCAAATTCCTTGGGGATTTTCTTTCAAAGGCTCCCACAAGCCTTGGTCCTGTGTTCGAGTCATAGCCAGGACTACTTTGTGGAAGAGATAAAGATCCACCAGAAGATTCTCCATATTTGGAAGGAATTTATTGCTTAACCCTTGTATTTTAGTTTAATTCTAAATAAATCAAAGACGATTCCTATGCTTCTGCTGTGGGTTTAATTCGATTATTCCCTTCATCTTGTCAATATAAGATGCCTGAGACAAGGCTAGCATTTTGTTCTTACGATCCCTTATACTTTGGATTCCTAGGACAAATTGTGCTTCTCCCAAAGCTTTCATTTGGAATTGGTTAGCTAACCAACTTTTAATGTCAGTAAGAAAGCCTACATCATTCCCAATGAGTAGGATATCATCCACATATAGGACGAGAAAAGCTACTATTTTCTTGATGATTTTCTTGTATACACAAGGTTCATCAACATTTTGCTCAAAGCCATATGATTTGATTGCATTGTCAAATCTAATATTCCAAGATCTTGATGCTTGTTTTAATCCATAAATGGATCATTTAAGCTTGCAAACTTTTTACTCTTGACCTTGGTTTACAAACCCCTCGGTTGATTCATGTAAATACTCTCTTCAAGATTTCCATTCAGAAAAGCAGTCTTAACATCCATTTATCATATCTCATAGTCAAAATATGTGGCAATAGATAAGAGAATGCAAATAGACTTCAACATGGCAACATGAGAGAAAGTGTCCTCATAGTCCACTCCCTCCCATTGAGTATAAACTTTTGCCACCAGTCTTGCTTTAAAGGTTTGTACCTTTCCATCTACTCCTCGTTTCCTCTTGTAGATCCATTTGCAACCTATGGGTTTTACCCCATTAGGAGGATCTACAAGTTTCCAGACTAAATTTGAGTACCTCGACACCATTTCGAGGTTCATGGCTTTAATCCATTCATCCTTGTCAACATCATTCATTGCTCATTTAAAAGCCAATGGATCCTTGATGTCATCATTTATGACATTTTGAGCTTCAGTTAAGCCCATGTACCGATTAGCTTGTTTCAAAAACCTCCCACTACGATGCGACGTTCCCAATTCTTGACATGGATGTATCTGAGTTTCAGATGTAATGGAATTATCAACAACTCTTGCTGATGTATTAGCAGCTTTATTGGAAATTAATTCGTTTAACACTATTTTACTACGAGGTTTATGATCTCTCATATGGTATTCTTCTAAAAACATAGCATTTGTCGATACAAATACTTTATTCTCTTCAAGACTGTAAAAGTAACCATTTCTAGTTTCTTTGGGATAACCTACAAATAGGCATACTTTAGAACGAGATTCAAATTTCTTTGGATTTATTTTCAGTACATGTGCTGGACATCCCCAAATCCTGAAGTGTTGTAAACTAGCTTACAACCCTTCCATAGTTCTAACAGTGTCTTGGAGACACTTTTGGATGGAACTACATTCATTATGTATAACGTAGTCTCTACTGCATATCCCCAAAAAGAATCTGGTAGTGGAGCATAGTTCATCATAAATCAAACCATGTCTACTAGGATTTTGTTTCTCCTTTCTGAAACACCATTTTGTTGTGGTGTTCCAGGAGCTAAGAGTTGGGAGTTTATTCCATTTTCTATCAAATAGTCTTGGAATCTTAAGTCCATGTACTCTCCACCACGATCTAAGCTAAGTGTTTTGATAGATTTACTTAATAAATTTTCAACTTCAGTCTTGTATTCCTTAAACTTTTCAAGGGCTTCAGACTTATGTTGCATTAGGTAAAGATACCCATATCTAGAATAATCATCTACAAATGAGATGAAGTATTCATAACCTCCTCTAGCTTTAACATTCATCGAACCACATAGGTCTGAATGTATATGTTCTAAGGGTTCATTAGCTCTATATCCTTTTCCAGTAAAATGTCTTTTAGTCATTTTTCCTTCTAAGCAGGATTCACAGACTGGTAAAGTGTCTAACTCTAACTTGCTTAGAGGACCACTCTTTACTAGTCTTTCAATTCTATCTAAATTGATGTGACCCAATATTAGATACCAAAGATAGGAATCATCTTTTAGAGAAACTATTTGTCTTTTCGTTCTGGATTTAGCCGTCTTAAATAATTCAGTGTTTAGAAGCGTTTTACATGCTAACGGTCTTAGAACATATAAGTTATATTCAATAAAAGTAGAAAAAAATTTCAAGTCCACTTTTCGAAATAGAAACTTTGTTATTATAAAAATTTAAAGAATGAAATTGTTCAACAAGACAAGAAATTGAAATGAGATTCCTCTTTATCTTAGGAACCAAATACACATTTTCTAAAAGTAAATAAAAACTATTGAAAACTAATTTATTCTTCCAATGGCTATTACTAACACGACCTCCCTGGTGCCCACTCGCATGATCATTTCTCCATCCTCTAACTGCTCCCATGAGTCACTTTCCTGAAAAGAAGAACAAACATGATTAGTGGCTCCCGAATCAATTATCTAGGTAGATCTAGCATCTTCCACTAAGCAGGATTCAAGGACAAGTAAATCATATTTACCTTCTTTTGACTTCTTCTTTTCGTCTAGGTATTAAGGGCAGCTTCTCTTCCAGTGCCCTTTTTCATTGCAGTGGAAACATTTTTCTTTCATAGGTTTGTTTACCTTGACTTTTTTTCCTTTTGAAGCAGCTTTTGTTTTATTCATCTTCTCACTGGGTTTCCTCTTTCAATTCTTAGTTCCAGAAGTTGAAACTTCGAACTTAATTCTAGAGGTCGAACCTCTAAATTTGAATTTGCTACAAGTGGCAACATTTTCCTCTCCACCTTTTCCCTTGTATTTCATTAAGGACTCAAAAGTTTGCAATTTATTTAGAAGAGTTGTGAGATTGTAAGTAATTTTGTTCATAACAACATTACTTTGGAATTGAAGAAAACTCTTAGGAAGAGTTTCTAGAATAAAACTGACATGGTTGGATTCATTAATAATAGTTCCATTCATTTCAACAACATTAAAGTTGACCATGTCGAGAACATATTCTTAAGTTTTGCTTAATTTTAATTCTTAGTTTATGTTAATTTTTTATGAGTTTTGATTTCATAAGTTTATTTTTGTGTTAGTTTATTTTGATGAGTTTAATTGTGATGGATGAGGGGTTGAGAACTTTTGGTTATTAAGTTTAGTAAGTTTTGTTAGATTCCTAAGTTTTGTTTAATTTTAATGGTTGGTTTATGTTAATTTTTGTATTAGTCTAATGAGTATAGTTGTTTGGGGGGAGTGGTGTTGAGAACTTGAATTATGATGAGATTGAGGAGGAGTTGAGAGCTTTTTAAGTTATGCTTAATTTTAATTGTTGGTTTATGTTAATTTTTTTTACAAGTTTAGATTTCATAAAATTATTTTTGTGTTAGTTTTATTTGACAAATTTAGTTGTGATGGAGGAGGGGTTGAAAACTTTTGGTTATTAAGTTTAGTAAGTTTTGTTTAATTTTAATGGTTGGTTTATGTTAATTTTTATGAGTTTAGATTTGATAAGTTTTGTTTTTGTGTTAGTTTAATGAGTATATTTTGGGGGGGGGGGGGGGGGGGGGGGGGAGGAGGAGTTAAGAACTTGTATTATGATGTGATGGGGGAGGAGTTGAGAACTTCCTAAATTTTGCTTAATTTTAATTGTTGGTTTATGTTAATTTTGATGAGTTTAGATTTTATAAGTTTATTTTTGTGTTAGTTTAATTTGATGAGTTTAGTTGTGATGGAGGAGAGGTTGAAAACTTTTGGTTATTATGTTTAATAAGTTTTTTTATATTCCTAAGTTTTACTTAATTTTAATGGTTGGTTTATGCTAATTTTTGATGAGTTTAGGTTTTATAAGTTTAATTTTGTGTCAGTTTAATGAGTATAGTTGGGGAAGGGGGTACTGAGAACTTGAATTATGATGTGATAGGGGAGAGGTTGAGAATTTCCTAAGTTTTGCTTAATTTTAATTGTTGGTTTATGTTAATTTTTTATGCATTTAGATTTCATAAGTTTATTTTTGTGTTAATTTAATTTGATGAGTCTAGTAAGTGTAACACTCGATTTTTTTAGCCCATTAATTTTGGTTAATTGTTTTGTTTAGAATTTTTTTTAGTTGGTTAATTAAGGATTGAGAGGTTTAATTCTTTTGAGTTAATATATATGTGTGTGTATATATATATATAGTAATAAAATAACAAAGATTTTTTTTATTTAATTATTATTATTATTATATAATTTTTGTTATCCTTATCCACTCCCTTCCCGAACCCTCTCACCCCCTCATTTTTTTTCTCTCCCTCTCTCTATCCTTCCCATCGGTCTCTCCCTTCCCGAACCCTCTCACCCCCTCACTTCCGTTCTTTTTCCCCCTCCTTCTTCCGTTCTCTCTCTCCTTCGTTTGTCTCTCTCTTTCTTTCTCTCCCTCTCTTTCTTTTTCTCACTCGTTTGTTGTTATTTGGAACATTTTTCGAAAAATACTTGCATGGACAGCGGCCTTGGGGTTTGTCTCTGAGTCTTTTAGAGTTCGTTTCGATGTGGGCCTGACTCGTTTGACAGTGGGTAAGCATTTTGGTTTCGAATTTAAGAAATTTAGTGAGTTAATTGCTTATTTCGACAATATTTGGGTAGTTTGGGTTGACTTTTGGTTTATGGAACTCACTTTAGGATTAACCATCATGGTTGAAGGCTAAATTATCCAAATTGGGGCCTACTAAACATTAAACCAGCAGCTTTTAGTTACTGTGGTTGGTAAGTTTTAAAGTTTAGAGCTTTTGTAAATGGTCTTTCAGGGCCAAACAAGTTTTAAGAAGTGGGGTTTGATTTATTTGAGTTATTGTTGTGGAATTGGATACTTTTTATGCATGTTAGAAGTTGACATTGGATGTGGTATATGCTTGGGCGGTCTTTCTCATTTGTTAGGGGTAAAGCTAGCATTGTCCTAAAAAGACAAAGCAATCATTATTGAGTTTGCCGAAAATGTAAGTAGCAATTGGATTTTTTTTTCGTTAAGCCCTTGTATATAAAGAATGTATGTGGGCATGTTTAGCTTGTTTGATGAGGCGAAATTGCTTTATTGTTGGCAAATTGAGTTTTACTTGAATATAAATGAAACCTTTGTAAAGTGGGATTCAATTGAACCTAAACTTGAGCCATGACTACTTAAGTGTGTTTGAGGTTGACTTTGTAATTTTGGTTGTGCTTGTGAACTTCGATTCAGGAAGTGGGCGTGGCTTTGGGCATGGTAAATTACCCCAGGGGTTTTCAAGGTATTGAGATTGAATAAAAGCCTATTAGACTAGTGTCATCTACCCTTTTTTTTTCTTCCCGTGCGAGCTTGTATTCCTAGAATGTTGTGTGTTATGGTGGGAATAAGGGTTGCTTTCCTTCATTTAGTATGCTAGCTCAGGGGGCGATTCTCCCATTGTGACGAGTGTGAGGGTTGCTTTCCTTCACTACTTTGGTTCTAGGTTACATGATTCGCGGGTATAGCATGAGGCTATAACTAGGGAGGGGTGAGAATTGGGGTAGGGTAGATGGGCATTTAGCTAACCAAGGTAGGTTTTTGAAATCTGAGTACGAGTGTGAGTAAGGGTAGTACCCTTATTGGTATGTTTTCTTTAAACCTTGGACCCTTAAGTGGGTTGCATTCTGAGTATGTTTATACTCACTTGTGCTACTTTGCTCATATCTTTCAGGTGGTGCTCAACAGCGAGGTGGGTGACGAGACGACGATCTGACGAGGCTATGGAGATCACTACCTCCCTCCTAGGATCTTTTTTATTGTATAATCTTTTGGTAGGTTGTTTTCACGTTATTTTGTAAACCCGGTTTGTAAAATGTACCTTTGTCTTCCTTCTATTTCTAGTTCTGAGTTATCTTTTGCATTGGTATCTATGTTGGTGAACTCAACCCTTTTGTGCAGTTTGATGGATGCTGAGTGTCTCTTTGAAATCATAGAAGTGTTATATGTCTCTTCCAGGTTTTGAAAACTTTAGTTTCCTTATAGTTATGTCGTCATGCTACCAAGATTTCGGGCATGAATGAGATGACTCATTTGTGCTTCTGTATCACTCTGTTGTGCTTGTAGGGTCGTTTCAGTAAGTCTTTGGTTCTAATATCATTTGGTATTATAGTCCAAAATATCATGATGTTGACTTTTGTATCAACATCATGAACTTGAGTGAACAATGAATTCCTTGATAGTTTAATTTTTTTCTTAGCTTCTTCTTATGGACATAGTAAGTACATAAGTTTAAGTAATCATTATTCTTCTTGTAGATTGAACTTTCAAGCCACCGATTTTATAGTTTTGGATAAGTCATGGATGTCAAATCGAATGTCACCAGAATATCGTGTAGAAGTTCAAATGTTCATCGAAAATGGACTACGACATTCAAATAGGTCAGATATCGTTTGTTGTCCATGTTTGAAATGTGTGAATGCAAAGTCTCAAAATGTGAATGTAGTAAGAGGCCATTTATTTATTTATGGTATCGATCAAAGTAATAAAACATGGATTTGACATGGTGAATCACTACCGATTAAGAGAAACAATGAAAACGTCTCTACTAGTGGAAAAAAAGAAGTTGAAGTTGAAGATGAAGATGTTGATGACACAACAGGAGCGTTTGAGGCTGCACATAATTATTTTAATGACATGTCCCCAATTTTTTAGGAAGTACTAGATGATGCCAAGAAACCATTATACTCAAATTGTAAGAATTTTACCAAAATATCTGCATTAGTAAAGTTATATAATTTGTAACCAAAATTTGGATGGAGCGATAAAAGTTTCACTGAGTTGTTAGCATTAGTTCGTGACATCTTACCAAGTTCTAATGAAATTCTGAGTTTCTACATATCAAGCAAAAAAGATCTTGTGTACTCTTGGAATGAAGTATAAAAAGATTCATGCATGTAGCAACGATTGTTGTTTGTTTAGAAAAGAGATTTCAGATGCAGAAGTATGCCCCACTTGCGAAACATCAAGATATGGGAGCTTTGTAAAAATTCGAAAGATGTGATGAAAAATATTCCAGCGAAAGTCATGTGGTATTTCTTTCCTATTCCAAGAATTGAACGAATGTTTCGAAGTAAAGAAATATCGAGTTTGTTGACTTGGCATGTTGAAAAACAAGTAATTGATGGGTACATACGACATCCTGTGGACACACTATCGTGGAAACAAGTAGACAATTCGTGGCCAGAGTTTGGTTTAGAACCTAGAAATCTTCATCTTACTCTTTCAACTGATGAGGTCAATCCACACAGTTATGTTAGTGACGTACAATCTACCACCATAGTTGTGCATGAAGCATGAATTTTTTTATGTTAAATGCATTAATATCTAGGCCTAAACAATTAGGAAATGACATAGATATTTATTTAGCTCCATTAGTTTGATGATTTGAAAAAACTTTGGAATGATGGAGTTGAATGTTATGATGTACATCAAAAACAATGTTTCACACTCAAAGCTATTTTATTGTGGACTATTAATGATTTTTTCGCGTATGACAATTTGTATGGTTGTACGGTAAAAGGATATAATGCATGTCCAATTTGTGGGGAGAAAACGTCATCCATTTATTTGCCAAAAGGAAAAAAGATAGAGTATCTTGGACATCAAAACTATTTACCTTGTAATCATCCATATAGAAGATAGAAGAAAGCATTTAATGTGAACAAGAATTGGAATTTTCTATTGAACCATTAAGTGGAGAGGAAATTCTTGCAAAAACAAGTGGACTTCAAAATTCATTTAGTAAGAAATCAAGAAAGGAAAAAACAATGGAGATCTTTCAAACACTTACTGGAAGAAGAAGTCTATTTTTTTTTGAGTTAGAATGCTGCAAACATTTCCACGTGCGACATTGTTTAGATGTGATTGGTCAGGTTGTCGAAGCTCTCTAAAATATTTACTGATTCTCTAGATCTAACTTGTAGAAATAGTGGACCAAGTCGAATCTCAAGGGAACCAATCAAATTAATTTCTCAAAGTTAAAAAAAATTAATAAAAAAAATAAGGTTTTGAATTGTCTTGAACAAAAATTGGAATTAAAAAGATGAATAATAAAAAAAAGAATAAAAAATAAATTTTATGAAACTTCCAATTCAAGGGTTTAAATTTCATCCAATTGTAATCTTGATCATAGGCTTAAAAAGAAGAAAATATCAATTTCAATTTCTCTAATTCAAGAGCTTAGTCAATTTATTCAGAAAAGCCGCAATAAATGTAAATTCTCCTAATTTAATTGATTTTAACCCAACATCAAAATCAAAACTTATCATTTAATCAACTGGGCATGATAGCGTTCCATATCGATTAAATAATAGCATTAAAAACAATGAGAAAGACTAAACCAAAACTAACTAATTGAGATAACTACAAATTAATTAATTTTGTTTCTTTGTTTCCCTAGAGTCTATTATGCAAGCTATGTAAAATGGAAAAGTCATAATTACACGCACATAAGCCAACTCCTCGCTACATTTTTCAATCATTTGTGACAATTATGGATCACAAAATCATGGATAGAAATAAATCAATTGATACTAAATTAAGGCGTCAATTTAATTTAATAACAATCAACATAAAAATAAAAACAAGAAACAAAGAATTCTTGAATCAAAGATAAAATTTATATTTGGCCCGAAGCCTCACAAAATTACAACTGAAAATTAAATCACCCTTGAACCAGAAATTAAAACTTAGCCACACATGGTGGAAAAGCAATAAAAACTGTAGAGGGGAAGCAACATAAAAAAAAAGAAGCAAAACTCCAAGAAGAAAAAAAAACTCACTGCACTACAAAGAAACCAAAACACACTTCACTGTCCTTCACTCCACTGCATCCTATGCCTTTTTATACTTAAAGGAGAGGGGAAATTTCTCTAAAAATAGACTTTCTCACTCCTTAAACTTTTCCAAAAAGAATGCATGAAGGAGTCCTCCACGCGTCCTACACAAAGAAAAACAAACAAACTCAAAGTTTGTTATGTTTATTTATTTATTTTATTATATATATATATTATTCTCTTTTTATCTTCAATTTGTAAAAATAAGCTAAAATGTGCTTTTTGCTTGATTTCATCAAATCTTTGGTAATTCACCCCTAAATAAAATTAAATACAATTTCCACAATTAGGCACAATATTCAATCAAAATAGAAGGAAATTAGACATAATAAATGTGATTAATTAAGACTTATCAGTGATGCATATTGAAAAGAATATGTGTGCAAATATTATTAGCACGTTACTTGATATTCCTAGCAAGACAAAAGATGGATTAAAAACTTGTTTAGATTTGGTTGAATTGAACATTAGATCAGAGTTGGCCCCTCAATTAGAAGAGAAAAGAATCTTCTTACCTCCAACATGTTATACATTATCATGGATGGAGAAATTTAATTTATGTAAGACACTATCAGAAATTAAAGTATTGGAAGGTTATTCATCCAACATACAAAGTTTAGTGTCACTCACAAATTTGAAACTTTACGGGCTTAAGTCACATGCCCACCACGTTCTTATGCAACAATTATTACTTATGGTAATACGTGGTATTTTATCCAAACACGTTAGATATGCAATTATTTGCCTATGTTTCTTCTTCAAAACTATATGTAGTAAGGCGATCAATTCATCTAAGTTAAAAGACTCGCAAGAGGATGTATTGGTCACTTTATGCTTGTTAGAGAAATATTTTCTACTGGCATTTTTCACAATAATGGTACATCTTGTGATTCATCTTGCAAGAGAGATAAATTTTGTGGACTAGTTTATTTGAGGTGGATTTATATGTTGGGATTTATGCCCTAAAGCCCGTAATTAATGATTTATTTAATAATTAATAATAATTTTGATTATTTTATTTGCAATATAATATTATCCATTATATGAAAAATCTAAGGTTAGTAGTGTAATTTTGAACAGTATGTGGTTGACATACAAGAGGATCATGTTCAATAAATAACCTAAAGGGTCTATAGTATATGAATAAGATTGGGTGCCTTATCCTGGTAACACTATTGATATGACCCAGTTTGTAATAGTTACAAATGATTTGATCCAAATGGTTCATGTGGAGACATGTGAGTGGGGGTATCTTATACAATGAGTTTTTATAAGACTGGACTATGAAATATTTAATCTTCTTTATAAATTCGTTAATTGAGAAGATTAATATTTCATAAGGATGATCATATGCGACTTGATCTTAATCCTGAGTGAGTTATGAACTCTACCTATGAGAGCTTGTCCTTTGATTTGTATGGGTGAGAGTGGCTTTTGTAGCCGATTCAATAAGCCTACCATTTTGGGGACATGACCAAATAGGGAGCTGAGAACATAATCTTACAAGATAGAATTTACTCATTCTCATAGAGGGAAAGTAGATGAGTAGATCCCTTAAGTATTGATTTTGGGACTTTAACAATGGGACTCTACCCTCTCATTGGTCCGAGAGGGACTTAGTTTATGGTTAGATCATATACAAATTATTCATTAGAGGATTAATGGTACTTAAGGTGCAAGATGTAATTATAAGGGTAAAACGGACTTTTGACCTAGCTGTAATTACAAACAACTTGTGAAGGATCGACTTGCATGTAGTGGTTTATATCCATGAACAGAACTTGTCCTACAGTGCATAAAAGTGCAACTCTAGGTCTATAGTGGAGTGACCCTAGAGTTAGTGAATGAAAATTGATTAATTAAGAGTTTAATTAATTAATTTTGCGTCATTGGAGCTTATGACTGTAGGTCCATAAGGTCCCCTTGCTAACTCATATGAACAAATAGGGATCAATTTTGTTGAGAGAAAATTTTGAATTGTTCAAATTAAAATTTAATATATTTGATATATTAAATGAGGGAAAATATATTTAATGTATATGATACATTATATATCAAAGAAATTATTAATGTATTAAGATACATTAAAGAAAAGATATTTATTAAATTTGAATTAGATTCAAATTAGAAATAGATGTCGTAGGAGAATTTTAAAAGGTTTGAATAAGATTCAAATTTGTTAGATAAATATATTTTAATATATTAGATATTAAAATATATTATTTAATTATTTTTCCTAGGCCAATATAAATAGGACTCTAGGGGTGAGCCATTGTGTGCATTCTTCATAAGGGGCACATCTCCTCTATAGAGAATTGTAGAATTCTCTTTGAACTCCTCTCTCATTTTCTTTCAAGAGGGTTTGATAAGCCTTGATCCTGTGTTCAAGTCATAGCAAGTAGGCTTTATGAAATTGAAGATTCAACCTTGTTGGAGTTGTAGCAAGAAGATTAAAGGCCTGCCAGAAATATCTCCATATTTAAATAAAAAATACTGGAGATGGCTTAGTCATTCAATACAATAATCAAGGTCAAGTTGTTAGTGAAAATGCAAAGCTACATTGGAGTTTGTGTTAGACAACAAATTTCATTAATTTACAACAATTGAAAAGAGGTTCTACAAGAATTGATTTTTTTTTTTTATTGTGTAGAGGTAATAATTAATTAATTTTAAAGTAAACATTTTTTATTGTGCATAGGTAATTAATTTTTTATTGTGATTTTTCTTATATAGATGTTGTTCGTGGTGGACGCTAGGTCCAAACGTGCTATTCTTCAATCGGTGTCAACGAAGTTTTGGACCTTATACACATTGACTTAGAAGTACATACTTTCATTAAAAGATGAACCATCTTTGTTGATGAGTCCTCTTGAAAAGTATTCATACATTGATCAAGAACAATGGGATACATTTGTTAATGCTAGAATATCTGAAGAGTAGGAGGTAACTACATTATACTAATTAATTTTTAAATATTAGTGAAATTATCTTGATCATTTAAATTAATGGTCTTATGTTATATAGGCGCTTAGTTGTGTCCAGAAAAAAAGAAGGAAAAAATGCAAATATAATCATCATATCTAAGGGATATGCAAACCTGACCGAAGAACAAGTGAGTAACATTAATTAAATTATGTCTTATGATTATATGTTGATGATAATTAATAATGTGTATGTTCATATAGGAATTGTCAGACGATCCTTCCAATCGAGCAACTTTATGGAAGGAAGAACGAAAAGGAAAGAATAATGAATACTTCGATGATGACACTAGAGAATGTGCTAATCGAATTGTAAGCATATATATTTTTATTTTAATAAGATGTAGATGTGATTCTTAGATTAAATGTCTTATGATTATGTGTTACTTTGATGATTGAAATGTGCCAATTTAAATGGTTGTGATAGGACGAGTTAGCTATGACACATTAGGGTTAGAGATATTTTGATCGAAGCATTGAGTGAAGGAATGAACGTTTCACTCCGCAGCAGAAGCATTGGATCATCTTTGATTTTATTTAAAATTAAACTAAAATGAATAAGATTAAGCAAACTTACTTAGAGTAAATATGGAGATATTTCTGGCGGGTCTTTATCTCCTCCACAAAGTCTTCTTGGCTATGACTCGAATACAGGACCAAGGCTTGTGAGAGTCTCTTGAAAGAAAATCCACAAATGATTGGAGAGGAAGAGGTCTAGAGAGAATTAGAGAATTCTCTATTGAGGAGATATGTGTTATCTCTAATGGCTCAACCTAAGGGTCCTATTTATAGAAACCGAGAGAAAATCTTTGCCATAATTAAAATATTATATTTTAATATCAAATATATTAAAATATTTCTTATACTTATTTGAATCTTATTCAAATCTCCTACGATATTTATTTATTTGAATCTTATTCAAATTTTATAAATATATTTTATTTAATGTATCTAATATACATTAATTATTTTAATATTTAATGTATCAAATACAATAAATATATTTCCTCTTTTATATTTAATATATCTAATATATTAAATATTAATTTGAACACTTCAAATTAAATATTAATTTGAACATTTCAAAATTTAATATTTAATGTATCAAATACAATAAATATATTTTCCTCTTGTATATTTAATATATCTAATATATTAAATATTAATTTGAACACTTCAAATTAAATATTAATTTGAACATTTCAAATTTTTTCTTTCAACTAAATTGATCTTTTAGTGTTATTATGAGCTAGCAAGGGGACCTTATGGACCTACAGATTATAAGCTCCAATGATACAACATTAATTAATTAAACTCTTTAATTAATTAATTTGTATTCATTAACCCTAGGGCCACTTCACTATAGACCTAAAGTTGCACTCTTATGCACTGTATGACAAGTTGTATCCATGGATATAATCACTACATGCAAGTTGATCATTCACGAGTTATTCGTAATTACAGTTGGGTAAAAAGTTCATTTTACCCCTGTAATTACATCTTGCACCTTAAGTACCACTGATCCTCTAATGAACAATTTGTTTATGATCAAACAATAAACTAAGTCTCTCTCAAGCCAGCGAGAGGGTGTAGCCCCATTATTCAAGTCTCAAAATCAGCACTTAAGGAAACTACTCATCTACTTACCCTATATGGGAAGGAGTGAATTCCATCTTGTGAGGTTATGTTCCCAGCTCCTTATTTGTTCAAGTCCCCCAAATGGTAGGCTTATTGAATCGGCTACAAAAGCCGCTCTCACCCATGCAAATCAAAGGACAAGCCCTCATAAGCATGAGTTCATAACTCACTCAAGATTAAGATCGAGTCGCATATGATCATCCTGATGAAATATTAATCTTCTCAATTAACGGATTTATAAAGAGAGATTAAATATTTCGTGGTCCAGTCTTATACAAACTCATTGTAGAAGATACTTCCACTCACATGTCTCCACATAAATGATTTTGATCAAATCATTTGTAACTATTACAAAGTGGGCCATATCAATAGGGTTTCCAAGTTAAGACACCCAACCTTATCCATATACTATGACCCTTTATGTTATTTCTTGAACATGATCCTCCCATATGTCAACCACATACTGTTCAAGATTACACTAATAACTTTAGATTTTTCATATAATGGATAATATTATATTGCAAATAAAATAATCAAAATTATTATTAAATATTAAATAAATTATTAATTACGAGGCTTTAAGGCATAAATTCGAACATTGAGCATGCTAGAACACATAGGGCATGTTAAGGGAGTGGGTAAGTTTGTTAAACCATCATGTTACTTCAATGTTGCTAGAGAAAAATCAAAATTGGGTGAAGAGTCTCGCAACAAAAGTGAGACTCAAGACTCGCAATCAAAGAAGTCTACAAGTGTAGGATGTAATGTTTGAAAGACGACGTCAAAAGGAAAAAAGGTCATTGACGATCCGAAAGAAATTTTAGAGGTAACTTTTGTTTAAATTGTGTAATTTAACCATAGGGCGTGACACTTAACTTCTACTTCAATTTTTGAAAGGAACACCATGCCACTTGGCTATAGGATCAGTGGATAATATTGTTGCCATAGGCACAATGTATGAGTCTGATGTTCAATTTTCAACTATTCATGGAGTTCCACTAGTTAGGAGCCAATAATGTAAGAGTGGTGGTAGATATGATCATGGGCAAAGATGTAACCATACCAATTCCTTTTATGGAAGAAGTAGAAACTTTAAGTTAAGAAAAGGGTAACTTCATGGCATGACCTCACGAACTTGTAATTCTGAATATGGCGAAAAATGTATGTCTTTTTTCAACTTAAATGTTTTTTTATTCTTGGTTTACAATTTCAATTTTGTTTGTGGATAGGTTCATTCTCTAGCCAAACCTAAGAACGATGTTTTTGTCAGTGTCTCTGTTTCACAATCTTCTAACTACACGGATGTCCACGTTATTATCAAGCTCTTGAATCAATATGCTATGCTCTCCATGCAAAAGGACGATACAATTCAAATCAACTTGAGCAAGCGCATTTTAAGAAAAAAGAAAGCAATTTATCTACATCGTGACGACATCATGCATTATTGCAAGGTGGTGGAGATAGGTTATTCATGTATGAGTCACATACATTGTATAAGTACAAAATATATTACATTTTTTGATTCATGGACTACATTTTTTAATGTTTTATAATAATTTAAATTTTCTTTAGGTATCTTTGGACTGTATGTGACTATGCAATAATCAGTAAGTTCATGTTAGTTGATCAAATAACAATTTCAAATTACGTGAAGTGTTAAGAAACTCGTTGCAGAAATCTAGCCAACAGGTTAGATATTATTAATTTGAATTTGGATCTACTAGTACTCAGCCCTTATAACACTGGGTAAACAATGAAAATTTAAATCACTTAATTATAACTTTTTTTAATTCATAAACAAAGATATTTGAATATTTATTGCTAATAGTTGTTATTGGATGTTGATCATTATCCATCTGCAAGAGAATACTATTTATATATTGAACTCTTTACGTAGTAAGGTTTAAGAAAGTTTTCAAGGAACCATAATTACGTAAGTGTTTTAAACTTTTATAGTTGTTAATTTCTACAATTATATTATTCTAATGTTTCAGATTATTTAGATCATTGAGAATGTGGCAAGTTAAACACTCACTCCCACAATATCGCTCTATTATCATTTGAAAACTTGTAAAGGTAAATTTACATTGACTATATTCTTTATTTGATCAAATTTGGATTGAAATATTATATATATAACTCAAGTATATTGTTTTTCAATTATTTTACATGTAGTGCCCCCACCAATTGGATTCTATAGAGTGTGGATACTACGTACAAAAGTATATACGAGAAATAGTGTACAACTCTAATATCTCCATAAGTAACCTTGTACGTATTATTCCTTTATCTTTTAAGTGATTATAAATATATGATTTATTCTTATGTTATATTTATTATTTTTTTTTTGTAGTTAAATAGAAAAGGTCCATATAAACAAGAAGAAATTGATGAAATTCGAATAGAATGGACAAATTTTGTTGGAAGATTTGTGTAGAGCTATTTATGGATTTGTTAAATTTGTGCATTTGATGTAAGAAGTAGATTTACTTTCTATCTTGTTAGATGTAGAATGAAAATACTTGTTTATAAATATACTAGAAGTGTGTACATTTGGATATTGTTAAGTATAGTTTGTGGAGGGACGGGTGGTCCATTGTTTATTGTTTAGATGTACATATGCATTTTTCTGAAACTAGTGCTAGATATTGTTGGATGTAGTTTGTGGAGGGACGGATGGTCGCATACGTATTATGTGTATGATATAGAAGTGCATTATATGTGAATTTCATGTTAGTTTTGGATTGTTTTAGTAGATGTCATGTCGAAATTTTGACTTTTTGGTTTTTGTTATTTATTTTTTGTTAAGTTTTAGCAAAGATCAACTATGGTTCCATTGTTTATATGTAAATTGCTTGTATAAAGAAAGTTATTGTTTAGATGTACATATTCATTCTTCTGAAATTGCTACTGGATCTTGTTGGATGTAGTTTGTGGAGGGACGGGTAGTCCCACACATGTGTATGATATATAAGTGAATTATATGTGAATTGTTTCAGGTTAGTTTTTGGTTGTTTTAGTAGAGGTCATGCCAAAATTTTCACTCATTGGTTTGATTCAGTTTTGGTGAATGAATGTTAAAGAATCTTCTTAGTGAATTAGGTATATTACTTAGTTTTATCTTAATGTGTTAGTGTATTCATTCTTCCTAAAATTGCTGATGGATTTTGTTGGATGTAGTTTGTGGAGGAATGAGTGATCCCATGCGTGTGTATAATATAGAAGTGAATTATATGTACATTATTTCAAGTTAGATTTATGTTGTTTTAGTAGAGGTCATGCTGAAATTTTCACTTATTTATTTGATTTAGTTTTGGTGTGTTCAAGAATTTTAATAGTTGAATTAGATATATTGCTTAGTTTTATCTTAGTGTATTGTGTCATATGTCATTTAGTCATTTATTAAGTGTTTTAATTTATTTTAGGTTAGTTTTGTTAAATTTTAGCAACTTAGATCAACTAACATGGCATTTTAGTTTTTTTTTATAATTTGATTCAGTTTTTGTACATAAGTACTGTAAAATCTTTGTAGTGAACAAGTTAAATGTTGTGTTTGTAGAAAGTCTTATGTTTGTTGAGTCATAAAATACAAATGAAATTGTATTTTGTGCAAAGATTTGACAAAATGATAAATATCGACAAAAGGATAAATATCATTGGTTAGCCACTTGGGCAACCAATAATTGTTTTTATTAATTTATGAATAAAATGATGACGGGCATTGCCTGTCATTAAAACATTCAAAACATATATTCAATGACGGACATTCAATGACACACATTTAACATTTAATGACGGACACTGTCTTTTAATGTCATACATTGAGTGACATTAAAATTTGCCTGTCATTGTATGTAAAACATTTAATAATGTGTATTGCTCGTCATCGTAACCTACAATGACCACGCAAACAATGTCGGGTGCTTTAGCTTTTAATGATGGGCATCCACTTTTAATGTCATACATTAACCGACATAAAAGTTGTATGTCATTGTAAGCTACAATATAGGCAACTTTTAATGGTGGGCAAAGTTTGTCATTAAAAGGTGCCCATCATCGTAGCCTACAATGACACACGTATTGATGTCGGGTGCTTGCCCATCGTCATTACTGTTTAATGATGGGCAATGCCTGTCATTAAACCCAAAATTTGTACTAGTGATTAGTCATGCATTCGATTATTACCTAAGCATCTCTCCGTCGAGTTTTCAGAAAATGAATCGATTAAACAATGTTCACTTAATTAACCTTCATAACTAAGTACATCTAATTAACTATTTATCTCGTTGTCACTAGGGTTGCTAATTAATTGCACATTATGCTAAACTAAGTTTTCTCTGTTGAGCTCAACTTAGATATTCATCAATTAATTAAAGAACACTAATAAAAGCATTAAACACTAAATGCACGAATGATTCAAAAGCCAAAATAGCCATAAACATCCATCAAAGAAGTAATTAATAAAAAATAACCACAATTAAGCATTTAAACGAATTCTCCATCAAGCAAGCAATTCATCCAAAATAACCACAATTAAGCGTTTAAACCAATTTATTACAATAAATCCCAAGTAATTAAGGACAACAATACACAAAACCAGTCAAATTCAGCTCATAAGTCCTAAGTTACAACCTCTACAGTAGCTAAAAGTAAAAGAAAAGAACGAGAAATGCAAATGAAAGGTCGATCCTACGCTCTTGTTGTGAACTCCTTGGTTTTCGAGCTCTGTATTCTTCAATTTCACTCACAAATGTTCCCAAAACCCTAAAAAATAGCTTGAAATTGAGATTAGGACTTTTGCCTTCAGTTTGGCCTCCTTTTGCTCGAAGAGACGCTGTCGAAAACGCAACTTTTTCTTCAGTTGAGTAGGAGTAGTGTCTCGATGCTACAAGCGACGTCTCGACGCTTTGAAAATCCACCAACACATGTTTCTATCATTGAGCTCAGCGTTCTTGATGGTGTTGAGATGCTATGGCAGCTTCTCAACATTGTCCCCTCGAATTTGGCTTCCAAATTGAGTTGCAGCATGGCATTGAGACGTTCTGGACAACTTCTCAACACTCTCCCTTGTTCT
Source organism: Trichosanthes truncata (assembly GCA_033996785.1). Lineage (NCBI taxonomy): Eukaryota > Viridiplantae > Streptophyta > Magnoliopsida > Cucurbitales > Cucurbitaceae > Trichosanthes > Trichosanthes truncata. The sequence continues at coordinate 29,821,109 of JAWPNB010000003.1, read as the reverse complement.
CAACACTTCATTGTTTGTCTCTTTTCTTCTTAGATCTTCAATATGACTCCAAAAGGCTCCAAAATTATCCCAATATAATAACTCCCGAATACTTGATTTTACTTCTCAAGCTCGATTTCTAGAAAATCAAGATGAAAAGGCATAAAAGTATATATTTTAAGCGCAAAACTAGCTAAATAATTGGTCCTAAGATAACACTTTAGTGCTATCAGTAACAACAACAACTTCCTCCCAGTATGTTCTTTTCTCAGTATTGTCTCTGTGAATTAAAGTGTTGTCCTCTCCTTCCATTTTCAAGGTTGAAAATGACTCCTTCTGCTGTTCGTACTTGGCGGCTGTTGTAGGACGTGCTATGCTATGTTAGCGTGTGTGACTTTGTATAAAAATGAGGAAAGTGAATTGCACACACAAAATAATATAATGTTTGCTCAAGTTCACACTAAAACCAACAGATAATACAGTGGAAAAAGTATTCCAAAGTTTGTATCCATAGAAAAAATAGGTTAATCAAAACTACAATAGGACTCAAATGCATTAGTACATAGTACAAGAACAAAATATTGATTGTTTGGGTGCAGTAAATAACATAAAAATACATATAGAAAACAAGAGTAAAACCATGTGCTAGCCTCAATAAAGAAAGACAAACTTGACCTATGAAATTCCCTTAATTCTACTGGAAGTAACCTTGCTACAACCACAACAACTCCTTACAACTTTAAATTTAAACCTAGATTTTCTTCCTTGTTGCAAATATTCTCAATAAATTAGCAATGGCTTCCTCATTAGCTGTGTCATATCCCTATGATGAAACTAATAAGGCATCATTTTCATCCTTACCCAATCAGTTTTACAAGGGTTACTCTATTCTTAGATCTAACCTTGTAAGATGAGTTTGACCTTACTCTTGCATTGTTTAACTCTCTCCATAGGACCTAACCTTTTGAGAATTGTTCCATGCTTATAAACTTACCCGAATGGCCAATTGGAGTGATGGGTGAGCATGTCGAAGGCTCCATCAAATACAATTATAATATCAGACCACAAATAATTTGTAGTATAAGTGGCCAGGGTCGATCATAGGGAACCAAACTAAAATTGATTTCTAGATTTTAGACTTCTTATTTGACACGGACAAAAGAGGGGAGAAAGAGAGAGTTAAACATAAAATAAAAGGACAAAAAGACTAAAAAGTAATAAAGATAAAGATCTCACCTCGAACACTGTATCATGGGTAAATAGGCAATTATGCAATTTATTGATCTATGAAACTAACCGAACAGGCAATTTACCAGTGTTTTAAGACACACCGACTCCTTGAAGACTCGAAGGAGCTCTCCAAAGGACCGAGGTTCTAAGATATGGGAAAGGTCAAAATGCAGCAGAATAAAATGATGGGCCCTTCGAGTTACAGTACAACATGCATATTAACTCTAGAGCCTACCTCGTTTTAGTGGTTAAGTAGTCTTACTTAAACATGACTGACGACAGCTACCGACCCCTTTACTACTAAAATTAAGCTAGAAATTGAAGTTTCCTACAAAAACTAGCATAGCAAAGCATAACTCTAAATTAATATGAGTTGTCAGTTTCATTACTAAAGAACATGCTAAGAATTAAACATAAGAGTTAATAGTTCATAAAACAGTGCAGGAAAATGAAATTAATACATAAATCTCACAATAAAATGCAAAATACCATATTTACAACCTCGAAACGACATTGAAAGTCTGACAATACATCGCACCGACGTTGCCCGACACCAAGATTTGATCTAAAACAACTATCCTAGCCTAAAACTATGAAAAACATAGAGGAACTAGCTAAAAGAGCCCAATTTCGATGGAAAAACAAGAGCTAAATGACCTAAATGGCAAAAAAATGCTATTATACTCTAGGCGGGAGCGTCTAGATGCTTCCCCTTGTCACAGGGGCTCGCCGCAGCATCGAGCGAGGCTTTAGGGGATTGTCGACAGCGTCGAGACGTTCTAGACAACATCATGACAACATTGGTCAGTTTTGCTATATCTCTTCGCTCGGGTGTCCGAAAGACCTTTAGTTTGATGCGTTGGAACCGTGATTCAACGTAGAATCTCTCAGAATGTGCCTTATGCTCAAATTCCTATAAGATAATTAATTTATCAAATTAAAATCTTCAATTCAACATACTATCTCAAAAAATGTGTCTTGTACTCAATTTACTTATAAAATATGCATTATACTCATAAAATCAATGGAACTAGCATGATTTAGGCACTAAATAATATGGTCAATTTATGTCTCATCAAATATTCCCAACCTAAATCTTGCTAGTTCATGAGCAAGACACAAACAACACAACAAAGATAAGATAAATTGAAGGAAATTTCATGACTCTAATCTCAATGCTCAAGATAGCATATTAATTCCAAAAAGGCAAAGCACAACCATACAAACTTTTCCAAACGTTTCTTGCGTGAGTGTGTGCGGTTAGCTTTCCTAATGAGGTCTTTACCAGAACGGGATAAGTTTATGGGGTCCTCAATCTATCTTCCCCTTACACTGGCCCTAGACACCAATTATTTAGGCTATCTAAAACTCAAGAAAGTAATAAGCTACTAGGTGCTCGAAAACTATCCTCGATGAAAACTTGCATCACTTTAATGTCAAGGGCACTAGCTTTCACACAACTATTGTAGGGACCCTTACCTAGAGCACTCTCTCAATAGGTGGCCAAACTGATCATGACAGTGGCAACTCTTTTTACCCTCGACTCTTTTTACAACATTACAAGCATATTTTTTTTGTTCTCTTTTCTTTTCTTTCTTTCACTAAAATGATTTTTGTTTTTTAGCTCACTTTATTTTTTCTCTTGCAGGCAAATAAAATACTTTTTCTCCTTGTGTAACACATTACTAGCTATCATGTTAAGTCATCGTCAAATTAATGCCTAAGCCTATCGGGGTGACAAGACAACGAACCCCATAACACTACCTTAGGCCTTTAAGACATCGAAAGGGAAGCTAAGGTGCTCAAAGACATACAAGAAACTATAGGAAATTTTTTTAAATATGCTCAAATCAGGTCAAGATGATCATGCTTCATCAATTTGCAAACAATAACACTATGGAGAACATCTCATCAATTGTCTTAATCATGCAACATACATCCAATTTAACCTTCCAAGATAAGCTCAAAATTTTCAAAATTCTCAAGATTTTCAACAAAAGCTCAAATTCAACATAAATCATCAAAATTATCACAAAAGAATCATGCTTAGCACAATCGATTAGAAGTCTGAGCTCAAGTGGTTAAGGCTCAACATTAAAGTACAACAACCAACCAAAAGAAAGGTTCTAGCTCAGATGCTCAAGGACTAAACCAATGATGCTAAACAATTAATCATCAAAGCTCAAACTCCAACTAAACCTCCACCCCAACCTAAATTCTATATTGTCCCCAATGTATAGAAATATGAGAAGGACTAGGACAAAAAATAGGGGAATAGAAAACTCCCTTGCTTTTCAGCTCGTAGGTGGGCGATGGTGCGTTTCAGCCTCTAAGAATGATAAAATTCGTCACCAAAGGTCATTTTATTACCTACAAAAAGAAAAACAAAGCTAAAACTACGAAAAGGAAGAACAGAAAGCAGTAAAGAAAGTAATAAAAATTTCAAGCCTAACTTCCTCTAAGAAGCACAAATTTTTACAGTCGGTTGCTCGACTCACCGTGTGGCACGCGTCAAGGCACATAAAAATTATCCTATTTCTTTGACCCTTTCTTCCTTGAATCAACAAAGCCCACTGCATCAAGCAAGCTTACTAACATCTGATGGGCTCCAGAAACGCAGGTCTTTTTGTATTTTCTTGCCTCTAAAAACAAAAAACAAGAAAAATCAAAGACAGCAGATTCGAACTCACACTCGTATGGCTTTTATAGTATATTAACTCTTGGGTATAAGTCTTAGCATACTATTTATTAATAGAATTGACGACTCGTATTAATTTAGAGTTTTGCTTTGCTATACTAGTATTTTGTGGGAAACTTCAATCTCTAGGTTAAAGTAGGACTACTTAATTGCGAGAACGAGGTAGGCTCTAGAGTTAGTATGCATATGATAGTTTAATTCGAAGGCCCGTCGTGTTAACATATTACATTCTTACATTTCTTGTATCTTAGAACCCCAGTTCTTTGGGGAGCTCCTTCGAGGCTTCGGGGAGCTGGTTGTTCTTAAAACCATGCATTAATTTGCATTTTAAGTAGTTTTGTGATTAATGTTGCAATACAGATCCCAATTTACCTTGAGCAAGCATTCCCTTTAATTTGTGAGTTTCCTTTGTCCCTAATATCGATTGCATGTTTAGTTTTAACTAGTTTAATCTTTGCTCTTGTTTTATTTAATTTCCTCACCATTTACTTTTCCTTGCATGAAAATCCACCCTTCAGTTCTCAAAATAAAATAAAGAAATCAAAATAACAAAAGTTTTTCCTCCCTGTGTTCGACCTAGCTACTATTGCTATAAATTAGTGGTTGGTTTATAAATTTATTTTGACAGTGTGTGATGAGCATCGTCAATCGACTTTTTTTTTTGTCACTACTCAGCTCATTAGACAGCCCAACCGCCAATCATTAGGTACGAGAAGTTTGGCGGGAAAATACCTTGCGTGTGGACTACACGAGCAGCCGTAAGTTACACCAACCTGTGGGTTAGTTTGTCGTGGTCTCCTCTTTCATTTATTGTGTTGGTTTGGGTCATAGAGTGTCCGGTTTATAGTGTTTGGAGCCATACCTTGTTTTGAAATTTTAGAGTTTACTATGATTCAGATTTCGACCTTAGTTTATCTGTTTATTTTAAAAGTTATGGTTGAAAAGAAAGCTATAGTGATGTCGAAGATGATTCCTATGGTGTCAATGATTATGGAACATAAGTTTAATGGATCTAACTTTTATGCATGGCGAACAAACATTCGTCATTATCTTCAAAGTCTTGATATGGATGATCACGTCACCGCAAAATCACCACCGATTGATGATTCTAAGAAGAATTGGTTACGAGATGATTCTAGGCTTATTCAATAGATAAAGAACTCCATTGAGAGTGAGATAGTTGGACTGGTTAATCATTGTGAATCTATGAAAGAGCTCTTATAATACTTGGAATATCTTTACTCTGGGAAAGGGAACATCAGTAGAGTGTTCGATGTGTTTAAGACTCTCTTTCAACCTAATCAAGGCGAGAAATCTCTAACAAGTTATTTTATGGAGTGAAAAATAACATATGCATAATTTAATGCTTTGTTGCCCGTTGTACTAATGTGAAAGTTTGGACTGCCCAGAGTGAACAATTATTCATTATGAGTTTTTTGGTTGGTCTTGCCTCTATATATGATATGGCCAAAGATCAAGTTCTATCTAGCTTAGAAATCTCTTCGTTGGAAGATGCTTATACTCAAATACTTGGTATGGAGAAGTTGCAAGCGATCTTGCCATCAGAGTCTAATAATACCTTGGTTGGACAGATAGGTGAGTATAGAGGTAATAGAGGGGTTGGACCTAACACATCCAAAGGAAATTCGAACACAAAGAGAGCAAATTCAGGAGATGTTTGCCACTACTGTCATAATCTTGGACATATGAAATGTGATTGCAAAAAATTGTTGAATAAAGGCTAGAGGTTTCAATCTACGCATGTTGCCTATACTCTTGATAACCCTGACAAGTATTTCGATTTCATCTTAGGAGTTTGCTAAATTTTGACAGTATCAAGAGTCATTAAAGGTGTCATTTTCTACTCCTATTATTTCCATTGTCAACATAGGTAACTGATCGAACGTGTACATGCAAGCGCACGTGATCGAAGTAATAATAAAATGGTATTCCTACTGAGTATCTGTCCACTGGGATTGATTTTTAATTCAATTAAGTATTGCGAATAATCTCACTTTACTTTATTTCGAGAATAGAAAGCAAGAGCATATAGGTAAAATAAAATTAATCTTAGAAAGCAAGATAAATAAGAGACACAAACCTATGAGATAACTTAGGTATAAGATTAATTACTAATTAAACAAATAATCACAGCTAATTTGATAATGAACTCATAAGTCTAGAAGCTCAAAAGCATGGACTCTCCTGTCGGTCTCCTCCAATCTCAAGCATTAATTAACTAACCTAGGTGTCCCTCAATGCTAGCTAATTAATACAAGGCATTACAACCCTTCATTACAGACCTCTAACAATTGCTCTTATCACTGTCATGTCCAAGCAATCATTAGTCATGCATTCGGTTCTAAACTAGCTTATCTTTGTTGAGCCTACACTAGCAAACAAATCAATTATGAGCGTTATATGAATTAATCTTCTAAATTACTGTCATTAATTAACCACTAATCCCACTGTCACTTGGGTAATTAATTAATCGCCTTTTCTTTTAAACCTAACTAAGTCTCCTCTTTCAAGCTCAACTTAGACTAATTCAATTAATCACATAACACTAATTAAAGGCATTAAACTCTAAATGCACAAAAGAATTCATAATCACAAAAGCAATAACAACTATTAATTAAGCAATTAATCTGAGTTTCCAACAATTAAGCATAAAACATTGTTCAACAATTAAACCCAAGTAATGAAGGATTAAAAATACAAAATCAGTCAATAAAACCCAGAAATCCCTAATTTACAGCCACTAAATTAACTACAAATGAAAGAAGAGAGAAGAAATTGCAAACTAAAGACAATCTCGCGTTTCCAAGGCGTTCTCCCTAGAATTCTAGCTCCAAGATCTTCAAATATGCTCCAATGTACTCACAATCACTCCTATAACCTTCAGATGTAGCGCGAAATCGAGGGTCAAGAATAGGGCATTTTCCTCGATTTGCCCTTCTATTGGATGGAAAAGAAACGATGAATATATACTGCCCATCGTGACAACGTTGCAACGCTGTCCAAAATGTAACCGTTTTGGCTTCAACGTAAGGGTAGCGTTGCAACGTTGTAAGTAGCGTTGCAATGCTATAGATGGAACAACACTTCTCAGCATGTTTCTAGCGTTGTAATGCCACATAGTAGCATTGCAATGCTAGCTCTCGGGTTTGCACAATGTATTTGGGCGTTACAACACCGTCCTTTTGGAGCCAACAGCTAGATTCTTTAACTCTTCTCTTTTTGGCTAGCCAAAATGGCCCGAAATAGGTCCATAATGACTAAAATACCCTCGAACACTTCAATTTTGCTCTTTTAGCTTGGTTTCTGCAATTTAAACACAAATAGATATCAAAGCACACAAAATTATACAAAACTAGCTAAAATAATAGGAAATAAGATAACATAATTGCATGCTATCAGTAACACATCTACATGTCTTCTTTCCTCCTTCTTGAAATGGGTTATAGACTCTAGCGTTTCTGATCACATGACATGCAATCCCAGTTTATTCTCTAACATTAGTCCGTCTAAATCCTCACTTAATGTTACTATAGCCGATGGAACCACCTCTCCTGTTTTAGGCAGACACTGTCAATCTTACCAACTCAATTTCATTATCTTTTGTTTTAAGTTTACCACAATTCTCCTTTAACTTGATTTCGGCTAGTAAACTCACTCGCGATCTTAATTGTTGTGTCTTATGCTTTCATGGTTATTGTTTATTTCAAGATCTTTTAATAAAAAGACTATTGGAAAAGGGGGTGAATCTGAAGGTCTCTACATTTTTGAACCACAAATATCCATAATTGTTACATGCTCTAAAGTTTCCTCTCCATTTGAAGAACATTGTCGTTTGGGTCATACATCTATTTTAGTCTTGAAGAGTCTTCGTCCTTAGTTTAATCATATGTCTTCTGCAGATTGTGAGTCATGTCGGTTTTCTAAATTTCATCGTCTGAGTCTGTATCCCAAAGTCAATAAACGAGCTAGTGCTCCATTTGAATTAGTTGATTATGATGTTTTGGGTTTGTGTCCTGTTGAGTCCAAGATAGGGTTTCGGCATTTTGTTACCTTTGTCGATGATTTTTCTCGTCTAACTTGGTTATATTTAATGAAAAATCGTTCTGAGTTGTTTTCTCATTTTTGTAACTTTCATGCTGAAATTCAAACTCAATTTAGCGGTTCTCTTAAAGTTCTATGGAGTGATAATGCCAAAGAATACTTCTCCCATGCTCTTAGTTCTTATTTAAAGGAACATGGAATCCTCCATCAATCCTCGTGTGTTGATACTCCATTTGAAAACGAAGCTGTAGAACGAAAGAATCGCCATGTCCTTGAATCAGCAAGAGCTTTAATGTTTCAGATGAATGTCCCAAACTATTTTTGGGCTGATGCTGTATCGAATACTTGCTTTTTAATAAATAGGATGACCTCTTCGGTTCTTAAGGGTGAGATACCTTATCGTATTTTGTGCCCCAAAGTCCCTTCATTTCCTCTTACACCCAAAATCTTTGGTTGTACTTGCTTTGTTAAGGATTTTCACCCTCAACTCACCAAACTAGATCTAAAGTCCTTAAAGTGTATATTTCTTGGTTATTCTTGTGTCCAAAAAGGGTATCCGTGCTATTGTCCTAGTCTCGTTCGTTACTTTGTCTCTCCTAATGTCACATTCTTTGAAAATTCTTCTTTCTTTTCTTTGTCTTCGAGTAAGAATAATGGGGAGCATAAAGAGGATGAAGATAATTTTCTTGTCTACACAATTCTCTCCTCTTGTGAGCCCTCTAGCTATTCATCTTCATCTGTTTCTATTTCTACTCAACCACCTATCACTCAGGTTTATTCTCGACTTCTACCATCTTTAGTTCCATGCCCTGTACCAGAGGATTCTCGTCATTGGATTCAAGAACAAGCAATGATCTTCCTATAGCTCTTCGTACAGGTAAGCGCCAGTGCACATATCCGATTTTCTCTTTTATTTCATATAACCAATTGTCATATTCTACCTGTTCCTTCATTGATCCCTACAGTCTATATCTATTCCTAAGACTATTCATGAAGCTTTGTCTCATCCTAGTTGGCTTGCTGCAATGGTAGAGGAGATGACTGCCTTAAATGACAATTATACTTGGGATTTAGTTTCTCTTCCTGCAGAAAAGAAGCCTATTGGTTCTAAGTGGGTCCTTGCAGTTAAAGTCAATCTAGATTGGTCTGTAGCTAGGTTGAAAGATCGCCTTGTTAGTAAAGGCTACACAAAAACTTATGGGGTTTACTATTCTGACACTTTTTCTCCTATTGATAAAATGGCTTCTGTCAGGTTATTCATTTCGTTAGCATCCATTCATCACTGGCCGTTGCATCAACTTGATATTAAAAACTCATTTCTTTATGGTGATCTTGGGAAGGAGGTGTATGTGGAGCAAGCTCTAGGGTTTGTTGCTCATGGGGAGAATGGAAAGGTATGTTGATAGCATTAATTTATTGCTATATTATGTTTTAATTTAGCTAGTTTTATGATATAAATGTGATATTTTATGTCGATTATTTATTAATTTCAAGAAACCAAGCAAATCTAAGAGGAAATATAGAATTTGGAGCTTTACATTGAATATGGAGCTATTCTAGAGCATTTGTGAAGCTAAGGAGAATAAGAGTTGAAGTTTAAGCTGTTGGGGCTGAGAGGATGGCGTTGCAACCCTTGAAGTGGCATTGCAAAACCACAATTTAATGTGCAAACCTGAGAGCTAGCATTGCAACATTGCCCTATAGCGTTGCGACGCTAGAGAGGCACTGGCACGTTGCATTCCATCCGTAGCGTTGCAACGCTACTAATGGCATTGCAATGCTACCTTCATGCGCGCAAGGGAAACACTGACATTTTGGACAGCGTTGCAACGCTGTCACGATTACAACCCTTTAATTCTTAGTTTATTCATTGATTGAAGGGGGAAAATTGGGGGTGAACACCTTAATCCAGGATTTGTGAGTGTTTTAGAGAGATTTGGGGTTGAATTGGAGTGCTTTGGTTGAAAATCCAGCATCCGAGGTCCGCGTGGATCGTAGTGGGAGCAATGGATTGGCGCACAACGGGTTTCGACTATGCTTTTTCCTAATTTATCTACTTATTTTAGACTAATGTAGATGGATTATGGTTGTTTGTGTTGAGTTATGATTAGCTTTGAGTAGATTGTAGAGTTTAGGGCTTAATCATGCCTTTGGAGATTGTAATTGAAATTAATTGAGGATTTGTGGTTGATTATTCGAATCTATTTTTATGTAATGTTCGTAATGCTTTAAATCACATGATCAAGGATTTAATGACTGTTGGTTTATGTTATTGCTTGACGAAGATTGCATAAATTAGAGCTTCAATTGCATAATAATTAATGTTTGGACACAGCAGTGATAAGAACGTTAATTAGGATCGATGATAGGGTTCGTTAATGCCGGGTGAGAATTAATTAATGAGATGGACACGCGGTTTAATTAATTACACTTGAAAATTTGAGTAGCTCGACAGAGGATTCCATGATATACTACTCTTAGATTCAAATAAATCGATTAATTAATGACAAAAGACTGTTAGACTCAATAAATGGTCCATTGGTGAGATTAATGTCCAAAACTCGACCCTTTATTTTGTGCTCCATTAGGGTATGCTTTTTATCGCTTACTTTTAGTTTATTTCGTTGCATGTTCTCTGGCATTTAATTTCCTAAATAAAATTAGATGCGATTAAGTGTGGTAATTAATTGATTAAACTTTCCCAATTCCCTGAGGATTCGATACTCAGTAATATTTACTGTTTTATTATTACTTTGATCGTGTGCGCTTGCGTGTACGTCCGATCATATGTCGCCTTCTTAAATCCTTGTATGGATTAAAACAGAGTCCACAAGCATGGTTTGGAAATCACTCAAGTGATTGAAAGCTTTGGAATGAGAAAGAGCAAGTCAGATCATTATTATGTCTTTTATAAGTAGTCTGAGAGTGGTGTCATCATGTTGGTTGTGTATGTTGATGATATTGTTATTATAGGCGATGACACATTAGGCATCCAATCACTCAAGACCTTTCTCCATAGTCAATTCTACACAAAAGATTTGGGAATGTTGAAATACTTTTTAGGAATTGAGATAAAGAGATGCAAAAAGGGAATCTTTTATCATGGAGAAAACATGTAATTAACTTGTTGATTGAAACATGAAAGTTAGGGGCTAAGCCATGTAGCACCATGCGATGCCTAATTTACAACTCACAAAAGAGGGAGAATTATTGAAAGATCTTGAACGGTATAGGAGGTTAGTGGGAAAACTCAATTATCTTATAGTAACTCGACTAGACATAGCTTATTCAGTGAGTATTGTGAGCCAGTATATATCTTCTCCTACAGTTGATCATTGGGTTGCAGTGGAACAGATTTTGTGTTATTTGAAGGCAGCTCCTAAGTAAGAGTTATGGGCATATTAACATTGAATGTTTCTTAGATGCTGATTGGCCAGGGTTTAAGGAAGATAGAGGGTCAACTTCAGGATATTGTGTATACGTAGGTAGTAGTTTGGTTTCTTGGAAGAGTAACTGTAACGACCCTATAGGCTCAACACGCTACCTAAGAGTCATTACTAAGTCACGTCGCTATATTACCGAAAATGTCGGCAGCATAACGACGTAACTACGCGAAAACCAAAAATTGGACCCTTACCTGATAAGACATAGAAAAACACACTTCTAAGATTTTCAAACAACCTCCTAGCATCCAACAAACTTCTCAATATGATGCTAGGGTTCAAACAGCATAGACCAAGTGAATTCAAACTTAGAAAGCCAAATACACGTGCACAATTTACAAAGAAAGGTTAAAAGACTTTGAAACATCCTCCTAAACAATATGATTCTATATCACATTTCTCTTCCTTTACTAAATCCATTAAGTCTCTTTTCCATCATCGAGCAACACCTTTCCTCAACGAGAGGAACATAAAGCACATCATGACTATAGAGAGAAAGGTGAACAAGTTAAACCACGAGTATGGGGCTAATCCTCCCCAAAGTCTCAAATGACCCCACGAATCATCAATCATATTCTCTTTTGTTCTTATTTTCCATTCCTTCATAGCTCCCTCATTTGGGGTTCCTCGTTCGTCACTAATCCACTCTTGGATTAATTCAGTTCTAGTCCCCTTAAACTTATAACTGGCCTGTTTTGGTGGCGTGAACACCACTTCTTTACGAAAACAATCAATATTAGCATGGTTCAAAGCCAGCCAATCCATGCCTAGAATAACATCAAACCCTTCCATCTCGAGGACTACCAAATTCACATCCAGCTCGTGGTCGGAAACTATCATCTTACCATTCTTAATCCCCTCAGTAGCTAATAGACTCAACCCCATCAGAGTAGCAACAGACAAAGCAGAGGGTAATGGCTCAAGTTCTAACTCAGCTTGTCTCCCAAAAGACGCAGAAATAAAGGAATGTGTAGAACCTGAATCAAATAACACAAACGCAAGGTATCCCAAAACGGGAAGCGTACCTGTAACTGCAGCATCTGAGTTACCAGCCTCCCTGCTGGTACTAGCAAAAACTCTCCCTTGCTGAAGTGTGGGCCTATGAAGTCCTACTCCACCTGAACCCGAAGACTGGCCTCTCATGTCTGGGAAGGTAGGGCAATTTTCAGCTCTGTGTCCCTCCTTTTTACATCGAAAGCACAACCCAGACCACATCAGGCACTGACCCCAATGAAACCTTCCACATTCATTACAACGAGGTTTCTCCCCAGTGTTAGGTCCCGGCCTATTTACTTGTTGCCTCTGGCTAAAAGCGGCCTGCGACCTCATGGACGACTGTGAAGACTGTTGAGAACGCTGGGGATTCGAGTTCGTCTGACTCCATCTCCTCTTGTGACAAGAGGATGACTGACTCGGGTTTTGGACCATAAGAATCTCACTCTGTTGGCCTGCAACAATAAACTCTGCTGTCCTTACCGCAGCAGCATAGTCGTGAAGTGCTACAGCCTGCACCACACCTTTAACCTGAGGATCCAAACCCATTACAAAACGCTCCGCTTTCTTGCCCTCAGTATCTACCAGCTCGGGAGCAAAACGAGATAACCTTGTGAATTCCCTCTCGTAGACGTCCACTGGACGTCGATTCTGTTTAAGTTGTAGAAATTCTTCTTGTTTCTTGTATCGTGCAGTCGCAGGATAATATTTGTTCCAGAAAGCCTCTCTGAACATCGGCCACGTCACTACTCCCCCTCCTGTACCTATGGTCCTTTGAGCAGATTCCCACCATAGGTACGGATCATCCCTCAGCATAAATGTGGCGCAAGAAACTTTATATTCATCCGGGTAACTCATCAACTGAAAAATGTTCTCCATAGAGGACAACCATAACTCCGCCACTGTGGGATTCCCAGAGGATCCGTCAAACGCCCTTGGATCATACTTTCTAAAGTCTTTCAAGTGACGGGCTTGTAATGAAGCTGGCGTAGAAACTTGACCCATCTGCGCTAACTGGGTCGTCACGGTCGCTTGTACTAAGTTCTGCATCGCCTCTAACATCAACGACGCAACCGTAGGATTTGCAGGCTCCATAACTGGATCAGGTTGATCCTGAGCAACAGGGGAATTTGCCCTAGAATTCACCTCCTGTTCCACTGGCATCTCAGGAGGTAAGTCATGTGTTCTACCAGCACCACGTCCTCTACCCCATCCTCTGCCTCTCCTTCTAGGCGGCATACTTAACAAACAAACACAAACAAGTTTAACCTCCATATCAAAAGGAATCACACTTTTCAACTTTTCCTAAACTTTCCTTAACTTAAAAATACATTTCACATATGAATCATTTCATAAAAAAATAACATGCTTTTCAACAAACGAATTAAAAGTTTACTTCAGAGGCGTACCTGCGCGATGACTGGAAATCACTACTTAGTCATGGGATACCTGATGCTTACGAAGTAAGCTAGTCTACAGAACCTATAACCTATTGCTCTGATACCAACTGTAACGACCCTATAGGCTCAACACGCTACCTAAGAGTCATTACTAAGTCACGTCGCTATATTACCGAAAATTTCGACAGCATAACGACGTAACTACGCGAAAACCAAAAATTGGACCCTTACCTGATAAGACATAGAAAAACACACTTCTAAGATTTTCAAACATCCTCCTAGCATCCAACAAACTTCTCAATATGATGCTAGGGTTCAAACAGCATAGACCAAGTGAATTCAAACTTAGAAAGCCAAATACACGTGCACAATTTACAAAGAAAGGTTAAAAGACTTTGAAACATCCTCCTAAACATTTAAAAACTCGACATGAGTTCTATATACATCCAGAAACATAAAAGAAGCGGAATAGCGATCGCTCGGCTCCCATGACTCGAGTAGCTGATCTCCGGTCACGCGCTAGGGCCGATCTTAGCCTTTCCTGAAAACATTTTTTTTAAAAGGAAAAGGGTGAGTATTAACGAATAATACTCAGTAAGTAACTCATAGTTTCAAAATAAGAGTTTCACTCGCATGCAACATGTCATTTTAAATCATAAAACCATCGTAAACCATCGCTTTAGTAGGGGACCTAAAATTCGTTTTATAAACCATGTACTTTTCCTCGCGGCTCTCGTGAACGATTAAATTCTCCCGAGGGCCTCGTAAATAGTCCGAAGACATAATTTTCCATCGAATAGAGTCCTCCCCTAACTCTGAGAGTTGAGCTCGAAAGCTAACATACATCGTGGAGTCCGAAGACTCAGCCCGAAGGCTACCATCGTGGAGTCCGAAGACTCAAGCCCGTCGGCTACCATCGTGGAGCACTCTCGAACCCCGGGAGCATAGAGAATCCGAAGACTCGGGTTCCCTCATAACCCACATAAAACTTTTGGGAGAATTATCATCACGGCCTTACATAAATCTTTTCATGAGCACACAACACATGCATGAGGTCCCGCTCGTTTTAGAACATACTCATGAATGCATAAGTCAAGGCAATCGCATTTCAAAGACATACATATCATTTCCATTCTTTTTAACATGAAAACTCAATTAGAACTCATGGAACTAGTGTAAAAGGAATATACATGTAAAACACTTTCTTTCTTAAATACTTAACACGAAAACATAAACTTCAAAGTAAATATAGGGCTAGCTCTAGGTTTCGAAAACTTCTTTCGTTGTGAGATCCCTTACCTTATATCTTTACTTACTAAAATACCCTTTCTCCACTAGTAATGAGCTTCTCGAGTCCCCACTCCAAGTACAATCCAAGGTCTTCGACAAATCACCTAAAAAGTGTCCTAACAGGTCTTAAACCAACCGAATTACGCTAAAACGCATTCTAACATTAATAACTCGACGAAACGGACCAAATGGCAAAATTTACCCAACTCCGGCGAGCGGCGGCGCGTGGGCGTGCGTGGCCGGCGCTTGAGGACTCCGATCAGCGCGTGGCTCCTGGATCTGGACAGATTCAGTCTCGACGGGTCGGATCTGAGCTTCGTGCAGCGTTTTTCGGTGAGGTCTGAGCTGCGCAACTTCGGGTTGAAGGGAAACAGCTTCCGGCGAGACACCACCTGCGAATCCGACTCCGGCGAGGCTAACGCAGACGATGTCGACCGGTGTTCGTTCGGAGGAAGAAGATGAAGAGGAAGAAGCGGACGGTGGATGGGTGTTCGGTTCAAAGCTTCTCCGGCGTTCGGGACTGCGTGGGTCCTCGATTTGGAGCTCCGACGGTCGTTGCTCGCGAGTTTCCGGCGAGGCGTTGGAGACTCGCGTGTTGTAGCTCTCCGTCGAGGTTTCGTGCGGCCGGCGGCCTGGAATCGGGTACGGGGTGCGGCGGCGACATCCCGAGGAAGAAGAAGAAGCAGCCGGTGATGGAGATGGGTGTTCGGTCGGAGGGAGAGAGAGAGAGATGCTATCGGGAAAGGGAGGAAGAAGAAGGAGAAGATGGAGATAAGTTTGAAAGTTTTTATTTTCTTTTATTTTTATTTTTAAAAAAAAAGTCAAACTTCCAATAATACCCTTTGACCAACCTCTTTCCTTCCAAAATTGCCCCTTTTAAATCCATAAAATTTCAAATTACCCCAAAATCTCAAAATGCTTAAGAATTATCCAACTTAAATTTCCTAAAATTTTGAAAATAAAGCCTCTGAAAAAGCCGGACGTTACAGTAAGAAACAAAATGTGGTGTCACGTTCAAATGTTGAGTTAGAATATAGAGGAAGGGAAAAATCTGTATGTGAATTAATCTGGATACGTCAACTTTTTATTGAATTGGGATTTGATATTACAACACTGACCAAATTATGGTGTGATAATCAAGCAGCTCTGCATATAGCATATAATCCGGTATTTCATGGGTGAACTAAACATACTGAGGTTGATTGTCATTTTGTATGTGACAAGATACAACAAAGTTTGGTATTGACAGCATATGTGTGTTGGGATTTATGCCCTAAAGCCTCGTAATTAATAATTTATTTAATAATTAATAATAATTTTGATTATTTTATTTGCAATATAATATTATCCATTATATAAAATATCCAGAATTATCCTTTAATTTTTTTTAAAGGGTTTTAAATGATGGATTTTTAAGATTATCCAAGTGAATTATTTTTAATAGGATTAAAAATAATTCACTTGGATAATCTTAAAAAGATTAAAAACATTTATTTATAAATTCACTTAAGTTCATTAATCTAATAATTAATAGTTAATTAAAGATTAATGAATTTGAAATAAAAATTGACTATAAGGGAACTCTGTCTATGGAAGGTTCTGTCTAGACTGGGGTATTTAAGTTCACCAAAAGGGAACACCTCTAACTGGGAACCGACCTGGGAGTTGAATTAGTCAAATTTTATTTAATTTCACTAAACATGCTCATAATGTGATTAAATTTTTTTTAAGTAGTTTAAAAACTTAGTAATTCACATTAAAATCAATATAACAACATAAGGGTTATGAAAGGTAGATTGAGGAACTTAGATAAATGAGATTAGCCTAATTTGTCTAAGTAAGAGCAAACCATATTTCAAAATAGTAAGTGAGAGAAGGAAATGTGTCAACATATCCTACGGTCTCCATCATTGGTTCACATTGTGATATTCATGCGGGGCCTCGTGGCGGCTTTTGGACCGTCCCCCTACGGAAGGTGTTTGCATGTGTCAATATCAAGGTGAACTCCTGAGAATGATAGGATTGTAGTTTTGTTTCCAATACTTGACCTACCCTACGGCGGCACTTGTTGGGATAAAACTACGGGATCTAAAATTATGGGTCACACTTACAAAGGGCTCATTAAAGTTGTTAATGATGTCTTTGACCAAACTAATGGTAACTAATATTATAGGAATAAAAGTTATTCTGGTATAATACTTGGTTGAGATTGTCTCAGTTTAGTGAAGGAATACTTGACCTACCCTATGGCGGCACTTGTTCTAACTCACTAAAGTACCATAGCATTAGAAATGATTTATAGGGTTCATTTTTTCAAATTGTTTGATTTCTATGCTAAAATTGAATGGATAATTGTTTGCATGATGTTAAATTATATATATATATATATTTCAATATTATGCCAGTTTCTCTCATAATTTTTAATTTTATTATTGATAAGTCAAAATTGAGAAACTTTATTACTTGTAAAAATAACGTTGACACTATAATGGTATTGTAAAATTTTAAATTTGTCTTTATTGAGAAATGTTCTCAAAACCTGTTGCTAATGCTATTCGAATTGTTCGTGAAGCACATGACTAATGAATCAAAAGTAAACGAGATAGCTTGTATGTATCTCCTAGTTGACATGTTAGATGTCAAGTTTAGAAGATAAAGAAAATGACAACAACATATGAGATGTTGAAATAAACGTAAGTTAAATTTAGAAAATTGTCTATATGATCTCGAATTTAAGTATTACAAAATTTTAAGAAAACAAACCAAATGACTGAAGCTATATAAAAGGAAATAGTTCCTAAATTAGCTAGGACAGTCATAATAAGAGGAATTTTTGAAATACCTCTAGGAAGAAAAATATAAATGAAAGTAAATTTGATTTACTAGATTGTTGGTGGAATATAAATAATGTCACCTAAATAGTCGATATAAGATCTACTATCAAGATTTATTCTTCATTACATTTAATATGTAATTCTTGGAAAATACTTAACATGTAGAATAGTTTCTACAAGTTAGCACCAGGAAATCTATCTCAGTTAGTGTAGTGGGAGACATTAAGATGTCATTAAGTAAAAATTGTTACATAATTCTGAATATGGTGTTTTTAATAACCATAAGAGAAATTCAATTTCTCGAACTTCATTACAAAAATGTCCATATAGTATGAATTACTTTGAAGTATGAAAGTTTATATTTTCAAAATTGTTTGAAAATACATTCGGCTGAAAATAAGAACAATTTGTATATGTTAAAAATGTTGGCATATAGTAAGTACTACAAAATATTGAGATATTTAGGATTATAGAATCCAAAATAGAAAAACATTGTTTTCTCCTAAAAGATGATACTTGACTTTGGCTGTTAAGGTTGATTAACATCAACTTGAATAGAATGAAAAGACTAGTAAGAGGTAATTCTATAAAAAGTTAGTTGATTACTTTACCTATCTGTAGACCTTGCCTTTCATGCAAGATAATCATGGGGCCTTTATTAGATAGGGCTAGAACGCCAAAGAATATTTTGGGCTTACACATTCTGACCCAAGTGGTCTGGTGAATGTAAAGGTCAAATAAAGTCATGAATATTCCGTCACTCTAACTGATGATCATTCAAGGTACAATTATCTTTACCTAATACAACATAAGTCTAAATTTTTTGAAATGTTCAAGAAAATTAAGACTAAAGTTTAAAAATCGATTAGGTAATTAAATCTATCAAGATATTATGATTAGATCATAATAAAAAGTACAGAAACCTTAGTATTAAAACTAATTGATAGAAAATGGGTTTTTATCCCAATTATCTTAATACCAAGTGCAATTTTGTGAAATTGTGCTGTAATAGGAGAAACAGGACCTTGTTAGACATGGTCACATCAAAAATGAGTTACACACCATTACCATACTCCGGTTAGGAAATGCAATAGAGATTGCATGGTGAACATGTTTCCCTCTAAAAGTGTCTACGAGACAATTTTAAAGATTATAGAAGAGTAGTAAAGCTGGTTTACAACACTTCACCATTTGGGAATGTTAAGCTTGCATGATGAACACAAGCCTAAAAAGCTTGTATATGTTCAAATATAAGCCTAAGTGTAGGCCACCCCTAAAGAGCATAAAATAGTCTTTTATGTAGTCCTAAAACGAATAAGGTATTTGTTTGACAAATATCATTCTTAGAAGAAATGTCAAATAAAAGACTACAAACCTTTAATAAGGTGAGCTAGTGTTAATAAATTGGTTCCAAGTGAAGCCACTAAATAGTTAACAAAAGTTGTTAACAATTTAATTACATTTGAAAGTCAAATGGATCCTAGCCATGAATTGGATAAGCTTCATCGTAGTGGGAGAATTATGAGATGACTCAACCTTTACAAGGACTTAATTGAAGCCCAAATTATCATGTTAGATGACAAAGTTGAAGGCTTATATATTACTTGCAAATTGAGACTAATGGCAAAGGGTTAAACCTAATAGGAGAAAGTAGACTGCAAGTAAATTTTCTCACTTGTTGCTATACTGAAGTCTGTAAGCATTATATAATTCACTGTTGCATATGTGATATTAAAAAAAAAGAATGTTTAGAATTCTTTTATGAAAAGAAATCTTAGATAATGCATCTACACAAATCAATCAGATATGTTTATTTTCACAGATCAAAAGCAAAAGGTTTGCGAAATAGTAAAGGTTTATTTATGAAATGAATTTTACCATTAGATCTGTGAATATAAGGTTTGATAAAAGTATCAAAATCTATGACTTTGGATAAATATTAATGAAGCTTGTATAGACAAAAAAAATCATTAATTGCTTAGTGGATTTTTCTCATGTTTTATGTTGGTGATATTTTTACACATTATGAATGATGTAAGATGTCTAACATAAAACGTTGATTAAGTTACCGATTTCAAATAAGTGATTTGAATGACTCATTATATTTTACATGTCCAAAATGAAGATTTTAAGTAAAAAATGTTAACTTTGTCTCAAACATCTTATATTGGCAAAATTGTTGTCAAATATTTGATATTTATGTCTAAGGAAGTGTATCCTAAGACACCTCAAATGTTGAGAGTATATGATATGTATAAATGAGACTAAATATTTAATATACAATTGGTTAGCATATATCAGTTACACGAATGGTATGACCATTAATTAGAAAATAAAAAACTTTCTCAAATTATCTATGGATGATGAGATATTTTTGCATATAGAGTTAAAGATTTGATCTTTACAAGATACACTAGTTCTTACAAAGATTTAGAAAATCTATATAAGGATAAATTTTACCCTAAGTGGTGGGGTATGATATACAAGTTAAATTGTTTTGCTTGTGAAGCAACAAAAAGACTTGTCATACTCAAATAGTTCCTTGAAGATCTGAAAGGTGTTTCAGATATGATTTAGTCTATCATCTTTATTATGATAAAAGCAGTGCAAAGACTAATATTAAGGAAATTACAAAACACCAATGTATAGGGAATCATATCGAGAGAGAGAAAGTATCATGGTAGTGACTAAGATGGCTTTTTAATGGCAGTCCTTTGGATCTATATAAAGAGACTTTCCAGGCTAAAGTGTTTGAGGGTCACCTAGAATGTCTAGGATTATGAGACATGTCTCATCTTTTGCTAGGGCAAGTGGGAGAACATGTTAGGTATAGAGAATACCCTAGGATACATGCCTCGCCGGCTTTAGTGCAAGTGGGAGATTGTTGGGATTTATGCCCTAAAGCCTCGTAATTAATAATTTATTTAATAATTAATAATAATTTTGATTATTTTATTTGCAATATAATATTATCCATTATATGAAAAATCCAAGATTATTATTGTAATCTTGAACATTGTGTGGTTGACATACGAGAGGATCATGTTCAAGAAATAACCTAAAGGCTCATAGTATATGGATAAGGTTGGGTGTCTTATCCTGGTAATACTATTGATACAGCCCACTTTGTAATAGTTACAAATGATTTGATCCAAATCATTCATGTGGAGACATGTGAGTGGGGTATCTTATACAATGAGTTTGTATAAGACTGAACCGCAAAATTTTTAATCTTTCTTTATAAATCCGTTAATTGAGAATATTAATATTTTATCAGGATGATCATATGCGACTCGATCTTAATCTTGAGTGAGTTATGAACTCCTGCCTGTGAGGGCTTGTCCTTTGATTTGCATGGGTGAGAGTGGCTTTTATAGCCGATTCAATATGCCTACCATTTTGGAGACTTGACCAAATAGGGAGCTGGGAACATAATCTTACAAGATGGAATTCACGCCTTCCCATATAGGGTAAGTAGATGAGTAGTTTCCTTAAGTGCTGATTTCGGGACTTGAACAATGGGGTCCCACCCTCTCATTGGCTCGAGAGGGACTTAGCTTATAATTAGATTATAAACAGATTGTTCATTAGAGAATCAGTGGTACTTAAGGTGCAAGATGTAATTATAGGGGTAAAACAGACTTTTGACCCAGCTGTAATTACGAACAACTCGTGAAGGATCGACTTGCATGTAATGATTATATCTATGGACACAACTTGTCATACAGTGCATAAGAGTGCAACTCTAGGTCTATAGTGGAGTGACTCTAGAGTTAATAAATAAAAATTGATTAATTAAAGAGTTTAATTAATTAATTTTGTATCATTGGAGCTTATAATCTGTAGGTCCATAAGGTCCCATTGCTAGCTCATAGTAATACTAAAAGATCAATTTAGTTGAAAGAAAAATTTGAAGTGTTCAAATTAATATTTAATATATTAGATATATTAAATATAAAAGAGGAAAATATATTTATTGTATTTGATACATTGAATATTAAAATAATTAATGTATATTAGATACATTAAGGAAAAAGATATTTATTAAATTTGTATTGGATTCAAATTAGGAAATAGATGTCGTAGGAGAATTTTAAAGGTTTGAATAAGATTCAAATTCGTTAGATAAATATATTTTAATATATTAGATATTAAAATATATTATTTAATTATCTTTCCTAGAACACTATAAATAGAACCCTGGGGGTGAGCCATTGAGCATTCTTCATAGAACACACATCTCCTCAATAGAGAATTAGAGAATTATCTCTAGACTTTTTCCTCTCCAATCTCTTGAGGATTTTCTTTCAAGAGGCAATCCCTTGAGGATTTTCTTTCAAGGGGCTCCCACAAGCCTTAATCTTGTGTTAGAGTCATAGCCAGGAAGACTTTGTGGAGGAGATAAAGATCCGCCAAAATATTCTCCATAATATTATTTTCAAGATATGTTTTGCTTAACCTTAATTTTTATTATTTAATTCTAAATAAATCAAGGACGATCCAATGCTTCTGCTGTGGGATGAAGAGTTCATTCCTTCAATGTGAAGACTGGAGAGCAATTATGAGATATCTTCATCAAGGTAAGGAATGGTGCATGAATAGATTACCTCTCTAACAAGTTGGGCATGATGATATATATGCTCCAACTTGATGAGGAGTGTTAGAGTTCTCATATTAGTATAACTGTATTTTTGTAAATATATTAATTGGGTTGTCCTTTATTGTCTTTTTACTTTCTTCCACTTAGGTTAACCTTGTACACTTGTATATATATCTCTTTAGTGAATGGAATTGAGTATTTTGATTCTCTCAAACCTTTAGCATTAACACCCGACAATGGCGCCAAAAACTTGATGTTAGCATAGCTATGTGTTAGCAAGTGTATGGGCCCAAGTAGTAAAATGGTATGAATATACCAAGTATCGTATCCACAGGGAAGCGTGATTGAAGTTATTTTTAGCTAATTAATTAGTAAGAATAGTCGTAATTGGAATTATTTAGGGAACAAAGTCAACAGAAAGATGCTTGGGAAAATAAACTAAACTAGAAAGCAATAAAAATGTAGGAGATACCAATTAAGGAGAATTTAGGGGAACCGAGCACTCTTAAGTTGCTTTTATGAGAATCTAACCCACCATTTAATTACACTTTGTTGATTTCATAAACCTAGAGTTAAACCAATCCAACTATCCTTGTCACAACCCGCCCCAGATTACTCTACCAAACATAGGATGAGCGGTGACGACAATAGACCCCAAATGTGCAATGAAATCTATTGCCAAGTCTTTATCTTTTCTCTCATTATCTAACTTTATCTATGGATATCTCATAAATAACACAGTCAAAATTTCTCTCTTTACTTACAATAAATGATATGCAATGACTTGACCAGACTAGCGGCAGATTGTGATTAGCTAACTCTGGTTGAAACTCAAGAGCAACCTGGTGGAAAATTAAAAACAAAAGAATGAGCTAAAAAGCCCAGTGAGTGGTGCTTCCATTAAAACAAATAATGTTTAGTAAAACACTTTTCATAATAAACATAAATCAAATCTCTGTACGTGCAAACAATGTAGTTTATGCTTGAGATCATTTTAACACGTTAAAAATGTGTAACAAATAACTCTTGAAAACATGAATGACGCAACTAAGTTTTCTGCTCTTGAAACAATAAACTCTTAAAATAACAACTCTTGAATTACAAACACAGTTTCGTAAAAGCTTAGATAGGAAAATCTGCAATTATAGCTCTGGAAAACATAAATATAAGCTAGTAAAATTCGTCACTAAATCTGTACCCAAATCTCTATCATACTGGCGTAGAGTAATCACAATACGCATAGCAGAGCAATCTCTGTCATACTATGTATCGAGTATTCTCCAAATACATAGCAGAGTATATCTCTATCATACGTGCACGCAGAATAAACTCTATCATCTATAATGCTTCAGGACCAGGATTCAGAATCTGGATTCAGTACCTAATGGCCCCAACATTCCCCTGCATCCCCCGCGGCCTGAGCATGCGAACATACTATGAAAACACATTCTCATAGCATATCGGGTAATCCCCATGGGTACAAAGATCTAGTGGTTTGAAAACCATTTCCAGCATAAACCTCTTAACTTTTCAAACTCTTTCTAAAAATTACATTCTTTCTCTAAAATAGCTTTTCATAACCTTGAGAAATTTCTAAAATAACATTAAACCTTTATACTTTCTCGAATAATCATCAAATCTTTCAAATAATATAAAAAAATTTCAAAGTCATATTTTCTCTGAGACCGCATCTAAAAAATCTCATACATTCTCAACAAACATTAAAACTCTTCAAACATCTCATTGATCATAAAATTTCTCAAATATTTCTCAAATAATAAATTCAGCTAGAAGCATAACATATTGAAATTTCAATACCATTTTTAGAAATTCATAACAATTCTCTAAAAATTTCTTAACAATTTCTCTAAAATCACACATGATTATAGAATTCTTGAAAATTCATAATAACAATCAAATAATAAAAATAATTCGTAAAATAAACCACTCACAGAACTATTGTTGTTGGCACCTCTGATCGTAAACTATTCCAATTTTTGTTCAACTTGTAATTTCAATAACCATACCCCAAATTACAACTTTTTTCAATAAGAAAATATCATAAATTTTACCTTAATCAAATTAAATTAATTCCCCAATCCATATCTCTTAATCCAAATTCCAAATACAACATTTCCTTTCATTCCATTAATTAGCCAAAATCAAGTACATTTTGTCTTTTTCTCTAATTAAAAACTATATATTTCTCTCTCCTCTTTCACATCTCCTTTTATATCACAATTTTGCACAATAAAATAATATTTCATTTCCTCAAATTACCACTCTCTCTCTCATGTGCACACTTTCAAAAAGAACTTTATCTCTCTTCACTCATTAATTTTTCTTCTATCCTCATTAATTTCATTTGTACTTTTCAACCATTTGTTTTTCTCTTTTTTTTCCCTTCAATTATTTTATTGATTTAACTCTTTCTTCAACCTATCTTCTTCTTCTTTTTGCAATCTCTCTCCATTTCTCATCTTCTTTATTCATGGCCGAGCCTTTGGGTTCCTTTTTTTTCCTTCTTCTAAATCTCCATACCAAGCAAGAATACATAAAAAATCAAAGACCTATAGATGTAATTGAGCAAAAAGAAGAAAACCCATATGTATTTTTCTTGAAAGCGGCTTAAAGAAGTTGAAATTGCTTACTGAGCTTGAAATTTTTTCCTAAAAGCATCAACAATCCGTTTCTCAACCATTTCCAGCGTAAACCACAACTTCTCCGAGTTCCGACGAACTCTAAGCTCTCTAACTTCACCATTTATCTTCCTCATTCATTTTTTCCCTCTTTCCCTCTCATTTCTCCTTTTCTCAGCACAACAACCCCACTTTATTTATTTATTATTATTATTTTTAACTACACAAAAGTTTCCCACATAAGCTTCACCCACGTGCCTGTCACAATTCCGTAATTTTTCTTTTTTTTTTCTTTTTAACAAAAATTACCCCATAAATTTGAATTTCTTTTTACTTCTAATTTATTCCAAACTTCTCCTCTATCAATACATTTGAAGAATCAAATAACCATTATGCCATATAAATACTAGAAATCCAAAATTGGGTCTTACAAAATATTACCACCTTTTGAGAATTTCGTCCTCGAAATTCAATCAAGAAGTGTATTTGAACTTCACTTTTTCATGTTGTCTTTTTCACTTCATGTTATCTTTTTCCATGCTTAAAGATAGAAGATGGTGTTACAAAATATTACCCTCTTTTAAGAATTTCGTCCTCGAAATTCAATCATGCTAACGGGAAAGTAATTGAGCAAACCAAATTTTCATTGCTCTTCATCTCCAAATTGCTTCTTCCAAACATGATTTTTCACTAAAACTTTAGCAAATGAACTGTTCATATACACCTTTTCTTTCCTATCTATAATTTAACCGAGCTTAATACGCATATAAAAGTATATAATTTTCGATCAACTCCATATCCCATCTGTGATCATAAGTCCATCATATACTATCTACTATAAAAAATTTCTCAACTGAAGTAATATTTGTCTTTTACCAACACCCAATTGAAATTGTAAAAGAATATAGATTACATAAAACCAAGATTCATCTAAAATCACAAGCATTCTTGTCAAGAGTAAACAACATATCCAAATTGATATATGGTATCTTTGAACCTCACGTTGAGCCATTATTGCTACTTTTCCTTTGTTTCAACTCAAATTGTGTAATAGATTTGGTACATGGTTACACAACACAGAAGCAAGATTATACTCATGAATGCTTTGAAAGTTTAATCGATGAGACCAAACGATATGTCATTGATTCAATACGCTTGAAGGTCTCTTAATGATCTTTATATCCATTGCTCGATTTTTCTTTCTTATCAAATCTCATGATTGTCGTTTCAATGATAAGTTATGAGATCAATCTTGTTATAAATTTCAAATTTTATGCTCCTTTGATATTTATTTACATAACTCCATTTGTTGATCTTGTACATATTTCAACTTTTCGATAATCATTAGTGGTTTTTTTAAAAAAATAATAATAAATAAATATTTGAGCAAGTTCATGGCTTGTCGATTCCTTCTCACCACTTTATTACAATGATTAATAATCTTGGTCAACATATCAACCATCAACAAATATAGTTACGATCGTAACCACTTTGAGTACAAGGAAGACCAAATAATAAGTCCATCTTGATATGCTTCCATTTCTATTAAGAACTTGGTAGAGAATTCAAAAGTCTTGGTGAGAAATCTAGCATTTAGAAACATATTTGTTATTCCTCTTTCCATATTCTGCTACTAATAAAGTTTCTTTGACCTTTGGTATATTTTGCACTTCTGGGGTACATAGAATAAGTATAATTTCGAGCTTCTTCCAATATCTCTTCCTTAGATTGGGTGCTTAGGTACAAATGACCAATTAAACTTTAGTCAATTCCCCATCATCTATAATTCTATCAATTAGAGCATGTCTTACTCATCAATTTGCTAATAGAGCTTCTAATTCATTCATTAGAAAAAAAAATCTGCAATCAAATGATAACTGAATTCACTCCATCAAGGAACATCTAATTATTGCATTAAGTAAAGCTCTTGAACTAATTGTTCCCTCATTTAAGGAACCTATAACAACATTTCTCTTTCTTGGAGAATAGTCAATGGCACAATCATAATGTTCTTCTAGTTTTAGTCGGCTTCTCTACACACAAATCTTATTCTTTCTAGTTAAATATATACTTTAAACTCTTGTGATATGCCCATATGTGAAACCTCTCTTCTTATAGATAATGTCACTACTCCTTAAGTATCTCATACCTGAAGACTAATACCATTTTAGTCAACCTCAATCACAAGTTGGATGATTATGCTTATGATTCTATACCATCCTGAAACATAAACCAATAACTTTCCCTTTTGAATCAAACACAACCAAACGTAATGTCCCTGTAGATAACATGTTATTCACTATACATTGGAAGTTTTATATTTAGTGGCAACTAGTATTTTCTTCAAATTTCAAGAACTTTGCTCATACTTATTTGCCTATATACATTTCAAATTCTTTCTAATCAAACATATCAGTAGAGCATCTATCTTGAATAATCTTCCAATAAAACGACCAACTCATCCCAAAAGCTATGTACTTCAATAACAGTTCTAGGACATCCATTTAAATCTTGCCTCAATCTTTTAATGATTGGAAATTGTGTCATTTACATTATTCACGTCCTTTACACGATTCACTTGGTCTAGAAACACAACTTGATCAAGCCAAAATGCAAACTTGGTAACCTTAACATATAACCCCTTCATCTTACAACGTTTGTAGCTTATTATGAGATATCCCACGTGCTCTTCTTTACTGTTAGAATTTCCCAACTTTCCCTTAACAAATACAACCACAATTGTATTATTAAGTGTTGAACACTTTGTTTCCAAAATCCATAATTTTGTTGGTTCATTAACTACTAACTTGTATGGTGCAACCAAAAACTCATCTTACATAGATAGTGTCCTATAGGCAATTTTTGGTACTTTCGTTCCACAAATATTGGCAGTATCCCAATCGCATAACATTTCAAGAATATGTTGAGATATCTTTGAACTACTCAAGCAAGTTCTCTATTCAGGTAGTGGATACTTAATATGTGCAACCACCTTATTCAAATGATTAAAAAAAAAAAACAATGTACCACCACCTCATAATGTCATCCTTTTTCCAACAATTAATACAATTGTACCATCTAGTAAGGCGTTCAGTCTAGTGGAGTCTGCTACTCGCCTGACCTGTTAATTGTACTAGCTAAAGAGCCATGTACATTCTCCAATGGTCCTCTAGACTTCATCATTTCTAACCTACTCTTTCAACTCTCATAGTCCTCTTTCTACGTACTTTCCATTCTTTTCATTTCCTTATCAAGACAGGAGTTTACCCTTTACCCTTTAATACTTCAATATGGTCACTGATCTTTGTACTAACTTAAAACACTCATTTTGTATCAAATCTCTCTATATGACCACAAACAAATGCTCTTCATAGAAGAATTTCCTTGAAATTGCTTTAATTTCTTATTTCAAAGTCTCGATTTCAATTCATTAATTTTTAAAGTCTATTACTTAAACTCCAATTAACTATAAGCTCTTTCTTTGAAAAGGAAGTGATAAATATCACTTCTTATCCTTTAGGCATCTTAATACATCAAACATTTTCCTAACTTTCCCATCATATATCTACTTTATAGGTTCGTCATTTTAAAAAAAATGTGTTAACTCCTTTAACTTCCACTTGTTAAAATTTTAATTTCTCTCAAGTTCTTGAGCATCTTCATCCCAAATGCTACTAACATAAAGTAAATTCACCATCTATATTTTTCTTTTCTCATAGTTGCTTCAACTAATCTCCCAATTACTCTCCACTCTGACCCTATACAAAAATTCAAATTTTCTCTCATAAACCATCCTCAAACCTCTTACACTTGTCAATCTCATCCTCAATTATCATGGTTGCATATTTGAAAAGCTCAATATACTTTCTTTGTTATGCAACATGATATCATCGACTTTTTCTCCAAACTCAGAAATTCCTTTCACTTCCCAACTCTATACAATGGTGGACAATATTCCTCATATAAAACTTTCTTGAATTCATTCCAACTAACCTCGTGACCATTTGATCGCCTACTTGTATTTGATTTCCACCAATCTTGAGCCACTTCTTCTAAAAGAAATATAGCAAAGTCTTATCACCTTTTATTTTTAAGGCATTCCATTACCATTAAATACATTTACAACTTGTCCATCCAGTTTTCTACATCAACTGGATTTGAGGCCCTAGTAAATGGTTTTGCTCCCAACTCTATCAATCATTCAGTCGTATAGTTTTTCATTTTTTTTTTCAAACATCTCATCTTAAGTAATTTTAACCATAAAAGATTTTTCTCTATCGTTCGCATCCCCTTGTTCCTCATCTTCTGAGTAACTAATATCTCCAACCAATCCTTCATTCACTATACTTTGCCTACCAGTAGCTCATTGAGTTTCAATTTCTTGTAACATACGTGATCTACCACCATGACTCATGATTACTTACCATGCATTGCATATCACTCACTACATGCACTTACAACTCATGTCATGCAGAATCTTATTGCTCTGATACCAAACTGTCACAACCCGCCCCAGATAACTCTACCAAACCTAGGGTGAGTGGTAACGACAGTAGACCCCAAATGTGCAATGGAATCTATTGCCAAGTGTTTATCTCTTCTATCATTATCTAACTTTATCTATGGATATCTCATAAACAACACAGTCAAAATTTCTCTCTTTACTTACAATAGATGATATGCAATGACTTGACCAAACTGGCGGCAGATTGTGATTAGCTAACTTTGGTTGAAACTCAAGAGCAATCTGGTGGAAATTAAAAACAAAGTAATGAGTTAAAAAGCCCAGTGAGTGGTACTTCCATAAAAAAAATAATGTTTAGTAAAACACTTTTCATAATAAACATAAATCAAATCTTTGTACGTGCAAACAATGTAGTTTATGCTTGAGATCATTTTAACACGTTAAAAATGTGTAACAAATAACTCTTGAAAACATGAATGGTGCAACTAAGTTTTCTGCTCTTGAAACAATAAACTCTTAAAATAACAACTCTTGAATTACAAGCATAGTTTCGTAAAAGCTTAGGTAGGAAAATCTGCAATTATAGCTCTGGAAAACATAAATATAAGCTAGTAAAATTCGTCACTTAATCTATACCCAAATCTCTGTCATACTGGTGTAGAGTAATCTCAATATGCACAGCAGAGCAATCTCTATCATACTATGTATCGAGTATTCTCCAAATACATAGCAGAGTATATCTCTATCATACGTGCACGCAGAATAAACTCTATCATCTGTAAAGCTTCAGGACCAGGATTTGGACTAGGATTTCGAATCCTGGTCCAAATCCTAGTCCTGAAGCATTACAGATGATAGAGTTTACTCTGCGTGCACGTATGATAGAGATTGCTCTGTTGTGCATATGGAGATTACTCTACGCCAGTATGACAGAGTTTTGGGTACAAATTTGGTGATTAGAGCTTATGCTTACATTTCAAGAGTTGAAATTATGAGATTTCTTTATACACGTTTTTATTGGCCCGTATTTATGTTTCAAGAGTTATTGTTTAAAGAGTTGTTGTTTCCAAGAGTTGAAATGCCAGTTTGTTCAACTTATGTTTCTAAGAGATTTCGTAACAGTGACCTTGCTTCAAATTTCACTCTATTTTCATGATCTTGAAGTTAAAAAATTTTCATGATTTAAATTTTTTATAGAGTTTTAATTATGTTTTCCATGCAATGAGATTTTCCAAAAAGTTAATTTTTCTTATTGACTTACCACTCACTGGGCTTTTTAGCTCATTCTTTTATTATTAAATTTTCAAGAGGTAGCACTTGAGTTTCCAACGAGCTTATCGAGGTCGAGGTCTGCCAGTAGTTTCACATATGTTGCATATCATTAAGTTTTACATGTAGTGTACTACCTTTATTTTGTTCTTAGAGTGTGGCTAGCATCAAATGAAAAAGTTGCATGGTTTTGGAAAGTTATGATATTGTAATATGAAATGTGCATGTCTATCAGATAGTGATACTTTTATTATGATTTCTGAACCAAGTCTGAATGGATAGAGTGCAGTGAGGCACACTTGTTGTAGTGCTGAAGAATAATTCTTTGGGAGTGTAATTTTTTAATTTCAGGTGTGTTTTATTCACTTTACAGGCAACACTCTGCCAAAATTTTTATCGATTTGTTTTGATAAAGTATTTGCTAGCCACCTATTCTTTAAAAAATGTGTTTTGTTTTGTTAAGTTTGACAATTGATTCTATAGTTTAGTTGGGATCTATTGTCGGCACGTCACGTCCTAGGTTGGTTAGGGTAATTTGGGGTGGGGATTGACAATCCTGTTGGCCTCATCCGAACACGCTTAACTAATCATTTACCTAAGTGTCCTTATCATTAATTGGTTAGCTAATTAGATTAAGTCTGCTTATCTTAAGCCTCACCTTTCAGTTGTTGATCCTATGTTACTTAGGCAATCTAAGGGAGTTAATTTGATTAAGTCTGACCTAAACATCCTCTATCGAGCTCAATTTAGGACAAGATCTACTTATTAATGGACAGTTAATAAGGAGCATTAAACACAATCCAACTAAATGAAATATAACAAGTAAATTAAATGGAAATAGTATCGATTACAACATAAACACAAACCTAATCATGCTCTAATCCCCTAAATACAAATTTATCCCAACATAATATTTAAACAGAATAAAACCCTCTGTAATATAGCCAATAAATACATGAAAAGAGAGAAGGAAACTGATACGAGACCCATTGATGCCAAAATCCCGACTTCTGCCTTGAAATCCATACTCTCGAGCTTCAAGATCCACTCTCGAATACCTCTAGTCAGCATCTACAGATCCCAAAAGGGTAGATAATCGACATTGGGGGTCTAAAACTCTAAATGGTCTCCCTCAAAACAGTCCTGAAATGATGAATAAATAGTCAGTTTCGACATAGCGTCGAGACGCTGTGTATAACGTTTAACTAACAAGCACGTCCTTTAGCGTCTAGACACTTAAGGTAGAGTCAAGATGCTCCAAACATCAATTGAGGTCTTGTGTCCTTTTTCGATAGAAGATATTTTAGGGTAGAATGGTCAGTGTGTATAATGACTTTAGTTCTGACTAAGTAAGGCCTAAACTTGTCAAAGGCAAAGACAACTGTTAGAAGTTCCTTTTCTGCGTTGGTGTAGTTGACTTGTGCCTCATTCATTGTCTTACTGGCAAAATAGATGGGTTGAATTATTGTATTCCTTTTCTGCATCAGTGTGGCTCCTACTGCAAAATTGTTGGCATCACACGTAAACTCAAATGGTTTGGTCCAGTCAGGTTCTACCATGATTGGTGTGGAGCTTAGTGCATCTTTCAGCTTTTCAAATCTTGTAGAGCATTCTTAGTCAAATACAAAAGGCCAATCTTTCTCTAATAATCTACACAAGGGCTTAGAAATTTGTGAAAAGCTTCTAATGAATCGACTTGTCGATAGAATCCTCCATGTCTTAGGAAACTTGAATCTCCTTTACTGATGTAGGTGGAGGTAACTTGGAAATTAACTCCACTTTAGCTCTGTCAACTTCTATGCCTTTCTTGGAGATTCGATGTCCGAGCACTATCGCTTCTTGTACCATGAAATTAAACTTCTCCTAGTTGTGTATCAGGTTAGTCTTTTCACATCTTCATAAGACCTATTCAAGATTCTCAAGGAAATTTTGGTATGGTTCTCCAAACATTGAAAAATCATACATGAAGATCTCCACCGTCATCTCTACCATGTCTGAGAAGATTGTCATCATACATCTTTGAAATGTTGTTGGTGTGTTGCATAATCCAGACAACATTCTTTGGAACATGAAGGATCCATATGGGCAGGTAAAGGTCATCTTGTCCTAGTCTTCTAGTGCAATTGTGATTTGGTTATAACCTGAGTATCCATCAAGGAAACAATAATACTCTTTTCCTGCCAGTCAATCAAGCATTTGATCAATGAATGATAGAGGGAAATGGTCTTTCTTAGTTGTCTTGTTTAATTGGCAGTAATCCATGTAGATTCTCCATCCATTGACTATCCTTGTTGGGATTAGTTCAATCTTCTCATTTTGGACAATTTTCATTTTCTCTTCTTAGGTACACACTGTACCAGACTCACCCATCTATTATCTACTATGCAATAAATTATTCCTGCATCGATCCACTTTATGCTTTCTTTTCAGACTACCTCCTTCATCACTGTTTAGCTTCCTCTGGCACTCTATTAAATTCTTTGCTCCCTCCTCTAGGTTGATCTTATGCATGCAGAACGAGAGATTGATTCCTTGAATATCTGCAATTGTCCAGCCAATTTCTCTTTTATGTTGTGCAAGGACTTATAACAAAGAAGATTCATCTTGGTTAGTAAGAGTGGATGAAATGACTATGAGTAGCGTCTCATATTTCCTAAGGAAGATATATTTCAAGGGGGATGGTAAAGGTTTAAGCTCTAGCTCGGGTGGTTCCTTTTATTGAAGCCACCTTATCTTCTGTCGATCTTAAAGGACTGATGTAGGCAGTTTCTTCTTGTTGATCTTGTTATGATGTTTCTTCTTCTTTAGAGCTTTCTTCATCATTAGATTGGTCTTGAAGCTCATGTAACTGCAAATATTCTACAATCTCAATCTTCGAACACTCACCCGATTGCCCTGGATATCTTAATGCATTGAGAACATTAAAAGTGATATGTTGATCGTTTACTCGCATTGTGAGTTCTCCTTTCTGCACATCAATCAATGTTCTACCAGTGGCTAAGAATGGTCTTCCTAGAATGATTGGGACATCTCCTATTAGTTTCACAGTCGAGGACGATGAAATCAGCAGGGAAAACAAATTTATCTACTTTAACCAGCAAATCTTCAATCCTCCCTATTGGTTGAGCAATTGACCTATCAGTCAATTGCAATGTTACTGTGGTAGGTCTTGCCTCGCCAATTTCTAACTTTCTGAAGGCTGATAGGGGCATTAGGTTGATGTTTGCTCCAAGATCACATGGTGCCTTTCCTACATTCGTATCTCCAATCATACAGGGGATCGTGAAACTTCTTGAATCTTGCAGCTTTGGTGGTACTTTACTCTTTAATAATTCACTGCAATTCTTGGTTAGTGCAACAATTTCAAATTTCCCCAGCATGTGCTTTTTTGTTAAAATATCCTTTAAAAATTTTACATAGTTAGGCATTTTCTCGAGCAACTCCACTAATGGAATGTTAAAGTGAAGTTGCTTAAGAATGTTTAAGAACTTTTTAAATTGTGCGTCTTAGTTTTTTTTTGCTTGAATATTTGGAGAAAAGAAGTTGGTGGTCTGTACTTTTGACTTGTTGATTTTAGAATCTTTGATTCTGTAGTTTTCTTTTCATGTTATGGGTGTTTTGCGACCACGTCCTTTGTCGCTTCACCTAATTTTCCTCATTTGGTCCCTGTACTTCTTTTTCTTCTATGCAATCTTTCTTTTCATCTTCTAAACTTTTGGTCTTCTTAGAACTCTCTTGCTCCTTAGGCATTTTCGGGCCTTCGAGTTGAGTCCACTTCTTAATGTAATTTCCTTGCAATGTTCTTTTCTGTCTCGTTGTGGATTCTCCATAGTGCTTGGTATGTCCCTTGTGGCCTATTTTTACTTTCACTTACCAACTGTCTAACCTGAATTTCAAAATTACGCAATGATGCAGCTTGATTTTGGATGATAGCATCATTTTTTCTGCCATGAATTCCTTCATCATAGTTTCCAATGAAGGACTCTTTGTTGATGATTGCGATTGCAATTGTGTAGCATTCATTTATGTATATGGCTGATGTGGTTGGTTATTGAATCCTGGTGTCGTTCCTTACTTTGCATAATGATTTTAGCTTGAAGAACCTGCATTTTGTCCACCCCAGGAAAAGTTAGGGTGTTATTGCCAGCCCAATTTATACATATTCGAGTACGAATTCGATCTATTTTGCCCTATGTAATACACAGAAGAAGGATTGTAAGGACAATTGTAAAAGATATGGTTATAATTACAATAGACACAAGTGAGTGTAGAAGTTTGATTTAAGGTAGCAATAGGGGTTGGTTCCCCAAAGTAAGCTTCTTTAATGTGTTGTTCATGGCATATATTTGCGTGCTTAGTGTTGCCAAAGCATCAACTTTATGGATTCCTACTACGTTCCTTGTTGAATGTGATTCGTCTTCTCCCCATTGACTGTTATTAGAGACCATAGCATCTAGAATTTCATTTTCTTCATTTACTGTTTTCTTCAACAAGGTTTCGTTTACTGATGCTTTAAATAAGGTTTTTGAAGCCTGAGTTAATCCGTTGTAAAAGTGCTCAATGAGGAGACAAGCTGGTAAGTCGTGATGCAAGTATTTCCTCACTAATTTCTTGAAACACTCTCAGGCGGTGTCTACTCTTTCATTTGATCCATGTTTGAAGGTGATGATCTCTCCTCTGATTTATACATTTTTAGTCGGGGGAAAGTACTCCAAAATAAATTTATGTGTCAGGTCATCCTTTGTTGTAATGGAATCTAGGGGAAAGGAATCTAACCAAGCTTCTACATTTCCCTGCAACGAGAAAGGGAATAATTTTAGTCGCAATGTTTCGCTTGAGACTCCATTCATTTTGAAACAATTGAAAATCCTTAGAAACATCTTGATATGCTTGGCCCATTGTTTAAAGTATATGCAACATCACTGGCTTTAACTGAAAAAGAGCAGCCTCAACGTTAGGTTCCGCAATTCCTTTATTTAATTTCTAAAAGGTGGCAGCTGCATAATCTTTGATTGCTCTATCCCTTTCTTATGCAATGAAGATGGATTTTTATGGAGGGATTGCTTGGTGTGGCTGCATGTGATTTTGCATATTATTTTGCCTTACATTTGCTTGTTGGTTCCCTCCTCCTTGGGGATTAATAAAGGACCAGTTATAGGTGGATCCATTTGAGGTTCCAATAAAACAGTTCTCGAAAGATTCTCCTGCATGTTCAACTCTTGTTGCTCTTTCTTTTTCATCCTTTGTTGTCTTCGGCACCAATGAAAAGTTCTTTCTATTTTCGGATCTAGCTTCAAGAGACAAGGCTCCTTTCGCATGCACCAAATCTAACTTGCAATTCTTGCAAACAAGGCTCGAAATTCCTGCAATAGAAGAATTGTTATTGAAATTTGTTCAAATCTGTGCTTCCAAAATGAATTTTGTTAAAAATGTTGTTCCTCGGCAATGGCACCAAAAACTTGATCGACTGAAAATGTGTATGCTTGAGTAGAAAACCTTTTGGGTTAGGAAAAGTTCTTAGTCCAATGCAAGTAGTAATAGGAAATATTCTAGAGTATCGTGTCCCAAGGGAATGGATTTACCAAAATTTAAAAAGATAGCAAAATTATTCTCAAATTGCAATTAAGATAACCAAAGTAAACCAAGAGTGTGATGGGTTTTTGTGAAAAAAAAAAATAGAAGTATAACAATGATAAAAGGAAGGGATCCAAACATGTTTGTGCCCTTTTGATTGGAATTGCGGCTTAACTGCAATTGAAATCCTTAACTTAACTCTTAAGCAATGTAAATTGGATTCAACACCTTTTCGAACTTCTATGAAGTATCTTTAGGAGACTATGTGATTAAACCGATATTTTTATGGCTAATACAAACTTAGTTGATTTTTAAGCACAATCCTTTTTGTTCTAAAGATTTTTCCCTATGTCTAGGGTCAAAAACAAATATATGTGTCTAAGGCGTTTTCCTTTATTGCTTTTATGAAATCTCAACTTTATCTAATATTTTTCAAAATTAGATTCAATTGACGTATACTAACCTAGGTGATCTGTCTAGACTAATAATGAGAAATAAAAATCAATAAAAGCAAACAAGCTATAAAGTAAGCAAGGTTGCTTTCATAATTAGGCCTTTATTACTTTCTCTAGGGCATTTACATGATTGAATCCCAAAGAATGGCTTAGCTCATAATTAAAGAAAATAAAAATAACGATTTAAGGGAAAGAAACTTCATAGCTAAAGAAAACATAATGTAAAAGAACTAAACTTAATAAGAAAATGAAGATTGCTATGAACTGAAATTTAATCTTGTTGAAATAACCTTGTGATAACTCTTCAAAAAAGAGTTATTCTTGCTTAAAATCCCTTACTAAACCTACTTGTTCAAGGTGTTTTGGTAGTTTTTAGTTGCTAAAGTCCCTATGTTAGTACGTTTTTGCTTATTTGGCTAAGTTAATCTAAGGGTCTTGATAAATGGCTTAATTCTTGTAAATTGTGAGCTAAAACTTCAAATTTTGTCTCAGGTGGGAGTCATATTAAATGTGAAAAGCTGGAAGATGAAATATGGCAATGAGAGCAACTATGTGGAAGCATTCCATTCATTAATAAGCCACCTGATACAAATGGGTAAGAATTTATCATTACGTGAGCTGTAAAAAATTGGAGCCAGTTGGACTGAGGTGGACGAATAGAGAGCTGCCATGCCTCATGCCCTATCTAATCAGTCCTGAATTTGATGGATAAGATGGAGTACTTAAGCTGGGCATATTGGAATTGAAAGAGATGTCTGAAAAAGGAAAAAAGCTACGATAAAGAGGAGAGTTGAGAAATAATATCTACATTGGGAAAAGGAGCTGAAGACAAAGGAAGAAGACCTTTGGAAGCTTCTTTAACTGGTTTTTTCTTCTCCTTTCTACTATTTTCTTCTTCTTTTTGTTCCTCTAGAGTAGAGAACTGTTTGTAATGGATTTATTGTTGCTTTTTAGTAATTTTATTTCTTTCATTATGAGCTAAATAGTTTTAAGCAAGGATTAGGGAACTCTATATTGTAGAGAGGCTTAAGCTAAGTTAAATTTATGTTGATTTGTATTGATTTGGAGTTGATTTAAGGTCAATGTTTGGATTGAGTTTGGCCAACTTGTTTATCTACTGTTTTCTTACATTTTGGGAAAAAGAATAAGAAACTGGTTGCTTCAAATCACATTAGGACTGATTACAAGTGAGCTTGCAGTGAAATAGGTAGGCAATTAGGGATAGCCACCCAACTTTTCCACACAAATCATGGAGTAAATTTGAGTAGTTTAAATAGAAATTTAGCTGCTAATTAGGAAAATCTGGGAGGATTTCGTGTTAGATTGCTGTGTGGTATGAAATTTGCATAAGTTTTGCTTCAGCATTATAGTCTCAATACAGTATAGTAAACCCCTAATCCAAGCATGCTTTTACCTCTAAGTGAATTCACATGTTGTTTTATCTATTTTTGTTCCTTTCACCTACTGTTTTAAGCTTTTGTTGCTATTTGTTTAGCTTAAATTACTTCTTTGAGAACCATTGATTTTTGTTTTAATTTGGTTACCCCTTAATTCATTAGAAGTTAAACTCAAACTAGATGAAATTTCTTAACTAATCCATGAGGAAATGATTAAATTACTTATCACTTGTTGCATGAGTTGTGTATACTTGCACAATTTGGGAGTGTTCATTTTGGAAATTAATTCCACTCTAGTTAAGGCAACATCTTGCAAGAATAACTAATCAAGAAATGAAGGTTCAACTTGAATTCAAATACTGGAATGAAAGGAAAAACAGTACAACAACTTGTTGCTAAAATTACAGCAATTAAAATTGAAGCAAAACAGAGGAACAAAAATAAAACTAAATGCTAAAAGAAAATACACGAACTACAGTGCTTGAACGCCCTCGTTCGTCCCTTTTGTCAATCAAACTCAATCCCACTTGTTTCAAAGGGAATCGGGTCTTTACAATCAAACACTTTCGTCTAGATTGGATTGAATATTGTGGATTGAAGGTTCTAGAAACTGAGAAGAAAAATAGCAGCAAAACGAAGGAAAAAAAACAGTTCCGAGAGTGACTTTGACGTGAAAAAGAGAATGGATCCTTTCTTTATCTTTACCCCCTCCAACCTTGTACGAATGGTTCCTCATCAATTATGCCGAAAATCTAGAGAATATTCACAAATCTCTCCCAAAATCAAGCAAAATCTGGTTCTTTCG
Organism: Trichosanthes truncata; assembly: GCA_033996785.1. Lineage (NCBI taxonomy): Eukaryota > Viridiplantae > Streptophyta > Magnoliopsida > Cucurbitales > Cucurbitaceae > Trichosanthes > Trichosanthes truncata. Next base: position 29,781,976 of record JAWPNB010000003.1, on the reverse strand, counting down.
ATTTTTCTATATCTGTGAAGTATTTCAATTGTAATTACATTTTGGATTGCAATTGCAATTGTACACTGCTGCTCATTCCTGCACCAAAAACGGAGAAATCAACAAGTTCTTTTGCCTCTTCAAGCCCTTTTTTCTATTTTAAAATATACCTAGCATGCTCAATTGATTTAGTCAAACTTTGTTACAATTTGCTAGACTTTACACACATATGCACATGAATTTCTAAGAATAACTTGAGTTTAAAGGTTAAATAACCCCCAATAATGAGAATTATCACATGCTTTATAAAGAAATGGTACACAAATTGCTTAAAACTTGAGTTTTCCAATGCATCGAGGTTAATATTAAGCTTAATTTAGGTGCCACATTGTTGCGTAATTTTTGGAAAAGCACAAGTGTACGGGTCAAGTTTTAATATAGATATTTGAGTACAGAGTATCGTCTACAAGATTAGTTTTTCTAGTTCATTTAATTACAACAAATACAATCACTCAATTTTATTTAGAGAAAGAAATCAAAAGATGGAATCAAAACTAAAATAAAGTAATGAATATGGGGACAAATCAAGAGAGAGATACCTTAGGCAATTGATTTCACCAATTAAACCATTGATTCAATTAAATAACCAAGATTGATCATGCATACATTCTATAAGTCTAGAAGTCTTAAATCATAAATGACTCTAACGAGGACAATTAATTCTCATGCAATATTATAAAATCGACATTGCAGGCTTTTAATAACATGCAAGACATTAAGCTTCTTCTTTTAACAACCTCTAAAGTAGCCCCAATTATTGACATGTCAGAACTACCCTTAGTCACTCAATTAGGTTCTAGTCTAAACTACCCTTTGCAAGTGTGAATCTAAACCAATAAAGCAAATAATCCAAGGCCAGAAGATTATAAGCATTAAGAAAATAAAAGCATGAATGAAATTAAGAACATTCAATCAAGCCATTCAATTATATTACATGGTCTAACGACTACATCAAATCCTAAGATACAGAGTTTAGCAACTCATGTTCACTAATACAAAACCTAAACTCAACAACAATTCCATAACAAAAACTACAAGAAAGATAAAATTATCGTGGCATGCTGATCTCTCGTCCCTGTTGCAATCTCCACATCCTCATGCTTGAAAAGATCTTCTTTATGCTCTCCTTGCCTTTTCTAACTCTCCAAAAAAATTATAAATCGAAATTAGCATTGTCTCTCCAAAATTTGGCTCCCCAAATTCGTTGACATAAGGATGCTTATATAGGAAGTCGTTGTAGCATCGAGACACTAGGGACAGCGTCTGGACTCTGTCCTTAAATTCGCATGAAAAATAATTGAGGAAGGCAAGGGTCGAGACACTATGGCTGGAAGCACTCTCTCACGCACACGTTTTGATGGAATAACCAGCAACAATCATTTTCGTAGCATCTTGATGCTCGTTTAGAGTGTTGAGACACTCTTCGTGTGGGGTCTTTGGCTTGGCTGTTGCAGTTATGAGCGTTTATACTCTCTACAAGCGTCTCAATGCTTAAGCCTCAGATAAGTGAGCTTGGATTCCTTCTTCTCTTCAATTTATTCTTCAATTTATGCCCAATTAGCTCCATTTTCATCAACATTCTTCTAGCAACTTTGATTTTAATCCAAATGCTCAATTTCTACAAAATAGCCAAATATGAACGTGAAAGCATATAATTGATCCACAAAACTACCATAAACTAGTGCCTAAAGATGGCACATTTTGTGTGCTATGAAATGCCTCCTAAACTTAAGCTTTTGCTAGTCCTCAAGCAAAATAGAACAAAACCAATATATGAATCAACAGTTGCATGGAAGTGACTCGAGCCTTAATGTTCAAAATAATAGATTATTCACAATCGAAGAAAATACAAGACCACAACCATTCATCGAGAGATTTAAATTTAATCATTTTCATCCCTTACGTGTGTGTGTGCTTAGCCTTTCCTATCTTAGTCATTATAAGCCCAGAACAGTTTTATACAAACCTCAACTTGTTTTTTCCCTACTATGGCTCTAAGCTCTAATCATCAAGCTTCCCCACACTCAATGAGGTAATATGCTACTCGAGTGCTTGAAAAATGGGACAGGCCTCCCCCAAACTTGATTTTTTTTTCTTTAATTTGGTGGATACTAGCTTTCACACATCCACTGCAAATACCCTTACCAATATTTTACTCATAGGTGGCCCTAACTAATCATAACAGAGGTAACTCTTTTTGTCCTTGACTCTTAAAAACAAAGAGTTTTATTTTATTTTCCTTGAATAATAAATGACATACTAAAAAGTAAATAGGCATGAATTGTCTCATAAGTATAACATTACTAACCATCATACAAGTTAATCTTCTAATTAGTTCGTAAAGCCTTTCAAGGTGACAATAGACATTCAAATCATATAACCCAATTCTAAGGCTTCAAAACCATAAATAAGTGGACTATGTGCTCTAAAAGTGCAAGGGAATAAAGAAAATTTAAATTTAACTCGAATCAAGAATATGTTCTCATATTTCCACAATTGCAGATCAATATTATCTCAAACACATCCTAGGTTGTTCTAATCATAAAAAATGCAACTGATTCATCATACAAATCATGTCAAAAATTTTAAAAAATATCATCAGGCTCAAAATCATGCTAATGAATCATACTCAGGGCCCAACAAAAGTATTTCCTCATCCACACTTAAAGCATATATTATCCTCAATGTATAAACTACATAATCTACTAAAGCATGCAGAGGACAAAAAAGGTAAAAGAGTGAACAATACTACTCTTGTAAGTGAGAGAATCAACATTATCATCAAAGCTATGGAAAAGGACTATGGTGATCCAGCTCCTACGAAAACAATCAATAGGAACATAAGACAGAGACATGCAACAAACTAAAACAAAAATTACGAAAAACTAAAAACTAAAGAAACTTTAAACTAAGAAAGTAAACTTGGACTACCTCCAAAGAAGTGCTTTAATTAACGTTTGTGGCTAGACTTTATGTCTCTTTTCAAGGTACATAAAACTCATCAATTTTTTGGCCCCTTCTTGCTTAAATCAATGTAACCTACAATATCTAGTAGGCTTACTTATTTCTCATGGGCACTTGAAAAAAATAAAATTTTGTTATTTTGTTAATTGAATTAAAAAGAAGAAAAATCAAAGTCATGCATAATAGACTCATGAGTACAAGGAAAAGAAAGGTCAAGATTAAGCGAATTTTCTGGGAATACAACAAGTTTGGGCTTTTCAACCTTGTACTTCATCACCTAAATTTTCTCTTCTAATTTGGGGCCATTTTTTTTCTTGGTGTGTTTCAAAATTCTTCAACTCATCCCTACTATCGTCTATGTATATCACCTTAGAATGCCCTACCTCAGTGGCATAAAAAAATTTTGCTCCTGTAGGGCCTTTAGTGTTTCAACTATCTGACCAAGTTGTAAATTTATACAATTTAGTGTAGCGTCATTTTCTTCGACCTTAGCCTCTATCTTATCCAACCTCTCTGATTCAATCTTACAAAAACTTCTAACACTTGACTCCAAAATATAATCTTGCAATAGGTCTTCAAGGGAAGATTTTTTCTCATTATGCTTTCAACCCAATAATGTTCCTCTCTTCTGATTATTCATTGTGCTTGTAGTAAACAATCCACACAGAATTCGCCACTTAGAATGGTAGTGCAAGTTTACACTAGGTCTAAACAAATAATACAAAGATAGTACTCTCGGATCGAATCAACAAGAACATTTTTGCATAATAAATAACTATGAGTAGTATAGATTCGGAACAGGGTAACACAAATTATGTTTTTGGATGAAATTGTGATAATGTAAAAATGACAATAATAACATAAAATAGTAAAAGACAACAGAGATACAAATTCTTACTACAAGCACAACAAATAATCAGAAGAGAGGAACAAGCTCAACTCACAACTACTCTAGCTATGTACTCACATTGTTCCACTAATGCAAGTTTCTATCTAATGAATGTTGAATTAAGGCAGGTTATACTCAATATTACTATACTTCGTCGACTTGTCGTTTTGAGGTCTGTAGGACTCCATATATATATGTCTATACCAGAATGATTTAAAGAAGAATAAACCCATAACCTTTCTTCTACCTTGCGAGTAATTCTCGTGTCTAAGGTGAATTTGGAACAAATGTTCCCTCGCTCTGTTTGGTCCTTCTATAAACCCTTATCCTTTCAGTATCAGATTATGCTAGTTTTCTTAATAGATGGCCAATAAGAAAAGAAAACTTTAGAACAAAACAACCAAACAAAAATCCAACAGTTCAATGATATAAAACTTGCTGTGATTAAAAGAAATGCAAATACATAACTAGTTTATTGTGAGCCTTGTCTAAAAGTATTTAGCCCATTACGGGGTTGAAAGCATACATGATAGTAGATGGGTTCATGTTTAACAAATAAAACAAAGAAGAGAGAAAATAAAAATCAAAATTGGATCTGTAAGGATCTAGCGCGTCTCGATGATTTCTCTTTTTCCTTTCGTCTATTACAGTCTTCTTTAGCCTCAAACTCCTTGCAAATCCTTCGGCTTGTCCTCTGATCTGCACAACGCCTTGTTCTATGGGTTGAAAATTGAGCAATATCATGCTCTTCCTCTCAGCATTAAAATGTCTCAGATGCTTCTTTAATGCTCTTTAGTTACCAAAAATCACTCTGGCTAACTCTCTATGTAAGAATTTCTTCTCATAATTTCTTCTCTCATTTGAAAAAAGCTCTCCCTCAAATGGTTCCTTTGGCCTTTTTAAATCATTCTTTCAGCCTGTATAAATTGCCACGTAACATTGTCAGCATAACTGAAAATATTTCTTCATGTGGCTGGATGACTCTCTGCGATTCAAGGGAACCGCTGCCTGTTTTCCTTGGTACTTGATGCAATATGAAGTCACTTTGTAGCATTGAAATTGATGCTCTATGCAAGACCTATAGCTTGTAAATAACGAGTTATTAAGACCTAGATTTACCTCATTCTCATTCTAAAGTAGAAAGAAGGAAATTATTTTAATTCATTTTTTAGTTTAAATTGCTTCACCAAGATTGCTACAGCATAATAACATGGTTATTTTTCACTAAGATTGCTACATGTACTGATTGTTAATGAAATATGCTTGCTTTGAGAAAATATTTACTTTATTCCTACTTGCTGCAACAATAGCTAACTTAATGTATGTGTAGGAATTGAAGACCTCACCATACGCCAACGCAGTAGGAAAGAATTTAACAAATCATTAGAAGATCAAACTTGGACCATGCACCAACGCATGACTTGACACTGCGCTAAAGGACTATATGCGCAATAGGATAGAATTAAGTAAAGAGCGAAATTGGTAGAAGGATAAAAGAATGAACACTATAGTGGAGAACTGCTGACACAGTAGGAAGGATTTGACCAAAAAGTGGATCATGCACTGAGAGATAAAAATAAGATGACGTGTCAGCTCTGTGTAGGGGATAAAGCAAACCAAACGATGCACTAAATGGGAGAATACTAACTATTGTACCTGCAAAAAGCATCTTTGTCTGCGGCGCATGGCTCATTGATTGGATGAAACATAGTAAATATAAAGCCCTCCATCCCATTATTAGGGCAACCGACGGCCATAGGGATTGATGAAAAACATTCCTTAATATTCTTCATTGATTTCCTCCCATCATCTTCTTCATTTGGCCATTGAAGTTCGTGTGGCAGCAGTGACAATGCTACCATCAAGCTTTTAAGAAGAGGTAGACTACTATTGGGAATAGTTTACTGCTCCAGTCTCCTCTTTTCTCTTTTCTCTTCCACAACACTTTACTGTTCATTTTGATGGAATTTTATGCAATTATATTTCATTTTATAATATGAGCTAATCTTCTTTTGGGAATGTTAATTGTTATTTCTTTTGTCTGTTTGGCCAACTGATATAAAGTAGCATGCTTTAGGCACTAGAGGAGTCAAAGTGTATGGAAATACGCACGTTGAGCGAGAGTAAGCATTTCACCATATTATTTTGAGGTAAACCAACCATGTACTTGGAAGCATAAAAGGGGGCGAAGTTAATTTGTTCGTAGTAACCTCAAGTAGGAATGCATAATAAGTTGAGTAGAAGAGTGCAATATAGAGGTAGCCAAAAAGTTGAGTCTTATTGTTGGGATTTATGCCCTAAAGCCTCGTAATTAATTAATTATTTAATAATTAATAATAATTTTGATTATTTTATTTGCAATATAATATTATCCATTATATGAAAGATCTAAGGTTATTTGTGTAATCTTGAACAGTATGTGGTTGACATACAGGAGGATCGTGTTCAAGAAATAACCTAAAGAGTTATAGTACATGGATAAAGTTGGGTGTCTTATCCTGGTAACACTATTGATACGACCCACTTTGTAATAGTTACAAATGATTTGATCCAAATCGTTCATGTGGAGACATGTGAGTGGGGGTATCTTATATAATGAGTTTGTATAAGACTGGACCACGAAATATTTAATCTCTCTTTATAAATCCGTTAATTGAGAAGATTAATATTTCATCAGGATGATCATATGCGACTCAATTTTAATCCTGAGTGAGTTATGAACTCATGCCTGTGAGGGCTTGTCCTTTGATTTGCATGGGTGAGAGTGGCTTTTGTAGCCGATTCAATATGCCTACCATTTTGGGGACTTGACCAAATAGGGAGCTGGGAACATAATCTCACAAGATGGAATTCACTCATTCTCATATAGAATAAGTAGATGAGTAGTTCCCTTAAGTGCTGATTTCGAGACTTGAACAATGGCGCCCCACCCTCTCACTAGCCCGAGAGGGACTTAGTTTATAATTAGATTATAAATAGATTGTTCATTAGAGGATCAGTGGTACTTAAGGTGCAAGATGTAATTACAGGGGTAAAACGGACTTTTGACCTAGCTGTAATTACAAATAACTCGTGAAGGATCGACTTGCATATAGTGATTATATCAATGGACACAACTTGTCCTACAGTGCATAAGAGTGCAACTTTAGGTCTATAGTGGAGTGACCCTAGAGTTAATGAATGACAATTGATTAATTAAAGAGTTTAATTAATTAATTTTGTATCATTGGAGCTTATAATCTGTAGGTCCATAAGGTCCATTTGCTAGCTCATAGTAACACTAAAAGATCAATTTAGTTGAAAGAAAAAAATTTGAAATGTTCAAATTAATATTTAATTTTAAGTGTTCGAATTAATATTTAATATATTAGATATATTAAATAGAAAATAGAAAAATATATTTATTGTATTTGATACATTAAATATTAAAACAATTAATGTATATTAGATACATTAAAGAAAAGATATTTATTAAATTTGAATTGGATTCAAATTAGGAAATGGATGTGTAGGAGAATTTTAAAAGGTTTGAATAAGATTCAAATTAATTAGATAAATATATTTTAATATATTAGATATTAAAATATATTATTTAATTATCTTCCCTAGACCACTATAAATAGTACTCTAGGGATAAGTCATTGGTCATTCTTCACAACACACATCTCCTCAATAGAGAGAATTAGATAATTCTCTTTAGACCTCTTCCTCTCCAATCCCTTATGGATTTTCTTTCAAGAGGCTCCCACAAACCTTGGTCCTGTGTTCGAGTCATAGCTAGGAAGACTTTGTGGAAGAGATAAAGATCCGCCAGAAGAATCTTCATATTTTCAAGGTATGTTATGCCTGACCATAATATTATTATTTAATTCTAAATAAACTCAAACAAATTCCTACGCTTCTGCTTGGGTTTAATTAGATTATTCCCTTCACTTATACCATGTCTTATATCTTTATCCTGCCACATTACCTTTATTTACACTTATCGCATTTCATTCCATTTACATTTTTCGCACAACACATCCAAAATATTTCGTTAACTGGATACCTATCTATAGTGCAGTTCTTGTATTTACTTGTAATTTTTTATAAAGCATACATTTTCCTTGTGGATCAATCTTGTAATACTTAGTCCATGTACTACTTGTTGACGCATCGTGTGTCCTTGTACTAGCGCGTCGGGTGAGAGCATTGTGTGTGTGTTTCACCATTTTATTCAACCATACTTTCACTCCCACACATATTCCATTGCATATGGTGTCGCATCCATCACATCAATACAATCATACATTCACACCCTCGCACTGCACTAGTGTAGTGTGCACATACCGACATGGGCAGATTTACATTAGGCCTAGGGGTGGCTCGAGCCCCCTAGACTTTCCAATCTTTGCAAAGTAGTATTATATGTCGCAAATTAAAATAAACATTGTTGGATAGCTTAGTGGAGGAAGCCACCCTCATAATCATGAGTGCCTATGTTTGACCCTCTCCCCTTGCACAATCCATCCTGTTTTTTACCCTTTTTTCGCTTTTGAGCCTTTCTACGCCTGATTCAGCGTTTTTTTTTTTTTTTTTGTTACCTTTTTTCCTTCAAATTCAAATTGATTTTAACTTTTGTTTTATGCATTTTTTTTCCTTTTTTTTCTGAATTGAATGACTTTTTTTGGGTTAAAACACTGTGTTAGTCCCTCTAATTTCAAATGTTCAATTTAATCTCTATATTTTTAATAAAGCTTCATTTACGCCTTTCTAGCATTAAGTTTCGGATCCGCCACTACATACCAAAGTGAGTCAATCAAAGACAGACAAATGTTATCAAATCTTTTTAATAATTATAGAAGTTGAGACCGAAAATAGGACCTTTATTCTTTTATCTTGCCGCTTTGGGAATTTCCTTTTCCAACGCAAAACTCTCTTGAAAATTAGTTGATAACTATAACTTGAATGCAAGAATAAGCTATTTTTAGGCTAAAATAACTCGTTATTCACAAGTTATCATCTTCCGTTGAGAATTTGCATTGCGTAAAATGAGAATTACAATGTTATTGTAGTCGTGAAACTGAGTCTATCTTCTTGTCTGTGAATTCGTTGTTCTACTCAGATTTTCTGTTGCCAATTACTACTTATTAGTTTTCACCATTTATTTCTTTGTTTTAAAAAGTATCTCATAATAATATTTTTGGTTATCTGGTTACTTTTGTAAGCCGAGCAACAAATTTCTTTGTGAAATGAGTCAATTTTTTGTGGATTTGATTCTGGAATATTTTCTAGTATTACTTGTCAAAGGGCTAGCACTTTGTGTGACATTGCTGTGTGTTTTTCCATTTTTCTTCCTTTCCACCCATCTTTTATTACACTTTTCTTTGCATTTTTACCTCATCACACAACATAGCTATTTTATGTTCACAAGTCAACATTAGTCACAACATCTGTCATTCATTCTCTGTATTTAGACTCTGGTTTAATGGCATTTTTATTTGACTATTGTTGTTATCTAGCTTTAGTCATGAACTAATTGTCCTCAGATGAGGATTAGGGGTCATGCATTAAACTCTTATATTAAGCTGTTCTGTTAATGCAAATTTGAAGCTGGTTTTGAGTGTTTTTAATGTTGTCTTGAGAGTTAGCTTGGCCAACTATTTCTCTGTTTTTTGTTTGATTAAGGATTTAGTCCTCAACTAAGTGAGGAATTCAGAGATAAACACTCACCTAATCCACTAATTAATTGGAAATAAACTGTTTGTGGCTTTTAGTGAGAATTAGAGCTAATGATTTAGGAGTTCTGGGAGGAAACTGGGAGTTCAATGAGTGGCTTGAGAGAGCATTAGCATTGTAACAGCATCCTTGTAGTAGAATAGAACATAAACCACTAAGCCAAGCCTATTTGCCTTATAAAGCTACAATACTGTTATCCTAGTCTTTATTTTACTATTCTATTAATTGATAGTTACTGGTCGGACATTTTTCTTGGTTACCTTTCATTCACTTGAATTGAGCTCATACTTGTAGGAGTGCATGTTCTAATTCTTGTGGAAACAATAATTTACTTATCACTTCTTGCATTGTCTATGTATACTCGCACATATCTTCTATGATTGCGCTTTGATTGAATGAGCACATAGGGTGAGGCAACACCCCTCCTTAACCTTTCCTTTGGGTTGTCTAAGGTCACCATTCAAGGGAGATTGTATCATTTAGTATCAGAGCTTAGACTCTAAGATTGGACATATCTCTTCTTGTTGCATGTCTATGTGTTCTCTTCCCTAAACAACTTCAAAAAGACCATAAATTTTTTTCCTAGATTTCATCTAATTTCTCATGTTATCTCTCCATCTTCATGTCTTTTTTCTCAGCGATCTAAAACCTGTTTTTTTTCTCTTCCTTTATGAGTTATCTTTCCAACTAGTTCTCTTGAGCTTGATTCCGAGCTGAAATGAAGAAGTTATTCAAGAAAGAGAGAAGAATGTTGTTGGAAAACTATTGTAGAGATTACCTACAGATTTGGATTATTTTTTTGTATTTTTCTTGTTCTTTGTTTGATTTGTCTTCTCCCTTTTTGTTATTAGAGAGTTTTTTATAATAAAAAATGAAGAAAAAAAAGATGAAAAAATTAAAAAAAAAAAAAGAATCAAAAGTGAAAAAGGTAAAAATTCAAAGAGAGAGTGTGTTGTGTTCTGTAATTTTTGAGTGTTTTCTTCAATTCTCTTTCTCAGGCAATATTGTAAGTGAATCATAGCATTGAGAAAGAAGTCCTAGGAAGCTAGAGAGCTCAAGCTCTGCATCAATGGAGACTTAATAACCTCTATTGGAGCTTGGAAAAAAAAATTCTTAAAAGGAAATAACACATCCTGAAATTTTCTGTACTCTTTGCTAAGTTACCTATTTTGTACACGCTCATTCAAAATCCATTTCTCTTAAATTTTAACCCATTAATCATTATTGAATTAGAGTTCCTTTGGCTTTAAAATTAGGTAAATATCACAAGTACATTTGGAGATAATAAATTTCCAACATTTGATGTCAAACTATACTAACACCTTCTTTCATTTTCCAATACCTTGTGCTGTATCAGTTTTTAAACCACACCAGAGCTTCAAACGATCTAATTTTTAAAAATTGAAATATTGATGAGCTTGCTTTCACTTCCCTTTGGTTTGATCTCATTTGCTTCTATCATCAAAAAGTTATACCCAAAGAAATAAAGAGTGTTCTGGACTCATCCAAGGAAAAACACGACACACATACGTCAGTTTGAGAAGAGATATCTTCCACACCTTGAGTTCGATCTCTGTTGTTTTCTATGGTGGTAAACTTTGGTGAGCTTTATTTCATTTTGCATTAGTTTGAAGTAATTTGGGTGTCATTTTAGGAAGTTACACTTGTTTGAATCTATCTACTCATTGTGTCTTTCTAGCTTTTCTCAGTTTGTTCTCACCCACTCTTTGTTGTTATTTTGGTTGCAAACTCACCCATCTTTGTGCTTTTATTTCTTGAGAAACCATCATCAATCATCTATTCACAACTCTAATTCATTTCAGTGTCATTTTTGTATCAGGCACACAAGATTTTGTTGAGCAATTTCATCCACTTTTCTTGCTACCCAAGAAGCATCATTTTCTTCTTGTTGAGCTTTTTTCTAACTTGTTTTGCTAAATTTTTGTTGTTTCTTTGCCCAATTTTTTTTTTGTATAATTGTCTAACATTACTTCTTCTTATTTGCTTGAGTTGGCTAGTGACTTTATTGTTGGAATTTATGCCATAAAGTCTTGTAATTAATATTTTATTATTTAATTATTATTTAACAATTATTTAATTGCAACTTACATTATCTATTACATAAAAATCCAAGGTTATTAGTGTAACTTTGAACAATATATGGTTGAAATACATGAGGATTACGTTCAAGAAATAATTTAAAAAACCTATAGTATATGGATAAGGTTGGGTGTCTTATCCTGGTAACACTATTAGTACGACCCACTTTGTAACAGTTACAAATGATTTGATCCAAATCGTTTATGGTGGAGACATGTGAATGAGGGTATCATATACAATGATTTTGTATATGACTGAACCACGAAATATTTAATCTCTCTTTATAAATTTGTTAATTGAGAAGATTAATATTGGAAAAAATACACTTTTGGTCCCTAAGGTTTGAGTTTGGTTGCATTTGGGTCCTTGAGTTTTCAAACTCAACAATTTTACTCCTGAGGTTTGCATTTTATTTTATTTTGGACCCTCTGTCAGTTTTTCCGTTAATTACTAACGCAAAACAGACTTGGCATTTGTTTTTATTAATTTTTTAAAACTTTTTTAAATAAAAATATATTTTTTAATTTTTTAAATAAACAATATTTGTTTTCTTTTTCTTTTTTCTCTCTTTTTTCTCCTCTTCCCTTTTCTTCCCCCTCTTCCTCCCATTGATAACTTGTGAATACAAATTATTTGGGCACCCTAATTTGGGTATTGTTAGTCTTACGGTAGTGAAAAGAAAGCATAAATGGAGAAAACTTGAGCAATATTTGCATAAGTGTACACGATGGGTGCTTGTTTGTTTAATGCAGTGAATTTTGTTCATATCTTCTAAAATCTTTTATCAATGCACCATTCTTAACAAGTGTTGATGCAAGAGAAAGAACGAATAACGTGCTTTAGAGGTGAAACGGGCTGAACTGAGGAAAAGAGAGACCATACGAAAGCAATGTATACCACTTACTTGCCTGACACAAGTGGTGGAGCAGCCTAAATTGTATAAAAAGAGGGTTGAGGTTGACCAAAAAGAAAAAAAAGGACAGGAACCACTGAGCCATGCGGCGAATCGTACCTATGCATATAACAACCCCTCTAACCTCTGTGGTCCCGGTCAATAGGTTGTCCTGCCCTATTTAAAGCCTGTTGTTGGAGAAAGCAGGAAGAGGAAGGTTTTTTGCAAGGTTTGAACGAGGAATAAAAAGCTCTCCACCATTCTCATCTTCTTCCTTGGTTCTTCTGAGTTTTCAAGAAGTGGAGTGATAGTCTATCATTGGAGGCTTGGAGAAGTAGAGGAATGAGCAATTCATTGCTCTGCACCTTCCTAATTAGTTTTTCTATTGTCGTACTTGTAGTTGTTTTTAGTTTAATTTGCATTTCGAGCATCATGATTTCCTTTCAAGTTTCTGTATCTTTTATTTCCAGCATGAGCTAAATATTTGCTCAAGACTTGGTTTAGGCCCTTTTGTTACATCTAATTCCACGTCTTAAAATTTTTGTTAATGAAGCATACTTTTATGAATCTTCTCCTTGTGGCTGCATTGTTTAAGTTGCTTGAGTTCGTTTGAACAACTGATAACAAGTAGTAGCATACTTTAGGCACCAGAGGGGTAAAGGTGTGTGGAAAAACTCCAGGGGAGCGAGAGCGAATATTTATTTCACTAGGTTGTTTTAGGTATAACTCAACCACTTGCAAGCTAAAAAGGGAGCAGTGAACTTTATTGAGCAGTCGTAGCACGTACGAATATAACTAGGGTTGTTTGTAAGAAGCTGCACTAGAAGGGTAATGCACGTTGGGCTCCTTGCTTAGATTCATTTGTATGCCTCATTTTTGCTTTATGTGACGTGTGTAAATAGATATAACATTAGGCAGCCAAAAGTTGAGTCTTGACATTTCTCATCATAGTTTCATTATTTCATTTATCACCTACTTTGTTTATTTTCATAGCATTGTTTTATTTCTGTCTCGACCCAACCATCCTATTTTTGAACACCTTTCAAGTTATTGCACTACTTGAATGCATCTTTTATAAGCCATTATTCTCTGTGGGTCAACTTTGGAATGCTCAAGATATTACTTGCTAAGGCACTGACTTATACATAGATCAGTGAACTAGGTGGTTTATTTCCATTGTGTGTGGACTCATTTCATCATTTTTATGCCCTAAATCCTTATATCCACATCATTTCATCCATAGCACGCATCACCACACACAACACCATCCATCATTCTCCCTCCTCCCATCCATGGTCATCGTTCGCCCGCCTCCGTCATTTTTTGCCTCTTATTTTATTTTATTTTTTTATTTTCCTCTTCTTCTTCCCTCTCCTTCCATTCTTCTTCTTCCATTTCCTCTTCTCCTCCTTTCTCCCTTTCTTCTCCATGTTTTAAAAATAAAGTCGTAAAATGAACAAGACTTCTCCTTCGTTTTAGTTTGAATTGAAGTGGAAATCCCATTTGATTTAGTTCCAACAACCTTTTTTTTGAAAACATGGAGAAGAAGAGGAGAAAGGAGAAAGAGAAGAAGAACAGAAAGAGAAGAACAAAGAAGAGGAAAAAAAGAAGAAAAGGAAAAAAACAGAAGAGGCAGAGAATGGTGGCAAACAACGGCAAAGACCATAGATGGGAGGTGGAGGGAGAAAGAAGAGGGAAGAGGGAGAAATAAGTGAGAGAAAAAGGAAAAGAAAAAAAATTATAAATGTTGTTTTATTTTAAAAATTAATAAAACAAAATGCCACGTAAGCTTTTCATTAGTAACTAACAGAAAAACTAACGGAGTGACCAAAGTGGAACCAAATAAAAACCTCAGGGGTAAAATTGTTGAGTTTGAAAACTCAGGGACCCCAATGCAACCAAACCAAAACCTTAGAGACCAAAATTGTATTTTTTCCATTAATATTTCAATAGGATGATCATATACGACTCGATCTTAATTTTGAGTGAGTTATGAACTCCTACCAATGAGGGCTTGTCCTTTGATTTGCATGAGTGAGAGTGCCCTCTGTAGCCAATTCAATAAGCCTACTATTTTCAAGACTTGACCAAATAAGGAGTTGGGAACACAAGTTTCATTCACTGCTTTCCATAAAGGGTAAGTAGATGAGTAGTTCCCCTAAGTGCTGATTTTGGGACTTGAACAATGAGGCCCCACCCTTTTACTTGCCCGAGAGGAACTTAGTTTATAGTTGGATCATAAATAGATTGTTCATTAGAGGATCAATGGGGCTTTAGATATAAGATATAATTCTAGGGGTAAAATAGACTTTTGACCCAGTTGTAACCACGAACAACTCGTGAATGATCGACTTGCATGTAATGGTTATATCTATGGACATAACATGTCTGACAATGCCTAAGAGTGCAACTTTAAGTCTATAATGGAGTGACCTCGTTAATGAATAAAAATTAACTGATTAAAGAGTTTAATTAATTAACTTGTACCATTAGAGCTTTTAATATATACTTTCCTCATTTAATATATAAAATATATTAAATATTAATTCGAGCATTTCAAAAAAAAATTTCAACTAAATTGATCATTTTAGTGTTACTATAAGCTAGCAAGGGGACCTTATGGAACAAACCTTATGATCCCATGATTACGAGAGTACTCTTCAAGGTAAGTTACTATCAACACCCCTTAAAGCTACTAATTTAAGGTATTTTGTTTTTGTAGGTTAAAAATAAGATTTGAGGACAAATTCTACAGAAATTGAAGGGATGATATGAACCAAAGACCACAAAAGGTACCAAGGAGAGTGAAATTATGTAGAATTTGAAGGAAACTTTGAGCGAGAGTATTATCTTCTTCTTTTTCTTTTGGCTCCAAAAATCATGAGTCTCACCTCTTTTGCAATTCGGTTGCTAGTCTATTATTATGTTCATATTTGTTTATTTTGTAGGAATAAAGCATATGGAGCAAACCAGAGTTTATAATAATTTAAAAATGAAAAAAAGTAGATGATCAATTGGACAAAATAGAATAAATCAAAAAAAGAAGAGAAGAAAATGAAGACATACACAAAGTCAAGATGATCGTCAGAATAGCGTTGAGACGCTACACTAGCCATGAAAACAACAAAATGAAGTGGGTGCACCTCCCTCACATGTCCATTCGTAGCGTCTTGACGCTACACTTTGTTTCCTTAAATATCCCACATTTATCCTAAAATTTGATTCTCATCAAATTGCACCTTAAACTTAGATAAATGTTGTAATCTTTACCTTAAATTTTAAAAAGTGTTGCTATTTTTATCTTTTGAAAAAAAAAATTGTTTGAAGAATCATTAAAAAAATATATATATTCATATATGCATTCAATGAATTGTAAAAGATATGTATAGTAAAAATAATGTATAGGATTTCAAAGAAAAACAATATTAGAGCTCAAATTTTATTGAAATTTGTGAGTTTTGGTTGGTTTAGTGCACTGATGAAACTTAATTTTGTGCCAAGCTTGAGAAATAAGTGAGTTTTTGAAGATTTTGATATTATTTTTTATTAAAAGTAATTAGTGAATTAGCAAAAATTGAACGTACGGTAAAAATTACAATGCTTATCTAAATTCAGACATCAATTCTATGAAATTGAAAGTTTACAATAAAAATTGATATAACTTTCTAGGTGTAATTAGCGGTCTAATTTGATTTATTTTCACTAAATAATTTGAGTAGAATATTAAATTGATCTAACATTAATCACCGATTTGCTATTATCTTGGGGACGACTGTTATATGTGCAACTGCCCTCTTCTCTAGCCCCATGTTTATTAGTGATTTATATAAATCATTGATATACATAAATCATTAATTGACTAGATCTTAAGAAACCATATGTAGTAAATAATTAGTGAATTAAGTAAATTAATGATTTATGTAAATAACTAATAGACGTAAATCATTGATGGACTGGATATTAGTAAATCAGTGATTTACGTAAGAAAAAAAATTATTTAATGATTGTTTGCATGCTCATTTTTTATTACATCTATAATTGACACACTATATCAATAGAATAAAGAAATGATATATGACTTCATTTGTATCAATAATTGGTTGCATGCTCATTTGCTATTAAGTCTATTAGTAGTATACCTTATTAATAGAAGGTTAAATTGCAAATTTAGTCTCTATGGTTTGGAGAAAGTTGGAATTTAGTTTCTATGATTTGAAGAGTTAGAATTTTGTCCTTATGGTTTGATAAAACCAAATAAATAGTCCCTATGATTTGATAAGAACTCTCATAAATAGTTCATACGGACTATTTATCAGAGTTTTATCAAACTATATGATGAATTCTAACTTTTAAAACCATAGGGACTGCATTCTAACTTTCTCCAAACCATAGGGACCAAATTTGTAATTTAACCTTAATAGAATAAAAATTGTATATTAGTGATGTTGGGCTTTATGCCCTAAAGCCTCATAATTAATGATTTATTTAATAATTAATAATAATTTTCATTATTTTATTTACAATATAATATTATTCATTATATGAAAAATCCAAGGTTATCAGTGTAATCTTGAACAGTATGTGTTTGACATACAGAAGGATCATGTTCAAGAAATAACCTAAACGGTCATAGTATATGGATAAGGTTGGGTGTCTTATCTTGGCAACCCTATTGATACGGCCCACTTTGTAATAGTTACAAATGATTTGATCCAAATTGTTCATATGGAGACATGTGAGTGAGGGTATCTTATACAATGAGTTTGTATACGACTGGACCAAAAAATATTTAATCTCTCTTTATAAATCCGTTAATTGAGAAGATTAATATTTCATCAAGATGATGATATGCAACTTGATCTTAATCTTGAGTGAGTTATGAACTCCTGCCTGTGAGGGCTTGTCCTTTGATTTGCATGGGTGAAAGTGGCTTTGTAGCCGATTCAATATGTCTACCATTTTGAGGACTTGACCAAATAGGGAGTTGGGAACATAATCTCACAGGATGGAATTCACTTATTTTCATAGGGTAAGTAGATGAGTAGTTCTCTTAAATGCCGATTTCGGGACTTGAACAATGGGGCCCCACTCTCTCACTGGCCCTAGAGGGATTTAATTTATGGTTGGATCATAAACAAATTGTTCATTAGAGGATCAGTGGTACTTAAGGTGCAAGATGTAAGTATAGGGGTAAAACGGACTTTTGACCCAACTGTAATTACGAACAACTCGTGAAGGATCGACTTGCATGTAATTGTTATATCCATGGACACAACTTGTCCTACCGTGCATAAGAGTGCAACTCTAAGTCTATAATGGAGTGACCTATAGTTAATAAATGAAAATTAATGAATTAAAGAGTTTAATTAATTAATTTTGTATCATTGGAGCTTATAATCTGTAGGTTCATAAAGTCCCCCTTGTTAGCTCATAGTAATACTAAAAGATCAATTTAGTTGAAAGAAAAAATTGAAATGTTCAAATTAATATTTAATATATTAGATATATTAAATATAAAAGAGAAAAATATATTTATTGTATTTAATACATTAAATATTAAAATAATTAATGTATATTAGATACATTAAAGAAAAGATATTTATAAAATTTGAATAAGATTCAAATAAATAAATATCGTAGGAGATTTGAATGAGATTCAAATAAGTATAAGATGTATTTTAATATATTAGATATTAAAATATAATATTTTAATTATGGCAAAGATTTGCCCTTGGTCTCTATAAATAGGACCCTTGGATTGAGTCATTAGACATAACACATATCTCCTCAATAGAGAATTAGAGAATGCTCTCTAGACCTCTTCCTCTCCAATCCCTTGTGAATTTTCTTTCAAGAGGTTCCCACAAGCCTTGGTCCTGTGTTCGAGTCATAGCCAGGAAGAATTTATGGAGGAGATAAAGATTCGCAAAAAATATCTTCATATTTACTCCAAGTAGGTTTGCTTAATCTTAATTTTTAGTTTAATTTTAAATAAAATCAAAGACGATTCAATGCTTCCGCTGCGGAGCGAAATGTTCATTCCTTCAATTGGTATCAGACCAATCTTTGAGTTTTATTTAGACTTAAAGTTTTGTGATGGTGGGTATTTTAATTTTGCATGTATGTGACATGTGGTTTGAAAATTGGTTGTTTAGGCTATTTGGCATATAGATTTATTGTTTTAATTAGATCTTTTGTAAAACCTAAAAGGTTTAGGATTTTGTGTAATTTTATTGTCAATATCCTTGTATTTTTGGAGAGAGAAAGGAGAATTTTAAAAAAAAATCAGTACCCTCTCTCCAAATAGATGATAATTTTGTCCCTATGTGGTTGTTTCTTTGTTGGATTTTTGCATCCAAATTGCCCACGTGTGAATCTGAAATTGAACTCAAAAGAATAGATGGAAGATTGTATATTCAAAAAAAAAAAAAAGAAGATGGAAGATTGTTGGGCTTGGGCCCATGCAATTATTTCACAATTGCAAGTTCAAATTCAATTTTCTGGAGATAATTATAAAGATAAAAGAAATTGGATTGGAAATTGACATTTGATTTCAATTGTTTTTTATATTGGAAATCAAAATAAGCCATGTGAAATTAAAATTAGATTTCAATTGATTTTAAAATTGGATTTCAAAATAAGCCGCATGAAATTGAAATATGATTTCAATTATTTTTAAATTGGATTTCAAATAACTAGCGTGAAATTGAAATTGAATTTTTTATTTGTAATGATACAATAAACGAAAAGATATTGAAGACCAAGATATGTCTTGGATTTAAATTATTGAAATTTAAATTGTTTTCAATTTCTTAGGATATGCCAAATATGTCGGTCAATTTTGCTAGTTTTATCTTAATTATGCATGTGATGTATGTTTTAAATTATTTGTTTCTTGTATAAAGTATGCGATTAGTTTAAAATCCCAATATAAGTTAAGCATGATCATGCATCTTAATTAATTTTTTAATATAATTGTTATATTTGAAACTTTGATTAGGTTGTTTCCTAATAGAATTGAAATGTTTTACCTAATAAGTTTATATTTTCCATATCTTAGAAGATAATCATTATATTTGGAAATTAAATTAGGATATTTCCTTTAATAATTATTGGAATCCATGTTTCTTAATAGGATTAGGATATTTCCTAATGAGAATAGGTTTTCTTTAATTAAAGATATTCTTGATTCTTGTTTTAAATAGTTTAAAATTTAATTTATCTTTATTGGTTTCTAATAGGTTTTAAATTTAGGATAATCTTTTATTCTAAATTTAAAAGATAATCTTTTATTTTAAAAGGATTTAAAATGGTAGAATTTTAAGATTATCCTTGAAGTGAATTAGTTTTTAATAGAATTAAAAACATTGCTTAAATTCACTTAGGTTCATTAATCTAGTAATTAATAGTTAATTAAAGATTAATGAATTTGAAATAAAAATTGACTATAAGAGAACTCTGTCTATGGAAGGTTCTGTCTAGACTAAGGTATTTAAACTGACCGAAAGGTAACACCTCTAACTAGGAATTGATCTGTGAGTTAAATTAGTCAAATTTTATTTTATTTCATTAACATAATATGATTAGTTTTTAAATAGTTTAATAAATTTGGTAATTCACATTAAAATCAATATAAACAACATAAGGGTTATGAAAGGTAGATTGAGAAACTTAGATAAATGAGATTAGCCTAATTTGTCTAAGTAAGAGAAAACCCTATTTCAAAATAGTAAGTGGGAGAAGGATATGGGACAACACATCCTACGGTCTCCATAATTGGTTCACAATGTGAGATTCATGCGGGGCCTCGTGGCGGCTTTTGGACTGTCCTCCTGCAAAAGGTGTTTGCATGAGTCAATATCAGAGTGAACTTCTGAGAAAGATAAGAATGTTGTTTTGTTTCCAATACTTGACCTACCCTACGGCGACACTTGTTGGGATAAAACTACGGGATTTAAAACTATGGGTCACACATACAAATGACTCATTAAAGTTGTTAATGATGTCCTTGACCAAAATAATGGTAACTAAATATTATAGGAATAAGAGTTATTTTGATATAAGTTTAGTGAATGAATACTTGACCTACCCTACGGCGGCACTTGTTCTAACTCACTAAAGTACCATAACATTAGAAATGATTTCTAGGGTTCATTTTTCAAATTGTTTGATTTCTATGCTAAAATTGAATGAATAATTGTTTTCATAATGTTAAATTATATATATATTTCAATATTATGTCAGTTTCTCTCATAATTTTTAATTTTATTACTAATAAGTCAAAATTGAGAAATTTTATTACTTGGAAAAATAATGTTAACACTATAATGACAATGTAAAATTTTGAATGTGTCTTTATTGAGAAATGTTCTCAAAACCTGTTGCCAATGTTAATCGAATTGTTTGTGAAGCACATGATTAATGAATCAAAAGTAAATGAGATAGCTTGTACGTATCTCCTAGTCGACATGTTAGATGTCAAGCTTAGAAGGTTTAAAAAATAAATGTCAACAACATATGAGATGTTGAGGTCAATAGAAGCTAAATTTAGATAATTGTCTAAATGATCTAGAATTTAACTATTACAAAAATCCAAGAAAGAAATCCAAATGACTGAAGCTATATATAAAGAAATAGTTCCTAAATTAACTATGACAGTCATAATAAGAAATTTTTTTGAAATACCTCTATGGGAAGAAAAATATAAGTGAAAGTAAATTTGATTTACTAGATTTTTGGTGGAATATAAATAATGCCACCTAGATAGTCGATATAAGATCTCCTATCAAAATTTATTCTTCATTACATTTAATATGTAATTCTTGAAAAATATTTAACATGTAGAATAGTTTCTACAGGTTGGCACCAGAAGCCCATCTCAGTTAGTATAGTGGAAGACATTAAGATGTCATTAAGTAAAATTTGTTACTTAATGCTGAATATGGTGTTTTTAGTAACCATAAGAGAAATTCAATTTATCGAACTTTTTACTAAAATGTTCATATAGTATGAATTACTTTGAAGTATGAAAGTTGATATTTTCAAATTTGTTTGAAAATACATTCAGCTGAAAATAAGAACAATTTGTATATGTTAAAAATGTTGACATATACTATACTATAACATACTGAGATATTCAGGATTATAGAACCCACAATAGAAAGACATTGTTTTCTCCTAAAAGATGATATTTGACTTTGGCTGTTAAGGTTGATTAACATCAACTTGAATAGAATGAAAAGAGTAGTAAGAGGTAATTCTCTAAAAAGTTAGTTAATTACTTTATCTGTCTGTAGATCTTGCCTTTCATGCAAGATAATCATTGGGCCTTTATTAGATAGGGCTATAACGCCAAATAATCCTTTGGGCTTACACATTCTGAACCAAGTAGTTTGGTGAATGTAAATGTCAAATAAAGACATGAATATTTCGTCACTCTAGTTGATGATCATTCAATGTACAAGTATCTTTACCTATACAACATAAGTCTAAATTTTTGAAAAGTTCAAGAAAATTAAGACTAAAGTTAAAAATCGATTAGGTAATTAAATCTATCAAGACATTATGATCAGATCATAATAGAAAGTACAAGAACCTTACGTACTAAAACTAATTGATAGAAATTTTATCCCAATTATCTTAATACCAAGTATAATTTTGTGAAATTGTGCTGCAAGAGGAGAAATTGGACCTTGTTAGACATGGTCACATCAGTAATGAGTTAGAAACCATTACCATACTCTGATTAGAAAATGTTATAGAGATTGCATGGTGAACATGATTCCCTCCAAAAGTGTCTACGAGACAATTTTTAGATTATAGAAAAGTAGTAAAACTGGCTTACAACACTTCACCATTTGGGAATGTTAAGCTTACATGATGAAACAAGCTTAAAAAGCTTGTATATGTTCAAAGTTAAGCCTAAGTGTAGGCCACTCCTAAGGAGTACAAAATGGTCTTTTATGTAGTCCTAAAATGAATAAGGTAATTGTATGACAAATATCATTTTTATAAGAAATGTCAAATAAAAGACTACAAACCTTTAATAAGGTGAGATAGTGTTAATAAATTGGTTCCAAGTGAAGCCACGAAATAGTTAACAAAAGTTGTTAACAATTTAATTACATTAGAAACTCAAATGGATCCTAGTCATGAATTGGATAAGCCTCATCGTAATGGGAGAGTTATGAGATGACTCAACCTTTACAAGAACTTAATTGAAGCCCAAATTAGATGACAAAGTTGAAGGCTTATTACTTGCAAAGTGAGACTAATGGCAAATGGTTAAACCTAATAAGAGAAAGTAGACTGCGAGTAAATTTTCTCACTTGTTGCCATACTAAAGTCTGTAAGCGTTATTTAATTCATTGTTGCATATGTGATATAAAAAAAAAAGAATGTTTATAATTCTTTTATGAAAAGAAATCTTAGATAATGCATCTACGCAGATCAATCAAATATGTTTATTTTCAAAGATCAAAAGCAAAAGGTTTGGAAAATAGTAAAGGTTCATTTATGAAATAAATTTTACCATTAGATCTGTGAATATAAGGTTTGATAAAAGTATTAAACCTATGACTTTGGATAAATATTAATGAAGCTTGTATAGACAATAAAATCATTAATTGTCTAGTGGATTTTTTCATGTTTTATGTTGATGATATTTTACTCATTATGAATGATGTAAGATGTCTATCTAACATAAAAAGTTGACGAAGTAACCAATTCCAAATGAGTGATTTGGAATGACTCGGTATATGTTACATGTCCAAAATGAAAATTTTAAGGAAAAAATGTTAACTTTGTCTCAAACATCTTATATTGACAAAATTGTTGTCAAATATTTAATATTTATATCTAAGGAAGTGTATCCTAAAACACCTCAAATGTTGAGAGTATATGATATGCATAAATGAGATTGAACATTTAATATACAATTGGTTAGCATATATCAGTCAAAAGAATGGTATGACCATTGAGTAGAAAATTAAAAACTTTCTCAAATTATCTATGGATAATGAGAAATTTTTGTGTATGGAGTTAAAGATTTGATTTTTACAAGATACACTGGTTCTTACAAAGATTTAGGAAATCTATGTAAAGATAAATTTTAAGCTAAGTAGTGGAGTATGGTATACAAGTTAAATTGTTTTGCTTGTGAAGCAACAAAAGGACTTGTATGACTCAAATAATTTCTTGAAGATCTGAAAGGTATATCCTCTTTATTATGATAGTAGTGGTGTAAAGAATACTATTAAGGAAATTAGAAAACACCAATGTATAGGGAATCATATCGAGAGAGAGAAAGCATCATGGTAGTGACCAAGATGGCTTTTAACGATGTCCTTTGGATCTATATAAAGAGACTCTCCAGGCTAGAGTGTTTGAGGGTCACCTAGAATGTCTAGGATTACGAAATATGTCTCATCTTTGCTAGGGCAAGTGGGAGAGCATGTTGGGTATAAAGTATGCCCTAGGATACATGTCTCGCCAGTTTTAGTGCAAGTGGGAGATTGTTGGAATTTATGCCCTAAAACCTCGTAATTAATGATTTATTTAATAATTAATAATAATTTTGATTATTTTATTTACAATATAATATTATCCATTATATGAAAAATCCAAGGTTATTAGTGTAATCTTGAAAAGTATGTGGTTGACATACGGAATGATCATGTTCAAGAAATAACCTAAAGGGTCATAGTATATGGATAAGGTTGGGTGCCTTAACTTGGCAACACTATTGATACGACTCACCTTGTAATAGTTACAAATGATTTGATCCAAATTGTTCATGTGGAGATATGTGAGTGGGGGTATCTTATACAATGAGTTTGTATAAGCTGGACCACAAAATATTTTATCTCTCTTTATAAATCCGTTAGTTGAGAAGATTAATATTTCATCAGGATGATGATATGCAACTTGATCTTAATCTTGAGTGAGTTATGAACTCCTGCCTGTGAGGGCTTGCCCTTTGATTTACATGGGTGAAAGTGGCTTTTGTAGCCGATTCAATATGCCTACCATTTTGGGTACTTGACCAAATAGGGAGCTGGGAACATAATCTCACAAGATGGAATTCACTCATTTCCATATAGGGTAAATAGATGAGTAGTTCTCTTAAATCTCGATTTTGGGACTTAAACAATAGGGCCCCACCCTCTCATTTGCCCGAGAGGGACTTAGTTTATGGTTGGATCATAAATAAATTGTTCATAAGAGGATCGGTGGTACTTAAGGTACAAGATGTAATTATAGGAGTAAAACGGACTTTTGACCCAACTGTAATTACGAACAACTCGTGAAGGATCGAATTACATGTAATGGTTATATCCATGGACACAACTTGTCCTACCGTGCATAAGAGTGCAACTCCAAGTCTATAATGGAGTGAACTATAGTGAATAAATGAAAATTAATTAATTAAAGAGTTTATAGTTACCGTGCATGTAAGGTCCCCTTGCTAGCTCATAGTAACACTAAAAGATCAATTTAGTTGAAATAAAATTTTGAAATGTTCAAATTAATATTTAATATATTAGATATATTAAATATAAAAGAGAAAAATATATTTATTGTATTTGATACATTAAATATTAAAATAATTAAAGTATATTAGATACATTAAAGAAAAGAAATTTATAAAATTTGAATAAAATTCAAATAAATAAATACCATAGGAGATTTGAATGAGATTCCAATAAGTATAAGATATATTTTAATATATTAGATATTAAAATATAATATTTTAATTATGGCAAACATTTACCCTTGGTCTCTATAAATATGATTCCAATAAGTATAAGATATATTTTAATATATTAGATATTAAAATATAATATTTTAATTATGGCAAACATTTACCCTTGGTCTCTATAAATATGACCTTTAGGTTGAGCCATTAGACATAACACATATCTCCTCAATAGAGAATTAGAGAATTCTCTCTAGACCTCTTCGTCTCCAATCATTTGTGGATTTTTTTTCAAAAGGCTTCCACAAGCCTTGGTCCTGTGTTCGAGTCATAGCTAGAAAGTTTTTATGGAGGAGATAAAGATCCACCAGAAATATCTCCATATTTACTCCAAGTAAGTTTGCTTAATCTTAATTTTTAGTTTAATTTTAAATAAAATCAAAGACGATCCAATCCTTTCGCTACGGAGTGAAACGTTCATTTTTCAAGTGGTATTTAACTTTTGTTTCTATCAATGATTGTCTGCATGTTTATTTGCTACTAGGTTTTTCAATAATACTACCATATCAATAAATAAAAAATGGCATGTCAATGATATTTGATTTTTTTAAATCAGTTTTCTATTAGTGATTGTTTGCATACTCATTTGCCTTTAGGTCAATGATTGAGATACCATATCAATGGAAAAAAAATAGTATATTAATGTTATTTAACTTTGTTGTCCTAGTGATCGTTTGTATACTCATTTGCTATTAGATCTATCACTAATATATCCTATAAATAGAATAAAAATGGTGGGGGTGAGCAAACGAAGCCGACAAACCGAGCCAATCAAACTGACATTGGTCAGTCAGTTTTATACTATAATCGATCAGAGGTCGGTTTTGCATAGAAAAATCGACCATTGGTTGGTCAACGAGCCCAAAAAGAGCTCAAACTGATTGATTATATAAAAAAAATGAATTAATTGAAAGTCACGTGAAGGCATCGCAACATCTCCTTGGGGGTTATAATAATTTTAAAAAATTGTTATTTTATTATTTTATTTTTCTTTCTTTTCATTTTCATCTCTTTCTCCCTTTCTCATTGCTTCTTCTCCTCTTCTCTATTTCTGCCTTTCTTTCTTTTCTTCTTCTTTTTTTTTTCATTGTCTTTTCTTCTCTTCTCCTTCTCTTCTTTTTTTTTTCCTTCTCTTCTTCCTCTTTTTTCTCTTTTTTCTTTTTTTTTCGTCTTCTTTTCTTCTCTTCTTAGTTTCTTCTTTCATCTTCCTTACTAACATTTTTTTTCTGTTCAGTTCGTCATAAGCAAAAAACCAACCAATGGTGATTGGTTGTGTAACCAAACTCTTCAAAACTAACTAAAATCGACCGTCAGAAACTAACATATCAGTGGTCGGCGTTGGTTTGGGTCCAAAATCGACAAAAACCAACTGATTCTTACCTTTAAAAATGGTATATCAATGATATTTGATTTCGTTTTCTATCAATAATTGTTTACATGTTCATTTGCTATTAGGTCTATCATTAATATATCATATCAATAGATTAAAAATGGTGAATTAGTGATAATCAAATATTAATACCAAAAGAGAGTAAATTGACGATAACCATATGTCAATAACATATAATAATAAATCACTAATGACCTAGTATCAATTAAAAAATAATAATAATAACAACAACAACAATAATACAATTATAGAAAGCGGAGATAGAGACATCTAACCACTATGAATTGCTATTATTATTTAACTATAAGTTAATTATTAACACCAGTCTATGGTTAGTATCGATAGAGTTGAACTCAGAAAACAAATATAGATAGTGTTTATTCCCTACCTACGTAATTAACATTTAAACTATCTTAATTATTTGATAGAAAAAAAAATTGCTAAATCATTTTATATTGATTAGGGGTTTGGGCCACAAATTATGTTATATAAATATAATAAAAAAATTCAATTACCATTTTAAGTAATTGATGATTACTGAAAAGTATAAACAGGTGTACCAAGGACATCTCAACTAAATTTGAATAACCCTCGCACCATAATAATTAAGTTCATCTTGATGTATTATTGTTCGATGCCACGCAAGCGTACGCGATCAAGTAATATAAAATGGTAAGTATACTGAGTATCGAATCCATAGGGAGACGTATAATGAGGTCTTTTTAATTTGATTAATTATTAAGAGTACTGGAAATTGAAATTATTTAGGGTAAACGCTAAACAAAAGGATGCTTTGAAAATGAACTCTAAACTAGAAATAAATTAAAATAGCAGTGAAGACAATAATTAAGGAGAAGTTTAGGGGATCAAGACACATTCGGACACAGTTATGGTTAATTGCAATTGCCATTTAATTTACTCTATCGAATTCATAATCCTCGAGCAAAAAATGTCAAAATCTCCTGTCGGTCTCAATCGAACATACTCAATTAATTATTAACCTAAGTGTCCTTAGCATTAAATTAATTAATTGAATTGAATTAAGTTCGCTCGTCATTAGCCTCACCCGTCAATTGTTAATCCTATGTCATTTAGGCAAAATTAGGGCATTGAATGAATTAATTCGGTCCTAAATTTCCTCTGTCGAGTTAAATTCAAGACTAGAACCAACTAATTAATGGCCAATTAATTAGAGGCATTAAACACAATTCATTCAAATGAATTCAAATAGAGAAATCAAGTGCAATAATATCAATTAATTAATAGAAATAATCCTAAATGTGGTCTTAACCCCTAAACAACTAAATTTAGCCCATCATCATTATACAACAATACATCAAACCCAACATTACAGCCCAATGAACTATGAAAAGGAGGAAGAAAACATATATGAAACTCGTTGTTGCCGAATTCCTGACTCTTGCCTCGAACTTAGTGCTCTCGAGCCTCGAGATCCTCTCTCGAATACTTTCGATCATCCTCTATAGGTCCCAAGAAGGTAAGAAATCGTAAAATTGGGCTAAAATTTGATGAATATATAGCTCCAGACGCTGCAAGTCGAGATGCTAGGCACAACATCGAGACGTTGCACCAAACACACTGTTTCATTAAACGCGCATGCCCTTAGTGTCGACACTGAGGGTAGCATCGCAACACTTTGGATGGAGATGGAATTGTGCGCTCCTTTCTAGTGTCAAGACGCCACAGGGCAGCGTCGAGAGCTAGCCCTAGGGTTTGCAACTCCAAATAAGGAATTTTGATGCCATTTTAAGCGTCTTGACGCCAACCTCTCGGCCTCAACAGCTCATGTAGCCTCAATTTTCATACTTAGACTCCAAAATTGATCCCTTTAGGATCCAAAATCAAAACATAGCTCCAAATTCATTCATTCTGCTCGGTTTCGTGAAATACATGAATAGCCCACATAAAAGGTCACATTTACACCTCAAATAGCTAGAATTTAAGGCTAAATTATAGCACTAGGTTAGTGCTATCAAATACCCCCACACTTACACTTTTGCTAGTCCAGAGCAAAACAAAATAAAACTCTCTTTAAAAAGATAAATGTCTCAGAAAATTTCATACATAAGTGACTCCATTCTTAGTGGTCTCAGCAGTGGAATTAGAAAACAAGGAACAATGATATAAGAACATGCCAAAATCACGAGCAATTTAAATAGAACTCTGAATTCTTTGTGTGTGTGTGTGTACAACCTAAATATCGACTTATTTACTAATCCAGAGCAATGTTATGAATTCCTGCATTCATCTTCCCCCTACACTGGCTTGAAAGACTCAAGTCAGTTCCCTCACAATCAAGAAAGTAATACTAAACGGGTGCCTGAATCACTATGGGTTAGTACTCCCCCACGCTTGCTTTTTACAATAAATCAGGGGCGCTAGCTTTCACACTTCTATCGTAGGGACCTTTATCCAAAGCACTTGGTCAATCGATGGCCTGACTTATTACGATAGAGGTAGCTCTTTTTACCTCGAACACTTCAGCTCATCGTGAGTTTCTTTTATTTCTTTTCTTCACTAAATTTTTTTTTTTGAGCTCATTTTTCATTTTTTTTTTTGCAAGCAAATACACACTTTTTCTTACGCCTAAGCTCAATATTACAAACTATCTCACAAGTTCACTTACAAACTAAGCCTTAAGCCTATCGGAGTGACAACAAACTTCTAGAAAACATAACACTCTTCTAAATGTTCAACTTATCAACATTAGGCTAAGTGCTCAACAATATGCAAAAATTTCAAAGCAAAATTTTTAAATTATTCAGATCCCAACATGCTCAAATTCCACATAATCAAGCAAAAACAATCCATTAAAGAGCTCAAATCATGAAATTTCATAATCACCAAAGCATGTAATATCCTAAAACAACACTATAACTCACAAAACTCAATCAACCAATAAAAATTTCAATTCAAGTACAAAATCCACAAATCAAATCAAAATCTCTCCTCACATAAGCATAGCACCATTCCCCCCACACTTAAACCAAACATTGTCCTCAATGTTTACACCTAAGCAAATTAAGCAAGTAAAGAAGACAAATGAAAAGAATAAGGGTAATAGTACTTCCCTGAAATTAAGAGACCTCCACTAATGAGCACAATGGACTCCAACCTCCATAAGGAATTGTAAAGCAACATGGACCTCAAGCTCTTGAAACATAGAAAACTAAGGCAAGAGCAACTTTATTCAACTAAACAACACAAAACAAGCAAAAACAACTAATAAACCTTTGGGTTGCCTCCCAAGAAGCGCTTGTTTAGCGTCATTAGCTCGACATTCGCTAAACACTTCTCAAGGTGGCTCAAAGATAAAGAAGTTAACATCATCCCTTCTTCCTGCATTATGAATACCAACACCACAATCTCCCATAGTTTTATCATTAGAATAACCAATCAAAAACTAAGATAAAGAATTATGTTCAATAGGAAAAGGAATAGAATTACCTTGAGCACCTAAAACAATCATCTCCTCGTGATTCCCATCTAGGATAGGACTCGAACGAGGAGGCAAAACATAATCATGCTCATCACTCTCCACAGACAAATCATTCACAAATAGATTTTCAAATTCATTTTTCTCAAAACTCATCTTCCTATCAAGCATGCTATCATGATTACAAGCAAAGAAATCATTATTCTCTAGAAAATCATCCAACACATGTTTGATATTCAAAACCTTCTGAGCACCCCTCACTTAAAAGATTAGCTTAAAAAATAGACTCACTTAACGCACTCTCAATAAGCATACAGTCGAGTTGAATAGGTAAATCAACCTCAACATCTCTATTCTCAAATAAAAAAGCAATCATCAACAAACACATTTTCAACATCAACATAATCAACATACATATCATCATAACCAATCTCATCACTAACTCCATAATTTTTAGAAAGAGAAACAGAAGAAGAAGCAAAAGAAGATAAATCAATACGAGCATCATGCAAACTAAAATCAACTAGCCTAACAGATTATTTCTCCACAACAGAAGGAGAAACCTCAACAAGTTCAACCCTAAAACATTTATCTCTATTTTCAAAAGCATCTAAAGGGTAAAAATTGTTGAACCTTACCTTCTCATCGTCGACTTGCAATGTCAATATACCTCGGCTCATGTTGATTCCACTCTTCTTGTAGCCAAGAACAACCTTCCCAAGATAATGGGGATCTCCTCATCTTCTTCCATTCACGGACTGCAAAATCAACAGGAAAAATAAACTTGTTAACTTTAACAAGGACGACTTCAATTATACCTTTCGGTTTTGCAATTGACCGATCAGCGAGCTGAAGTCATATCGTGGTAGGCTGAATTTCCTACCATCCAAGTCTCATGTGGACAAAATAAGGCATTAAATTGATACTAGACCCCAAATCATGTAAAGCTCTATCAATAGTTAAATTTCCAATTGAACAAGGACTAGAAATACTTCTTGGATCACTAAGTTTCAGTGGCATCTTCTTCTCCAAAATTGTCGTGCTTGTCTCAGACACATTGAGCACTGCATTCACCTTGAACTTCTTCTTCTTTGAAAGCATCTACTTCATGAATCTCCCGTAGTTTGACATCTTTGCAAGAGCATCTACAAGAGGGGTGTTGATGTGTAATTTTTTGAACATTTCAAGAAAATAAGCAAATTGAGCATCTAATTTAACATCTTTAAATCTATGAGGATAAGGCAACTCTCTGTGGTTGAATGTCAGGCATTAGCCAAGCCTCTTAAGAGGACTGATGTGTGCACACCAATCTACTGTTCTACACTTCGATGCCTCAAACTTCTCTCCCCTCGTTAGCTCTTGGAAAGTTTTTTCTTTCAACTTTTCATCTTTTTTCTCCAATTTCTTCTCCTCACCTTCATTTTTTTTCTTATCCCTGGAACCAACACACACATCAGCAGAACTAAAATGAAGAGAAGGGTGGGTGTACATGCAAGCATTGTAACTGGGTCCCGCTTATCAACGTGATGGCTTTGTGGTCGGTGTACACGCAAGCGCACCCGATCGAAGTAATAATAAAACGTTATTCCTACCGAGTATCGTATCCACAAAGATTTGTTTTAATTCAATTAATTACCGCAAATAATCTCACTTAGCTTTATTTAGACAATATAAATCAAAAGCAAACAGGAAATTGAACAACTAATCCTAGAAAGCAAAAGATAAATGGGAGACACAAATCGAGAGTTAATTCTATGGGTGTTGATTTCATTCTTGGACCTTAATTTAATTGATTAAGCTAGCAATTAGGCAAAATCAACCGTTCAATTCATAAGTCTAGAAGCCTAAGTACATGAAATCTCCTGTCGGTCTTCTCCAATTCTCAAGCATTGATTAATTAACCTAGGTGTCCCTTGCGCTAGATAATTAACACAAGACATTAAGACTTTCCATTAAGGACCTCTATCGATTAATTATTAGCCCTATTGTCACTCAGGTAATTAACCAATTGTCGTGCATTCGATTCTAGCCTAAGTTTCTTCCTGTTGAGTTTTTCACTTAGAAACAAATCAATTAAACGGTGCTCAATTAATCAATCTTCATCACCAACTATAATTAATTAACCAATACTCCCGTTGTCACTCGGGTAGTTAATTAATTATGCATTAAGCTAAACTAGGTTTCCTCTGTCCAATTAATTAAAAAACACAATCTAAAAGTATTAAGTCTAAAATGCATAAATGAATATAAACACTAATTAAGCCACAATCATAATCTAATTAGGCAAATTAAGTGCAATGGTCTAAGAATTACAACATCCCATAGGAATTAGAGAATTAATTACTCATGTTCAACAATTACAACCATAATTCCCTAATTACAACCTAATCTAAATGCTGAAAATAAAGAAAAAGGGAAGGAATGTTTAAGTCGATATCGATCTTGCATTCTCGAGGCGATCTACCATGAACCCGAGCTCTAAAATCTTTAACATAGCTCTAAAATCCACCAAAGATGCTCTGAAATTGAGATTGGGATGAAACTTATCAATTTGGTCTCCCTTTAGACGAACAGAATGCGATGTATTTATTCTACCTATCGATTTGGCCTCCTATTGCAACGTTGTCCCAAAATGCAATCGTTTTCTTATGCGCATAGAGGTAGCATTGTAACGCTATAAGTAGCGTTGTAATGCTATGGACAAAACTCTCCTCTGTGTTTTGAGCATCGAGGCCAGCATTGTGACGCCACCTGATGGCGTTGTAATGCTATAGACAGCATCTCAACGTTGTCCCCTCGGCTTTGGCTACCAAATTGAGCTGCAATAGAGCATTGAGATGCACTTAGACAGCGTCGCAACACTCTTCCCTATTCTCAATACTTCATAAATCATCTCTTTTCTTCTTGGCTCTCCAAAATGGCCCAATTTAGCTCCATTAGTTACTAAATACTCCCGAACACTCAATTTTTCTCGACAGATTACTCCTGCACACTCTTCAAATTCAACGCTGAAAGTGTGGCGATTGACTGATTGACTCCTGCAGTAGATAGTTTTTTCAACGTGTTAGTTAATGAAGCTATTTGAGCTTTAATGCACTCACCTCATCTATCTCATAGATGCACGCAGTGGATTTCAAAGAGGATGAACGGTCTAATGGCCACTAGTAATTGGTTGCAACTATCTCTTCCAACAGAGCGTGTGCTTCATCAACTGTCTTTGCCAGAATGCTCCTTCCTACACTGGTATCAAGAATGGTCTTAGTACTAGCAAATAAACCATTATAGAATAATTGTACCTACAACCAATCTGAATAACCATTAGCTCTCGTACAATTGCTCTCTATCGAGCTGGTGGAATGTCCCAATCTCCGTTCTCATCTTCGTTGTTTTTGTTAAGGGGAAAAACTTCATCAGGAAGGCCTGGGCCAACTTGTCTCATGAAGATATGCTACCTGACTTTAGGGATTCAAGTCGGTCATTTTCTTTATCTTGTTACGAGAAAGGAAATAGCCTTAGTATAATTGCATCAAAGGAAACACCGTTCAACTTTATTGTGCCATAAATCTCTAAGAAAGATCTGAGATGCGAATGTGGGTCCTCTAACGGATGTCTCTTAAACAAATTGTCCCACTCATAAGTGTAATTTAGGATGCATTTTAAGGACATATTATTGCACTTTTAAAGGTCTTATCGAATACTTTCATGCAATTAAGTGTTTATTTTCAAGGATTGAGCAATTGAGGGTAAACTTGGCAAAGGAGGAGAAAAAAGGGCAAAAGAGTCATTTTGGAGGCATAATTTAGAATTTGGGAGAAAGAGGAGTTGAGGAACAAGTTGCAAGACTCGTGAGGGTAGCGTTGCAACGTTGTTGGTAGAGTTGCAACGCTACCACAAATTGTAAATAATTAATAAAGAGACAGTGTTGCAACGCTGCCCACTGTCTATAAATAAGAAGTTGTACATTCATGTAAAGGGAGTCGTTTTGAGAGTCTATAACCCTAATTTCGATAAAGGGCACTATTTTGGGACCTAGAAAGTACTTTGTAGAGCTAAGGAGGAGACTCAAGGATCGAGATCGGGAGACATCACGACGGGAACGAGTGTGGCACACGTCGTCCAAGTTTTCTCTTTTCCCCTTACTCTGTTTCCTTCAAATTTAGGATTCTTTTGAGTTGAACATCTTGTATTAATTTGAGTATTTCAGACTCTTGGATGGTTGTGATTGTAGAACTTACATTTGATTTTGAGTTGTTATATATCGTAACGTTATTTATGCATCTTTGTGTTTATACTCGTAACTTTTAGCCAAAGTTAGTTTTTAGAATTTGAGTTTAAGCTTGAAAGTGTAGAACTTCAATTGAGATGTGGTTGCATAACTAATAATGGAGTATTGCATGAGAATGAATATTTTGTTATTAGATGTCCTTATAGAAACACCGTTAATGTCATGCATAAGTAGTAAAAATAGACTGAAAGGGTGATTTATTACTTATGGATGAGTTCAATTGAGCTTGAAAAAATCAATTAGATAAATTAGAAATTATTGGCTTATAGTATTGCATGTTATAACTTTTATTAGTCAAATTAAATTTGTGCTTCATGTTAATTCAATGTTCAGTGTCTCTCTAAATTGACTCCAACCTTGTAAATATTTAGCTTAGTTTTATATTCTTGTTTCAATCTAAGTTTAGGTTCTCTAAATAAAATTAGGTGTGAGTAACTATGGTACTTAATCAAATCTAAGAACTCCAATCCCTGTGGATGACCCTAGCCACTATTATTGTAAAATATTTAGAGGTCCGATTTATAAATTAATCTAATAAGAGCCTTCGAAAATTGGTGTCGTTGCTGGGGATTGACATATTTTAGTTTAATTAATATCGTGGAGAAAGTGCTTCATTTTAATTTAGAGTGTAAAATAGGCATGCTATGTAAATTATGCAAATTAATTTGTGTAAATTTTGTAAATTGCTTGTAGTATATGTGTTTTATTTTATTTTTCTTGTTCTTGTATCATATGTATAGTTTGTGCCTTGTAAAATAATTTTTTTTTTTTTTGTAGTTTCTATAAGTATTTTCAATTATTTAATTTGTCGTCTTACATCCTTTGGTACTAATTTTTTATTTTGTTTAATTCTTCCTATTATTTACTAACGTAAATTTCTTTTGTGAGTTTTGGATGCAAGGAAACTCGAGGAGCAAAGGATCAATTTGTGTTTGCAAATAACTAGTTGTAAATTAATAAAAAAAAAGAAAAAAAAGAATTTCACGCGTTCTACAGCAGTAGGCCGTGAGGACAACATTACAACGTTGTCCCTAGCTATGCAATGCTGTCACGAATTTTGGGATTGAAATTTCAGATTTTGCACGTGAAGGAAACCCATTTTTTGCCCTAACCCGAGCGTTGTTTCTTCCTTTCTCTTTTCCTACTCAACTTACTGCAAATCTCCTTAGATCTTTTTGATTTTCCACTCACCCAACCCTCATAGATCACGTATTTGTGCGAATTTTTCAGGATTAACAACTTTTGGAAGAAGAAAATACCCAAATCAGTAGGTATTGTTCATCAATCCATGGGTTATATTGCAGCAAGGAGTTGGTACTCTTCTTCTTTCTTTTGACTTCTTTTATGCTTAGAAAAGTTTTAATTCACTTTATAAGTTTAGATCTACATTGTTTGGGTGT
This sequence comes from Trichosanthes truncata, assembly GCA_033996785.1. Classification (NCBI taxonomy): domain Eukaryota; kingdom Viridiplantae; phylum Streptophyta; class Magnoliopsida; order Cucurbitales; family Cucurbitaceae; genus Trichosanthes; species Trichosanthes truncata. The sequence goes on along the minus strand of JAWPNB010000003.1, from coordinate 29,746,085 downwards.
ATTTTGTTGGTGGATCTAAAATTGTGGAGAAGAAGATTGGATATTTCGGAGTTTTTTAAGTGTCTCAAAGTAGAATCTTGTTGTAAAAGTTGGTTTAAAGTGTTGAAATTGTTGAATTTTCGTGGATTTGAGAAGAAGTTTGAGGTTTGTGTTGTGGGTTGTGGGTTGATTAATTGAAATATTGGGATTTTTTTGCTTGTGGAAAAAATTTTGAACAAGAATAGGATAATGAGCTCAAAAAGGGCAAGAGCTTCATCTTCATCATCTAGTGGAGGATTTGATGCCCACAAATTTAAAGAAAGAGAAGCTGCAGAGAGATATCAAGGGTATGTAGTCTCTCGAGCACTAGTGCCTGAGCCAGGCATAGTCCCTGACGATTCCCATCATAGGTAGTTATACCAGAATATTGTGTAGAGAAGTTGGCAGATGTTAGTACAACAGCCTGAAGATGGGGTCATGTCAGTGGTTAAAGAATTCTATGCAAACATGAAGGAGGATGAATCTCACTTCTATGTGAGAGGACGACGGGTTAATTTTGACTCTACGACCATTAATATGTACTATGGGTTGCCCAACTTTGATCGGGATGAGTACAATTAGTATGCCAGTGAGCAGGTCAACCCAGAACAAATGATTGCAGAACTAGCACAGCCAGGAACAACTTGGGTGACTAGGAGAGGTGTGGTCATTAAATTTAAAACAACAAACTTCAAGGTAACCAACAAGATCTGGCACAGTTTTATCTGTGCCTAGTTGCAGTCAGTGGCCCATATGAGCGATGTCACGAAAGAGAGGGTCATCCATCTCTTTGCTATTTCCACTGGGAGGAGCATAAACGTGGGAAAAGTGATATTCCATTCCATCTGCCACGTGAGGAGAGATAATAATACAGGTGGTTTGGGCCAACCATCACTCGACACCGCTCTGTGCAAGAATGCAGGGGTCACCTGGACCCCTGAAGATAAGTTAGTTCATCCCAAGGGAATTATGGATAAGAATTATATCATGGGCTTCAGAGGAGGGAATGAAGAAGCCGAAGAAGGCCATGATGAGGATGAACATGAGTAGAACATGGTGAGAGGAGATAGGAAGAACCTCACCCACAACCTGTACTAGTGGGTTATTAGGGCATCTATGAGGTGATGTTTGCTATGGATGAGAGGTACATGAGGTAGGAGAAAAAATTTCATAGGTAGGAGGAAAGATTCCAAAGGCAGGAGGAACGATTCCAGCAGCAAGAAGAGAGAGAAAGTTAACGAGATCGACGTATGAGGTGCAACCATCGACACAATGAGGCACACCACCAGCATCTTTATGAGTGCATGCCTCAAATGGCATGCATGAACATGGAGCTTCCTCAGCTTCCACAGCCTTATGTTTCCTCTAAGGTGGAATGAGAGCACTACACTTGCTCAAGACAATATCATTTTTTTTTCTTTCTCACTATATCTTTATTTTCATCATTCCTCTCTATTTTATTTGTATTATTATTTTTTCTCATTGTTATTCTTCTCACCCCTATTTGCTGCTACTATTATCCCTCTATTGTCTTTTTTTGTAGTTGTATAATTATTCTCATCATCTTATTTTGCTACATTGAGGACAATGTAAATTTTAAGTTTGGGGGTGTGGGTTATCTTTTGTATTTGGAGAGATACTTTGTAGATATTTTGGCATTATGATGTTCTTTGAAGATGATTGATTCTCTGTGAAACTCTTCCTTTTTAAATATGATGAAAGTAAAAATTTGAGAAATTTTTGACTTTTTGCTGAATGATGAGCTTAAATTTGTATGCTATGACTATGATAATCTTTGATGATACCTAGTTCTGAATATGAGACAATTGCATTAGTAGGATTTGTGATTAGGAAGTGAATGCAAGATAGAGATAAATTGGATCATTGACTTCCTTGAATTCTTGATGCACTTAGCTTATTCTTGGTTGGACTGGAATGCTTGGAATAGGATTATTTTGTCCAGAAATTTATTGTCACTTTGATAGGTTTAAGATTTGATTGGGAGATGGTCTTGCATGATTAGAAGAATAAATTGAACCTAGGAAGCCTTAGCAAAACCTTAAAAAACAATTATGCATAAGGTAGATAAGTAAGCAATTAAGTGAGAGATACTCCTACTTCCAAGAGTGGATTGAGTAACCAGTGGCGGTCATGATACCCATAATTTCCACTGCATGAAAAATCTACCTAGGATGTGAGTATACTGACAGGCGACTTGTGCTTGTAGTTAGCTACTTTCACCACAAAGTGTTAGTATGTTGGAACAAAGGTGCAAGTGACTGAAGGATCCTTTCAAGAAAAGAAGTAATAAATAGAATAAAAAGCAAGTTTGGGGGCTTGTAAATGGGTAAATGCCTTGGTAAAAGTGAAGCCTTTTAATCATGACAGTAAATTGAAAGATTAAATCTTAGGACCAGTGTAGGGAGAAGATGAATGGATGACTTAATAAAATTGTTTCAGGGGTTGTAAAGACTAGACCAAGAAAAGCTATTACACACTCAAGGAATGAATGAATTCAATTTTTAACTTCTTGAGAAAATTTGTTATCATGAATCTTTGCTGTGTAATCCTTAGCTTTCAAAATTGCTGAGATTGGAGTCAATAACATTATCTGTTGTTTTAATGTTTATTTTGTGATTTGCTCAAGGACTAGCAAATATTTAGGTTTGGGGGTATTTGATAAGTGTAATTTAGGAATCATTTTAGAAGACATATTATTACACTTTTAAAGGCCTTATTGAATACCTTCATGCACTTAAGTGATTATTTTGCAGGAATCGAGCAATCAAGGGTAAAATTGGCAAAGGAGAAGACAAATGGGCAAAATAGTCATTTTGAAGGATTAATTTAGCATTTGGGCGAAAGAGGAGTTGAGGAACAAGTTGAAAGACCCGTAAGGGTAGCATTACAATGCTGTCAGGAATTGTAAATATGGAATAAAGGGACAACGTTGCAATGTTGCCCCTAGCGTTGCAACGGTGCCCACTGTCTATAAATAAGAAGTTGTACATTCGTGTGAAGGGAGTCGTTTTGAGAGCCTATAACCTTAATTTCGATAAGGAGCATTGTTTTGGCACCTAGAGAGCACTGTGGAGAGCTAAAGAGAAGACTCAAGGCTCTATATCGCGGGACATCACAATGGGAACTAGTGTGGCACACGTCGTCTAGTTAGTTTTTCTCTTTTCCCCTTACTTTGATTCCTTCAATTTTAGGATTCTTTTGAGCTGAACATCTTGTATTAATTTGAGTATTTCAGACTCTTGGATGGTTGTGATTATAGAACTTACATTTGATTTTGAGTTGTTATATATCGAACGTTATTTTTGCATCCTTATGTTTATGCTCGTAACTTTTGGCCAAAGTTAGTTTTTAGAATTTGAGTTTTAGCTTGAAAGAGTAGAACTTGAATTGGGATGTGGTTGGATAACTAATAACAGAGTATTGCATGAGAATGAATATTTTTTTATTAGATGTCGTTATAGAAACCCGTTAATTGAATTAAGCTTATGGATGAGTTGAATTGAGCTTGAAAAAGTCAATTAGATAAATTAGAAATTCTTGGCTTATAGTGTTGCATGTTATTACTTTTCTTAGTCAAATTAAGTTTGTGTTTCAAGTTAATTCAATCTTCAATGTCTCTCCTAAATGGACTCCAACCTTGTAAATATTTAGCTTAGTTTTATATTCTTGTTTCAATCTAAGTTTAGGTTCTCTAAATAAAATTAGGTGTGAGTAACTATGGTACTTAATTAAATCTAAGAACTCCAATCCCTGTGGATGACCCTAACCACTATTATTGCAAAATATTTAGAGGTTCGGTTTATAAATTAATCTGATAAGAGCCTTCGACAAGCCCTTTCATCACCCACACCATTTGAATCAGCCCCGTCTTTAGCTCGAAATTATTCTCTTGGATGGGCGCGTTCACAACCCTGGAATGGTCCATTCAGAATATGAGCTAGAAATAGTCACGGATCGATTTCCTCTCTTCCTCATTACATTATGCCATAGTGATTCAAGAATTCTTCTCCTTCTTCAACCTCCTACAAGTCCTGTCAATTTCAAGGTCTAAAGGAAGAAGTTTAGCCTCCGTATCACTATGCATATATGCAATACACGACCTCATTAGAAACACAAAACTAAACAAATATAAACAACAAAAACAATGAAACTCAGAAAAGCAAGGAAACACGAATATATACCAAAAACAAACAAAACCCCTAAACTAACTTTTCCTACTTTCTTCCTAATATTAACCAAATCAAAAGAAACCGCCTCATTCTCCCGCAATGGCACCAAAAACTTGTTCGATGTCACGCAAGCGTACTCGATCAAGTAATAAAACAGTAAGTATACAGAGTATCGAATCCACAGGGAGGCGTATAATGAGGTCTTTTTAATTTGATTAATTATTAAGAGTACTGAAAATTATAATTATTTAGGGAAAATGCTAAACAAAAGGATGCTTTGAAAACAAACTCTAAACTAGGAAGCAATTAAAATAGTAGTGGAGACAACAATTAAGGAGAAGTTTAGGGGATCAAGCACACATTCAGATACAATTATGGTTAATTGCAATTGCCATTTAATTTACTCTATCGAATTCATAAACCTCAAGCAAAAATGGTTGCAATCTCCTGTCGGTCTCAATCGAACATGCTAAATTAATTATTAACCTAAGTGTCCTTACCGTAAAATTAATTAATCTAATTGAATTAAGTCCGCTCGTTATTAGCCTCACCCGTCAATTGTTAATCCTATGTCACTTAGGCAGAATTAAGGCATTGAATGAATTAATTCGGTCCTAAATTTCCTCGGTCGAGCTCAATTCAAGACTACAATCAACAAATTAATGGCTAATTAATTAGAGGCATTAAACACAATTCTTTCAAATGAATTCAAATAGAGAAATTGAGTGCAATAATATCAATTAATCCATAGAAGTAATCCTAAATGTGTTGCTAATCCCTAAATAACTAAATTCAGCTCATCATCATTATAGAACAGTACATCAAACCTAACATTATAGCCCAATGAACTACGAAAAAGAGGAAGAAAACATATACGAAACCCATTATTGCCGAATTCATGACTCTTACCTCAAGATCTGCTTCCGATTACTTCGATCGTCCTCCATAGGTCTCAAGAAGGTAAAAAATCGTACAACAAGGCTAAAACCCTACATTCGTCTCTCCAAATTTGGTCTCAAAACAATGAATATATAACTTTAAACATTGGAGCATCAAGACGATAGGGACAGCGTCTCGACACTGCACCAAACGCACTGTTTCAATAAGCGCGCGCACCCTCAGTGTTGAGATGCTGAGGCAACATCGTAACGCTCTGAATGAAGATGGCATTGCGCAAGTCGGGAGCCTAGCCCTCATATTTGCAACTCTAAATAAGGCGTTTTGACGCCATATTGAGCATCTTGACACCAACCTCTCGACCCTAATTCTAACGACCCTATAGGCTTAACACGCTACCTAAGAGTCATTACTAAGTCACGTCGCTATATTACCGAAAATTTCGGCAGCATAACGACGTAACTACGCGAAAACCAAAAATTTGACCCTTACCTGATAAGACATAGAAAAACACACTTCTAAGATTTTCAAACAACCTCCTAGCATCCAACAAACTTCTCAATATGATGCTAGGGTTCAAACAGCAGAAACCAAGTGAATTCAAACATAAAAAGCCAAATACACGTGCACGATTTACAAAGAAAGGTTAAAAGACCCTGGAACATCCTCCTAAACATTTAAAAACTCGACATGAGTTCTATGTACATCCAGAAACATAAAAGAAGCGGAATGGCAATCGCTCGGCTCCCATGACTCGAGTAGCTGATCTCCGGTCACGCGCTAGGGCCGATCTTAGCCTTACCTGAAAACATTTTTTAAAAGGAAAAGGGTGAGTATTAACGAATAATACTCAGTAAGTAACTCATAGTTTCAAAATAAGAGTTTCAATCGCATGCAACATGTCATTTTTAAATCATAAAACCATCGTAAACCATCGCTTTAGTAGGGGACCTAAAATTCGTTTTATAAACCATGTACTTTTCCTCGCGACTCTCGTGAACGATTAAATTCTCCCGAGGGCCTCGTGAATAGTCCGAAGACATAATTTTCCATCGAATAGAGTCCTCCCCTAACTCTGAGAGTTGAGCTCGAAAGCTAACATACATCGTGGAGTCCGAAGACTCAGCCCGAAGGCTACCATCGTGGAGTCCGAAGACTCAAGCCCGTCGGCTACCATCGTGGAGCACTCTCGAACCCCGGGAGCATAGAGAGTCCGAAGACTCGGGTTCCCTCATAACCCACATAAAACTTTTGGGAGAATTATCGTCACGGCCTTACATAAATCTTTTCATGAGCACACAACACATGCATGAGGTCCCGCTCGTTTTAGAACATACTCATGAATGCATAAGTCAAGGCAATCGCATTTCAAAAACATACATATCATTTCCATCCTTTTTAACATGAAAACTCAAATAGAACTCATGGACCTAGCGTATAAAGGAATATACATATAAAACACTTTCTTTCTTAAATACTTAACATGAAAAAAAACATAAACTTTCAAAGTAAATATAGGGCTAGCTCTAGGTTTCGAAAACTTCTTTCGTTGTGAGATCCCTTACCTTAAATCTTTACTTACTAAAATACCCTTTCTCCACTAATAATGAGCTTCTCGAGTCCCCACTCCAAGTACAATCCAAGGTCCTCGACAAATCACCTAAAAAGTGTCCTAAACAGGTCTTAAACCATCCGAATTACGCTAAAACGCATTCTAACATTAATAACTCGACGAAACGGACCAAATGGCAAAATTTACCCAAATCGTAACACGATCGTAACGGGGACTGTTCGGGCTCGAAAATTGGAATCGGAGACGGCGGCGCGTTGCCGGCGCGTGCGGCGGCGCGTGGAACTTCCGGCAGTGCGTGAACCGCGCGTGAAGGCCGGATTTCGTGCGAGGCTCGCGGATCTGGGTTTTTCGGCAGCTGGGGTTGGTTCACGAGTTGCAGAACCGACGAGGAGGCGCTCGTTCAGCGGTGCGTACGACGGGGTTGCGAATTGGAACTTCCGGCGAGCTGATCGGTGGTTAGATAGACAGGTCCGGCGACTGCAACCATACTCCGACCGACGTGCTGCTGTAGGATCTTCGATTGAGGTGGGATCGAAGGATTGGCCGGTGGACGAAGAAGAAGAAGAAGAAACCGCCGGTGGAGAGGTATTCGGCCGAGAAGCTCACGGCAAGGAAGAAGAAGAAGAAGACCGGCGAGCTGAGGTTGGTCGGCGGCTGCTGCTCGAAGAGGAAGAAAAAGAAGAAGAAGAAGGGTGGAGATGGGTGTTCGGTCACAGAGAGAGAGAGAGAGTTCGGTGAGGGAGAAGAAGGGAAAGAAAAAAAATAAGAAAAAAAATAAAAAAAATAATTATAAAAATAAATAATTATAAATAATAATAAAATAATATTATAAAATCAAAAATATCTTCTCTATAAATGACCATAATACCCTTTCCTTTTCCAAAAATCACCAAATTACCCTCAAAGCAAATAAATTCTTAATAAAACTTTACCAAAACAACATTTTAAACTTACCCAAAACGTCTCGGGTGTTACATTCTTCCCCCCTTAAAAACTTTCGTCCCCGAAAGTTCCTAGTCTTGGAATAGTTCAGGATACTTGGCTTGCATTTCATCTTCACGCTCCCAAGTAGCCTCTTCCATCCGATGGTTCTGCCAGAGCACTTTAACCAAATTAATCTCTCGGTTACGAAGGGTCTTACAATCTCTTGCTAGAATTCGAGTCGGCCGTTCTTCATAACTCATATTTTCATTCAACTGTAATGGCTCGTAGTCAATCACATGCGAAGGGTCCGGCACGTACTTTCTTAACATCGAGACATGGAATACATCATGGACCGCAGAGAGGGATGGCGGTAATGCCAATCTATAAGCCACAGGGCCTATTCGCTCAAGAATCTCGAACGGCCCTATAAACTGCGGACTTAACTTTTCTTTCCGGCCGAACCTCAACACTCCTTTCATCGGAGCCACTTTAAGAAACACATGGTCGCCTACTTCGAATTCTAGATCCCTTCGTCTTGTGTCAGCGTAGCTCTTCTGTCTACTCTGTGCAGTCTGCATTCTTACCCTGATTTTCTGAATAGCATTGTTCGTGACTTGAACTAACTCTGGCCCCAAAAGCTGTCGTTCACCGACCTCATCCCAATATATTGGGGTCCTACATCTCTTACCATACAAAGCTTCAAACGGTGCCATCCCTATAGTAGCCTGATAACTATTGTTATAGGCAAACTCCATCAGGTGCAAGTAAGTATCCCAACTACCTGGGAAATCCAACGCACATGCACGTAACATATCCTCCAAAACTTGATTCAATCGCTCGGTCTGTCCGTCCGTTTGGGGATGAAAAGAAGTGCTAAAATCCAGCTGAGTACCCAGAGCTTTCTGTAAGCCTCTCCAAAAGTTAGAAGTAAAACGGGCATCCCTGTCCGAGACAATTCTAGCAGGAACTCCGTGCAGTCGCACTATTTCCTGCATATAGATTTGCGCCCATTTCTCTGTAGAATAGGTAGACTTACCCAAAAGAAAATGCGCCGATTTGGTAAGCCTATCCACGATGACCCAAATCACCGTGTAACCTTTCATCGTTCTGGGTAACCCAACAATGAAATCCATAGAGATTTCATCCCATTTCCACAAAGGCACATTCAATGGTTGCAACAATCCTGCCGGCCTCTGTCTGGGCGCTTTAACCTGTTGACATACTAAGCACTTACTGACAAACTCCGCTACATCCTTTCTCATACTGTGCCACCAGAAAATCTGTTTTAGGTCTTGATACATCTTGGTACTACCAGGATGCATCGAAAATGGCGAACTATGCGCTTCGGTCATAATCTCATTCTTCAATTCATCAATATTAGGTACACATAATCGCCCTTGATATAGAAGTCCACCATCTGGAGACACAGAAAACTCTTGAGCTTGCTCAGTGCCGATTTGTCGTAGCTTTTCCATTAAACTAAGATCCAATCGCTGAGAGACTATAATACGTTGCCTCAAAGTTGGTTGTACAGTCAACTGAGCTAAGCGTGTAGTCGCTTCACCTATCAAAACTGCAATTTCAGCATTCTCCATCTCTGCCTGTAGCTCATCCTGACTAGTGATCTGAGCTGAAGTATGTACAGTCTTTCTACTGAGTGCATCTGTGACAACGTTTGCCTTACCAGGATGATAAAGAATTTCTAGTTCGTAGTCTTTTACCAGCTCTAACCATCTACGTTGTCGCATGTTCAACTCTTTTTGTGTAAACAAGTACTTCAAACTCTTATGGTCCGTGAAGATCTGAATCTTCTCACCATACAAATAATGCCTCCAGATCTTCAAGGCGAAGACAACTGCAGCCAACTCCAAATCATGGGTTGGATAGTTTTGCTCGTGACTTTTTAACTGGCGAGACGCATAGGCTATAACCATTCCACGTTGCATCAACACTGCTCCTAGCCCTTTCCTCGATGCATCAGTGAAAACTACAAATCCACCTGTTCCCTCAGGCACAGAAAGAACAGGGGCTAATACCAATCTCTGTTTAAGTGTCTGGAAACTTGCTTCACACTCGTCAGTCCAGACGAATGACTTGCTCTTGCGAGTTAGTTGAGTCAAAGGCGTAGCTATCTTAGAGAAATCCTGGATGAACCGTCTATAGTAACCTGCTAGACCCAAGAAACTCCGTACTTCAGTAACTGTAGTCGGACGAGGCCATAGCGTTACAGCCTCTACTTTCGCTGGATCTACGGAAATCCCTGCCCTTGACACTACGTGTCCTAAGAAAGACACCTTTTTAAGCCAAAACTCGCACTTGGAGAATTTCGCGTACAACTGGTTCTCCTTCAAAGTCGTCAACACTCTTCTCAAATGCTCTTCATGTTCTTTCTCAGTTTTAGAGTATACAAGGACGTCATCAATGAATACAATCACGAAAGCATCTAGGAACTCCTTGAATACTCTATTCATCAAGTCCATAAAAACTGCAGGGGCGTTAGTCAAACCAAAAGACATCACCGTGAATTCAAAATGTCCATATCGTGACCTAAATGCCGTCTTAGGGATGTCTCTTTCTCTGACCCTCAACTGATGGTACCCTGACCTCAGATCAATCTTTGAAAACACCGACGCTCCCTGTAACTGATCAAAGAGGTCGTCGATACGAGGAAGAGGGTACTTATTCTTAATCGTAACTTTGTTCAACTCCCTGTAATCAATGCACAGTCGCATGGTTCCATCTTTCTTCTTTACAAACAAGACCGGTGCTCCCCAAGGAGACACGCTAGGTCGAATAAAACCTTTATCCAATAGGTCCTGCAGTTGCAACTTCAGCTCCTTCAATTCCGCTGGTGCCATTCTATAAGGAGCTTTAGAGATAGGAGCGGTTCCTGGTTCAAGTTCTATGGTGAAATCTATTTCTCTCACGGGAGGCAACCCTGAAAGATCTTCAGGAAACACATCTAGAAATTCATTCACCACAGGCACAGACGATGCGTGAACCTCGGTGTGTCTCACTTCCACAACTCTAGCTAAGATACCCCATGATCCCTTAAAAACTAGCTTTCTCGCTTTAAGAGCAGATATCACTCTTGGATTAACTCCAGTTCTAGTCCCCTTAAACTTATAACTGGCCTGTTTTGGTGGCGTGAACACCACTTCTTTACGAAAACAATCAATATTAGCATGGTTCAAAGCCAGCCAATCCATGCCTAGAATAACATCGAACCCTTCCATCTCGAGGACTATCAAATTCACATCCAGCTCGTGGTCGGAAACTATCATCTTACCATTCTTAATCCCCTCAGTAGCTAATAGACTCAACCCCATCGGAGTAGCAACAGACAAAGCAGAGGGTAATGGCTCAAGTTCTAACTCAGCTTGTCTCACAAAAGACGCAGAAATAAAGGAATGTGTAGAACCTGAATCAAATAACACAAACGCAAGATATCCCAAAACGGGAAGCGTACCTGTAACTACAGCATCTGAGTTACCAGCCTCCCTGCTGGTACTAGCAAAAACTCTCCCTTCCTGAAGTGTGGGCCTATTAAGTCCTACTCCACCTGAACCCGAAGACTGGCCTCTCCTATCTGGGAAGGTAGGACAATTTTCAGCTCTGTGTCCCTCCTTTTTACATCGAAAGCACAACCCAGACCGCATCAGGCACTGACCCCAATGAAACCTTCCACATTCATTACAACGAGGTTTCCCCCCAGTGTTAGGTCCCGGCCTATTCACTTGCTGCCTCTGGCTAGAAGCGGCCTGCGACCTCATGGATGACTGTGAAGACTGTTGAGAACGCTGGGGATTCGAGTTTGCCTGACTCCATCTCCTCTTGTGATAAGAGGATGACTGACTCGGGTTTTGGGCCATAGGAAACTCACTCTGTTGGCCTGCAACAATAAACTCTGCTATCCTTACCGCAGCAGCATAGTCGTGAAGTGCTACAGCCTGCACCACACCTTTAACCTGAGGATCCAAACCCATTACAAAACGCTCCGCTTTCTTGGCCTCAGTATCTACCAGCTCGGGAGCAAAACGAGATAACCTTGTGAATTCCCTCTCGTAGACGTCCACTGGACGTCGATTCTGTTTAAGTTGTAGAAATTCTTCTTGTTTCTTGTATCGTGCAGTCGCAGGATAATATTTGTTCCAGAAAGCCTCTCTGAACATCGGCCACGTCACTACTCCCCCTCTTGTACCTATGGTCCTCTGAGCAGATTCCCACCATAGGTACGCATCATCCCTCAGCATAAATGTGGCGCAAGAAACTTTATATTCATCCGGGCAACTCATCAACTGAAAAATGTTCTCCATAGAGGACAACCATAACTCCGCCACTGTAGGATCCCCAGAGGATCCGTCAAACGCCCTTGGATCATACTTTCTAAAGTCTTTCAAGTGACGGGCTTGTAGTGAAGCTGGCGTAGAAACTTGACCCATCTGCGCTAACTGGGTCGTTACGGTCGCTTGTACTAAGTTCTGCATCGCCTCTAACATTAACGACGCAACCGTAGGATTTGCAGGCTCCATAACTGGATCAGGTTGATCCTGAGCAACAGGGGAATTTGCCCCAGAATTCACCTCCTGTTCCACTGGCATCTCAGGAGGTAAGTCATGTGTTCTACCAGCACCACGTCCTCTACCCCGTCCTCTGCCTCTCCTTCTAGGCGGCATACTTGACAAACAAACACAAACAAGTTTAACCTTCACATCAAAAGGGATCACACTTTTCAACTTTTCTTAAACTTTCCTTAACTTAAAATTACATTTCACATATGAATCATTTCATAAAAAAAATAACATGCTTTTCAACAAACGAATTAAAAGTTTACTTCAGAGGCGTACCTGCGCGATGACTGGAAATCACTACTTAGTCATGGGATACCTGATGCTTACGAAGTAAGCTAGTCTACAGAACCTATAACCTATTGCTCTGATACCAACTGTAACGACCCTATAGGCTCAACACGCTACCTAAGAGTCATTACTAAGTCACGTCGCTATATTACCGAAAATTTCGGCAGCATAACGACGTAACTACGCGAAAACCAAAAATTTGACCCTTACCTGATAAGACATAGAAAAACACACTTCTAAGATTTTCAAACAACCTCCTAGCATCCAACAAACTTCTCAATATGATGCTAGGGTTCAAACAGCAGAAACCAAGTGAATTCAAACATAGAAAGCCAAATACACGTGCACGATTTACAAAGAAAGGTTAAAAGACCCTGGAACATCCTCCTAAACATTTAAAAACTCGACATGAGTTCTATGTACATCCAGAAACATAAAAGAAGCGGAATGGCAATCGCTCGGCTCCCATGACTCGAGTAGCTGATCTCCGGTCACGCGCTAGGGCCGATCTTAGCCTTACCTGAAAACATTTTTTAAAAGGAAAAGGGTGAGTATTAACGAATAATACTCAGTAAGTAACTCATAGTTTCAAAATAAGAGTTTCAATCGCATGCAACATGTCATTTTTAAATCATAAAACCATCGTAAACCATCGCTTTAGTAGGGGACCTAAAATTCGTTTTATAAACCATGTACTTTTCCTCGCGACTCTCGTGAACGATTAAATTCTCCCGAGGGCCTCGTGAATAGTCCGAAGACATAATTTTCCATCGAATAGAGTCCTCCCCTAACTCTGAGAGTTGAGCTCGAAAGCTAACATACATCGTGGAGTCCGAAGACTCAGCCCGAAGGCTACCATCGTGGAGTCCGAAGACTCAAGCCCGTCGGCTACCATCGTGGAGCACTCTCGAACCCCGGGAGCATAGAGAGTCCGAAGACTCGGGTTCCCTCATAACCCACATAAAACTTTTGGGAGAATTATCGTCACGGCCTTACATAAATCTTTTCATGAGCACACAACACATGCATGAGGTCCCGCTCGTTTTAGAACATACTCATGAATGCATAAGTCAAGGCAATCGCATTTCAAAAACATACATATCATTTCCATCCTTTTTAACATGAAAACTCAAATAGAACTCATGGAACTAGCGTATAAAGGAATATACATATAAAACACTTTCTTTCTTAAATACTTAACATGAAAAAAAACATAAACTTTCAAAGTAAATATAGGGCTAGCTCTAGGTTTCGAAAACTTCTTTCGTTGTGAGATCCCTTACCTTAAATCTTTACTTACTAAAATACCCTTTCTCCACTAATAATGAGCTTCTCGAGTCCCCACTCCAAGTACAATCCAAGGTCCTCGACAAATCACCTAAAAAGTGTCCTAAACAGGTCTTAAACCATCCGAATTACGCTAAAACGCATTCTAACATTAATAACTCGACGAAACGGACCAAATGGAAAAATTTACCCAAATCGTAACACGATCGTAACGGGGACTGTTCGGGCTCGAAAATTGGAATCGGAGACGGCGGCGCGTGCGGCGGCGGACGGCGGCGCGTTGCCGGCGCGTGGAACTTCTGGCGGTGCGTGAACCGCTCGTGAAGGCCAGATTTCGTGCGAGGCTCGCGGATCTGGGTTTTCCGGCAGCTGGGGTTGGTTCACGAGTTGCAGAACCGACGAGGAGGCGCTCGTTCAGCGGTGCGTACGGCGGGGTTGCAAATTGGAACTTCCGGCGAGCTGATCGGTGGTTAGATAGACAGGTCCGGCGACTGCAACCATACTCCGACCGACGTGCTGCTGTAGGAGCTTCGACTGAGGTGGGATCGAAGGATTGGCCGGTGGACGAAGAAGAAGAAGAAGATACCGCCGGTGGAGAGGTATTCGGCCGAGAAGCTCACGGCAAGGAAGAAGAAGAAGAAGACCGGCGAGCTGAGGTTGGTCGGCGGCTGCTGCTCGAAGAGGAAGAAAAAGAAGAAGAAGAAGGGTGGAGATGGGTGTTCGGTCACAGAGAGAGAGAGAGTTCGGTGAGGGAGAAGAAGGGAAAGAAAAAAAATAAGAAAAAAAATAAAATAAATAAAAAAAAAAATAAATAATTAAAAATAATAATAAAATAATATTATAAAATCAAAAATATCTTCTCTATAAATGACCATAATACCCTTTCCTTTTCCAAAAATCACCAAATTACCCTCAAAGCAAATAAATTCTTAATAAAACTTTACCAAAACAACATTTTAAACTTACCCAAAATGTCTCGGGTGTTACACTAATAGCTCATGCAGCCTCAATCTTCACACTTAGCCTCCAAAATTGATCCCTTTAAGCTCCAAAATCAATACATAGCTCCAAATTTTCACTCATTCTGCTTCCAATTGCTCGGTTTCCTGAAATACACGAATAGTCCACATAAAAGCTTACATTTGCACCACAACTAGCTAGAATTTAACGCTAAATTATAGCTCTAAATTAGTGCTATCAAATATCAAATAGAAAAAAATTTACATTTTATCCAAGATTAAACAAAATGGCCATTTACAAATAATAATAATAATAATAATATAAATAATAGTAAAACAAACTAAAATTTAGCTCAAGATTTCTTCCTAGAGTAAAAATTATATATATTTGAATATGAACTTTGATGCTAGCATAGCTATGCATTGCCACAAGTGCATAGGCCTAACTAATAAAGTGGTATGAGTATGCCAGATATCGTATCCACAGGAAAATTGGATAGGTTTAATCAATCAATTAATGTATTTACTTGCATCTAATTTTACTTAGGAAAAATAAATGCTAAAGTCATCAAACACAAGAATTAAAGGAACTAACACCATAAAAACATTCGAATAAATTGGAGTACAATTAACGGGTCAAGTTTAGGACACTAATTTCACCAACTGGACCATTATTAACATTAACGGGTTCTAGCAATTAATTAGGCAAGTTACTTAGAGTCTAAAGGTACAATTATCACTGAATCCTCTATGAGCTCATCCAATTCTCAAACATAATTAATTAATTCACGTGTTCGTCTCATTAATTAATTAGGTTTGGCATTAATGAACCTTATTGGAGACTGTAATTGATGTTTTTATCACTGTCGTGTCCAAACATCAACCATTATGAAATTAAGCTCTAACCTATGCATTCCTTGTCAAGTAATAATATAAATCAGCAAGGAATTAAATCCTTGATCAAGGGATTCAAAGCATTAGACTCATTGCATAAAAGCAACTTTGCTAAATCAACTACAAATTTTCCTACTAATCTTAATTTCATGGTCCAATGGCTCGATTAAGCCCTAACTCTACAATATAATCAAGATACACCATAATTCAATGCATTACAGCCACAATCCATCTAAAACACTCACGCTACAGTAGAGAAATAGAGGGAAAACAGAGGTACAACCCATTATGCGCCGATGTATTACTCCTACTACGATCTCTACGAACCTCGGGCATCAGATCTTCAAGAATTCCACTCCAATCCAGCCCCGAATCTCTCTAAACTCTCTTAATTCATGGATTCCAGTGTAAAACCCCCAATTTTTGCTCCCCTTTTTTGCTAATCTTAAGTTTGGAAATCGACATAGCGGCGAGACGCTGTCCAAAACGACATCGTTTTCATTAAGCATGTGCAAGTAGCATCGAGACGGATACGGATGGAAACTCACTCCTCTGTGTTTTTTTTGCAGCATCTCAATGCCACAAGGTAGCGTCTTGACGCTGGCTCTCGGGTTGAACACTAAATGCCCAACGTCTAGACGCCATTTTCAGGGTCTAGACGCTATCCTCTCGGGGTTGCATGTTCACTTTGAGTCCATTTCCATCCTTAGCCACAATTTGCACCACTTTTTTCCCCAATTTCAATATAGTTGCTGCAGGATTATAATATCCACTCCATTCGCTCGGTTTCCTGAAATATAAGATAAATTCCACATAAAAGCTCATAAATCACCACAAAACTAGCTAGATTAAGGCATAAATATAACACTAAATTAGTGCTAACAAACTCAAAATCTAACCAAAAAAAATTCCTTTTAATGTACACACTCAAATAATTTTTTAGAAACTCGTCTTTCATTTTACATCGATTATTGATTATGTTCCTTGCCAATTTTAATTGCATTATTGCTCACTTCCACTGGTTTAAAATAGAGAAATATTGGCACAACATGAAAAGGAAAAAAAATCACTTCCATAATATGAATTTGGAAAGGCAACACCAACAATATGAAATTAAAAACAATCTAAGTGCGACATTGAAATCAAACGATAACCTTCTAGGGGCCGTTTGGCCCATGGGTTTGGGTTGGGATGGGTTTGGGTTCCAAACCCAAAACCATGTTTGGCACAAGGTGTTTCAAAACCCTTGGTTTTGAAACACAACCCCATGGGTTACAACAATGCAACCCCATGGGGTTTGTGCCATGTTTTCCTCTTCCATTTTCCATTTTCCATTTTCGGCGACCACTCCAACAACAACTCCGGTGACCACTCCGATGACAACTCCGGCGACCACTCCGACAACAACTCCGGCGACCACTCTGATGACAACTCCGGCGACCACTCCGATGACACCTCCAGCGACCACTTCGACAACAACTCCGGCGACCACTCCGATACAACTCCGGCGACCACTCCGACAACAACTTCGATGACCACTCCGATGACAACTCCGGCGACCACTCCGACAACAACTCCGGCGACCACTCCGATGACAACTTCGAAGACCACATTGGCGACCCGACCACCGCTAACGATTACCTCCGACTACTTCGACAACAACTCTGATGACAACTCCGGTGACCACCCGACAACCACTGATAACGACAACTCCGACGACCACAACGGTGACCCGACCACAGCTGACGATTACCTCAAACAACCACTGCGATGAGAACTCGGGAGACCAGTTTGACGATTACCCCTACGACTCGAACACCCCAACAACTCGACACCCCGATAACCCAACCACTCAAACAACCTGACTTGCCCGAACCACCGACAACAACCACTTGACAACCACTTCAATGACCCGATCACCCGACAACCATAGTTGATGATCACCTCGAAAACCTGACCATCTAGCAACCACCGTAGACAACCACCTAGTGAACACTCCGTGATCTGACCACCCTAATGACTACTTCGACGATTACCCCGACGACCTGGTAACCCAACCACCCAAAACTACTGTTGACGACCACCTGGTGACTACTCTGGCTACTCCAACAACCCAACCACTGCCACAACCACCCAGCGACCACTCCGGCGACATGGCCACCCTAATGACGACTCCAGTGACCCGACAACTACTGCTGAAAACCACCCAACAACCATTCCGACTACTTGACCACCGTGCAATCACCACCGGCAACCACCTCGGCATACCCAAACACTCCATCAATCCAACCACCCCAACAACCACTCCAACAATCACCCTAGCGACCCAACCACCTAGTCAATATTTTAAAAGGGCCAGCGTGGACGAGCTATATGCAAAACTAAAGGCGATCCCAAGGATGACAAGGCAAGATTGAATGGCTGTTGCAAAGACTATTCTCTCGGATAGTATAATGTTGAACTCCTTTACATTCACCCCAGATTGGAAGCATGATCACTACGTGAAAATTTTGGGGAAAGCACCTAGAACCTGACTCTCTTTTCATCACTTTCATTTACTACTCTTATGACTTACATTTGTATTTGGACAACTACTTCTACTTTCTTATCATTTCATCTGGAATGTGTGTTATGATATTTTTAGAACTAGATCTTAGTTCTAATTTTTGGTTTTACTTTACCATTGGCAACACCATTCTTACATTGCACCTATTAATTATATGTTGCTACGCATAATCTTCAATTGTATGTCATCATGAGTGGAGTGAATGAGATAGCATATAGTTATACAAACTACACATAGTATAATTCAAATTGAACTATAGTTGTAACAATTGCTCTACATAATTGGTTAAATAGTTGGTATGTAACACACCAAAAAAATTATGAAGTTAAAAAAATGGAGTAGGAAAAAAAACAGTGTAAGATTTTTTTTAAAATAATAAACAGTTTGAAAAATTATAAAAAAAAAAAAAAACAGACTAAACAAACCCAGCCCAACCCAACCCTGCACCCCAAACACAGGTTTCAGCAAACCAGCCCAACACAACCCTGCACCCCAAACACAGGATTCAGAAACCCAAGGGTTTCTGATTCCAGCCAAGAAACCCCAGGGTTCCAGAACCCTAGGATTTCTGATTCCAAACCAGCGCGCCAAACAGCCCCCTAATGGATTTATATATTATTGTGAAAAACGCAAATAAACCCACTACTTATCGACCAAACCAGCAGACCAAATCATATTAATCACACTAAAAAATATCAAATTTAATGACTAAATCAAGTATATAGAAGCAGAGAAGAAAACACAAAACTTTATAGTAGTTTGACAATTGAGGTCACTCTCCCTGATATGAAGAGTAAATCTTTGTTCGAGTGGAGGTGATGGATGGTGTGATAGATAATCGCCACCATCAGGAAATATCTCATAATGTGATCCATGCTTGTGCGGGATAGTGGACGGATCAAGTCGACAGGGAAAGCTCAAGTGGTATTTTGTTCAAGGGGAGGATTGTTAGGAGAGTGCAAACAAAGTCCCACATTGGCTAGGGAAGGGAGTGATCATGGGTATATAAGTGAGTACAATTATCTCTATTGGTATGAGGCCTTTTGGAAGAAACCAAAGGCAAACCCGTGAAAGCTTATACCTAAAGTGGACAATATCATACCATTGTAGAGAAAGGTGGAGGTTCTTTTGTCCTTAACTTATATAATTATAATATTTGGTTAAATGAAACCTAAAGAGATTAAAAATTAAAAAGTTGATTAAGATATTAATTGATTGAGTACCCTTCAAAATTACTACATTTATGTTAACTAAAGTATTACTTATGTTATATATTAAAAAAAAAAAAGTCAAATATCATTGATATATCCTTTTTAATCCTATTGATATGGTATATCAGTGATAGAACTAATAGAAAATAAGGATGTAAACTTTATCACATAATGAAAATGAATGTTAAATGCCACTTATATACAATTGTCTTTTTTCTGTTGATAAGATATATCAGTAATAGACTTAATAACAAATAAGCATGTAAACAACTATGGGTAGAAAACTAAGTGAAATATTACTTATATATATTATTCTATTGATATAGTTATTAATGGTAGACCTAATAGCAAAGGAAGTATGCAAACAATTATTGATAGATAACAAAACCTAAATATTACTATTTTACCTTTTTTTTTTATTATTGTGATAGATCTAATAACAAGTTAGTATACAAGCAATCATTGATAGAAAAGAAAAGTTAAATATGCACAAATTTACCTTTTAATTGATTGATATGATACATCAATGATAGAACTCATAACAAATGAGAATGCAACTAATTATAGATAGAAAATAAAAGTTAAATATTACTTATGTAGTATATTTATTTTATTGATAAATCTATATTAGTAGTAAACCTACACTAAAATGAAAATGCAAGAAATCACTAATAGTATATGAAGTCAAATATCACTTATATACTATTTTATATTCTATTGATAAGGAATATCAATACTAAATATTATAGTAAATGAGCATACAAACAATCAATGATAGACGTCTATCATTGATAGACTTCAATTAGTGACAAGTTCATTACTAACAAACCCCAGTTAGTGATAGACGTCTATCACTAATAGACCTGAATCAAAGATAGGTTTATCACTGATAGACCTCAGTCAGTGATAGACGTATATCACTGATAGACTTACAACATTGAGATATGTTGATGGAAAATTTTGACTTTTCACATGCTTTAATCTTGCTGGGATTAAAATTGTGTCATATTTGCAAATACATTTAGCTTGGGCTTAATTTATCATTATTTTGAGTTAGATGGCTAGATTTACTATTATTTTGAGTTAGATTGTCATACATGCAATTGCTCCTAAAAAGAAATAGGATTCATAACTTACACAATAAGCTTCTACATTATTAATTTTTTATAATTAAATAAATAGTTATATATGACAACCTGCGCATAGCTCAACTGATTAAGATATATACCCTCAACCAAGAGGTAAAAGATTCGAATCCCTCCACTACATGTTCTTGAACTAAAAAACAAAAAAAAATAAATAAAAACAATAGAAAAGTTTATATATACATAATCAAGACACAAAAACAAAAATAAATAAATAAAAACAAAAGAAAAGTTTATATATACATAATCAATACCAAAAAAAAAAAAAAAAAAAAAAAGAGGGAAAAAAATGGAGTAGAAACATGCCCACCGTCAATCAAGCATGAGAGAAGAAAACTCATGGGGGGCGTCCTAACTAGGACAAAATTGAAATTAAAAGAACAAAAAAAGAGTTTTTTTTTAATTATTAAAAAAATAAACGTTAATGAATTGTTCAAATTTTTCCATATTTGTAAATTATTTTTGTGGGACAAATTTGTGAATATGATATGTAACGACCCAACTTTTCCTATTAGATTTTCTAGGGACGTTACTACATGCATGCTGAAGAAATTTAAAAATATTTGGTAAAAGATAGAAAGAATTAAAATTTTTGCTAAATAATAAAAAATCTTTATGCTCGGGATCCCTTTAAAATCATTTCAAAACATAATATGAATTATAACGTTCAATCAGTTGAGATAGTTTCACAACACATTGTTTACTAAACAAAATATGTTTTAACTAACACACTATCTAAATGCGGAAGTCATGATCCTCAAAGTCACCCATGACCCTTTCAGCAAACTGCCTTGTCAATCGCCTAAGATATGTCTTTGTCTTTGCCTGAAAAGAAAAACATTTTTGAAAATGGTGAGTATTTAAAATCCTCAGTAAGTGACCTCACTACCGGGGTCAGGATATGCAAACACATACAAAGTGATTTTTAAAACCTTTTTTCTCTAGTGGGACCTAAAACATTTTCATAGTAGAAACGTTTCCCTTTAACTTTTCTCTTCGGCTTAATGTGGACAATTATCTCAACCTAACCTTTCCTTTTCATTTAACCTTTTCAGGTTCCTTTTCATTTAACCCTTTCAGGTTCCTTTTCATTTATCCTTTTTAGGTTCCTTTTCATTTAGATGAACATCTATAATTTTAGGAGGGTAATTGCCACAACCTTCAAAATCATTTCAGCATAAAAATACACATGTATGCTTGAGGTCCCAAAGCATTTTAAATTTTCATTCAATGATGCAACACAAGGCAACATTCTCATATCATTCATCATAAATCATAAACCATAACTCATGCATCACATTCACAAGAATATTTGGCAATCAACAAGTGAAAATCCATTTTCATATATAATAAAGCATTTTAAAATTCATCAAAAATCATAATAAAACATTTATAAAAGCTTTTCATTTCAAATGTAGTTTTTCAATTCAGTTCCTAACTTGCATTTAAGTATACCGGCATAAAGTCCCTTACCTTGGCTGCATTAGTTCGCTTTCTCCTTTTATGGAGTTCTTTCACCTCAACCTATAATGATTTAAAAGAACTTATTACTTGACCTATTCAACTCATGAACCTTAGGCAAACTACTCAAATTACTGTATACGCACATGAACCCACCATGAATTTGACTACATTAAATTCTTCAACAAGAATATTCACCCACCTAGGTAGCTAAGTTTACCCCCAATTAATTACCAAGATAACATAATTTCATTCCTCTATTATTTCAAGTAAGTCCTTTTGATAATACACATGATTCTCCAAATCTTCAAGCCCTCTATTCCAACATAGCCATAAACTTAGTTAAAATTTAATTCTAATTTACCCATAGTAAGATTTCTCTAAATATGGCATGCTTCCTAATTATGAATTTCATGATTTCCTTCTAAAATTCATAATAATAACCAAGTCACAAGTAACTTAAAGGGCTTAATCCAAAATTGAATCGGAGTCAAAATTTACCAAAATCATAACGCAATCGTGGCACTGTTCGGGATTCGAAACGCTGATCAGGAGACGACGGGACGTGAACAGTGCGCGCGGCGTGAACAGTACCCCCCCCCCCCCCGCGTGAACAGTATCGCGTGTGAAACAGTAATCGCAGCTTGAACAGTCGCGGCGTGAACAGTACCCCCGCGTGAAGGACAAATCCGGCGATGGATGTTTGTTGAAGAAGAAGAAGCTTTCGAATGGATGAGTCTCTTGGTAGTGAAAGGGAAAGAGAGAGGGATTGATGGTGGAGGCTGTTTTTCATGGAGGAAGAGGAGAAGGTTGGAGAAGATGACGACTTGGCTTGACCTAGGGCTGCGTGCAGTATAAAAATAATAGAGAGAGATATTTGGGCTTCGCTTCTCCTTGGGTTTGGACTTGGCTCAAAGTCACCTAATTAACAAAAATTGGCCCCAAACCAATTAATTCCCTTTTTCCCTTCTTTCTTCCCAATTCACCCTCCAATTTCTCAAATTTCAATTATGCAAATCTCTAAAATGAACTTTCAACACAACTTTAAACATGCAATTGGCCTTACAATTAATTCAAATCTCAAAATTAAAACTTTAATTAATACCTGAAAATGTCGGTCGTTACATGATAACAATTTTTGTCTCCCATTAAAATTACTTTCTTTTTTCTTGAATTCAACAACTTATGAGAATGAAGATTCAAACTTTCTAATCTTTAGGTAGAGGGCACAATTCGTTAA
The DNA here is from genome assembly GCA_033996785.1 of Trichosanthes truncata. Classification (NCBI taxonomy): domain Eukaryota; kingdom Viridiplantae; phylum Streptophyta; class Magnoliopsida; order Cucurbitales; family Cucurbitaceae; genus Trichosanthes; species Trichosanthes truncata. Next base: position 29,722,861 of record JAWPNB010000003.1, on the reverse strand, counting down.
CGAAATGAACTATGCGTAGGTTGTTTAAAATTACCCTTCTTTCACTACTACATTATTATCGATCATTTTCTTTTCAGTTATATAATGAAAATTTTACGTACATGGCCTATTTTTTAGAGGCTTTTTCAAATCTGCCCTACTTTTGGTTTTTCTATCATTTTTACCCCAGACAATTATACTCAACAGATTTGTATTTTATACTTCCTATTTTACCCTTATAGGGCTTATATGTTGTTTTTACTTGAAAATAATATAAACAAATAAAGTGGAGTAGTGGCTGATCTATATAATTTATAAATATTGTAAAATTACATTTATTAAGATAAGGGATTTTTATCCTGTTTTTTTTTCTTCACTGTAATGGATAAAGATAGAATGTCTAGATGCCGTGGTATAAATGACATAACGTAAAATGCAAATTGTTATATTTGATAAAGTTGTTAGATTTTTTTTTTTTTGAAGATTTAGGATTGTTTGTAAGTAATTAAAAATTATCAACGTATTGTTATTTTTATTGTTTATTTGGGTGTGTATATGTCGTTGTATTTGGAGTTCATTTGGATGTATATCACTTCTATGCAATAGTCTATGAGAGAGAGATATTTTTTTGTCATTCATTAATTCTTATTTATCAGTGATATAACTTTTTAAATATAAATATTTTATTTTTTATCAATATATGTTTAAGTAATGTTTTCTCTCTTAAATTAATTGAATATATTTGACTATGTAAACATTTTAATGTTTTTGTAAGTGTTCTTGTTATTTATGAAATGGATGGAAGAAAGAGATTTTAATATTTAATTCTGAGTTAGATTTTAATATTCAATTATGAGTATAGAAATATGGAGTTAGAAAGAAGAAAAATAAAACAAACGACATATGAATTTTTGTATGCTATTAAATACTCCTAAACTTAAGCTTTTGCTAGTCCTCGAGTAAAATAAAACAAAACCACATATGAATCAACAATTGCATAAGAGTGACTCTAGCCTCAATGTTCTAAATAATGAATACCAACAATAGAAGTGTTGAGTGATTTTAAGTGCTCGCAAATAACTGCAAGTGTACGGTGTGAAATTTTAATATACTGATATTGAATATCAAGTTATTGTCTCCACAGGGATTGGGTTTTCTTTAGATTAATTAAGTACCATAGTTATTCATGCTCAATTTTATTTAGAGAACCCAAACTTGCTTGAAAAGAAGAAAATAATGCTAAGTTAATTATTTACAAAGTTGGAGTCCAATTTTTAGAGAAGATTTGAGACGTTCATTTTCAACAAAATGCCAATTTTGAGTTCATTAAGACATAAGTTTGCATTCAACCATTATAAGCCAAGGAATGACTAAACTAATTAATTGACTCTCTCAAGCCCAATTAAAACTCATGCAAGAAAACTAAATCACTTTTCAGTCTCATTAACTAATCAAGCATGGCCTTAAGAAATTCCTTCTAACAGCTTCTAATAATATAACATTCATTCTCGTTCAATGTTCTATTATCAATCATGCAACTATATCTAATTCAAGTTTTACTTTCTCAAGCTAAAGCTCTAATTTATAAGAATCAAATTAATAATACAAGAAACATGAATAATGTTGTAATATAAAATATATCAAAACGAAAATAAAGTTATAAAGTACAAGTCTCAAGAAATCTCATAACTTAAGTTTAACATTACGAGGCCAAAAACTCCTAATAATCTAAACTCACAATAATAAAATAAAAAGAAAGAAAGAGAAACTTGCAGATGTGTGCCAGTCCTCGTTCCTATCGTGATATACTGCAATCTCGAGCTTCGAGTCTCCTCATTAGCTCTCATAAGTGCCCTCTAAGTTCCAAAACAGAGTGTGAATTGAAATTAGGGTTTCTTTTCTCCAAAAACGGCTCCCCCTTTTACGAATGAAAATTTTATCTTTTATATTATCGAGACAACATTGCAACGTTGTCCCCTCGAATCAGATAAAATAGGAAAAAATCACGAGTCTGGCATTGCAACGCTAACCTTCAGTATTTCAACGCTCTGCATGTGGAAATCTAGTATTGGAGGGTTGCACATATGGTGTTGCAATGCCATTTATAGCATTGCAACGCTATGGCTCTCGAGTCTCTCTTTTCCTTGTCTCTTTTGCCCAAAAGCTCTCCTTTAAGCTCCTTTTTGTCTACAATCCACTTCAATTCACCGATTTTGCTCCAATTACTCAAATTCTACAAATCACATAATAAAAGCATCAAAGTCCACTAAAAACAACACAAAACTAACCTAAATCTAAGCATAAAAATAACACACTTTTGTGTGTTACCAAACACCCCCAAACTTAGAATTTTGCTAATGCTCGAGCAAAACATAGCAGAATAAAAACATGAAATTTTAATGCAAGACGAATGACTCCAGCCTCAGTAATCAAAATAACATGGAACAATAAAAGAAAACCTTAGCACACCCCTTTATTGAGCAATTTAAATTTTAGCTCTTTCTCTCCTTGCGTGTGTGTGTCTAACCTTCTTTCTATCGGATTCTACTTAGCTTTAGACAGTTTTACAGAGTCCTTAATTTTCTTTCCCCCTACACTAGCCCTAAGTTCCAATCTCTAGTCTCCCTACAATTAAGACAACAATTTACTTAAGTACAATAATTTTCACTAAAGTTACTAACCCCCAAACTTGCCTTTTTCTTTCTTTCTGAGACCCTAACTTTCACAATTCCACTGTAGGGCCCTTATCCAGAGCACTCGCTCAATGGATGGCCTAACTGATCACAATGGAGTTAGCTCTTTTGATCCTCACAATTTAAGCAAAACTTATGATAAAAACGTGCCACTATTTTCTTTAAACATGCAAAAAATCAATAAAGACAAATTTTTCTTTCCATTCAACAAATTTCAATTACAAACTATCTTACATTTTTACTTTTAATCAGCTTTTAAGCCTATCGGGGTGACGAAAAACATATAGACACTGTTAGGAATGAACGTTTCACTCCCCAGCGGAAGCATTGGATCGTCTTTGATTTTATTTAAAATTAAACTAAAAAAATAAGATTAAGCAAACTTACTTGGAGTAAATATTGAGATATTTATGGTGGGTCTTTATCTCCTCCACAAGGTCTTCCTGGCTATAACTCGAACATAAGACCAAGGCTTGTGGGAGCCTCTTGAAAGAAAATCCACAAGGGATGGGAGAGGAAAGGTCTAGAGAGAATTCTCTAATTCTCTATTGAGAAGATGTGTGTTGTGTCTAATGGTTCAACCCAAGGGTCCTAGTTATAGAAACCAAGGGAAAATCTTTGCCCTAATTAAAATACTATATTTTAATATCTAATATAGTATAGTATATTTTGTACTTATTTGAATCTCATTCAAATCTCGTACGATATTTATTTATTTGAATCTTATTCAAATTTTATAAACATCTTATCTTTAATGTATCTAATATACATTAATTATTTTAATATTTAATGTATCAAATACAATAAATATATTTTCCTTTTTTATATTTAATATATCTAATATATTAAATATTAATTTGAACATTTTAAATTTTTCTTTCAACTAAATTGATCTTTTAGTGTTACTATGAGCTAGAAAATGGACCTTATGGACCTACAAATTATAAGCTCCAATGATACAAAATTACTTAATTAAACTCTTTAATTAATTAATTTTCGTTCATTAACTATAGGTCACTCCACTATAGACCTAGAGTTGCACTCTTATGTACTGTAGGACAAGTAGTGTCCATGGATATAACCATTACATGCAAATCGATCCTTCACGAGTTGTTATTAATTACAGCTGGGTCAAAAGTCCGTTTTACCCCTGTAATTACATCTTGCACCTTAAGTACCACTGACCCTCTAATAAACAATTTGTTTATGATCTAACTATAAACTAAGTCCCTCTTGGGCCAGTGAGAGGGTGGGGCCCCATTGTTCAAGTCTCAAAATTAGCACTTAAGGGAACTACTCATCTACTTACCCTATATGAGAATGAGTGAATCCATCTTGTGAGATTATGTTCCCAACTCCCTATTTGGTCAAGTCCCCAAAATGGTAGGCATATAGAATCGGCTACAAAAGTCACTCTCACCCATGCAAATCAAAGGACAAACCCTCACAGGCAGGATTTCATAACTCACTTAGGATTAAGATCGAGTCGCATATGACCATCCTGATGAAATATTAATCTTCTCAATCAACGGATTTACAAAGAGAAATTAAATATTTTGTGGTCAAATGTTATACAAACTCATTGTATAAGATACCCCCACTCACATGTCTCCACGTGAACGATTTGGATCAAATCATTTATAACTATTACAAAGTGGGCCGTATCAATAGTGTTTCCAGGATAAGGCACCCAACCTTATCCATATACTATGACCCTTTAGGTTATTTCTTGAACATGATCCTCCCATATGTCAACCACATATTGTTCAAGATTACACTAATAACCTTGCATTTTTCATATAAAAGATAATATTATATTGCAAATAAAATAATCAAAATTATTATTAATTATTAAATATTACCAGGCTTTAGGGCATAAGTCCCAACAATTTTCCACTTGCACTAAAGTCAATGAGACATGTATCCTAGGGCATACTTTATGCCCAACATGTTCTCCTACTTGCCCTAGCAGAAATGAGACATGTCTCATAATCCTAGACATTCTAGGTGACCCTCAAACACTTTAGCGTGGAAAGTTTCTTTATATAGATCCAAAGGATTGCTGTTAAAAGCCATCTTGATCACTACCATGATGCTTTTTCTCTCTCGATATGATTCCTTATACATTGATGTTTTCTAATTGCCTTAATATTAGTCTTTGCACCACTATTATCATAATAAAAAGGATAGACTAAATCATATCTGAAACACTTTTCAGATCTTCAAGGAACTATTTGAGTCATACAAGTCCTTTTGTTGCTTCACAAGAAAAACAATTTAACTCGTATACCATACTCCACCACCTAGGGTAAAATTTATCTTTTCATAGATTTCCTAAATCTTTGTAAGAACCAGTGTATCTTGTAAAGATCCAATATTTAACTACATACACAAAAATTTCTCATCATCCATAGATAATTTGAGAAACCTTTTAATTTTCTACTCAATGGTCATACTATTTGTTTTATTGATATATGCTAACCAATTGTATATTAAATGTTCAGTCTCATTCATGCATATCATATACTCATAACATTTGAGGTGTCTTAGGATACACTTCCTTAGACATAAATATCAAATATTTGACAACAGTTTTGTCAATAGAAAATGTTTGAGACAAAATTAACATTTTGTCGTTAAAATCTCCATTTTGGACATGTAAAATATACTGAATCATTCCAAATCACTCATTTGGAATTGGTTACTTAGTCAATTTTTTATGTTAGATAGATATCTTACATCATTCATAATGAGTAAAATATCATCAACATAAAATATGAGAAAAATCCACTAAGCAATTAATGATTTTCTTGTCTATACAAGCTTCATTAATATTTATCCAAAGTCATAGATTTTGATACTTTTATCAAACCTTATATTCAAAGATCTAATGATAAAAATCATTTCATAAATGAACATTTATTATTTTGCAAACCTTTTTTCTTTTGATCTCTAGATATAAACATCTCTGATTAATTTGTGTAGACGCATTATCTAAGATTTCTTTTCATAAAAGAATTCCAAACATTCATTTTTTATATCTCATATACGATGATAAATTAAATAATTCTTCTAGACTCCAGTATGGCAACAAGTGAGAAAGTTTACTCGTAGTCTACTTTCTCCTATTATGTTTAACCATTTGCCATTAGTCTCACTTTGTGGGCAATAAGCCTTCAACTTGTTAGCTAACATGACAATTTGGGCTTCAATTAAGTCCTTGTAAAGGTTGAGTCATCTTATAACTCTCCCACTATGATGAGGCTTATCCAATTCATGAATATGATCCATTTGACTTTCAAATGTAATTAAAATGTTAACAACTTTTGTTAACTATTTAGTGGCTTCACTTGGAACCAATTTGTTAACACTATCTCACCTTATTAAAGGTTTGTAGTCTTTTATTTGACATTTCTTAGAAAAATGATATTTGTCATACACATACCTCATTCATTTTAGGACTACATAAAAGACCATTTTGTACTCCTTAGGGGTGGCCTACACTTAGGCTTATCTTTGGACATATACAAACTTTTTAGACTTGTTTCAACATGTGAGCTTAACATTTCCAAATGATGAAGTGTTGTAAACCAGTTTTACTACTCTTCTATAATCTTAAAATTGTCTTGTAAACACTTTTGGAGGGAATCATGTTCACCATGCAATCTCTATTGCATTTCCTAACCGGAGTTTGGTAATGGTGTGTAACTCATTACTTATGTGACAATGTCTAACAAGGTTCGGTTTCTCCTCTTGCAACACAACTTCACAAAATTGTACTTGGTATTAAGATAATTGGGATAAAAACTCATTTTCTATCAATTAGTTTTAGTATGTAAGGTTCATGTACTTTTTATTATGATCTGATCATAATGTCCTGATAGATTTAATTACCTAATCGATTTTTAACTTTAGTCTTAATTTTCTTGAACTTTTTAAAAATTTAGACTTATGTTGTATTAGGTAAAAATACTTGTACCTTGAATGATCATCAACTAAAGTGACGAAATATTCATGAATTTATTTGGCCTTTACATTCATCAGACTACTTGGGTCAGAATGTGTAAGCCTAAAGTATTCTTTAGCCTTCTAGCCCTATCTAATAAAGGCCCAATGATTATCTTGCATGAAAGGCAAGATCTTCAAACATGTAAAGTAATTAACTAACTTTTTATAGAATTACCTCTTACTAGTCTTTTCATTCTATTCAAGTTGATGTTAATCAACCTTAACAACCAAAGTCAAGTATCATCTTTTAGGAGAAAACAATGTCTTTCTATTATGGATTCTATAATCCTAAATATCTCAGTATTTTGTAGTATAGTATATGTCAACATTTTTAACATATACAAATTGTTCTTATTTTTAGCTGAATGTATTTTCAAACAAATTTGAAAATATAAACTTTCATACTTCAAAGTAATTCATACTATATGAACATTTTAGTAAAAAGTTTGAAATTTTGAATTTCTCTTATGGTTACTAAAAACACCATATTCAACATTAAGTAACAATTTTTACTTAATGACATCCTAATGTCACCCACTACACTAACTGAGATAGGCTTCCTAGTGCCAACCTGTAGAAACTATTCTAAATGTTTAGTATTTTCCAAGAATTACATATTAAATGTAATAAAAAAATAAATCTTTATAGTGGATCTTGTATCAACTATCCATGTGTCGTTATTTATTCTCCATAAAAAATCTAGTAAATCAAATTTACTTTCATTTATATTTTTCTTCCCATAGAGGTATTTCAAAAAATTCCTCTCATTATGACTGTCCTAGCTAATTTAGGAACTATTTCCTTTTATATATTTTCAGTCATTTGATTTATTTTCTTGGATTTTTGTAATGCTTAATTTCGAGATCATTTAGACAATTATCTAAATTTAGTTTCTATTGACTTCAACATCTCATATGTTGTTGTCATTTTCTTTATCTTCTAAGCTTGACATCTAAGATGTCAACTAGGAGATACATACAAGCTATCTCATTTACTTTTGATTCATTAATCATGTGGTTCTCGAACAAGTCGATTAGCATTGGCAACAACTTTTGAGAACATTTCTTGCTAAAAACAAATTCAAATTTTTACACTGCAATTATAGTGTTAAAGTTACTTTTCTAAGTAATTAAATTTTCTCAACTTGACAAATCAATATTCAAAATTAAAATTATGAGAGAAATTGACATAATATTGAAATATATAAAATATATTATTTAACATCATGCAAACAATTATCCAGTCAATTTTAGCATAGAAATCAAAGAATTTAAAAATTAACCCTATAAATTATTTCCTATGCTATGGTACTTTAGAGAGTTAAAACAAGTGTCGACGTAGGGTAGGTCAAGTGTTCGTTCACTAAACTGAGACAATCTCAACTAAGTATTTCACCAGAATAACTCTTATTCCAATAATTTTTAGTTACCATTAGTTTGGTCAAGAACATTATTAACAATCTTAATAAGCCCTTTGTAAGTGTGATCCATAATTTTAGATCCCGTAGTTTTATCCCAACAAGCACCGTCGTAGGGTAGGTCAAGTATTAGAAACAAAACTACAATCCTATCCTTCTTGAGAGTTCACCTTGATATTAACCCATGCAAACACCATCCATAGGGGGACGACCCAAAAGTTGCCATGAGGCTCCACATGGATCTCACGTTGTGAACTAATGATGGATACCATAGGATATGTTGACACATTTTCTTATCCACTTACTATAAAACTTTCTCAAAATATTGACCCTGATATTGACCCAAGCAAACACCTTCCGTAGAGAGAACGGTCTCAAAGCCGCCACGAGGCCCCGCATGAATCTCATGTTGTGAATCAATGATAGAGATTGTAGGATATCTTGACATATGTCATTCTCCCACTAAGTATTTTGAAAATAGGGTTTTCTACTGCTTAGACAAATTAGGCTAATCTCATTTATCTAAGTTCCTCAATCTACCATTTCATAACCTTTATGTTGTTAGATTGATTTTAATATGATATACCAAGTTTTAAAACTATTTAAAAAATTGTTCACATTATGAGCATGCTTAGTGAAATTAGATAAAATTTGACTAATTCAACTCCCAAGTCATTTTCCAGTTAGAGGTGTTCGCTTTTGGTCAACTTAAATACCCCAGTCTAGACAAAACCTTTCATAGACAGAGTTCCCTTATAGTGTATTTTTATTTCAAATTCATTAATCTTTAATTAACTATTAATAACTAGATTAATGAACCTAAGTGAATTTAAGCAATACTTTTAGTCCTATTAAAAAAATAATTCACTTATTGGATAATTTTAAAATTCTATCATTTTAAACCCCTTAAAACAAATTAAAAGATCATCCTGGATATTTTATTCCAATTCTATTAGAAAATAAAAGATAAATTAAATTCAAAACTTAAACTATTTTATCTTTGAATTAAATTAGCTTTATTTATGGAAGACCTAATCTCATTAGGAAATTAAAAGATCTAGTCTTATTTTGAAATTAAAAGATCTAATCTTATTTCGAAAGGATCTAATCTTATTAGGAAACAAATAAAGATAAATTAAATTCAAAATTTAAACTATTTAAAACATGAATAAAAAAATCTTTATTTTAAGGAAATCCTAATCTCATTAGGAAATATCCTAATCCTAATAGGAAAACATGGATTTCATTTATGAAAGGAAATATCCTAATTTAATTTTTTAGATATAATATATTCAAAAGATATGAAAAATATAAACTTATTAGGAAAACATCTTAAATCTATTAGGAAACATCCTAATCAAAATTTTCAAATATAACAATTATATTAAAAAATAATTAAGATGCATGATCATGCTTAACTTATAATGGGATTTTAATCTAAATGACCTACTTTATGCAACAATCAAATACTTTAAAACATACATCACATGCATAATTAAATTTAAAAAATATATCAAAATTGACCGACATATTTGGCATATCCTAGAAAATTGAAGACAATTTAAATTGCAAAATTCAAATCTAAGACCTATCTTGATCTTTAAAAAACATTCTCTCTTGGCCATCAAATTTAGGTTAACCAAAAATAGCAGCAACCATCCGAAATTTTGCATCCACCAATTAACCAAAATTTGAGAAACCATTAACGAAAAGCTTTCAATTTTACGATGTAATTTTTTTTTAAAATTCTTATTTTAATTTGAATTGAAATCTTGTCTCAATTTGGATTGAAATCTAATAGCAATTGGAATTGAAAACTAATCTCAATTTCAATTTGTATAGAATTTGTGTAACGATCGACATTTTCAAGTATTAATTAAAATTTTAATTTTTAGATTTGAATTAATTGTAAGGCCAATTTCATGTTTAAAGTTGTGTTGAAAGTTAATTTTAGAAATTTGCATAATTGAAATTTGAGAAATTGGAGGGTGAATAGGGAAGAAAGAAGGGAAAAAGGGAATTAATTGGTTTGTGGGCAACTTTTGTTAATTAGGTGACTTTGAGCCAAGCACAAGCCCAAGGAGAAGTCAAGCCCAAGTACTGTTCATACCGCGAGTACTGTTCATACCGCGGGGTACTGTTCACGACGCCAGACTCCACGAACCGCCGCTCGATCTACTGCAGTTTGATTTTTGGGCGATTTTCGGTACTGTACAGCCTCGTTTCAGCTTTGTTTTCGCGTGGAATACCCATTGTATGTAGAGGTCGGCTCGGCGAAATCAAATCAAATCGTCATCTATTCGGCAAGATTCGGTTCTGTTTTGGGGTCGGAATTGAGGTAAAATTCTCATTCTAAAATCAAGCAAATCCTTGGAGTTTTTGGATTTTTAGTAGATTAAACTTGAGGGTACGATTAAATCATGGACCTTGTAATTTGAATTTAGTTTTAACCACAAATTGGGAATAAGTTAAATGCTAAGGAATTATTTCTAATTTTGGAATTTGGTTGGTGGAAGGAACTTTGGAATGAATTATGAATTTTAGGAATTTTTTTTCTAACCTTAGGATGGTTTGAATTAGGCTCCAAATTGTTTGGCTAAGGTTCAAGGCGAAGGAATTTTTGGTGTGCAATTGGGTGATTGGATTCTTGAGCTTAGCCAAGGTAAGGGATCTTACGCCGGTATGCTTAAATGCAAGTTAGGAACTGAATTGAAAAAAAAAATTAAATTATTTCAAATGAAAAGTTTTATAAATGTTTTTAGTTGTGATTTCTGATGAATTTTAAAATACTTTATTTTATATGAAAATGGAGTTGCACATGTATGATTGCCATATGTTCTTATGAATGTGATGCATGTTATATGATTTATGATATGAGGAATGACATGAGAACTTTGTTTTATGTTGCACCATGAAATGAAAAATTTAAAATGCTTTGGGACCTCATGCATACATTATGTTTTCATGATAAAAATGATTTCGAAGGCTGTGGCAATTACCCTCTAAAATTATTGATGTACATCTATATGAAAAGGAACCTTACGAGGCTATATGAAAAGGAGCCTTACGAGGCTATATGAAAAGGAACCTGAAAAGGTTAAATGAAAAGGAAATGTTAGGTTGGGTTAATTGTCCACATTAAGCCGAAGAGAAAAGTTGAAAGAGAAACGTTTCCGCTATGAAAGGAATTTAGGTCCCACCAAAGTAAAGAAAGAAAATGTTTTCGAAAACTCATTATGTATGTGTATGCATATCCTAACCCGGTAGTGAGGTCACTTACTGAGTATTTTAAATACTCATCCTTTTTCAAAATATTTTTCTTTTCAGGTAAAGGCAAGAACATATTTTAGGCGAGTGGCAAGGTGGTTTGCTGAAAGGGTCATGGGTGTCATGAGGAGTATAGCTTCCGCATCTAGTTTATGTTTTAACTCAAATTATTTTGTTAAGTAAACTTAATTGAAGTGAACTATTTCATTTGATTTAACGTTTTAATTCACATTATGTTTTGCAATAGTTTTTAAAGGGATCCCGAACTAAAAGATTTTGACTGTTTAGCAAAAAAGTTTAATTCTTTTTGTCTTTTACCAAAGATTTCTAAATTCTACTAGCATGCATGTAGTAACGTCCCTAGAAAGTCTAACAGGAAAAGTCGGGTCGTTACAATTTGAATTTGAATTTGAATTGAAATCTAATTTGAATTGAAATCAATTGGCTGCTTATTGGGAAATCCACCATGAACGATTTTTTTTTAATTAAAAAAGAACTTAACACCAAGGGATTTTACATTTGATCTAATCAATGTAGAACTAATGCCAACTATTTTGTTACAATCAATTTTGCAATCACATATCACATATATGAACAAATTTAAAATACCCACCATGCGAACTTTTAATTCTAAATAAAAATCAAAATAGGCTCTTATACGAATTTTTAGGAATGAACGTCACTACAAGATTTTTCACTTTTCCCGACGCAACAAGTGTCGGAAAAAGTCAAAATTGCGTCGGGAAAAGTCTTGGTCGACGAAAAAATTTCGTCGGCGATTTCGTCGGCATAGAGCCGTCGGGAAAGCTTTTCTCGACGAAAATGGTGTTGCGTCGGCAAAAGTTAACTTCTCCCGACGCAATGCATTGCGTCGGGAAAAAGTTTCTCCAGACGACTAGTTTATGAGTCGGGAGAAGTTTACTTTTGCCGACGCAATGTGCGTCGGCAAAACTCTAAATCCTATCTTTTTTATCTTATTTATTTATTTATTTATTAACTACTTGATAGTTCATTTTAGTATCATATTAAAACAAAAAATAATATCATAAAAAATAATAGTATTGATATGCAATAATGTGATTACAAAATATTCAATATCTACTTGTACTAGAGTTCGAAAGAAGAAAAAAATACATCAGAAATAAAACAATTAATCTTGAAGGCTTCAATCTTCGTCTTCGTCTTTGTCTTTATTTTTAGAAAATAGGTTTTCAAAATTACACAACTACAAATCTGAAAAAAAAAATAATGTGAAAAATTTTAAATATAAAACAAAAAATAAAATAAGGTGCATATAGTGAAACTAAAACACAAAAGAGTCTAAGTATCATTTTGACTCTCAAAGAAATTTAGAAAGTGCTTAAAGTGAAACTTAAGCACACAACCAACCCCTCGATGCTACAAAAGTGTCTTAAAAGTGCTTAAGCATACTTTGAGGCAAAAAAAACTCAAAACGACCTAAAAGTATCTATTTCGCCCCTTAGAACCTATAAAGTGGTCAAAAAAGTGACTAAAAAGAGTTTAAGTGTCATTTTGATTCTTAAAGAAACTTAAAAAATGCTGTAACCACACAACTAACTCTCTGATGTTACAAAAGTGTCTTAAAGATGATTAAGCATACTTTGAGGCGAAAAGCTAACTCAAAACAACCTAAAAGTGTCTACTCCGCCCTTCGAAACCTACAAATTGGCCAAAAAATGCTTAAAAATAGTATAAGTCTCATTTTAGCTCTCAAAGAAACCTAAAAATTAAAGTGAACCTAAAGCACACGACCCACCTCAATATGCTACAAAATGTCTTAAAGGCGCCTAAGCGTATTTCGAGGTAAAAAATAACTCAAAATGACCTAAAATAGTCTACTATGCTCCTTAAAACCTACAAAGTTATCAAAAAGTGTATGAAAAGAGTCTAAGTATCATTGTGACTCTTAAAGAAAGCTAGAAAAATGTCTAAAGTGAACTTAAAGCACACAACCCACCCTCCAATACTATAAAAGTGTCTTAAATGTGCCTAAGCATATTTTAAAAACCAACAAACATTCCTAACTCATTGAAGCTCTTACTTCAAATATCACAAACTCACTCAAACAACTTTCTTACACATCTCACTAACTCACCCAAACTAAACCTAAAAAAATGTATAACTTCTCTATTCTTACTTAAAATCACTAAAAAGTGTCTAATGTACAAATTTTATGTAACGACCGGCTTATTTAGGAGTTTAAATTTTGAATTTTGGAATTGAATAAGTTGTTAAGGGCAATTTTGGACTTTAAGTTTTGGTCAAGGGACAAAATTGGAAATTTTTTTTAAAAAAAGAAGAACCATCCTTATCCCTCCATTTCTCTTCTTCTTCTTCTTCTTCTTCTTCTTCTCTCTCCCACCCTCTCACCCGAAAACACCCATCCTTAGCTCTCTCTCTCTCTCTCTCTCTCTCTCTCTCTCTCTCTCTCTTGTCTATTCGAAGACCCATCCCCAAATTCTTCTGTTTTTCTTCTTCACCGTGCAGCAGCTACCATCGCCGGAGAAGCCTTCCGTTTTTGCCGCCCAGTCGCCGACCAACCTCAGCTCGCCGAGCTTCTTGTTATTCTTCTCCGACAGCACCGACCGCCGGCCCCTTCACGTGCAGTCGCCGACTTGCCTAGCTTCTTTTCCCTCTCCCTCTTGTGCGTGAATTGTATAGACAGCAAGGGTGGGCTGTCTTGGAGTAATTTCCCAGCAAACCCGGTGATTTATAGCTTCGTTTGGTCCCGATTCATAATGGGTAAGTGTTCTCACAACGATTCAAAGTGATTTATGTGTAGTAAGGTTAAATTAAAGAGCTAAATTGGTGATTTGAAACTTACCCACAATACTTTGGATTGTATTTTAGAGTGCCCAAGGTAATTGAAGGTCGAATTAGGCGAAATTGGAGCGCTTAAGCTGCTGTCCGGTAGACTTTGGACTTGGTGTTGTGGTAAATTTTGCCATTTGGTCCGTTTCGTCGAGTTATTAATGTTAGAATGCGTTTTAGCGTAATTCGGTTGGTTTAAGACCTGTTTAGGACACTTTTTAGGTGATTTGTCGAGGACCTTGGATTGTACTTGGAGTGGGGACTCGAGAAGCTCATTACTAGTGGAGAAATGGTATTTTAGTAAGTAAAGACTTAAGGTAAGGGATCTCACAACGAAAGAAGTTTTTGAAACCTAAAGCTAGCCCTATATTTACTTTGAAAGTTTATGTTTCCGTGTTAAGTATTTAAGAAAGAAAGTGTTTTACATGTATATTCCTTTTACACTAGTTCCATGAGTTCTATTTGAGTTTTCATGTTAAAAAGAATGGAAATGATATGTATGTCTTTGAAATGCGATTGCCTTGATTTATGCATTCATGAGTATGTTCTAAAACGAGCGGGACCTCATGCATGTGTTGTGTGCTCATGAAAAGATTTATGTAAGGCCGTGACGATAATTCTCCCAAAAGTTTTATGTGGGTTATGAGGGAACCCGAATCTTCGGATTTTCTATGCTCCCGGGGTTCGAGAGTGCTCCACGATGGTAGCCGACGGGCTTGAGTCTTCGGACTCCACGATGGTAGCCTTCGGGCTGAGTCTTCGGACTCCACGATGGTAGCCTTCGGGCTGAGTCTTCGGACTCCACGATGTATATTAGCTTTCGAGCTCAACTCTCAGAGTTAGGGGAGGACTCTATTCGATGGAAAATTATGTCTTCGGACTATTTACGAGGCCCTCGGGAGAATTTAATCGTTCACGAGAGCCGCAAGGAAAAGTACATGGTTTATAAAACGAATTTTAGGTCCCCTACTAAAGCGATGGTTTACGATGGTTTTATGATTTAAAATGACATGTTGCATGCGATTGAAACTCTTACTTTGAAACTATGAGTTACTTACTGAGTATTATTCGTTAATACTCACCCTTTTCCTTTTAAAATGTTTTCAGGAAAGGCTAAGATCGGCCCTAGCGCGTGACCGGAGATCAGTTACTCGAGTCATGGGAGCCGAGCGATTGCTATTCCGCTTCTTTTATGTTTCTGGATGTACATAAAACTCATGTCGAGTTTTTAAATGTTTAGGAGGATGTTTCAAAGTCTTTTAACCTTTCTTTGTAAATCGTGCACGTGTATTTGGCTTTCTGTTGTTTGAACCCTAGCATCATATTGAGAAGTTTGTTGGATGCTAGGAGGTTGTTTGAAAATCTTAGAAGTGTGTTTTACTATGTTTTATCAGGTAAGGGTCGAATTTTTGGTTTTCGCGTAGTTACGCCGTTATGCTGCCGAAATTTTCGGTAATATAGCGACGTGACTTAGTAATGACTCTTAGGTAGCGTGTTGAGCCTATAGGGTCGTTACATTTTAGATGATTAACTCACTCCAAAATCTTCCAAAAGTGTCTAATGTACAAATTTCATTCTAACCATCCAAGGATATATTAAAGAAATGTGTCTTTGAGTATAGCATTTTGTGCACCAACCTAGTTCCAAGTGCATACATATACAAGGCACTTAGTAATTTTAAGAGAATAAAATCACAATAAAATCTTCACTAAGCTCAAAATAAGCACTCTAACTCAATATATAACCTTAAAGTAAGCTAAAAATTAACACTTACATTTTAATGTTCAATAGGCTCAATAGGATAAAAATCACAAAATAGCCTACAAATCAAATTATACAATAAGATTAGAATCAAACTTTAATCACACACAAGATGCTCAAAATCAAATAAACACACACTTGGACTCAATGTCACAATTTAATCACACAAATATAGGCTCAAAACCACATGTCTAATCCCACAATAAGCTTCAAATCAAACTTTAATCACATAAAGAGCCTATAAATCACAATTTAATCAAATAATTACGCTACAAATCACATTTCGAACACACAATAAATTCAAAATCACGATTTAATCATACTTTAATCCAACAATAAGCTCCAAACTAAACACCAATCACATAAATAGCCTCCAAACCACACAAGTATTCTCCAAACTACACTTTGATTACATAATACATTCAAAGTAAAATTTTTAACTTCAAAAGGCTTAATAACTAAGTTTAAATCTTAAATAAACTAAAAAAAACATAATGTAAAAATTCTATTTACCTCCAAAGTAGCAAACTCCATAAATTTTCTCCCTCAAAATGCCCAAAATCGGACTTCTGCCTCATGCCGTCAAAACCTACAAGAAAAACACCGAAAATAGAAGATAGAGGGCATGGGTGAAGGAAAATGGAAGATAATGGAGAAGAACACTTTGATTACATAATACATTCAAAGTAAAATTTTTAACTTCAAAAGGCTTAATAACTACGTTTAAATCTTAAATAAACTAAAAAAAAAACATAATGTAAAAATTCTATATACCTCCAAAGTAGCAAACTCCATAAATTTTCTCCCTCAAAATGCCCAAAATCGGACTTCCGCCTCATGCCGTCAAAACCTACAAGAAAAACACCGAAAATAGAAGATAGAGGGCATGGGTGAAGGAAAATGGAAGAAAATGGAGAAGAATAAGAAGAAATGAGGTGACTGTATATGGAGTTTTAGATGTAGACGGCGGAGAGAAAAGGAAGAAGAAAAAGAGGGAAAAAGAAAAGAAAAAGAATACGAGAAGAAGAAGAAGAAAGGGCTAGGGTTTTATTTTTTCGCCGATTTTTCCCGACGCAAAAAAGCGTCGGCTAGGTCAAAAAAAGCATCGGGAAAAGTGAAACGCGCGTTTCACTTAATTAACTTCTCCCGAGGCTACAAAAGCGTCGACATAGCCTTTTAATACGTTGGCTTATCTTTTCGCACCATATGACGAGCTATGGCGCACAAATAAATCTCCTGACGCAACACTTTTCGTCGGGAAAAACATACTTTTCCCGACGAAAAGTGTTGCGTCGGGAAAAAGTTCATCGGCAAATCTAAAAATTCTTGTAGTGCGTTTTACTCCGCAGCGAAAGCATTGGATTGTCTTTGATTTTTTTAAAAATTAAACTAAAAAAAATAATAAGATTAAGCAAACTTACTTGGAGTAAATATTGAGATTTTTCTGGCAGGTCTTTATCTTCTCCACAAAGTCTTCTTCGCTATGATCCAAACACAGAACCAAGGCTTGTGGGAGCCTCTTGAAAGAAAATCCACCAGGGATTGGAGATGAAAGGTCTAGAGAGAATTATCTAATTCTCTATTGAGAAGATGTGTGTTGTGTCTAATGGCTCAACCCAAGGGTCCTATTTATAGAGACCAAGGGCAAATCTTTGCCATAATTAAAATATTATATTTCAATATCTAATATATTAAAATATATCTTATACTTGTTTGAATCTCATTTAAATCTCCAATGATATTTATTTGTTTGAATCTTATTCAAATTTTATAAATATCTTTTCTTTAATGTATCTAATATGCACTAATTATTTTAATATTTAATGTATCAAATACAATAAATATATTTTCTTTTTTTATATTTAATATATCTAATATACTAAATATTAATTTGAACATTTCAAAATTTTCTTTCAACTAAATTGATCTTTTAGTGTTACTATGAGCTAGCAAGGGGACCTTATGGACCTACAGATTATAAGCTCCAATGATATAAAATTAATTAATTAAACTCTTTAATTAATTAATTTTCATTTATTAACTATAGGTCACTCCACTATAGACCTAAAGTTGTACTCTTATGCACTGTAGGACAAGTTGTGTCCATGGATATAACCATTACATTTAAGTCGATTCTTCACGAGTCGTTCGTAATTACAGCTGGGTCAAAAGTCTATTTTACCCATGTAATTACATCTTGCACCTTAAGTACCAATGATCCTCTAATGAACAATTTATTTATGATCCAACTATAAACTAAGTCCCTCTCGGGCCAATGAGAGAGTGGGGCCCCATTGTTTAAGTCCCAAAATCAGCACTTAAGGGAACTACTCATCTACTTACCCAATATGGGAATGAGTGTGATAATTCTCATTTATGAGAATTATTTGGCCTTTATACTTAGTTATTCTTGTTATTTTATGTGTGTTATTAGATAAAAGGGCTAGCAAATAGTTGGTTTAAATTGAATTATTGTTTGAAGCCTTTTTAATTAATTAAATGGAGAAAAGAAAGCAAAAGAAACTGAAAAACACACTTGATGTTTTTGTGTAGGAATTTGAAGAATGCAATAGAAATGAAATTGCATTGCAATTGCAATTTTGAGAGATTTGGAAATTAAAGGAAAATATGCAAATTTCCTAAAATCTAGGAATTTTGTGCCATATTATCTCCACGATTTTAGTTGGGATTATAGCTATATTTGTGTATCATTCAAGAAGGAAACCCTAGCCCAATTCCTCTATAAATATTGGAGAAGAAGCCTCAAGAAGGGATTAGTTTTCTGTCGTTTCAGCCACAGTTGTTGCTGTTCCACGATTTTCAGCTGTCAATTTTTTGCTGTCAAATTTTCTGTTGTTAATTTTCTACTATTTTTATTTTTGTTTGCTACTGTTTTCCAGCCCCTTTCAACTTCAAAATTCAATCCTTCCTCAACTAAAATTGAAGGAAGTGAAGGCTCAATTCCCTTTGAAAAAAGTGGAGCTGAGTCGATTGAATAAAAAGTGAAAAATGGGTTGTGTTCTTCCATTTCTTAGAATTTATTTTATGTTTTATTTAAGTTATTTTCTTCTGTTTTAGGAACTTAATTGCTGCTGTAATTTTGAGTTTTTAGTTACTGTTTTATTCTTCCCTTTTGTTCTTGAAATTAATTTGTTGTTGAATTTATTTTGATTAATAGATTTTGGTTGTTCTTTCATTATTTTGAGTTGTTATTCAAGTATTTATTAATTATATTTTAGCTATGCAATTTGATTCTTTTAAATCATTATTTTTCTTTTCTTTAATTATGAGCTAAGTCTTTCTTTGGGATTCAAGCATGTGAATGCCCTAGAGAAAGGAATAAAGGCCTAATATGTAAGAGCAACCTTGCTTAATCTTATAGCATTGTTTGCTTTTATTGATTGAAATTTTGATTACTAGTTTAGATTGATCACCTAGATTAGTATACAACAATTTGAGTCTAATTCTGAAAAGGTTAGATAAAAATTGGGTTTTCCTAAAAGCAATAAAGGAAAATAGCCTAGACATAGGAATTTGTTTTTGACCCTAGACATCGGGCAAAACCTTTAAAACCAAAAGAATTGTGTTTCAAAATTAACTAAGTTCGCATTAGCCATAGAAATATCGGCTTAATCGCTTAGCCTCCTAAAGATACTTCATAGAAGGTCGAATAGGTGTTGAATTTTGTTTACAAAGCTTAAGTGTCAAGTCAAAGGATTGCAATTGCAATTAGGTTGCAATTTCTTTTAATAGAGCAAAAGCATATTTGAATCCCTCTTTTATCATTTTCTTTTCAAAAACAACAAAAAACATCCCACTTATTGTTTTACATTGGTTACTCACAATTGCAATTTGAAAACGTCTTTGCTTATTCTCTTGAATTTTGTTGTATTCGTTCCCTGTGGGATCGATACTCTGAAATACTTCCAGTTTTATATTACTTGCATCGATAGTGTGCACTTGCACTGAACTGGAGCTTTGTTTTAATTTATAAATATTTACTTTAAGCCCCATGTTTCAGTTCGATCAAAGTGAATTCCATCTTATGAGATTATGTTCTCCGCTCCCTATTTTGCAAGTCACCAAAATGGTAGGCATATTGAATCGGCTACAAAAGCCACTCTCACCCATGCAAATCAAATGACAAACCCTCACAGGCAGTGTTCATAACTCACTTAGGATTAAGATCGAGTCATCTATGATCATCCTAATGAAATATTAATCTTCTCAATTAACAAATTTATAAAGAGAGATTAAATATTTCGTGGTCTAGTCTTATACAAACTCATTGTATAAGATACCCCCCACTCACATGTCTCCACATAAAGGATTAGGATCAAATCATTTGTAACTATTACAAAGTGGGTCGTATCAATAGTATTATCAAGATAAGGCACCCAATCTTACCCATATACTATGACCCTTTCGGTTATTTCTTGAACCCGATCCTTCCGTATGTCAACCACATACTATTCAAGATTAAACTAATAAGCTTGGATTTTTCATATAATGGATAATATTATATTACAAATAAAATAATCAAAATAATCATTAATTATTAGATAAATTATTAATTACGAGGCTTTAGGGCATAAATCCTAACATACTCAATAATGCTATCTTAAGAATTCAAACATAATAGATAGTCGGTTATGTGCTTAATGTCTTGCAAGGAAATCTAAGAAAAATTTAAATATACTCAATTCAGGGCATGCTTTCAGAGTTCATTCCATTGCAAAAAAAGAAAATCATCTAGATTACTTCCCAGGATGTCCTAATCATTCATCATGTAATAAAATCCATTCCAAACATGCTAAAAGAAATCGAAAAAATTTATGCTCAAAATTAGGACTGCAAAGTTGTACTGCCCACCCCTAAACTTAGAATTTACGTTGCCCTCAATGTAAGAAAAGAATTAAAGCATATTGATGGGGGCTGCTACGCAAACGCCAAAAGAAAGCACAAGTGCACGTTGTCACAAACAAGTAATATATGGAGTATTCTAAGTATCGAACCCAAGGGAACGATTAACAAAAACTCTCTAGTTAACAACACAATTGCTCATAAGTTGCAACTGAAGGTAACCAAGAAAATAAAGTTAATTTTTGGGGTATTGTGCATGAAAAAGTAAAGATAACTGAAAAGGTATGAGAAAAACAAAGATGAGAAATAGGGATTCAATTCTGGTTCAACCATGGGAAATGCGCCCGCCATGCGCCTGCAAATTACTCAACTAAGTTCGTCTATTTCAGAGATCCTGCCTCTTGTGCCCGCATACTAACTCTGTCGAGTTCTGTATTGTTGAGACAGAATGCTGCTGAAATGCGCCCACAACCTACCCTTTTTCGACACTTAGCTATGTAAATCAAGTTCAACACCTACTTGGCTCCTTTTCCAAGAACCTTTAGGAGACTAAGCAATTTAAAACTCATATGTCTATGGCTAAATTCGCTTAGATAATGAAAAACACTACTCTATGATTTTAAAGGTTTTTATCCTATGTCTAGGTACAAAAAGCAAAGTCCTATGTCTAGGCACTTTTCCTAGATTACTTTTAGGAAAACGTGTGTCGGTTCCAACCCTTTCAGTATTGAAATCTTCACAAACTATGCTAACTCAAATGGCCAGTTTAAGCTAACAATGAAACTTAAACTCAGTAAAAGTAAACTCAGCTAAATGTTGTGCAAATCTACAAGAAAAATATGATGGTTGCTTATCTCCTTTTTAGGGTATCCACATGATTCAATCCCCTCAAAGGAGTTTAGCTACTCATCGGAGAAATAAATAAAGTGCAGAAAGTAAAAATAAAACAAATAGAAGAAAAAACACAATTCATTGGAATAAATAAACTTGAATAGTTGAAGAATGAATCCAAGAAAGAACAAAAGAACTTAAAACTTGAATTAAAAGAAAAACAGAAACTTACAAAGCTGGAAATAAAATAAAACAACAAGTACAGCTCCTAAAAACTTCTAAAACTAAATAGAAAAACCTAAGAACAAAAAGAACCCTAAGATGTTCTTCCTTTCTAACTTATTCTACATTTTTCAAGGAGAATCAAGTACTTACTCCTCCTTCTTTCGAAGTTGGAGTCTGAATGGAATATAAACAGAGCTTAGGGGAGACTCGGAGTGGTGACTAAATTAAAGAGAAAATGACATAATTTAGGGATGAAGAGAATTCCCAACTCCGAGCTCCCTTTCAAATGAAGGATTGAGTCACCTTTTATAAACTTCACGCATAGGGTTTGCTGCTAAGATCAGTGTGGAGAAGCTTGGTCGATCATATCCCTTGATTTTTGGAGATTTGATTGAGAATAATTGATTTTATCTGCAAATCTCGCGATTCTGAGAGAATCTGTCGAAAAGGTCCAGATGCAGCCGCATAGTGAGCGCAATTGTTCTATTGTCGAAATGGTCTAAATGTGGCAGCATAGTTGGGCGCATTTTTGAGTTCTTTCTACAACAGTTGGAATTTGGCTTCTACTCTCAACTGCTGGCGTATCCTGATATTGGATCATCTTTCACTTGCCTCGGTTGCGAGAAGAATTTGGGCACATTTGGGTCCTTTTTCAGCCTCTACACAAAATCAACAAAAATTAACATTTTTCTCAATAAAAATGATTGTAAATACATTTAAAAACTTATTTTTACAAAATCAAGACTTCAAACACATGCAAAACTTGTTTTTTACTTAAAATTTCCCTAAATGACATGAAATATAACTTAACACTCGCTTTCTAAGTAAATAGCTTAGTTTTTAGGGCTAAATAACACTCATAAATGAGCATTATCATATACAAGGACAAGGATTAAAGAATGAGTGAACAATATTGGCCTGATAATAGGGAGAAGCTACTCTATGAGAGATTCCTAAGATGGGATGAAGAGATCACCAAAACGATCGAGGTCCTAGAAAATGGGAACGATAATTAATTGGCACTCTAAACAACCTTTACTAGGAAAGAAAAACAAACATGCAACAAAAAGAGAAAGAAAACTTTGGTTCCCTCCCAACAAGCGCTTTCTTTAACGTCTTTAGCTAGATGAGGCTTATGTGGTGTGTCTAACTTGAGTTCAAGCCCGCGTTGCAATCCTCTGTAAGCACTCACTCCAATGAGTCCTTATTCAATAACAACTCAGAGAATTCATAGTCAAATGATTAAGAATAAATCCAAACCAAAGTAGAGAGCAAATTGAGGACAAAAACTAGAGACAAAAAGAAACAACAAAGAAAAGAATTGTACAAGAAACTCAAACAAAAAAGAAAACTAAGCTACTAAAATACAACAACAAGAACAAAAAGAGGAAAAACTAAAACAAGAGAAATACAACAACAAAAAGAAGAAAACTAAACAACTACACAAGCAAAACAACTATACAAGAAAGCAAAAAAAAAAAAAAAATTATACAAATATACACTATTTACACTCTAAATTAAAATCAAGTACTTTCACCACGATTTTAATTAAACTAAAATATTTCAGTCCCCGACAACAGTGCTAAAAACTTGTTGGTGATTTTAAGTGATCGCAAATAACCGTAAGTGTACGGTGTCAAGTTTTAATATAGTGATATTGAATATCGAGTTATCGTCTCCACAAAGATTGGGTTTTATTTAGATTAATTAAGTACCATAGTCATGCATGCCCAATTTTATTTAGAGAACCTAAACCTTGGAAAGAAGAAAATAAAACTAAGCTAATTATTTAAAAAGTTGGAGTCCAATTTTCAGAGAAGATTTAAGACATTGATTTTCAACAAAATATCAATTTTGAGTCATTAAGACATAAGTTTACATTCAACCATTATAAGCCAAGGAATGACTAAACAAATTAATTGACTCTCTCAAGCCCAATTAAAACTCATGCAAGAAAACTAAATCACTTTTCAATCTCATTAATCAATCAAGCATGACCTTAAGAAATTCCTTCTAGCAGCTTCTAATAATATAACATTCATTCCCATGCAATGTTCTACTATCAGTCATGCAACTAGATCTAATTCAAGTTTTACTTTCTCAAGCTAAAGTTCAAATTAATAAGAATTAAACTTTGGCCAAAAGCTTGGACATTCAACAAACAAAACATGAATAATGTTGTAATAAAATATATCAAAATGAAAATCAAGTTATAAAGTACAAGTCTCCAGTCATAACTTAAGTTTTAACATTACGAGGCTAAAAATTCATAATAATCTAAACTCAAATCAATAAAGTAAAGAGAAAAAGAGAGAAACTTGCATACGCGTACCAATCCTCGTTCTCGTCGTGATATACCGCAATCTCGAGCTTCGAGTCTCCTCTTTAGCTCTCACAAGTGCTCTCTCAGTCCCAAAATAGAGTGTGAATCGAAATTAGGGTTTCTCTTCTCTAAAAATGGCTCCCCCTTTTACGAATGAAAAATTTTCCTTTTATATTATCAAGACAATGTTGCAACTCTAAGGGCAGCTTTGCAATGTTGTCCCTTCGAATTAGATAAAAAAGGAAAAAATCGTGGGTCTGGCATTGCAACGCTATAATTCAACGTTGCAACGCTCTGTATGCAGAAATCTTGTTTTGGAGGGACTACACATTTGGCGTTAGAATGCCATTTATAGTGTTGCAACGCTATGCTCTCAGGTCTCTAGGCTTTTGCAACTCTCCTCCTTGTCTCTTTTGCCCAAAAGCTCTCCTTTAAGCTCCTTTTTGTCTACAATCCACTCCAATTCATCGGTTTGCTCCAATTACTCGAATTCTACAAATCACATAATAAAAGCATCTAAGTCCACTAAAAATAGCACAAAACTAACCCAATTCTAAGCCTAGAAATAGCACACTTTTGTGTGCTATCAAGAAGAAAATACTCAAACACATCCATTCATCAAGAAATTTAAATTTAAACCATATCATCCCTTGCGTGGATGTGTACGTAGCTTCCATATTTTAGTATTTACAAGCCTGGAACATTTTTATAAAATCCTTAGTTCGTTTTCTCCTACACTGGCCTTAAGTTCTAATTATTCAGCTTCCCTATATTTAAGAAAGTAATATCTCACTAGGTGCCTGAAAGACAACGGGGAGTCTCCCAAACTTGCATTTTTCTTTTTCAAGGACACTAGCTTTCACATAACTATTGTAGGGACCCTTACCCATGGCACTTTCACTCATAGGTTGTTGTAACTGATCATAGCAGAGGTAGCTCTTTTTTCCCTTAATCTTTAAGCATTACAAGTTATTTCCATTTTTTTTTCTTCTTTTCATTCTTTTCTTTAGTTTTTTTCTTTGCAGGCAAATAAACATGCATTTTATCCTAAGTAAAACATTACAAACTATCATGTAAGTCGACCTTTAAACTATTTCTTAAGCCTATTGGTGTGACAACAATCATCTAGATAAAATAACCCTATTCTAAGCCTTCAAAACCACTTATAGGTAGGCTACATGCTCAATAAGTGTACGGAATTAAAAGAAAAAATTTATATTTACTCAAATTTAGGACATGCTCTCAAATTTTTTACAAAAAAATTGCAAAAATATCATTATTTAGATCGCATCATAGGCTGTCCTAATCACACAAATGCAACATAATCATCATATCGCAAAAACATTTCAGAACAGCTTAGTACAACATAAACATTCTCCCCAAACTTAAAGTATACATTTTCCTAAATGTATAAACTACTCAATCAATATAAAACATGCTTTAAGGACAAATAAGAGATAAAGGGATGTACATTATTGCCTTGTAGTGTGAGAGAATCAAAGATGCCAGCCTGAACAATCAATTGGGTGCATTGTGAAGGAGGACTATGATTCTCGAGCTCGTACAAAAACAATCAACAAAAACAAAAGATAAAGACATGCCACAAACTAAAAAGAAATACATAAAACAAAAGCAAGAAAACAAAAGGAAAGAAACTTGGGTTGCCTACCAAAAAACCCTTATTTAACGTCTCTAGCTAGACGGAGCTCACGTGAGTGCTTTAAGGCACATAAAATTGCTCATATTTATTGACCCCTTCTTGCTAGAATTGATATAGCCTACTATGCTAAGTAGACTCACTAACTATGCTAAGTCGACTCATTAACTTCTCATGGGCCCCTAAAACAAAAATAGTTTTTGTATTTTTTGTTTAATAAAAAGAAATGTGAGAGATAAAATAAAACAACTCAAACTTGTGAGATTAAGAAAAAGAACAATCATGATTAACAGAAATTTTAGGAGATAAAACAGGGGTAGGCTCTTCAGCCTCAAACTCTATCACATTGACTTCTTCTTTCAAAGTGGGCTCAACTTCTTTCTCAAATTTACAAACTTGTCCCTGGTGGGCATCAAAACTCTCCAACTCATCCCCACTCTCATCTATGTATCTCACCCTCGATTGCCCAACCTCATCAGTATAAAAAAAAAATTGCTCCTGAAAGGCTGTTGCGAGTCAATGGCCAATTGACTCACATGACATCCTATCAAATTGGATCCCACTTCATTAATCTCTAATTTTCTATGAAGAAGTCTCTTCAGCAATTCTGCTAGGCTTTAACTATTAGCTCTAGACTCCTCCATAAACCTTTTCACTTGGTTTTCTAAAGGAGATTTTTCCTCTAATTGGGCTTCCTGAAGACTCTCCTTCAATTTTGCTAAGTGCAAGACACTAACTCTTGACTCCAAAGATAATCTCGCATTATATTTTCTAAAGGAGAGTTTTCCTCTAAATGGATGGGATAAGTGCCATGGTTCCAAATGCCCACATCATTACCATACAAAGAATTTCTATAACTTATAGATTCAATATGATAATGAGTAGGCAATTGATAACTATGGAGACCATAATCCACATTATCAGGCACATGGTTATAAGAGGGATAATTAAAAGGGGAAGAATTTAAAGGTGGTGTTGGTTCTTGGGTAGATTGCAACTCCCTAAAAGACCATCCAAAATTATTAAAAGCCATAATCTAAATCGTAAAAGAACTAAACACGGACTTTCACTCAAATACAAACACCAGATAACAACACAACCAGAAACAAGGGACAAGGCTCAAAGAAAAAACAAAAGAAAAAAGCAAGAAAAATAAAATAAAGCAAAAAATAAATCTATATAATGCATAAAAGAAATCAATAAGGACATACAACATGCTTCATGCAGTCAAACAGACCCACCAATTAGAAACTACTTATTTAAAGCACTCCTAAAACTATTCCAAAAGGTTCCTAAACGAAGAAACAAACTTTAGAGGCTATACTTAGTTCGAAAACCTTTAAACAAACTAGAACATGCTCAAAGAGAAGCAAGCATACTCAAATTTAGCCTTAGAAGCTACTTCAAACACCTAAAATTGATAGGAATCCTACAACAGAGAATCTCAAGCATTAGGGACTGAACCCAAGTATTACAACTGCATTCGAAAGAGTTTAAACAGAGTCTTACCACCTCACATTCCCCAAAACGGACTCGATTACTTGCTGGAAAGTATTCGGAGGACTCCAAAACTAGTTCGACTCTACAAACAAGAGTTTCCAAGTGTTAGAGAAAATTCTAAGGTACTTCATTTGAGTTTACAAAGGTCTGAATCGAACTTTACTACCTTAAACTCACCAAAACGAATTTGGGTTCTTACTAGAAAGTCATTCAAATGAGTTCGAATTGGTTCGAAGCTACAAGAAGAAGGATCCTATTGTTTAGAAACTAACTTATAGGTCTTCAAAATGATTCAAAAGGAATTAAAAGGAACCAAAGATTACAAAACTTCACCAAATGAGCTCGAATACGTGGTGGGAGTGTTTGAATCGAATTGGTTTGAAACTACAAATAGAAGGCTCCCATGGTTTAGAACCTAAGCTACAACACTTAAATTGATTTGCAAAAGTGATAGAATGTGCTGGAACGCACCGAACTTCGCTAAACAGACTCGAATGCAGGCTAAAAAGTGTTCGACAGAGTTTGAAGGGGGCTAAACCTGTAGATTTGAAACTATTAGAGAGTGGGTAAATCAATTCTAACCTCGATTTAGTGTGGGTTAGAGTCGAACCTTGTCGAAAAGAAGGTGAAATGCCTTTGCAAGGTGTTGGAATGAGAGGAACAAAGTTTGTGCTATTGGGTTTGTGACTGAATCAGTTCAATTCAACGAATTTGAACACCATGGCCTATGGGTAATCCAAATCGAGGGTGGATGGAGTGTGGGTCATGAACTTAAGTGATTTCAAGGTCTGAGTTCGAGTGGGTATTGCTGAAACTTGCGAATGCTTGTGGGTTGTAGGTTGCCGAAAACTCATGGAACCGAGTTAATGTGCGCTCATCATTGAGGGAATGGAGGGAAAGTTGATGAGACCCACTATTCAATGACATCGCGTGCGCCGTCACTCGAAGGAGAAGAATGTGGTGGGCCTTCACTTGCATTGTTAGAGTAAAAACACCACTCAAGTGGGTGTGCTCGTCGAAGGAAGAGGTCGCTGGAGAAGAGGAGAAGAAAACGAGAGGGAGATGGGGACGCAAATAGGTTCATGCAAGAGAGGGGGAGGAAGAAGAAGATGAAAAACTTAGGCTTTCTCTCGTTTTCCTTTTCTCTTAATTTTCCCAATAGAAAAAGTTTCAATAAATACAAAAGGGGAGAAAATATTTGGGTCTTCTTTGTTGCCTAATTTTTCTCTTTTTCCAAGTTTAAAACTCCAAATAAAGACAAAAGATTTGGGACATAATCTAATTAAAAAAGATTTGAGTTTCTTTTGAACTTGGAGAATAAGGACTAAATTAAATTCTCAAACTTTAGAATTAAAGATTTAGTCAAATATCTCTTTCCTCAAAGTTAAAGAAACTTAATTTATCGAACTTAAAGGGCTACACTCATCATTTTAATTTTCCAAATTAGAACTATAACAAATAATCAAGTCCAATTACTCTAAAATAGGCTAATTTTATAACACAGAGCATTACATCAAGAGATTAAAGGCATTGAGAATAAAATGCATAAATGAAATTGAATGCTATTCAATCAAACATTCTAATTAATCAAGCAATCGATCCAAAAGATTACACCAATCCCTAGAATTATGGAGTTTACTTACTCATAATCACCAAAAACATACTCTAAATTTCTAATTACAACCTTAAATCAAATTACAAAATTAAAGAAAAAAAGAGAAAACAAGCAAACTCATGTTGATCCTCCATTCCCGTGACGATCTCCATGAATCCTGAGCCTTGAATATTCAACAACACTTAAAATCCTCTCCAAAACTCCCAAATTTGGTAAGAAATCGATTTAGGGCTGTAAACCCTCAAAATTGGCTCCCCTCTCTCAGTCCTGAAAAGATGAATAAATACCCCTTCCCAATACAAAATCGAGACACAAGATGCTGTCTAAAACACTGTGCAAAACTAATGTTCAATGGTCAAACGTCGAGACACTATATGAAGCATTGAGACGCTTCAGACGAAAATCTCCTTCACGAGGACGCATGTTTTCGAATGATGGAACCCTAAGGTTCGTAGCATCAAGATGCTAGGATAGCGTTACAATGTTATCTCCACAATTTGAGTGATTAATTTCACTGCAGGAATGGGCATTGAGATGCCCTGAGAGAGTCTCAACAACCTCCTCTTAGGTCTAGCTTCTCAAACACCATCTCTTCATTGCTTGAACCTTCAATTTAGCTCCAATAGGCTCCAAATTCATCCTAATTCACCCAAGCACTCCGATTTTGCTATAATTTCTCAAAATCTACAAATTAAACACAAATAGACATCAAAGCATACAATTTATCCACTAAACTAGCATAATAAAAAGTCTAAAGATAGCATTAATTATGTGCTGTCAATCATAGAGGATGTTTTAGTTAAAATTGATCAGTTTATCTTACCTGTAGATTTTGTAATCTTGGATATGGAGGAGGATTCAGAGGTCCTATCATTCTGGGGAGACATTTCCTAGCTACTGGACCGGCTTTGATCCATGTACATCAAGGTAAACTAACTCTGAGGGTGGATGAAGAAAAGGTAGTCTTTAACATATTTCGATCTATGAAATATCCAGATAAAGTTAGTACATGTAACATGACTGAGATTGTTTATGATACTATTGATGACTTTAGGGAGTTTGTCTTATCTGCTGATCCTCTTTAAAAAAGCATGTTGAACTTAGTGTTTAAGAATCTAGGGATTCTAGATCAAGAAATTGCTTTCTATTGTGGCGCATTAGATCATTTTCCCATAGGACAATATATGAGTGAGAAAATGTTGCCATTAGCTGTGAATGAAATTGAGCAAGTTAAGACTCATGAGTTAGAACTGAAACAATTTCCTACACACCTACATTATGTTTCCTTTGGAGATTTTTCTTGTTGTTGTATTTGTTGCTTTGAGTGAAGTAGAAGAAGAAAAATTGCTAAGAGCCTTATGTACACATGGGTCTACCTTAGGTTGGTCCATTAGTGATATTAAAGGTATTAGTCCATCTGTTATCGTGCATGAGATTCTAATGGAGGATACCTTTAGTCCATCAATTGAGCACTAAAGGAGACTGAATCCAACAATGAAGGAAGTGGTAAAATCTGACATGTTGAAACTTTTAAATGCTAGTATTATTTATGCCATATTTGATAGTTTTTGGGTTAGTCATGTGCATGTTGTTCCTAAGAAAGAGGGGATGACTGTAGTAAAGAGTGAGAACGATGAGTTCATATCTACTAGGATAGTCACTGGGTGGCAAGTGTGCATTGACACAGGAAGTTGAATAAAGCCACTAGAAAAGATCATTTTTTCCTTCCTTTGATTGATCAAATGCTTCATAGATTAGTTGGTTATCCTTACTATTGTTTTCTTGATGGCTATTCTGGTTATAATCAGATTGACATTGCTCTTAAAGATCAAGAAAAGATAACATTCACATGTCCGTACGAAACTTATGCTTTCAAGAGAATACCCTTTAGACTGGGCAATGCCCCTGCCACTTTTCAGCGTTGCATGATAGTCATCTTCCATGACATGATTGAGGAGATTTTGGAGGTTTTTATGAATGATCTTTTAGTTTTTGGATCTTCATTTCATTCTTCTTTGCATAATCTTTCTCTTATGTTGCAGAGGTGCCAAGAAACTAAGTTTGTGTTAAATTGGAAAAAATGTAATTTCATGGTCAAAGAAGGTATAGTTTTAGGACACAATGTTTCTAAAAAAGGACTAGAGGTTGATAGAGCGAATATTTTTGGAATTAAAAAACTTCCATCTCCAGCAAATGTGAAGGGGTTCGTAGTTTTTAGGACATGCATGGTTTAAAAAAAGTTTCATAAAGGACTTTTCTAAAATTATGAAACCTTTATGTAATCTACTTGAAAAGGACTCTGTTTTCATATTTTCTGATAATTGTCTGCTAGTTTTTAATTTATTAAAAGAAAAGTTGACTTTTGCTCCTATAATTATTGTACCTGATTAGAGTCAACCTTTTGAGATCATGTATGATGCTAGTAATTATGTTGTAGGAGCAGTCTTAGGCCAACGTCGTGATAAAATCCTATTATGCAAGTAGAACTCTAGATAGTGCACAATAAAATTACACTACCACTGAGAAAGAGATGTTTATTGTTGTCTTTTGTTTTGACAAATTTAGGCCTTATCTGTTAGGGACTAAAGTGATAGTTCTTACTAACAATGCAACAATTAGATATTTGTTTGATAAGAAGGTTGCTAAAATTCAAATTAAAGTTATAGCAGAAGCATTGGAATCGACTTTGATTTTATTTTAGAATAAAATTCAAATAATTTAGGCTAAGCAAAACATACCTCGAAAATAATATGAAGAATATTCTGGGGTCTTTTTCTCCTTGTGCTCCAACTCCAATGACATTGAATTCCAAGATTTCCACAAAGTCTTCCTTGCTATGACTCGAACAAAGGACCAAAGAGGTTTGTGGGAATCTTATTGAAAATAGAATGAGAGAATGAGGGGAGAATTCTCTAGAGTTTCTTTCTCTTATTTGGAATGCACACAAATGGCTCACCCCTAGGGTCCTATTTATAGTAGCCGAGGAAAAATAATTAAATAATATATTTTAATATCTAATATATTAAAATATATTTATCTAACCAAGTTGAATCATATCCAAACCTTTCCAAACTCTTCTACAACATGTATTTCCTTATTTGATTCTAATTCAAATAAAATAAATATATTTTCTTTAATGTATCTTAATACATTAATAATTTCTTTAATATTTAATGCATCATATACAATAAATATGTTTTTTCTCATTTAATATATCAAATATTTTAAATTTTAATTCGAACATTTCAAAATTTCTCTCAACGAAATTGATCCCTATTCGTTTATATGAGTTAACAAGAGGATCTTATGAACCTATAGATTATAAGCTCAAATGATACAAAATTAATTAATTAGATTCTTTAATCAATTAATTTTCATTTATTAACTCTATGTCACTCTACTACAGACCTAGAGTTGCACTCTTATGCACTGTAGGACAAGTTATGTCCATGGACATAACAACTACATGCAAGTCGATCATTCACGAGTTGTTCATAATTATAGCTTGGTCAAAAGTTCGTTTTACCCCTGTAATTACATATTGCACCTTAAGTACCACTGATCATCTAATGAACAATTTGTTTATGATCCAACCATAAACTAAGTCCCTCTCAGGCCAGTGAGAGGGTGGGGCCCTGTTGTTCAAGTTCTGAAATCAACACTTAAGGGAGCTACTCATCTACTTACCCTATATGGGAAGGAGTGAATTCCATCTTGTAAGATTATGTTCCCAGCTCCCTATTTGGTAAAGTCCCCAAAATGGTAGGCTTATTGAATCAGCTACAAAAGCCACTCTCACCCATGCAAATCAAAGGACAAGCTCTCACAGGCAGGAGTTCAGAACTCACTCAGGATTAAGATCGAATCGCATATGATCATCCTGATGAAATGTTAATCTTCTCAATTAACAGATTTATAAAGAGAGATTAAATATTTCGTGGTCCAGTCTTATACAAACTCATTGTATAAGATACCACCACTTGCATGTCTCCACATGAACGATTTGGATCAAATCATTTGTAACTATTACAAAGTGGGTCACATCAATAGTGTTACCAGGATAAGGCACCCAACCTTATCTATATACTATAACCCTTTAGGCTATTTCTTGAACATGACCCTCCCGTATGTTAACCACATATTGTTCAAGATTACACTAATAACCTTGAATTTTTCATATAATGGATAATATTATATTGCAAATAAAACAATCAAAATTATTATTAATTATTAATTAATTAATGAATTACAAGGCTTTAGGACATAAATCCCAACAGTGCGAGCACTGTGAAATTCCGACAGCTTGTTCTCTTTTTCACTTGCGATTACGATGCAAAGGAAAGGAGATCCACAATTTTTTTTTTCAAGCAATAGCATGGTTCATCCTCTGTAGTAGCAGTGATTGAGCAACAACTTTTTTTGCGTTCAGCTTTTGTTTATGGAGTGATCCACCCATTTTCAACAGGGTTTTTCTCTTTTTCGGTGGTGGTAACCTCTTCGATTGGCGTGGGTGTGTTCTCCAATGACAGTTCAAGCTGGGTTATATTTTCAATTCAAGTTTCAGGTTGTGTTTGTTGGAATTTTTTAAAGATGAGCCATGATTTGTTGACCCCGTTTCGGAATGCCCATAATTACTAGATCTCATATTTGCGAAATTGGACCCTTTTAGAATCAAAACTAGCATGCATTTGGAGCCTATTTTCGGTAAGGTTCAGTGACTAAAGTTTGTTTTAAACCCAATTGAACCGATTAAATGCTGGAAATTAAATGCTAGGTTTTAGATTGATTAAGCAAGGTTTTGAGGTCGGTATTGGACGTAGAATCTCTTGGGTGTTCTCTTGAAGGACTTGTGGGGGTAAATTCTAATCTTAAAGAATTAATCCCTTGATTAGAGTAGGTAATTTTTTATTGATGCTGAAAAATGGTTCAGGTTGGACTAGAACGCTTATCGAATGAGTTCATATTATTTAAGGACCACTTTGTGAGGTAAGTATCCAAATTGGATTAACTCCTTGAAGTCTTGGATATGGAACATGTGTGATTAGGAATGTATGTATGACTATGACTATGATTATGATTACTCTTAAGTATGTGTACAAGCATGTTGGATAATGGATGATCTGCTCCATTAATTTTTCAAGTATGATGTCTGCTTGAATATGTCTTTTGGCATGGTGATTAAAAATGTCTAATTAGGGATGGGTTGGTTATGAATGTACGATCTCTAGCCTGTTTAGAGGGCCTCAATTTGATGAATGATTATCCTTAAGATTCATGTATACTAGTGACAATTACCTTCCCCTATGTCATATCTATTTTCATGTATATTTTCAAGTATGTTTCATGTATGTTTTCATGAGGTACTATGCTAGGATATGCCTAGTTCTACTAGAGGGTTGCCAACTAACCTCTAATGGCACTTTGCCTTAGAAGACAAACCCACATAGGCACCATAGTTAGTACAACTTCAAGGTCACTCCTCTCATGTTTAGTCAGGATGTTTTCATGAGATACTGTGTTGGGATAGACTTGGTACAATTAGAGGGTCACCAACTAACCTCTAGTGGCGCTTGACCTTACAGGATTGACTCGCACAGGTATCATAGTTGGTTCAGGTTTGGGGATATGTTAATTGTCTATTTAGACAGAAAATTTTCATGTTTTCAGTTAATACCCTAATGTATTAGAACACGAATGAATAAGTTAATCAGGACCCCACATGTTTTCAAGTATCATGAGCTTATAAATGTTTGCAGCTTCAACCCTCTAGTGGGGATACTTATTGAGTATATTTTTATACTCACCCATGCTACCCTGTTTTCCTTTTCATATGGTACATAAACTCACGAGGCGTGTGGCGAGGGTGTTCAGATTGGCGAGGTTATGGAGATACTTTCAGACTAGAGTTCCTTAGGATCTTAGAATTTTCAATTCATGTTTAAACTATATTCCTTTATTTATTGATTTTTCGTTATTTGAATATTCTTTATTCACTAAGTTTTGTAAATAAATATTTATTGGGATCTCAAGCTCAAAGTATTGTGAATTTTGATCAGTTTTACTTATGAAATGTTTTATTTAGTTTACATGAGTTTCCGCTTTGTGTTCAAAAGTTCTTATTTTAAATGCAAGTAGTAGCGACCCTCATAAATTTAGTCTAAGAGGTCGGGTTGTTACAATTAGTATCAGAACCCTAGATTTTAAGTTCTGTAGACTCGCTTACATTGTAAACATCAATTTTCTCTATAGCCAAGCACAAGAAAAAACGCCTCGTCACTGCCAGGTATGTTACTTATAAAATATGAAATAAACCATAAATGTTATTTTCCATCTTATGCATGAAATAATGTGTTGTTAGTTTTGGTAGCTGTTTTGGATTGATCTTTGATTTACCTTTTGTTTTAACATGCAAGATTGTAGTGTAACCCTAACGCTGACTTATGTAGATTAGATTATGGCTCTTTGAAGAAGAGGCTCAGGAGGACGGAGTAGAGGTGGTAGGAATATAATATTATTCATTATATGAAAAATCCAAGGTTATTAGTGTAATCTTGAATAGTATGTGATTGACATACGAAAGGATCATGTTCAAGAAATAACCTAAAAGGTCATAGTATATGGATAAGGTTGGGTGCCTTATCCTGGTAACACTATTGGTACAACCCACTTTGTAATAGTTACAAATGATTTGATCCAAATCGT
Source organism: Trichosanthes truncata (assembly GCA_033996785.1). Taxonomy (NCBI): domain Eukaryota; kingdom Viridiplantae; phylum Streptophyta; class Magnoliopsida; order Cucurbitales; family Cucurbitaceae; genus Trichosanthes; species Trichosanthes truncata. Next base: position 29,687,188 of record JAWPNB010000003.1, on the reverse strand, counting down.
TCATGTGGAGACATATGAGTGGCGGTATCTTATAAAATGAGTTTGTGTAAGAATGGACCACGAACTATTTAATCTCTCTTTATAAATCCATTAATTGATAAGGTTAATATTTAATCAAGATGATCATATGCGACTCAATCTTAATCCTGAGTGAGTTATGAACTCCTGCCTGTGAGGGCTTGTTCTTTGATTTGCATGGGTGACAGTGGCTTTTGTAGCCTATTCAATATGCCTACCATTTTGGGGACTTCACCAAATAGGGAGCTGGGAACATTATCTCATACGATGGAATTCACTCATTCCCATATAGGATAAGTAGATGAGTAGTTCCCTTAAGTGCTGATTTCGGGACATGAACAATGGGGCCCCACCCTCTCATTGGCCCGAGAGAGACTTAGTTTATGGTTGGATCATAAACAAATTGTTCATTAGAGGATCAATGGTACTTAAGGTGCAAGATGTAATTATAGGGGTAAAACGGACTTTTGACCCAACTGTAATTACGAACAACTCGTGAAGGATTGACTTATGTATAGTGAATATATCTATGGACACAACTTGTCCTACAGTGCGTAAGAGTGCAACTCTAGGTCTATAGTGGAGTGACCTATAGTTCATGAATGAAAATTAATTAATTAAAGAGTTTAATTAATTGATTTTGTATCATTGGAGCTTATAATCTCTAGGTCCATAAGGTCCATTTGCTAGCTCATAGTAACACTAAAAGATCAATTTAGATGAAAGAAAAATTTGAAGTGTTCAAATTAATATAATTTGAAGTGTTCAAATTAATATTTAATATATTATATATATTAAATATAAAAGAGGAAAATATTTTTATTTTATTTGACACATTAAATATTAAAATAATTAATGTATATTAGATACATTAACGAAAAGATATTTATAAAATTTGAATAAGATTCAAATAAATAAATATCGTAGGAGATTTGAATGAGATTCAAATAACTATAAGATATATTTTAATATAGAGAAAAAAGCATTTTTGACCTCCCTAAACTTTGCATGTTGTATCAATTTTAACCTTGAACTTTCAATTTCATCAATTTAAACCTCAAACTTTGCAAATTGTATCAATTTTAACCATAAACTTTGAATTTCATCAATTTAAACCTCAAACTTGAATAAGTGTATCAATTTACACCTTCGATTAAGTTTCCATTTCAATCTTTATTAGAAAAGTTTTCCACACATGTCTAAAGTCACGTGTTGCTCTATAATAGGTACATATTTTTTATTTTTTTTAAAAAAATAAAAATTGGAGTAGACTCTCCATAATGTCTTTCAATTTAGAGCATGACTTTTTTTTTCACTTTTTTTTATTTCTTATCTTATCTGATTCTGCTACTTTTTTTTCATTTAATTAATTGAGGGTATTTCAATTGTAAGGCATGATTCTACTCAATCCACTGGCTTTTAGTAGAAACAAAATTTATTTGCACCATATTTTTTCTCAATGGAGTACTCTCCTTTTTTAATCGTTTGCCAATATATTTTTTTTTAATTTCTCATCGACCTTTAGATTGATTTGTCCTCCATCCACTGCAATGGACGTGAGACTTTCAGAATCATCACCCTAGTTAGAATTTTTGTCTTTTTTCTCTCTAGCATCGATGTCACTTTAATCCCCTGAAAGATTGTCGACAGGGTCGACAATGTCGGCTAGACCAGTTCATTGTATTCATGGGCATCCTTTTATCTGCCATCGCCTTTTCTGTTCTCTCCTGCATTTTAGCTGAGCTCAATCTTCTTTATACTTGTCGTCATTGGTATCAACACCAATGGCGAGGGATACACATAAGTGTTCATTTTTGTGTGAGTCCTACTTTCGAAAGTCGAGTTCATGGTTTTCATGATGGTGGCGATTCGATCTGAAATTGTTTAATTATTCTTTTAGTAATTTTTTTTTTTAAAATAACAAATAAGTACCTATCATAGAGCAACATGTGACTTTGGACATATGTGGGAAATCTTTCTAATGGTGATTAAAACGAAAACTTAAACAAATGTGTAAATTGATACACTTATTCAAGTTAGAGGTTTAAATTGATGAAATTAAAAGTTTAGGGTTAAAATTGATACAATTTGCAAAGTTTGAGGTTTAAATTGATGAAATTAAAAGTTCAGGATTCAAATTGATACAACATGCAAAGTTTAAGGGTCAAAAATGCTTTTTTCCCTTTAATATATTAGATATTAAAATATAATATTTTAATTATGGCAAAGATTTTCCCTTGGTTTCTATAAATAATACTCTTGGGTTGAGCCATTAGATATAACACACATCTCCTCAATAGAGAATTAGAGAATTCTCTCTAAACCTCTTCCTCTCCAATCCCTTGTGGATTTTCTTTCAAGAGGCTCCCACAAGCCTTGGTCTTGTGTTCTAGTCATAGCCAGAAAGACTTTATGGAGGAGATAAAAACATGCCATAAATATCTCCATATTTACTCTAAGTAAGTTTGCTTAATCTTATTTTTTAGTTTAATTTTAAATAAAATCAAAGACGATCCAATGCTTCCGCTGCAGAGTGAAACATTCATTCCTTCAATATGATCCCTATTCCTTTGACGGCAGGCAATAGACCCAACTACGGTAGAAGAATGATTGTCGTTGATGGAGGAAATTTTTCGTTATATGAGGTGTCCCGAGGAGCAGAAAGTGCAAAGTGCAATTTTTATGCTAATGGATGATGCCCTTCTCTAGTGGGAGTCGGCAGAGAGGCCCATTGATGTCAGCCATGGGCCAGTCACATGGTTACATTTTAAAGAAGCTTTCTTTGGGAAGTACTATCTAGCAATCACCAGATATAGGAAGCAGTCAAAGTTCCTGAACCTGAAATAGGGAAACAAGTCAGTGGATGATACGAGCGAGAGTTAACCAAGCTATTTTACGTTACTGCAACCACACGAGTCAAGTAGTACAGTGATTTTGAGTATACGAGTATTGTCTCCATATGGATTGGAATTGTTAATTTCCTTATGTACTAGAATACTTTACTTTAGTTTTATTTAAAGAACAAAACCTAAAGCAATCAAGAAAAACTGAAGAAGCTAACCTAATAAGCATAAGATAACTGGAGAGTTAATTCTATGGGTGCTGATTTCATTCTTTGGACCTCAATTTACTTAATCAATTAGGCAATTAGAAAAATTATATGTTCAATTCATAAGTCTAGAAGCCTAAAATCATGGAATCTCCTATCGATCTCCTCCAATTCTCATGCTAAGTGAATTAATCTACGTGCCCGTAGCCTTAATTAACTAAAAAATGAAATTAAAGACCTTCATTAACAACTTCTAATGTCCATTTATTAGCCTCGCTATCACTCTGGTAAATAAACACTAGTCACACATTTACACTCTCATCTAATTTCTCTCCATCGAGTTTTCATTAGAGAGCAACTCATTTAATTAACTTTCACAACAACTACAATTAATTAACCATTAATTCTACTGTCACTCAGGTAATATATTAATTGACATGCAGTTAGTGCTAAACTAAGTTTCCTCTCTTGAGCTCAACTTAGACATACCTCAATTAACCAAAGATCATGTGATTAAAATTATTAAGCACTAAATGCATAAATAAACATGCACATCAATTATGCCAAAATTACTAATCAATTAAGCAATGGTCCAAAGAATTACATCAATCCCATAGAAATTAAGAACCTAGCTACTCATAATCACCAAATTAAACTTCTAAGTCCCTAATTACAGCCACAACAGTAACTAAATGAAAGGAAAAGGAAAGAAATTCTCCAACGATGCCGATCTCGCGTTTCCTTGGCGATCTACATCTAACCAAGCTCCACGATCTTCAATTCCGCTTCAATTCTCTCCCAAAATCTCCCAATTTAAGTCTATAATCGAGATTAAACATGCTTAAGGACAATTAAAAGATAAAAGGGAACAATAATACTGTCTTGGAGTGCAAGAGAATCCAAGGTGTCAGCCTGATCAACTGAAGTGCATGATGGAAGAAATTGTGATTCTCAAGCTCCTACTACAGTCAACCAACAAAAACATGAGATCAACACAAAAAAAAAAAAAAAAACAAGGAAAAAAAACTAAAAGTGAAGACACTAAGGAAAGAAGCTTGATTTGCCTCCCAAGAAACGCTTATTTGTAGGGGTGAAAGAAACTGAACCGAACCGCCGAACCGAATCGAACCAGTCGGTTCGGTTCAGGTTGGTTCGGTTTTCATTATTAATTCAGACCGAACCGACCCAAACCCCTTTGGTCGGTTCGGTCTTTGGTTCCATTTGCCCTAGGTCTATCTTCACGTTCTCAGAAATCAGAATCTCTGTTGCGCAGATTTTTTCTTCATCTCTTTCAGTCTCAGTCCCAACCACCGAATATAACCCCCCAAAATTCATTCATTCATTCTTCAACTCCCTCTTCTCTTCATTCTCATCACTGAACAAACACTTTTCTCTTTGTCTATCTATCATCGTCTCCGATTTCTCTGTTCGTTGAGTTCTTCCACAACCATCGAAGCAGAAAAATGGTAATCCCTTGATTCATTTGCTTCGTTTTTAGCTTCCTATGTTTTTGATTAAATGATCCGTGTGATTGTTGGGAAAGATTAGGGAAATTGTTGAAAGTGCTGCTGCAGATGGGGTTGTGTTCATTTGTCACGATTCTCCCAATTTCCAGTGGGGAAATGTGTTTTTGTTGTTTAGCTTCTCGTTTTGGTTCAACTTGGTGTTTGATCTGGGTGAATCTGACTTTGTTGTCGAGCATTCCTGCTTTTCCAGTGATTTTGTTGCATCCTGGTACTAAATCTTGCAAGTACTTCATTCTCTCACTGATTTTCCCTTCTAGCCTACATGAAACCAAAAATAACTTGATTGGTTAAAGAGAAAATCCCCCAAATCGATCAAGAACAAATAAATCAAAGAAAGAAAAAGCAACCCATAAGAGAAAATTGAGTGTTTTTTTGCCTTACTCTTTCTGCTAAGCTATGCCTATCAGTGGCTTGGCCACGACGAGCTCTGACATGAATGTAATCAGGCTTTTGAACCTCTGAGGCTTTGGAGTTTTCTTTTGACGTATCAGCTGAAGTTTCTCTATTGCTGTTTGTTGTGGTTGTAGTGGTTGAGTTGTTATTTTTGGTGTTGTTTTGATCTGTGGTTTTGGATAATTCTCCTTCTTCTGCACTTGCTTTGATCCTCTTCTCTTTATTGTTGTTGTTATCCTCCTCCATAGTCACCTGCAAATCAAGCCCCCATTGATTTAGTTTCAACTTACACGATCGAGCTGAGGGAAGAAATGCAAGTGCTGAAGCATTACTGATTGGTTTTCACTTGGTGATTATTTGACTTCCTCTAAGCAGAGGCATCATATCTGCTGTCTCTTTTTTGAAAGTTTTTTATATGAATGGGAAGTTAGAAGAATTGAAGAGGCCAATTGAGGTTTGAGTTATTTACTTTCTCATTAGCAATAGTGACTTGTTCTTGATCTCTTCTTCCTCCAATTGCTATCATCTGGGCAAAATTTTTTTGAAATGTTTTCCACTTGAGTAGGTTGCAAGAAAAAATATGCTTAAATTTTTGGGAAACTGTTTGATTGGCTATCAAATGGATCTCTTAGTTCATATTAGAGGAAACAAGCATGGATATTATTGGTCCTGATACATGACAACATTTTCTACCTTGTCACATTTAGTAATCAACTTCAAAATTATGCAGGTGATTGCCTTCAGTGATGAAGACGGTGTGAGGTTTCAATCAACCTTCTTGGGAAGTGCTACTATTGCTGGTATTTTACCAGTTTCGTCAATGGAAATATCAGATAAAAGGTTTTGTTACGTAACTCCTAACTCTCTGGAATTGATTTTGTGTGAAGCAAGTGGATGATTTAGTTTTATGATCGGTTGAGCAAGAGAATTTCCAACTACTTCTATCTCCTTAGTTCTTATCTAAATTCTCTCTTGTGATGGAAAGGGCCCAGTTAGTGTTTTACTTCTTCCCCTCTCTAAGATACAATCTTCCTTTCAAAGTTGTATGGAGTTTTGTTGTTGCAATAATTTGTGTTTTGCATCATGAACTGAGAAATGCTATATATTCATGATGCTCACTTCTCTAAACTAGCTTTTGATCTACAAATTCCCTTCAGATTTATTGTTATGGTTAGAAGTAAGTATCTCGCTTTAAATTTATTCTACCAATAGAGATTTTGACAAACAAAACATAATATAGATAGATATAAATTTTAGTGAGAGAAAGAGAGAAATTTAGGAACTTGGAAGGGGATAAAAACATTAGAAACTCTAGAAATTGAGTATTCATAAGCTTTACTTGGTTTAGTTTCTATTACAGGATGACTTCGTCTTTTACAAATGAGACTTCTAAACAAAGTCATTCTAGTCAATCTCTTAACTAAGTTGAAAGTGATAATTCTGATCTTGGTGTGAGTAGTAAATTAGGATCATTAGGGAAAAGAAAACCTACTAAACAAGCTTCAGATGTTTGGGAGCATTATGTTAAAGTAGAGGGATGTGATCCTGAATTTCCTAGGGCTGCTTGTAAATATTATGGGGTAACATATGCATGTGATTCTAAGAGAAATGGAACAACAAATTTGAAAAGACACTTAGATAAATGTAAGAAGTTTACAAGTAAATCAGAGGATTATGTTGAAGAAGAGGGAGATTATGAATGTAAGATGGCTACATCATTCACTCAAGAGAATTGTAGAATAATGCTTGCTTGTATGGTCATATTGGATGAATTGCCATTTAAGTTTGTAGAAAGTGAAGGATTTCATAAATTTTACAAGGCATTAAATCCAAAGTTTTTAATTCCATCACGAGTCACTATTGCAAAAGATTGTTTTCAATTGTACATGGGGGAGAAAAAGAGGTTGAAGAGTGTCTTAGCTCGAAGTGGCCAAAGAGTTTGTTTAACGACTAATACATGGACTTCCATTCAGAATATTAATTACATGGTTATAACTGCTCATTTCATTGATGGTGATTGGAACTTGCACAAAAGAATTCTAAACTTTTGTCAAATAACTAATCATAAAGGAGATACAATAGGAAGAGCCATTGAAAAATGCTTGCGAAGTTGGGGTATTAATAGACTTTTTGCCATCACGGTTGATAATGCTAGCTCAAATGATGTAGCAATAGCATATTTGGTTAAAAAGTTTAAAAGAAGAAATGAGTTGGTGTTGGATGGTGAATTTCTCCATGTTCGATGTTGTGCTCATATACTTAATTTGATTGTTAGTGATGCTTTAAAAGATTTGCATGAGTCTATCATTTGGATTAGAAATGTTGTGAAGTATGTTAGGTCATCTCCTTCAAGATTGCAAACATTTAAAGAGTTTGCTAAGGAAGATAACATTTCAACAAAAAGTTGTCTTAGTATGGATGTTCCAACACGATGGAATTCGACTTTCACTATGTTGGCTGGAGCAATCAAGTTCCAAAAGACCTTTGAAAGATTAGAGGAACATGAGCCAAAATATTTGCCGAAAGGTGAGATACCTACTACTGACGATTGGGATAATGCTAAGGTGTTTGTAGAGTTTTTGAAGACTTTTTTAGATGTCACTTTAAAGTTTTCAGCATCTATGTCTGTAACTTCAAACATATTTTTTCATGAAATGTGTTTGGTTCAAGAAATAATTCGAGAATACTCGTTGTACAAGAATACGTTGTTAAGTCAGATGGCATTAAACATGCAAGCAAAATTTAACAAGTATTGGGGTATTACTTCAAGTGAGAGAACTAATTTATTATTGTACGTTGTTGTTGTTCTTGACCCTAGATATAAGTTGAATTATGTGAGTTATTGCTTTCATGAATTTTTGGAGGAAGAAAGTGCGAAAAAATGGACAGATAAGGTTGAAGAAGTATTGCGCCGACTGTGTGATGCTTATTATTTAAGAATATTAGTGGAACAATATCCATAAACACAATCATCCACGTCCATAGAAGCATCAAGTTGTCAAAGTCAGAGTGAAATATCATCTATCTCCTCTAATGCACCGAGTGGAATTGGATCTTATAAAGTACGTGTTGCTGTCCATGATAGATATAAAGAACTAAGTAAAAAAAAAGATCCATATGATGGTAAAACAGAGGTGGCTCGTTATCTAGATGAGGCTTGTGCAGAGGATGAAAATTTTGATCTACTAAATTGGTGGAAGTTGAATTCAGCTCTATTTAAGATTATTAGCCAAGTAGCCAGGGACATCTATAGTATTCCTATATCTACTGTACCATATGAATCAGCTTTTAGCACTGGAGGACGAGTGTTAGATTCTTTTCGGAGTTCATTAACTCCTCAAACTACGGAGGCCCTCATTTGTGCTCAAAATTGGCTTCAATCTAAACCTCTGGATGATATGAGTGAAGAAGTTGAAGGAGCTGGAGAAATTGATGAAGGTAATGAGCTAATTGTTTATTTCATTATTTGCATTTAATGAGCTAATTGTTTTTCTTTCTTATCTACAATTTATAAACGTACGAAAGGAGATGGAAGTTGCATTTGAGAATTTGAAATTTGATTCTATGGTAGATGCCATATATATATATATATATATATATATATATTAGTTCTTAGCAATGACATATTTTATTTTACTCTTTAACTCATTTACATTTATCTATATTTTTTTTGTAGAGTCTTGAAGTCTAACAATGAGACTGAAGTTATGTCTGGAATCAAGAGTCGAGGAGTGACAATGAAATCCATTGAAGTTAGAGCGATAAATGTGATTGTGTTGCTTATGATTTTGTTCTTGAAAGATGGTTCTAGTTTCTATTTTTTGTTGTAAAAATTATGAAATACTTCTTAGTTGTTGGTTGATCTAGTATGAACTAACTAGGGGGAGAATGAGGTCACTCAACTTAATTAAAAAATGGTGTTCTAAATCTATTAGAAAAGTCAATTACAATCACAAATTAGAGAAATGAGCTTTGTAAGAACTAGGAATGAAAAATAAAATCCTTGAATCAAATCGAAATCAAGTTCAAAAATGATTTTCTTAAAAGACGTTCAACAGAGAGAGTAGGCAAGCAAGCAAGTAAGCTTAAAAAAAAAAAAAAAAACCGACAGGGAACCGAACTGAACCGAAACCGGTTTGGTTTGGTTCGGATATATTCTCAGTTAAACTGAACCGGGTAGGTTCGGTTCGATTTTCTGTAGAACCGAACTGACCCGCCATTTTTACACCCCTACTTATTTGACATCTATAGCTAGACGGGACTCGTGTGGGCTTTCATGGTACATAGAAATTCTCACATTTCTTTTGGCCTTTCTTCCTAGAATCAACAAAGCAAAACAAAGCTAGCAAGCTCACTAGTTTCTCATGGCCCCTGAAACAAACATATTTTTTTATATTTTTTTATTAATAAAAGCATAAAAGGAGAAAGATCAAAAAGCAAAGACTCTGACACAAAGTCATGAGAACACGAAAAAGAACACTTAGGATAAAGAGAACTATTAGGAGATAAAACAGACGAAGGTTTTTTAGCCTCAACCTCTACCTTCGGAACAACCTCTTATAAATAAGGCTCATCTTCTTTCTCTTCCTCACAGACTCGATCCTGGAGTGTGTCTAAACTCTCCAATTCTTCACCATTATCAAGACAACTCTCCTTTAACTACCCAAACTTAGTGGTAATGAAAAAATCAAGCCAATTGACTCACTTGCCTACTTATGGAACTTATTTGCATTGCACTAAACTCCCCTTGGGTCTTGAGTCTCTCATAAAACTGTGCTAAGCACAAACTAGTAGCTCTAGACTCCTCCATAAAATTCTGAAATATGTTCTCTAATGAGAATTTTATGATAAGGGTGTATAGCTAGAAAAGGAAAAATCGAAAGATGGTATTGGTTCTTTGAGCTCATACTCCCTAAAGGGCCAACCAAATCTATCAGAATCCATCTAAAAAGTAATAAAGAAATAAATATAGGCTCAATCAAACACCAGCAAATAGCACAACCAAAAACAAAGGACTGGGACTTAAAGCAAAAACAAAAACAAGATAGAAAAAATAAAAATAAACCTCTAAATTAAAACAAAGGAATTTCTTTGCAATATTAAACAAATTAAACTATCTAATCCCTGGCAACGGCACCAAAAACTTGTTGCGAACAATTTAAGTTACCACAAGGGCACAGGTCAAGTAATACAATGATTTTGAGTATATGAGTATCGTTTGCACAGGGATTGGAATTGTTAATTGGCCTAAGTATCAGAATACTCTTACTTTAGTTTTGTTTAGAGAGCAAAACCTAAAGCAAGCAAGGAAAACTGAAGAAGCTAACCTAGTAAGTAAAAGATAACTAGAGACAAAAAAATGAGAGTTAATTCTATGGGCATTGATTTCATTCATTGGACCTTAATTTACTTGATCAATTAGGCAATTGGGCAAAATCAAATGTTCAATTCATAAGCCTAAAAGCCTAAAATCATGGAATATGTTGTCAATCTCCTCCAATTCTCATGCTTCGTGAATTAACATACATGTCTGTCACCATAATTAACTAAAACATGGCATTAAAGACCTTCATTAACAATGTCTAATGTCTATTTATTAACCCCGCTTCACTCAAGTAAATAAACACTAGTCACGCATTTGAGCTCTCATCTAATTTCTCTCCGCCGAGTTTCCATTAGAAGGCAACTCCTTTAATCAATGATTGTTCGTCGTCACGCAAGCGCACGCGATCAAGTTATATTCTTACCGAGTATCAAATACTCAGGGAAGCATAATGGAAGCTTTTTTCTTAAGTTGATTAATTATTAAGAGAACTCATATTTAGAATTATTTAGGGTAAAAACTAACTGAGAGAAAGCTTGAAATTAAATCCTAAACTAAGAAAGCAGTTAAAAAAGTGGAGATACCAAATTAAAGGGTAGTTTAGGAGATCGAGCACAAATTAGGTTACAATTAAGGCAATTGGACCCGACATTTAATTTATCTTGCTAATTACATAAACCTAAAGCCAAACTGGTTGAAATCTTTTGTCGGTTTTATTCAAACAGGCTAATTAATTACTTGCCTAAGTGTCCTTAGCACTAATTGATTAATAAATTGAGATTAAGTCCGCTCATAATTAGTCTCACCAGTCAATTGTTAATCATATGTTACTTAGGCAATTTTAGGGAGTTAATTAAATTTATTTGATCCTAAATTTCCTCCGTCGAGCTCAATTGAAGATTGGAATTAACTAATTAATGGCCAATTAATTAGAGGCAGTAAGTACAACTTCAATTAAATGTAATTAAACAAGTAATTAAATGACATAAATCACAATTAAACCATAATTCTACTCCTAATTGTGGTCTTAACCCTAAACACATGAAATTAGCCCATAATATTCAATATACGATACAAGAAATCAAACTCTGTAGCCCTAGGATACATGAAAAAAAGGAAGAAAGCGATAAAAGAACCCGTTGTCTCCAAAATCTCTGCTCCCCCTTCAAATTCTACAATCCCAAGCCTCGATTTCCACTCTTAAACACATTGACTTGTGCTCCACAGGTCCCAAGAGGATGAGAAGTCACAAAAATGGGCTAAATCCTAAATGGTCTCCCAAAATTCAATCCTGAAACAAAGAATAAATATTGATCCTCGATACAACGTCGAGATGCTAGGCACAACGTCTTGACACTATGTTGAATGCAGCATTTTAAACTCAGCGAGCACCCTCACTGTCTTCAGACAGAATCCTTTGCCCGCGTGTCTTCCTAGCATTGAGATGCCACAAGACAGCGTCAAGACGCTAGCCCTCGAGTTTGAATGTCAAATAATAGCATCTCAACACTATTTTGGGCATTGAGACTCCATATTCTCGTCCAATTCCACTTATGAACCCCCTCTTCTCCATACTTAGCTCCATTTTGAGTACTTTTAGGCTCCACAACATATCTGATGCCTAAATTTACCAATGTTAGTATGAATTGTCCAGTTACCTGAAATATAGATTATATCTACGTAAAAGCTCACAATTACATCCAAAACTAGCAATTAAATGGGCCTAATTATAGCACTAAATTAGTGCTATCAAATACCCCCACACTTTAACTTTTGCTAGTCCCAAGCAAAACAAATTAAACTTCCACTGAAAAGATAAATGTTTCAGAAAAATGCATGCAATAGTGACTCCATGCTCAATGTACTCAAAAGTGGAATAAGATAACAAGAGCAATGGAATGAGATCATGCCCAAATCACAAACAATATAAAAAGAACTCTGAACTCTTTGTGTGTGTGTATGCATAGCCTAAGAATCGCTCGTTTACTAAATCAAAGTAACTTTATGCTTCCCTCCATTCGTCTTCCCCCTACACTGGCTCAAAAGACTCAATTCAGCTCCCTCACAATCAAAAAAGTAATAACCTAAACAGCCATCAAGAAAACAATAGTAAGGATAATCTGCTAACCTGTCAAATATATGGTCCATAAAAGTCAGGGGAAAGTGATCCTTTCTTGTGGCTTTATTGAGCTTCCTATAGTCAATGCACACACGCCATCCAGTTACTGTTCGAGTCGAGATATCCTCATTCTTTTCATTTTTTACGACCGTCATCCCTCCTTTTTTAGGTACAACCTACACTGGACTTACCCAATGACTATCAAAAATAGCAAAAATAATATCTGCATTTAGTAATTTGATCACCTCGTTTTTAACCACTTCCTTCATGGTGGGGTTAAATCTCCTTTGGTATTCTACAATGGGATTAAAGTCATCCTCCATCAAAATTTTATGCATGACAATCGAAGGGCTAATTCATTTAATATCACTAATAGACTACCCTAAAGTAGACTTATGTGCATGCAACGCATTCAACAATTTATCCTCTTCTATTTTACTCAACTCAATAGCAATAATCACAGGGAAAGTAGAAGAGTCACCTAAGAAGGCATAACATAGGTAGGCAGACAATTGCTTTGATTCAGGAGGGGGAGAGTCAGTTTGTGTAGAAACAGACTCAGAAATCATTTCCTCCTCCCTACTGTGTCCTATAGGTGCCTCTACAACATTATCACAAAAATAGGCATGCTCAATTTCCAAATTTTCAAGCAATTCACCATACAAATTAGGCATGCCAACCTCAAACTTATCAGCAGGAGTCACTAACTCAATACATTCATCCACAATAGGGTCCACAACATCAATCATATGGCCAGTACTAACCTCATCGGGGTGTTTTAATGCTTTAAACATGTTGAACACTACCTTTTCATCATTTACGCAAGAGTCAGAGTTCTTGTGTGAACCTCGATCAAAGTGCATCCTATAACTAGAAAATGGCCTCCCCAAGATGATTGAGACCTCTGCATCTTCCTCCATGTCAAGGATAACAAAATCTTCTGGGAAAATAAAGTTATCAACTTTAACTAGAACATCCTCTAAAATACCTTTTAAGTACATCAGAGAACGATCCGCCAACTGAAGCACTATGCTAGTCAATTTAAGCTCCCCTGCTCCAAGTTTCCTAAAAACACTTAGAGGCAATAAATTAATACTCGCCTCTAGATCACAGAGTGCCTTTTTTATGTGAACACTACCAATAATACAAGGGGTGGTGAAACTCCCTAGGATATTCATTTTTTGTGGTAGCCTCCTCTGAATGATAGCATTGCACTCAACGTTCATCTTCACTCTTTCATCCTTTTCAAACTTCCTCTTATTTTCTAGAATTTCCTTTATCAACTTCGCATAATTAGGTACATGTTCAAGCGCAACAGCAAAAGGTATATTTATGTGAAGTTTCTTAAAGTGCTCGAGAAATATAACAAACTCATCATCTAACTTTTTCTTTCTAAATTTCTTAGGGTATGAGATTTCATTGGGAACAAAAGGTATAAATTAGATAACTTCCCTGAATTAACCTCATGAGGTGCTTCCTCTTCCTCTGCTACCTCTTCATCAATATCCCGTTCCTTCCTTGCGCTTGGCACATCTTTTTTCTTACGCTCGGGCTCATTCAGTTCTTTCCCACTTCTTAAAGATATGGTTGTACGTTCCACAAGTGGGTCAAGCAGGAATAACATGTAAATCATTCTTACCTCTTCGTAAGTTGTGCAAGAGTGTGCCATCTGCTTGATTTTATCTCCCATATCTTGGATCAAAACATCTTGGGTTTCTGCCTTAACGCGCATTTACATCACTATATCGTTCATACTATGAGAACTGCTCCTGGTCTCCTCTAAGAATCTCCCCATAATACCTTCAAGTGAATTCCTCTTCTCTTGAGATTTTGGGTGGTTCTCAACATCTTCAGGCTCAACTTTCTGAGTACAACTGCATCCAACTCTCCCTGTGCTCACAACTTTAACATGCTCGAGACTAGGCTCCTCAGAGTCCTCCTTCAGTCTTGTGTTTTCAATTTACTCAATGCCTTCGTTAGTGTTTCAACTTGAAATTTAAGAGCACTAATCTCATTGGCTTCACAAGCTCCCTTTTGTGGTGTAAAATCCTCTGATGGCCATTGGTAGCTTGTGATTACAAACACTTCTAATAGGGCTCGAGCTTCCTTCACTGACTTAGCTAGAAAGTTCCCTCCAGTTGTAGTGTCAAGAGTAATTTTGTTAGTACTAAGCAACCCATTATAGAAAAGTTGTTCCTGAAGCCAATCAGGAAATCCATGTGGTAGGCACTTCCTCAACATATCTTTATAGCGCTCCCACATTTCGTAAAGCTGCTCCTCCTCTTTTTGCTTGAACATGCAAATTTCTGTTCTGAGCTTCACTATGTTGGCAAGAGGAAAGAATTTTGTGAGAAACACCTTCATCAGCTCACTCCAAGTCGAAATACCTCCAAGGGTTAAAGAATCGAACCAATCTCTCACCCAATCTTGCAAAGAAAATGGAAACAAGTGTAAATTAATAGCATAAGAACTAACACCATTAATTTTTATTGTCCCACTGATATCCAAAAACATGCGTAGATGATAGTACAGATCTTCTGATGGATGCTCTCGAAATGACAGTCTCAAACATTCTGAATTAGACCAACATTTAGCTCAAAAATGTCTGCAACGATGGGTGTGTACGCTATTCCAGAGTAATCTACATGTAGCTCCGACAGAAAATAATCTTGAATCGCCTTTTTTCCTCATCCATAACTAAAGAATTTAAGATTAAAAATGCTACGGAGCGTCCTACAAAATTAAAAACAAGCAGAAAAACTCTAAGAATGCTATTAATCACCTTATTGCTCCATAAAAATGCGATATATCACCCAACAAAAATAAAACAAATAAGAAAAAAAAAAACTAACGAATACAAGAATAAAAACTCCTAAATTAAGATCATACACTTTCAGTACAATATTAATTGAATTAACAGCCAATTTCCCGACAACGGTGCCAAAAACTTGATCGGGCTTACACGCAAGCGCACGTGATCGAAGTAATAATAAAACGATAGATATTACCGAGTATTGAATCCTCAAGGAATTCGGGAGATTTAGTCAATTAATTACTGTTCTTAATTGAACTAAATTTATTTAGAAAAATAAACTGCCCAGAAGAATATGAAACAAAAATAACTAAAATTAAGCAATAAAGATAATAAACGGATGGAGTGCAAATTTAAAGGCCGAGTTTAGGACATTAACCTCACAAATAGACCATTTATTGAGTCTAACAGGCATTTGGTATTAATTAATCAATTTAATTAAATCCAAGGGTAGTGTATCATGGAATCCTCTGTCGAGCTCTTCCAATTCTCGGGTGTAATTAATTAAATCACGTGTCCGACACATTAATTAATTCTCACCCGACATTAACGATCATCGATCCGAATTAATGTTCTTATCACTGTCGGGTCCAAACATCAATTATCATACAATTAAAGCTATAATTTATACATTCTTTGTCAAGCAATACCATAAACCAGCAGTTCATTAGATCTTTGATCAGGGAATTTAAAGCATTAAGAATATTGCATCAAATTAAATACGAATAATCAATCACAAATCCCCAATTAAGTTCAATTACATGGTCCAAAGGCTTAATTAAGCCCTAAACTCTACAATCTAATCAAAGTACATCATAATTAAGAGCAATACAACCATAATCCATCTAAAAACACACAATCACAGCAGAGAAATACAGGGGAAATAGAGAGAAAAACCTGTTATATGTTGATCCATCGCTCTCGCTACGATCTCCATGAACCTCGGTGTCAAATCTTCAAGAATTATGCTCTAATTCAGACTCGAACCTCTCTAAGCTCTCTCCAATCGTGGATTAGGGTGTCAAAACCCCCAAATTGGTTCCCCTTTCCGTAATGAAATTACTAATTTAAATTTGGAAATCAACACAGGGTTGAGACACTAGGAACTACGTCGAGACGCTGTTCAAAATGATAGTGTTTCTGTTAGGCACGCGCAGGTAGCGTCTCGACGCTACGGACGAAAATTCATTCCTCCGTGTTTTTGCAACGTCGAGACACCACATGACAGCATCTCAACTCTGGCTCTCAGATTGGACACTATTTTCATAGCGTCTAGACGTCGTTTTTAGGGTCTTTACGATGTCCTCTCGGAGTTGCATGCCCACTTTGAGTCCATTTCCATCCTTAGTCTCAATTTGCACCACTTTTTTCCCCAATTTCATTATAGTTGCTCCAGGATTATAATATCCACTCCATCGCTCGATTTCCTAAAATATAGAAAAGATCTGTTGGGAGAAAAAATAATAATATAATAATAATAATAATTACTACAATATTAAATTCTCCCCTTTCACAGGATAAGCCAACCAAACAAAGTCACAAATAATAATTTAAAGAGAGATAGGGAAAAGAGAACAAGACCGAAGTTTATACTGGTTCGCCCCAAACTCAGGACTACGTCCAGTTTCTGCAACTGCAGGTTCTACTAAATAGGAGATTACAATAAGTCTCAAACTCACGCCACAAACTAACCCTCAATAGCCCAACAATGGCTATTGACTTCCAAGTATCACAACCCAATAACTTGAGATAAACAACGAAGAATAAATGCCAAACCCACAAGAGAAAAACACTCTTGTCTCTCACAATAATGCACTCACGGCCACACTCTGAAAAATATACTCACTGTATATTTTTACAAAGAAGCAAAGATTGCAACTCTCGGTTGATTAACCCTCCAGACACAAAAAAAGGTACATATATATGTGTGTGTAAATTTCAAGACCTAATGGGCCTTAAGGCCCAAAGCTCCATCGGAAGAAGAAAATTTTGCATGCGCACGTGTTGGTGTTGGGGTCTTCATTCGTCAAAAAAAAATATTGTTATTTTGGCTTCATAAAAAAAAATGCTTAACAAGATCCACGTAAAAACTCACAATTACATACAAAACTAGCAATCAATTAGGGGGTGTTTGGCGCGCAGAGTTGAGTTGAGTTGTCAGAGTTAAATTGTTTGTGAGTTAATATGTCTGTGTTTGGGGTGCAGAGTTGAGTTATTAAGTCAGGGGTATTTGGTGCAGTTTTTTGTAAACTGAATAGGTCTGATTTTTTGTTGGCTCTTTTTGCTTACTTATTTTTTTTCCACCCATTCAATTGCAAATACATTTTTCCAATTTTTCAACACTCAATTATGATATCAACTTCAAAATGACAATACATTTTAACATTAGTGGAATGTATGAATGGAATATTTAAATGAGGTATTTATTATAATTTTTTTCAATTACTAATAAGGTCTTCATTATGAAGGATATTTTCTTGTTAGCACTCATTGCCCATTACTTTTTTTATTTTTTATTATTATGTTTTTATTTTCTTTATTTTTGCAAGGGACCATTGTTTATCTACATTTGTTTAAACACATGCATTGAATTGAACATTTTGGAAAAAGAGAATGATAATGTTTTACTTTTTCAAGATGTCAAGAAAATGACAATATATTTCAACATTGATGCCATGTTTTAGTGGAATATTCACAAAATAATAGTAGGCCATCAAGGGCCTATTTACATGATTCACAAAAGTTCACAAAAAAATAATGATGGTTCACAAAAAATAGGTAATGGCCAACACTGGGCCGAATTCATAAATACATAAAAGGTTGTTGGAGCAAAGAGGGAGGCTATCCAGTCCTACCCAGGAAATGCATGCAATACCTCTTCCTCGACTGGGGTGGGACCTGCAAGAAGCAGTCTGTCTTCTGGATGTCAGTGACAAGTAGGTCTATAAGGAAGACTCGATCATCCTCAGTCAACCCTTCTATCTGATACAAGTGGTCAACCACTTCCTTCCGTCATGCGGCCTCCAATTCATACTTCTCCGTTTGCCATGATAGAAGTCTATGCATGTGAGTCGTTTGCATATCCACGGCTGTCCGCACAACATCGAGGATTTCAGATTGGAAGGACGATCTTTTTCTCTTGCTGCCGCTTCCTCTAGAAGACATGCCAGATGGAGTACGCCTACTAGTTGGGGTATCTGGCAACTCTTCCTCCCCTCCATCCCTAGTGCCTGGGTTTTCTATTGGTCATTGCTCTGGGCCGAATAAGTCTTGTGATCCCAATCGGATCTCCTCCTCCATTTGTTCTGCAACGTTGGAGGCCATCTCCATAGGGGTCTCTGCGCCTATCCCTGTGGCTCTATCCTTCCCAAAGACAATTGCTAAATCATCATAGTGCGGGAATGGCTTGTTCCTCATCCCCTTGGCATTTGGATGGCCCTGGATGTGAACGGAGAGTATATGAATATGCATAGAAGAATGATGACAATATGCTACAATGGTAAGATCTTACCCTAACCCATGCATCGAAGATCTCCTTCTCTGCTTCAACACATTTAAACTCTTCATTCCAGCCAAATCCGCTGTAAGCATTACTCAGCATCTCCACAACAGCCGTGTATTGCTTTTTCAGAGTTCTTACCTTGCATTCTATAGTATTCTGGCTTATAGAAGAATTTGATAATTTCTCCGCTAGCACCTGTTGGAGATGCTGTAGATACCCAGGCCTGAAGGTCCCGTTGTCAGATCGCCAACCACTTTCTACTAATGCTATCAATGACTCCACCAACTTTGCATCCTCGACCTTGGTCTAGGTGTGTTTCGAGTTTTTCGATGTACTTGCCATTGTGCTACATGCATGTGTATGTCCAAATAATGTTACATTCATAACAAAAAAAAAATTTGATTTGAGTTTACATACAATAGAAAGCACATTATTTATATTACTGTATAACTCATACATACAAGAAGGAAGAAATGAGAAACTTATCCATTTTGACTAATATCCATTTTGAAAAAGATGAAAGTATGTTTCCATGTATTGATATTGAACTTTTTAAAAACACTTTAATGTTCTTCTTTTTTTTAAAAAAAAGTCAAATTTGAAATCATAGTCAATTGCTTAAATGGAAAAAAGGCAATGTACCTTTATTTATTTATTTTTAAACATTAAGTTGAACTTATTTAAAAATTTACAGCTTGGAATGTTCCATTTTTTAAACACACATTGACGATTGACCATTACATTTCAAAATTTACACCCATCTTTGAATCCAATATTTTATTGTTATGTTTCATTTCTTAAACACGTCCAAAAAAAATTTCATAATGAAAGCGTTTTTTTATTTTTTTGTAAACACATTGACCCTATTTTTTTTTCGTTTTGCAAATGATCATTGTTTATGTACATTTATTTTTGGAAGAAGCTTAATGCCATGATTTATTTTTGTAAAAAGACATGTATTGCGGAATTTTTTTTTTTCTTTTTTGTATTATGGGAATGCCATATGCTTTTTAAAACACATAGACCATCAAACATTTTTCTATTGGAATAGAGATTGCCATTAACTTATTGTAAAACCACAAGTGATATTCAATCTGTTTTTAAACAAAAAAAAAAAAAAAAAAGAATTGCCACATTGTTTAATCTTAAAATAAGACCACGATTGAAATAAGACCACAATGATTTGGTTTTTTTGTAAGGTACATGAACTTAAACTAAAACCATATCTACATGGTTATGTACATGTACTCTAATCTAGCCACGCAACATCATTAGACTACTTTTTTAGAAAATTATAGTGTCATAAATAACTTTGAATGAATAATGTCCAACAAACACATAAGAAGTTAATGATCCAAGAAGGACAAATGAAAAAAAAAATAGTGTCTAACAAACAACAACTACTAACATAGTCCATGGTAATGTTCATTAACATACAATGAAAAAATCAAACATATTCTAAACTTTAGACTCACGAACCTCAAACTAATTTGTGGAGGAGTATTAGTTTGGGCCCTACATGAAGGAAAAAAATTCAAAGTTAATAAAAACCAAAGTATAAGCTCATAATGAAAAACCTGTACAATTGCATTAAACGTACAACGACTTACCTTAAATAGATCAAAATGATTTGGGAGGAGTCCTTGAATCTTAAAAATTTCGGATGTGGAGGTTATCCAACTGAATACCAAGACAAAAGGACATTAGTGGAGAAAAAATTACAAAACAAAGGATTGGAATGCACTTTACCTTTGAACCAACTATGCTTCGTGTAATGAGGGGAACCTAAACCCATCAACTTTGATTAAAAATATAAATGTAAAAAGGAATGGAAGAATAACATAAAATCAAATGAATGAAGGTACTCACACTTCGCAAAGGAGGATGCTGGCAGTGGAGTTGTTCTCAGAAAACCAGTGAAGCACAAGATATATATATATATAGGAGAGTGGTAGTTGGATTTATGAAGTGGGTGGACTTAAGTGCACCTACCTCCCATTAATTCACATGTAGTGGGTGTTTATTAAAGCCTCGGGTGGTTGGAAAAAGTTATATATATATATTACTTGTAATAAAAAGAGGAGTGTTGAAGAGAGTTCAACATTAAAGCCTCGGGTAGTTGAGCATTAAGAAGCACAATATTAAATGGAGGTAGATGAACTGTAGTGATTATTATTATTTATTCAAAAATAATAATAATCACACATATCAACTCCCTCACCAGATAATTCACATTAAAACCGACCTCAAACATTCATAATAGACATATATTCTTGTAAATTCGGCCTCAGAGATAATTCACATTCTTCATGATAAAAGAATTAAGCATGAAATGGCTGTGAATAGAGAAGAAATGCGACACAAACAAATGGAAATAGAGAATGAAAATCCACGCGCAACTTAATCCAATTCAAGGGGCCAAAGATCACAACCATAGTCAAACAGAGTAAAAGTCAGTGTAGAAGAACTAAAAACCAACAGAAATTATGCTGAGGAAAGAATTTTTTTTTTTGTAAACATAATCTTCCAAAAAGGGGAAAAAACAGAGACCATTAAACAAAAAATGACAGTCATGGTACAAATAAATGAGAATTTAGTATTAAAGGACAAAATAAAAAACAACAGAAACCACGATTAGGAAACTTCATAATTTTTTCCTGTAAACATACTATTCGAAATTTTGAAAAAACAAAATAGAAATCATCAAACAAACAATCACAGCCTTGGTACAAATAAACCAGAAATCAGTATAGAAGGACCAAAGAACAACAAAAACCATGTCAAGATAATGCATAAATTTTGTGTAAACACTTCCGAAATTTGGGAAAAAAAATCAAAGATCATGAAACAAAAAATTGACAGACATGGTACAAATAGAGATGGGAATTAGGTAGGCATGGGTTAGATACTCATCATTGGCCGGTGAGGGTTAGAGAACAAACCTATGAGTATGCGAACACCCTGTCCCCCACTATGCTTCAATCCCCTCACCAAGTCCCTTACCAATTTCCTTCCTATTTCGCTTAGCCCATAATTGGATTCAGTCGCACAAATTGAAAAAGTAAAAAGGTGTACGAGTGAATGAGGGAACGGTGAAAAAGGGTTAGGGACTGGCATGGGGTGTTGAAGCGGCGAGAGGTGGCTACAAGAAATTTGGAACCATCGTTTACGGTTCTGGAAAAAAAAAAGAAAGAAAGAAAGACAGAAAATGAGGTCAGAGGTCACAGATCTTGTGAGATCGTGAACCATTGGAATTTTTTGGAGAGAAAAAACCAACAAGGAGACGATTCGAGGGTAAGAAGAAGGTAGATCTAGTTGCATGGGCGATTAGGTTTTTCAGATTCAAAGAAGAAAAATTGAAGAACATGGAGATTAGAGGAGGGTTGAAGTCGAATAAGAGGAAAGAACGTGGAATACATACCTCGATGAAGAACAAAAAGGATGACCAAACGAAAACTCACCTCAATCAAAGGAACGGATAGAGATCAGAAGATGAAGAGATTTGGGAGAAGGGGTTCCACCGTTTTGCGAGAGACAACGAACGTGCGAGAGAATGAAGATGAGAGAAGGTTGTTTGCTAAACCTAGACGCATGGAGATAATATGTCGACACTGTACAACTCAGTGGAGTTGGGTTAAGTTATCCACACTTATTATCTCAGTGGGCCAAACAGGGAGTTGGGTTTAAAACTCAACTCAACCCAACCCAATTATAGGGGACAAACAACCCCTTAGTGTTATCATACTCCTAAGTTTAACATTACAATCTATCTTGCAAGTTCACTTACAAACCAAGCCTTAAGCCTATCAGAGTGACAATAAACTTTTAGAAAACATAAAACTCCTCGAAACTAGGTTCAATGCTCAACATATGCAAAGACTTCAAAGCAAAAATTTTAAAATTTACTCAAATTTCAACATGCTTCAGATTGCACAATACATATGCAAAAACAATCCACTCAGAAGCACAAATCATAGAATTTCTTCATCACAAAAGCATGCAAGATCCTAAAACCATTCTACAACACATATTCTCAGCATTCATCAAAATTTTCAAATAAGCTAAAAACTCCACTAAAGCTTAAAAATCATCACATCACATCAAAATATCCCTCATCCAAGTGTAGCACCATTCTCCCCACACTTAAACCAAACATTGTCCTCAATGTTTACCCAAAAGCAACTTGAAATGCAAAAAGGACAACTAAATAGACTAAGGGTAACAGTACTTGCCTGAAATGGCAAGACTTCCCATAATAAGCACACAGGACCACAAACACTTCTCAGGAACTGCAAAATAAAAAAGGGCCATTTATTCAATTAGCTACAAAGCACAAGCAACTAAACGAAGCAAGTAAAGAACCCTTGGGTTGCCGCCCAAGAAGTGCTTGTTTAATATCATTAGCTCGACATTTCCCACATGCTTCTTTCAAGGTGACTCAAAAATAAAGAACAGAACATTCTCCCTCGTTCTTACATTCTAAAGGTTAGCAACATATTCTCCCACTAGATATATTACTCTAACACGAGAAGAAAGAACTATGATTAACAGGAGAAGGGACAGAAAAATTATGAGCACCTAAAATAGACATCTCCTCGTGATTCCCACCAGGATAGGACTCAAATGAGGAGGCACAACAAATTCATGCTCATCATTCATCTCAAAAAAGTCATTAAAAAATAAATTCTCAAATTCATTTTTCTCAAAAGTCAATTTATTATTAAGCATGACATTATGACGGGTAAAGAAATTGTTATTCTCAAGAAAGTTATCTAACACATGCTCAATATTCAACACTTTCTGAACACCCTCACTCAATCTATTAGCATAAAAGATAGATTCACTAACAGCACATTCAGCCAACATGCAGTCAGGGTGATCAGACATAACAACCTCATCATTATTCTCTCTAAAAAGCAAAAAACTCCTATCAAACAAATCACTCTTCATGAAAAAAAACAAGATCAACACACATCATCAAAACCAACATCGTTACCAAATTCAGAATTTCTAGACAAAAAACATAAGAAAAAGCAGTTGAAGATGCAGTATCAACACATGCCTCATGTAAACTAACATCAACATGCCTAACAGAATGTTTCTCCTCAGCATGAGGGGAAACCTCAACAAGATCAACCACAAAGCAATTCTCTCTATTTTCAAAAGAATCTAAAGGGTAAAAAATAATGAACCTTACCTTTTCGCATTGACTTGTAACGTCAATGTACCTTGGTTCATGCTAATGTCTGCTCTACTGGTGGCCAAGAACGGTCTACCCAGAATAATTGGGCTCTCATCATCTTCCTCCATTTCCATGTCTACAAAATCTACAAGAAATATAAATTTGTTAACCTTTAAAACCACATCTTCAACTATACCTTTGGGTCTCATTTCTGAACGGTCAGCAAGTTGAAGAGAAATTGTTGTGGGTTGTATCTCCTGCAATCCTAGTCTCTTATAAACAGAGTAAGGCATTAAGTTTATACTTGATCCCAAATCACACATGGCCCTATCAATATTCAAATTGCCAATTGAGTAGGGAATAGTAACACTCCCTGGATCACTAACTTTCAGTGGCATCTTCTTCTTCAAAATCTTTGTGCTCGTCTTAGATAAGTTGTGCACTACGTTCACCTGGAACTTCCTCTTCTTTGAAAGCATTTCCTTCATAAACCTCTCATAGTTAGGCATGTTGGGCAGCACTTCTACAAAAGGAATATTAATATGCAATTTTATAAACATATTCAAAAAATCAGAAAATTGCTCATATAATTTTGAATCCTTAAAATGTTGGGGAAAGGGTAACTCCCTGTAATCAAATGTAGGACACCCTCCATGCCTCCTAGGATGACTGATGTTTTCTCTTCTATCCACATGTCGAGGTCGAGGTACCTCTATATCCCGTGCCAACTTCTTGGACTCCTCAGCAATCGAATCCAAGAAGGTTTTCTTCTTCTGCTCATCTTCTTTTCTATTCTTCTTCTCAAAAATTTTCTTTTCACCTTCATTCATCTCTTCTTTCCTATAACCAAAAAAGGCATCAGCCAAATTAAAATGAAAAAATGGGCTAGAAAGCTTACTTGGTATGGTTTTTCTTCCACAACTGCTGGACTCTCAATCTCTTCATCATCAACATCTCGTGTCAACATCCCTCGTAACTAGGTCCTACTCCTTAGTGCTATAGCTTTGCACTACTCTATCGAGTTCACCTTAATGTCGCTAAAAAATTTACCCTTCTGAAGGGTGTTGACTGCGCTGGCGATCTGCCCTATCTGAACCTCCATGTTCTTCTGTGCAGTGTCATGGCCACTCACCGTCGTGGCTAGAGTCGTGATGGTCGTCTGCAAATGCTGGTTCACTCATCTCTGCTATTTGATGAAGGTTCCCATCATCTCCAACAAGTTTGATTTCTTCTCTTGGTTTGATGTACCTGTAAACCCAGGTGGTTACAAAACATTTTTCTAGTTAGCATGAAAGAAGTTTTCGTGATTACGCAAACCTGGGTGGTAGAAATTAGGAAGATTTTGGTTCTGATAGCCTTGATAACTATGACCTCGATTCTGAAAGTACTGGCATTGCTCCACAAACTGCTCCTCCATACTCTTCGAGTTCAATGCTGACAACAAGGCAATAGACTGTGTGGCTTCTGTGGTAGAAAGTTTATTCAATGCGTTAGTTAATGAAGCCATCTGAACTTTTAACGCACTTACCTCATCAATCTCGTAAATGCTCGTAGCAGATCTTGAAGATGATGAACAGTCTAATGGCAATTGATAACTCGCCACGACCATTTTTGACAACAAAACATGTGCCTCATCCATTATTTTTGCTAGGAAGCTCCCCCTACACTCGAGTCAATCCATTATAAACTAATTGTATCTGTAACCAGTTCAGAAAGTCGTGCTAAAGACACTTCCTCAACATCTCCTTGTATCTTTTCTAGCTTTCATACGATTGTTCTCCATCAAGCTGGCGAAATGTACCGATCTCCATCCTCAGCTTCGTCATCTTTGCGGGGGGAAGAATTTCGTCAGGAAGGCCTGGGCCAGCTCGTCCCATGAAGATATGCTAGCAGACTTTAGGGATTCGAACCAATCCTTAGCTTTGTCCTGTAACGAAAAAGGAAACAACCTTAGTCTAATGGCATCAGGAGAAATACAATTTAATTTTACCATTCCACAGATCTCAATGAAAGATCTACGATGCAAATGTGGATCCTTCAATGGATGCCCTTTAATGAGTTTTCCAGCACCATTTGTATCAGCCCCGTCTTGAGCTCAAACTTGTTCGTCTGAATGGGTGGATGCACTATCCCATAATGGTCAATCAGGAATACAGGCTAAAAATAGTCATGGATTGGCTTCCTTTCCTCCTCATTGCATTGTTTTGGCATAGTGACTTGGGTGTCTTTCCTCAGCCTCTTGCAAGTCCTGTCAATTTCCAAATCTAAAGGCAAAATTTTAGCCCCCTTATCACTACACATAAACCAACGACCTCCTTAGAAAATCCAAACTAAACAAAAATAACAACAAAAAGCATAAAAAATGGTGTGGTGTGAAATGTGATTGTGTGTTTGACGCGATGAACAACACGGTGAAAAGAATGGAAGATGAAAATGACGCAGTGAAAATTAAGAACAACACACAAACATTTGCCACCTAGGCAGATACGCCATCAATTAATACATGGCTTGTATTCTAGGGTCGAATCCTCAGGGAATAGATCAGATTCTTAATTGAGGTGCACGAGAAATTTATACAAGTAGAATATGTGTTACGCGGTCACAAGATACAATAATAAAAGATGGATGGTTGATGCTTTGAAAGCAAATAACAGAAAATAAACTAAGGTAGACGAACAAACAGAATGCAAGTCACACGAAATAAATGATGCAAGGCTTGGTTATTCGGCTTCCCTATGTTGAACGTCCTCCTAATTGTTATACTTCTACTTCTACTCCATAACTTGGTGATTCTAGGCAGGAGAACCTTCAAATGCCTCCCTCCCGGTATCGTATTCCCACACAAAAACAGTTATATTTCTACGTGTTATTCATGTTCATTTTCTACGCCCCCCTTTTACATGCCTACAAGCAGTTGAGTTATCCCTAAAATAACCTAGCAAACTATGTTCACTCTTGCTCTACATGAGTATTTCGACATGCCTTGACCCTTCCAGTGCCTAAAACATGCTACTATTCTACGTCGGTTGATCAGGCGGATGAGAGCAATTTCAACAAAAGACTTCTCAAGTAGAAGAATACCAAGAAGTTTCATAGAAATTTCAGTTCAAAAAGGAGAGATTACAACATAGGGCTTTAACCAAGCCTTACAAGAAAACTAACTCATGCTTGAAAGTAAAGAAACTAAAACTACAAATGAAAACATAATGATGGAAATAAACTAAAACAGTAATAATACTAAGGCAAATGAAAAATGAAGGCAGATGAAAACTAAGGTTGGTGAACTGAAGCTGCCTCTCAGCTTCCTTCAACTCTTCAATGGTGTTGTCACTCCACAATGTGAGCTTCTGGAGGTTGAAGATGGAGATTAAAAAAAGGTGGAAGGGAGGCAGTGATCATGGGGATGGAAACCTAGATACCCTAAAAATGAGATGGAGTGTCTATTTAAAATATGTTTCAGCCAATCAAGTTGAGGCAGGGAACCAAAATGTTTTATGCAGGTGGTGCAGGCCAGGCAGGTATAGTTGTTCCCCTTTGGAGCGTCCTTTTGGCCGACCTTGAATCAGAGTGTTGTATGAAAGTGGTCCCCTACAATTCTCGGTGCGTCAACATTCAATTGCCTCAGTTTTGGCTGCACACTTTCAAGCGCCTCAACATTCAGCTGCCTCATTTTTTACTGCGTCACTTTTAGGTGCCTCAATTTCAATGCGTCAAGCCTGCACTTTACATAATTCACCTCCATTGAATGCGTTCAAACTTCGGCGCTTTGGTTTTGAATTCACCTGCACAAACACTTGTTAATAATGGCACAATAATAGAAGAAATTCGAAGGTTTTCAATAAATTTACTGCGTTAGACATGTAATGCGCCCATTGCACATACTTATGCAATTCTTGCTCCATTTTCTTCCATTTATGATTTCTTTTACTGCATTGAGGCCAAGAATAGTCAAATTAAGGCGCCCAAATAACTTGTTATTACAAGTTATCAAAAAACAATAACCTTAAGAAAACAAAGCAAACAAGAAGACACAAGCAAATATATACAGGGACAACAAAAATATATATATACAAAAATCGCACAAAACCCTTAAACTAATTCCTCTTATTTTCTTCCTAATATTAATCAACCTAAAAAAAAAACTTCTACTCTGCTTTCCCCTACAACGGTGCCAAAAACTTGTTTTGGTCACACAAGCGCACATGATCAAGTAATATAAAACGGTAAGAACTATCGAGTATCGAATCCTCAGGGAACCGTAATGGAAGCTTTTTTCTTAAGTTGATTAATTATTAAGAGAACTCATATTTGGAATTAGAGTAAAAACTAAACTAAGAGAAAGCTTGAAATTAAATTCTAAACTAAGAAAGCAGTTAAAAAAGTGGAGATACCAAATTAAGGGGGTAGTTTAGAGGATGGAGCACAAATTAGGTTACAATTATGGCAATTGGACCCGACATTTAATTTATCTTGCTAATTACATAAACCTAGAGCCAAACCGGTCGAAATCTTCTATCGATCTCAGTCGAACACGCTAATTAATCACTTGCCTAAGTGTCCTTAGCGCTAATTGATTAATTAATTGGGATTAAGTCCGCTCATAATTAGTCTTCGTCAATTGTTAATCCTATGTCACTAAGGCAATTTTAGGGCGTTAATTGAATTTGTTTGATCCTAAATTTCCTCCATTTAGCTCAATTTAAGACTAGAATCAACTAATTAATGGCCAATTCATTAGAGGCAGTAAGTACAACTTCAATTAAATGCAATTAAACAAGTAATTAAATGCCATAAATCACAATTAAACCATAATTCTACTCCTAATTGTACTCTTAACCCCTAAACACATGAAATTAGCCCATAATATTTAGTATACAGCACAAGAAATCCAACTCTATAGCCCTAGGATACATGAAAAAAAGGAAGAAAGCGATAAAAGAACCCGTTGTCGTCGAAATCTCCGCTCCCACTTCGAATTCCACAATCTCGAGCCTTAAGTTCTGCTCCCAAGCACTCCAGTTCGTGCTCCACAGGTCCCAAGAGGATGAGAAGTCACAAAAATGGGCTTAATCCTAAAAATGGTCTCCCAAAATTCAGCCTCGAAACAAAGAATAAATATTGATCCTTGATACACTGTCACGATGCTAGGCATAGCATCTCGACACTAGGCACAGCATCTCGACGCTATGCTGAACGCATCGTTTTAAACTTAGCTTGTGGCCTCAGTGTCTTCAGACGTCTTCCTAGCGTCGAGACGCCACAGGACAGCGTCGAGAAGCTAGCCCTCGGGTTTGCCTGTCAAATAATAGCATCTCAATGTTATTTTGTGAGTTGAGATGCCATCCTCTCGGCCAATTTGACTTGTGAAGCCCCTCTTCTCCATACTTAGCTCCGTTTTGAGTACTTTTAGGCTCCACAACATACCGGATGCTCTAAATTTGCCAATTTTAGTCTGAATTGCCCGATTACCTGAAATATAGAGAATATCTACATAAAAGCTCACAATTACATCCAAAACTAGCAATTAAATGGGCCTAATTATAACACTAAATTAGTACTATCCATGATCATTTAATTAACCTTCACAACAACTACAATTAATTAACCATTAAACCTGTTGTCACTCAGGTAATTAATTAATTGACATGCATTTAGTGCTAAACTAAGCTTCCTCTCTCAAGATCAACTTAGACATACCTTAATTAACCAAAGATCATGTGATTAAAAGCATTAAACATTAAATGCATAAATGAACATAATCATCAATTAAGCCAAAATTACTAATCAATGAAGCAATGGTCCAAAAACTTACATCAGTACTATAGAAATTAGGAACCTAGTTGCTCATAATCACCAAATTAAACTTCTACATCCCTAATTGCAGCCACAACAGTAACTAAAATGAAAGGAAAAGGGAAAAATTGCTCAAATGATGTCGATCTCGAGTTCCTATGGCAACCTACAACAAACCTAAGCTCCACGATCTTCAATTCTGCTCCAACTCTCTCTCAAAATCCCCCAATTTAAGTCTGAAATCCATATTAGGGCTTTTACCCTTGGTTTGGCTTCTCTTTGCATGATGAGAAAGAGAATAATTTATACTCTTTATCGAGATAGCGTCGAGATGCTAGGGAAAGCATCTTGACGCTATCCAAAACGCTATAGTTCTCTACTTCCAAGGGACTTCAGCATCGAGAGGAGCGTCTCGATGCTCCAGATGGAAATACACATTTGCGTGCATTTTGAGCGTCAAGATGCCATAGGGTAGGATCTCGAAACTTGATCTCGGGTTTAGCACTTAAAATGGGGCGTCAAGATGCCCAAAATGGGATCTTGACATTCTCCCCTCAGGTTCATATGCCAAAGCTCTCTTTCTTTAATTATATCATCCATTTTACTTCCAAACTCCAATTTTGCTCTTTTAGCTCGATTTGTATAAAATCAACATAAAACAATGTCAAAGCTCACATATTAAGCATAAAACTAGCTAAATTAGTAGGATTAAGATAGCACAAATTGAGTGTTATCAACTGTTTCGTTTTGCCTTTACTTGGTGGATACTGAAGCAAAGAAGGCAAAACGTTTCAAGATGGGCCTGAGAGATGAGATACATGGCATCATGACAGATTTTGCCCTAATGGATTATACAGCGAGTGTTTGAGCAAGTGTACTGATTGACATGCACACCCCCAAGTCGCCTCAGATATCTAGTGAGCAAGGATTTGACTTAGGGTAGAAAAGAAAGTTTTATCGAGCCTTTGCTAAGCCATAATAGAATTTAGGACAGACCCATCAGTCAACTCGACAATGAACTTCTAGCTATTATAAACGCTTGTGCTCGAAATGTGAGAAGCACCATGATGGGCACTGTCTGGTTGGCACATGGGCATGCTTCAGGTGTGGCAAGGACGATCACATGGCAGCAGACTATTTTAAGTACATAAATTCTTACTCGAGACGACCCTCAAGTTCAAATCAGGCAGGTACCACCAGTCACACTGATAGGATCAGAAAAGTCCTATCTTTCTCTATTTATTAGTTCGTGCTAGATTGTATAATTTTCATGTCTTTAATGTCCATTTTGTAGGGAATCGAGCATCAGGAGCTTTGGGAAGCGTTTACACATGTTCGGAGTTAATTTGGAGCTAACCAGAGGTCATTCAAGCACCCAAGCAAAGTTTAGAAATAAAAAGACCATATTGCCCCCTGAGAAGCATCTAGATGCCACCATGGCAATTCAAAAGATGTTGGAAACAGAAGGGTCGATTTGAGGATAACGTCAAGTAGAACACCTGTGATGCTGTAGTGAGTCCCTGAGACTTTGTGTAGAATTGAGATGCTGCCTATAGCATCTCGATGCTACTTCAAGAAATATAAAGGGAAGCATCCATTTAGGGCACACATCTCTTATTTTTCCCAGCTATCTTTAGCATTTACCTTTTCTGTCATATAGAATTTTTAGAAGCTTTCTTAGATTAGAATGAAATTGTATCAAACTATGGAGTCGAGAGCGTTGTTCGAAGTTTTTGGCTCGATTGCAACGTCGATTTGGGGCAATATCGGGTTGAATTTGTACTTTGTGAGGTTATGTATTTAATCTAAAGTCCAGTTTCAGTATTTAGCATGCTTTAGCCTCTTTTATGAATCTTAGAATGTTTAAGCATATTAGAATTGGCGACTCTTGTATGCTTAATTCATTTACTGCTATGCTTGTAATTGAGATTTGTTGTTTCAATTTTCTTAATTTTAGTAGCAAATAAGTCGGGTCATGTTTGCATAGTAAAGAGCTATCTCCTCGTATAGTTCGCATGATAAGCTTTAGAGGCTAGGCAATTCATTAGTTAATTTAGGCTAAGTTAATTAGTGATGTCTAATCAACTCCCAGTCTTAAACCATTTAGCTTAAAGAGCATGGGACGTTATTGTGCCCAACTTGGAGAGTTATTTAGGGGTGAATTAGATGCTAGGTTGAAGTATCCAAATTAGGGAGCCTTCATGGGGCTCATCTGACTTTACTAGAAGGGTCAGTTAGTTGTTAAATCCTGAAATTGGCGCATTGTTGTGAAAACCTGTGATCAAAGTACAAAAGAAGACCTTACAACCCATCAAATCAGTGTCGTGGTAATATATTTTCATTCCCTTTTTAAATTCCTTTACTTTTATGCTTTCAACTTGTTATTTTTACATTTACGTCAAATCCCCAATATTACGATTTGGTTCTGCCAGTTCAATTTAAAAGAGGAAGATAATCACTTGTCTACTTGTGTTTGACCCAGCCACTAATACCAAAACTATTAGCTTGGTGCGAATTATAAATATTATTTGATTGGGTTTGACAAGCTAGATCAAATTGGCGTCCTTGCTAGGAAGTCAATTTTGATTATTTTTCCTTTTAATTTGCACTTCTAATCCCCTCTATTTTTTTCTTTGTATTTTTACCCTTTCTTCGTAGGAGCACTTCATTATTTTTCTTAATTTTCGTGAAGAAGAGATGTGTCCAACCAATAAGGCAAATGAGAGTGAAAGTGTGCTTAACGTAGATATTTCTCAGAACCTCGGTGGAGCTTAACGAAGAAAGATTATGGTCGAGCGCACTTTAAAGTAACTTACAGCTCTAAATTGGGATCAATAACCATTGTGCATCATTTATCCTAAAACCCAAGGTGACTTCGAACTTAAATATGGTTTAATATGCTTATTACCTATTTTTCATGTTAATGTAAGTGATGACCCACACAAGCACCTTAAAGATTTCCACGTTATTTGCTCGAGAATGAAGCCCAATAGTATTTCAAATGAGCAGATAAGTTTGAGGGCATTCCCATTAATGCTGAGAGATCAAGCCAAGGACTAGTTGCATTACCTTCCATTAGGTTCCATCACCACATGGAACAAGATGAAGAGGCTATTTTTGGAGAAGTACTTCCCAGCTTCCAAAGCTAGAAGCATTAGGACAGAAATTTGTGGGATTGCACAGGAAAATGAGGAACCCTTACACAAATACTAGGAGCACTATGAGCACATGTGCGCGAGTTTCCCTAATCACCAGATTTTCGGCAACCTGCGTATTTAGTGTTTCTATGATGGTCTTCTTCCAGCAGATAAGAGTTTGAT
The DNA here is from genome assembly GCA_033996785.1 of Trichosanthes truncata. Classification (NCBI taxonomy): domain Eukaryota; kingdom Viridiplantae; phylum Streptophyta; class Magnoliopsida; order Cucurbitales; family Cucurbitaceae; genus Trichosanthes; species Trichosanthes truncata. The sequence continues at coordinate 29,654,151 of JAWPNB010000003.1, read as the reverse complement.
TAATGTAGCCAATGGAGATTCCTTGAATGATAAGATCGTTACTGAGATGAAGCAAATTATTTCTAACATGGCAGAGAATGCACGTCAGTTCAGCCGTACTTCAAGAGAAAAGAAAAAGGCAATAGATCTAGAGTCTCAAGTCATTAATCTTATTTCTCTTGTGTATAAGTTAGTTGAAGAGCAAACACAAGTGGTGGGTAGAGTAGATGCCATGGAATAGAAGGCACTTGTGGAAACACAAGCTACAAGCTCAGGTATGCTTGAAGAATTGGTTAAAACTTTAGCAACCAATACTGTTCAACTTCAGCAGGATGCTAAGGAAACGCGAGCTGAGATGCAGGAATTGAAGAATATGTTCACCCAACTCACTACAAAGTTAAGCGCATAGAGTTCATAGAAGCCACCCAAGGTGAACCAGAATGAGGACATTAGTAGCATAAACTTGAGGAGCAACAAGGTAATTCCTTCTAGAACCTCACATGAGAAAGAGAGCCCAGCTCCCAAGAGGAAGAAATGAGTGCTCCACCACCTAAAAGAGGGCTAATTTTTGATCCACCATTAAATTTGAATTCCAATGTTTCTAAAGCTCCTTTTCCTAGCAGGTTGGCTAAACCCAAGGAGAGCATTGAGGAGAAGGAAAATGAGATTTTGGAGCCTTTCAAGAGGGTGGAAATTAACATACCCCTATTGGATCCTGTCAAGTAGATTCCAAAGTACAAGAAATTCCTGAAAGAGGTATGGACCAACAAGAGGAGATCTAAGAATAAGGAGAGGGTGTAGGTAAGTAAAAATGTCTCAACCATCCTACAGAAGAATATGCCTGAAAAATGCAAAGACTCATGTATGTTTATTTTACCTTGTGTTATTGGCAATAAGAGAATAGAGCATGCCATGTTAGACCTAAGAGCATTCATTAATGTCATGCCCTACTCTATTTACCAAGAGCTTAATTTGAATGACTTGCAAGAAACTGGCATAGTAATTCAATTGGATAATAGATCTCAAATGCACCCTTTAGAAGTAGTAGATGATATTTTGGTTAAGGTAAATAAGTTGATATTTCCTGCTAACTTTTATATCTTGAAAATGGATGAGAACTCCCATACTTCTTCTACTTTCATTCTGTTAGGGAGACCATTCATGAAAATTGCCAAAACCAAAATATCTGTTGTTGAGGGTACTCCGACGATGAAATAGCTAATATTTTTTATGCCATGAAGTACTCTTATGAGGAAGTTCAGTCCCTGTGTAATACTGATGCAATCGACTCTGTAGTCTAGGATTTGATTGTTGATGAAGAGGGAATTGAGCAGGATTTGTATGTTTTGTTTGATGAAACTGATTTGGAAGAGTTGTCCTCAACCTCTATCTCTAAACTTGTTGTTTTTAATATTGAAATTTTTTCCAAGAACGATACGATACTTCCTTTTGTTTTGCAGGTGCCCAAGTTAGAGTTGAAGGCTCTTCATGACCACCTTAAGTATGCGTACTTAGGTGATTAGGAGACATTGTTAGTTATCATCTCCAAGCACCTTACATTAGAATAGGAGGAGAAGCTTGTGAGTGTGCTGAAAGAACATAAGCTGACCAAGGGATAGATATTAGTTGACATCAAGGAAATAAGCCCAACATTATGCATGAACACAATTTTTTTGAAGGAGGATGCAAAGCCCTCAAAAGAGCCATAAAGACGCCTTAACCCGGTCATGAAAGAAGTGGTAATGAAGGAAATCTTTAAGCTTCTCGACGCAGGTATAATCTACCCTATATCTGATAGTAACAAGGTTAGTCCAATTCATCTAGTCCTTAAATATATTGGAATGATTGTAGTTAAAAGAAAAAAATGAATTGGTGCCAATGAGAGTTTAGAATGTGTGGATAATGTGCATAGATTTTAGGAAGCTTAACATGGTAACTAGAAAAGACCACTTTCCCATACCTTTTATTAAGCATATGGTTGAGTGTTTGACTGGAAAGTCATTCTTTTGTTTCCTTGATAGTTTTCATGATTTTATCAAATTCCCATTTGGTGGCTGTGAAAAATTATGCTGTGTGTTTGACAAGGTGAAAAATATGGGCAGATGAAAATGATGGGGTGAAAATTATGAACAACACATAGAATTCGTCATCTAGTGCACCTGCCCAAGTATAAGTAAATGCGCCAGCAAGTAATACCTGGCTTGTATTCCAGGGTCGAATCCTCAGGGAATAGTTAATTAAGGTGCACGAGAAATTCATATAAGTAGAATGTGTGCTACGCGATCACAAGATACAAAAATAAAAGAGAGTGTTGGTTAAAACAAAAGTAAGGCAGGCCGTGAGAATAAACAAGACAGGCAAAAATCAAGATAAACATAACTATGATGGAAGACGTCAAGACTCAGCTTTTTGTTGCCTAATTTTTCATCTATTTCCATGCATCACAAACAGCAAAATGGATTATACAATTGAATCTAGGCAAGGGAACCTTCGAATGCGTTCCTCCCGATATTCCATTCCCACACAAAAGTAGTTATATTCCTATGTGCTACTAATGGTCATTTTCCACCGCGCCCTTTTACATGCCTACAAGTGGTCGGGTTATCCCTAAAACAACCTAATGAAATAATGTTCACTCTTGCTCCTCTCGAATATTTCGACAAGTCTTCACCCTTCCAATGCCTAAAACATTTTACTACTCTACACCAGTTAATCAGACGGGCAAGAACAATTTCAACAAAAGAACTTTCAAGAAGAAGATTCAAAAAAACTATATTCTCAAGACATGAAAGTAGATGCAACAAGAGGTCCTAAGCCAAGTCTTGAGTAGAATTTTAACTCATATTACACAATAAAAGAAACAAAGTGCAGAAAAATCTCATAACAAATAAGAGGAGGCAAATGAAAAATAAAGAGGAAAGAAAGAACTAAGCAGTGAACTTTGCTGGAGCATCAATAGTTGGGGTGCGTCAACTTCTTCTCCACAACTTCTACTCCTTCTCAAGCTCATCAATGGTGGACTGTCACTTCCACTTCACAAACATAAGTTGAAGAAATGAAGATAGAGGAAGAAGATGAAATATCTCAAGCCTCCTTCCCAAATGAGATGGAAGGGTTTATTAAAAATATGCTCTGGCCAATTAGATTGAGGCAACCGACAAAAATGCTTTATGCAGGTGCTGCAGGTAAGACAGATACAGTGGTCCCCAAACTGGAGCGTCCTTTTAGTCGAAGTCAAACAGAGTGTTGTACGATAGTGGTCCCATACCATTTTCGGCGCCTCATGTTGGGTGCCTCATTTTTAGCGCATCAACCCATTCTTACCTCCAGGCGCTTCAACTGCTTCTTAGACAAAACGTCATCAACGCAGTACAATTCCTTCAGGGCAGGTGAAATTCCTCCACCGCATGTGAAAACTTTTCAACTGCATCCAGACTTTTTCAGTGTGTCAACAGACTTTCAATGTGTCATTTTCACTGCATCATTTTACGTTACGTCATTTTCAGCTGCCTCATTTTTAGCGCATTAGGCCTATTCTTTACGTAATTCACCTCCATTCAATGCGTTCAAACTTCGACACCTTGGATTTGAATTCACCTGCATAAACACTTGTTAAGAATGGTGCAATAATAGAAGAAATTCGAAGGTTTTCAATGAATTTGCGGCATTAGACATCTAATGCGCCCATCGCGCATACTTACACAATTCTTTCCCTATTTTCTTCCATTTATGCTTTCTTTTTCCGCGTTGAGGCCAAGAGTAGCCAAATTAAGGTTCCAAAATAACTTGTTATTACAAGTTATCACCATTGCTCAGAAGGACCAGGAGAAGACTACATTTACCTAACCATACAATACATTCGCTTATCGAAGGATGCCCTTCAGACTGTGCAATGCCCCAAGTACATTTCAGCGATGCATAATGTGTATATTTTTTGATTTCATAGAGAAATGCATTGAGGTGTTTATGGATGATTTCACAGTCTATAGAGAGTCCTTTGATGAGTGTCTATCTAATTTAGCCAAAGCCATGAATAGGTGCATAAAATGTAACTTAGATCTGAATTTTGAAAAATGTCATTTCATGGCTAACCAGGGCATTGTATTAGGTTATGCGTCGCAGTTAGAGGGATAGAAGTGGACAAAGTTAAGATAGATGTTGTGGCTAATCTTCCTTATTCTAAGAAAGATAGGGAAGTTCGTTCCCTTCTTGGACATGTAGGGTTTTACCGTAGGTTTATTGAGGGCTTCAACAAGGTGGCACTATCTATGACGAGTCTATACAAAAGGATGTCCTGTTCGAGTTTGGCAAGGAATGCGAAAGGCATTTGATCTCCTGAAGAACTTGCTGACGAGTACGCTTATCATTCATCATCCCCAATGGGATCTCCCATTTGAGATCATGTGCGATGCCAATGACTTTGTTGTGGGAGCTATCCTTAGCCAAAGGATAGACAAAAGAAGCCATGTCATCTGCCCAGTTTAGCTGCATCACGGTAGAAAAATAACTTCTTTCTGTAGTTTTTGGCCTAGATACGTTTAGATATTATATTCTTGGCTCTGAAGTGATTGTTTATTCTGATCATGCAACCTTACGATATTTACTAACTAAGGAATCCAAGCCTCGCCTGCTGAGGTGGATCCTGCTCCATCAGGAGTTTGATTTGAAGATAAAAGACTGCAAGGGATCAGAAAACTCAGTTGCAAACGTAATACCTCTGAATGATTCATTTTTTGATGAGCACTTATTTCTAATGCAAGGTATGATACCTTAGTATGCTGATATCGTTAATTACTTAGTTACAGGGGGTGTGCCTGACACTCTTAACAGGTATAGGAAAGGAAAAATCAGGAATGAGTCTAGGTATTATATTTGGGAAGATCCTTATATGTGGAGATTTTGTTATGATCAAGTAATTAGGAGATGTGTGCTGATAATGAGATGCAGTCTGTCCTAGAATTTTATCATGAGTATGCATGTGGAGGTCATTTTGGCCCTAGGCATACTAATAGGAAAGTACTTGATTCAAGACTTTACTGGAAAACTTTGTTTAAGGATGCTCATGCTTTCTGTAAATCCTGTGAGCGTTGTCAAAGGGTAGGCAACATAACGCGTAGAAATGAATGCCCCAAACACCTATTATTATTTGTAAAAATTTTGATGTCTAGGGTATGGATTTTATAGGCCCTTTGCCTTCATCACGTGGTTATAGGTACATAATTTTGGTTGTGGATTATGTTTCGAAATGGGTGGGAGCTAAAGCCACCATAATTGATGGCTCTAAGATTGTTGCAGGATTCTTGAAGTCTAATGTTTTCAACAGGTTTAGAGTTCCACAAGCCATCATTAGTGACCAAGGCACCCACTTTTGCAATAAGACGATCGAGAGCCTGATGAAAAAAGTGTGTAGTTAATCACAGGGTTGCAATTCCTTACCACCCCTCAGACAAATAGGTAGGCAGAGACTTCTAATCGTGAGGTGAAGTCCATTCTTGAGAAAATAGTGAATCTAGGAAGGAAAGATTGGAGCCTTAGATCGAACACAAGGCATGCCACCTGCCGGTTAAGATCGAGCACAAGGCATGCCACCTGCCGGTTAAGATCAAGCATAAGGCATATTGGGTGATGAATAGATGAAACAATGACTGTGACCAAGCTGGTGAGCAGAGCCTTCTTTAGTTACAAGAGCTCAAAGAAATGACGCTAGAGGCTTATGAGAATGCCATGATCTATAAGAAGAAGTCGAAGTTGTTTCATGACGACATGGTTGTCAAAAAGCAATTTGACGTCGTGAAGAAGGTCCTTTTATATAATTCTCGCCTTAAGCTGATGGCATGTAAGTTTCTCTCTAGATGGCTTAGTCCTTTAGTTATAACTCACATTTTTCCTTACGGCGCAATGAAGATTCAAAGTCCAGAAACTAATGAGAGATTCAAAGTGAATGGGCATAGGCTCAAGGTTTACAATGAGGGTGATTTCGCTTCCATCCACACGACATGTGCTATTGAATGCCCAATCTATTGGGAGCTAGGTTGAAGGTGTCATATGGCAAGTCGAGCAATCGACTATAAAAATTTGTGCTTCCTAGAGTTAGCAAGGCGACTAAGGTTTAATTGCTTTCCTTTTACTGCTTTCAATCTTTCTTTTGTGTAGCTTAGTTTGATTTTGGCTGTGTTTGGCAGGAGATGTTGTCATATAAGGAAATTATTACTTGGATAGAGGCCTCACCACCACCTACATGCGACTAAATTCAAGGGAGTATTCTTATTTCCCCTTCATTGAGTCTTAGCATACATTGAGAACAATGTGTTGTCTAGGTTGGGGGTGGGTATACATGTGTTGTTGAGTTCTAAGCATCTGAGTTTGATGAACTGGTTATGCAAAAGCGCAAGTGCACGTTGTCAAACAAGTAATATATGGAGTATTCCAAGTATCGAACCCAAGGGAACGATTAACATACTTTTTCCAATTTGATCAACAAAGACCTCCTTAAAACTTGCAACCTGAATGTTACCAAAAATAATAACTTTGTGAAGTGAGTGGAAAAAGTGAAAATACTATGGATTGACAAATAATATAATGAAAATACTGACGAGAAATGTGGGATTCAATTCTGGTTCAGCCCCAATGAATATGCACCCACCATGTGCCCGCAACTTGCACAACTAGCCTCAGCTTGTCTGGAGACTTTCGAGCTCAGTATAGTTCAAGTAGAATGCTACTGAATTGCACCCGCAACCTACCCTAATCGACACTTAGCATAGTGAATCAAGTTCAACACCTATTCAACCCCTTTTCCAAGAGCTTATAGGAGACTAAGTAACTCAAACACATATATCTATGGCTAAATTGACTTAGGTGAATCATGAACACAACTTTAAGATTTTAAAGATTTTTTCCCCATCTCTAGGTACAAAAAGCAAAGTTTATTTCTAAACTCTTTTCCTAGATTACTTTTATGAAAACGCATGTTTAATCCAACCTTTTCAGTATTGAACCTCACATAAATTATGCTAAATCAAATTGGCAGTTTAAACTAACAATGAAACTTAAAGTTCAATAAAAGTAAACTATGCTAAATGTTGAGCAAAGCTACTTAAGCTTACGGTGGGCCTTTTTTCCTTTTAGGGTATTCTCATAATTGAATCCCTTCCAAGGAGTTTAGCTCATAATGATAATGAGAAAAATAGAAATAAAAGAAAAGAAACTTATAAGTAAAGAACAATACTTCATTGAAATTAAAGAATGGAAGTACAACTTAACGTTTGTAAATTAGAAGTAAAACAAAATGAAGAACAAAAGTAAAACTCCAACTTAACTTGAATTAGTTGACTAAAACCGAAACTACAACTTGAATTACAAATAAAAACCAGCAACTAAAAGTCTTAACAAAATGGAAAATACAAGAAATGAGAGACAAGAGATCCTAGGCTCGCTCCTCCTTTCTATCTTGTTCGACCTTTTTCAAGGAGAACAAGACTTTACACCTCCTTCTTTCAAAGTTAGTATCCGAATGGAGTATGAACAAGACTTAGGAGGAACTGAGAATGATGGTTGTGAATAAAATAAAAAAAAAAAGTGACAGAATGTTGGCAAGTGCTGGGATCTAAGCTCTCTCGTAAATGAAGCTTGAGCCGTATTTTATAGACCTCAAGGTCTAAGTTTGTTGCTGAGATCAATGTGAAAAGGCTTGAATGGCAAGATTCCTTGATTTGAGGAGATTTGCTAGAAAATCATTTGAAAATCTTCCAATTCCACAAATTTGGAAGGTTCTGTCACTAAGAGAAATACCCCCTTATATAGCTTTTTAGGACAGCTTTTTAGAAAATAGACTATGAATAGAAAGAAGAACAAAAAAAGGCGGAAAAGGTTTTTAAAAAAATTGTCGTGGTGCTCAAAATTTTCGTAATCAAGATGCCTGAGGTCCATTAACGTCACCCCTCTCCTATATGCACAAAACCCTTCTTTTCTCTACCATTTCTCTTCTCTTGTTCACTCCGATGCCTGCACACTACTAGAAACCTTCATGCCGCCTGAAACCTACACGTCGGTGCCTTCATGTTGGACTTCAATGTCGTTGCGCCGGTACTTTCACATCGATATCTTCACGCACACCATTCATGCCATCTGAAATTCTTGTGCGAAACATTGCTTCAGATCCTCTGAAGAAACCCTTGTGCAATTTTTTTGGGCAAATTTTTGGAATTTTGCTATCTTTTACAATTTTTTGCAATTCGTTTCTTATTGATAGCCCAAGTCATCAAACCCCTTTGCGAAACCCTTCAACCATTTTCAAAGTAAGTGCGGCTGAAGGAGTCTTTCATCATGTGGATTTCTTTTCTTATTCTTATTTTCAAAGTGGTCTAGCTGGTGAGTTATCAAGTTTAGATCTTGTTATATTTATTCTTGATTGCTTTGTATTATTATTCTATTTATCTTGTTCTATTTGTTCTATTTAGCTGAATGTTCATTTAACAATTTCTAAAAATTTATAGGTGGCTTCTTACTTAAGGGCGAGTTTTCTTCTACAAGGTATGGGAATATGAATGTGCCTGGGTGATGCTCTGTTTTTAGTTTTAAACTATGAAATCATTTGTATCTTAAATGGTTCTAGAGCATTAACTTTTGTGTAGATTTTCTCTAAGTTTCAATGCGTAAAAACACGATTGTGCACAAGGGGAGGAAGAAGTAATTGATCACCTTGTTTTCCTCTTTATTTTTTATCCTCAGGTCCACTTACTTTACTTTTTTTTAAGTTCTTCGTTTAAATGTGTTTACCCATACAATAACCTTAGCTAATATTATTAAAATTAATAATTTTTAATACATAATTACAAAATACCGCATTGATACAAGTTACTAGGTTTTGAGTTTTATGATTTTAGGGTAAATTTCATATTAGTTCTTGTTACCACTCATAATATTTCCTGATAATGTGACGAATTTAATTGTTCACTTAATAGTTCTATTCCAATTATGCATAATCCCATTTGTAACATTTCTATTTACTTGTTTAGTCATAATGTTACATAGTTCTTTAGAACAAAATCTTCAATAATTTGTTTATTTAGCCACTCACATATCTTTTGAATGTAGAAAATTTGACTAAGTTTTTGTTGTTTTTTTCCTAATCCAAACTAAGTAGTTTTGTAGAGGAAGTTAGTTCCTTTTCCAATAGACCAGAAAATGTTTGGTTTTTTTCTAGAAAACACATGTTATTATTTTCCAGGCACATTTATCTCTTCTTTTGAATATACTATTCCTATTTCCTACGAAATTTTTGTGTTTATGAATTATGGAGTTGAAGCTGAAGAAAACATGTGCGCCTCTATTGTGCTTATATTTCCCCTTTTCATTTCATTTGTGTGAGATATCTTTCTTTCTTGTTATAATATCAGAGCATAAATGTAACTTATAATAAAATAGTTACTTTTTCCAGAGGGGTAGATGCTCACTGAAATTCAAGGCTACCACCTCTAACTTGCTTATATCTAGGGAATGCAATTTTCATTGACTTATGAGCTGAATATTACAAAGGTTGCAATGAGATGATGGAACAAATTGAATTACATTGTTTGGATCCTGCTTTAGGTAAATCACAATCATTTGTCTATGCACATTCTAAAGACACTTTGAAACTTAAGATATTAGATTTTTATTTCAGCAATGGCTGCAAATACCAGTATAATATGTTGTCAGGAGTTTAAGCTCCGTTAAGCTCAACCTTTCCAACTTTGCATTTCTTGTCTTTGATGTATTTATGATTCTAACGTGATTAGTGTTGGTTCTTGGAGATGGAAGATGTCAAGATTGTTGTTTGTAAGATCATGAGTATTGGAGCTATGATAGAGATAGAGATTGCTGAAGACTGGGTTATATCACAACAGTCATGTTTCTAAGTTGAAGGATCCATTCTGAGTCTTTCACTAGGGCATATTTTCGAGATTCTAGCTAATTAAAGTACCAAGGTTTGTGACTCCTATTTACTTTGTTTCTTTAATATGCTTGCATTCTATGTGAAGTATTTATTTATCTTTTAGGTGGGCTGCTTTTCAATGCTACTCTAAAAAGTAATTGATTGGTAGTCAAAGAAGTTATAATATGAAAAACAAGGATCTAATGAGCTAATATATCTTGTTCTTTTTGTATATCTTGATGCTTGGAAATGCTTTTACAAAGGGATTATTTGTTATACTTGTACGAGTTATTGAAAGAAGTATTTTGAAGTATGTTTCTCTTAGTTACATACAATTTTTTCCATGGTGCATAGATACCATAAGGGATAGAAATTTTGTAATGTTGTCTATGGTATGAATGAGTGAGTTTTATGCAAGATTTTACTTAGTTAACACATTTAGTGTAAAGTAGATCTAAGTGTTGCAAAGGCTTTTTATTATGATGCACTCCAAATCTTCAAGGTTTTTGTAGCGGATCTGGAGCAAAGATTTTGCCAACAATTTAGTAGATTAGATACTAGAGGAAACCAAATTCCTTTGGAAGATCAAGTACAACTACTAATGCAAAGAATCTGACAATTAGATGTCAATCGACAACAAAGGCTAGAAGAAGAAAAAGTACAACCAGATGACCACAATGAGTATTTTTAAGAGAAGCTTACCAACAACACTACCATAGGGGTGGTAGAGGATTTGACCGTGGAAGAGGAAGGGGACATATCCAAAGGTTCCAACAGCAAGCACCATAGACAATTCGGCAACATCAAAATCAAGTTCAACAAGTTCAAAGGAACAAGTGATCCGAAGGAATACTACAATTGGGCAAAACAAGGATACCACCTCTTCAACATATATAATACTGTCACCGAGGAAAGAAAGGTCAAAATAGCTATCTCATTTTGAAGATTATGCACTAACATGGTGGGATAGTAGATCTAAGTGTTGCAAAGGCTTTTTATTATGATGAACTCCAAATCTCCAAGGTTTTTTTTAGCAGATCTGGAGCAAATATTTTTCCAACAATTTAGTAGATTAGATGGTATGAGTTTTAGTTTTACCATCTCACTTGTTGCAATTTTTAGTTTTACCATCTCACTTGTTGCAATTATTCTTTTTTGAGTTTTTATTGGTTATAATTTGAACTTGTGTAGTTAACTATAATATCCTTAGCATATTCCTTAGCATATGTAGATATAATCACTTTAATCTGCCTGTCATTTGTTAGTTAGTGAGTTTGGTTTAAGCGGAGTTTTTTTCTTGTTTCACTAATGCTAACAAAAGTTTCAAACTATGGTCATTATGATTTCTTGTTTCACTAATGCTAACAAAAGTTTCAACAAAAGTTTCAAATGGTTATGGTCAGAACTTTTAACCTATGAATTATGTTAGCATTTATGTTGTAGAACTTATCATTAATACTTGAGAACTTGGTTTCAACCAAAATCCATGTATCCCTTTGTTATTATTTGAGGAAAACAAGGGACAATTTTCATTTTATAGCTGCAATTATTTTCATAAAACTTGAGGGATTGACTGCAATGTGTTTTTGTTGTTGCCTTTGTTTTTGTTTGGTTGTTCCTTTTGCCATGGAGTTTTTCTTATCTTAGGGATGTCATTTACACAAGAAGGATCAGAGAAAACCTTTCTTTTTTCTGTTCAATATTTTTTTTTGATTCCATAACTTACTGCAAGGGCTTCTAGCATATGAAAACAAAAAATATAAGGCAGACCTTTTATTATGCTTTTTGCTTAATATTCTATTCTTAATATTACAGACTATATACCTTTTGCTTTACATATTCATTAAGTTAACTGACCAACCAAGTAATGACATTATTATTGACTGAGGAATCAAAGATCTGAAAAACATTCAAATCATTATGCAACATACAATCTCACATTTTTTATTAAAGGAACAACGAAAGAACACATGAGGGAGGTCTTCCCATGTTTTGAACATGAACCAGTTTTATTTAAGGTTAAGTGATCATTTTGTAAAATCATGTATCGAACAATTACCTGAGGTCCTGAACTTGCAAATTTTCTGGCTTCATTCAGTTGCAATTTTTCTTCTAGTTCTAAGGGCAATATATTTAACTTGAAACTGTGAAAAGTAAGATATTTCATTAGTAGTATCATCTTGTATCTTTAGATTTCGTAGGATGAAATGCCCTTTTTTTCAAGTTTCTAAGAGGTGTATTGATTTTCTTTGCTAAATTGTAGCATCTTTGACCATTGTACTAGTTTCTTTGACCAGTGACTGTTAATTTCATTTGTTGGATATGAGTACCAATTTGCTATTTGTTGCACAAGCCTGAAGCTATTTACTTTAGTGATTTATGCATATTACTTACACTGATTTTTGGTCTGATATTGATTGTAAGGATGAAGTTGTTGTCATTCATTCTGAGGGGAAGTGGAAAGATGGTGTATATATTTAAAAATAGTACAAGTGTTGAATTGAACTATTTGTGAAAAAATATGAGTATTTCTAGACTTCTTTGTGGTAAAACTTGTGAGAACTTGTTTGTTTATATATTTTCAGAACTTGTGAAACTGCTGATTAACGTGAGTTTATTTGTTTATATATTTTCAGTTGTCTATTTGTTTTCCTTTAGATTACAGTTCTCTTTTTTCATTTTGTTTTAGTCTAGAGTGCCTGAACAAAAGTTATGGAATATCTCTATAATTGTGCTACTTTCTTCTTTCATATATCTTTTCAAACTTAAGAATATTAAGAATATTGTGCTATCTTGTACTATCTTTTTCTCCAGAATATTGTGCTATCTTGTACTATCTTTTTCTCCAGAAGATAGGCTGAAGAGGGAAAGAACTATGGGATGGATGAACAAGGAAAAGGGAAAGAACTAAGGGAAGGATGAATAAGGTATTGTGTTTGTGTGGATTTTAAAGCCTGCTTCTTTTTTATTGTGCACTTTGTCTCCAATTGTTTCATTTGCTATAACTTTTTTTTTTTTTTTTTGATAAGAAACAATTTCATTGATGTATGAAATTTACAAAAATGATGCAAGATCCATGATGGTTACAAAGGGCTTTCCCAACTGACTAAAAGGGAAGCATAAGAGTAAGTAGCAAAGATAGAAGAGAGTTTACACCAAGATATAGCATAATATATAACAAGGTCAAAGAAAGCTTCGAAGGATAGCTCTTTTTCTTGGAAAACTCTGTGGTTTCTTTCTTTCCAAAGCACCCAAAAGATAGCTCTAATTATATTATTCCATAGCAAGGCTTTTACAATCTTGAAGGGATGTCCCAAGAAGACAATTGGGAGAAGATCCTTCACATTACCAGGGCAAATAAAATACCAACGGAAGGATTTAAAGATCTTGTTTTAGAATCTCCAAGCAAAAAAACAGTGCATAAAGATATGATTTTGTGATTCATCATTTGTTTTGCATAGAGAGCACCACCCAGAGAATAGGGCCATGTAGGGCATGCGTCTTTGTAATACATCTTTGGTGTTGATGGCTTTGTGAGCGAGCTCCCAAAGGAAAATTTTAATCTTCTTTGGGTAATTGTCCTTCCATATAGCTTTAGCCAAAGATAGTTCGATGAGACAAGTGTTACCTCCCATGTCAAATAGAAGCGATTTTGTTGTAAATATAACATTGGGACTGAGGGGCCACCTCCAAGTGTCCTCGTTTTGTGAAAGAGTAACGAGCTCGAGGACAATACTAAGATCGCCCATTCGACGGCCTCAATGTCTTTAAAATTCCTCCCCATACGAAGATCCCAAAAACGGTGATCGTCGTTCCATACTTCTTTAATTGTAGCCTTTTTTCAATGTGAGAGACGATACAAATGTGGGAGACGGGTGGCCAATGGGGTGCTATTGATCCAATGATCATTCCAGAAAAGTGTATTACCTTCGTTTCTAATTTGATGACAAATGCAGCTAAAGATGAGGTTTTGTTGCTTGACAATATTTTTCCAAGGGCCTTTGGATTTAGCAAGAGCCGTACAAATTGAGTGGGTGGGGTATCCATATTTAGCTTGTATCAACTTCTCCACAAGGCATTTTTTTCATGATGTATCGCCATATCCATTTTGCCAAGAGAGCTTTGTTTTTATCAATCATAGAGCTTATACCTAGACCTCCATTATCAATTGGATGGAGAATATTACTCCATCTGACAAGATGTAGACCATTATTGTTCTTTCCCCCCCTTTCCATAGGAAGTTTCTGAATAATCTTTCCATCTCTTGTCCAACTGTGCTAGGCATTTGAAATAAAGATAGATAGTAAGTAGGTAGATTAGATAATGTAGCTTGGAGGAGGGTGAGTCTTCCCCCCTTAGATGAAAAGGATGAGCCCCATGTTGAGAGTCTTCTTTCTATCTTTTCAATAATTAGTGCCCAAAAACCACGAGTTTTGTAAGTGCCATTGAGTGGTAAACGCAAATATGTACAACTGTATTTCTGAGCAAAAATCTCCCTAACGTGTTGGTCCACATTAATGCCAATAATCTCATATTTGTGAAGATTGATGTTTTGTCCTGATGATTGTTCGAAAGTTTCCACCGTATGAAACATATACTAAGCAGATGACTCATCTTCAAACTCAGAGAATAGTATGGTGTCATCTGCGAATTGAATATGGTTGATGCTAATATTTCCATTGTCGAATCGAAAACCTTTGATGCGCCCTTCTGTTTTTGCATTGGATAAAAGACGGCTAGAACTATCCATGATCAATATGAAAGGGAAGGGCGATAATGGATCTCCCTGTCTAAGGCCCCTTGATGCTAATATCTTACCCCGAGGGCGGCCGTTGATGAGGATCGAGAAATTAGTTGTGGAGATACATCCTCTGATCCATGCTCTCCATTTTAAACCAAATCCCTCGACAAGAAGGATATGATCAAGATAATTCCAATCCACCTTGTCGAAGGCTTTTTCGATATCAAGCTTTATGACGACACCTTTTTTCTTCTTACGCAGCCATTCATCAATGAGCTCATTGGCCATTAGAGATGCATCAAGAATTTGTCTTCCCTCAACAAATGCAGTTTGGTACTCTGTAATAGTATGAGGGAGAACCTCTTTTAGCCTTTCAAATAAAACTCGAGCAATGATTTTGTAGAGGCAAGTGGTGAGGTTGATAGGCCGATGGTTGGCCACCGTACAAGCATCCAATTTCTTGGGAATCAAACATATATACGTCTCGTTAAGGCTAGCATTAATAATTCCATTCTGAAAAAAATCTTGGAACACCCTGATGATATCATCTTTGAGAATGTTCCAACAATTTTTGAAGAATTATGAGGTGAAACCGTCAGGGCTCGGTTATTTTTCTGAACCCAGTAGCTTAATCGCATTCCATACTTCTGTCTCTGTAAAAACCCCTTCTAAATCAGCTGCTAAGTGATTTTGGATAGGACTCCAATCAACATCCTATGGGAAGGTTGCCTGGTCAGCTTTTTCCGTGTACAAAGCTTTGTAAAAATCAAGGAATTCCGAGACAATCTCGTCCTCACTAAGTAGGCTTCTACCATTTAACGCTAGGATTTCCAATATGGTGTTCTTCCTTTTCTTTATGGCCATAATACGATGAAAGAAGCTAGAATTGGTGTCTCCCTCTTTAATCCACTGTTTCTTACATTTTTTATTCCATCTTTGTTCCTCATATGCAGCTAAGGATAAAATTTCGGCCTTCATTGTTTTACGATGTGTGTGCTGCACTGAGGTAATGGAGAGTCAGATTCTTCCATGGTGTCAATGATTGCAATTTCGGTCAATAATTGATTTCTTTTTGTAGCTATACAACCAAAGATTTCTTTACTCCAGGTTCGAAGCCTCTCTTTCAATTCTTTCAGCTTAATGATAAATCCATGACCCGACCAACCTCTCATAGGAGTGTTTTTCCACCAATATTCAATCATAGGCAGGAAAGTGAGGTGTTGCATCCACATATTTTCAAATCTGAAAGGATAAGGGCCCCATTTATAACAACTCATTGAGAGGATAAGGGGAAAGTGGTCTGATGTTGGCCGATCTAGTTTCCTGACCTGAGCATTTGCGAACTTTGCAAAAACCCCTTCCAAAGTAAGAAATCTATCAATGAGAGTCATCATGGGGGGGGGGGGGGGAACGGTTATCTGACCATGTATAACGCCCATTGAGAAGAGATAGGTCGATTAATTCGGAATCACTGATAAATTGATTGAAAAGCCTCATGCTATGGGCAACTATGCCATTGGATTTCTCATAGGACCATCGGGTAACATTGAAATCCCCAACAATCAGCCAATGGTCTGAGCATAAACAAGAGAGGTCATAAAGCTCCTGCCAGAAAGGCGGTCTCTCTCGATACTGGGTGGGGCCATATACGCTTGTGATCCAAAATTGAAAATCGTCAGCGAGAGTAAAGAGGAGGGAGAGTGTATACAAACCTTTTGTGATGTTGAAGGTAACTATGGAAGGGTCGTTCCACATAATAATAATGCCTCTCGAAGAGCCCGATGCTTCCAAAGCTGTCCAGCTAATGTTTCTACCACTCCAAAGCGACTTTATAATGAAACGATCGACAATGGCCAATTTTGTCTCTTTGAGGATGACCATCGTTGGATTGAATTTAAGGAGATAGGTTTTAATGAGCGCTCTCTTCTGCCAATCTCCTCAGCCTCTCACATTCCAAGAAATGATAATCATATGGCAAAGTGCCCCTCCATAATGGTTTTGGATGTGGTCTTATTGTAATTGATGTTGGAATAGACTCGCTAATTTGCGTACCAATTTGTTCTATTTTTGGGTCGTTTTGTTCTTCTTATGTGTTGTTGGGATGGCCATGATACACATACGATTTTCCGCCAGCCAAGGTACCTAGATACAGAGAGCGGCTTCTGGGGTGGGAGCAATACAGACCCGAGGGTCGGGCATAATTTCATAGTTGGTAGGTTCAACGATATCCTCTAAAAGGATGGTGCCAATCTCTGTGCAGGAAAAGTCGAAGGATTTGGGAGAAAGAGCCTGTGTGGCCAACAGTGAGGGTGGGGTAGTGGACAATGGGAGAGGGCTAGAGGCGTAATCATCATCGGATTCTAGAAGAGGGGGAGAGATGTGGATTTTTGGTTAGGGACAAAGAAGGTATTTTGGTGGTTAACTGATATGGTTAAATTTTCGAGAGATGTAACCACGGTAGATGGGTCATGTAGGAAAGATGAATCCGAGGGTGTGGGTTTTGACTGATGAAGGGGTAAGGCAATGTTGGGCTTGGGAAAAACAGGATTAGGGCTTATAGGGGGGTTGGGCTTTTATCGATGGAGGGCTTGGGTGAAAATTGTGGGCTTGTTGGAGGTGGTGGGTTTTTTGAGTGAGAAGTGGACTTGGGCTTAATGGGTGAAAGAGGGCAATTAGGCCTAGTGGTATGGGACGGAAGAGGGGTTTGTGGTGAGGTGAGAGTTGGACAGGTAATTAAAGTAGTGTCAGTCAAAGGACGAGGTGAAAGGGAAAGATGGCACATGTCTCGAGGGTACGAACCCATGATGCTTTCCAATGAACTTTCGGTTGCCTTTGACTTCATCTGGTTGATCTCAGTGATAACTTTGGTACCGTGTATGGCTTCATTGTAACCCACCAAGTGATCAGTGGTGAAGAAGGGGTACATCTGTACAATTATCGGCGCTGCTGATGATGAAGGAAGGGCCACTTCGGTGGGGATGAAACCAACAGCATTTTCCTTGATTCGAATGCTTGCTTCTATGAGGTCTATACGAGCAGACGTCTTCCGAGCTAATTCAACAAACCCTCCACAAGCATCCCCCGCAAATTTCAGGTAGCCAAGTCCCAACGATCCAAGGGAAGGTTTAATATTTTAATCCATCCACCGTACGATGGGGTTGTCGGATTTCTCATTTGGGTTCTAAACTCCATCTTTCAAACTTAAGGTGAAAGGCTCCATAAAGTTTCCAGTCTGCAGATATGCAGAGGTCTAGTGGAGAAATAAATTGATCACACAACGGAGAATGACTTTGTCGGCACGAAAGGGATTTAAATGGCAGAAACCTTTGATGACCAATTGGAGACGAGTAATTTTGTACCAATCATCATGAAAATTCTTCCTTGTTACGATCACAATACTTTCCAATTCGTCATGTAAGAGATCGGTGTTTGATGGGTCCACAGTACGATTGTCATTAGCAATTAGGGTTGTTTTGTAAGAGACAATGAGTTCGATGAGGGCCAATGGGGGGATAGGGTGTAAAAAGTACTGTGGGGGAGGAATTTTGGGTAGGTAAATGGATTGTGATTGAGGGTTAATGGTGGCCTTTGTGGTCGTTTGGGGGTGGGGTTTTGGTTGGTGGTTGTCTTTAATGGTGGGGTAGGGGGTATGAGCTTATAAAAAGCATCCCATCCTTTTTGTTCAATGCCTACTGGAATGAAGAGTTTGTTCAACCCTCCATTGCTATGAAGAAGAGCTACCTCAATGAATATTCCCTTCTTGTTTGAGGTTTTTTCGACCCAGGTGGTATGTTCAGTAAAACGCTTCTCTTTGAAGAACTAATTTAAGGGGGTGGAGAGTAGAGTTTGAATGATAGCTACAAGCCATTTCAAAGGATCCCACTGGAGAGCTATGAAGAAAGCCCAATCTCTACTATACTCGGAGATCTTAACTCTGTTTCCCCGATACCTGCTATCTAATTCGATGGAATACCTTTTCTTTTCGATGGTTACTGATCTCTTCTTCAAAGGGGGGTTAATCGCCATGATCGGTAGGTGGGTGTGGGTGAGTTCATGATTTGCGATGTGGTTGGGGTGTAGGAGAGGGTCAGGAGAGAGAAGGGTGGGTCATGTCTTTTTTCATATGAAAGTCTTTAGCAACATATATGCGAATGAAAAATCACTAACCTTGCTGTAACTTTTTTTATGAATGTTACATTTACAAAGTATTTAGTGGTCTATTATTTTGAATTCTCTTGAAGTCTTTTGCATGCAAATGTCATCCTTTTCTTTACATTTCACACATAGCATGAGTATAATTCATTTAGTAGTGTTATGCCATAATCTAACAAGGACATGGAGTTTCATTTTTTAGACCAACATTTGCTTTGTTCTGTTTTTGTTATGTGCACATTTTTTCTCTTTTACATATTTCCAGTTCTGTAATCTCGAATATGCTTAGAAATCGACATTGTCTCGTTATTTGAATTTGGAATGAACATTAATGATGTAAGGGGGAAATTTGAGTTTATTAGCTTCGTTTAATTTAGTTACACCCTTAATTTTAGTTAATTAATTTTTAATTAGTATTTAGGATTTAATTGCAATTTCGATTGTTTTTGTAAGGCTATAGTAGCACAATTAGGTTGTTATAGGGAACTTTTAAAACCTTTCATGATGGAATGAGAATTTTCTCTAGTTTATGCAGAGTTTGATATCATTTTTCAAATATATTTGTTTGATGCCATCTATCAAAACCAACTTGCATCAATTATGATGCAAAATTGATAAAAAAAATGAGTTTGAATCAAACGTCCTGATATTTCTGTGGAAATAGAAGTTTTCCTTTTATTTTCTTGGTTCAAACGTGCATTAAATGGTAGGTTGACTAAGAGGTAAGGCTTGCTTGAGGTCCAGGTTTGGGTTTTTTTAATTGTACTGTACTTCGAGCATGTGAATCCTTACCACGACTCTACCTTCATTCAAGATTATAACAGTTTGTACTAAAGTGTTGTTTGTTATACTTCGAGTATGTGAATCATTGACAACAATATAAAACAGTTTGTACCAAAGTGTTGTTTTTATGTTAGTATGAACTTTCAAGAGATATGCATCCTCATCCATACATAAACTTCTCTCTTTTATAATTTTAGATCTTTCAAGGTCTGGATGTATATTTTTTAGGTCTATTTATTTGCATTTAATAAAGAATCTCCTTATCTACTTCACTTTTGGTATTCACATAATCATATATGTTTTTTATTAATTTATGTAGGTGAATGAAATGATACCTTTACACATGCAAAAGGATCAAAAGGTGGCAGCTCAACTCCATGACACTATAATCTTGAACACTTGTGAATTTTGTATTTTGTGAACTAATTTTGTTAGAAATTACATTTAGTGAATTTCTTGTATTGTTGTATAGTTTCTTTTTATTCTAAGAAACTATCAAATACTTTATTTTGCAATGTGAATGGATTACAAAATTTCAATTATAAAAGGAAGTCATAGTATTTGTGTATTATGAAGTATTTCATGAGTGTGGATTTATCTTAAAAATAAGTGCCTAAAGTAAATGTTATTGAAATTGAATCAATTTAAATTATATCTAAATAATATAATGCATTCATTTGTAGCACTAAAAGTAAATTATAATGGCAAATTATTGTTGAAAAAAAGTTTTACTTTTTGTAAAGCCATGAGTAAAAACTATAACGAATGCAATGAAAAGGTTACTACAACATTTATAGAGATGAGAAAAAATGATATAGGTTTGTTATAGCATAAGATTAAAGCTAATATATTATATAATAGCATTAAGAAAATGCAATTATATGTTAAAAATAGCGTTAAGAAAAGACTATTATATGTTAAAGATAGCGCTAAAAAAAGCTATTATATGTTAAAGATAGCGCTAAAAAAGAGCTATTATATGTCTTTAATAACAAACGCTATAAAATGTTTTCATAGCAATGTATATATATGTTATACCTTCATACTCTATTATAGCATTCGTTATAGCTATAAAAAAACTCTATAAAAAGTCTTAGACTTTTAATAACATAGGCTGTCAGGACCATCGAAAATGGCTAAAAAAGTCTATTATAGCGTTTTTCGTTAGCTATTGTATATGTTATTTCTTGTAGTGTGTCGAGTTAGGTCCAGTTGCGGTCGCAAGACTGGCACAATCTTGCTACTTCAACACTTAGAGAAATTTCAACACTTGTTATCCGATTGCAGTCACAAGTTTGGCACAATTTGGCCCATTTCCAGTCTTTGTACAGAAACAACAAAACTTAACACTTTCTCAGCAAAATCTACTCTATTTACACATATTTCTTTATACTTCACAATTAGAACTTGCTTTCTTAGCAAAATCTACTCACTTCCTAAGTCAATTTTTCATGCAAAAGAGATCATAGCTGTTATGACCGCTCCTGGTTACTTAGTTGACTTTTGGAAGGACAAGTATCTTCATTTTTTTCATGGGTCCTAGTAGCAGTGTTGTACATGATACAAGGTACGAAAATATACAATAATAGTACAACAGAAGTCACCCCCCCAAACTTAAATCGGTCAATATCCCCATTGACAAAGAACTATAAAACAATGGGTTGGGTGCACAAATTTGGGTAACTAGGCTTGTCAAGCATTAAAACTAGACTTTCTTAAGTCTTTTAGGTCATCTAAACAAAAGGTAAATTCATACTTGAATGTATTATGAAGAAAAGTGATTGATAAAGTACATGAAATTGAAAACATAGAGTTATATAAAGTACAAGACAGTTGAGAAAGCTCTAATTTCATCATAAAGGTCTTTTTATCATCACACCCAAGGAAGACAATCTTGAAACTTGCTGAAAACATGATTTTTGTCATACTTGTGCAAGGTGTAAAAGGAATGAAATCTTTTTGTCTTTTTCCAGAAAGTGTTCACAAACAAACAATAAACAAACTACAACTAGTCCTAAGAAAACAATAAAGCATATCCTAACAAAGCAAATATGATAGCAAATATTTAGTGCTATAATTCTCCTACATATTTAACTAGTTTTGTGTTGAATTTGTGGACTTTGATGTATATTTCTCATGTATTTTAGGAAACCGAGCAATTGGGAGCATTATAGTGGAATTGGAGTATTCCAATATGATTTGTAGCTTAATTGGAGGAGCTTTTAAGGCTAAGTATAAAAAGAGGATAGCATTAGCTATTAGAGCCGTTAAGACGGCATTGCAACGCTACTAATGGCGTAGCAACGCTGGCTTCATATGCGTGAGTGAAACAACATCGTTTGGACAGCGTTGCAACACTGTCGCGACATTAACTTTAAATATTTCGCTTCTTTGCTCGACTTGGGAGGAACTCTTAGGGCTTTAGACCCCTTTTATGGAAACATACCTAATTGGGATAGTTGGGAAGCTTTTGGAGACTGTTCGGTGAAGGTTCGAGGCTCGAGATCACAAAGATCTTGGTAGAAGTCGAGGATCGACGTGGCTTTATCTTTCTTCCGTTCTTTTTCCATTTGAATTACTGTAATTGGATGGTAATGACTTCAATTTGGACAGTGTTAATCATGTTTAGTGGCTAATTTCATTAGTTTAGGGAATTAATGTAGCTAATGGATCTTTGTCGTTAGTTAATTAATGTTTATTGATATTTTATCTCATTTCAATAACTTTGTGCATTGGGTTCGTAATGCTTTGAAACTACTGGCCATAGTTTTATTGATCGGTCGTTTAAACTAAGCTTGACAGAGGAGATTTAAACTTAGAAGAACAATGCATGATAATTAAAATATGCTTAAGTGACATAAGGACAACAAAAATTAATTGAAGCTTAAAATGAAGGTTCGTTAATGCCGGATGAGAGTTAATTAATGAGACGGACATGAGATTTAATTAATTATACCCGATAATTGGATGAGCTTGACAGAGAATTCCATGAAATTAGACTTCTAGGCCTAGTAATTAAATGAGATAATAGTATCAATAGCCTAGTTAATTAATTGCAAGATCCAATTAGTGAAATTAATTCCCTAAACGTCTTTAACCATGTTGTTCTCAACCAATTTGTAAACCCGGAATCCCTCCTTGAAAATTCTTAAGAAAAATGTATTGGTAAGCTTGTTATAAAAAAAAAAAAAAAGAGAAAGAAAGGTGGAATGTGTTGTATTGTTTTTCCTAAAAAAAAAAAAAAAAAGAAAAAAAAAAAGAAAAGAAAAATGAAAATGAAAGGAAAAGGGCTCCATTGTCATTTCCATTTTCTTTTTTTAAACCTTATCTAAAAGTCTTACCCATTCTGTCATTATTCATCAAAAGAAGCAGAATTTTCGTGAGAGAGGGTGAAAGGAAGAAGAAAAGTGTTCTGCTGAAGTTGAAGTTGAAGAAGAAAGGGAAAAATCCAATCCAAGTTGCATGGAAGATTTTGAGTTCAACCCTGACTACCTCTGATATTTGGAACGTTTTGAGCTCCACAAGAGGTATTAAGAGGTGAGATTTGATTTCCTTGAAAGTTAACTCATTTTAGAACAATTTTCGTGAAGGAAACTCGAGCAAAATCTGAATTTATGTTATGGGTTTTTGAAAGGGAAGTCAGAGGAGTGTTTTTGCTGTCAAATCCGGGGAACCTCTGGTTTTTGAGATGTGCTGATCTGTAGACTTCGAATTAGAATCTGTATTAGGTATGGATGGAAAGATGATTTAATTTCCTATAACTTTCATGAAGAAGTCGTGGTTAGAAATTGACTGGAAGTTGCCTTAAAATTCATGTTAAGTTCAGGGTGCAGCAGGAAAACGAGTCTGGAAAGTGCAGAAACCGATTTTGTAGGAAGAGGCTTTCGAGGTATTTACGGACATATCCTTTAGGAATTTCAATTTAATTCCTTCAGATGAGTTTTAGAGGGTTCAAAAAGGAAGAGTTTGGTATAAATTACATCATTTTTGAGCAAGTAATGGAAAAGTTATAGGTGTGTGAGTTTAAGGTATAAAATCTGTAAAGTGCAGAAAATTGATGGGGTGGTTTTTGCAACCCTAGGCCTTAAGTTCGTGAGGTCAAGATTCTAATGCTTGGTTTTGTTTTGTTTGACAGGCCAAGAAGAAATAGGACAAATTTACGGACCAAGAATCTATTATTAACGCTGTGAGTGACAAAACGAATTTCGGAAGTGTATTCTATGCTTGAACTTATGCTTACGAAAATAAAAGACTTTCTAAGAGTAATTTTACTTAAAGACTTTATGTCTCTTGAACACGTATTTATGAGCATATATGGTTTCCTAGAAATGATTTAATTGTTCGTTGTGAGCATATGTTTACTATTTTACCCGAACTAGTGAAAATACCATAATTTCGGGCCAACATGTGTTAGCAAGTAGTGTCAAAGGTTTTCATGTGTTTCTATGAGACCCGAATGAGTAAATGTTTGAGATTCTGAGCCCGAGGCTGTATAGTACCGTGTGCACACAGGTCATTTTCTGTTGTTGACGTTGAGTGTACTCCGTGACAACAATGCTGTCGTGAGTGCTGGGCGAGCCCCACTACGACAAAGACGATGGGAGTGCTGGGCGGGCCCCACTACATCGTAGAATGAGTGTTGATTGTACTGGGCGAGGCTTACACAAACTAGTTTGTCATATGTTTAAAATGGTTAATATTTTTGACACACTTGCTGGACTTCTGTAAAAGCTATTGATGTTATATGTTATGATTTACGAGTTAATAGATTTAAACTCAGTCACTCACTGAGCTTTCCAGCTCATTCTTTCAATGTTTTCCAACTTTCCAGGTAGAGATCGAGTTCCCGGTGCCTGAGATCCTGCCACAGCCTGCTGAACGCTCTACGAGTCTGATATTTTTGTACGTGGTTGGCGTAGTATAGCAAGTCTGCTCGTATTGTACATAACTTAATAGGGATGTGTAGTTATGTTGTATATGGAACTAGTGGTCTTGGGTGTATAAAGCACGTCTGGTCGTGTCTGGCTTGTTCAAGTTAGGTTTAACCAGAACCGCTCCGTATGTATGTGTAATAAGATTCCTAATTTCCTGCTATGTGGTATGTATAGTATCTCGTATACAGGTATGGATTGTTTATCAGGAATTAAAAGGGTCATAGGTATCGTTAAGAAGTGAAACGATGCCTGTTGGCTTCACGCCTTCCTCCGGGCTAAGATAACAGGTGTTTCGGGAGGGGGTGTGACACAATTAGTTTTCCTTGCATGCTTTTATTTGTTTTAATCAAGTGCCATTCAATTTATTTCTCTAAACATAATCAGTTGTAATTATTTTCGACACTCAACCAATTATAACAATCCCCTGTGTATACGATACTTGGTATACTCATACCATTTTACTACTTCGGCCTGTACACTTGCCGAAACGCATAGTTGTACTAGCATCAAAATACTTAAAGCAAATAAACCTATACTAAGAAAGTAAGTAAAGATAGATTGAAGTGAGAGAAAACAATTACTCCCCTAAACTGCAGATGAGCTGCTCTCGTCCACTGGCAACTCTATTTCTATGAGAATAACTGGGAAGTCTGGTAGTGGTAGAGCCTTTTCCTTAGTGAACTCAGAGAGGGTCTTGCAGATGACATCATCCCTCTCCTTAGCATAGGCCCAGTAAGCCTAGCTCTACTCCTGGAACTTTTGCAATTCAGCCCTTAGATCAGGAAGGATAGGATGGCCCTACTGCAACCTCAGGTTGCGGCGTTGATGCGATCGCATCTTGAGCAGTAGGTGTGGCAGGCTACTTTTTCTTTGGCAAGGTAAACTTTTGATAGTGCATGCCAATCAACTTGTTGATTGAGGCCAAATTCATGCACGCCCTGCACTTGTCAACCTCCTCGCCTTCCCTTGGTAGCACTCTCGCCCTTTTGTAGAGTTTAGTAATTAGGGCGGGGAAGAAGAGGCATTCTACTTTCCTCTTTGAGTAGGCAACAAGCTCTTCTTTGATGATCCTACCAATGTTTAGCTCAAGCCCCTTGTATATGTTGTACAATAGCATGACTCTCTAATGGTGGAGTCATGTGTTGTTGGCACAAGCCTATTCTTGATGAAGTAGAGCCATATGTACGGCTTTGTCTTGATGTCGGCACAAGGGTCAGCACACTTGTCAAAGAAACCTTCCATTCTACTCTTTTGTGTGCGATGAGTTCCAAAGCTTCTTGTAGCTTTTCTTTTGTAGGGTTCTCCATTGCTTCATTACCTGTAAGGTTCCTAAGAGAGGGAAGCATGTAGACACGGTTGATGTCCCTATGCTGAGTAACTACCTTCCTTCCTCTGATGGTTAGGTCATTTTGCTCCTCATCCCCTAGATGGGCATAAAACTCACAAACCAAAGGAACAGCTGCTCTGTTTGGTCCTTCGCATAGCCTCTCCCATCCAAACTTGTTATCACATCAGTGATGTATTATGGGCTGGGACCTATTTTGTTGGAGAAGCCCTTTTTACAGTTAAGAGCCCTGTCCTCCATGATCTTCATCTTGGCATCAATGTCTAGGGGAATCTCGATCTCAACTTGAGGACTCTGGGCAATTGCTACTCTAGTCCTTGGCCTGGGAGTAGCTTGTGACCTACAGCTTTTCCTTTTCTTATTTGCCCCTTAATCTCTTTTCCTCTTCTTTGAGGGGTTTGGCATATGTCTCTCTAAGATTTCCTACAAGTCATCCTCAGAGAGTGGGGCATTCTTCTCCTGAACTTTCCCTGATTATAAGGTTCATTATGGGGCTCGAGGTTAAGTTCAAGAGTGAATCCCTTAGTCTCATACTCGAATAGGTCTGTAAAATCTTCTTCTTCATTTATCTGTTCGTCAACATGCAGCTCAGATGCTGCCGCGTAGTCCTCATATGGCTTAGTGCTTGATTTTGTTGTTGTTGGTGGTGGTTGGTCAGATTGCACTGCAGATGCGGGCGCAACTTTTGTCTCAATTGCTTCTCTTACAGCTTCCTCTTCATCCTGCATTGCAGCTGCAAGTCTGGTTGTATATTATTCTTCTTCTTCTTTTCTTCTCATTTATGCCTCTTCATGTAGCTTGGCAGCAATTTCCCTTGCCTTCGTCTTTGCTACCTACACTATTGATTCCCACTCAAGTGTAGGAATGCTTTCTTGCACCTGTTCATCAACTGGAGTGGCTGACTCATCTTTCTCCTGCCTTGGCAGTGCCCATCTTGACACCCTCTGTGCTTAGAGAGCATTTTGATCCATGGTTTGGTGGAGAAGGTTGTTGTAGATTTCTTGCACAGAAGGTGAGGGTTTACGGCTTGGGGTTGGTCTGGCATCAGTGGCAGGAACTTGCACCAAGCTTGTCGTTGCATTTTGTCCTCACTCATCAAGGTGCACTACCATGGTGCTGGGGCAAATTGCACCATAGATGCATGCGCAACTTTCCCTTTCTCGATGTCTTCAGCTCGAATCTCTTTCTTCTTCTTCTTGTAAACTGCAGTGATAACTTTACTTCCTCTTCACCTGCATTGACCTTTGGAAAAGCCTCTGGTCGCTTTTTTGCTCTTCTAGGCAAGGGAATGTCATCTTCTTTGTCCTCACTCGAACGTACATGTGGGCTATGAGCCCTAGCTTCCTCGATAGCTTTCTGCCAGCTTGCAGCCATCTTCCTCATCTCCTCCATCCATTCTTTCAAAAATTTCTTAAGTGGTAAGACAATGGGATGAGAACTTGAAGTTGAATGGACTGCCTTATCGTTGCTTTTGGATGACTTCTTCGAACCCTCGACAAGCGGCACAAGAATCGTCATTTGCATGTCCTTCAATGGCTCAGAAACCACCATTGATTGAGCATCGAGCTTTTTCGTCGAAGGAGCTTGTCTTGCTGCACTTTCCGATGCTTGTAGGTGATTGTAGGTTCCTCATTACTTCTGATTTTGACTTGGATTTGCTGCAAAGAGAGTTTAGGGCTAGTCGACTGAAGCAAAAGAAAAGATAGAAATCGCAGGTGGGATTGGTTGGAGAAGAAGGTCGATGGGTCACCTAAGTTAGTGTGTGCATTATAAGAAAACGAGGGAGCTTTTGGGAGTTTGAAATTTTTGAATGTATTGACCAAGGTCAACCAATGGGGCCATTTATATGTTTCAAAATTTCCAAATATGACTCCCGTCAGTTTTTAAAGGACGTTAGGTGACATCATCCTAGCTTTCTTCAAATTGCGGTCACAAAGTGGGCGCAACTTCTGCTCTGCCTAACTTCTTTGGTTACCTGCAAATTTGACTCAATTAGGCTAATTGCGACCACTTGTGGGTCGCAACTTTGTCTCTTCCTTGTATGCCTGCAAGTTTAAATTGGGACTCGAATGCGACTGCATGTTGGTTGCAATTCTCCTTCCTATTCTTTTGCCAATTTTCTTTTTCAATCTTCTTTCACTAACCCTTTATTCCTGACACTCTTAGGCAAAGAATCAAAAAGTTCACATAATTAAAGCACTTAAGAAGAATTTTGTCTAATAGAGTTAATGACTTAAAAATTAAAAAGTTTGGTTGTTTCAACTCCCAGGTTGGGCTTTAGGTAGAGGTGTTCTCTTGCGGCCAGCTTAAATACCTCAACCTATGAAAGGCCTTGCCTAAGACAAAGTTCCCTCTCACTAACTCACCATGATCAACATTTTTTTTTCTTTTTTTCTTTTTCTTTTTATTATTTAACAAAAATATACATATGTACACTCATACCTGACTTGCTCCAATTCAGTTTCACTGGGGAGATTTAGGCCTTGTTCCTCCTTAGGCCTTCTCCCCAATATGGTTTGACTCTCTGTCCAACCACCTTGAAGATATTTCCCTTGCTATCTTGCAAATCAACTGCTCCATGCTGATATACCTTAAAAACAATGAAGGGTTTGGACCATCTCGATTTCAACTTTTCAGGAAAAAATTTCAATCGAGAATTGAACAAAAACACATGTTAACCTTCCTGCAAATATTTTTCATAAATTTTTCGGCCATGCCATCTTTTCACCTTCTCTTTGTAGAGTTTAGCATTCTTGTACAAGAAATGCCTTAGCTCATCCAACTCGTTCAATTGCAGTTTCCACTTTATTCCTACTTGTCCCATGTCTAGATTCAACATTTTTAGCGCCCAATAGGCCTTGCGCTCCAATTCTAGGAGTAAATGACAAGTTTTTCCAAAGATAATCTTGTAAGGAGACATTCCTAATGGTGCTTTGAAGGCTGTCATGTGGGCCCAAAGCGTATCATCAAGTCTGAGATACCACTCCTTTCGTGATAGATCAACAGTTTTTTCTAGGATGGCCTTGATCTCTCTGTTTGATAACTCTGCATGGCCATTCATCTACGGATGATATGTTGTCGCAATCATGGGCTTAACATTGTATTTCGCCAAGAGATTCCTAATTACCCTATTCACAAAATGAGTTCCTTCATCGCTCACCAACACACGTGGTGTTCTAAACCTAGTAAAGATATTCCTATGAAGGAATTTTTTCACTACTTTTGCATCATTAGAATTTGTTGCAATGGCCTCCACCCACTTCGAGACATAATCTACTACAAGAAGGATGCATACATTACCAAAGGACGGGGGAAAGGATCCCATGAAATCAAGGCCTCACACATCAAATATCTCTACCTCTAACATGTAGTGCATTGGCATTTTATTTCTAGCTGTCAAGTTTCCTGTTCTCTGGCACTAGTCACACCTCTTAGCAAAGATATGAGCATCCTTAAAGAGCGTTGGCATAAAGTATCTGCTTTGGAGTACTTTAGTCGCCATCTTTGTACCTGCAAAATGACCTCCATATGGAGCATTGTTACAAGCTTCTAAGATCTTCATCATGTCCTTTTCTGCAACGCATCTTCTGAGCACCTGGTCTAGTCCTAACCTGTAAAGATACGGTTCATCCCAACAGTAAAATTTAAAGTCATGAAGGAATTTTTTCAATTGTTGCGGGGTTGCATCTGGTGGTGTGAGTCCACTAACTAGATAGTTAGCCATGTCTACGCACCAAGGTAATTCAATGGTACTGACTGCCAACAGTTCCTCATCTGCAAAAGTATCTATTATTTCCTATGTTTCCTTTAATTGAGCCTCCTGACCCAACCGTGACATGTGGTCTGCAACTTGATTATTTGTTCCTTTCCTATCAATGATCTCAAGATCAAGCTTTTAAAGGAGTAAAATTCATCTGATCAGTTGGGGCTTTACTTCTCTTTTGGATAAGATACTTTAATGCAAAGTGATCTGTATGGACAATCTCCTTTGTCCCCACCAAGTAAGACCTGAATTTGTCAAAAGCAAAGACAACTGCAAGTAGCTCCTTCTCAGTTTTCGAGTAATTGACTTGTGTGTCATTCATTGTCTTGCTGGCATAGTATATAGGATGTATCACTTTGCTCCATTTTTGCACCAGCACTGCCCCAATTGCATAGTCACTTGCATCGCCCATGAATTCGAATGGCTGACTTCAGTTAGGTACAATCATTATAGGGGTTGAACTCAGTGCTTGCTTTAAAGTGTCAAATGCAACAAGACAATCTTGGTCGAATATAAAAGGTCTATCTGGCTCCAGTAACCTGCATAATTGTTTAGATATGTGAGAGAAATTCTTGATGAATCGCCTATAAAATCTTGTGTGGCCTAAGAAACTTGGATTCCTTTATTGATGTAGGTGGAGGAAGTTTTTCAATCAACTCCACTTTAGCCCTGTCCACCTCAATTCCTACTTTCACGATCCTGTGTCTTAGGACATTACCTTCTTGCACCATGATGTGGCACTTCTCCCAGTTGAGTACCAGGTTAGTCTTTTCATAGTGTTGCAAGACTTGTTTAAGATTTTTAAGAC
This sequence comes from Trichosanthes truncata, assembly GCA_033996785.1. Classification (NCBI taxonomy): domain Eukaryota; kingdom Viridiplantae; phylum Streptophyta; class Magnoliopsida; order Cucurbitales; family Cucurbitaceae; genus Trichosanthes; species Trichosanthes truncata. The sequence continues at coordinate 29,623,730 of JAWPNB010000003.1, read as the reverse complement.
AATGATTGAATGTTTCTCCGAAGACAGAGAATTCATAAAAATTTCCACGATCCTCTCTACCATATCTGAGAATATGGCCATCGTGCATCTTTGGAAGGTTGCTGGTGCATTGGACAGTCCAAATGGCATTTTTATGAAAGCGAAGGTGCCATAAGGACATGTGAATTTCGTCTTCTCTTGGTCTTCTAGTGCTATTGTTATCTAGTTGTAACTAGAGTATCCATCTAGAAAATAGTAGTATTCCTTCCCCGCTAAACGATCAAGTATTTGGTCTATGAACGATAATGGAAAATGGCCCTTCTTTGTAGCTTTATTCAAACGGCGGTAATCCATGCACACTCTCTATCTTGTAACAGTCCATGTTGGAATTAACTCATTTCTTTCATTTGCCACAACTGTCATCCCACCATTCTATGGAACGCACTGCGTTGGGCTGACCCAGCTACTGTTCGCAATTGGGTAAATAACACATGCATCCATCCACTTGATAATTTCTTGGCGTACCACCTCCTTCATTAGAGGATTCAATCTTCTCTAGCTCTCAACTGACTTTTTGGTTCTTTCTTCAAGGTTGATCTTGTGCATACATAATACAGGGCTGATTCCTTAGATGTTTACAATTGTCCATCCTATAACCTTCTGGTACCGTGAAACGACGTGTAATAAAGAAAATCCATCTTGGTCAGCAAGATGAGCTGAGATTATCACTGGTAAGGTCTCATCCTTTCCCAAAACATGTATTTCAGATGGGAAGTAAGTGGTTTGAGCTCAAGCTCAAGTGGATTAACCACTGAAGGTTGAATAGGCATCAACTTGTCTTCTGTTGTTCGTAAAGAGCTAATTCCATCAATTGCAATGTGGCAGCAACTTGTGGTTGCTCGCATTCTTCTTAAAACTCTTCCTCAAATTCTTCTTCCATTTCCTGTTCTTCGAGTATCTCTTTAATGACTTCTTTCTTCAAATTAGTAAATTCATCCTGCAAATCATAATAAGGATCAAGGATCTCTATGTTGGAACATTCCTCCATTTCTCCTAGGTATCGCAATGCATTCAGCACATTGAATGTGATGTACTGGTCATTTACCTGCATATTTAACTCTCCTTTTTGGACATCTATTATTGTTCTCCATGTGGCTAGTAACTGTCTTCCTAAGATGATTGGTACCTCCCTGTCTGCCTTTCAATTTAGGATTATGAAGTCTTCAGGAAAAACAGTTTTGTCCACCTTAACGTGGACATCTTCAATTTTTTCCAACAGGTCTAGCAATGGACCTATCTGCCAGCTGCAAAGTAACTGTGGTTGGCCTTGCTTCTCCAATTCCTAGCTGCTTGAACATTTATTGGGGCATCAGGTTAATGTTGGCTTTGAGGTCACAAAGTGCTCATCCAACATATTTTCCTCTAATCATGCATGGAATTGTAAAGCTCCCTAAATCCTATAATTTACGGGGCATCTTATTTTTTAGAAGATTATTGCAGTTCTCAGTGAGAGCTACAGTCTCAAATTCACTTAGCCTTCTCTTTTTAGTCAATGTGTCTTTTAAAAACTTGACATAGTTGGGCATTTGCTCAAGAGCTTCCACCAACGAAATGTTGATGTGTAGTTGCTTGAGAATGTCCAAGAATTTGTTCAACTGTTCATCCTGGTTCTTCTTTTAGAATCTTTGTGTAAATGGTAGAGGTGGTCTGACACTTTGATAAAGATCTTCTGGCTTCTCGACCTGTGTCAACTCTTTCCCTTTCTTTTGTTCTTGCTGGGTTGCGAGCACATCCTTGATCGCATCACCTGCAAATTTTTCTTCTAATGGAATGCTTATCTGTTTGTCAGATTGCCTTGAAGGTGCAAGGATGGCCGCATTATTAGCCTTCTTTGGTTCTTCCTTATCCTTGTTCTCCATTTCTTTCCTTCCTACATTTTTATCTACACCTGCAAAATCTTGTTCCTTAGACATCTCTGGTTCATTATATTGAGTTCCACTCCTAAGAGTCATTGCCTTGCAATGCTCTTTCCCTTCCCTTTTCGAGTTCTCTGTGTTGATTGGTAAAGCTTCTTGAGCCTGTTATTCAACTTGTCATCCAATTATCCAACTTGCAATTCAAGATTTTGCAACAAGGCAACTTGGCTTTGAATGATTGCATCATTCTTAGTCATAAATTCCTTCATGAGAGTCTCCATAGATGGAGTTTGCATTGAAACTCGCAGCTGCATCTGTTGTGCATTCTTTTGTTGTGTATATGGCTACTGCATTTGATTGTTGAAATCAGGTGGAGATTCTTACTTCACGTACTGCATTGATGTGCTTGCATTCTGTCCTCTCTAAGAGAAGTTAGGATGCTACTACTTCCATCCCGGGTTGTACGTGTTTAACTAAGGATTGAACTTGTTCTGCCCTACTTAGCCCACCAATGCGGGATTGTGAGGAAAATTGTTGAAAATATGACTTTCACTGCGAAAAATGCAAGTTATAGTGGAAATTTGATTTATAGAAGCAATTGGGGTATGATTCTCCATTTTAAGGTTCTTCAATGTGTTGTTATTGCTGCTATCTATGCATTGAGTGCTGTAAAAGCATCCACTTCATGAACACCTACAATATTCCTGCTAGAATTAGAATCATCATCTCCCCACTGGCTATTGTTTGAAACAATTTCATCAAGGATCTCATTGGCTTCATTCATTATTCTTTTCAACAAGGAGCCATTTGCTGACGCATTGACCATAGTCTTAGATGCCTTGGTCACTCCGTTGTAAAAATGTTCAATGAGAAGGCATGTTGGTAATCCGTGATGTGGGCACTTTCTCACAAGCTTTTTGAATCTTTCCCATGTTGTGTCCATGCCTTCATTGATACTCTGCTTAAAAGTAATGATTTCCCCCTAATTTGTGCATTCTTGGTTGGAGAGAAGTATTTCAAAAGAAATTTCTCTGCAAATCATCACAAGAAGTGATCGAATCAGATGGAAATGAATCCAACCATGCCTCATAAGAAAAAGGAATAAAGTTTCAGCCTCAATGTCTTGTTTGACACTCCATTCATCTTGAAAGAGTTGCATATCCCCAAGAAAAGCTTCATGTCCTTGTGAGAATTTTCATTAGGAAACCTACAAATTGTCCAATAATTTGGAGCATTTGGAACATTATTGGCTTCAACTCAAAAAGAGTTGTCTCAATGTTAGGTTCTAAGATTCCTTCATTAACATTTTGAAAAGTTGTGGCTGCATAAACCCTTATAACTTTATCTCTTTCATCTGCAACAAAAATGGGATTTTGTGGGGCCGCTTGTTGTTGTTGTTGTTGTGGTTGTTGCACATTGCTTGCTTGTGCTCTTCCTTGCTATTCGCCAAGGGGATCGACCCTAAGTGGATTTATTGAAAGTTCCTGCAAAAAAATTTCTTCTGGATTCTCCTGTGTGCTCAACTCTTGTAGTTCTCTTCTTTTCCTCCTTTGCTCCTTACGGCGGTAGTGAAAATTCTTCTCTATCTCAGGGTCAAAATCACAAGGGCAAGGCCCTTTGCGCATGCACCAAACCTAACCTGCAAAAACCTACAAATAAGGGTTGAATTCCTGGGACAAAGTGAATTACGAGCGCAAGCCGATTGCAATCTTCACTGATAAATCAAAAGAAAAAAGTTTTGTCAAAAAGTTGTTCTCCTGCAACAACGCCAAAAACTTGATGAACTGGCTATGCAAAAGCACAAGTGCACATTGTCAAACAAGTAATATATGCAGTATTCCAAGTATTGAACCCAAGGGAATGATTAACAAACTTTTTTCTAATTTGATTAATAAAGACCTCCTCAAAATTTGCAACCCAAGATAACCAAAAACAATAATTTGTGAAGTGAGTGAAAAAGTGAAAATACTCTAGATTGATTAAAAGATAATGAAAACACTGATGAGAAATGGGGGATTCAATTCTGGTTCAACTCCAAGGAATATGCACCCACCATTGATAGCACTAATTTAGTGTCTTATTGTTGCCTGATTATTAGCTAGTTTTGTGGTGATTTATGAGCTTTTACGTGGAATTATCTTACATTTCAGGAAACTGAGCGATTAGAGTGGAATTCATGATTTTGAAGCAATGATATTGAATTTGGAGTAAAGAAAGGTGTAATTTGAGGCTATGGAAATAGAGTCATTTTGGGCAAGTTTTTCCAAGAGGACAACGTCTAGATGCTAAAGCATTAGTGTCTGATCCAAGGGCAAGTGTTGAGACACTATTTGTAGCATATCGACGCTACAAATACAAGGAGGAGTGCATTTTCGTCTGTAGCATAGAGACGCTATTTGTAGCATCTGTGCTAACTGTGCCGCCTAACAAAAACACTGACGTATCGAACAGCGTCGAGACGCTGATCCTAGCGTCTCGACATTGTATCGATTTCTAGACTTAAGTTTAGCTTTTGTTTTATGGAAAGGGAGAGCCAATATTGGGGTTTTACATGCTAATCCACAAATTATAAAGGTTTAGAGAGGTTCAAGGCTAAATCGAAGTGGAATTCTTAAAGATCTGACATCTGATGCTCGTGGAGATCGTAGCAGGAGCAATGGATTGACACGTAATGGGTTTTAATTCTATTTCCTCTGTATTTCTCTACTTTTCTTGATTAGTTTTAGATAGATTTAGGTTGTATTGAACTGACTTATGTTGTATTTTGATTAGATTGTGGAGTTTAGGGCTAAATCAAGCCATTGAACCATGTAATTAAGTTTAATTAGGAATTTTTGTAGTTAATTAGCACATTTACTTTTGTGCAATATGCTTAATGCTTTGAATCCCTTGATCAAGGATTTAATGCTCTACTGATTTATGTTGTTGCTTGACAAAGACTGCATAAATTAGAGCTTAATTGCATAATGATTGATGTTTTATCACGGGATAAAAGCGTCAATTAGGGTCTCCGATAAGGTTCGTTAATGACAAATTTAATTAATTAATGAGACGGATACGTGAATTAATTAATTATGTTTGAGGATTGGATGAGCTCGAAGGAGGATACCTTGATAATTGTACCTTTAGACTCAAGTAAAGTTTCCTAATTACTTGCCAAAACCCATTAATATCAATGATGTTCCAATATGTGAGATCAATGTCCTAAACTCGACCCCATTAATTGTGCTCCAATTTAATCGAATGCTTTATTTTGTTAGTTCAGTTAATTCTTGTGTTTGATGTCTTTAGCATTTATTTTCCCTAAATAAAATTATATGCAAGTAAGAATAATAATTAATTGATTAAACCTATCCAATTCCCTGAGGATTCGATACTCGGTATTTACTTACCGTTTTATATTACTTAATCGTGTGTCCTTGCGTGTACTCCGAACAACCATGCGCCCGCAACTTGCTCAACTAGTCTTGGCTTGTCCAGAGATTGCTGCCTATATGAGCCCACACCAGTCTCTTTCGAGCTCAATACGGTTCAAGCAGAATGCTACTGGATTGCGCCCGCAACCTACGTTAATCAACACTTAGCATAATGAATCAAGTTCAATACCTACTCAACCCCTTTTCCAAGAAATTTTAAGAGACTAAGTAACTCAAACACATATGTCTATGGCTTCTAGGTACAAAAAGCAAAGTTCTATTTCTAGACTTTTTTTCTATATTACTTTTATGAAAACGCATGTTTAATCCAACATTTTCAGTATTGAACCACACACAAACTATGCTAACTCAAATGGACAGTTTAAACAAACAATGAAACACGGGGCTTTCATCCTTTTAGGGTATTCACATCATTGAATCCCTTCCAAAGAGTTTAGCTCATAATGATAACTAGAAAAATAAAAAGAAAATAAATTTACAAGTTAAGAATAATACTTCATTGAAATTAAAGAATGGAAATACAACTTAATATTTGTAAATGAGATGTAAAATAAAATGAAGAACAAAAGTGAAACTCCAATTTAACTTGGATTAGTTGACTAAAACTGAAACTACAACTTGAATTACAAATAAAAATCAGCAACTAAAAGTCTTAACAAAATGGAAAATACAAGAATTGAAAGACAAGAGATCCTAGGCTTGTTCCTCTTTTCTATCTTGTTCAACCTTTTTCAAGGAGAACAAGACTTTACACCTCCTTCTTTCGAAGTTAGTGTCCGAATGGAGTATGAACAAGACTTAGGAGGAACTCAGAATGACGATTGTGAATAAATAAAAAGGTGACAGAATGTTGGAAAGTGTAGGGATTTGAGCTCTCTCGAAAATGAAGCTTGAACCGCCTTTTATAGATCTCAATGTCTGGGGTTTGCTTCTGAGATAATTATGATAAGGCTTGGACTGCAAGATTTCTTGATTTGAGGAGATTTGCTTGAAAATCTTCTTAAAATCTGTCAATTTCGCAAATCTGGAAAGTTATGTTGAGTTAGGTCCAGTTGTGGCCGCAAGGCTGGCGGAATCTTATTGCTTCAACACTTAGAGAAATTTCTACACTTGTTCTCAAATTACGGTCGCAAGCCTAGTGCAATTTGGCCTATTTCCAACCTCTGCACAAAAACAACAAAACTTAACACTTTCTTAACGAAATCTACTCTATTTACACCTATTTCTTTATACTTCACAAATCATGTCTTTAAATTCATGCAAAGCTTATTTTTACTCAAAATCACTCTACATAGCATCAAATATACCAATAAGCACTTGTTTTCCTAACAATAAGTTAAGTTTTTATATCTAAATAAACCTCATAAATGAGTGTTATCAGTATATCATTGATATACTTAATTTTAGGTATATCATTCCACTGATATACCTAACATTAAGTCTATCAGTAGTATATCAGTGATATAGTTCATTTTAGGTATATCTAATATACTACATATGAAGTACCGATATATTGTTGATATACTTCATATTAAGAATATCATTCCACTAATATACCAGAGTAAAGTATATTAGTAGTATACTTCATTTTCGGTATATCTTATTAGAGAAACATATGATTCCATCTCAAAGCCAATTGGCTTTGAGATGGAATCTCATGTTTCTCTAATATAGTATCAGAGCCCATGAAATCCAAATGGGTATTTGATCCAAAAATTAAGATCCAACCTAACAATGGTGAACCCAAAAAAGGCACCATCTTGAGAGGGCATAATGAGGATCCCACATTAAAAAAAATGAGGAGACCCCACAATTTTTATATGATACATGGGTTACTCCTCTCATTGCCAATTGGTTTTGAGATAGAACTCCATTTTTAATCTAATATGGTGGTGAATCCAAAAGATCTTGAAGGGGCATGATGAAGATCCCACATTGGAAAAATGAGGAGACTTCACAATCTTTATAAGATACATGGGCTACTCCTCTTATTGCCAATTAGTTTTGAGATGGAACCCTTCATGTTTAATCTAATATATCTGATATACTGAATGTGAAGTACTGATATATTGTTGATATACTTCATATTAAGAATATCATTCCATTGATATACCAGCGTAAAGTATATCAGTAGTATATCAGTAATGTAACGACCCTATAGGCTCAACACGCTACCTAAGAGTCATTACTAAGTCACGTCGCTATATTACCAAAAATTTCGGCAACATAACGGCGTAACTACACGAAAACCAAAATCTGACCCTTCCTGATAAGACATAGAAAACACACTTCTAAGATTTTCAAACAACCTCCTAGCATCCAACAAACTTCTCAATATGATGCTAGGGTTCAAACAGAAGAAACCAAATATACGTGCACGATTTACAAAGAAAGGTTAAAAGATTTTAAAACATTCTCCTAACATTTAAAAAAAACTTAACATGAGTTCTATATACATCTAGAAACATAAAGGAAGCGGAATAGCGATCAGTCGGCTCCCATGACTCGAGTAGCTGATCTCCGGTCACGCGCTAGGGCCGATCTTAGCCTTACCTGAAAACATTTTAAAAAGGAAAAGGGTGAGTATTAACGAATAATACTCAGTAAGTCCATCATAGTTTTAAAATAAGAGTTTCAATCACATGCAACATGTCATTTTAAATCATAAAACCATCGTAAACCATCGCTTTAGTAGGGGACCTAAAATTCCTTTTATAAACCATGTACTTTTCCTCGAGGCTCTTGTGAACGATTAAATTCTCCCGAGGGCCTCTGAATAGTCCGAAGACATAGTTTTTCTGTCTAATAGAGTCCTCCCTACCTCTGAGAGTTAAGCTCGAAAGCTAACATATATCATGGAGTCCGAAGACTCAGCCCGAAGGCTACCATCGTGGAGTCCGAAGACTCAAGCCCGTCGGCTACAGTCGTGGGGGCACTCTCAAACCCCGGGAGCATATAGAGTCCGAAGACTCGGGTTCCCTCAAAACCCACATAAAACTTTTGGGAGAATTATCGTCACAGCCTATATAAATCTTTTCATGAACACAACACATGCATGAGGTCCCATTCGTTTTAGAACATAGTTATGAATGCATAAGTCATAGCAATCGCATTCCAAAGACATACATATAATACACTTTCTTTCTTAAATACTTAACATGAAAACATAAACTTTCAGAGTAATCATAGAGCTAGCTCAAGTTTTGAAAACTTCTTTTGTTGTGAGATCCCTTACCTTAACTCTTTACTTACTAAAATACCCTTTCTTCACTTAGTAATTAAGCTTCTTGAGTTTCCACTCCAAGTACGATCCTAGGTCCTCGACAATTCACCTAAAAAGTGTTCTAAACGTGTCTTGAACCATCCAAATTACATTAAAACACATTCTATCATTTATAACTCGACGAAACGGACCTAATGGCAAATTTTACCCAACTCCGGCGAGCGGCGGCGCGTGACCGGAGCACGGCGGCGGCGGACGGCGGCGCGTGGCCGGCGCGTGGAGCTTCCGATCGGCGCGTGAGGGCGCGTGGAGCCTCGTTTTCGTGCGAGATTCACGGATCTGGGCTTTCCGGTCGGATCTGAGTTCTGTTCGATGGAGGAGAAGAAGAAGAAGTCCGGCGAAGAAGCTCACGGCGAGGTTGGGTGTTCGGTTCAAAGCTTCTCCGGCGATCAAGACTGTGTGGGTCCTCGATTTGGAGCTCCGACGGTCGTTGCTCGCGAGTTTCCGGCGAGGCGTTGGTGTTCGGCTGAACGTTCGTGCGGCGAAGCTCTCGATCGGCGGCGAGAATCCGAGGAAGAAGAAGAAGCAGCCGGCGACTGGAACTTCGACGAGAGAGAGAGAGTTGCCGTGAGGGAGACGATCGAGTGAGAGAGAGATCGGAGAGAGAGCGGCGGACGGCGTGCGGAGAGAAAGAAGGAGAAGCAGTCGGCGTGAGGAGCTCCGGCGAGAGAGAGAGAGAGAGAGAGAGAGAGAGAGAGAGAGAGAGAGATCGGGAAGCTTCGGGGAAGAAGAAGAAAGAAAAGAAAAAAAAATAAAAATAAAAATAAAAAATAAAAAAAAATAATAATAAAAATAATAATAAATAATTAAAATAATAATAAAATAATATTATATTAAAAAAATCATAAATATCTTCTCTAAAAGACCATAATGCCCTTTTCTTTTCCAAAAATTACCAAAATACCCTTAAAATAATTAAATTCATAATAAAACTTTACCAAAGAGTCTCGGGTGTTACATTCTTCCCCCCTTAAGAACTTTCGTCCCCGAAAGTTCCTAGTCTTGGAATAGTTCAGGATACTTGGCTTGCATTTCTTCTTCACGCTCCCAAGTAGCCTCTTCCATCCGATGGTTCTGCCAGAGCACTTTAACCAAATTAATCTCTCGGTTACGAAGGGTCTTACGATCTCTTGCTAGAATTCGAGTCGGCCGTTCTTCATAACTCATATTTTCATTCAACTGTACTGGCTCGTAGTCAATCACATGCGAAGGGTCCGGCACGTACTTTCTTAACATCGAGACATGGAATACATCATGGACCGCAGAGAGAGATGGCGGTAATGCCAATCTATAAGCCACAGGGCCTATTCGCTCAAGAATCTCGAACGGCCCTATAAACCGCGGACTTAACTTTCCTTTCCGGCCGAACCTCAACACTCCTTTCATCGGAGCCACTTTAAGAAACACATGGTCGCCTACTTCGAATTCTAGATCCCTTCGTCTTGTGTCAGCGTAGCTCTTCTGTCTACTCTGTGCAGTCTGCATTCTTACCCTGATTTTCTGAATAGCATTGTTCGTGACTTGAACTAACTCTGGCCCCAAAAGCTGTCGTTCACCGACCTCATCCCAATATATTGGAGTCCTACATCTTTTACCATACAAAGCTTCAAACGGTGCCATTCCTATAGTAGCCTGATAACTATTGTTATAGGCAAACTCCATCAGGTGCAAGTAAGTATCCCAACTACCTGGGAAATCCAACGCACATGCACGTAACATATCCTCCAAAACTTGATTCAATCGCTCGGTCTGTCCGTCCGTTTGGGGATGAAAAGAAGTGCTAAAATCCAAATCATGGGTTGGATAGTTTTGCTCGTGACTTTTCAACTGGCGAGACGCATAGGCTATAACCTTTCCACATTGCATCAACACTGCTCCTAGCCCTTTCCTCGATGCATCAGTAAAAACTACAAATCCACCTGTTCCCTCAGGCACAGAAAGAACAGGGGCTAATACCAATCTCTGTTTAAGTGCCTGGAAACTTGCTTCACACTCGTCAGTCCAGACAAATGACTTACTTTTGCGAGTTAGTTGAGTCAAAGGCGTAGCTATCTTAGAGAAATCCTGGATGAACCGTCTATAGTAACCTGCTAGACCCAGGAAACTCCGTACTTCAGTAACTGTAGTCGGACGAGGCCATAGCGTTACAGCCTCTACTTTCGCTGGATCTACGGAAATCCCTGCCCTTGACACTACGTGTCCTAAGAAAGACACCTTTGTAAGCCAAAACTCGCACTTGGAGAATTTCGCGTACAACTGGTTCTCCTTCAAAGTCGTCAACACTCTTCTCAAATGCTCTTCATGTTCTTTCTCGGTTTTAGAGTATACAAGGACGTCATCAATGAATACAATCACGAAAGCATCTAGGAACTCCTTGAATACTCTATTCATTAAGTCCATAAAAACTGCAGGGGCGTTAGTCAAACCAAAAGACATCACCGTGAATTCAAAATGTCCATATCGTGATCTAAATGCCGTCTTAGGGATGTCTCTTTCTCTGACCCTCAACTGATGGTACCCTGACCTCAGATCAATCTTTGAAAACACCGACGCTCCCTGTAACTGATCAAAGAGGTCGTCTATACGAGGAAGAGGGTACTTATTCTTAATCGTAACTTTGTTCAACTCCCTGTAATCAATGCACAATCGCATGGTTCCATCTTTCTTCTTTACAAACAAGACCGGTGCTCCCCAAGGAGATACGCTAGGTCGAATAAAACCTTTATCCAATAGGTCCTGCAGTTGCAACTTCAGCTCCTTCAATTCCGCTGGTGCCATTCTATAAGGAGCTTTAGAGATAGGAGCGGTTCCTGGTTCAAGCTCTATGGTGAAGTCTATTTCTCTCACGGGAGGCAACCCTGAAAGATCTTCAGGAAACACATCTAGAAATTCATTCACCACAGGCACAGACGATGCGTGAACCTCGGTGTGTCTCACTTCCACAACACTAGCTAAGATTCCCCATGATCCCTTAAGAACTAGCTTTCTCGCTTTAAAAGCAGATATTACTCTTGGATTAACTCCAGTTCTAGTCCCCTTAAACTTATAACTGGCCTGTTTTGGTGGCGTAAACACCACTTCTTTACGGAAACAATCAATATTAGCATGGTTTAAAGCCAGCCAATCCATGCCTAGAATAACATCGAACCCTTCCATCTCGAGGACTATCAAATTCACATCCAGCTCGTGGTCGGAAACTATCATCTTACCATCCTTAATCCCCTCAGTAGCTAATAGATTCAACCCCATCGGAGTAGCAACAGACAAAGCAGAGGGTAATGGCTCAAGTTCTAACTCAGCTTGTCTCCCGAAAGACGCAGAAATAAAGGAATGTGTAGAACCTGAATCAAATAATACGAATGCAAGGTATCCCAAAACGGGAAGCGTACCTGTAACTGCAGCATCTGAGTTACCAGCCTCCCTGCCGGTACTAGCAAAAACTCTCCCTTGCTGAAGTGTGGGCCTATTAAGTCCTACTCCACCTGAACCCGAAGACTGGCCTCTCCTGTCTGGGAGGGTAGGACAATTTTCAGCTCTGTGTCCCTCCTTTTTACATCGAAAACACAACCCAGACCGCATCAGGCATTGACCCCAATGAAACTTTCCACATTCATTACAACGAGGTTTCTCCCCAGTGTTAGGTCCCGGTCTATTCACTTGCTGTCTCTGGCTAGAAGCGGCCTGTGACCTCATGGACGACTGTGAAGACTGTTGAGAACGCTGGGGATTCAAGTTCGCCTGACTCCATCTCCTCTTGTGACCAGAGGATGACTGACTCGGGTTTTGGACCATAGTAATCTCACTCTGTTGGCCTGCAACAATAAACTCTGCTGTCCTTACCGCAGCAGCATAGTCGTGAAGTGCTACAGCCTGCACCACGCCTTTAACCTGAGGATCCAAACCCATTACAAAACGCTCTGTTTTCTTGGCCTCAGTATCTACCAGCTCGGGAGCAAAACGAGATAACCTTGTGAATTCCCTCTCATAGACATCCATTGGACGTCGATTCTGTTTAAGTTGTAGAAATTCTTCTTGTTTCTTGTATCGTGCAGTCGCAGGATAATATTTATTCCAGAAAGCCTCTCTGAACATCGGCCACGTCACTACACCTCCTCCTGTACCTATGGTCCTCTGAGCAGACTCCCACCATAGGTACGCATCATCCCTCAGCATAAATGTGGCGCAAGAAACTTTATATTCATCCGGGCAACTCATCAGCTGAAAAATGTTCTCCATAGAGAACAACCATAACTCCGCCACTGTAGGATCCCCAGAGGATCCGTCAAACGCCCTTGGATCATACTTTCTAAAGTCTTTCAAGTGACGGGCTTGTAATGAAGCTGGCGTAGAAGCTTGACCCATCTGCGCTAACTGGTTCGTCACGGTCGCTTGTACTAAGTTCTGCATCGCCTCTAACATCAATGACGCAACCGTAGGATTTGCAGGCTCCATAACTGGATCAGGTTGATCCTGAGCAACAGGGGAATTTGCCCCAGAATTCACCTCCTGTTCCACTGGCATCTCAGGAGGTAAGTCATGTGTTCTACCAGCACCACGTCCTCTACCCCGTCCTCTACCTCTCCTTCTAGGCGGCATACTTAACAAACAAACATAAACAAGTTTAATCTTCACATCAAAAGGGATCACACTTTTCAACTTTTCTTAAACTTTCCTTTACTTAAAAATACACTTCACATATGAATCATTTCATAAAAATAACATGCTTTTCAACAAACGAATTAAAAGTTTACTTCAGAGGCGTACCTGCGCGATGACTGGAAATCACTACTTAGTCATGGGATACCTGATGCTTACGAAGTAAGCTAGTCTACAGAACCTATAACCTAGTGCTCTGATACCAACTGTAACGACCCTATAGGCTCAACACGCTACCTAAGAGTCATTACTAAGTCACGTCGCTATATTACCAAAAATTTCGGCAACATAACGGCGTAACTACACGAAAACCAAAATCTGACCCTTCCTGATAAGACATAGAAAACACACTTCTAAGATTTTCAAACAACCTCCTAGCATCCAACAAACTTCTCAATATGATGCTAGGGTTCAAACAGAAGAAACCAAATATACGTGCACGATTTACAAAGAAAGGTTAAAAGATTTTAAAACATTCTCCTAACATTTAAAAAAAACTTAACATGAGTTCTATATACATCTAGAAACATAAAGGAAGCGGAATAGCGATCAGTCGGCTCCCATGACTCGAGTAGCTGATCTCCGGTCACGCGCTAGGGCCGATCTTAGCCTTACCTGAAAACATTTTAAAAAGGAAAAGGGTGAGTATTAACGAATAATACTCAGTAAGTCCATCATAGTTTTAAAATAAGAGTTTCAATCACATGCAACATGTCATTTTAAATCATAAAACCATCGTAAACCATCGCTTTAGTAGGGGACCTAAAATTCCTTTTATAAACCATGTACTTTTCCTCGCGGCTCTTGTGAACGATTAAATTCTCCCGAGGGCCTCTGAATAGTCCGAAGACATAGTTTTTCTGTCTAATAGAGTCCTCCCTACCTCTGAGAGTTAAGCTCGAAAGCTAACATATATCATGGAGTCCGAAGACTCAGCCCGAAGGCTACCATCGTGGAGTCCGAAGACTCAAGCCCGTCGGCTACAGTCGTGGGGGCACTCTCAAACCCCGGGAGCATATAGAGTCCGAAGACTCGGGTTCCCTCAAAACCCACATAAAACTTTTGGGAGAATTATCGTCACAGCCTATATAAATCTTTTCATGAACACAACACATGCATGAGGTCCCATTCGTTTTAGAACATAGTTATGAATGCATAAGTCATAGCAATCGCATTCCAAAGACATACATATAATACACTTTCTTTCTTAAATACTTAACATGAAAACATAAACTTTCAGAGTAATCATAGAGCTAGCTCAAGTTTTGAAAACTTCTTTTGTTGTGAGATCCCTTACCTTAACTCTTTACTTACTAAAATACCCTTTCTTCACTTAGTAATTAAGCTTCTTGAGTTTCCACTCCAAGTACGATCCTAGGTCCTCGACAATTCACCTAAAAAGTGTTCTAAACGTGTCTTGAACCATCCAAATTACATTAAAACACATTCTATCATTTATAACTCGACGAAACGGACCTAATGGCAAATTTTACCCAACTCCGGCGAGCGGCGGCGCGTGACCGGAGCACGGCGGCGGCGGACGGCGGCGCGTGGCCGGCGCGTGGAGCTTCCGATCGGCGCGTGAGGGCGCGTGGAGCCTCGTTTTCGTGCGAGATTCACGGATCTGGGCTTTCCGGTCGGATCTGAGTTCTGTTCGATGGAGGAGAAGAAGAAGAAGTCCGGCGAAGAAGCTCACGGCGAGGTTGGGTGTTCGGTTCAAAGCTTCTCCGGCGATCAAGACTGTGTGGGTCCTCGATTTGGAGCTCCGACGGTCGTTGCTCGCGAGTTTCCGGCGAGGCGTTGGTGTTCGGCTGAACGTTCGTGCGGCGAAGCTCTCGATCGGCGGCGAGAATCCGAGGAAGAAGAAGAAGCAGCCGGCGACTGGAACTTCGACGAGAGAGAGAGAGTTGCCGTGAGGGAGACGATCGAGTGAGAGAGAGATCGGAGAGAGAGCGGCGGACGGCGTGCGGAGAGAAAGAAGGAGAAGCAGTCGGCGTGAGGAGCTCCGGCGAGAGAGAGAGAGAGAGAGAGAGAGAGAGAGAGAGAGAGAGAGAGATCGGGAAGCTTCGGGGAAGAAGAAGAAAGAAAAGAAAAAAAATAAAAATAAAAATAAAAATAAAAAATAAAAAAATAATTAAAATAATAATAATAATAAATAATTAAAATAATAATAAAATAATATTATATTAAAAAAATCATAAATATCTTCTCTAAAAGACCATAATGCCCTTTTCTTTTCCAAAAATTACCAAAATACCCTTAAAATAATTAAATTCATAATAAAACTTTACCAAAGAGTCTCGGGTGTTACAAGTAATATACTTCATTTTAGTTATATCTGATATATTGAACATGAAGTACTGATGGACTATCGATATACTTTATATTAGGAATATCATTCCACCGATATATCAAAGTAAAGTATATCAGTAACATACTTCATTTTAGGTATGTCAGTAGTCTATCGACACTATCTCTGATATACTACTGATATACTTCTGATATACTTTTGATATACTTCATAATAGTAAAATGCATGAAAACATTGGGAATGGTATTTTGGACTTTTCTGATTTTGCTTTTGGCCTGGGATAAATTTTTTTGCTATATAAACAAACTGAAAAAACTGAAGACACACCTGTAATAAGCCCACTAATTTTTGTCATCCTTGCAACCAGCCCAAAACATTAAGGTTAAGCAAACATACCTTTGAATTATATGAGGATAATTATGGCGGGTCTTTAATTCGTGTTACAGAGAATCTCGAATCTCCTCAAGATCTTATTTACTAAGACTCGAACACAAGATCAAGACTTGTGGGAACATCTTGAAAGAAACTCGTAGAAAATTATGTGTGTTGAGAGCTTGTTATTTGGCTCAATCCCAAATGTCCTATTTATATAGGAACTTAGGATAAGATATTTTTCAAATTCAAATTCAAATATCTAATATATTATATGTTTAATAGATTTGAATCTCATTCAAATATCTCCTACCAAACATATTATCCATTTAATCTTATTCAAATTTAATATATAATTTATTTAATATTGTATTATTCTCTTGTAAATTTAATATATCAAATATATTAAATATTAATTTAAACATTTTAAATTTTTCTTTCAACTCAATCGATCCTTTTTGGTGTTACTATGAGCTAGCAAGGAAACCTTATGGGCCTACAGATTATAAGCTCCAATGATACAAAATTAATTAATTAATTAAACTTTTAATCAATTAATTTCCATTCATTAACTCTAGGTCACTCCACTATAGACCTAGAGTTGCATTCTTATGCACTGTAGGACAAGTTGTGTCCATGGATATAACCATTACATGCAAATCAATCATTCATTAATTGTTCATAATTACAATTGGGTCAAAGTCCATTTTACTCCTGTAGTTACATCTTATACCTTAAGTACCATTGATCCTATAATGAACAATTTTCTTCATAATCCAATTATAAACTAAGTCCCTCTCAGGCCAGTGAGAGGATGGGGCCCATTGTTCAAGTCTTGAAATCAGTACTTAAGGGAATTACTCATCTACTTTCCCTATCTGAGAAGGAGAGAATTCCATCTTGTGAAACTTATGTTCCTAGCTCCCTATTTGGTCAAGTCCCCCAAAATGGTAGGCTTATTGAATAATTGGCTACAAAAGTCACTCTCACCCATGAAAATTAAAGGACAAACCCTCACAAACATGAGTTCATAACTCACTCAGGATTAAGATCGAGTCACATATGATCATCCTGTTGAAACATTAATATTTTCAATTAACAGATTTATGAAGAGAGATTAAATATGTTATGGTCCAATCTTATACAAACTTATTGTATACGATACCCCCACTCACATGTCAAATCATTGTAACTATTACAAAGTGGGTCGTATCAATAGTGTTACCAAGATTATACTAATAACCTGAGATTTTTATATAATGGATATTATTAAATTGCAAATAAAAATAATAAAATAGTTATCAAATAATTATTAAATATTAAAATATTAATTACGCGGCTTTACGACATAAATCATAACACCTTAGTTATTAGTGTAATCTTGAAAAGTATATGGTTGACATACGGGAGAATCATGTTCAAGAAATAACCCAAAGAGTCTACGGTATATAGATAAGGTTGAGTGTCTTATCCTGACAACACTATTGATACATTCCACTTTGTAACAGTTACAAATAATTTAATCCAAATCGTTTATGTGAAGACATGTGAGTGGGGGTATCATATATAATGAGTTTGTACAAGACTGAAACACAAAATATTTAATCTTTCTTTCTAAATCTATTAATTGAGAAGATTAACATTTTAGAGGATGATCATATGCGATTCAATCTTTATCTTGAGTGAGTTATGAACTCTTGCCTAAAAGGGTTTGTCCTTCAATTTTCATGAGCGAAAATGTGGTTTTTGTAGCCCATTCAATAAGCTTACCATTTTGAGGACTTAACCAAATAAGGAGCTGGGAACATAAGTTTCACAAAATGGAATTTACTCATTTCCATAGGGTAAGTAGATGAGTAGTTTCCCTTAAGTGTTGATTTCGAGATTTGAACAATGGAGCCCCACTCTCTCACTTTCCCGAGAGGGACTTAGTTTATGATTAGATCATAAACAGATTATTTATTAGAGGATTAGTGGTGCTTAAGGTAGAAAATGTAATTATAGAGGAAAACGAACTTTTGACCCAGCTATAATTACAAACAAGTTGTGAATGATCGATTTGCATGTAATGGTTATACTCATGGATTTGCATGTAATGATTATTTATACTCTTGTAAAGATTAAATCTTTTACTCTATACACAAAAATTTCTCATTATCCATAGATAATTTGAGAAAGTTTTTAATTTTCTACTCAATGGTCATACCATGCGTTTAACTGATATATGCTAACCAACTGTATATTAATTGTTAAGTCTCATTTGTGCATTAATTTTCTCCTACTTAGAGTAGATAATTAATCATATGCTCTCAACATTTGAGGTTGTCTTAGGATACTCTTCCTTAGACATAAATATCAAATATTAGACAATAATTTTGTCAATATAAGATGTTTGAGACAAAGTTAACATTTTATCCTTAAAATCTCCATTTTGGACATATAAAATATACCGAGTCATTCCAAATCACTCATTTGGAATTGGTTACTTAGTCAACCTTTTATGTTAGATAGACATCTTGCATCATTCATAATGAGTAAAATATCATCAACATAAAACATGAGAAAAATCCACTAAACAATTAATGATTTTTTTATCAATACAAGCTTCATTAATATTTATCCAAAGTCATAGATTTTGATACTTTTATCAAACCTCATATTCAGAGATTTAATGGTAAAATTCATTTCATAAATAAACTTTTATTATTTTGAAAACTTTTCTGCTTTTGATCTTTAGATATAAACCTTTCTGATTGATTTGTGTAGATGCATTATCTAAGATTTATTTTCTTAAAAGAATTCAAAACATTCATTTTTTTTATATCTCATATGCAACAATGAATTAAATAATGCTTGCAGACTTCAATATGGCAACAAGTGAAAAAGTTTACTCGCAATCTACTTTCTCCTATTAGGTTTAACCCTTTTCCATTAGTCTCACTTTGAGAGCAATAAGCCTTCAACTTTATCATCTAACTTGACAATTTTGGGCTTCAATTAAGTCCTTGTAAAGGAGTCATCTCATAACTCTCCCACTACGATGAGGCTTATCCAATTCAATACTAGGATCCATTTGGCTTTCAAATGTAATTAAATTGTTAACAACTTTTGTTAACTATTTAGTGGCTTCACTTGGAACCAATTTATTAACATTATCTCACCTTATTAAAGGTTTGTAGTCTTTTATTTGACATTCCTTATAAAACTGATATTTGTCATACAAATACCTTATTTATTTTAGAACTAGATAAAATACTATTTTGTACTCCTTAGAGGTGACCTACACTTAGGCATATTTTTTAGCACATTCAGCTTCTTTGGATTTGTTTCAGCACGTATGTTTAACAATCCTAAATATTGAAGTGTTGTAAATTAACTTTACTACTCTTCTATAATCCCAAAATTGTCTCGTAGACACTTTTGGAGGGAATAATGTTCACTATGCAATCTTTATTGCATTTCCTAATCGGAGTTTGGTAATGGTGTGTAACTCATTATTGATGTGACCATGTCTAACAAAGTCATGTTTCTCCCCTTGCAGCGCAATTTCATACAATTATACTTGGTATTAAGATAATTGGGATAAAAACCCATTTTTTGTCAGTTAATCTTAGTACGTAAGGTTCTTGTACTTTCTATTATGATCTGATCATAATATCGTGATAGATTTACCTAATTAATTTTCCAACTTTAATCTTAATTTTCTTGAACTTTTCAAAAAATTTAGACTTATGTTGTATTAGGTAAAGATACTTGTACCTTGAATGATCATTAATTAGAGTGATGAAATATTCATGATTTTATTTGGCCTTTACATTCACGAGACCACTTGGTCAAAATGTGTAAGCTCAAAGTATTCTTTGGCCTTGTAGGGTTACCTAATAAAGCCCCAATGATTATCTTACATGAAATGCAAGATCTACAGACAAGTAAAGTAATTATCTAACTTTTAGAGAATTACCTCTTACTAGTCCTATTCAAGTTTATGTTAATCAATCTTAACTGCCAAATTCAAGTATCATCTTTTAAGAGAAAACAATGTCTTTCTATTCTGGATTCTATAATCCTGAATATTTCAGTATTTTGTAGTATAGTATATGTCAATATTTTAACATATACAAATTGTTCTTATTTTTCACTGAATATATTTTCAAACAATTTTGAAAATATAAACTTTCATACTTCAAAGTAATTCATACTATATAAACATTTTTGTAATAAAGTTCGAGAAATTGAATTTCTGTTATGGTTACTAAAAATATCATATTCAGCATTAAGTAACAATCTTTACATAATGACATCTTAATGTCTCCCACTACACTAACTGAGATGGGCTTCTTGGTGCCAACCTGTAAAAACTATTCTACATGTTAAGTATTTTCCAAGAATCACATATTAAATGTAATGAAGAATAAATCTTGATAGTAGATCTTATATCAACTATCTAAGTGGCATTATTTATATTCCACCAAAAATCTAGTAAATCAAATTTACTTTCATATCTATTTTTCTTCCCATAGAGTCATTTCAAAAATTCCTCTCATTATGACTGTCTTGGCTAATTTAGGAATTATTTCCTTATATATAACTTCAGTCATTTGGTTTCTTTTCTTGGATTTTTGTAATAGTTAAATTCGAGATCATTTAGACAATTATCTAATTTAGCTTCTATTGACTTCAACATCTCATATGTTGTTGTCATTTTTTTTTTTAATCTTCTAAGCTTGACATCTAACATGTCAACTAGGAGATACATACAAGTTATCTCATTTACTTTTGATTCATTAATCATGTACTTCACGAACAATTCGATTAGCATTGGCAACAAGTTTTGAGAACATTTCTCAATAAAGACAAATAAATATTTTTACACCGCTATTATAGTGTTAATGTTACTTTTCTAAGTAATAAAATTTTCTCAATTTTAACTTATCAGTAATAAAATTAAAAATTATGAGAGAAACTAAAATAATATTGAAATATATAAAATATATAATTTAACATTAGGCAAACAATTATTCATTCAATTTTAGCATAGAAATCAAACAATTTGAAAATTGAACCCTATAAATCATTTCTAATGCTATGGTACTTTAATGAGCTAGAACAAGTGTCGTCGTAGGGTAGGTCAAATGTTTCTTCACTAAACTAAGACAATCTCAACCAAGTATTATATCAGAATAACTCTTATTCCTATAATATTTAATTACCATTAGTTTGGTCAAGAACATTATTAATAACCTTAATAAGCCATTTGTAAGTGTGACCCATCAATTTAGATCCCGTAGTTTTATCCCAACAAGTGTTGTCGTAGGGTAGGTCAAATATTGGAAACAAAACTACAATCATATCCTTCTCATGAGTTCACCCTAGTATTGATCCATGCAAACACCTTCCGTAGGGGGATAGTCCAAAAGCCGCCATGAGGCCTCGCATGAATCTCACGATGTGAACCAATGATGGAAACTGTAGGATATGTTGACACATTTCCTTCTCTCACTTACTATTTTGACATAGAATTTTCTCTTACTTAAACAAATTAGGCTAATCTCAATTATCTAAGTTTCTCAATCTACCCTTCTGTTTACACGAGATTTCAACAAAGAAAGAGAAATGAAACACGTGTAAATGAATTTAATTTGTATTAATTTGAATGTAGTGGAGTACAATCTATAATTTGTTCCTCTGATTCTTTCTCTCAAATGTACATCTGTCTAGAGGGCTTTGCAGCTTATTCTCGAATGTATACTTGTCTCAAGGGCTTCGCAGCTTGCTCTCTAGTGTAGATTTGTCTCGAAGGCTTTGCAGCTTGTTCTCGAATGTGAATCAGTCTCGAGGGCTTTTGCAGCTTATTCTCGAATGTAGATTTGTCTCGAGGGCTTCGCAGCTTGTTCTCGAATGTGGATTTGTTTCGAGGGCTTTTGCAGCTTATTCTCGAATGTAGATTTGTTTCGAGGGCTTCGCAGCTTGTTCTCGAATGTGGATTTGTTTCGAGGGCTTTTGCAGCTTATTCTCGAATGTAGATTTGTTTCGAGGGCTTTGCAGCTTGTTCTCGATCTTCAAAGTCTGGTAGTCTTCAAGGCTCTAGTTCAGAGAGTGTTTGATCTTCAAAGGTTTAAAGAGTTTTCTGGTCTTTGTTTCTGAATTCTCTCTAAGTTCTCTGGAGAGTTTCAACTTCTGAACCTCCAAAATGGAGGAGGGGGTTCTCTATTTATAGAGTTCCCCAGGGCCCCCAGGTGGGCTTGGGCTTGACTGTTGGACTGGGCCTGATAAACTTTGGGCATGGTCCTTAGTTTGAGCATAATTGACCTTAGGCCTAGCCTTTGTGGGCTGGGACTTTGTTGCTTAATGCTTCTCATTTGGGCTTTGTCTAAAATTAGCCCAAATTTCATATAATCCAATTGCATATTTGGATATGTCTTAATTTAATTTAGGGATACTTGCAAAATTTAAATAATCCCTAATTAAATAAATAACTTTGTCACTAATTTTAATTAATGACATGGAAAATTTTGATTGGCCAAAATTTCTATTCCAACACCTTCATAACCCTTATGTTGTTAGATTGATTTTAATGTGAATTACCAAGTTTTTAAACTATTCCAAAAAAAAAAAAAAAAACTAACCACATTACGACCATGCTTAGTGAAATTAAATAAAATTTGATTAATTCAACTCCCAGGTCGGTTCCTAGTTAGAGGTATTTTCTTTCGGTCAGCTTAAATACCTCAGTCTTAGACAGAACTTTCCATAGACAAAATTAAAAGATCATCTTGGATATTTTATTATAATCCTATTAGAAAAAATAAAAGATAAATTAAATTCAAAACTTAAACTATTTTATCTTTGAATTAAATTATCTTTATTTATGGAAGACATAATCTTATTAGGAAATTAAAATATCTAATCTTATTTCAAAATAATCTAATCTCATTAGAAAACAAATAAAGATTAATAAAATTAAAATTTTAAACTATTTAAAGAATGAATCACAATATCTTTATTTTAAGGAAACCCTAATCTCATTAAGAAATATCATAACCCTATTAGGAAAACATGGATTTCATTTATGAAAGGAAATATCCTAATTTAATTTTTCAAATATAACAATTATGTTCAAAGATATGAAAAATATAAACTAATTAGGAAAACATCTTAATTCTATTAGGAAATAACCTAATCAAATTTTCTAAATATAACAATTATATTAAAAAAATAATTAAGATACATGATCATGCTTAACCTATGGTGAGATTTTAATCTAAATGACATAATTTATGCAACAATCAATTAATTTAAAACATACATCACATGCATAATTAAATTAAAACAAAAAAAAATTGACCAGCATATTTAGTATATCCTAGGAAATTAAAGACAATTTAAATTACAATAATAAAAATTCAAGACATATCTTGGTCTTCAATATCTTTTCTTTTTTAAGCCCTCTCAAATTATGTTATTATATCTTCTTGTGCATTAGTTGCCGCCGCAAAGAAAATCAAACCCACCGAATGAAAAACTCACGAACATGCTAAAATTTAACAACATCCAAATACTCGCCAGCGAATAAAACATGTCTTCATGTTTTCCAATCACCGAATCATCCAAACACACACCTTTGATAAATCACCGTCGTGGCAGCAGTTGAAATCCATCGCTTTCTTTTGATTCATGCCCGCAACACTTAAATAATTGAGGACCCACAACCTTGAGTTTGGAGGAATTACAAAAATCAATGTGTGTTTGCATGATTCCTCAAAATCCATGTATTGCATTAAACTTTAGCTTGAACATAGTAGCAAAGCAATGTGTTTGTAGGCAGATGAATTTTCATGAAGTGGCAAAACTACTTATTATGTTTCAGTAGGTAATTAAAAAAAATTACAAACATAACCAACATCCAAAGGGTTTTTACAAATTGATCTAATCAAAACATAAATCTAATGCCAAATATGCCTACACAATCAATTTGCAAATCACATATATCACATGTATGTAAAATTAAAATACCCACCAACGAACTTTTAATTCTAAATAAAATTCAAATATTTCTCTGATACCATTAAAGGGAATAATCGAATTAAACCCAAAGCAGAAGTGTTAGAATTGACTTTGATTTTATTTAGAATTAAACAATAAAAATTCAGGTTAAGCAAAACATACCTTGAAAATAATATAGAGAATATTTTTGGCGGGTCTTTATCTCTTCCACAAAGTCTTCTTGGCTATGACTCGAACACGAGACCAAGGCTTGTGGGAGCCTCTTGAAAGAAAATTCACAAGGGATTGGAGAGGAAGGGATCTAGAGAGAATTCTCTAATTCTCTATTGAGGAAATGCGTGTTATGTCTAATAGCTTAATTCAATGGTTCTATTTATAGTCGCCTAGGAAAAAAATTAAATAATATATTTTAATATCTAATATATTAAAATATATTTATCTAACCAATTTGAATCAAATTCAAACCTTTCCAAATTCTCCTACGACATCTATTTCCTTATTTGAATCTAATTCAAATTTAATAAATATATTTTCTTTAATGTATCTTAATACATTAATAATTTCTTTATTATTTAATGCATCATATACAATAAATATGTTTTTTCTCATTTAATATATCAAATTTATTAAATTTTAATTCGAACATTTCAAAATTTCCCTCAATGAAATTGATCTCTATTTGTTTATATGAGCTAGCAATGGGGCCTTATAGACCTACATATTATAAGCTCCAATATACAAAATCAATTAATTAAACTCTTTAATTAACTAATTTTCATTCATTAACTATAGGTCACTCCACTATAGACCTAAAGTTGCACTCTTATGCACTGTAGAAAAGTTGTGTACATGGATATAATCACTACATGCAAGTTGATCATTCACGAGTTGTTCGTAATTACAGCTGGGTCAAAGCCCATTTTACTCCTGTAATTATATATTGTACCTTAAGTACCACGATCCTCTAATGAACAATTTGTTTATAATCTAAGCATAAACTAAGTCTCTCTCGGGCCAATGAGAAGGTGAGGCTCTATTGTTCAAGTCTCAAAATCAGCACTTAAGGGAACTACTCATCTACTTACCCTATATGGGAAGGAGTGAATTCCATCTTATGAGATTATGTTCTCAACTCCATATTTGGTCAAGTTCCCAAAATGGTAGGCATATTGAATTGGCTACAAAAGCCACTCTCACCCATGCAAATCAAAGGACAAGCTCTCACAGGCAGGAATTCATAACTCACTCAGGATTAAGATCGAGTCCCATATGATAATCTTGATGAAATATTAATCTTCTCAATTAACGGATTTATAAAGAGAGATCAAATATTTTGTGGTCCAGTCTTACACAAACTCATTGTATAAGATACCCCCACTCACATGTCTCCGCGTGAACGATTTGGATCAAATCATTTGTAACTATTACAAAATGGGTCGTATCAATAATGTTACCAGGATAAAGCACCCAACCTTGTCCATATACTATGTCCCTTTAGGTTATTTCTTGAATATGATCCTCTCGTATGTCAATTACATACTGTTCAAGATTACATTAATAACCTTGGATTTTTCATATAAATGGATAATATTATATTGTAAATAAAATAATCAAAATTATTATTAATTATTAAATAAATCATTAATTATGAGGCTTTAAATCATAAATTCCAACATCTATCTCCTTCTTCGAGTGAATCCCTGCACAAACTCAAATCTTCGGCGAACAACCCAGACCCTCTCAGACCGAGGCGAACACCTACCCCGATGCGATTCACCCTCCGGCGAACTCAGATCTCCCTCCCAGACCCAGATCTTCGATAGTAATCTCAAATTTTCGACGAGATTCCCCTAGCGAACCTCCTACCCACACTCCTACCCACTGTGCGATTCTCCTCAGCCCTTGTGAAGAAGATGGGATTTAATGCTTAATTGGTTCACTCAAGTCGGTTCAATCAGATCAGACCAGTTCAGTTAGACCAAACAAGTTCAATCGGACCAAATCAGTTCAGTTCAATTTCGGTTCATCTGTGTTGTTCGATTTAGTGGTTTTCTTCATGGCGAGAGTTTATGGCTCTCTCTTCTGCACAAATTGTAAATTATATGGTCATAACTTTTCTGATTGTCGTACAATTGAGTGCAAGTATTGTCACAAACGTGGTCACCTTTTGGACAACTGTCCTACTCGACCACTTCATCCTTCAGGTAGATCTACCAAACCAAAGAACATATCTAAAATCGATTCCTCATTTATTGTTGTTGCTACATCCTCCTCTACAGACCCCCCCTCATTTTAGGTTTCCGATCAATGATCTTCAGGATTTACTGAAACAGGTGATCTCTTCCAATTCCTCTGCCTTTGTAGTCCCAGGTAACTCTTAGCTTCTTTATTCTATTTGTTGCAATCATATGACCTCTAATATCTCACTTTTGTCTTCCTCAACTCCTGCCTATCTTTTCCTCCCATTCATGCTGTTGATGGAAATAATATGTTTATTACACATATTGGTATTGTTGTCACTCCCACTTTAACACTCCCCATACTCACCATGTCCCTAATATGACCTTTAATTTTGTCTCTATCGATCAATTCTACGACCTTGGTTTCACTGTTTCTTTTTCTTCTCATGGTTGTTAGGTTTAGGATCCACAAACAGAACAGATAGTTGGTACAGGACACAAAGTGGGAAGATTGTTTGAGCTCACATCACTTTAGCTCTCTGTTTCTCTTTCGATCTTTGCATCTGTCACTGATTCTACCATGTATTAATGGAATCTTGACCTTGGTCATGCCTCCTCTAACCAACTTTGCAAGTTAGCTGGCAATTTACATAATGTTTCAAAATTTATCCCCTTTGACTATTTAAATTGTAAGCTTTCGAAACAACCTACTCTGTCATTTCATATTTCACCATCTTCATGTGATACTCCTTTTGGATTGGTTCACTCTGATATTTGGAGTCATGCTCCTACTTCTACTGTCAATGACTATCGTTACTTTGTTCTATTCTCATTTTACTTGGATATATTTTTTGAAAAATTGTTTTGCTTTATCTCAAATTTATATTTCTTTTGCCAATATGGTCCAAATGCAATTTTCTCAAACCATTAAAATTCTTCTCACAGACGATGCCAAGGAGTATAAGGATTCGAGCCTTCTCTCTCTTTTTACCCAATAGGGTACACTGATTCAACGCTCATGCCTACACACCTCCCAACAAAATGGATGAGCAGAACGCAAACTGTAACGACCCTATAGGCTCAACACGCTACCTAAGAGTCATTACTAAGTCACGTCGCTATATTACCGAAAATTTCGGCAGCATAACGGCGTAACTACGCGAAAACCAAAAATTGGACCCTTACCTGATAAGACATAGAAAAACACACTTCTAAGATTTTCAAACAACCTCCTAGCATCCAACAAACTTCTCAATATGATGCTAGGGTTCAAACAGCAGAGACCAAGTGAATTCAAACATAGAAAGCCAAATACACGTGCACGATTTACAAAGAAAGGTTAAAAGACTTTGAAATATCCTCCTAAACATTTAAAAACTCGACATGAGTTCTATGTACATCCAGAAACATAAAAGAAGCGGAATAGCGATCGCTCGGCTCCCATGACTCAAGTAGCTGATCTCCGGTCACGCGCTAGGGCCGATCTTAGCCTTACCTGAAAACATTTTAAAAGGAAAAGGGTGAGTATTAACGAATAATACTCAGTAAGTAACTCATAGTTTCAAAATAAGAGTTTCAATCGCATGCAACATGTCATTTTAAATCATAAAACCATCGTAAACCATCGCTTTAGTAGGGGACCTAAAATTCGTTTTATAAACCATGTACTTTTCTTCGCGGCTCTCGTGAACGATTAAATTCTCCCGAGGGCCTCGTGAATAGTCCGAAGACATAATTTTCCATCGAATAGAGTCCTCCCCTAACTCTGAGAGTTGAGCTCGAAAGCTAACATACATCGTGGAGTCCGAAGACTCAGCTCGAAGGCTACCATCGTGGAGTCCGAAGACTCAGCCCGAAGGCTACCATCGTGGAGTCCGAAGACTCAAGCCCGTCGGCTACCATCTTGGAGCACTCTCGAACCCCGGGAGCATAGAGAGTCTGAAGACTCGGGTTCCCTCATAACCCACATAAAACTTTTGGGAGAATTATCGTCACGGCCTTACATAAATCTTTTCATGAGCACACAACACATGCATGAGGTCCCGCTCGTTTTAGAACATACTCATGAATGCATAAATCAAGACAATCGCATTTCAAAGACATACATATCATTTCCATTCTTTTTAACATGAAAACTCAAATAGAACTCATGGAACTAGTGTAAAAGGAATATACATGTAAAACACTTTCTTTCTTAAATACTTAACACGAAAACATAAACTTCAAAGTAAATATAGAGCTAGCCCTAGGTTTCGAAAACTTCTTTCGTTGTGAGATCCCTTACCTCAAATCTTTACTTACTAAAATACCCTTTCTCCACTAGTAATGAGCTTCTCGAGTCCCCACTCCAAGTACAATCCAAGGTCCTCGACAAATCACCTAAAAAGTTTTCTAAACGTGTCTTAAACCAACCGAATTACGCTAAAACGCATTCTAACATTAATAACTCGACGAAACGGACCAAATGGAAAAATTTACCCAACTCCGGCGAGCGGCGGCGCGTGGCCGGCGCGTGGGACTCCCGATCGGCGCGTGAGGGCGCGTGGCTGTTTGTTTTGAACAGATCTGGTTCCGGCGAAGACTCGCTGTTCGAACTGGGCTTCGAACTACTACGTACGGTGAGCGACGGCTTGCAGAACCGGTGCGCTCGAAAATCCGGTGAAAGAAGTCGAAGAAGAAGCAGACGGCGGGGTGGCTGTCGACAGAGGAAGAAAACAAAGATACCGGCGAAGCTACGCACTCCGGCGAGCAGTCGGCACTCGCGAAATCGCTACTGCCGGCGTGTATCTGCGGCGGAGACGGGAGCTGGGTTGAAATCGGCGGCTCCGTCTGCTGCTTGCGGCGGGAGAGTGAGAGAGAGACACGGCGGGATAGAGAGAGAGTGATCGGAGAGGGAGAGAGAGGTCGACGGAAAGGAAGAGAGAGAAAGAGATAGAGTTTCGGGAGAGGGAGAGTATCGTGAGGAAGAAGAAGAAGAAAAAAAAATAAAAATAATAAAATAATAAAATAATAATTATATATATATATATATAATGGATAAGGATGAGGGAAATTTATATATATATATATAATAATAAAAAAATCCAACTTCCAATTATGCCCTTTTGACCATTATTTCCTTCCATTTTTGCCCTCCTAACCTTCCAAAATTTCAAATTCACTCTAAAATCAATATACTTAAGAAATTTTTATCCAACTTGATTTCCATAATTCAAAATTAATGCCTGTTAATAAGCTGGGCGTTACACAAACATCACCATAGTTTGGATTCTATACGTGCCCAACTTCTATCTGCTTCTTGTCCTAAGAAGTTCTGGGGGGAGGTTGCTCTATCTTCTGTTTATGTCATCAGTTGCCTTCCATCTTCCATTCTTCAAAATATTTCTCCTTTTGAGCGCTTATATGATACTCCATCTTCTTATTCTCATCTTAAAATCTTTGTTTGTGCATGTTTTGTCATTCTTCAACCTCATGAACATACCAACTTGAACCACTATGTATCTCTCGACATGTTACTTTTTGGGAACATAGTATGTTCTTCAGACTCTCCTCCTTCCATGCCTCTCTCTCAAATCACCAACCATTTTTTACTAATCACTCCAGTGACCTCTTTTCCCCATCTGATCCTCCATGTGCCTCCGACCTTGATCACCTAGCCCTTGAATCTGCTCCCTGGACTCGATATTGGCTTCCAATGATTTAGTTCCATCTCTTGATCCTCCACATATCCTTGAGCTTGATCAACCTGTTCCTACCTCTATTGTCTCAAATCCAACATCTGTCTCCTTTGCAAAACCTAAACCTGCACCTATCACTATCGTTCATCACTCCACTTGGATAAGAGAAACTCCTCATCATCTCTAAGCCTATCACTGCTTTTCTACTATTATGTCTCTAGTTGAACCTTCATCTTATCATGAGGCAAGAATTAACCCTCTTTGGCAGCAAGCAATGAATGAGGAACTACATGCTTTAGAAAAGACTCATACTTGGGACTACGTAGATTTACCCTTTAGAAAACGACCTATTGGATGTAAGTGGATTTACAATATCAAAACACATGCTGATGGATTTATTAAATGGTATAAAGCTCGTCTTGTCACAAAAGGCTACTCTCAGGAATATGGTATTGATTATGATAAGACATTTGCACAAGCTACTAAAATGTCATCTGTTCGTAGTCTTTTGGCTATCGCAGCTGCTAAACATTGACATCTTCTTCAAATGGACGTTAAAAATGCATTTCTCAATGGCATTCTCTCTGAGGAAGTGTATATAAAACTACCACATGGTACTTCTGTTCCACCTCAGAAAGTGTGTCTTCTCTGTCGAGCCTTATATGGTCTGAAGCAAGCTCCAAGAGCCTGGTTTGCCATGTTCACTTCCACCATAACCTACTTGGGTTTATTTTCAGTCCCTACGATACTGCACTTTTTACATGTCAGACTCTTCGGGGTATGGTTCTTCTCCTTCTTTATGTTGATGACATGACTATTACAAGTGATGATCCTCGGGCTATCTCTAATTTGCAATGTTACCTTGGGAAGCACTTTGAGATGAAAGATTTGGGACCACTTAGCTACTTCCTTGATCTAGAGGTCTCCTTCTGCTATGATGGTTACTATTTATCTCAAGCAAAATATGCTTCTAATCTTTTGGCTCGATTTGGCCTTACCGACTCTGCCATGTCATCAACACCTCTAGATCTGAATGTTCACTTGACCTCTTTCGATGGTGTTCCTCTAGAAAATGCCACTCTGTATCGACAACTTGTTGGCAATCTTATATACCTGACTGTGACCCATCCTGATATTGCATATGATGTTCACATCGTTAGTCAGTTCATGGTTGTTCCTCGGACTATACATTTTACTGTTGTCCTCCACATTCTACGTTATGTCAAAGGCACTCTTGGTCATGGACTTCAGTTCCCTTCTCAGTCATCATTGGTATTATCTGGCTACTCTAATGCTGATTGGGCTAGAGATCCCACTAATCAACATTCTACCACAAGTTATTGTTTCTACTTAGGCGATTATCTCATTTCTTGGCGAAGTAAGAAGCAAACTGTCGTTTCACGTTCCAGCACAAAATCAGAATATTGTGCACTGGCTGACGCTACTGCTGAGTTACTATGGCTTTGCTGGCTTATTGCTGATATAAGCGCTCCTCAACAATCTGCTACTATACTTCATTGTGATAATCGCAGTGCTATCCAGATTGCTCACAACGATGTATTCCATGAACGCACCAAGCACATTGAGAATGATCGTCACTTCGTCCGTCGTCATCTGCAGAGCAACAATGTCCTCTTATGTTCCATCTCCACTACAGAGCAACTAGCTGACATCTTCACAAAAGCATTGTCACCAGGTCACTTCACTCAGTTGCTTCACAAACACAAGTTGGTTGCTACTCTAACACCTTGAGTTTGAGGGTGTTAACATGTTTATGATAATTGATGTAATTTAGGCTAATTTTAGGACTTTCCTTTCTTGCTTTCACTACACTTTGTGTATATATCCCATTGTATTATTCATTGTAGAACAGAGTATATTCAATAAAATACCATTGACATCTGTTGAGATTTATGCCCTAAAGCCTCGTGATTAATGATTTATTTAATAATTAATAATAATTTTGATTATTTTATTTATAATATAATATTATCCATTATATGAAAAACCCAAGGTTATTAGTATAATCTTGAAAAATATGTGGTTGACATACAAGAGGATCATATTCAAGAAATAACCTAAAATGTCATAGTATATGGATAAAGTTGGGTACTTTATCCTAGTAACACTATTGATACGGCCCACTTTGTAATAGTTACAAATGATTTGATCCAAATCGTTCATGTGGAGACATGTGAGTGAGGATATCTTATACAATGAGTTTGTGTAAGACTGGACCATAAAATATTTAATCTCTCTTTATAAATCCGTTAATTGAGAAGACTAATATTTCATCAAGATGATCATATGCAACTCAATCTTAATCCTGAGTGAGTTATAAACTCCTGCTTGTGAGGGCTTGTCCTTTGATTTGCATGGGTGAGAGTGGCTTTTATAGCCGATTCAATATGCCTACCATTTTAGGGACTTGATCAAATAGAGAGTTGGGAATATAATCTCACAAGATGAAATTCACTCCTTCCCATATAGGGTAAGTAGATGAGTAGTTCCCTTAAGTGTTGATTTTGGGACTTGAACAATGGGGCCCCACCCTCTCACTAGCCCTAGAGGGACTTAGTTTATAATTAGATTATAAGTAGATTGTTCATTAGAGGATCAGTGGTACTTAAGGTGCAAAATGTAATTATAGTGGTAAAACGGACTTTTGACCCAGCTGTAATTACGAAAAACTCAGGAATGATCGACTTTCATGTAATGATTATATATATATATGGACACAACTTGTCCTACAGTTTATATGAGTGTAACTCTAGGTCTATAGTGGAGTGACCTATAGTTAATGAATAAAAATTAATTAATTAAAGAGTTTAATCAATTGATTTTGTATCATTGCAGTTTATAATCTGTAGGCCCATAAGGTCCTCTTGCTAGCTCATAGTAATACTAAAATATCAATTTAGTTGAAAGAAAATTTTGAAATGTTTAAATTAATATTTAATATATTATATATATTAAATATATAAGAGGAAAATATATTTATTGTATTTGATACATTAAATATTAAAATAATTAATGTATATTAGATACATTAAATAAAAGATATTTATAGAATTTGAATAAGATTCAAATAAATAAATATCGTAGGAGATTTGAATGAGATTCAAATAAATATAAGATATATTTTAATATATTAGATATTAAAATATAATATTTTAATTATGACAAAGATTTTCTCTTGGTCTCTACAAATAGAACCCTTGGGTTGAGCCATTAGACACAACACATATTTCCTCAATAGAGAATTGAAAAATTCTCTCTAGACTTCTTCCTCTCCAACCCCTTGTGCATTTTCTTTCAAGAGATTCTCACAAGCCTTGGCCTTGTGTTCGAGTCATAACTAGGAAGATTTTATGGATGAGATAAAGATCTACCAGAAATATATCCATATTTACTCCAAGTAAGTTTGCTTAACCTTAATTTTTAGTTTAATTTTAAATAAAATCAAAAATAATCCAATGCTTCCTCTGCAGAGTGAAACATTCATTCCTTCAATGACATCGATAGTTGTCACTTCTAACAACATGATTGAAAGGAATAGTCGAATTAAACCCTTGGATCGTCTTTGATTTTATTTAAAATTAAACTAAAAAAAATAATATTAAGTAAACTTACTTGGAATAAATATGGATAATATTCTTACGTGTCTTTTTCTCCTTGTGCTCCAACTCCAACGAAGTTAAACTCAAATACTTCCACAAAGTTTTCCTTGTTATGACTCAAACATAGGACCAAAGCTTGTAGGAACCTCTTGAAAGAAAATGAGAGAAAAGAAGTTCAGAGAGAATTCTACAATTCTTTGTAAATGAGATGTGTCTCTTATGAAGAATGCACATAATGGTTCACCCCTAAGGTCCTATTTATAGTGGCCTAGAGAAAATAATTAAATAATATATTTTAATATCTAATATATTAAAATATCTTTATTTAATCAATTTGAATCTTATTCAAACCTTTTAAAATTCTCCTACGACATCTATTTCCTAATTTGAATCTAATTCAAATTTAAGAAATATATTTTCTTTAATGTATCTTAATACATTAATAATTTCTTTGATATTTAACATATCATATACATTAAATATGTTTTCCCTGATTTAATACATCAAATATATTAAATTTTAATTTGAACATTTCAAAATTTTCTCTCAACAAAATTAATCCCTATTTGATCATATGAGCTAACAAGGAGATCTTATAGACCTACAAATTATAAGCTCCAATAATACAAAATTAATTAATTAAACTCTTTAACTAATTAATTTTCATTCATTAACTATAGGTCACTTCACTATAAACCTAGAGTTGCACTCTTATGCACTATAGGACAAGTTGTATCCATGGATATAATCACTACATGCAAGTTGATCCTTCATGAGTTGTTCGTAATTACATGTGGGTCAAAAGTCCGTTTTACCTCTATAATTACACCTTGCACCTTAAATACCACATATCCTCTAATGAATGATTTGTTTACGATCCAATCATAAACTAAGTCCCTCTCGGGCTAGTGAGAGGGTGGGGCCCCATTGTTCAAGTCCCGAAATCAACACTTAAGGAAACTACTCATCTACTTACCCTATATGGGAATGAGTGAATTCCATCTTATGAGATTATATTCCCAGCTCTCTATTTGGTCAAGTCCCCAAAATGGTAAGCATATTGAATCGGCTACAAAAGCCACTCTCACCCATGCAAATCAAAGGACGAGCCCTCACAAGCAGGAGTTTATAACTCACTCAGGATTAAGATCGAGTTGCATATGATCATCTTGATCAAATATTAGTCTTCTCAATTAAGGATTTATAAAGAGATATTAAATCTTTCGTGGTCCAGTCTTATACAAACTCATTGTTTAAGATACCCCCACTCACATGTCTCCACATGAACAATTTGGATCAAATCATTAATAACTATTACAAAGTAGGTCGTATCAATAATGTTACCAGGATAAGGCACCCAATCTTATCAATATACTATGAATCTTTAGGTTATTTCTTGAAAAGGATCCTCTTGTATGCCAACCACATATTGTTCAAGATTATACTAATAACCTTGAATTTTTCATATAATGGATAATATTATATTGCAAATAAAATAATCAAAATTATTATTATTTATTAAATAAATCATTAATTACGAGGTTTTAGGGCATAAATCTCAACAATGATAACCTAGGTTAACAAGTTTCTAAGACTGAATAATGCTAATGTCAAGGACAAGAAAACGTAGAGATAGTCCTTAGGTGGATGGACCTAGGCGCTAAGGACAAGTTGTTCCACTCCCACAAAGGATAAGTGGGATGGTCTATTTGAATGTGTCTAATTATTATGAAATGCTCTATTCCAAAAATATTTAGGAACTTTATTGTTGAGGCAAATGATGTCAAAAGGTTTTTGAAAGATTTGAAATAGTACTAGAAATGATAAGGTAAACAAGTAGCCTTCTAAAAATACTCACTACTTCAAGGTACAATGGTAAAGAGAACATAATGGGGGAATACATGGTGAACATATCCAGCATTGTTACAAAACCAAGACACACCAAAGTTAAAGGCCTTTCTAGGTTGAGTTACAATACTCATTGATATTAACACCCCTCGAGTTTAAGTGATTGTTGTTGTGATTAAGCAATTCTACTACTTGTAGAAGTTGATATTTAGGTATACTTTGGACATTTTATTTTATTGAATCTTAGAGGTTTTGAGTTGCTTTCAACTTTTTTTCAACTATTTGATATTTATGGTGTTTACATGTAAGTCTAGATATTATACTCAATTAGGACATTGAATTTTCTAAAGATATGGTATAGTTAGTAGATAAGCTAATTTTGGACACGTGTCAAAATACGATTGCACAAACTTTTTTAAAGAAGAGGAGAGAGGATTGAAATGGCAGTGATATTGGGGAAGAAGAGAGGTACAAAAGTGATAGAGGCACTGTGAGAAATCCAATGAACAAAACCCACCAAGTGAGGGATTTTGCTTTTTCTTCCTTCCATCCTATACCCTTCTTTTTGGTCAGAACATTTTGGCATAGAAATTGGTGGGTCACCTAACCTTACACCATCATATATTATTAAATTAATAATAACAAATGGAAAAAAAAACATCAAAATAAGTTGGGACCCACAGCCATCATTTTCTAAATTAAATTTTTCCCACCTAATAATTATAATCAAATATATTATCTCTGGGTATTACTGCCCTTATAACTTCACCTCCCTCTTTCCCTCCCCCTTTTCTGCCTTTTGGGCATAAAGTTAAATTCCCCTATTTGGCACCACATGTGAGTTTTAAAGAGAAAAATACCTTTTTTTTTTCCTCACTAATCTTATCATTATTACTCAATCCTTGTTGTTTCTATCATGTATTATAAATCTAATCATCACCCACATTATACTTGGTTGATTTCTATAGAACTTTAATCTATACTAAATGTTAACTGATTATATATGTTATTGATATGAAGTGTAAAAAAAAAAGAAGGCAATATTCGTTTTGGAGAGAAGTAACAGCGTAATCCTTACGTCAATAGTGAAACTTATCACATTGTAAAAATATATGCCTACTTTTAAGCATCTAAAGATATAGAGGATAAAAAGTTCTTTTTTTGAGACAAATATTCAATGTGGTCACATAACACTATCAAATGTTTTTGAAACATTTTATAACAAAAGCTTAACATATAAAAAAAAAAAAAAAGGAATATATCAACACGTAAACACGTATATCAATAAAATGTGATGCAGATACAAATGCAGAGGGAGCTTTTACAAATTATGATGGAAGTCGTATATTAATCTATACGAAAAAATTTCGAAAACCGATGTTATTTATATTATATACCAATAGAAAAGTCATTCTTCATATGTGGAATACTGAGATTACAGACAATATTGAAGAAATCAAAAAAAAAAAAGAAAAGGGAATGAATAGAAATAGAAGAGAGGAATTAGATGGAGCAAAATTGATGGGAGACAAATGGCAGCTTTTTTGTATTAATAATGGGTTTAATTAAATAAGCATATCGTGATTGGCGGAAGCATTTTGGCTTTGGATTCTTGTGATTGGGAAAACTGTGAATTGAAGGTTTGAAGCCTAGAGGAGACATTTTTGACCAAATGGGTTTATTATCATAACATTTAACCCTTTTTATTTTTTTTATTTTTTATTTTTTATTTTTTATTTTTTTGAGTTCGACAATTATAAAATGGATGGATTAAACCATCGATCTCAAGGATAAAAATTTGTGTATTATTCACTAAGTTATGCTCCAATTTGCAACGTTTAATCTTTCACAATTGTATGGTATGGTATGTTATGGGTTTGCAAAACATCTGTATCCCATGTTCTTCCATGTTCAACTTTGCAATTTTTGTACTTGTTTACTCTCTCTCTAAAATCTTATACTTTTATTCTATTCCACTTGTTTTGTGCACTTGCATTGCTTGTACTTTCTTTATTCTCTCTCTAAAAATACTTTGTAAAATATTATTATATTCTATACCAACTTTATACCATGGAAAAAGGAAGGGCAATGGGATTAGGGTGCCAAGGAATAAGAATTACTTTTTGTTGGGGTGCCACAAAAGCTCCACTCTACAATCAAAACAAGAATCACTCTCTCACAATATTTATTCTTCCCACATAGTGAATTTATAAGGTAATTCAAATTATAAATTTGGTTTCGGTCATGTTGTATTAATTTTGATTTGGTTTCTATAGTTTTGAATGTTTTAATTTAATCTTTATAGTTTGGGTTTAATTTGAATTTGGTGCCTATAATTTAGTTAAACTTCACAAATCATTCATAACTGAAATTTTATACATCCAAAAAAATCTACCTATTTTCTTCTATTTTTTACTTAGGCTTAAACCTCATTAAATCTTAATACAATAAATTAATATAGTTAATCAAATAGAAAATTTAAGCTTATTGTCACATAAAGTGTTAATATATGGAACGACATGAACAATTTGTGAGGTATAACTAAACTATACTGATCAAATTAAAACTTTTAAAACTATATTGACTAAAATTAAAATTTTTAGAATCATGAGTATCAATTAAATTGAAACTATCTCCAAACTATAAAAGTCAAATTTGTAAAATTAACTAATTTATAATGGATGGTTACTTTATTTTTTAATATTTTATGATGATTTAAAATTATGGTCGATTTTAATTGATATAATAGTGATCAATTAGTTAGATTTGGTTTTATTAAAATAACTATTCACTAGTATAGTAGTAAGATATCAATCAAATTTTAATTCTACCATTTTTATAATGATGTAGTTTGTGTTTGTTTGGTTTTTTTTCATTTTTGTTTTGAGTTCAACAACAACATTTGAGAGCGGAAGGATTCAAACTTCTAATCTTTTGATCAATAATACTTATCGATTACCGTTGAGTTGTGCTCACTTTGGCATATAGTTTGTGTTTGTTATTTCTTTAACTTTTCACACATTAATAAGGTTTATTTTTTGCAACTAGCCTTTGTATATGTAATTTCATGTGCCTCAAAGGACAACTTATTTTTTCCCAGTACATGATATATTCTCATTTTTACGATTATTTTAAAGGATTTTCTTTTCTCTAAGTATCAACACAGTTTCATATCTTCTTCTTTTTTTTTTTTTTGTTTGAGTTCAACAGTTTTATATCTTCTCATTGACGAGTGTTTGTTATTAAGAAACATTATTCTTGTTTTCTTTTTTACCTAATAAAATCCTAAAAAGACATAAAGCTAACCGATTAAATCGCTTTATTTATCAGTGAGAGAAAAAAAAGGAATCAGAATCTACGGACAAAGTAATTTCGAATTTTCAATAATTTAATTAAATTATTATTAACAAATGAAGCTTCATTTCTGATATATATATTTTTTAAAGATCAAATTAGTTCTAAATTTTTAGATATGCATCTAATAGGTTCATAAGTTTTAGAAAATGACTAATATATTATCTCGACTTCAATTTTGTGTCTACTAAATTTATAATTTTAAAAAGTATCAAAAACTAGTTTTTGAAAACTATTTTTTTTATAGGCTTAATTTTCAAAAACCATAAACTAAAAATCAAAAATTAAATGGTTATCAAATGGAGCCTTAATGAATAATGATCTATAGATGCTTTTTAAAGTTTAAAAATATATTAGACACAAACCTGAAACTAAACTTAGAATTTAATCTTCCTTTTTATTTTGATATTAATCAAAAATAAAGAATGTAACAAGAACTAATTCTTATTCCAATTTATAGATAATCTTTATCAACAATCAAATACACATTTTTTAAGAATAACAAATCCATTTTTTTAATCATGTTTATCTTCTTTTGCTTCATTTAAGGCTTGAAATTACTCTTTGGTTGAAGGCGTTTAGCATACGGATGCTAAAATAAAAATAACTCTTGATCAAATTCTAAAAGAAAAAACAAATTACAACGGCCCCGTTTGATAATCATTTGGTTTTTGGTTTTTAGTTTTTAAAAATTAAGCTTATAAATACTATTTTCATCTATGGATTTACTTATTTTGTTATCTACCTTTTACCTATATTTTCAAAAACCAAACCATGTTTTGAAAACTAAAAAAAGTAGTTTTCAAAAACTTGTTTTTGTTTTTAGAATTTGACTAAGAATTTAAATGTTTCCTTAAGGGAGATGAAAACCATTGTAGAGAAATTAGGAGAAAACAAGCTTAATTTTCAAAAATAAAAAATCAAAAACCAAATGGTTATCAAACGGGGCCACCATTTTTCACTCTTCAATTATACTTTATATATAAGCAACCAATTTTTACAATATTATACAAAAAGATTATTATTATTTTTGGGTTTGATGTTTGTAATAGATCAAACAATTAACAAGTGAAATTTGAAACCTTTAACTGCTCATGTCCATAACAACCGCCAATCATAATATTTAAAAAAAAATTACGAGGAAAAATGCCTTATGAATGGTGAAATACTCGACCCCTGTTAATTATTAGATTTGGGGAGTTAAGTAAAGACAATATAATTCATATATATTTATTAGATTACACTCTAATACATAATTATGTTTTTATTGCCAAGCATAAATAGTAAAAACCGCCATTTGAGTTCCTAAAAATAACACTAAGATACAAAATTAAGGTTGTTGGTTTGATAGTTATTTAGTTTTTTGTTTTTTATTTTTAAAAATTAAGCTTATAAATATTACTTTCATTTATAGGTTTCTTTGTTTTATTTCGTTACCTACTTTTTACATAGGTTTTAAAAAACCAAGTCAAGTTTTAAAAATTTAAAAAAAAACGGTTTTCAAAAATTTGTTTTTGTTTTTAAAATTTGGCTAAAAATTTAACTGTTTTCTTAAGAAAGTTGAAATTTATGGTAGAAAAATAATAAGAAAAGAAGTACAATTTTCAAAACAAAAAACGAAGAACGAAATGAGTGGAGTCTAAGTAATTAGAGGCTATTTGCTTATCTTATTAGCATATTTTATTTTTGTTTTGTTTTCATCTCACATTTTATTCTCAGCCTTTAAAAGGACAAACACACATTTTTAGATTTTATAATTTAGTTAGGATTTTTTTAAGTCTTTATAAAAATTAAGCTAAATATAATAAAGAAATAATGAAAAGACATTTAGAAAAAATAGAAAACTAAGAATGAATTGTTGTCAATAAGCTTTAAATTTTCTATTTTTCTATTTTTTTCTTATTCTAAGTTTGAATATTGAGAACTTTTATACTACAAAATAATATAATTGGTCTTGACCCTATATAGCCTCTGATCAATAAAATTAATTACTTATTTTAATTCAACTAATTCTTTTTGTTTTGTTTTCTTCTCTTTGAAAAAATATTTTTGAATTCTAAACCTTTCAAACGGACAAATACACATTTTTAGAACTATTTTCCCTTAGGTTTTAAATTTTAGTTATGATTTTGAAAATACTTATTAACAAAAAATGTGAATTATACATAATAAAGAAAATGCAAATAAACAATTTTTTAGTTCAATAGGAGTGGAGGGATTCCAACTTTTAGAGAAGTAATAATGTCCTTACCAACTAATTAAACTATATTGTGTGACTCAAATAAACAAATTTATTTTTTAAAAATATAGAAAATTAAAAATAAAGTCATTATAGGCCAAGCTTGAAATTCTGTATTTTTATATCAGTTTATGTATTCTAAGTTTGAATATTATTTATTACAAAATGATGTACTTGGTATTCATGATTAGTATCTAATAATTTTACATAAATATAAATATATTTATTTATATCTCTGTCCAAATTTACCTTCTTCTTCAACTTAAATGTCATGGTTACAAATTGAGAGAGAAAAAAAATTAAAACAAGTTTTTATTTAGTTCAACAATGCAGATGAAAATTTCAACCTTTAATTTGACTTGTAATATAGGTACATAATGTATATATACTAGTTAAGTTATGTTCAAATTCACATACATATTTATCAATTATAGAAAAAGGAATGAAAATGTACTTTTTTTTTTATTGACATTTTCAAAATTATTTAACGATACTTTAGACAAAATGATCAAATTTTCTTAAAAAGAAGCATTTAATTTATCTCAGCTTACATATTAATATATACATATATAATTTCTATTACAATAAATATACTAACTATGCAAAGATTCGAAGGTACGTTGATATTCTATAGACTTGATTTGTAAAGCTACATTTGTCAAGCAATAGTGGAACACAGAATTTTATTTGCAACGCTTTTCAACAAGTTGAATTTGAAATAAACTTTATATATAGTAATTTACAATATATATATATATATATATATATATATATATATATATATATATATATATATAAATTTAAATCTTTTTCATTCTTTTTCATTTTTCTCTCTCTTATTTTACAAAAGTTGGTAAAGCTATTCAATCAAGAATCCAATTCTTTGCACCTCCCACAAACACTCCTTTTTTTCTATTTATGTCAATCTCATGCTCACCTCATCCTATCAGAATCGACCTTTTTGTTTAATTTTTTAATTTATTTTCTTAATTTTAATTATAAATTTGTGCCCACTGAATTATGTTATAAGCTAGATAGTTTCATTGTGGGTGATTTGGATAGAGGGAATTTCAAAACTATAAAAATATATGCAAAATGCCAGTAAGTTTGTAGTAGTCTAGTTTTTAATTTTATAAAAATAATAAATATATAGAACTTAAAATAAGTCTGAAAAATTCTTACCCAAATAAATCGTCTCTCTTTTATGCGATTCTTTTGGATGAATTATCTCTCTAAAAGATGAAAATGATGGAAATGCATAAACAAATGTTTATCTGTGAAATGGAACCTTCTCCAATTGTGAAAAAAATAAGAAACCTTTTTTTTAGTTCTGAAAAAATAAGAAACTCGATACCAACAATAAAATATAAAATATAATTATCTAACTAGTTGATGAAAAAAAAAAAAAAGAAATATTGCTTTTGAATGTTAAATTATAAATTTAGTCATTTAATTTGAATGTGTTTTTTAATTTTAAAAAGTTTTCAACTATGATATTTAACTTTTTCACATTTTTAATTTTGAAAGGTTTTTACCATTGATATTAAAATGTTAATGTGGTATGTTGATTGAATTAAGGGTGTCTTTGGATTAAGTAAGTGATCATGACAGACCCAAAACACTTTTTTTTTTTTTTTAAATCTAGAGTATTTGACAACAAAAAAAAAACCTTTTGAAATAATTTGATAGGTTAATAATCATTTTTTCAAGAGTTATTTGATAACATTTCCGTTTCCGTTTCTTGTTTCTCATTTTCTATTTCTTGTTCATTCATTTTTAATAAAGAAAAACAAAACTAAATCTGATAATTGCTTTTTTTTTCTTGTTCTTTCTTTTTTATTGAACAAAGAAACATAAAAATATTTGGTAATCATTTTTTGTTTCTTATTCTCTAAAATTTTAAATTAAAGATGTACATTTTTTACATGAAAATTAGTTTTAAAAATAAAATATCCAAAATTTTTATGTTATATTTATTATGCATTTTATTAGTGAATGATAAATTAATGTTTTTATTATGTTTAGGAAAAAAAACTAGAAACAGGAATAAGAAATAAAAAAAAAACTTGATTTTGCTGTTTTCAAAATTCCTATATAATTTTGGAAATATTTTTGAAAAATGAGATACAAGAAATAGGAACAAGTTCCAAACATTTATGTTTTTCAAAAATTGGAAACAAGAAACAAAAAATGAGAAACAGGAGTGTTACCAAATGACCCTCAATAAAGTTTAAAGGTGATTATAAAAAAAAATTCTAAAGTGCTTTCCAGTCAATCACTTAAATAAACTCTTCATATTAAAAAAAAAAATCTAAAATCCATCTAAAAAAACCCTAAAGAATGCTAAAATTACAAAATTGTCTTCAAATTTAATGTTTATTCTCTTATTTTTATGGTGGTTTGACATTTGTAGAATCACTTTGTGCAACCAAATAATCATTTTTAAGAATACTAGTTTCAAACCGCGTGCGTTGCACGTGTTTAGTAAAGTTTAAAATATAATATAATTTTAAAAAGTTGAAATGTAAACTGTTATGGGTAAATTTGGATAACCGAGTTAAACCCAGGAAGCAGAGGACTATTAGGCCAAATACTAGTCAGATTTGAGATCCATAATAAAATCGGGCTGGAGAAAGCAAGAAAACAGGCAAGAATGCCCAAATGCCCGGCTCGACCCAATCGAGCCGAGTCGAACCGGTCTGGCAGGTTCGGTCTCTCTCCACTTGCTCCTGCATGTCTCCCATGATTGGACCTCATCTCACTCCTAAAAACCTAATCCAATTAGGTTTAAGGAAATGCCCAAATGCCCGGCTCGACCCAGACCGAGCCGAGCCGAACTGGTCGGCTGGTTCGGTCTCTCTCCACTTGCTCCTGCATGTCCCGCATGATTGGACCTCATCTCACTCCTAAAAACCTAATCCAATTAGGTTTAAGGAAAGGCCCATCATTACCTTGATATGACTCCAATTGAGGTAACTCATTCTCAATCTTTACTCTCTACTAGCTTGCTACACTTTTCCTCTTTGACTTAAGCATCGGAATGGCTGTGGCAAACACCATACCAGTGTGCAGGTTTTCTCTGTTTTGTAGGCCACCTCGCTCCCCCAAAATACAAATTCACTGTTGGCTTCACGTGCAAATCAGGTGCATTCTCTTTGCCCAGATTTGTGCAACAACAGTTGGTGTCGTCTTTGGGGAACGAGAGGGTTTTAATAAAGAAACTTGCATACCTACTTTATGAATGGACAAGAAATCCATGGATATGAATCATACCATGGAAGATGAGAAATTTGATCAAGAACATCACCCGAGGAGAACGAGAGAATGAGTTTTTCAGACAATGGCAACACAACCACCAAAGAAGAGCCCGCCTCGACCTCAGCTCGGAAAGAGTCCACCTCTGCCTCAATCCTAAAAAAGCAAACCTGAAGAATTTGAAGCACTGAAGAAGAAAGTCAATGGAATGGATCAAAACATGATTCAAATTCTATAGATCCTAAATCAACCTGATTCTGAGACTCTCGGTAAAAAAAAGGAGATGGAGCAGTTGGGCTTCATTCGAGACCCTGCCAAAGGAAAAGCAAGGATGGGCGAGGAGATGGGTGATACAGACACCCAAACCCTACACTGGAAAGCAACAGAGAGGTTGAACCTGAGCAAGAATGAGTGAATGAAGCAACGAAATAAGCAAAGCAGAATTAACCAAACCATCATATCAGAATCCATTGCCTATACAGTGGTTGCAAGCCACAGCCAAGGGAGTCAGAGTCGAAGTCGAGGCCAAGGCCGACCCCACTGTGGCCAAGGCAATGAAAAAATCTTAGGGATAAGCCAACATTGAGGGCTCGGATCT
The DNA here is from genome assembly GCA_033996785.1 of Trichosanthes truncata. Lineage (NCBI taxonomy): Eukaryota > Viridiplantae > Streptophyta > Magnoliopsida > Cucurbitales > Cucurbitaceae > Trichosanthes > Trichosanthes truncata. The sequence continues at coordinate 29,579,001 of JAWPNB010000003.1, read as the reverse complement.
GCGAAGCGTGATAGAGAAAAAAAGACAAGAAAAAGCTCTAGTTGAAGCTGAGGCAGAGAGTTCACCATGGAAAGCAGATTTGATGAAACTACAAAGTGAGATAGGCCGAAACATGCAAAAGGTAAAAGATACCGACTTTGATCTTGATGCTTTGTTGGAACGGGTAGATTCTCCCTTCACTGATAGCATAATGGAAGTACAACTACCTCCAAAATTTAAGGTTCCATCGATCAAGCCCTATGATGATAAGAGAGATCCCATAGAACATCCGAGCACATATCAATCATGGATGGAACTCCATGGAGTGCAGGATGCCATCTGATGCAGGGCTTTCTCTTTTACCTAAAGCTTAAGAGGACATCTATTAGGTCTTTCAGAGAATTGGCTCAAGCATTCGTGACACAGTTCCTAGGAGGAAGAAACCAGAAAAAGCCTACAACTCACTTGTTAACTATTAAACGAGGATTGAGAGAAACCTTGTGCGAATACATAACTCGTTTTAATAGTGAAGCCCTACAAGTTGAAGGCTATACTGATGGAGCCGCGTTAATGGTTGTAGTCAATGGACTCAAAGATCGAGGATTTGTACGATCTTTGGGAAAAAAAAGAGCCAACTTCATATGTTGAACTCATTACTCGTGCACAAAAGTACATGAGGCAGAAGAGCTCCTCTGTTCAAAAGGAGTAGCATATGAGATCAAGAATGATACCAATTGATTCTACAGAGGGAGAACCAGTGATAAATCATATCGGGACCCCAAAAGACAAAAGAGGAATGACCTCGAGTCACCGCGGCCAAATCGCGTAACTGGCAGATTTCAAAAGTATACTCCAACTACTATTTCACCTGAAAAAATTCTAATGGAGGTATGTCATCTAAATTTGCTAAAATGGCCCAATAAGATTTAAACGTTACATGTCAAGAGGGATAAACAGAAGTATTGCCTCTACCACGAAGACCATAGATATCTTACCAAAGACTGTTATCAACTGAAAGATGACATCGAAGCCTATATACGAAATGAATTTTTGAAAGAATATAGCGACGAGAATGCCGGGACGAGGCCAAGGCCAACTCGAGGCAATAATGACAAGGAAGATAGAACTTCTCCACCACCTCATGAAATCAGAATAATATGTGGTGGACCAGCCGTAGGAGAATCAAATCGAAAGAGAAAAGCAAGAGCCCGTGAAGCATGGCATTCTTCAGAATTCTACAAGATATACTCTGTCCAAGTAAGTAACTCAATTCCAAATTTAGAGTTCATAGAGGCTAAAGCACAAAATCTCCTTCAACCACACAATGATGCCTTAGTTGTGGCATTAACCATTGCAAATGTCAAGGTATACCGTGTTTTGATTGATGGAGGTAGCTCAGTAGATGTCCTATATTTAGCCACCTTCAATGCTATGAAAATAGGCAGAGAACAGTTAAGGAGTAATCCAACACCATTAGTGGGATTTGGAGGAAAAAGAGTTAACCCTGAAGGAAAAATTGAATTGTCTGTGACCTTTGGGGAAAACCCTAACTCAGTAACGAAGATGATAAACTTCTTAATTGTGAAATGCTCTTCCGCATATAATGCCATCATAGGAAGACCGACGTTGCATGAGTTGAAAGTAGTACCATCAACTTATCACCAAGTAATGAAATTTCCAACCCCAGTTGAAATAGGGATGGTCAAAGGAGAACAAAAAATGTCAAGGGAATGCTACTGTATAGCTTTGAAGGAAGGCAAACCAAGACAAGATTAGAAATTTTTGTGATATGGCCGAGCCCAAGGCGAGCCTTAGCCACTTTCTTTTTTCTTCAATTTTGAATGTTGCTTGCTTTTTTTCTTCCTTGTAATTCAACTCTACAAAATAAATGAAATCTTACTATATAGGTTAGAATTTTTTAGATTTGCTTTTATATAGAAGTTTGCCAAGTATCTCATCAAAATAATATAACTTTAGCTTCTATTTTGGCACATCCATTTGTGCTCAAGTAAAATCTCTTTCAAAGCAACATTTTTTCTTAAGTAGGGGCTCGAAGGGGGATATGCTTCCCTATTAAACAAAAAGCAAACAAATGGGATATGCTTCCCTATTAAACAAAAAGCAGACAAATGGGATATGCTTCCACATTAAACAACAAGCAAACACATATGATAAAGCAAGAAGATGAATACTGAAAGCTAACTGAGCCAAGTCAAGCCCAGCAGAGCCAAAGTAAGCATGGTCGAGCCGAGGCAAAATTGGCTGAGCCAAGGTGAACTTCCCCCAAGCCGAATCAATGCAAGGACATATCAATTATGCAAGTCAAGTATTACACAAACATACTTAACTTTATTAATTGTTTAATAATGATACTACATGAAGTTCTTCATTGGAATATTTAGTAAACATAGAGACATAAGAAAAACAGAAGAGAACATAGGAAATAGAGAAAGCAGATCATTCATCATTTTGAGCTTGATCAATTTCCATATCCTAACCTTCAGTGCTCGAAGGACCAGCATTAGAACTTCCTGGAAATGCATTTGGATTATCTCGAATAAATGTAAAGCAACTTTTCAGGAAGTCATAATTATGGTCAGGATATTGTGTAGATGCTTCCTCAGCCGACCAGGCTACTCCATCTTCCATTATCTCATTTTGCATATTATAATACTCTTGTGTTTACTTGAATGCATTGGCCAAATATTCAGCATCACTCAAGTGTCCTTCTGCAATAGCTAGTCGACCTTGCAACTCAGCAATCTGAACTTTCAGAACTAGATCTAACAGTTGCTAGCTCAGTCCAAACCCCAGTCAAAAGATGATTAGTATGATTTAGACTAAGTTGAGCTTTCGTTAGCTCAATCCAAGGGACAAAGTTTTGTTGAAGATGAGTGATGTAGTTAGCCATGCTAAGAGAGGAAACATAAACTTTCCTAAAAGCCTGAAAGAAAAAGTGAGAGAAGCAAAGTGAGATTATTTAGGTTTTATCTCATCTCGTTGTGTATGTGAAAGAAACTTTACCCTATGAATATGATAAAGGTCTTGTGTAATACCCTCTGAAAGGTCAGAAGCACTGAATTCACCTCCAACAAAGCTAAGACTCAACAATATAACTTCATTAGTCGACTCAGGATAATCCTTAGAAAGAACAAAGGCATGGATTCTTGTGGATGTGCTCGAAGATTCATGACCCCTACCCAAATCTGAGGAAGGCTCATTTTGGGACCGCGATGCTCGACGGTTACCTCGAGGCGCCCTTAGGGGTCTCATAAGAATTACCTCATCCTCAATCAGGTCAGTTGGATCAGGTTCAGCATCGGTGGCTCTAGAGGACTACCAGCAAGCCTAGCACTTATTCTTCTGAGTTCAAAAATAGAGGGAACACGTCCATCCATTCCTGAACATACAAAAGGAAAGGATTAAAAAAAAAAAAAGTCAAGTCGACCCGAGCCAAAAACGGTTTGGAAATATAAGGCTGAGCACTGTGACCCCCTTCCTGAAGTAGAAATAGGAGATGCAAGATCGAGCAAAATAAGATTATCTTGGGTAACAAAATTCAAGCCAAAACGAAGCCTAGAATCCAATCTCCCATCGGCCTTTGCAAACCTATCAGCAGCTCTACTGAGTTCGAAGTGAAGAGGAACTGAAATAGACAAATATAAGAAAGGAATTAGTAAGTACATGAGCCAAAGGCAATCCCAAACGAGAAAAAGGGAAAAGAATAACTAACCATATTCCTTGAAACTCAGTGGAACCGCATAAGAATGACCAGTGGAATCAAGAACCAACCAATCTACACTAACAAAAAACCATTGTTGTTTCCATTTTTTGACTAAGGAAAGACCACCAATAAGCATTTGATCTCTAGCCATAATGTAGTAAAAACAATTACCATATGAGGGATTGTGAGTTATTTGGTGAAGAGGTAAAAAAGTTTGAATGTCCATAGGTGATCCTCATATTCTCTCCAAAGGAAATAACAGCCAATGAGATGACTCCAACCATTTGGAAGAATTTGTGCCAGAGCAAGTTGAACTAAAGTTAAAAAAATTTGAAGAAATAGAGGAAGGGGAAGGCAAACACCAAAACAGAACATGCTTAAGTAAAAAGAAACTTTGCCAGGAGGAGGATTGTCAATTATATCACCAGGACTAGGAACCCTCGTGTGAACACTTTCAGGGATGCCATACTCGTACTGAAGCCTATCAAGTTGAGCTATGGTCACCGAGGATGGCAAACCCCTATCGGAAACACTGGGCTCTTCTTCAAAATTATGTGGAGAGGAATGTGGCTCATAGAAAGAGGTGGAAGAACCTTCTTCATTTGAAGAAAATCCATCTTCCTCAAATGAAGTTTTATAAGAGCAACCATATTCTTCACTAGACATTATAAAAAAAAAAAAAGAAAAAAGAAAAAGAATAAAGCTTATTCAATCTTACCTATGAGAAATTTGGAAGAGGAGAAGAATGGAGTATGAAAAAAGACTCCAACCCAAGCTTCTTACTTATAGGCAAAATGGGAGGGAAGAGCCAAAATCTAAAATTTGAAATTCAAAGTTTGAAATTAAAAAAAAAAACGGTCGAGCCGAGCTGACCTGCACATGACAAGTTCGGCCAGCGGTGTTAGTGGCGGCAGGATGGCAGACAGCAGGCTGCAGTAGTAGACCTGCCGTGTTGACCGAGGTAGACCTCTGGTCGGCCGCCACATGTGTCAGGCACACACCAGCCATTCCTCTACCCAATCCAAACCTGCCACGTGTCTTGAAAGAGTTTTTTTATTTCTTATTTGAAGACACTTTGTCTTCTACCCACCTTTTTGTTAAACTTTGGATAAATAATCGACTATTAAATACCAAAATCTAGAACTAATTCGAAATATGGTAAATTCTAAGCCAAAATCTAAGAGTCAATTCTAAGATATGGCCAATTATGTAGTGCAATTAAAACATGGAATACACAAAACTCTTGAGTACTACGGTGGAGAGGAAGCGGCCTTAAGAGTTGATTGTCCCCAAGAGAGGTTGGTTAATTACTCTTGGTAGCCCAAAAATCTGAGGTACGTCTCACGATAGTCTCGATTGTGCAAAACTCCCCTTAAATGCGGAGGACGCAAATCTTGGAGGTGGTTAATTGGGTCCTCCAAAGGGGCTTGGTTAATTGGTCCAAGCATGATTTAATATCTGAGACAAATCTCAGTAGTCATAATTTAATCTGGGGTCAACCCTAAAATTTTTTATAAATGTTGGAAAGCCGAAAAATCAGCCTAATAGGCTTGATAGGTTATTCCAAAATCAGACTTGGGGCCAACCCCAAATCTTTTCATTTTAAATATTGGAGAACCAGAAAATCAGCCCAATAGGCATGATAGGTTATTCCAAAGTTAGACTTGGGGCCTACCCCAAATCTTTTCAGTATAAATATTGCAAAGTCAGAAAATTAGCCCAAAGGGCTTGATGGGTCATTCCAAAACCAAAACTCAAGAGAATACAGGGGATGCCTTGTACTTGGGTTAAATATTATTCCTCAAGGACAAATTTACAAATAAATACTCCCAAATTGGGCTTTGAATGTCCAACCCAAAAATGAGTTGAACCACAAATCCCAATATGGGAGTGAGGGCTTAATGTTATGGGTAAATTTGGATAACCGGGTTAAACCGAGGAAGCAGAAGACTATTGGGCCAAATACTAGTCAAATTCGAGATCCATAATAAAATCGGGCTAGAGAAAGCAAGGAAACGGGAAATAAGGCCTAAATGCCTAGCTCAACCCAGACCGGGCCGAGCCCATTCGGTCCGGTCGATTTTGTCTCTCTCCGCTTGCTCCTGTATATCCCGCACGATTGGACCTCATCTCACTCCTAAAACCCTAATCCAATTAGGTTTAGGGAAAGACCCATCATATAAATACCTTGTTATGACTCCAATTGAGGTAACTCATTCTCAGTCTTCACTCTCTACTAACTTGCTACACTTTTCCTCTCTGACTTAAGCATCGGAGTGGTTGTGGCAAGCATCACACCGGTGTGCAGGTTTTCTCTATTTTGCAGGCCACCTCGCTCCCCAAAATACAAATTCATTGTTGGCGTCATGTGCAAATCAGGTGCATTCCCTTTGCCCGAATTTGTACAACAACATAAATTTTTGTCAGATATGATTCATATGCGAGTTTATAATAATTGCAAATATTGATATTATGAATATCATTTGTCACTTAAATTTGGAGTTTTCTTAAGATAAAAATAATTTAAACAATTGTTAGAAAATGTATCAATGAAACTAATAATTTTAATCTTAACATCAATTGGTGAGATTTTACTGCTTAATTTTGATGTGAAAGAGAAAAAAAAAAATTGTTTAAAAATTTGGATGGTCTGTGTCTGTCACGTAAATAAAAGAAAAAAAGTCATATAATTGAAATAAGTTCATCTTATATTCATTTTTAAATCATTTTAAAAATTTTCTAATATTTATAAAAGAATTCCTACTCCATGCCATGAACACCAATACTTATTTTGTTTTGGTTTTTATACTTCTAATTATTTGTATTTCATTTTCTTATATTTTAATAATAATATGTTAATATAACCATTATTATGAATATAAATCTTAAATGACACAACATGATCACTTTATATTTTACTAATATTTATAAAAGAATTCCTACTCCATGCCATGAACACCAATACTTATTTTGTTTTGGTTTTTATACTTCTAATTATTTGTATTTTATTTTCTTATATTTTAATAAAAATATGTTAATATAACCATTATTATGAATATAAATCTCAACATGATCACTTTATATTTTGAATATTTTAAAGAAAAATGTATGTATTATATGCATGCGAACTCAAAAAAAAAAATTTATATGCTTGCAATAAATTATGTAAAATAGTATAGAAATTTCTTCTCAACCTTTCACAATAGACATCTTATTTTGATGACTTAGTTTAAAGAGAAATTATGCCAAACAACATATTTTCAACCATATATTTCATAAATGACTCATTTAAAATATATATATATTATCTCTAACATGGGTCATATGTATGCAACTATTTTATTTCATTAATACCATTGAAAATTCTGCACTTATTTATAATAATGCTATTATTGTAGTTTATTGTTTCCATAATGAAATCATTCAATTTAGGTAAATAATTTTACCATTAATTACATAAAACTGTTTTTTATAATGTTAAATATTTTATTCTCCAATATTTTATTATTCAAATTAGGTGTTAATTATTTTTTACCATTAATAACATATAAGGTAATTAACAAATTAGGTGTTAAATTAACTATTATATTGTTTGGTTTTTTCTTTTGCTTCCATCGTCAACTCCATTATTCAAACTTCTCCTGTGCAAATTGTTGTCGCCATTATTCCCTCAATATGAGTAATGTTCCTTTCTTCTTTTTTTTTTATTCAATTATACTATAGACTAATTGAATTTTATTTGTTTTAGTTGTTTGATTAATTATTATATTTCTTTATATTTTTGGTTGATTTTTATTTGTGTTTTTTATTGAATTTTTTCTTTAAAATTATTCTGTTTGTTACTCTATTTTTATTTTTTATTTTTTAATGTTATGTTCAATTTATCCATATTAGGCTGTAATATGTATTCTCAGGCAATTAATTTCATACATTTATGATAGATCTAATTTTAAAAAATTATCTTTTAATTGTTACACATAATAACTCATAATTATTACAAAAATATCTGGTGTATTCTTCATCAATAACTACAATTTCATTTTTGTCATTTTCGCTTTCTTCCTACTATTTTCGTAATCTTCATCATATATATCTCTGATTTTTTATCATCCTATAACAAATTATTTTGAGAAATTTAGTATTCTGCAAATATATACTTCATATATATCTTATATATACTGCATATTACAATGATGTTGGTTTTTTACATGATTTTTATATGTTTCATACCATGTTTATATTAGTATATTAAGTAACTCAATTTTGAATATCAGATTCATTAAAAAGCTTGTGAATATTGTCATACTTTTTAGATTTAAATGAACTCCTATTTGAATCGTCGTGAATTCTATTTGTGAGGATTTCTAATTTGTAGAGCTCAATGCCTAAGCGATGATTTGCAATATAGGTATATATGATATATGCACTTATAAATTCTCCAATAATTTTCTCCACTTGTCTCAACATTCCTTCCATTTACAACATGAAAATTAAATTTATAATATACATGATTATATATATAACTCATTTACATACCATTATTATATATTATATATTTTCATTTATAACATACATTTGGTACTTAATTTAACTGTATTTATACATAACAACTTTGTTTACATACCCTGATTATATAATTTGTCCTTTTTGTTCTTCATCATAAGTTATATTATATATAATCATATATAGATGTATATAATAAACTATGTAATATTTCCATTGTACATGCATTAAACAAGATGATGCTAAATATATACTATGCAAAATATATTGTACACATATATATTATATTCACATAAACATCATTATTTATATGGTACGTGCTTGAAAATACATAATGATAAATATATATACTATGTAGTGTATTGTACACATGAATATATATTCAGATATATATTCTATTAACATCCTTATATAATCCTCCTATATTATGCAAGTAGTTGGGTTGCTTCTACTTCTCAAATTTCTTCCACATTTTGTTATTCAATATCATCAACTGACACACGTGACATATCTTTTTTTGAATTGTCACTCTGAAAAAATGAAAAAAGAAAAAATATACTTAATTAGTTTTCGGCAGGTAGAAAAAATATAAACCTAATACATAAATTATACTTCTGAGTCTATTACAACACCTTTTTTTTTATAAATATTTTTTGGCATCCCCAATACTTAATTAGTATTCAACAATACTTATGCAATTCAACACATACTTCACTTAATTGACATTGTAACATATAATATAGCATTCTTATGTGATTGATTACTAAATAAACATTATATATGTTTAAAATTCAAAAAATAAACCCCATTGATAACAATATGTTAACCTAGGAATAATTATAGCTACAATGGGCACAACTATGGAAAATAAAACTTTGAAACATACACCATATACAATTCATTGTTCGCTATTCGAAAAACCCACAGACTTGAAGTAAAACGGTGAATCAAACCCACTGGCAAAAAAATCTACGAAGAAAACCCACCGGCGATGAAAGAAGAAACCGTATCAACAGAGGAAGAAAAAGCCGGCGAAGCAAATCCATTAAAGGAAACCCATCGCCATTGAATGAAACCCATCGAAAGCCACGTTGTTTATGCAATTAACTTTTGTAAAATAATTTACTTAAAACTAAATTCTAAATAGTTTGAAGTGTATTAAAAATTGAAATAATATATATAATTTTACCATAAAAAAGGAATTAAAAGTACAATATGCGTTATATAGATTTTGAAACAATTAAATACCAACATGCGTTTTTCATAAAAGTACAATATGCGTTTTATAGATTTTGAAACAATTAAATACCAAAATGTGTTCTTCAAGTTTCGACACCTAGTCTTGCAAGGATCAATATGATAGTTCTTCAAGTTCTAAAACAAAAAAAATTAAAAGAATGAAGAAAATAAACATTAACCATTAGAAATCAGGCGCATCAACTAAGAGAAAAGAAGAAAATAAATTTTTGTATTTATATATTAGTCTTCAATGACCTTGTCGATTGCAGATCTAGACTTTTCATATACTATTGTCGTCACCTTTCAAATCATTTCCTAAATGTATATAAAAAAGACATTTTGAAAATTGCATTTTGTAAATCATATTATAGTTTTTATTTCAAATTTATTGTTAATAATTATATGAATTAACTTACGATATTATTAAATTAGTACTCACCAAAAAAAAGTAAAAAAAGAATAAAAACTTCTCCCTTTTAAGTTCTTTGTTGAGGTTCAAGATCCACTATTAGTAGATACTACATTATTCCTACAATTTTACATAAAAAAAAAATATACAATTATGAAATATAATTGATTTGGACATGTTCTTTTATTTATTTGCAATATGTGAATCAAAGTATGATTGAAATTTAAATAAACTATCGAAATTCTAAATTGTATTCTATAAAGATTTTTTTATTAAAAAAAACTTTAAATCAATTTGGTACAAAAGAAATAAAAAAAATTATATGCTTAGTAAAATTTTATTTACAAATGAAAGTAATTTGATACAACAAAAATCATAAGATTAAGAGGTCTCTTCCACCTTTTTTTTTAGTTCAACAAGATTTGTGGGGTAGAGGGATTCGAACCTCGAACCTCTAACCTCTTACTCAAGAATATATATGTCAATTATCGTTGAGCTATGCTCACTTTGGTGTCTCTTCCACCTATTTGACACAAAAGAAAAAACAACAATAGCATTTTCTTAACATGACTTTGTAAATGCAAAAGAAAAAGAAAGTTAGAAGACTGAGTACTTTGAATCAATCAATTTGGAACAAAAGAAAAACAATTCTTCTTTGCTTGCCAATGAGTCTCTTTACAAATGCATGAAACTATTTACAGGGAATGGAAGATATTTATTTATAATGGACTTATTTTTTTTTTGGAATTTAAAAAGATTAAAAGAAAATTTTAAAAGCTTTAGAGTGTGGAGAAAGTGGATCAATTAATTAAAGAAATAATATAATTAAAAAAACCTTTTCAATTGGCCCTAATAGAATTTGTGGAGAGTGCATCAATGCATCAATTAATTGAAAGCCTTTTCAGCTGGCCTTGTTAAGTTATTGAGAGTGTGTCAATTAATAAGGCCAAGTTATTGAGAGTGTGTCAATTAATTGAAATTAATGATTGTTAGATATCTTAAATAAAGAAGAAAAAAAACTCACTTGATAGTTATCGTCTATGAGAAACAAAAATAATTAATATAGTAGTAATAATAATAATTTAATATAGTAGCGTAGTAATAATAATAGTAATTTTTTCAAGAAATAATAATAGTAATATGTAATAGTATTAATTATTATATATATTTTTAATACACTATCATTACTTAAATATAAAATATTTAATATAAAAATTAATGAAGGGATATATTTGGAATTACGAAATTATCATTTAGACAAAATAGTCCAAAAATAATTCTCCTCGTTAGTTTAGTCGATTTTTAAGATAGTAAGATGTAATCCAATATGCAAGTCTTTAAATTAAAATATTTTAACGAAAAAGAGTTTTAAGAAAAAATATTTTAAAAAAAATGTTTACACTAGTAAACACGCCAAATTCACACTAACAATTGATAATTTAGTATGACACAACAACTATATAATGGAGCATACCTAATTAGACCAATAATAAAAGCAAGTATGTCAAAATAATAATAATAATAATAATAGAAAAAGAAAGTAGGCTAAACATTTTGATTTAACTAAACACACTCTATCTGCTTGCCCTTATTTTTACCTCGTCGGCTCTTATTTTTAATTTATCTAGTTGACTATTTTCCTTAAGCTACTTGTTGAATAATCACTTGTTGATTCAATCAACATGCTTATATGAATGAACATTTTATCTCGCAACAGAAAATTATGATTTCTAAACAATTTATAAATCAATTTGAGATCGACTTTGATTTTATTTAGAATTAAACAAAATAATTAAGATTAAACAACAAATACCTCGAAGAATATAGAATATGGAAAGTGTTTTGTAGTTCTTGGTATTCTAGCTAATCTCCACATGGTCTTCCTCTTAAAAGAAAAGGAAATTTGGAAGAAAAACTTCTAAAGTTTCTTTCTCTTATTTTTGGTTCAACCCAAAAGTCGTAAGGACGGATGATAGAATCTTTTGTCAAAATTAAATAATATATAATATCTCATTTATTAATATATATATATATATATATATATATATATATTTGAATCTTATTCAAATCTCTTAAAATCTCTGACAACTTATATTTATCTATTTACCTATTTGAATCTCATTCAAATTTTATATATATTGTTTTCTTTAATATAATGTATCTAATACACAACATATTATTCTCTTTAATATTTATGTATCAAATACAATAAATAGATATTTTACTCATTTAATATATCCAATATATTAAATATTAATTTGAACATTTTAAATTTTTCTTTCAACTAATTTGATCATTTTAGTGTTAATATGAGCTAATAAGGGGACTTTATGGGCTTATAGATTATAAGTTCTAATGATAAAAAATTAATTAAGTAAACTTTTTAATCAATTAATTTTCATTCATTAACTCTAAGTCACTCCACTATAGATCTAAAGTTGCACTCTTATGCGCTGTAAGACAAGTTGTGTCCATGGATATAACTATTTCATGCAAATTGATCCTTCACGAGGTTGTTCGTAATTACAGCTAGGTCAAAAGTCTATTTTACGCCTATAATTATACCTTATACTTTAAAGTACCACTGATCCTTTAATGAACAATCTGTTTATAATCCAATCATAAACTAAGTCTCTCTTAAGCCTATGAGAGGATGAGATCCCATTGTTCGAGGTCTCGAAATCACTTAAAAGAACTTTTCATCTACTTTTCCTATATGGGAAGGAGTGAATTATATTTTGTGAAACTTAGTTTCCATCAAGTCTTCAAAATAGTAGACTTATTGAAACGGCTATAAAAGTCACTCTCATCCATGCAAATTATAGGACAAGTCTTCACAGGCAGGAGTTCATAACTCACTCAGGATTAAGATTGAGTTGCATATGATTATTCTGTGAAATATTAATTTTCTCAATTAACAAATTTATAAAGAGATTAAATATTTTGCAGTCCAGTCTTATACAAACTCGTTGTATATGATATTCCCACTCATGTCTCTACATGAAAGCTTTGGATCAAATCATTTGTAACAGTTACAAAGTGAGTCGTATCAATAGTGTTACCAAGATAAGACACTCAGTCTTATCCATATACTATAGACCATTTAAGTTATTTATTGAATATGATCCTCTTGTATATCAATTACATATTGTTCAAGATTACAATAATAACCTTGAATTTCTACAACAATTGGATAATGCTACACACAATTTATAAAAAGTAATAATAAATTGGATAATACTACACACACAATTTACAAAACTACGAGGTTTTAGAGTACAAATTATAACACACGCTACATCAAAAATTAAGTAATGTTGTTAAAGATAGAAATTTATTAAAATAAAAATCAAAAGTACAAAAAGGAAATTAAAAAAAAATCGAGGAATTAAATAGACAAAATCATCCAACGTTATGAAGTAATTAAATTTTCTTAACTTTTTTCCCCTTACAAATCACAATCAAGATTTAGGTAAATCATAGGTGATAGGTTTTTCCAATTAAGACATTGTGTACAAACATGAGGAGTAGCCCAAAAAAAGGTAAAGTTGAAAATGATAATTGTTAAAGAGAAAAGGTTGAAAGTGATTAATATTGGCTTAATTTGTGAGTCAAATATAAAATTTCAAACACGAATTTTCAAAAACCATGTTATTACGTGATATACAAAGCCTCGTTTTATAACTATTTAGTTTTTTTTTTTAGAAGATTAAGCTTATAAATATTACTTTCATCTATAAATTTCTTTGTTTTATTAATAAATTTTTTACTTATATTTTCAAAAACCAAGCCAAATTTTGAAATTAAAAAATAATAATTTTTAGGTCCCATTTGATAACCATTTGATTTTTGTTTTTTGGGAATTGTGCTTATTTTCTCATCAATTTTCTACTAAGAGTTTCATCTTTCTTAACAAAATATTTGAATTTTTAACCCAATTCTAAAACATAAAAATAAGTTTTTGAAAATTATTATTTTTTAGTTTTCAAAACTTGGCTTGGTTTTTGAAAACATAGGTAAAAAATAGATAACAAAACAAGAAAACCCATAGATGGAAGTAGTATTTATAGGTTTAATTTTCAAAAACTAAAAACCAAATGGTTATCAAACGAGATCTTAAAAATTTATTTTTGTTTTTGGAGTTTGACTAAGAATTCAAATTTTTCTTAAAAGATATGAAATCCATGATAGAGAAATGATGAGAAAACAAACACAATTTTCAAAAATAAAAAACTAACTTACCAAATCTAAATAAATAGGATTTTAAAAGTATTATATATCTTTTTCATAAGAGCTTTCCCACATATTTTGAAGCAGATAATAAAAATGAACAGTACTAGGATCCATGCTGCAGTTTCAACTTTAATAATGTAAAGAGATTTTTGTCATTGTCAATCTCATAATCTCTTGTATTTGCTAATCATTCTATGCCAATCATTAATTTCAACTATTGCCCTTTACAAAGCCTAATATTTTAGCAGTTCTCTTCACTGTAACTTATAATTCATCTCCATTATTCAAATCAAATTTATTTTTTAACAAAATAAAATAATCAAATGTCTAAATGCTATATTTGTTTATTTGAACCATTGAATAATCATTTTGTCATTATTTTTTTAAATAAGCTTTTTCTTTTAGAAATACCATCATTAATTGTTTTAGTATTTTTATTAAATATCAACGAACTTTACAAAAATAGGAGTATATTTTTTCCGAACTTATGGCATGTTCCCGTCACTTGTTTTTCATTTTCATTCTTTTTTTCTTTCTAGTTTCCTTTTTTAAAGAGAGAAAACTATAATGGAATATAAATGTGTTTTATTTCTTGTCATTTGTTTTCACAAATTTTAAATTAAAAGTTTTACATGAAAATTAAAATTTTAAAATAAAATATTCAAAATTATTATGTTATATTTAATTTTTTTAAACATTTATTATGCATTACCTAAGTAAAAATAAAATAAAATAATGTTTTTATTCATTTGTTTTAGAAAATGGAAATGGGAAACACAATAAGAAACTAGATGTTATTTTCAATTTTTTTATACAATTTTAGACACGTTTCTTAAAAATGAAAAGGAAAAAAAAAAAGAGAAATGAGAAAACAAACAATTCTTTAATTTCTCAAATTTTAAATTTTGACTAAAATTTTGAATTTTTTTTTAAAAAAAAACCCAAAAGAATGTTGTTGGTAGCTAAACATATATATGTTTTTCGTTAGAAAGAAAAATTTAAATCATATATATATAGTCTTACCTTTATTTTGGTATTTACACTTTTAAAATAGAAGTAAATATCCTATTTTAGTCTCTAAATTTTACTTTTAAATTTATTTTTGATTACATTGTTAAATTTTTTAATGCATTTGATAGAAATTTTATATGGCACAATGTAGATTTATATTTTAAAGTCACGTGTATACTGTATTAAATCAAGTTTCCAAATTGAGAATGACCTAAGATTTATGTTTAATAAAAAAAGTTTTAAGAGAAAATATTAGGGGAAATACGAAATTTTCTATAAAAAATGTTGTGAATACAGAAATTAAAAAAAAAAAAATCATTGATTTAGATAATAATAATAAATATCTTTTTATTTGATGTGACAATAATTGAATTAGATAATCAATTATTAATTGACATATTGATTAACTATTAATTATTATAATAACCATTAATTTATTTAGATATTGATTGATTCTAATCATGACATTACTAATTAACGTGCATTTTACTTTTTATTATATTTTTAGTTATTTTTTAAATACTATTCTTGTAATATTTTATATTAACTCTATATGTATATTTGTTTAAATAAAAGTGAGTTTGAGATCAACCTTAAATCTTAAAAAAGATAATAGGTATCTTATTCACTTAACCATACATGAATTATAACTATGTTGTATATGTAATAATTCAAAATTTAAGAGAATTTTCTAAAATAAATGTTCTTGATTAAAAAAAAAAAAGGTTAAAACAAGATTTAACCAAAAAAAAAAAAAAATCAATTATCAACCAATTTGTTGTTACATAGTGTGGAAATAATAATAATTATTTAAACATAAGTTGTAATTAAGATTTCACTTGAAATTCTAGTACTGTTTTCCTCAACATAGACAAGGTTAAATTATTATTAAATCTAAAGGCTTGTTATGTCAGTGGTCCCCATTTTATACATTACACCTAAAGCCTTCATGATTTTAGCCATCAAACCATACAATAGGGAAGAAGTCTACCATGCAATTTGGCAATAAACATGACTCCAACTGGCAACATTTTAAAATGTTTTAAAAGGGCAAAAACTTAGTTTTCTTTTCTTCATGGCAAAGGGACTTGAAGGACACATATATAAATGCTATTCAGCCTCACTTTTAAAAGGAAAACAAAAACAAACACATGTAAATCAAATTAAAATTCAGCATATTCTACAAAATTAATGTAAACTTAATGGGATGGAAAGAGGAGTTTTGAACCAAATTTTTAAAAAAAAATGAAAGTGGCTAATCTTTGATTGAAAAAGGCTGTATAATTCAAAATAGTTTTTAGAAAAAAAGGTGGAGGCTTTGTGTTGGTTAAATGGAAATTGTGAGAGAGAAATTGTTATGGAAAAAGGAGAGGCTTTTTCAGAACTAACAAAAAGCAGGTCAAAGTTCTTCATATGCATACACAGAGATCAATGCTAGCTCATATTTTGTTATCATAAATTAATAATGTTTAATTAAAAAAACATTTATCTTAGTTTTTGGTGATCAATAAAGACAGGCTGGAAGGATCCAAACCCAACCCCACTTCCATTATTGTCAAGAGAGAAGAGAAGGCAAAAGAAAAAGCTAATAAAATTAGAATAATATGAACAAGTAAGTATATTGGCTTGGCTTGGCTTACAAAACCCATTAACCAAAGAGAAGGAAAAAAAAAAGGAAAAAGAAAAGAGCTTACAAAAAGCAGGAAAAGGAGGTTTGGTGCTTCTCTCTCTGCTTTTCTTTTCTTTTCTTTTCTTTTCCTTGCTGCCTCTGCTAAGCATCTTTTCCTTCCTTTTGTTTTATCTTCTTTTTCCATTTTTCCCTTCTCTTTTAATTTCTTCTTTCCCCTTTTCTCTTCTTTCCCTCCTTCCCTCTCTTCTCATTCTCAACACCCTTTTTCTTTCACTTGCTTCTTCTTCTTCTTTCTCACCATCATTTTCTCTTCTTCTTCTTCTTCAACAATTCTCTGCTCCTCTTCCTTCTTCACTCTTTTTGGCATTGAAAAAAGAACAAAAACAAAGCCTCTCTCTGTTTTTTTCCAGGCTAGCTTGCTTCTCTTGTGGGCTTTCTCTTTTCTCTTTTCATCATCATATCATTGGAATTGGATGATAGTCTGTGTGCCCATTTGCTGATCTCTCTGATTTCGTCGATCAACTCCAAAATTCCCCTCCCCAATTGGGCTTCTAGCAGTGGAATTCAGCCGAGTTTTGTGAGTATTGGAAATGGTATGAAAAACATTGGAATTGCACCAGTTCTGGTAATCCCTGAATCAAGGTTGTGAAGAAGAATATTTAAGTGGTTTTTAGTGTGTGTGTTCAATTGGATTTCGGATTCCATGGGACTGTGTCATGGAAAGCCCATTGAAGAAAACCCAAAAACCATTTCAGAAAACCCCAATTCAGTGATCCAAACTGAAACCCCCAAAACCCCAACCACTTTCCCATTCTACAGCCCCAGCCCTCTGCCCAATCTCTTCAAGACCTCCTCTCCGGCCAATTCCAGCCTCAGCTCCACCCCTCTCCGCCTCTTCAAGCGCCCCTTTCCGCCGCCCTCTCCGGCCAAGCACATTCGGGCTCTCCTCGCCCGCCGCCATGGCTCCGTCAAGCCCAATGAGGCCTCTATCCCTGAAGGAAGCGAGTGCGATGTGGCCTTGGATAAGAACTTCGGCTACTCCAAGCACTTTGCCGCCCACTATGACCTTGGCGACGAAGTGGGCCGCGGCCATTTCGGCTACACTTGCTATGCCAGGGCCAAAAAGGGCTCCCTCAAAGGCCAACAAGTGGCTGTCAAAATCATCCCCAAATCAAAGGTTGCTTCATTAACTTGGTTCTCTGCTTTTCAACTCCAAATTTGCATTCTCTAAGTTCTTACCCACTCTATGCAGTGTCAAGAATGTCTGTTCATCATCTTATTGCAGAATAGTTGGATAATTCATTAATTATTGGATCAATGAATCTGGGTCGTTTGTATTTAGAGTAATTTTTTTGGTGTCTCATGATTTTCTTTTGTGTAATGCGGGGAATTTTGAGGTTGAGCACTTATATTCAGAGAATTTTTGCTTTAATGAAATGTTCGTGGAGCCCCTTCTTTTATTAGCATTTAAGGTGATTGTGTGTCTACTTAACCCAATATCATGTTCCTCTGTCTGTTGTATGTTGGGGAATTGGGACAAAAAAAGCTGAATAATGCACCTCTTTTCTTCTTTTGGTTGATAATAAATTAATAATTAGGCATCCATACATTGTTTTCTTTGCCAATTATGTTGCAGGCCCTGGGGAAATTGATCTACAATTCAATGTAGTTTCACTGAAACCGTTCCTACCCAGCTTCTGTAACGGGTTCATAATATATTGATTCCTAAAATTAGTAAATATAGGATTCATTAAATTTTTGGTTTAATCTATGCTTGTTGGACAATTGACTGTTTCTATGAAAGTTGAATTCTTTTTGGACATGCCTCATTTCGCAAATCAGTTTTGTGATTTTTGGACATGTATTCAGCATTTCGTTTCGAGTAGTTTTCTAATTCTTATGGAGAATAAAATAATGTGCAGATGACTACAGCAATAGCTATAGAGGATGTGAGAAGAGAAGTGAAAATACTGCGGGCTCTCACTGGACATAAGAACTTGGTGCAGTTCTACGATGCATACGAAGATGAAGATAATGTCTACGTTGTGATGGAGTAAGTTTATATTGCACCTACCATCTAATCTATGAAGGATATCAGAATTAGTGTCTAAATCTCTGTCTTATAAAGCAAGGGAAGAATGCTTTTTATTCATTTTCTTCACCCAACCATTTTGTTTTACTATGTTTGCTCTTCAGGTTATGTGAAGGAGGCGAACTTCTTGATAGGATACTTTCTAGGTATCCTATTATCCTTGTATGCTTCTAAACCAAAGTTACAGGAAGAGAGTCGCTCTGGCTCGTCTTTGGTTCAAATATTTTAGTTTTTGATATTCTTTTGAATTCTTTAGGGGTGGAAAATACTCAGAAGAAGATGCAAAAGTTATTATGGTTCAGATTTTGAGTGTGGTTGCCTATTGTCATCTCCAAGGCGTGGTTCACCGCGACCTAAAGCCTGAGGTAAACGACTAAAGATTTCGCTTATTTTCATTGATTTTTATTCATGTATTCAGCCATCTACATCAACATAGATTCAGAACTTTTGCCTCTCTTTCATTTCATGGAGGTAACTTAAAATTTGGATAATGACGCAGCTATTTCTTGTTGTGCTACATGATCATATATGCCCTAACAGTATTTCTGAATTTGTCTACTTGAAATCAAGTTCAAGCCTCTTGGATCATTTGATAATGTTTTGGTTTTTATTTTCTTTTTCTCATTTCTAATTTTTGAGAAAATATGTGTTTTGATAACTATTTCTTATTTCTTATTTCTCATTTGTTAGACATATTCTTAAACTTATATACAAATTTTAGAAATAAAAAAATAAATTAAAACATTGTCCAAAATTATTCTTAATTTCAGTTTTTGAAAAATATAAATTAAAACATTATTTTATCTTTTTTGACTTATAAGATATATAATAAATATTTAAAAGAAAAGTAAATACAACATGATAATTTTGGATATTTTTTTATCATTTTTTTTTTCATGTAGAATTTTAATGTATACTTTTAAATTTAGAATTTGAGAGAACAAGAAATATAGAAAGGGTTATAAACACATTTCTGTTTATTTTTTTAATACAAAAAAAAGAAAAAAAGAAATAATAACCAAACATTTGGTTTTCTTTTCTTTCTTAGAAAGCAGGAAACGAGAAATAGAAAATTGAAATGTTACCAAAGGGCCCTTTTGCGGCCACATTTTCTTCATGTGGCATTTTAGTTTTCCAAAGAAATGGGACCCGATGCATTGCTTATGTTGATAACTCTGTATTAAACCTTAGCCCAATTTTCAATTTACTGCCATTCCTTGAGTTAGAACTTGAAAAATTGATTCCTCTTTCCTGGAACATAGTTTTTCTATGAAGCTGCATTTTTTTTTGTTCTTTCTTCTTTTTTCTCATCTATAAAATTGTTGCAAGCAAATTGAAGTTCTTGCAGCATTCAAGGAGATGTTTACAGGTGATGATGCAGTTCTGTCTTAAGAAAATATTATTAAAAAAGTAGTTAAAAAAACAATTACAAATGTAGTGAAACCTAGGATACATGTAAATTAGTGATTACAATGATAAATCAATATAATTAGTAATCAAAATCATGACATGTATTGTTGTTTCTTTCAAACAGTTTGTTTGTTTGTCTCACTGACCTTTGAACTGATTGTTTACTAATCTTAGTGGGATTTACACATTATCTTTCTAATAGTGATACGGTTTTTGCCTCAGAATTTTCTTTTTACTTCGAAGGAGGAGAGTTCCACTCTTAAGGCAATCGATTTTGGGCTTTCTGATTATGTAAAACCAGGTCTGAACTCTGAACTATTGTTTTTATCCAACTTTTTATTTGAAGGTAGAGACAATAGTGGAATTCTAACTATTTGGTTCTTTTTGCAGATGAGAGATTGAATGACATTGTAGGAAGTGCTTATTATGTTGCTCCTGAGGTTTTACATAGATCATACGGAACTGAGGCAGACATGTGGAGTATTGGTGTAATTGCTTATATTCTCTTGTGTGGAAGTCGGCCATTTTGGGCCCGAACAGAATCTGGTATTTTTCGAGCTGTTCTAAAGGCGGATCCAAACTTTGATGAAGCCCCATGGCCTAGTTTATCTACTGATGCAATTGATTTTGTGAAGAGACTGTTGAACAAGGACTACCGCAAGAGATTGACTGCTGCTCAGGCCCTGTGTATGTCTGTTAAACTCTATTCGATCTCTCATCAACTTCTTGGCACCATTCCAAGGGTCTTTCTTTCAAGCTTAATGTTATAAGGACAATTTTTATACCATTTGTTTGTTTTATTTTGTAAAACTCAAACGAAAGTTCTTGCATGTAGGCCATCCATGGTTAGCTGATCAACAAGATATCAAGGTGCCATTGGATACAATTACTTACAAGCTTGTCAGAGCTTATATTTGCTCATCTTCACTGCGTAAATCGGCATTGGGCGTAAGTATTATCATACTGTTTATTTCACTCCCTTCAATCTAATCATGGAGTACTATGATTTATGATTCTGAGTGGTTGGTTTTTACCGTTTTACCGTGTTTGTACATTTGTTGTTGTTCTGTTTTTCCTCTTCTTAAGATGCCAACTCCTTGCAACTGATTGGTTTGGCACATCAATTTTCCACAGGCTCTTGCAAAGTCATTAAGTGCTGCTCAACTAGGTTACCTTCAGAAACAATTTACGCTGTTAGGGCCGAACAAAAACGGGTTCATTTCCATGCAAAACTTCAAGACGGTTGGATCTTTTCCTGATATCGTATACAACGATAAGACTTCCAAGAACATATAGTAATGGGATTAAAATTTTGCAGGCTTTAATAAAAAATTCAACAGATGCAACAAAGGATTCAAGAGTTCTAGATTACGCCAACGTGGTAAAAGTTCTCTGCCTTTCTTTCAATGCAAATATATCCTTGAAAAGAAAGAAGTATGGTAAAGGGGTTGATTAT
The DNA here is from genome assembly GCA_033996785.1 of Trichosanthes truncata. NCBI lineage: Eukaryota > Viridiplantae > Streptophyta > Magnoliopsida > Cucurbitales > Cucurbitaceae > Trichosanthes > Trichosanthes truncata. The sequence continues at coordinate 29,557,315 of JAWPNB010000003.1, read as the reverse complement.
CATTATGCACTTGTATGCCTCTGGCAGGTTAGTTCCATTCAGTACAGAAAATTAGATTTTGAAGAATTCTGTGCAGCTGCCATAAGTATATATCAACTAGAGGGAATGGAGAACTGGGAGCAACATGCCCGGCATGCCTACGATCTTTTTGATAAGAATGGGAACCGACCAATAATGATCGAGGAACTTGCCTCGGTATGCTCTCTCTCTCCCCTCTGTATATTATGCGGCATGCTTGTGATTAGAGTGCCATGTTTTCTGATGTAAGTTACCTTGTCCTCTCCCAGGAACTTGGTCTTAGTCCATCGGTACCGGTTCATGTGGTTCTCCAGGACTGGATCAGACACTCAGACGGGAAGCTTAGCTTCCTTGGATTTGTCAGGCTTTTGCACGGTGTCTCTTCTCGCTCATTTCAAAAGGCATAAGACGAACCCAGATAAACAAACTCAATTTTCTCTTCTCAACTTCCTTGACCAAAACCGTACGTTGAAGGAATTTTATATCGTGCCGAACTTGATCCTGCAGTAGTCAACAACCATAATAATATCCCTCCTGCTCAGAAGGAATGGGGCTGCAAGATAAATCTGAAAGAAGTGGTTGCCTATGAAAGCTTGTTGGTGCATGTTGTGATGTGGTGTAACTTGTTCTAGTTATGCAAGTTGTTTCTTACATTTTGCCAGTGATTGGTGGGGTTGAAATTTAGAGGATTGTACAGTGGAAGAATAGAGGAAGATAATGTACCCAGGATTAGCCAAGTGCTTGAAACTTCAGAGTTAAGAAGAAGGTGAGATTATTTGTGGCCCTTTGGCTTTAACCACTTTTGTACCTCCCCCTCATCATGTTAAAATTTTAGCTCAAGTTGACCATCCATAGATAAATATACTGAGTTTCATTATAAAATATGAAGTTAAAAACGTCCATTGTTAATTTACTCTCAACCATAGTCATAGAAATATATTGCACAAATTATGACTTAAGAAGCCTTGCTGTGGCTGAACAGATATTAGGTCTCAAATAGGATCAAATTGGAACTCCTAGAGCTTGCTATCTTAGAAAGCTTAGAGCTCCTTTTGCAAGCAGGTTATATTTGAAATTCAATGTCCACCTCTGCTAACTTATGTATTTATAATGCTTGCTCAAGACTTTCATAGATGGCTCAATAAGCCTCCACGTTTGGAGACATGCCCAAATAAGGTTATGAGATCATAACTTATGAAATGAATTTAACTCATTTTCATATAGGATAAGTAAATGAGTAGTTTCTTTAAGTGTTAATTTTGAGACTTGAAGAATGGGGCCACTACATCACTAGTTTGAGAGAGACTTAGTTTATGGTTAGATCATAATTGGATTGTTCATTGGAGGATCAATAGTACTTTAGATATAAGATGTACTTGCATGGATAAAATGAACTTTTGACCTTATTGTAATTACGAACAACTCATGAAGGGTTGACTTGCAAATAATGATTATATCTATGGACATAGTTTGTTTTACTTTGCACAAAAGTGCAATTTTGGGTTTATAGTGGAGTAGCCTTGAGTTAATGAATGAAAATTTATTAATTAATGAGTTTAATTAATTAATTTTTTATTATCAAAGTTTATAATCTATAGATTCATATGACCCCCTTGCTAGCTCACCCAAATCATTTATGGATCAATAATGTTGAAAAAAAAATAAAAAATTGAAATGTTCAAACTCATATTTTGATGTTTTGGTTATATTAAGTATCAAAGGGAATAATATATTTTACGTTAATAATTAGATACACTAAATAAAAGAAAAAATTACATATTTTATTAATATATTATATATATTAATAAAATATTAATTTAAGAATTTGAGTAGGACTCAAATAATTAATATTTTAATATATAAGATATATTAAAAAAAAGATTAGAAATTTGAGTGTGATTCAAATTGTGCCTTCATAGTCTCCATAAATAAAACCCTTGGGCGAAGCCCTAATAAAATGAATTCTTCTCAATTCGAAAAAAAAAGAAAGTCTCTCTAGAATTCCCTTCTCCAAAGAAATAAGGTCTTCCTAGTTTCTTAGTTCTTTTAAGGAGGCGCCCACCAACCTTGATCCTATGATTGAGTCATAGCAAGGAAGATACATTGGATCCACATGCATGTGAATTGAAGAAGAACTAGTTCTTTAAGTATATGGTAATTTTATTGTTTAATTCTAAATAAAAATTCAATGTTAGATCCAAAATTAATTTCTAAATTGTTTAGAAATGATTAATATAGGATCTAAAATAATGGATCACAATCTCAAAGGATTAACATGTAAGTTCATAAAATCTCCTTGCTAGCTTGCAAAGACATTAATGAATTAATTATGTTGAAAGAAAAATAAAATTTGAAATGTTCAATGAAATGCCCAACATTTTCGGGCTTGATTAACTCTTTCTTTTTAAGTTAATTTTTGGAATAAAATCTTGGGTTTTTTTTTTGGGTTATTGAGTTATTGTGTATGGTTTGGGGTTAAATGGAAGTTTGGAGAGTTTGAAAAGGCACAAAGGCCAGGAAATGGTAGGTATGATGGCATTTTTGGAATTAAAAAAAAAAAATTAAAAAGAAAAAAAATTCTTTTCTCTCTCCCACTCTCCTTTCTCCCCGAACTTTCTTTTTCTTCTTTTTTCTTGTCGACAACCCCCACTGGCCACCGACTGCTGATCGCGCGCTGCCAGAGCAGCCACAACGCCGAACGCCAGCCGTCGATCTGTCCCTCTCCATGCACTGTCAACCGCATGTCGAAGCCTCGAACCGCTGTGAGCCAACCCCAAATCGCCACACCAACACTTGATCCAGGTCCGCTGCAACCCCGAATCGCCGCTCGCAGGATTGTGGAGGCCTGAACTGTCGCTGGTCGTGTGTCGTAGTCACCGTGCACGGTGGCCTGCAATTGTTGGGCTGATTTGAGCGCCATTTGGGTTCGTTTTGGGACGTTTTGGAGTGGGGTGTTTGGATCAGACGACCCTAGTATGATACCCACGTGTTTGCAACAGATTAGAGTATTTTCCAGCGAGCTACATAAACGTTTTTGAGTGGTTTCAGCACTGTATAATAGTGTTAAATCCTCGATTTGGCGTGGGTAAGTGTTCCGACATGGATACAAGGTGGATTTTGACTGTTAAAGTTGGTTCTAGTTATTATTTTGGTGATTTAAAGTTTACCCATTGATTGTCGGACTCAATTTTAGGATACCCATTGCGATTGGAGGGCGAATTGTCGAATTTGGATTAATTCAATACCAATCGTAGTAAGTGGTGGCACTATTTTGGCTTAAGTTTTATGTGGGTATTGTGTTTTCCAACCCCATTGGGGTTAAACTTTAGTTGGCATTAAATTGGTCAATGTATTAGGACTTTTCATTGAGTTTAGGGACTGATTTGGTGTTTTAAGCTTACCCACATATTTTTGGAATTAATTGAAGGTTACCTATTGTATGGTGAGACCGGTCATTTGAATTGGATTGTTTTAATACAAAAATCAAAACCTATTTTACTGTAGGGTGAGTTTGAAAGGCGAGATTTTTCACAACCCTATCAAATTGAACCCAATTTAATTATTGAAAAATTTATGGGTGATTTTAGCTTCATGCCATGGTTTAATGTTGGTTGTTGCTTTAAATTGCTAGGTGGTGCTAAGGGTTTAAAAAGATTTTCAGTCTTGCTTGGAGTATTATTTAATTTCGCCTTTGAGGTAAGTAGTCATTTGGATTAAGCCCCTTTAAGTTATTATTTGATTTGGCTTATGTTTGAAATTTGGTGAATTATGAAAGCATGCTTGAATTTGTGTTTATGAAGCATGTGATGGTTAGTGGACCTATGCGGAAGTTGTTTTGAGCTAAAAGTGGCATAAGTATGTGGCTATAATGGAAATAGGGGCTTAAAGTTTTGAGTTAATTGTGGTTAGCATGTGTAGCACCTTAAGAGATTGCCTAAGTTTGTAATTGGATAAGTTTGGTTTATGTTTGTGGAGAATGGTGAATAAGCATGAGTGTTTAAATATATGTATGTGGGACATGGAGTGGTTGGCTGAATTGATCTGAGATTTACCGTGAAGAGCTTAAAGTTGCCTATATACGTGGCTATTCTTGTTAAGGGATTCAAAGTGGAAAACTAATGGTTGGTATATGTGATTCGTGTGTAGAACCTTGGATGAGTTTGTACCCGAGGTTTATGATTGGTATTTGTGATTCGTGTGTAGAACCTTGGATGAGTTTATGTCTGAGGTTCATGAATGATGTTTATGATTGGAGGACATGATCCGAGTAGTTGTTGATTGTAATTATAAGACAAGTCTATCTGATCTTGTGTGTTGTTGATTGTTATGGTGATATGGCTTCGAGAACCATGTTAGAGTTAGGGTATGACTTAGGACTTTTAGGCTAGTGACATCTACTGCCCAACTTGGAGCATGCTTGCCTAGGATGATTATATGATGTGATAGCTAGTGAGTTGTGTACCCTGTTTTGTGAAGCATGGAGGATGTGTCCTTCATTGTAGAGACTAGTTAGTGGGATGTGTACCCTGATGTGTGATGACATGGAGGATGTGTCCTTCATTGTAGAGATTAGCTAGTGAGTTGTGTACCCTAATATGTGATGGCATGGAGGGTGTGTCCTTCATCACAGGTGTTAGCAGTGTGGCTTGAGGGTTGCGAACCTTCTTACTGTCTGCTAGCTGTGGGGATGAAGCCCCACTGATCGGTAGGTGCTAGCCAGTGTGGCTTGAGGGTTGCGAACCTTCTTGTTGCATGCTAGTTGTAAGGATGAAGCTCCGTGGATAGGAAGCATGGCTCTATGTTATAACAATGAGGCAATATCGTAAGTGGGGGTGGGTTAGGTGGTCACTTAGCCAAGCGAGTGTAGAACTTGAAGGAGATTAGGGAAAGTTGTGGTTTGTAGTTTGCGTGTTGTTGTTTATGGTTTGCGTGTTGTGCTTTGTTGGTTAGCTTTTGCAGTGGTGTTGTGAACCTTTGGATTAAGTGGGCTACTTACTAAGTATTTTTATACTCACCTTATGCTACACTGTTTTTTTCTTTTCAGGTGATCAGTGACTCAAGAGGTGTGTGGTAGAGGCATTGGCTTGACAGAACTTGGAGATATAGTTGTTCCCTATTTCCTAGGATAGAAGAGTTGTCCAGTTTCATGTTGTTTCCTTTTCCTCGTGTTTCAATTGTGTTCTTGGTTACTTTTAAACTTTGTTGAATTTTGCCTTTAATTTGAAATGTTTCGCAATTTTATTTTTGTTTTGAATCGGGATCCCAAAATAAAGTAAATTTTTGTGAAATGTTCTGCTGGTCTTGCTCGAAAGGTGTTTTAAAACCTTCCTGGTTCGTAGTTAAGAGCGTGTTGAGTAAGTTTTAAGTAATGATCCAGGTTGGGTCGTTACATTCAAAATCATATTTGATGTATTTGATACATTAAATATTAAAAGGAATAAGGTATCAATATATTAGAATATATATAAGGGGATTTGAATGATTTATAGATACATTGAAAGGATATACATACATACATACATATATATAAGGAAATATTGAATCAATTGAAAGTATTAAGGTTAAATTACAAGCTTAATTTCTAAACTTTCAGGTTTGTGTCTATTTGGTCTCTGAACTTTAAAAAGTGTCTAATTGGTCCCTGAACTTTTATATTTGTATCTATTTGGTCCAAGAACTTTAAAAAGTGTTTAATATGTCTTTAAACTTTCAATTTTGTGTCCAATAGGTCCATAAATTTTTAATTTTGTGTCTAATAGGTCGATAATGTTTTTTAATATTCACCGACATACTAGACACAATTGAAAGTTAAGAGTCCTATTAGACATAAAATTTTATTTTATATCTAATAGATCAGTTATTTTTAAAATTTCGAATATGTCAAGGACCTATTAGACACAAAATTGATTCACCGACATACTAGACACAAAATTGAAAGTTACGAGTCCTATTAGACATAAAATTTTATTTTATATCTAATAGGACAGTTATTTTTAAAATTTTGAATATGTCAAATACCTATTAGACATAAAATTGAAAGTTTAAAGACCTATTAGATATTTTTAAAGTTTAGAGATCTATTAGACACAAAATTAAAAGTTCAGGGACCAATTAGACACATTTTAAAGTTTAGAGACTAAATAGACACAAACCTGAAAGTTCAAGGACTAAACTTGTAATTTAACCAAATATTAAATATTAAAGAGAATAACATATTAATGCATTAGATACATTAAAGGAAAAAATATATATATATAAGAAAATTTGAATGAGATTCAAATAATGTATTTTAATATATAATGAGATTCAAATAATATATTTTAATATATAAGATATTAAAATATAAAATTTGATTTGATTGAGATTTTTCCTTGAGTCTTTATAAACAAGACCCTCTTCTAGGTTCCTAGTTTTGATTTATTTAAAGGAGGCCCCCACAAACTTTGATCCTTTGTTGGAGTCATAGCACGGAATGTCTAGTGAAAAATTCAATAATTGATTTTTAAATTGTTTAGAAATTAAAGTCTTTCATTGTAGAGTGATGGGTTCATTCCTATAAAAAAGCATTAGTGTTGATATGTAGAGATCATCTCCACTTTCATAAGCAACTTGATCGTGCTTGTCAGACACGTCAAATAAATTTATAGTCCACACCATATATATTTTGCAATACAGTGGTAGGGTCGATCCACAGGGAGGCCAAACTTTAGTTATTATTTTTCTTTATTAGGACCGTGTGACGGAATTGGGGGAGTTTGGTGTGATAACTGAAATAAGGGAAATTAAAATGCATAAAATAGAAATTAAAGGCGGGAAGTGAAGCAAACTTACTAATAACGCCAATTTAGGAGGTCATTGAGTCCAAACATGTAATTTCTATCTCGATTTCGTAATTAATTTCAATGTGCAATGTACATGTTTAACACCTAATCAATTCCAATGGAAAAGCCGCTGAAATTCTAATCCCTTATGAAATTAACCCAACTTTGCATCGAACTAACTCTAAATCGACTCTAAAGGCTGGGCACGATAGCGTTCCATACCCTCTATGACGATAACATTAAACTTAGGATCAATTAGGAAACTTTAACTAAATGGATAGCCAATTAATTAAAGAGCTAATTAGTCTTTTAAGGCACAATTAATTCACACGTGAGTATGAACCTAACTTTTATGCAATTTAATTGCCTAGATGCTACTAAAACGTGCAAGAGACCTAAACTAATCGTAAAGAATCTCAAGCTAGCGATGAATCGATAAAAGCATACATGATTTGTCAGATTCACATGCTAAATCAAGTATATAATGAAAGCAGGAAGAAAATTATGCTAAAACAGTGTACAATATGAACTTAATAACAAAACCTCAAGGAATTACATGGTGGAGTCCTGAATCGCTCCCAAAACGACATAATCGTCTACCCAAACAACGCTAAGTCTACTTCTGAGGCCATAATACAAGCCTCTAAATGAAACCTATCCTAAAGAACTATAAAAAAGGGTGAAATGTAGTGAGAAATCGAGTTTGAGGACTGTGGAGGTTGAGAGCTTCACCCTAATTCAGAAAAGAAGCTTTTATACAAATCGGCATAGCGTTGCGATGTTGTGGGTAGCGTTGCAACGCTATTCTATAGCACGCGCACTGTTTGGGACTTGCAATAGCGTTGTGACGCTGTGGGAAGTGCTGCGACGCTACTCCCTAGACAGCACTAGTCATTTTTGCTCTAACTATTCACTCGAGTGTCCGAATGGCCTCTGGTTTGGCTCGTTGGAACAATGATTCGATGTAGAATCTTCCGGAACCTTCCTTATGCTCAAAATATTCCTTGAACCCATTTTACTACAAAATAATCAATCCTTCTAAACTAACTTGATTTAGGCATAAAAATGTAGGACTATTTTGGTCCTATCATAATACCCTCAACCTAAACCTTGCTAGTCCTCGAGCAAGAAAATGAATAAAGCAAAGATAGGACTCAGTGGATGCATAACACGACTCGATCCTTAATGCTTGAGAAAGCTAAACGAATTGCAAAAAGGAAAAGCACTAAACACTGCACTGTCCACCCATGGGCAAACTTTAAAAACATTCTAAAATTTTCTTGAGTGTGTGTGCATCTAGCGTATTGAGCATGTTTCCTACAAGCGTGGAGTAGGTTTATAAGAACCTCAGATCCGCCTTCTCTCTACACTGGCCTAAGGATTAATAAACAAGCATAAAACAATCATACATGTAATGGTTTGGTTAGGGCCTTCAAAAATTTTTTGGAGCTCCTTAAACTTTCTTTTCTTTCTATCTATACTTTTAGAGAGAGTCTTTCAGTTGTCTATACCTTCGTTCCAACGTACCAACACTTTGCAGTGAAAGCAACTATTACGAGCATAGGCCACTGTCAAAACTACTTTCATGTACTCACTTCCTTAACAAGCCTTTCATGCAAAAGAGACCACAGGTGTCATGACCGCACCTGATTACTCAACTTATCAAGGAAGGAGGAGTACCTCTCTTTTATTTTTTTCAAGCTCAAATTTTTCTTCCTTTTTTTTTTTTCATTTCTTTTTTATGCTAGGCTCATGTTCTTTTCTTCTTCCTAGGCAACTCATTATAAGCAATCATGCAAAAACCACTTGCAAACTAGCTAAGGCCTATTGAGGTGACAACGAACATCTAGCTCCTATAAAGCTATTCCAGGCCTTCAAAAACATCCAAGAAAGGCTAACACGTGCTCAAAGTTTTCAAGAAAAGCAAGAATTATTTTTTAAAAATGCTCAAATTAGAACAACATGTTTAACTCTTCCTATAGAAAACAATCATTTAGCTAAATAAGAAAATCATAGGATGTCATAATCGTGAAACATGCAACCACATCATCCATCAATCAAGACTCAAAATTTTCAATAAAAGCTCAAAGACCAATCAACAAATCAAGAATGACATGCTTAGCAAAATCAATCACAAGTCCGAACATAAGTGCTCAATGACTCCACAATCAAAGCACACTTTGCAAACCTAAAGAAAAAGAATCCAAACATCGATGCTCACAGACTCAAATGATTCATGCTAAACAATTAAACTTCCAAAGCTCAATCATCAACAACATCAAATAAACTAAAATCCACCCCCACCTAAATGATGCATTGTCCACAATGTATCCAAAACATATCCACAGAGATATATAAAAAGGGAAAAATGAGTACTTCCCTTGCATTCCAAAGCTCGTAGGGTGGGTGGTGGGCACTTGAAACTTCCAATCCAAAATGATCTACTTTTCGGCATCAAAGTTCAACTCTAAACCTGTAAAATTCAGCCAACCTACTCAACAACTAAAGGAAACAACTAAAACTGAAAAGGAAGAAAATAAGTAAAATTTGAAGCCTAGCTGCCTCCAAGAAGCGCAAATTTTTAATGTCAATAGACGACGGAGTCTTTTCTCTCATCCTCCTGGGTCCCATTTTCTCATAACTGCTACTCTCCTCTTGGATTTCCTCTTCCTATGCACATCCTATAGAATAAAAGCTTGCATCTCGCACAAGGAGAGCATTAGGTTAACATCACCAAAATCTTTAAAGACATAGAACTTGAACTTTTCATCCTCAAATTCAACAAAAAGAATGCCCCCGTCAACAACAATCTTCGTTTTAGCAGTTTTCATAAAAGGCCTAACTAATAATAAAAATGCAGATGAATGCCTAGGCCTATTTTCTATATCAAGCACGAAGAAATCAGCTGAGGATATTAGATTATCTACCTTAACAAGCACATTTTCTACTATTCCCTTAGGGTGCACAAAAGAATGATCAGCTAGCATTATCACTACAAACGTGCCATGCAAGTCATTTAGTTTCAATTCTTTGAAAATAAGAGAGGCAGTACATTAACTGAAGCTCCTAGATCTAACATGGCATTCTCTTTTTTCAGGTGCCCTATAGTGCAAGGTAAAGTAAACATACCAGGATCCTCACACTTTTCTGGCATTGGCTGAAACGTTCATTGATTCTTTTTGAGAAGTTTTCAACTTTCCTTTCTTCGTACACCAGTTCTCTAGAAATTTGGTGAACTTCGGGACTTGTTTCAAGACATCCAACAAGGGGATGATCACTTCAACCTTCTTAAACACCTCCAGGATCTCATTCTCCTTCTCCTCTTCAGTGATCTTCTTTGGTTTCTCTAATCTGCTTGGAAAAGAAGCTTTAAAAATATCAAAATGTAAATCAAATGGAGGGTCAAACCTGGTCCCGTTAGATGGTGGAGGGGTGGGAAGATCTTATTTCTTCTCTTGTTTTGGTATTTCTTCAATTCTCGTTTCCTTTTCTTTTTCTCTCAAAGATTGGTTTTTGGCTTCTTCTCGCTTTGCCCTTGTAGCGACTTTAGTAGAAGCTCACTGAATTGCTTGCTCTTCTCTATATTTGGATCCATCATCGATCCCATATGCAAATTTTCTCGGGAAAGGAGGTTTAAGGACATATGAATTTAAATTTAATGGAGGATAAAAAATTACCCCTTTTTGGCGTGATGGAGATCTCCTAACTTCTTCTCGAATTATAGGAGCTGTCCTGTCTTCTTGAGAAGGAGTCTCTATAAGTGGGGTTCTAGAAGGGATTTCCTTGCCACTCTGCAAGGTAATTGTACTGAAACTCGTACACGGGCTCGCCTTAGCTTTCATCTCTTCGACCAACATCTTTAATATAGGCCCATCTGCATCATTGTGTCCTCCACATCCTTGAGCCTTGCAAACATGGCTTGGGTCGACTGAGTGGTGCTCTGTTTTAGCTTAACAACATCAGTAGCTAAGGTTTTCATAATATCAATAATGAATGTACTTGAATCTGAACTCGATCCCTGTGGTCCAATGCATCCTCCTTTGCATTCGCCGGCTTGATCTTCTGAATTTGAGTGCTAACATTGACAACTTTCTCTTCAACCAATTTCTACACAAGAGAAGTAAGGTTAGATATTTGATATTTTAATTCGCTAACCTCTTTCTCAACTCTTGTTGTGCCTCCGAATTGGCAGGTGTTCTTTTCCATGTTAGAGATGATTTCCCTTGCTTCAACAACTGTCTTATCTACCAATGATGTTCCACTTGCTGCATCAATCAAACTCCTATCTCTTGGAAGAAGATCTTAATAAAAAAACTTAATGAGCAGGTTGTCAGGAATCTGGTGATTGGAGAGACTTGCATGCAAACGCTCGTAGCGCTCTCAATAGTAGTGTAATGGCTCCTCATCTCCTTGTGTGATGTCATTGATTTCCCTCCTGATGCTCATAGCTTTTGAAATTGGGAAGTACCTCTCCAGAAATAGTCTCTTCATCTCGTTCCATGTCGTGATGGAACCTAAAGGAAGGTAATGCAACCAATCTCTGGCTTGGTCCTTTAAACTGAAAGGGAATGCCCTTAAATTGATCTTCTCCTCAGTTAAACTCGCGGGTTTCATCACTGAGAAGACTGTATGGAAGTTCTTTAGGTGCTTGAAAGGATCATCACCTGCATCACCATTAAAAATAGGTAATATGTGAATCAAACCAAATTTAAGCTCGAAGTCACCTGAAGTTTCTGGGTAAACTATACAAAGGGGTTGTTGATTGAGATATGCAGTGGAAAAGTCTTTTAAAGTGCGCTCGACCATGATTTCCTTCTTTTAAGCTCTACCAAGGCCGTGAAAAGATTTTTCTTCTTAGCCCACCTTCACTCTCCTTTTTCTTTCTATTCCTAAAAATCAAATAAAAGTGCAAAGAAAAAGTGAGGGGATTAAAAGTCCTAAAAAAGAAAGAAAATGACCAAAAGTTGCCTCCCCGGCAATGACGCCAATTTGATCGTGCTTGTCAGACACGTCAAATAAATTTATAGTCCACACCACATATATTTTACAATACAGTAGCAGAGTCGATCCATATGGAGGCCAAACTTTAGTTATTATCTTTCTTTATTAGGACTGTGTGACAGAATTGTGGGGGGGGGGGGGGGGTTGGTGTGATAACAAAAATAATAGAAATTAAAATGTATAAAATAGAAATTAAAGGCGGGAAGTAAATCAAACTAACTAATAACGCCAATTTAGGAGGTCATCGAGCCCAAACATATAATTTCTATCCCGGGTTCGTAATTAATTTCAATGTGCAATGTACACGTTAACACCTAATCAATTCCAACGGAAAAGCTGTCGAAATTCTAATCCCTTATGAAATTAGCCCAACCTAGCATCGAACTAACTCTAAATCAACTCTAAGGGCTGGAAACAATAGTGTTCCATACCCCCTAAGACGATAACATGAAGCTTGGGATCGATTAGGGAACTTTAACTAAATGGATAGCCAATTAATTAAAGAGATAATTAGTCTTCTAAGGCACAATTAATTCACACGTGAGTATAAACCCAACTTTGTTGCAATTTAATTGCCTAGATGCTACTAAAACGTGCTAGAGACCTAAACTAATCGAAAAGAATCTCAAGCTAGCGATGAATCGATAAGAACATACATGATTTGTCAAATCCACATGCTAAATCAATTATATAATGAAAGCAAGAAGAAAATTATGCTCAAACAATGTACGATATGAAATTAATAACAAAACCTCATGAAATTACATGGTAGAGTCTTGAATTGCTCCTGAAACGACGTAATCGTCTACTCGAATAACGCTAAGTCTACTTTTGAGGCCATAATACAAGCCTCTAAATGAAACCTAGCCTAAAGAACTGTAAAAGAGGGTGAAGGGGCTGTGGAGGCCAAGAGCTTTTCCTTAATTCGAAAAAGAAGCTTTTATACAAATCGGGACAGCGTTGCGACATTGTGGCAGCATTGCAATGTTGTTATGTAGCATGCGCACTGTTTGGGACTTGCAATAGCATTGCGACGCTGTGGGAAGTGCTGCGACGCTACTCCCTAGACAACAATGGTCATTTTTGCTCTAACTATTCACTCGGGTGTCTGAATGACCTCTGGTTTGGCTCGTTGGAACAATGATTCGATGTAGAATCTTTTGAAATTTTCCTTATGCTTAAAATATGCCTTGAACTCATTTTCCTACAAAATAATCAATTAAATACATAAAAACCTCTAAACTAACATGTTTAGACATAAAAATGTAGGACTATTTTGGTCCTATCATAGCTCAAGTTAAGCAAGTGGCACATCCAGGTTGCAGGGGATGGTGGTAAGAGTGTGCAAGTGGTGTAGCCTAAGTGACTAAAAGCAGAATTCTCTCCAAGAATCAATCAAGTTTTTATTATGAATGAAAAGTTATGGACACAAGAGAGGGATTCTTTATTTATAGAGAATTAAATGCAAACTAAAATCCAAAAAGGAAACTAAAAAAGATTAATCAAATATTTTACCAAGATTAATATGAATTTACCCCTTTGAAAAATCTTCCGATTTTGGCCCTTTCTAAGAAACTTTGAGAGAATTTTCATTTGGTAAGAGCTCTCTAATTGATAACTCCTCCATCATTGCTTGAATATGAATATTATCTTGCAAGCAGAACGTGTCAGATCCATTAGAAAGATTGTTTAGTGCAAGATCTAGGAAAAACTAGGTTGAAGAATGGTACGATAGAATCCCTCATGAAGCTTCTACCATGGAGCTTCAAATACATATTGGCTCTAAAATCGTTTTTTTATGAGAATTAAATCATCCTCAATTGTACTAATTCCACCATTGGCTTTAGTTTTGAGAATATTAATCAATCATTCAACACCTCCAAATCGGTCCAAAAACCCATAATTCTTCTCTCTCACCATGTTCATTAGAGTCAACATTAAAAAATGCAACCTATCATCCTCATTCAACTACGCATAAACAGCAACATACGAAAGCAAGCGCAGGAGGTTGCAGAACTTAGAACCGACTTTCCTCAATAGAGAAATAAGAACTCTAGTGAAATACATGGTCTCAAAGGTCATCTGCCACTGCCATGTGTAAGTTTTCACCATAGTCGAGCATCCTTCACAATCAACTTCAACTATCTCATCATTTTTTTGTACCTCTCAATGCCATGGATGCAATTAGAGAAGGTTCAACTATGAAAACAATGGATGAAGAAACATAAACTAAAAAGTTAAAACGAAATTCAAATATGTAAATACATAAAGGCATGATTTTAGGAGATTTGAAAAAATAGAAGAAAATATTGGCCAAATCAATGAAAAAATAGATTTAGATTTATGAATTGGAAAGATAAAAGTCTAAACGTTTAAAAAAAAAAATACATATTAGGGTTTAAGAATTGAAAATGTAAAAAATTAACAGTTTTCAATTAGTATCCTAAGATTAAGGAACATAATTGAAAAAAATCTGAAAGAATTCAAATATGAAAAATGCAAATATAAGAGATATGGAATGGATAATTGGAAAGAAGTTTATTCATCCTGGATTTATGTTTGGCTATATTTCATTATTTTATTTGATGTATTTGTGGCTATTCATTCCAATTTCCCTTTTAAATCAAATGTTCGAAATAAAATCCCAAACTGCAAGCCCATTGTAGTACCACTTAGAATACTAGAACTTATAGAGAAAACACCTACTCTCTCAGCGACCAAACATCCAATGTGGGAAAATTGCAAGTTGCAATTTCCTCTTCTCTCCTTTTGCCACGCCACCACCAATCCATCTATTTATTTTTTTGGGAAAAAATAAAATTTGACTCTAAACTTGTGAGGTTGTATCAATATAGACCCTAAACTTTCGATTTCATCAAATTGGACCCTAAACTTAAATAAATGTTTCAATTTTTACCTACGGTTTAAATTGTGCTAATTTGCACACTAATTTTAATAAAAAAAAAATAGTGTAAAAATCTTCATAAACTCATTCATTACAATAAAATAAAATTTTGCACAAAAATAAGTTTGACCAATGTACAAACGAACCATTTCAATAAAAAAAATATTTAGCTCTAATATCGTTTTTCTCTAAAATTTTATCAATTTCATATCGTACATATGTTTTATAATTCATTGAACGCATAAGAAAAAACTTCTTTTAACGATATTTGGAGTGAGAACTTATTAGAGGGTTAAAATTGCAACACCTTTAAAGTTTGAGGTTATCATTGCAACAGTTATCTAAGTTTGAGGTGCAATTTGATAAAATTGAAAGTTTAGGGTTAAAATTGATATGAGTTGACAAATTTAGGGGTTAAAAGTGATTATTTTCCTTTTTTTTTTCTTTTTTGTATATTTATTTATGATGTTTCTATCTATGTTTGTGTGTGTTTTTATTTAATATTATCATTTCTCTCCATATTTTTCTTCATTTTTAAATTTACAATTAGTTTTTTCTCTTTTTCTTTTTATAAATTCAGTTAGTTTTTCTTCAACTCTAACCTTCTTTATTTCAATTTTCAATTTTTTTAATCAATATATTTTAATTTCGTTATTAATAATTATATAATTTATTATACAAACGAATAACTTTAAATTATTTTATAACATTATTGCTTCTCATCCTTCATGGGCATAATCACTCTCTATTTTAAATTTATTATTTAATTATCTCTTTATTAAATAATATCAAATTGTTCAAGATTTATTAAGTTATTATTAGGTTAAAATACCATTTTGGTCCCTGTACTTTGAGTTTCATTCCATTTTGGTCCATGCACTTTTAAATGTCCAAATTTAGTCCCTATACTTTCAATAAATTAGCTTAAAATTGGTCCCTACTATTAGTTTATTGTTAACTTTTCTTTAAAAAAAATTAGTCTCTATTAACCTTTCTTCTATAAATTTTTAAAATATGTTCATATTGAGTCTTTTCTGGAGTGAAAATTATTATTTTATCAATTTCGATAAAAAGTAACTTCAAAATAGCAATAGGGACCCAATTAAACTTTATTAAAAGTACATGAACTAAATTTGGACATTTGAAAGTACATGGACCAAAATGGTATTTTAACCTTATTATTATTATTATTATTATTAAATGATATATTGGTTTACACTAAAAATCTTGTTGAATGAGAAATTTTGACTAGTCACAAATTATCATGTCATTATTTGTAAATTAATGAAAAATCACAAATTATTAAATTCGGGTTCAATTATAAATTAATATGTGTCCCAAATTTAATTTGAAGATAAAAGTTAGCAAATTCTAAATTATAAGATCACATGTCTTCATTATGACCATTTGATCAAATAATTAAATTTAGTTTGGTCAAATTAAATCATGCTATTTGGGTCAAGCTTGAACAAAGTCCAAATTCAAAAAGTTAGGCCCAAGGGCCAACAAAATTCAAAGCAAATGGTTGGGTCTGAAGCCAACAAAGCCCAAATCCAAATGGTTAGGGCTAAAGGCAACAAAGTCTAATCCAAATGGTTAGGCCCAAAGGCCATTAAATCTGAAGCTCACATACCATGGAAAGCTCCATAAATAGGAGAGCTCTTCTTCATTTGAAGGGTTCAAAAGTTGAAAATCTCAAAAAGAGAACTTGAAGAGAATTTAGAAACAAAAAGATTAAAGACTCCCTAAGCTCTTGAAGATTTAACACTCTTTGAACCAAAGCCTTGAAGACCAAAAGACTTTGAAGATCATAAATCTCTTTGAAAAACTGAAGACCTCAAGACAACAATTGACTATGCAAGAAGTTAAAGATCAATTTTAAGAACAAGTTGCAAAGCCCTCGAGATAAATTCACATTCGAGAACAAGCTGCAAAGCCCTTGAGACAAATTCACATTCAAGAACATGCTGCAAAGCCCTCAGAAATATTTACACTTGAGCGAGAGAAAGAATTAGATGATCAAACATTAGAGATTGTACTACATTCACACAAATCAATACAAACACAAATTCAACTACACGAATTAATTCATTTCTTTGTTGAAATCTCATGTGAACAAATTGGAACTCTTAGTGGGACCATGTCTACCTCTCATCTCAAAACACAAGTGAAGTGATGACGTTGAAAAAGACTTCTTTGATGATTATTGTCATGAGCAACTCATACACGAGTTCTGTTACCCATAGTATATCCAATGAACTGAGGCTGCAAGAAGATAAAACTTCTATTATTACGAGCGAAGTAATGACTCTGTTGGGTGCATCTATTGATGACAAGTTTCTTATTAGGTATAACCCCTTGTTTGATCTTAACTCTAACATAATGTCTATCATGATGACTAAAACAAGCACTATGGAAGAAAGAATGACAAAGATGCATGAGCAAATCAACATCTTGATGAAGAAAATTGAAGAAAGAGATTCTCAAATTGACTACTTAAAGAAAAAATTGAGAGTCAAGATTTTGGTGAATCAAGTCAGACTCTTGTTGTCAAAAGTCAAAACAAAGAGAAGATTATCATGCAGGAAGATCAATTACAACACTCCACTTTGATCGCTTCACTATCTATCAAACAACTTCAGGACATGATAATGAACTCCATTAGAGCTCAATATGGTGGGCCTACTCAAAGTTCTCTCTTGTATTCTAAACCATATACTAAGATAATTGATAATTTGAGGATGCCAACTAGATACCGACAACCAAAGTTTCAATAATTTGATGGAAAAGGCAACCCCAAGCAACACATTGCCCATTTCATTGAGACATGTGAAAATGCTAGTACATAAGGAGATCTATTGATCAAACAGTTTGTGTAAACGTTGAAGGAAAATGCTTTTGACTAGTACACTAATATGGAGCTCAAGTTAATAGACAACTAGGAACAACTTGAAAAGAAATTTCTAAATCGCTTCTACAATACAAGAAGAATCGTCAGTATGTTCGAGCTCACCAATACTAAACAACAAAAAGGCGAACTCATTGTTGACTACATAAATCATTGGAGAGCTATGAGTCTTGATTGCAAAGATCGCCTCACTGAGCTATCTGTTGTCGATCTGTACATTCAAGGCATGCACTGGGGACCTCTTTACATCCTCCAAGGTATAAAGTATCACACCTTTGAAGAACTAGCAACTTGTGCCCACAATATGGAGCTAGGTATCATTAGTTGAGGAGACAAAGACCTTCTAGTCCCTAACATGAAGGAAGAAGGAAAGAGTGTAGAGGCGACTCAAATAATCTATGGTTGTAAATATAACCCGTCTTGAGTTGTCTTCGAAACAAAAACATAATAAGTTTGAAAAGGGACAAGAAAATAAAAGGCGTCGCTTAACTTTGAAGGAAAGACAAAAAAATGTCTATCATTTTCCTGATTTTAGCATTCCTGACATGTTATAACAACTACTAGACACACGACTGATTGAACTTCTCAAGTGTAAGCAGTTGAAAGAGATCGAAAAAGTCGATGATCCCAACTATTCTAAGTATCATCGAGTTATTAGTCACTCGATGGAGAAATGTTTTGTCCTAAAAGAGCTAATTCTAAGATTAGCTAAAGAAGGAAAAATTGAGCTAGACCTCTTTGAAATAGCTTAATCAAATCATGTTGCAGTAACAACAAATATATGCAATGAAATACGCTCTAGTCCACTTCATGATTAAAGAGTGCGCCTAGTCCAATTTGAAACCTTGAAACCTTTGTCTATTTAGTTTCAACATGAAGTACAAATAAACAAACTTCAAGACATGGTAAAACCTATCGACAATAAAAATAAAGCTCAGGTTCTTGTGACTCATCTAAAGAAACAAAGGCAAAATTTAGCCCCAGATGAGTCTCACCAATATAGAAGGCATAAAGGAAAGAACAGACATCAAAGAAAGAAGGATTCAAGGAAACCTAAACTTGAGAGGAAGGGAAATAAAAAAATTTCTCAACCTTGACAACCGATGACCTTAAAAGAATTCTTCATAAAAAAATTTCCTCCACGTCAAGAAAGAAGAAGAAAATTCTGAAAGTTCATATTGCATCAATGTGGAAGAAGTTGATTCAAAAGAAGTCAAGCAAATGACTTCTATCTTTAATCGCATCAAGCCTTCAACTACTCGACTTTTAGTCTTCCGAAGGATGAGTATGATCACAATAAAAGAAGAAAACCAATGTCTAACTTCTATCTCCACTCGACCTTTAGCCTTCCAAGGCCTAAGTATCTTCACATCAAAGAAAAACCAACCTTCAACATCTGCTTTTCATTGCCTCAAAGTAACAAGTGATCAACATAAAAGAAAGATGAACACCTTGGAGGTGAAACTGTTCAATGAAGTGAACCATGACAGAAAGATTCATAGTCTTGTTTTTTCACGCATGAACAAGAAGTTTTCTATTCTCATAAATATATAACGTTCCTTAAAGGTAAAGAAAAATCTCATAATTTTAACAAATTCTGCAAATGAAGGACCTGATCAAGACCATGATAAAGATAAAGGCATCTAACATTTAAAAAGATCCTTATCGAAAGAGCCTAAATTGCATAATGCTCTTGGCTCGCACGAGCTTAAAAGGTGAGTAACTCAAAAAAACTCATTGAACTACGTTATGACTTGGTCTCTCTTATCTGAAAGGTACGTAGGCAACTGAAACCAAGTTTTAGTTCAGTCTCAAAAGAAAAAAAAATCATTAAACTACATTATGACTTGATCCCTTTCACTCAAAGGGTACGTAGGCAACTTAAAACAAATATTATGTTTAGTCTCCAAATAAAATAAAATAAAGAGGACCAAAACTATTAAAGTATGGCACTGAAGTTGTTCATCCCTGTAAAAGGCGACAACACAAATTGAAGGTGTTCATCCTTATTGAAAAGGGCGTTATAACTTGAAGTTATTTATCTTTAGCACGAGTGACATTACAAAAAATGTGCATCCCCAATGAGGGTAATGCCACAAATTGGAAGTTTTAGCCCTACTGAGGATGGTAACACAATACTTAATTGTGTTGAGGGTGATGAAGCAAATTGAAGATACACATTGAGAAGAGCGAGACGTTGCAAGTTGAACGTGCACACCTCTTAAGAGTAACATTGCAAGTCATGCACACACCACTATGAAAGTGATGCTACAAGTGGGATGCACATAAGAAGGCTTCTGTTACGTGATTTTAAGTGCAATACCACAAGTGTACGGGGTCAAGTTTTAATATAGTGATTGGGTATTAGAGTATCGTCATAGGATTGGTTTTCTAGTTCACTTAAGTACCATAAATACTATCAACCAATTTTATTTAGAGAATGAAATTGAATGATGAATAGGATCAAAACAAAACTATAACAGAAAATAAAAGATTGAGGCAATTCATGAAGAAAAATATCTTAGGGAGTTGACTTCACCTATTAGATCAACGATTCAACTAATCAAATAACCAAGATAGGTCATGCATACATTCCATAAGTCAAGAAGTCTTGAATCATAAATGACTCTAACAAGAACAAATAATTCTCTTGCACAACTATAAAACCGACATAACTAATGGTTTTTAATAATAAAGGCATTAAGCTTCTTCTTTTAACAACCTTTTAAAGGAGTCCTAATCATTGACAAGTTAGAATTACCTTTAGTCATGCAATTAAGTTCTAGTCTAAACCACTCCTAATCAAGCATGAATTTATACCAATAAATCAATTAATTTTTTGCCAAATATTAAAAGTATTAAGCACATAAAAGCATGAATGGAATTAAGACAATTAATCAAGGAATTCAATTAATCAAATTATAAGTTCTAATGGCTAAATATATCCCTAAGACAAAGGAATTTAGTCACTCACGTTCACTATTACAAGAACTAAATCCTTAAACAACTCCATAATAAAAACTACAAGATCAAATTAAAAAAAAAAAAAATACAAGATCAAGGGAAAGAAGAGTAAAACTATTGTGGCGTGTTGATCTCTCGTCCCTGATAAGCCTTAGATTAAGGCTTATTTAACTACCATTTATTTAAGATATTCTTGTTTTGTCTTAAGATCAATTGAAAATAATTGGAAGATTACTTAAATTTAAGGAAGAAATGAATATGTTTGCATTTGGGATAAATTTCTAAGTAAATTGATCTTGTTTTTAGGAATTGTGAGAATTGCAAAATCAAATTGCAGAATCAGATTTTGCAATTCTGGACAGCATGTAATATCAAGGGTTTATGAAGTTGAAAAGCCGAGCAACGAAACCCATTTTTGGAAAACTCAATTTCCGCACAAATTGGGGGAATTGGAGCGCGATTTTTGGCAAGATTCAACCCTAGGAAGATCTACAAAAGAGGGAGGATGAAGCTCGAGAGGGGTGGCGGATTTGGAGAGGTGAATTGAGAATCAATTTTCGTTTTTTTTCGAAGCTCTGTTTTTTTTCGAATTTTCTGTTCTTCTTCTTTGGCGAGCTAACAACTCCAGAAAATTTGAGTTTTCTTCAGTTTTGTATTATGGAGAGTTGCTTGAACAATCTCTATTCTTCAATTGATGTATTTTTGAATTAAGCTTGAGTTAATTTCAAGATAAGTTGGTGGGTTTCTTTCAAAAATGTTGCTCTATTTTCCTGCACTTTCTTAGTTCTTTTTGTTCACCAATGGTTACTGTTTTTTTTTTTTTATTTTATTTTCCTTCTTGAATGCCAAATAGTTGTGGGAGTTCCCCTTTTGTTCTCAGTTGAATTCAAGTGTGAATTAATTTGTGGGGTGTTAGCTCTTAAAATAAGAGCTATGATTGAGGTTTTAATGTGTTTATTCTTTGATATCTTATGCATTTTTACTATTTTAGCTTTTAGAAACCCCATGATTTGGTGCTTTCATGTATTAATTGCCACAAAGTAATTGAGAAGTACCTTTAGGTCATTCAAGTGCATTTCCTTGCTGAAAGATAGTATTTTTCTGACATTACAGGAGCTTTTGGTAGGATGAAAATGGCTAACTGTGGAAAGCTAAGCTTTGGAGTACTGGAGCTATACAAATGCTGAAGGATCAAGCTAGCTGGAGCATTTTCTGATAGCAGAGTACAGATTAGGCACGTGTGAGATATTTCATTAATTGAGCTGGACACTTTTTGCCACGTGAGCTGCTGAAAACCAATGAGAAGCTGCCAGACCTCATTGCACTGTCTATTCAGCCCTTATTTCAATAAGGAAGGGGTATAAAAGCTGTCTTTGCCGTCTAGGGTAGGAGAGAAGAACTTGGGAGAGACAATTTTGGGGAGATTTTCGAGAAAGGAGAAGAAGACCCACATTGGGAGTTGTTCCTCTTCTGGAAGGGAGTTGGAACCATCAAGAAAGAGCAATTGGAGCTTTCCCCATATGTTATTTCTTCCCTTTTTCTTTTCTATTGTAATGTTTTACATTGTAACTAGGGTTTTTAATTATGTTGGGAGCTGTAATCACTGTTTTATTGCTTTCTTTTATGCTTAGTATGAACTAATCACCCTTGGGGTGAGAATTAGGGGATATTATGTTGATTCAAGTTTAATGAAGGAGTAGTTTCTTGCAATTTCTTCACTCTTATGCTTTGTGTTTTACTATTTAGCTAAGATTTGTTTGGCTACCTCCTCTTAGCATTGTTTATTCCAACTTGGGAAAGGGAAGAGTAAACCGATTTCAAAGCATAACATTAGTTCTGATTAAGAGCTTGCTCTAAGGTGATTGAGGGGATTAGGGATAGTCACTCACCTAGTGTTTACAGCTAGGAGCTGATTTAGGGTGTTTAATGGGAATTAATCATTCATTTGCGAGAAAATCTGGGAAGATTCCGTGAGTTTAGCTGTTTTGGGTGTTGAAGCAAGTTTAGAGCTCCAGCATTAAGTTTGATGAAGCATAATTTCACCCCTAATTCAATCCCCTTTTTATTGCTTTAGTTTAAAACGTGTGTTACTGCCTCTACTGTCTTTTTAGCTCTTCAAGCATACTTTTAAGCATTTTGTTTACTTTATGTCATTTAAGTTTAGTTACGCAAATTTATATTGGTTACCTATCAACTCATTAAAATCAACCCAAGCATTGTTAATTTCAGTTAACTAATCCCTGAGGAGAACGATATAAAACATACTTATCACTTGCTGCATTAGGCTGTGTACACTTGCACATTAGGAGGGTTTTCATTTTGAAATTGCATACACTCTGCTAAGCAACGTGGGGTAATCCAGTTTCATTCGCAAGTTTCTTTTAGACTTCCTTCTTGATTTCATATTTATATTGATGCAATATTGTCCAATTTAATTTCTGCACTTTTCTTCAGTTTATCCAGTCCGATTCAAGAGTTTCTTGAATCGTTAAGATCAATTGTCCCTAAAAGTGGAGGAGATTGAATCGATTGGATTGGAAGGAGTTGTGTTGATTATTGAAAGAAATTATGTTATCAATTGATGTTATCCTCTGTTTTAGTCAATTTCAATTCTTCACCAATGTCAAGGGCAGAAGGAAGAATAATGAAAATTCATTTAGTTGCCTTTGATTCTTTGCTTTAATTCCCACTGAAAATCTTTGTTTTTGGAATTCCAGGTAGTTTTGCCGAGGAGATTAATAAGTTCTTGTTTTCATTTTTCAATTTCAGTTTTGCCTTAGTCAAGTTTTAAGTCTTTACTGGATTGTTTAAAGCCATTGATTTTTGTTCAATTGAGAATCTCTTGAATTCCTTGTGGTTTTATTGAGAATAGCACTATAATTATTTGTCTTAATTAATCAATTTACACATCTTCTAATATGAACTTTTCCTCAAAAATTAATTTTATTTTCTTTATTTTTAATATGAGCTAAAACTTCTTAGGGGGTTCAAGAATGTGAATTCCCTAAGAAGTAATTGTAGCCTAAATTCCAATGAAAACCAAGCCTACATTTCAATTGTTTGCTTGTGTTGATCAATTTTCCGTTGAGATCCTAGATTGATCAACTAGGGTAGCAACTCAAGCTTAGATCTAATACCGATGGGGTTAGTGATAAGCGGATTTCACACAAGTAATGGAAAAAAGAGCTTAGACATAAGCTAATCCTTACCCTAGACATAGGGATTAAGGACTCCAAGACCCATAAAATTGTTGAGCCAATTGATCTAAGATAGAGGGACTATAGACATATAAGTCTCTCACTTAGCCTCCTAAAATCCTAAATTCAAGGTGAATAGGAGATGCAATTTTGGTTTACAATTGAGTGTGGAGTAGGTTGGAATTGCAATTTTTGCTTGCAATTACAACTTAGGGCAATGACACTCTTGAGCCCCATCTTTATCCAAATTCCTTTTAAATTTTCAATTACTAAGTCTATTTAGTTTGTCATTTCTAGATTCTGCAATTCAATTCTGCAATTTTTCTTTTTCCAACACACCATCCCAACATTATTTTGCATTTTTAGTTTTCTAGTTGCAATTTTCCTTACACTTTGCTTTACAATAATTTTTGTTACATCGTTCCCTGTGGGATTCGATACTTGGTACTCACATACCATTTTATATTACTTCGATCGCGTGCGCTTGCGTGTTACAACCGATCAGTCCCCATTACGATCTCTACGAACTTGAGCTTGAAAATCTCTATTTCTTCCTTCGAAAGTCTCCTCCAACTCTCAATTGTATGTAGGTTTCAAAATTAGGGTTGAATTCTCCAAAGTCGACTTTCCAAAAATAGACCAAAAAAGATGAATTTATAGTGTTCTTTACCGCAGCGTCTCGACATTGCCTTTCCAAAATGCGTGGATTCAAAAATGGCAGGCGAGCATAGAGACACTATAGGCAGCGTCTCAACGCTTTAGAAAGAAATTGCAAGGTTGAGCACGCACGTGTTTTTATGACGGAAGCTCAACGTTCGTAGCATCTTGACGCTTTTGAAGGTGTTGAGACACACTCTGTGTGGTTTCTCTTGCTTGATTTGTTGTAGTTTGAGTGTCTCGACGCTTTGGCCTCAGGATTCTTAACTTGAATCACTTTTCTCTTCACTTTTTTTTGTGATGGAAGCTTAATATTAGTAGCTTCTCGACGCTTTTGCAGGAGTTGAGACACCCTCTATGTGGTTTCTCTTGCATGATTTGTTGTAGTTTGAGCGTCTCGACGCTTTGGCCTCAGGATTCTTGACTTGATCACTTTTTCTCTTCACTTGGTTGCTCAAATTGGTGTCAAATTAGTTCCTTTTTTACCATCATTCTTCTAGAATTTCGGTTTTGCTCTAGATGCTCAGAATTTACAAACTGTTAGGAATTACGCCCTAAAGCCTCGTAATTATTGATTTAATATTTAATAATTATTTGATTATTTTTATTAGCCATTTATAATATCCATTATATAAAAATCTTAGGTTATTAGTGTAATCTAGATCATGTTGAATAAATAACCTAAAGAGTCTATAGTATATGGATAAGGTTGGGTGTCTTATCCTAGTAACACTATTGATACGACCTAGTATGTAAGAATTACATGTGATTCGATCCAAATCGTTCATGTGGAGACATGTGAGTGGGGGTATCATATAAAATGAGTTTGCATAAGATTGGACCACGAAATATTCAATCTCTCTTTATAAGTTCGTTAATTGAGAAGATTAATATTTCAACAAGATGATCATATGTGCTCAATCTTAATGTTGAGTGAGTTATGAACTCTTGCTTGTGAGAATTTGTCCTTTAATCTGCATGGGTGAGAGTGACTTTTGTAGCCGATTCAATAAGCCTATCATTTTAGAGACTTGACCAAATAGGGAGCTAGGAAGATAAGTTTCACAAGATGAAATTCATTCTTTCTCATATAAGGTAAGTAGATGAGTAGTTCCCTTAAGTGTTGATTTCGAGACTTAAACAATGGGGCACCACTCTCTCACTGGCCCAAGAGGGACTTAGTTTATGAATGGATCATAAACAAATTGTTCATTAGAGGATCAGTGGTACTTAAGGTATAAGATGTAATTATAGAGGTAAAATAGACTTTTGACCCAGTTGTAATTACGAATAACTTGTGAATGATCAACTTGTAGGAAATAGTTATATCCATGGATACAACTTGTCCTGAAGTGCATAAGAGTACAACTCTGGGTCTATAGTGGAGTGACCTAGAGTTAATGAGACCTAGAGTTAATTAAACTCTTTAATTAATTAATTGTCCTACAGTGCATAAGAGTGCAACACGTTAATTAATTAATAAATAAATAACTTATTTCTAGGTTCCCTAGGTGCAAAATGAAGGGACACGGTTGTGGGCTACCTACTAGAATAGGATAAGTTTATCTTTTTGTTTATTTTCTTTTTATATTTAAAAAAAAAAACTTATTTCTCTCATTTTCCTTTTTATTATTAAAAATAAAATAAATAAATAAAAAACTTATTTCTATGAATTCTGAAATGACTAAGCAATTTCTGTCTAAGGCAGAATCCTGTCTAGGCTGAGGTATTTAAGTTGACCGTTTAGGGAACACCTCTACCTGGGGATCTACTTAGGAAATTGTTTAAGAGATTCAAAAATTCAAAAAGAAATAAGAAAATTAAAAAAAAATAAATTTTTAAGGCATGAACTCTTTTTCGAGCCGGTGTGAACTTTTTGACAATTTGGTTTGGAGTTCAGAAAAAAAGGGAGAGGGAAAAATCAAACGCCAATCCAAAGGAATTGCAATTGCAATGCAATTGCATTCACGAAAAATGAGGCAAGCCGAGGGACAAGAATGCAAATGGAATGCAATTGCAAAACCAAGCAAAACATCCAACATGCCAAGAAGATGATGATTCAGCCTCCAATGATTAGGGGAGTTGTTCTTTGCACCTAAAACTCTACTTCTTAAATCTTAATAGTTTAGATTGTGATGTTGTTGTCTTGAATTTTTGTGCTTGTCTTTGTCCCTTGCATTTTGTCATGAGGATTTGATTAATGTCCAAGTGGTTTGAAGCTCAGTGTCAGTTATGTTTAATCTCTGATTTTTGTATGTTTCCCAAATATGTCTCAAAGTTTAAAAATCCTCAATGATGTTATTTGGAATAGGCTCGGCTCATTAAACACTCCTCAGTTATTCACCCAACTTTATGACTTCTTTACTTCCCTTAGCACCCCACCACCCATTTACCTTAGCTTGTGTTTCTATAATTCTAGGGTTATTAAGTTTGTTAATATATATGGCCATCTCAACCACCCAAAAGCAAACTAGTCAATGAGGACATTGCCACATCTTAAGTTTGGGGGGATAGACATCTTGCATTACTTTTGTTGACCCCACATTGTTGTATATTCATTTTTTGCAATTCATGAAATGTTAACATGTTGTGAGTTGTTGTATGAAGGCTGCCAAGTTTTGTTTTTAAAAATTAAAAAAAATAAAAAAAGAAAGATACTCCTATTCCATGAATTAACCAAGTAACCAGGGAAAGTCATGACACCCATGATTGCCTCTGCATGAAAGGTTGATTCATGAAATGAGTAGGTTAAAACGGTTTCAAATAGTGATGTATGCTCGTAGTCAGCTACCTTCACCACAAAGTGTCGGTAAGTTGGAACGAAGGTACAATTGACTAAGGAACCCCCTCCAAAAAAAAAAATATACTTGAATAGCTTGGCAGTAAAAAGAAATAAGTTTGGGGGAGTTTTTCTTTTGTGTAGTCAAGTTGTTTCTCAAAAGATGACCTATGTAGGAAACAAGTAAGATGAAACTAGAAGAATAGGGATACAATTCTAGGGAAGTATGGGTGAAAAGTGCTAAGGTCAAGACTAAGGTGGGATTAAAGTTGGTTGTGATCAACATGTGTTATGAGCTTGAGATGTCTCCTGAGAGGATATTTGTTTTGTCAAGAATTTGGGTTAGTTGTTGAATTTCATACCTGAATAACTGTGATTTTGATAATTGCTTGAGGACAAGCAATAACTCATGTTTGGGGGTGTGATAATTCTCATTTATGAGGATTATTTAACCCTAAAACTAAGTTGTTCTTGCCATTTTTGCATGCTTTATTGATTACCGAGCAAGCTAAAAATAGCGTTTATGAGATAAATTCATGCAAACTTGTCGGAGTATGGAAAAAGAAGAATTAAGTTGAAAAGATGCAAGAAAGTTGGCTTGAGTTGAGTTTTTGTGCATATTTGAAGAAGTGAAGACATTGCAAATGGAAATGCAATTGCATTCCCTTGGGAAGGCAAGGTGAAGAACAAAGAAGAAGAATGCAATTGCAATGCATTTGCATTCTCTAGACTTATAAAGCAAGTGCAGAATTTTCGGAAAACCACCAAAACCCACGGGAATTGCTTGATTTATGGAGAATTTACAGCCAAATCTCGTGCTCAATCATTTACCCACGAATTAAGGAGCCCAAGATGGAAGAAGAAACCTCGAAATCTCTATAAAAGGGAGGAAAAACGAAGAAGAAATCATCAATTTTGTCATACTCTGTTTTTTCGAATCCTTAAGTACTCTGTTTTTGTTTTTTTTTGGTTTTAGACAGCAGCAACAATTACTTTCATTTTATTAGTTCTTTGTTTCTGTTTTTCCTTGAAAAAGTTGATTCTCTTTTGTTTTAGCATTTTGTTCTTACAATTTAGCTTAATGAATTTCTGAATTTAACCATACTCAACGAGGAATCCGAGTTTCTGCACTTTATTTTTATGGGTTTTTCTGTTTTGCCTTCAACACAGCAGCAAGCCAAATATTCATCTTCTGTTTTTCTTTTTATTAGTTCATGATTTGGTTTACTCCTTAATTCCCGAAGTAAGATCTCTCCTCAACGAATGTTGAAGAGGTTAAGATTCAAGTATTTGAGCGAATTCTGAATCGATCGCATTAAGGGATTTTGGGTAGTATTTTGTCGTTGAGTTCGTTTAGCTATTTTCTGGATTTTGCTTGGGTTAAGTTCTAAATCCTGTAGGTGGTGGGATTGAGGAATATTGTTAAATTCTATATTCAAAATTCTTCCATTCCTTATTCACCCGTGGGTTTTCCTTTGGTAAAAAAATTTGAATTCCAGTAACATGGTTTGGGACATTTTAATTTAATTCAGTAATTTCAGCATTATTATTTCTTAGTGGGCATTCTTAATTGATGATTCAAATAGGTTTGTCTTGAGATTAATTACCTCTTTCTTTTGTAAACTATGAAATTTTTAACAAATAATGTTTGGATTTTCATTTTCTCCACAATGAGCTAAATTTTCTTTAGGGGTTCAAGTTGGTGAATGCCCTAAGGAAAAATGTAAAGCTCTAAAGCATAAACAATCTAGTTAGCATGTAAACTTTGTTTGCTTTTGTTGAATTTAGATTTGGGTAAACCTAGTCGGCCAACTAGTGATTGCTCATCAAGCTTGAACTTAATATCGAAAGAGTTAAGGGAAAGCCGATGTCACAAAAGCAATGGAGGAAAAGGCTTAGAAATAAGTCCTGAACATCGACCCTAGACATAGGGTGAGACTCCAAAACCACTAAAGTTGTGAGCCAAGTATCTAAGTTAGATTAGCCATAGACATATAGGTTTAATCACTTAGTCTCCTAAAGATTTTGAATCAAAATTGAATAGGAGTTGAACTCGGTTTACTTAGTTCTCACATGTTAACTATGATTGCAATTGCAATTGAATCGTATTTTTCCAAAGGTGATTGAATCACTTGAATCCCTATTTTATTTTTAACTCATTGAATTTTCATTCACTCTTGTTAAACAAACCAAACTCTTATATTTTTGCGTTTTAGTTACCCCAATTGTGTTTTACAAGCAATTTTGTGTCATTCTAAGTAAATTTTGTTAAACCTCGTTCCCTTGGGTACGATACTCTGGAATACTTCCAGTTTCTTTATTACTTCGATCACGTGCACTTGCATGTTGTAGCGAAAAGCATAACGATCAATGATGGACCCTTCCTCTGCTCCTTGCTCTTGGGAGACAAAAACTGATGAACACACTTGATAAGACGCAAAGGGGTTGTTTGGGGCAAGGGTTATAGTAACATGTGTTATAATAACCTGTGGAGTACTTTGCACCCCAAACACAGACTATTATAACCTCAGACTAAACAACTTTACATTTTAAATAATATTATATTATTTCACAGACTATTATAACCCACAGACTATTATAACCCATGTTATTATAACCCACTCAGTGCCTCAAACAGCCCCAAAAAGTCCTATCTATTCTTATCTATTTTGTGCTAGATCTGTGGAATTTATTTTCTTTATTGTCTATTTTGTAGGTTTTGAGCTTAAGGCCTGTTTTGGAGTGTTTGCACGTATTCGGAGTTAAACGAGCCAAACTGGAGGTCATTCGAGCACCTGAGTGAAGATTATAAGCAAAATGATTGGAAATTCCCTTAGGAAGCATCTAGACGTCGTGGTGACGCTCAAAAGACACTGCAAGGTAGTAGCTTCAGATTAGGATAGCGTTGAGACCTTGTCTAGAGGGTTTAGGGTTTATCTCGTAGACAACAATCGTTTTCTTTCAAATTCTTTCCCCTTTCTACTGTTTTACACCTTTTTAGACATTTGGAGACTTTCTTACCTCGATTTATGGAGTCGGGATTCCGTTTGGTGATGATCAGCTAGATTGTAATGTCAATTCGAGTTTGATTTATGTAAATTTTGTGTGATTTGAGTTCAATTTATATATCTTACTTTTATAGCATGCTTTGTTTCTTGCTTTCATTATAGAGTGTGAATGCATGTTAGAATTGACGACTCTCGCATGTTGGATCGTTCTCTGCTAGTTAGAATTCGTTATCGCTATCGTGTCGATTTTTTGCTCATTTAAGTAGAAAATAGGCTGCGTCGTGTGTGCATAGTAGGGAGCTTCCTCCCTGTGTAGTTGGCATGATAGGATTTAGAACAAAATAGCTAGTTGATTAATTAATTAATTAGTTTTAACCAATCCTGTGCTTAATGCGATTAGTTTAGGGGGTATGGAACGTTCTCGTGCCCAGCCCTTAGAGTCGATTTAGGACTAAAACGATGCTAGGTTGAATTAGTCTTTTAAGGGATTAAGGCTTTAGGTGGCTTTTCCGTCAAGGTCGGTTAGGGGCTAAAATGATCTCATAAGATGGAATTCACTCCTTTCCATATAGGGCAAGTAGATGAGTAGTTCCCTTAAGTGCTGATTTCGGGACTTGAACAATGGGGCCCCACCCTTTCATTGGCCGAGAGGGACTTAGTTTATAATTAGATTATAAACATATTGTTCATTAGAGAATCAGTGGTACTTAAGGTGCAAGATGTAATTATAGGGGTAAAACGAACTTTTGACCCAACTGTAATTACGAATAACTCGTGAAGGATCGACTTGCATGTAATGATTATATCTATGGACACAACTTTTCCTACAATGCATAAGAGTGCAACTCTAGGTCTATAGTGGAGTGACCTATAGTTAATGAATGAAAATTAATTAATTAAATAGTTTAATTAATTAATTTTGTATCATTGGAGCTTATAATCTGTAGGTCCATAAGGTCCTTGCTAGCTCATAGTAACACTAAAAAGATCAATTTAGTTGAAAGAAAAATTTGAAATGTTTAAATTAGTATTTAATTTGAAGTGTTCAAATTAATATTTAATATATTAGATATATTAAATGTAAAAGAGGAAAATATATTTATTGTATTTGATACATTAAATATTAAAATTTGAAATGTTCAAATTAATATTTAATTTGAAGTATTCAAATTAATATTTAATATATCATATATATTAAATATAAAAGAGAAAAATATATTTATTGTATTTGATACATTAAATAATATTAAAATAATTAATGTATATTAGATACATTAAATAAAAGATATTTATTAAATTTGAATTGGATTCAAATTAGGAAATAGATGTCGTAGGAGAATTTTAAACGGTTTAAATAAGATTCAAATTGATTAGATAAATGTATTTTAACATATTATATATTAAAATATATTATTTAATTATTTTCCCTAGACCACTATAAATAGGACCCTAGGGGTGAGCCATTGTGCATTCTTCACAACACACGTCTCCTCAGAGAATTAGAATTCTCTTTAGACCTCTTCCTCTTTAATCCCTTGTGGATTTTCTTTCAAGAGGCTCCCACAAGACTTGGTCCTATGTTCGAGTCATAGCCAGGAAGACTTTGTGGAAGAGATAAAGATCCGCCGGAAGATTCTCCATATTTTCAAGGTATGTTATGCTTAACCACATAATATTATTATTTAATTCTAAATAAACTCAAAGCGATTCCTATGCTTCCGATTAGGTTTAATTAGATTATTCCCTTCATAATTTAACTCAACATACAAAGTTATGGCCGGGAGCTTAGAATATTAAATCAGGATGCATAAAAAACGTTACAATCACATTCAAACAATCAAACATAAGTTTATACAATCATGCAATTAACTAAAAGTCTAATACACTCAAATACATGCAGTTGCAATCCGCTAAATCCTAAAATTAAGAACACAAAAGAAAGAAAAAAGAGAAAATCTGGACGACGCGTGCCAACACTCATTCCCAACATGATGTCCAGCGATCCCGAGCCTTGAGTGTCCTCCTTGGCTCTTCAATGTGCTCTCTAGACCTCTCAAACAATGCTTTTATCAAAGTTAGGTTTAGGTCTCTCCAAAACGGCTCTCCTTCCTCAAAATATAACATTCCTTTTTATAGTGTCGAGACAGTGTACCAACGTTAGGGGCAGCGTTGACGCTGCCCCTTCGAATTTTATAAAGAAGGAA
This sequence comes from Trichosanthes truncata, assembly GCA_033996785.1. Lineage (NCBI taxonomy): Eukaryota > Viridiplantae > Streptophyta > Magnoliopsida > Cucurbitales > Cucurbitaceae > Trichosanthes > Trichosanthes truncata. The sequence goes on along the minus strand of JAWPNB010000003.1, from coordinate 29,524,853 downwards.
AAAATCTGTTTAAGTAGCGTTGCAATGCTATGCTTGCTGTTCTTCAAGGTTGAAAGGCTTCTCAAACGGCGTTGCAACGCTATGCCTTCGAGTCCAAATGCCTTATTCTTCTTCTTCAACACTTGAATCTTCAAATATAGCCTTAAGTTGCTTAACTTTGTCCAGTTATCTCACAATTCTTTGATTTTGCTCCAAATGCTCGGTTTCTGAGAAATAAACATAAAAATACATGAAAGCACACAAAACCACACCAAAAAATATATATATCTTTTTTATCTTTTTTATCTTTTTTTTTTATTTTAAAGAAAATGAAAGAAAAGATAAAGTTATCTTATTCCAGCAAGGAGACCGTAACCGCGTTCCTTTATGTTACACCTATGTCTCAATGATGGACGAGATTTCAGTGTTACTTGAGGTGTTTTAATCACAACAGGTCTTGCATGCTGAAGAGATTTACATATGCCTCTGAAAGTAGAAATTGCGGTCACAACTTGTGTCACATACTGCAAATTTTCATCCTTCATGCTCTTCTCTTTGCATTCTTCTTCATTTAGCATTTCCTGCAAAGTGCAATAAGTGAAAGCAGGGCATTCTAGTATCGGGAGCACTTTGGATGTCATTTGCTGTGAAATTACGACTACATGGCTCACTGTAACTTCCTTTGGTGGTTCCTTCTCTTCTTGAGGTGGTTCTTCTTTGACCTCTTCTCTCCATTCTGTCTCCTTAATGTTGTCAAATGTTGGAGCGTTTTCTATTTCCACTAGGAGCTCAAGGCCTTCAAATTCTAATTCACTTCTAAGTGACACCACTTTCGAGCAAGATTCCTTGGGACCTGTTTTGCAATTCATTTGCAATTTGTTCCACTTGGATTTCTAAATTTTGTAGAGATGTGACTTGTCTTTGCATCACAACATCGTTCTTTGCCATATATTCCCTCACAAGTTCTTTGATGCTAGGCTCTTTTGGAATCATCTTCCCTTACTAGAATCATTGGTATTGATGTTAATTTGCAAAGCTGGGTAGAAATCCATAACATAAAGAATCAGGATTATAAGGACAATTTTTTAATAAATGACTTCCTTTACAATAAACACAAGAAATAGAAGAGATAGGGTTAAAAGGAGCTATGAGATTTTTCATCATCAAAGTTTCCATCATGTAGCTTAATGATGAAGTTTGTGCGCTCAATGTTGCAATGATGTCTACTTCCATTCTGTGGATTATCTCAAGCAATCAAATCCTATGTTGTGTTCTTCTCCTCTTGCAATTGATCTATCTCAACCTACAAAACAATGTAACAAGAGTCGGGCTTTCTCTTCAAAAGATAACAATTGCAGTTGCAATCTGTGCTACAAGTATTGCAAGTGAAATCTAGCTCCTCCTGCAATAGGAGAAATTGCAGTTGCAATCTTCTCATAATTCTCATAATCTGTGCTAAAAACAAAATTTTGTTAGTAATGTCGTTCTCCAGCAATTGCGCCAAAAACTTGATCGGGTGAAACTTGTAGGTTAAAAATAAAAGAAAGAATTTCAACCTAGTGCAAATGCACATTGGCGATGCAAGTAATAAAATTGGAAGTACTCTAAAGTATCGATTCCACAGGAAACGAATACAACAAAATTTCAAGATAGCATAAAGATTTTTAAAAATTCCAACTAGAGTAACCAAAGCAAAACAATAATTTGGGATGGTTGGTGTACTAAAAGTAAAATTTTAAAATAACAAAGATAATGAAAAGATGAATTCAAGTTTAATCATGCCATTTGGTGAGAATTGCAACTCAATCGCAATTGCAATCGCGCCTTAACACAAAGTAATTGTAAACCAAATCGACTCCTATTCAATTTAGATTCAAAATCCTTAGGAGGCTAAGTGATTGGACCTATATGTCTATGGCCAATCTTACTTAGATAATTTTAGATTGCATAATTCTAGTGGTTTTGGGGGCTCATCCTATGTCTAGGATCAAGCTTTGCTTATGTCTAAGCTTTTTATCCCATTACTTTTGTAAGATCTGCCTTCATCTAACTTTTTTAGTATTAGATTCAGCTTGAAAGCAACCCTAGTTGATCAATCTAAAGTTTACTAAAAACAAATAAATCAACAAAAGCAAACAATATTTGTGTTAATTTGGATTTTCCTTACATATAAGCTTCACATTCTCACTTCTAGGGCATTCATACACTTGAATCCCTAAGAGAGATTTAGCTCATGATAGAATGAAATAAAACCAAAAATCAATAAAGTAAAATCTTGCAAAAGCCATAAGAAATTGAATTAAAAAGTTTAGCACATAAGCTAATTAAGTAGAGTTTCTTTTTATTTTATTTGTTTTTCTTTTCCAGAACACCCACTGGACTTGATTAAAGAGAAGAAAACTCAAATGAAAATCAAACAGAATTCTTATCTTCCAAGAACAATCCAGCAGAAACTAAAAGTTCAACTTGAATTTGAATAGTAGTATTTAAGGGAAAAACATACAGCAACTTACAGCCAATGAAAATTAAACAAAATAGAAAGCAAAAATGCTAAAAAGAACTGCTCAAAATACAATATAAAAACACCCTTCATTGCCCATTTTTTTCAATCGAACTGAATTCAATCTCTTTCAAGATGAATTAAGTCTTAACAATCTTAGGTTTTTGCCTAGATTGGATTGAGTATGGAGGAAAAGAGAGGAGGAAACGAAATGGACAGCAAGATGAAAAGAAGAAAAAGTGCAGAAAATGGGTTTTCTTCCAATGAGGAATTCTGCTTTTTGCCTTCGTTTCCCTTCATTTTATAATCTTCAAGCATCTAGGGTTTCTTCACACTCCATATACGGCTTGATGTATGAAATCGTTATTTGATTTAAGGAGAAATATATGCTAGAATCTTCTAAATTTGGCCAATCCCAAAAATCTCGTTTTTTTGCCTTCCATGGTACAATTGCAGTTGCATTGCAATTGTACTGCAATCGTCTCCTTTTTGCTAATATACACAATAACCAACTAAATCAGCTAAATTTCAATATTTTTATCTATTTCTCCTAATCTTAAGGGTTCTCATCATGCTCAAGGATTTCTTAACACTTTGCTCAAATTCAAAAGATTTTTGGGGTTCATAAAAGATAAAGTTACAAGAATAACCTTTGTTTGTGAGCTAAATAATTCTCAAAAAAGAGAATTATCACTTTGTATTGAAACCATAATCTCAATTACAAAATTAAATAGGAAATGGAGAAAACAACAAACGTGTGTCAATCTTCAAGTCCCGCCACAATCTCCACAGTCATTGAGCTTTGAATCTTCAACAAAGGCTCCCAAAATCTCTCCAAAACCTCTCCAATTTGGTAAGAATCAAAATTAAGGTTCTAAAACCCCCCAAAGTGGCTCTCTATTCTCAAACAATTAAGGATGAATAAATAGGTTTCCCGATACAGCATCGAGATGCTATGGACAGTGTTGAGAAGCTGCCCTCAAAATGCTTCGTTTCACTTAAGTTGTCTTCAAGTGTTGAGACGCCTTGAATAGCATTGAGACGCTTAGGACAGAATGCTCCAATGAAAACACGCATGCGCCTTCTGATTGATGGACTTCAAAACTCGTAGCGTTGAGACGCTATAGGCAACGTCTCAATGCTACCCCCATGATTTTAGCTTCAAAATTGGCTGCAGACATGGGCGTTGAGACGCCCTGAGAGCGTCTCAATGCTCTCTCCTCGAGTCCAATACTATTTCTTCATCTCTTCAACACTTGGTTCTTCAATCTATGCTCCATTAAGCTCCAAATTCACTCCAAATCTCCCAAACACTCCAATTTGGCTCTGTTTGTTCGAAATCTACAAATTCAACACAAATGTACGTGAAAGCTCACAAATAATCCACAAAACTAGCCTAATTATAAGGGCTGAGATAGCACTATTTGAGTGCTGTCAAAAATGACATTAAAGCTACATTTGTGTCAAATTTTGTGAGCTTTGGCAAAGTTATTCGATGATTAATTTATGCATTAATCAAACTTAAATTTGTGTAATACTTGATATTATTGAAATTAGTGAGCTTAGAGAGATTTTTACATTGCTTTTTGTTAAATAGGTGAATTAGCAAAAATTGAATAGATGATAGAAATTGCAACATTTAACTAAGTTTAAGATTCAATTTGATGAAATTAAAAGTTTAGAGTGAAAATTAATATAAAAAATGAATTTTATATATTATTTATTCATGTGAAGTTCTATTACATATATATTGTAAAGGAGGATATTATGTGAAGTTATATATTATATATATAAGGAAGATATTTTATTATTATGAGTGAAAAATTTTGCCAGATCATTGAAAGAAGAGTTGGCACATTTGAAAGAGAGAGAAGGGGCCTCTAAATTCATAGATCTAAAGTCGTTGTCAGAGGATTGAGGAGGCATGATATTAGTGGGTAATTTATAATGGTGATTGATGTGGACAAGCATGTGTCCTACTTTGATGATTCTGAAAACTGACATTATAATAATTTAGACCTTTGCTAAAAGGCCATAACTACAAGTGACTTTCTAAGGGGCCAAAGGTGTTTTCGGTTACTAATGCTGTCCTATGCTCATAGGCATATTAGAATTTAGAAATGACATATTATAATAAATCACATATATTGTTTTGTATTATAATAAAAAAATTTAAACGATTTTAAGATTTTGTTGATTCCAACGTAGTTGAATAAATAAGATACTTGTTACATTGATCTCTCATACTATATTTGTTGAACTAAAGAAAAAGAAAAGAAAGACTTTTGGGCTTCATAAGCAAAGCTGAACTTGGAGGGTTTAGATATTTGGCGACAAAGATCTATCCTTAATTTGGATGGTCAAAAAGATTGTGGTTTGCTTGGATCGATTAACGTTGTGAGGAAATATATTGAAAAGAATAGTAGGCATATGATAAATTTCAACTGGCCGAGTATGAGAGACATCCTTTTAAGTGTTCGAGGTGAATGTTGGGCTTGGGTATAGGGTGAGTTTAGAGAAATTATTAGAGGAGGTCGCCACTGTGTGGCTAGTAGTTTTATATCGTTAGATGTATAGTAAAGAAGCTATAAAAGTATTTCAAACATATATTCAATAGATATTAAGAGGCATGCAGATTTTCAATCTATGTCCAACTATTTTTAGAGGCAACGATATATCAACTCGAGCATATTTCAACTAGTTAAAGCATAAATATCCTCGATGAAGAGGTTAAAGATTTAAATCTCCACTCCACAAGCCACATATTGTTGAATTAAAAAACAATAAAATAAAACAGAAGGCGGGCACATCGTAGTGGCAATATTTTTTTGTGAGTTGAAGAGAAGAAAAATTATACTAAATCAACCATCCAATTTTGTGTAACTAAACATATCTTTTCAGATTTTAAAATATTTGGAAATAATTTATTTATTGGTTCCTCCAATCTAATTGTTGTAGCTTTTAAAATTTGAACAAAATAGTCGATGAATCGGAATATTGTTCTTTCAAACTTAATTCAGGCAAACATCGCCGTCATCGTCACATCGTTCCAGGTCAATGCGACATCGATTTTCTGTCCAACATTCTAATGAATTTCTACTCCAATAGAAGTTTTGAAACATTTATGAAAAGTCAAAGGTAATATTGCAACTTTTGAAAGAGAATAACGGTATTTTTTAAACAAATGACAAAATTAAGTAGTATTTTTTATAATTTAGCTGTATTTTTTTTTTTAATAAAAATTACAAGTTTGAAAATGCATTTACCCAATCAAAATTTCAAATCATTTAAACATATTTTTAATTTTTAATTTTTTTTAAAAAAAGTCAAAAATAAAAAAAATTACGAAATTAGTTTAAAATTTTATAATCTTTAATCATTATCTTTAAAATTTTACAATTTAATTTTTCTTTATATAAATAAAGAAAAATCACGATATACATATACATATATAACATAGTTAAGTTTTATTTTGATATTAGGCTAAATTATATAAAATGCCCCTTAACTTTGGGGTAGTTTTCAATTACGCCCCTAAACTTTGAATACTTTCATTTTAATTTTTGAGTTTTCAAATTATTATTTTTAAAAAAATCATTTAAGGTGTTTTCATTAAAATCATGGATGAAAATTGATATGACAGATGATATGTATAAAAATTAAAAGTTGGTGTACAAGACATCATTTACATCCCCAACCAAATACAAGATCTAAGCGTAGTCGTGACATAACCTAGTGAGAGTATAAGCTACCCATTCAGGAGGGATTGTAGTCCAACAATAGGAGACCATGAAGCTATCAAATGGTCTCTAGCTCAACTTGGAGAGACCATAATCCATACAATCGAGAAATTATTCGATGAGGCCATCCCAATGAGCCTGATAATTTTGCATTGTTAGATATATGAGATAGAAATTGTAAAAGTATATTGACTTTGTATCCAACAGTTATTTGAGAGCAGAAAAATTTTAAGATCTATATTTAACGGTTTTAAAAAAATGGCCACATTATAGCGGTCTCATTCAATAATTTATCCATACAATTGAGGTCAGTAAAGGCACTACAGGATAGTAGATATTACTTAAATCACACTCATGGTGCATGCAACTTTTTTGAGACATCCCAGTAAGCCACGTCACACAACTGGTGCAGCAATTAGTCAATATCCAATAACTATTTTATCTTTGCAAGTAACCTTTGATCGCACTCTTCGTCTCACACAAACATGTACAGAGTTAATTCAATTAGTTTTTGGATCAAAATCATGTAACAACACATCAAAATGAAAAGAAAATATTACATTTGCAATTATTTTCAAGGGAAAAAAAAATCAATAATCCTTCAAGTTAGTCTATTGTTTCAATTTTCATTTTAAATTCCTTGATTTATATCAAATTGAACACTAAACTCAAATATTTGTTGCTGCTTTTACCCTAGGTTTCATTTCCACTACATTTAGTCACTAATTTTTTTTTAAAAAGTCAAGCTTGTTACAAAATTAAGCCCGTTTAACTTAGAAAATCGGTAATTAAATAAAACTTTCAAAAGTTACCCATTTCAACAAAAATTCAATTCTAATTTTTTTTAGCTTTATTAATTTTATACAAGACGAATTTTATATTCACTAAAAGCACGCATACAAATATTTTCATTACCAAGTTTTCAAATAAAACTCTATCGTACAGTAAAAAATAATTCCAGCGCACACCAAGGTTGAAAGCAAGTATTGCAGCACCTATCAATTTTTATGGTGTAATTTTGGATGAAGTTAAAAGTTTTAAGATAAAAATTGATAGAAAAAAAAAATCAATTGTAACTTCTAAACTAGTCAAGTACAATGCACCTCAATCATAGATTAGTATTGCAATCTTAACCTCAAATTTTAAAAAGTGTTGCAATTTTAACTATCTAATAAGTTTTCGCTCCAAATATCGTCAAAACAATTTTTTTCTTATGTGTTCAATGAATTATAAAACATATGTACGATATGAAATTAATAAAATTTTAGAAAAAAAATAACATTAGAGCTAAATCTTTTTGTTAAAATTTATGAATTTTGGCAAAGTTATTTAATGGTTAATTTGTTCATTGGTCGAACTTATTTTTGTGCAAAAAGTTTATTTTATTGAAATTAATGAGTTTATGAAGATTTTTACACTGTTTTTTTTTTGTTAAAATTAAGGGGCGAATTAGCAGAAATTAAATCAAGGGTAGAAATTGCAGAACACTTATTTAAGTTTAGGGTCTAATTTGATGAAATTAAAAGTTTATGGTATAAATTGATACAATGACAAGTTTGTGGTCAAATTTGATTTTTTTTTTTCCAAATTGATAAGGAAATTGTGACTGGTAGCTACAAATAAATAAGGGTAATGAAAAATGGCTAAGGGGCCGTTTGTTTTTTGAGAATCTAGATAACCGAAATTTCAGATGCCTGGAATTATAGATAACCGGAATGATGGATGTCCGGCATCTTTAGATAGCCATGTTTGTTTTGTAGGGAAGTTTTTAAGGATGTCAGAATATTTGGATAACTTTGTTTGTTTCGCAGGATTTGTACTTGGGAATCTCTTAAATTTACATAATGTTCCAAGAATGCCCTCACGACAATTCATGTAATTTATACATTAATTTAATACAATTTGAATTTATATAACATAATTTTTTTTATTAAATTTAAATTTTATTTTTAAAACAATTTAGTTTCTATTATTTTTGCATGTTATTTTGCTCAACAAATTAATTTATATTAATTTAAGATTTTTTATAAAATAATTATAAATTTCAATTTAAATTGGAATATCTTTCCAAGAAGAAGATAATTCATGCATATCAATTTCATTTGCATATATTCAATGAAAACAACTACAATATAATTCAAATAAAAGTGATGCAAAAATCATCCTTATTCACTTCATGAAATAATGTGTGTTCTTATTTCTTGTTCACATATTAACAAGAGACAAATAAAGGTTGAAACCTTTGTATTCCTCTAGTTCTTCAAACAACTAAGACCAGTGGAGACAAATTAATTGAATCTTGAGTTACACTCAATAGTTCGTTGTACAAATAAAACACAAAAAACTAAATTTCTTCTACCACAAAGTGAATCATGTCTATTTGTTGTCTAACTTTGCCCCGCCAATAATTGTAATAAAAATTCCCTTGTGTAAGAATGTGGCAGCATAAAGAAATAATGAGTTTGATCATGATCCTTTGCTAGAAGTGCACCTGCTCGAACTCTTTGAGCATCTGTTAGCCCTTCAACATCTACAAGGTCAGTAAATATATGAGTTCTCCTTTCAGAAACAACAGTTTGAGTTTCAAAATACTTAGCTATATTACCAATATTCTCAGTTGTTTTCTCATACATCACACCCATGTTATCCAAAGAAGTAGTCACAATTTCAACTAATTTATCTCCATTTTTTACCTTTTTCTTTGAAAATTTACGAGAATTATTAGATTGAGTTGGACACCTTGAATCAGGTTCATCCATGGACATAGAATCTACCTCATCAACTCCTATTTGAGATCTATTTACCTCCTCAGGTGGGTGCAGCACATAACAATCACTGAAGTCATCCCACATACCATGGCTTGTCTCCATGTCTACTTTCTCAACCATATCTCCTGGCGCTTCAGCTCCTAGGCCATTAGTTCGGTCTTTGCCAAATATTATTGTCATCTCATCCAAGTATGGGAATGACTTGTTTCGCAACCCTTTTGCAGTAGGGTGACTCTATAACAAAATTTATGTAATGTTATATTAATAACTAAATGTAATGAAAAAAATAGAATATCATATTTATTTACATACCTTAACTCAATCATCAAAGACATCTTTCAAACAATCAATACACTTCTCTCTTTCATTCCAGCCAAAACCAATACAATTTGGTCCTAACATTTCTGCAATTGCATTATATTGCTTCTTCCAAAGTTTCACCCTTGATTCTATGTGAGGTTGAGTCTTCATCTCACATCCATGTAACTTTAACTTCATCATCTTCTCCACTTGTTGTAGATAGCCTGCTCTAAATGTTCCATTATCGCAATGCCATTGGCTTAGATTTGCCAACTCCAATAGACATTCAACTAACTTGACATCCTCTTCTTTAGTCCATACATGTTTTTTGTTAGAATTCCATCTTGATTGATTACTGTCTTCCATATCTCTATAAGTTTTGAACTCATAATTAACAATTAGAAAAAACACTAAATTGATTACAAGATATAGAATGCAACTAATGATATGTTAAAATTTATATGAAACAAATTAGATAAAGAAACAAAAAAAGTAGAACAATAACATTTTAATAAGCTTAGCTATAAAAGATAACAATGAACAATAAATGTAACTAATAAAATAACCTTAGTTAATGAATTACAAGAAAAAAAAAACACATGTCTAAAAATTTAAACAGTAGGGCATCCATTGTAAAATATTCACTAATTCGTACTATATCTCCATTCATCATACATCTCTCGTGCTAAGTTATCTTGCCAAGCATTCCACTCATTCGATGTCTCCACATAAGTGGTAGTGTCTAATTCAGTTTCACTCAAAGTGTTACGAACCAACTCATCTTCTAGTGGATCAATGGGCATTTCCCGTGTAATTAAGTTGTGGAGCAAACAACAAGTAGTTATTATTCTACATTGAATTTTAGCAGGATAACAGGATAATATGACTTTGATCTGAGAATAGCCCATCTTCCTTTAAGAAGGCCAAATGCCCTTTCAATTACGTTCCTTGCAGAAGAATGCTTCATGTTGAAAAATTCCTCCGGTGATGTTGGTGTATGGCCTTGTTGCCATTCATTTAAATGGTAACGTTGCCCTCTATATGGTGTTAAAAATTCCTCCCCATTTGTATACCCAACATCACATAAGTAACAAAATCCTACAAATTCAAGGGATCAATTAGAAAGAAAAAATCAATATGTACATTCGTTGTGAGAAAATTTAAATTATTCATGTAGTTACTACCCTTTGGGACTTTCAACCCATTCCTCCTTGATATAGCATCGCTTAGAACTCTAGAATCTGAAGGTGATCCTTTCCACCCAGGTCAGACATAAATAAATTCCATATTTTGGCTACAAACACCCAACACATTTGTGGCTATTTCATTTTTCCTTGTTCTATATCTAGGTCTATCAATGACATTGACATTAACTTTAATATGTGTTCCATCTAGTGCTCCCAAGCAATTCTGAAAAGATAAAAAGAATTATTTTACCTCATTCAAATAAGTATCACTAATGACAAATATTAAGCTTAGTACTTCAAGTCATACCTCAAACCATCCCCACTTTCCATTCATTGAATTTATAGGTACAGGATCCGATTTTTTTAGTAGGCACTCATGTAGGCGCAATATCGAATTAAGAACTTCATTAAAACATCTACTAACTGTTTCACCTGACCGCACAAAATGTCTATGCATCACTCTATTTTTTACATCATGTACAATGATGGGCAAAAATATTGCCACCATTTCTTCTATCTCTATATGTTTACTTCTATTTAACTTGCCTATAGTTTTGAGCATATGACAAAGTATACTAAATGTCCTCCTATTCATATGAGTATTCTCAAAACACGCCAAATCCCTCTCATGTATCAACCTATGGATATTAAGTTGCCTACCTTGTAACCTAGGGAATGTACTTTCACCTCTTACATGTCTACGAGAATTCTTCTTACATAGAATAATTGATAATAATAATAATAAACTCAAAAAATACATTTGGTTCAACATGTCTATATAACAAATTAACATTGTCACAATATCATCCATCAATTTCAAAGAAAGATGATCCATATCTGCAAAGAATATAAATGTATTTTTCATACATGAGTTTTAGAACATTATCAATATGAATACTAAATTTACCAAGTAAATGTCTCATAAGATAAAAACAAATAATTAAAAAACTTTCTTATTGGCAACCTTTCAATAATAAAATATTAAAAAGACATAAAATTTGTTAAATTAAATTTTAGAAAATTAAAATGAAAAGAAATTCAGAAAAATTATTTACAAAAAAATTAAAATGCAGAAAATCCCAAAAAATTAATTTGCATAAAATATTGAGAACATAGAAAATTAATTTGCAAAAAATGAAAGATAAGAAAATGCAAAAAAAAAAAAAATCTAGAATATTTCATAATATTATTTTGCAGAAATAAAAGAGCAGAAAATACATAAAATTAGTTTATAGACAAAATGAAGAATATAAAATAGCAGAAATAAAAATGCTAAAAATGCATAAAATAAAAATGCAAAATGCAAAAATTTATTTTTCAGAAAAATACAGAAAATAAAACTCCAGAAAACGTTGAGAATTCATATATATATATATTTTTAAAAACATAACTTAATTTGTTGAAAATGAAAATATTGAGAATTCAAAAATCTAATTAACAGAAAATGCAGAAAACTAATTTAGTTTGAAGAAAATACATAAAACTCATTTACAGAAAATTATAATACATAAAACTAATTTGAAGAAAATAAAAAAAGTAAAAATGCAGAAAATGAAGAAAATGAAAATGCAAAAAATGAAGAAAATGAATATGCAGAAAATGAATGTGCAGAAAATGAAAATGTAGAAGATATTGAAATTGAAGAAAATAAAAATGGATAAATTTTGAAATGTAAAAAATGTAGAAAACAAAAATGTTAAAAAAAACAATGATTAAATGATCTGTAAAATGAAGAGACATTGAGACCTCCAATTTTAAGGTCAATGTCTCGCCATACATCTCATATGAAAAAAAAAAAAAAAAAGGTGATCAAAATTGAATAGACAATATAATGAAAAAAAATGTGAAAGGTAGCAAAAGAAAAAAAAATGAGGAAGAAATGAAGAAAGGAAGATGAAAAATACCTAAAAGAGGAGTAGAGCAAAGCAAAGCAGAGTGTTTTTGAAAAGAAAAAAAAAATCCTAATGAAAAGTGACATCTAATGAAACAACTTGGAGAGAAAAAAAGAGATTAGTGGCAAATAATTAGGGTTCAGGAAAAATAATGTAATTTGATAGATGCCTGAAAGAAGAGAATCTTAAAAACCCATCTTTTCAACGGTATTCAAGAGAGCTTAAAATGGGAGATTTTAAAATACCCAGTATCTTTAGATGCCTGGTGATAATTCTCATTCATGAGGATTATTTGGCCTTTAAACTTAGTTATATTTGTGATTTTTATTCATATTATTTGATGAAAAATAAAAAAAAATGCTTGAATTTAATCACATGATTGATGGAAGACCTTTAAATTAAGTAAGTTGAGAAAAGAAAACAAAAGAAGAAAAAAATTCACACTTACTTAATGTTTTGATGCAGGATTTTCGTGGAATGCAACTGCAGTGCAATTGCAATCTGGCAGATCTGGAATTTAAGTAAAAAACGAGAATTTCGGGATTTTGAAGGAAATTTGACCCACGAATTCAGCAAGATGATTAGTCATGATTGTCCATCAACCAAGAGGGCAACCCTAGCATGAGATCCCTATAAATATTGAACCAAGAAGCCGAACAAAGAGAGCTCAATTGGAGAAGATTTTTGTTCACGTTTTTTGGGTTTCCTTACTTTCCTTACTTTTCATTTTTAGTTTTTTTTGTTGCTAATTGTATTCATTTCTTTTTCACCTTAGTCCGAATCTCTTCCTCAATCCTATCTCAACGAAGTGGATGTTGGTAAAGAGCAATCCTTATTCGATTGAGCTAGATTTTAGAAGATTTTCGTTTATGTTTTCTGGGTTTCTTCACCTACTGCAACAGAATTTTTTTATGCTTTTAGTTGTTGTTTTTGTTGTAATTTCTCTACATCTCCATCTCTAAACTCTTTCTCAATCCTATCTCCATAAGATTTGGATGTAGTTATGACAAACTCTTGTTCGATTGAGCCAAAAAGGAATGGGTTTTTAGGATGGTTGAGATTCCTCGATTTCTACACTTTTGTTCTTGAATTTATGTTAATTGTGTTAAAATAGCTACTGGTGTATTTTTCAATTTTAGCACATTTAATTTCTGTTATTTGAATTATGGAGAGCTACTATATTTCGACTTTTGCATACATATATACAAGTTTCTTTGAGTTAATCTTGTATCTTGAATTTTTGAAATTGTTTCTTTAAGCTACTTAATTGCTTTGTATTTGCAATTTGATTGCATTGTTTACCTTGATTGTACCAATGAATTTTTCTAATTTACATTTACTATTTTCAATTTATTCCATCATGAAGAGCTAAATTTCCTTTGGGATTCAAGTTTGTGAATGCCCTAGAGGAAAGATGTAAAGCTCGAGAGTAAAAACAATCTAGCTAATTCTTGAACTCTAGTTTGCTTTTGGTGAGTTAATTGTTGGGTAAATCTAGTTGGTCATCTAGTGTTGCTTGCCAAGCTATAACTTAATACCGAAAGGGTTAAGGGAAGCAAATGTCCCAAAAGCAATGGAGGAAAAGACTTAGACATAAGTCTGAAACATCGACCCTAGACATAGGGCGAGGCTCCAAAACCACTAGAATTGTGCGCAAAAATATCTAAGTTAGATTAGCCATAGAAATATAGGTTTAATCACTTAGTCTCCTAAAGATACTTCATAGAAGGTCGAATAGGAGTTGAATTCGGTTTACTTAGTTCTTGAGTTAGCTACGATTGCAATTGCTTTCTTGTTGCATTTTCTTTCCAAAGGGGCATTAGCAACTTAAATCCCTTTTTCATTTCCATTGAATTTTCAAATAATTTTATTTTAGTCAAAACACCTCTCAAATCATTTTCACCCTCGGTTACCTTAACTTGCAATTTGTCAACGATTTTGTGCCAACTAAAATTCATTTTATTATACCCCGTTCCCTTGGGTACGATACTCTGGAATACTTCCAGTTTCTTTATTAATTCGATCACGTGCACTTGCGTGTAGCAAAAAGCACCAATCACCTGGCTATTTTAGGATTACCACAATCCAAACACGGTAATCTAGATGGCCATAAGTTGTGAATCTTGGATTACCACCAAACAAACGACCCCAAAAAGCTTTCAATATTCAGATGTGTGGCTATCGAATTTTAAGGTGAGGAGAGTGAATAATTATTTATTTCGTTTATGCCTTGGGTATATGATGGAGTTAATATCACAAAAGCGGAAGCAATTTTGGATCTTAAGCACTCAAATCACATCAATTTAATCAAACAAACAACATGCTCAAACCAAAAAAATAGAGTATAAGAAAACTCACCTTTGAAGCTCAAATTCTCCAAACCCGTTGCAAATTTCTAAGTACGAACACTTCGTGGACCACCTCTAGTGTCTTCCCTACTATCCTCAGGCCTTGGAACGGATTGTGGGATCCTAGTTTGAGAGAATTTTGAGAGAGAGATGGCAAAGGTCTATAAAAATTTGCAGCAATTTTTTTTTTCAAATCTCCAAATCCCTTGTGTTTCATTGCTAATTAAAGCCATTAATAAGCTTCATCAAGCTTGCTAAACATGACAACACATAAACAAGGAGGTTAGTCATCAAAGAGGTGTCCAATTTTGGTGAATTTTGAGTTTGAGAGAGGTTAGTCATACAACCACCACAAACTTCAACATTTCCCACTTTGAAATTCAATTTTGTAATTTAAAATTAATACTAAATTAATTTTAAACAAAATTGATTATTAATTAATTAATTAATTAATTAAATTATTTAATTTAATATCAAATATTAATTAAATAACAGGATCAAATCCCAATCTCAAAACCGACCTCTCGAACTTGAATCCCTATTCATGTATTAGACAGAACCCATATTTAAATCATTTTAAATATGTCCATCTCTCTTCCTCATAGTTTAATTCATAATTAAACTATGATACGTTAAGTATATCGCATATAATTAACGTTTACTCTCAAAAATGAATTCGAACAATTCAAATTATTTTCTCTCATACTGTTATAAGGCTTAGTCCAAGCTAGCAAGGAGGACCTAATGGACCTACAGATCATGAACTCCAACGATACGAAACTAACTGGCCAAACTCCTTAGCCAAGCTAATCAACATTCGTTAACCACCGGGACACTCCACTAAAGCCCAACGATTGCACTCTCCTCACTATAGATATATTTCTGTCCACTTGAGATAACCATGATTAGTAAGTCGACCCTTCACAGGTTGTTCGTAATTACAGCTGAGTCTAATAAACCGTTTTACCCCTGTAATTACTTCTTGTTCCTCAAATCCCACTGATTCTCTAATAAACAATTGGTTTGTTGTCAAACCAGCAAACCGAATCCCTCTCGGGCCAATGAGAGGGTGGGGCCCCTTGTTCAAGACCCGGAGTCAGCACTTAAGGGAACAACCTCTCTACTAAACCCTTAAAGCGGGTAGGAGTGAATTCCTTCCCGCAGGACTATGTCCCCAACTATCTACCCAGTCTTATCCCTAAAATGGGAGGCTTATTGAGTCGGCAATCTCGGGCCACTCTCACCCATGCAAATCAAAGGATGATCCCGAATAAACAGGAGTTCATAGCATGCTCAGGATTAAGATCAAGTTACCTAGGTCATCATATGAAATAGTCAGTTATAACAGTAAACGGATTTAAAAAGTCTAAGTGACTATTTCGCTGTCCGGTCTTATGCAAACTCATTGCATAGGATGCCCCCACTCACATGTCTCCACATGAACGATTTATGATCACATCGTTTGTACTATACAAAGTAGGTCGCGTCCATAGTGTCTCCAAGATAAGGTACCTAGCCCTATCCCTATACTATAGACCATTATGGCTATTACTCATACTTGATCCATATTCATGTCTCCACATGAAGTTCAAGTATACATACTATAGCCAAGGGTTCTTAATTTATTTGATTTGGGTTAAAAGGACGCAATTCACTTTATTCAATAACACCTTTACTGAATAAACCTCAATAACATCTTTATTGCAAAATAGAATATACATTTAGTTTACAAACCACGAGTTTTAGGACATAAAACCCAACAGTATATACATATATTTATAGTCAGTATTTCCAACTGTAAGTAGATTTTTTTAAAATAAACTTAGTCCTCTCTAATTGAATTTTGACTTATCTTTTACTAGATCTTTAACAATGTAAATCTACATAATTTTATTTCTAATTATTTACAAATTTATTAATCTTATCATAAATTTAGATTTTTTTTTTTTCAAATTTTCAATCCCTAGATCTTTAACAATTCAAGTATGCAAAAAATTGTATCAATTATTTACAAATCTATTAATTAAACCTTAATTCAAAATATCAGTCATCATTTTTTTTTATTTTCTGCCAATTAATATTTGAATCCAATATCAACAAAATCCAGTAATCAAACTTGATTTGTCACTATTTTTAACAATCCTAATTTCACAAATTTATTAGCTATTGAGATACATAAGACATTTTCAAAAATATCGACATTTCCAAAAGTCCCTAAAAAATGGATGGAGTTTTAGAATCCAAAATACCTATTTTTAAATCGGATGATCGAATGACTAAACGTATCACAATCTTAGAATTCAAAGGACAAAAATATAGTACGATTATTAGGGAATGTACATGCGCACAAGAGGAGTAAAGAGATAGATGCAGATTATTTAAGCCAAAGAAAAACCTGAAGAAAAATCTTCCTTAGTTTTAGAGTTTTCTGACGTTTTTCAAAATTGCCCTATTAATTCACTTAATTTGACCTCACCCCTCAATGAATGCAATAAGCATCACAATTAGTGCTTTTCAAATTCTTTAATGCCAATTGCCTCAAGCTTACGGTAAGAGTTTCTTATTTCACTGTAAATGAGGGTATATATATTTTCACACCCATATTTCAACTTACCTACATGTAATTGCAAATGTAATTATGAATATACACACATTGAAAAGTTATCTAGGCACCATTTTTACCGCTTTATTTTTCTAAAATTACAACCATCATTGATCAATTTTGAAACTATCATTTTTATCAATGGTCAATACATAGAATTAGGCTAGCAATCAAGTTGTAATTGTTACAAATTTCATTTAGGCTTGTTTGTTATTTTGATTTTGATAGCTCTACCTCTCTCCTCTCTTGTTGCCTGCATTTTTTTAGGCTTTATTTTAGTTAATTTAAATTTGTAGAATCTATTGAGGGTATTTTCGTCCTAGATAATTTTGAAGATTATATAAAAAAAAATTATGTATAGCCATAATTAAAAAATCTATTATGTTTAGCCATTTTTTGAATTCGACCATTTAAAATGAGTATTTCTCTTGTTGTCCATTGATATAACTTTTCAGCATCAGTTTTGATATTCCCTCTATTTTTAAATCACGAAAAATTTGTAATATTTTCTGACAATTGGTAATGTTTCCCAAGGCATTGGACGGTGACCTTCTTTACCGAAAGAAAAGAGTGGGCCCTCAATCGTAGTCGAATAAAGGGGTGAATTGGATGAAAATTGTAGTTGAAAAAAGAAATTGGCAAAAGCATGTTGATTTGAAACTATTTAGGAAAAGAGAGCTATTTTTTTTTTTTTGTCCTTATTGGACTTACTTTTTATTTTGTCTTTTTGTGGAATGTGTCTCTTCTAGAGACGCATTCCACTTTATTTATTATTTTATTATTTTATTATTTTTTAAACATATTAAATGATTATATTTTTATATGGTTTTTTTAAAATAATGTATTAAATTTTTTTTTTTTTTTACAAAAATTGATTTAGATAATTCTATAATTTTACAAATGATATACCTAATTTTTTTTGTTTAAGCCATAAATGTTCTTTATGAAATTTGATTTTACAAATACTATATTATACATCTTCTAAAAATGCATCAAATTTTAAAAAAATACATAATTAAATGCATAAGCAAATTATTTTTCTCTTCCATAATTTTACAAGTTGTAGCTATATATATTGTTATTTATTTTTTAATTGTGAATTTTGAGACTTAATTTATATTCAATATTTTTGCTTGATTATTTTTATTTTATTTTATTTTATTTTGAGCCTAACAATTTTACAAGTTGTTGTTTTTTCTTTTAAATAAAACTTTTTGCTGTTGTTGCTTTTTTAAACTTATTAAATGACTAAAGTTTTTTATTTTTTCACATGTTAAGCTCAAAATTAAATAAAATAAAATAACTACAAAGTTAAATTACAAGTTTAGTCCCTAAACTTTGAAGTTTGTGTCTATTTGGTTTCTGAACATTCAAAAGTATCTAATAGGTCCTTAAACTTTCAATTTTGTGTCTAATAAGTCCCTGACAAATTCAAAATTCTCAAACATTAATGGATCTATTAGATATAAATTTGAATTTTATGTCTAATGGAACCCTAAAATTTTAATTTGTGTCTAGTAGATTCGTTAATTTTAAAAAATTCGAGAGTTCGTGTACTAAATTTGTAATTTTGAAAGTTCATGGGCCACATAGACACAAACTTCAAAGTTCAGGGACTAAATTTATAATTCAACCTAAGTAAAATCAAAATAATCAAACAAAAATATTGAGTATAAATTACATCTCAAAATTCGTAATTAAAAAATAAAGAAAAAATATATAGTTACAACTTGTAAAATTATGGAAGTTTCAAGATCACATTTTTTTAAAAACATTTACTAGCTTCAAAAAAAGAAGAAAAAAAATGATTTGCTTATGCATTTAATTATGTAATTTTTAAAATTTAATGCATTTTGAAAAGATGTATAGTATAGTATTCGTAATATTATAGTATTATTTAAATCAAATTTTGTAAAGAACATTTAATGGTTTAAACAAAAAAAAATTAGGTATATCATTTGTAAAATTATAGAATTATCTAAATCAATTTTTACAAAAAAAAAATTATATTTAATATATTTTTTTTTTCAAAAAACCCCTTATAAAAAAGAACAAACAAAAATTCAGCATTTAATAGGTTAAAAATATAAACATAAATAAATAAATAAAGTGGAATGCTTGATTAAAAAAATAAACATAAATAAATAAATAAAGTGAAATGCGTCTCTAGAAGAGGCACATTCCACAAAAGACAAAATAAAAAAAATAATTTTTTAATAATTTCAATTGGTATGAATTTTTTGTACAAACAAAGTCCAATATGGACCAAAAAAAAAAAATAGCTCTCTCTTTCTAAATAGTTTCAAATCCATATGTTTTTGTCAATTTCTTTTTTTAACTACAATTTTTATCCAATTTACCCTCGAATAAAGCCTCAGCGGTCTTCTTGCGCCCCATGGAAAGCGAAGCCTGATAGGGAAAGCAACACACATGACAAATCTTCCCCTCCCTGCTCACACGTGTCAAGTTTTCTATAAATATATATTTAATTGCAGTGGTGCAGTAGCCAAGTGAATAAAGAAGACGATAAAGCAAAGCAGTTAGTCAAAGACAGAATAACGCTTGCCATCGCCGAATTTCAGGTGATCCTTCGCCCTCTCTAAATTAATCAAGCTTTTTTTCCAATCTTCGATACATATAATGGATTTTTACTTATGAATTCCCCGATTCCTGTGAAAACCTACACACTTCTGTGTGGAATTTATTGAACAAACATCCTCGATGCGTCAAATCCCATTTGTATTATGATGTATCAAATTTCTTGATGTTAAATTTCAGTTTGGTTGTGGTCAATGAGCTCAGTGAAATAATAATGTCTCTCTCTCTCTCTCTCTCTCGAGTTTCTAGGACCATACAGAGGAACAATGTCCAATAAGTTCCTCGTATGGTAAGGGTTACTAACTTACTTGTTAAAGTATTGTACTGAACCGATTTTGGGGTTTATGGTCAAATTTGAATTAGAATCGAAGTGATCCAGGGGTACTATTATGCATGTAGTTATCGCTTAATTGAAAGCAAGGAGAGAAAGTAATGGAGTTTCACTTGTGTTTGCAGAAAAATTGTTTATTAGGCGTCTGTAACATCTGTTCTTGATATATTGGCATGCCTCACCTTGTGCGTGCAAGTCTCTTCATTGGAAATATGGGCTATGTCGTAGAAGTTCTACAACATGGTAACTCAGAAATCACGCATATATTATCGGTTCTTAGTTATGCGTCAATATCATTTTTTTCTGGATGGCGCAGTGGATTGACAATCCCGAGCAAAGAAAGTAAGAAGGTCTATGTAGGTGGGGCTGGCTGTGATTCTGCTTCTGAGAATGATTATGTTGGTGGGTCGAAGAGTTCTTTATCACCTGAGAAGCTCTTGTATTGGAACATGCTGGAAAGGATTTGAAGATTGTGAGGATGGCAGTGCCGCTGAGAGATATGGAAAATGAGGATCTGTTGGATTATTTGAATGTGTGCTATGATTTCATTGAGCAGGGTAGAAAAGAGGGGTCCGTTCTAGTCCATTGCTTTGCTGGAGTATCTAGAAGGTATGGCAAAATTTCCTGTCAGGTTGTTATCCTTTTCATTTTTTAACCACTCATCTTTTGCTAGATATGTGATATGCTATTCTGCCAAGTTATTGTGAAGGTACTGTGATTTTTACGTCGTTAATTAAGGATAATTTGTCTGTTATTCGTTGTTTTGTTGTACCTGGATATGGATGTTATGATGGCTTCCATCTAGTTCTGGATGGACTTGCTTGGACCTGAAAGTCTGTATTATATATGTTGTTCTTGGATTTTGTCTACTGCCTTTCTTGAAAGAAAAAAGAGGTGCATTTAGAATCATATAAAAAAAAGGTTATGCAGAACAACTAAAACGTCCCAAATTTTGGATGCCAATTATTTGACAACTACCTGAATGTGAGGTTTGGAGCATTTTAAGACATGTAGCGCAACCACCTCTCACAATTTTGAGAACAAAAACAATAATAATTAGCCATTATCTGGCTATTATTTCACTTACGTTGCTGTTGAGACAACCGAAGCGGGGTTTCTTGATTCCAGCAAGATATGTGGGCCAAAACCAAAGACAAATGGCCCAAGTTGGAAGTTACCGAGGGACTAAGTGTGGGCTGCTGCGAACTTGTTGTTGAACTCTAACTTGAGCAGATGGGGAGCTTATTTTTGGAGAAGTTGTTAATTGGTTTTGCTCAGTTGGACATATGGATTGTTTCTAGAAGCTTTACCCTATATTTATGTCTTAAAGACGCGGTGATACTCAGGGCCGGTTCTTTTAGGTATTAGAGTGTAACTAACATATGGGTACGTATGTGGGCTGATTAGAGTTTGTTTGGATTGTTAGAAATGTTTGTGACTGGCAAGTAGCTGTAATAAAGGAAGGAGGAACTGAGTGAGATAGGCAAACATTGAGTAAAAATTTGTGGGACACAGATTATCCTCTCGAAATGTTATCAACCATTTGTTATTATCTTTACATATGGTAAAATTTAGTGGTTCATACCAAAATGACATGAGGCGACTTCTTAAACAAATGCTAGAAGTCATTACAAGAACACTCTTCAATTGGGTCATCATGGAAGAGAGTAATTACCGAAATCTATTTACAAGGAAGTCTAATATAAAGCAGCATGAAGAATAGCTTTTAGAGAAGTATCAAAATCTTTTCCATCCTTTAAAAGGTGTGCCTATTCCTCTCCAACCACAAATTGAAGAGAATGGCTAATGACATTGAGCTAGAAAGAACTAGCTTTTCCATACAAAGGAAACTGCATAGAACTTGATACAAAACTTCCTCATTTCCAGGTGAACACCAAGTATTGTTGAATGTCTTGAATTTCTTCCACTGACATGCTTGAGAATATTGGCAGAGAATGAAAAGATCTCTATGGTCTTTCCTTCAGTATCTTTATTAATGACCTCATACTGTGATACTGGAGTTTTCTATACTAAAATTAAAAACTTTTAGGAACAGGTCAACACATGTTTTTGAAGCAGACGAGATTACTCCCTGTTCAAGAGCACCATACCAAATTCTTTGAGGTTAAAAAAAATTAGGAATGATTCATATACTTCATTCCCATGCTCTAGTATAGATTATCCAGTGCTGCCATATGTGACAATTTTTCAGTTTTCTCATTATCAAGTATTTATATCATCCTTTGCATTTATTCGTTGCAGTGCTGCTATCATCACATCATATCTTATGAGAAAGGAACATCTATCTCTAGAAGGTGTGAATAAGCATTATTTGCTTGAACTGTTATGAACTGGTATGTAGTTGCTTATGGTCCCGACCAATTGCTAGTTTTTCTTTCTTTTACGTTGATGCAGATGCACTTGGTTCCTTGCGACAAAGCAGTGAGTTTGTCAACCCCAATGATGGATTAATGGAGCAAGTACTCGTGGAAATATTGTTAATTCATAAGCTACTGAAAGGACTTGTGCTGAATGTCAATGCACTAGATAAGCCATTCTAATTTTCTAATTATTAATCTGTATCCTTTCCAGTTAAAACTATTTGAGGAAATGGGTTTCAAGGTTGATTATGCCAGTCCCATATACAAGCGTTTTCGCCTGAAAATATTGGGTATGTGGTGCTTCTTTCACGGCCCCCTTCTGTATTGTCTCAATGTAGTTCATTTGTTTGAATGAGTATTGTTGTACAATTCATTCATTTCCTAGCTTTTTGAATTTTTTTTTCGATATTATTTGTTTGGTCTATATTTTTCTCTCTCCCACCAGACTTTAACCATTCAATATTATTTATATGGTCATCTATTAAGGATAAATCCTAGCATTTCTCAGCAGTTGTATGATGTAAGATTTTGCGGTCTGTCCTATGATTAGTTAAGGGGTGTGTAAGTTGATTGAATACTCACAGTATTAATATATATATATATATATATATATTAGTTATTTGATTTCAGTTGTCTTAAGTCAATGGACATATGGTGAAGGTCTATGAATTTAAGCAGTAGACTGAGCAATACCATTTCCGTACAGATTATAATATACCAGAACAGTTGTCTCAAGTCAAGGGACATTTGTTTTGGCGAGGAGATAGGGAGGATAGGGAGCCATGCATCACAGGTTTTTGCCTGCTCAAGAATTGACACATTTTATGTCTCAACTTCATTTACAGGTCAAAAGATTTAAAATAAGAAGGAAATGATTGCCTACATGTCAATAATTATGTATCATCATCTACAGAGGTGTAAAAAGTGTTGGGCCAACCCAGTACTTAATCCTTGACCTGGTCAAGATTGGGCTATTGATCTAATCTAGCATGAGAATTGTATTATTTATGATCTCAATCTTTACTATAGTTTCTCCCAATTTTACTTTGGTAATAATTTTTCCAGTCATACATAAATAGGTAGTATGTATGAACACACATGTTTGTGTTAGCCTTTTGGTTTGGAACTTTGGGATGCTGGCTCTGCCTCAACTTTTACACCTCTAGTGATTGATATTTTTCTTCCTCTTTATAATTTTATTTTGACAAGAGGTGAATTTCCTTGTTGCTTATTCTTTTGAATCATTGCCTCTCCATACCTTCAGGTGAGTCCTATAACCGTGGGGAGAAAATCAACATTTCTAAACTTGGAGCAGATCCAGGCTTGACCCGTGAAGTTGCTTCAGAGGTAAAGTCATCCCAACAAGTAGATAATTCCCATGCACGTGCATACCGCTGCAAGAAATGTCGAAGGCTGGTTGCCTTGCAGGAAAATGTGCTGGATCACATTCCTGGGGAACGTGAGGCATCCTTTGGCTGGCGTAAGAGAAAAAATGGAAACCCTTTTAACAAGTCAGAGGAACCTGGGTGCTCATCTATTTTTGTTGAGCCCTTTCGGTGGATGACAGGAGGTAAATCCTTTTCTTTTGTGACCTCTGTCGTATCTTCTATGTATCTGATAATTCAGATGTGCTCATTGAAAAGTTGTATCAAATTAACAGCCGTGTTGGAGCACACGACGATAGATTACTATGACTGTTATTACTTGTTATGAACTTCAACTTCATTTTCAATCAAATCATCACCCGATGTTAGGCTTTGGATAGACTGGTTTGTCCTATTGAAAGAAAAGGCTGTTAATGTCTAGGAAATTTTATGTTTCTAAGTCATGGAGAAACAGTTTCCATATAATGATTGAACTAGTAAATACATTTTGGTAATGCATTATTTGGTATGGTTTTCTTTGGATCTACAAGTATGAAAAATCCTATGTTGAATATTTGTTTTTCTATTACCTAGTTGAATAGGTGCATTGGAAAGCAAGTTATCGTGTGCTCATTGCGAAGCTCGCCTTGGATACTTTATTGGTCAGGCGTCCAATGCAGTTGTGGAAGCTGGATCACCCCAGCATTTCAGCTTCATAAAGGCCGAGTCGATATCTCAACTATCTAATACTTTCTCGGGATAGAGGTTTCCTAATTCAAAACAGGGGATGCCTATAATCTCTCTGTTCATCTCATATGCATAATGCATATACTAGACACTACAAGCCTGCTGCCCTAGGGAAATGAACTAGTTCATATATATTCCCTTGCCACTTGCAATGAGATGGAGATCGACCAGGGAGACATCTCGTTCACTTTCTTGTCGCCTCTTGTGTGATTCAAGTTTCTTTATATGTTGACTAGTTTGATTGATCATTTCAAAATCATGTTTAGATGGAAATCTGTCATGTTTTTCTCGGTTTTGGCTACCGGAGTTGATATTATGTGATGTGTATGAGGTTTGAACACATCCACAAAAAGTGTTTAATGCTCTTGTTATCCATTTCTCGAGTAACTTTTTTTTGTTTGTCATTTTAAATATTTAGCATTGGAGCCACCATCCAGGTTTTATGGTCATGTGTTGGTAAATGTTAAATTGTTGTGAGTTATTATAATTCGCAGGCATTGTAAGCATAACTTTCAGCATTGAAGCTGGATAATAATGTGGTTTTTTAAGCTTGCTTCTTTACTTCAAACATGCAGGCATCAATATGTTATGTGTAATACGATTGAGTTTCCCCTTTTTTAAAAAGGAACCGCTCAAGATTTTGATTTTAGATTGTAAAGGCTTATGAAGGAACCACTCAAGATTTTGATTTTAGATTGTAAAGGCTTATGGAGGAAGATCATATTATCATTCAAATATTTATCTCTGAGGATGTGTCATATAAACATTTAAAACTTATTGTGAAAGGTTCATGTAGAAATTTACAATCCGCCAGTCCTTTTGACATTTATTTACGTTATTGTCCAATTTTTATACTCTTTCTTCAAAGTGCCAAAGTTGTTGTATTTTCATTCAACTATTTTTCAAGTTAAATATTTTATTTTTGTCGCTGAAGTTTCAATTTCAGTCAAGTCCTTGGATAATATGCAAAATGGTAATGTGATATTCAAAAGGTACAATTGAAGGGTTGGTTTGTTGTGTATTTTTTCATAGCAGGTGGGTTGATGTGGCAGCTAATGCGGTGGACTAAACGGTCAAATTTTGGTTGACTGGCATGCTGACGCGACATTCCAAAAATCAAAATTTGATGATGTGGCAGGTTTGGACCAATCTCCTGGCAATATGTGGAGTACACTGCTGACACTACAATACGTGTGGTGATTGATGTCCGATACTCCATTGTTGATCATCTCTTCAAAGCTTCATCTTATTCCAATTTTCTTGTGACAATTTATTTGAGAGATTAATTTAATTTTTTAAGTTCTCAATTTGTAGATCTACTCTTGTGAGACTTAGGTTGTGGGTTTTAAATTTATTTTATCACTTCATTGGAATCAGTATTAAGGTGTGAGTGCACCTTGGAATAGAATGAGATGTTTAATCCTGAACTCAAAAAAGAATTTGTAGTGGTTTAATCCTAAACTTAAAAAAGAATTTGTAGTGCTTCGATTCTGAATCTGTTAAAATGATCGATATAAATAGGATCCTAAACCTACAAAATAATTAGTATAGGTTAGATTCTAAACCTACAAAGGATGGTTAACTCTTGAGCTTGAAAAAAGGATTTGTAAGGCTTGGAGAGTGGAGTAGAAATTTTCAAACCACTATAAAATCTGTGTCATCTTTTACTCTCTATGTTTTATATTTTCACTATTTAATTAAATAGTTATTTGATTAGATTGTATGCTTAAGAAAATTGTACTTATTTCTTATTAATTTTAGGGTGCTTATTAATTGATTGGTCTAAATTGAATTAATTTGGTTTAAATTATCAAAAAAAGTTTGAATTTTATTTATTTCCTCTAGTGTTGTCATACGATCTAACAATTATTAGAAAATAAAATTTACAAATTTTATAATAACACCACCAAGGGAAAAATAGATAATACATAAAGTAAAATTATGAGTTTAACTTATGAATGATACTCATTTATATAATATCTAATACTTTTGGCTATCTTTCAATTTGAGGGTGTAAATATGGTCATCCACCCTAATTTCTCTATTAATTATTTAAGAATGATGTGGTGGACTAATTTTGGACAAGTTTGGATATTTGGTAGCATGATCTTTAAATTAACATAGTTAACATAAGAGCCTATTAAACACAAAATTAAATACGATCTTACAAGTTCAAAGATCTTATTTCTCTTTAAAAAAAATGTTCAAAGATCTATTTAAAACATTTTAGGGTAAAGAATCTTAATACACAATTTTAAAAATTCATAGATTAAATTTATAATTTAATGCATTGATAAATAATATCTTGCACGAAAGTGTATTAAATATTAAAAATCGTTTGATAAGATATTATATCATAGGAATACTATACATTATCTCACCTTTTTTTTTAATTCATTACTTTTAGATACATGGACAAGCTATTGTAAATTTGTAAGGGCTAAGATGCCAACCAAAGGTTTGCCTCCTCGGCCATCCACAACCACGTGAACGACACTTCTCTTGATTTTTTGCATCTGCAATTTGGCATCATTTGTGGGAACCAACATCGATTTTTTCCACCAATCCGAACATAAATCCTCAAGGTCTGTTGTTTACTATATTTGATTCATGTATTTCATTGATTTGTACAAAGAAGAAAATACCTAATTTATACACAAAAGGAGTAGAACTAATTTTGAAAATACTAGCTTAATTTACAACATAATTTGCAAATTACATTAACACCCTCCCTCAAACTCAAAATGGTAAAGTAGCAACCAACTTGAGTTTGTGAAGTAATTGAGTAAAGTGACCAAGTGACAATGCTTTGGTGAAGATGTCAGTTGGTTGATCCATAGTGGAGATAGATCGTAAAATGACAGTGTTGCTCTAGAGATGATGATGAACAAAGTGACAGTCATTCTCAATGTATTTAGTACGTTCGTGAAATATATCATTGTGAGCAATTTGGATGACACTGCGATTGTCACAATGAAGTTTCGTAGCAGATTATTGAGGAATGCCCATATCAGCAAGAAGTCAACTAAGCTATAGTAACTCAGAAGTAGCATCAGCAAGAGCATGATATTTAGATTATGTGCTAGAACGTGAAACAACATATTGTTTCTTGCTTCACCAAGAAATAAGGGAATCGCCTAGATAGAAGCACTAACCTATAGTGGAACGTTGATCGGTGGGATCACCAGCCCAATCTGCATCAGAGTAGCCAGAAACAACAATGATGATTTGTGACAAAAACTGAACGTCGTGGCTATGGCCGAGGATTAGCCATGAACTGGCTGACAATATGAACTGCATAGGCAATGTTTGGTCGTGTCATAGTCAGGTAAATGAGACTGCCAACAAGTTGCCTGTAAAGAGTGAGATCTAATAGAGAAACTCTATCAAATAGAGTTAAGCGAACATTCGGATCCAGTGGGGTTGTCAAAGTGGTAGAGTCAATAATACTAGAACAAACTAGGAGATCAGAAGAATATTTAGCTTAAGATAGATAGTACTCATCAGAGCGAGATGAGACTTCAAACCAAGAAAATAACTGAGCGGACCAAGATCTTTCAAGATATCGTTGCAAGTCGAAGATGGCCTGTGGATCATCACCTGTAATAATCATGTCATCAACATAACTAAAGAGAAGAACTATACCATGCGCAGTTTGACGAGTGAACAATGATGTATCGTGCAGGCTGGAAGTAAACTCCAGTTGGGTTATAGTGGAGCTGAATATGGCAAACCAGGCTTGTGGAGCCTGTTTCAGACCATATAAGGCATGACGGAGAAGACACTTTCTAAAGTGGGGGAGAAGTACCAGGTGGAGGTTTCATATATACCTTCACAGACAAAGTACCATTGAGGAAGGCATTTTTGACATCCATCTGAAGAATGGGTCACTGTTTGGCAGTGGCAACTGCTAAAAACTATGAACATATGTCATTCGAGCGACTGGAGCAAAGGTTTCTTCATAATCAATATCATATTCCTGAGAGTAACCTTTTGCAACAAGACGAGCTTTATATCTTTTGATAGATCCATCAGAATGAGTCTTGATTTTATAAATCTACTTACAGCCAATGAGTCTTTTGCCAAAAGGTAGATCCACATAATACCCAGTGTGCGTCTGTTCTAAAGCTAGGAGTTCCTTATTCATTGCTTTCTATCAGAGAGGGTTAGTGTTGGCCTCATGATAAAAGGATGGTTCAACTAAAGACATAATAGTGAAAAAACAATGATAGTCCTGAAGATGATGGATAGATTCTCTTCTCTGAGTGGAGCGATGGAAGAAATGACAGGAGCAGGTTCAGATTCAGCAACTGTGACAAATGGTAGATTTGGGATAGCAGAGACAGAAACATATTGGTCAAGCTTGGGAGTAGGGATGAATCCGGTGATGGGAACGGATCATGGGAGAATCAGTGAAAAATGATTGAGGACTGGAGAGAGAGGTATGGAAAGAGGAGAGGCTGGAAAACATGGTGTGCTCCCAAAACATAACATGATGGGAGATACGTAATCGATTTGAGATGGAATCTCAACAATGAAAATCTTTGTGTTCGGTTCCATAGCCAAGAAAACAGCATAGGCAAACACGAGGTTCAAGTTTAGTATGCTCATAAGGATGAAGGAGAACAAAACACACACAACCAAAGACTTTAATATGAGAATAGGAAGGAGTACCATATAAACGTTAAAAAGGAGAGATTATGAAGAATTGAGGAAGGAAGGCAATTGATAGCATAGACAGAAGTGAGGGTAGCCTCCCCCCAAAACTTCTTCTGATAGGATGCAGAGAAAAGTTTGACACAAACAGAATAAAAAATGTTGAGATGTATGAGAATAGGAGCGTTGAACCAAAATTCCTTGTTGGATGAGAAAGGAAAGGAGACTAGAGTCTTTATACTCAATGGTATTGTCTGTGCGAAGAATTTTAATTGTTCGAGAAAACTGTGTTTGAATCATATTGGAAAATTCAATATAAACTTGAGATGGTGCAGAGAGATTCTTAAGAAAATATATCCAAGTGAAGCAAGAGTAGTTATCAATAAATAAAACAAAGTAATGATAACCATTGACAGTAGTAGTGGGAGCAGGTCTCCAAATATCATAATGAATAAAGCTAAATGGTGTATCACATATAAAGGATGAGGTAGAGAAGGATAATGCAGGTTGTTTTTCAAGTTTACAATTCAAACAATCAAATGAAGCACATTTGGAAACATTATGTACGTTACCAACAGACACTAAATTTCGAAGTTTCTCAGAGGAAGCATGACTAAGATGAAGGTGCTACTAATAAATGGCAGAGTCAGTGACAAAGGCAAAGATAGGTGGACAGATAGGGAGCTAAAGAGACGTGAGCTCAAACAATCTTCCTACTTTGCCACCCGTTCCAATCGTCTGTCCCGTGTGTGGATCATGAACCCGATAGCCATTAGAAGAGAAACAAACAGATAAGCCAAGGTCACACAGTTGTCCCACAACAGCGAGATTCAAGGTCAAATTTGGGACGCAATAGGTGTTGGAAAGATTTCATGTGGAGGTAACAACAGTGCCAATATGAGAAATAGACATACAATTTCCATTAGCAACATGAATTTGTAGAGGTGGAAGAAGTCATAAGAGAGAAATCAAATGTCATATGGTTGCAACAAGCTGAATGAAGAAACCAAGATTTACCTGATGTGACAACTAGGACAGAGGATTTGGAGGAGATCATTGATAGGAATGAACTCTTCATCCTGCAGCAGAAACATTGGATCGTCTTTGAATTTATTTAAAATTAAACTAAAAATAATATTAATTAAGAAAACTTACTTTTGAGATAAATATGGAGAATATTCTGGCGGATCTTTATCTCTTTCACAAAGTCTTCCTGGCTATGACTCGAACACAGAACCAAGGCTTGTGGGAGCCTCTTAAAAGAAAATCCACAAGGGATTAAAGAGGAAAAGATCTAGAGAGAATTCTCTAATTCTCTCTATTGATGAGATGTGTGTTGTGAAGAATGCACATTGGCTCACCCCTAGGGTCCTATTTATAGTGGTCTAGGAAAAATAATTAAATAATATATTTTAATATCTAATATATTAAAATATATTTATCTAACCAATTTGAATCTTATTTAAACCGTTTAAAATTCTCCTACGACACCTATTTCCTAATTTGAATCCAATTCAAATTTAATAAATATCTTTTATTTAATGTATCTAATATACATTAATTATTTTAATATTTAATGTATCAAATACAATAAATATACTTTCCTCTTTTATATTTAATATATCTAATATATTAAATATTAATTTGAACACTTCAAATTAAATA
Source organism: Trichosanthes truncata (assembly GCA_033996785.1). Taxonomy (NCBI): domain Eukaryota; kingdom Viridiplantae; phylum Streptophyta; class Magnoliopsida; order Cucurbitales; family Cucurbitaceae; genus Trichosanthes; species Trichosanthes truncata. The sequence goes on along the minus strand of JAWPNB010000003.1, from coordinate 29,493,795 downwards.
TTAAATTTGAACATTTCAAAATTTTCTTTCAACTAAATTCATCTTTTAGTGTTACTATGAGCTAGCAAGGAGACCTTATGGACCTACAGATTATAAGCTCCAATGATACAGAATTACTTAATTAAACTCTTTAATTAATTAATTTTCATTCATTAACTATAGGTCACTTCACTATAGACCTAGAGTTGCACTCTTATGCACTGTAGGATAAGATGTGTTCATAGATATAATCATTAATGCAAATCGATCCTTCACGAGTTGTTCGTATTTACAGTTGGATCAAAAGTCCATTTTACCCCTATAATTACATATTGTACCTTAAGTACCACTGATTCTCTAATGAACAATTCGTTTATAATCTAATTATAAACTAAGTCCCTCTCGGGCCAATGAGAGGGTGGGGCCCCATTGTTCAAGTCCCGAAATTTGCATTTAAGGGAACTACTCATCTACTTACCCTATATGGGAAGGAGTGAATTCCATATTGTGAGATTATGTTCCCATCTCCCTATTTGGTCAAGTCCCCAAAATGGTAGGCATATTGAATCGACTATAAAAGCCACTCTCACCCATACAAATCAAAGGACAAGCCCTCACAGGCAGGAGTTCATAACTCACTCAGGATTAACATCGAGTTGCATATGATCTTCTTAATGAAATATTAATCTTCTCAATTAACATATTTATAAAGAGAGATTAAATATTTCGTGGCCCAGTCTTATACAAACTCATTGTATAAGATACCCCCACTCACATGTCTCCACATGAATGATTTGAATCAAATCATTTGTAACTATCACTACAAGAATTTTTAGATTTGCCGACGAAGTTTTTCCCTACGCAAGACTTTTCGTCGGGAAAAATATACTTTTGCCAACGAAATTGGCAAACATCGAAAAATCTATGCATTTTTCTCGACGCTTTCTATTTTCGTCGGGACTTTCCCGACGCATGAAAATTCCGTCGGCAAAAGTCGGATATGCCGACAAAAATGCTTACGTCGGGAGAAATAAATTAAGTGAAACGCGCGATTCATTTCTCCCGACGCTTTTTAGACCTATGCCGACGCTTTTTGGCGTCGAGAAAAGTCACGAAAAATAAAACCCTAGCCCTCTCTTCTTCTTCTTCTCCTCTCATTATTCTCTTCCTTTTCTCTCTTCTTCTTCCTTTTCTCTCCATCGTTTACAGCCAAAACCTCATACCATCACCTCATTTTTTTCTTCTTCTTCTCCATTTTCTTCCCTATCCCTTCACTTATGCCTTCTCTCTTCCATTTGTTGTGTTTTTCTTGTAGGTTGCGGTCTGATTTTGTGCATTTTGAGGGGGAATTTTTTTGGAGTTCGCTACTTTTTGTGCTTCTAATCATCTAGTTCCATTTTAAGCTTGTGGGTTTTATTTCCAAATGTATTTATTTAATTTTACTTATATTTGTCTAGTTATTTTTAGGTTTTCTCTATTTCTCAATACTTTTTGTTTTCTTTGTTCACAAATTCCGTTAGTAGCTTGAATTTTCTTCTTGGTTAAACATTTGGAGGTATATAGAATTCTTACATTGTGTTTTTGTTAGTTTATTTAAGATTTAAATTTGGTTATTGAGCCTATTGAAGTTAAAAAAAATTATTTTAGTGTATTATGTGTTCAAAGTCTAATTTGGAGAATATTTGTGTGATTTGGAGGCTATTTATCTTATTGATGTTTGATTTGGAGCTTATTGTTTGATTAAAGTATGATTAAATCGTGATTTCAAACTTATTGTGTGTTCAAAATGTGATTTGAAGCTTAATTATTTGATTAAATTGTGATTTGTAGGCTCTTTATGTGATTAAAGTTTGATTTGGAACTTAACCTGTGATTAGAAGTGTGATTTTGAGCCTATATTTGTGTGAATAAATTCTGACATTGAGTCCAAATGTGTGATTAGTTTGATTTTGAGCCTCTTGTGTAATTTGATTTATAGCTTATTTTGTGATTATTATCCTATAGAGCCTATTGAACATTAAAATGTAAGGTTATATATTGAGTTAGAGTGTTATATTTTGAGCTTAGTAAAAATTATATTGTGATTTTGTTCTCTTAAAATCCCTAAGTGCCTTGTATATGTACGTACGTGGAATTAGGTTGGTGCACAAAATGCTATACTCAACACGTTTCTTTAATATATCCTTTGAGGGTTAGAATGATATTTATTTAAAATTAAGTATTTTTGGATGTTTGGGGGTTAGTTTAAGACATTTGGAGAGAAGTTAGACACTTTCGAAAGAGTTTGAAGTGACTTCGAGATGAGTTAATCATCTAAAATTTATACCTTAGACACTTTGGAGTAAATTAGCCACTAAACTTTCATTAAACTCTATCTATAATTAGTAATAGTTTCGACTTTTGATTTTTAACTTCAATAATAGAATTTTTCTTCATAATTTTTTTATCTATAATTAGTAATAGTTTGTCCATTTTTTGAAGCAGATTTATTTTTATCGTACAATGACAAGCACACAAGAGGGTCTCTTCTAACTAGGTATGGATGATTTCTTTGATGTTATAAAATCATTATGAAACTTATTGTCTTTTATATGTTTGGTTGGATGTTGTATTGTATTTTACGTTTAATTATTAGCATATATGGTTATTTAGAAGTTATTGTACCCATAATTGGGTTTAGAAATCGGTTTGGGTGAATTAAAGTTCTTCATTTAATGTCAAAGTTTTTGCCTTGTTGTATGGCTATCCTGCAGTTATGGTAGCCATTCAAATAGAGAGTTAGTTTTAGTGAGTTAGACACATTTTTTTAAGGGTTAGATATAGGATAAGTTAGTGGGATTTTAAGTAAGAATAGATAAGTTAGGCACTTTTTTAGGGTTTGTTTGGGTGAGTTAGTTGGATGTGTGTGGAGTGTGTTTGAGTGAGTATGTGATATTTGAAGTAAGAGTTTCAATGAGTTGGGAATGTTTGTTGGCTTTTAAACTACGCTTAGGTACCTTTAAGATACTTTTGTACCATTAGTTGCCTCAAAGTACGCTTAGGTACCTTTAAGATACTTTTGTAGCATTAGAAGGTGAGTTGTGTGTTTTAGGTTCACTTTAGGCACTTTAATTTCTAAGTTTCTTTGAGAGTCGAAATGACACTTAGACTATTTTTAAGCACTTTTTGGTCACTTTCTAGGTTCCGAGGAGTAGAGTAGACACTTTTAGGCCGTTTTGAGTTAGTTTTTAGCCTCAAAGTATACTTAAGGCACCTTTAAGACACTTTTGTAGCATCAATGAGTTGGTTGTGTGATTTAGTTTCACTTTAAGCACTTTCTAAACTTCTTTGAGAATCAAAATGACACTTAGACTCTTTTTAAGCACTTTTTGGCCATTTTGTAGGTTCCAAATGGCAAAGTAGACACTTTTATGTTTTGAGTTAGTTTTTGGTCTCAAAGTATGCTTTAAACCTTTAAGACACTTATGTAGCATCAGATGGTTGTGTGTATGCTCACTTTAGGCATTTTCTAAGTTTATTTGAGAATCAAAATGACACTCTCTTTTTAGCCACTTTTTGGCCACTTTGTAGGTTCCAATAGGCGAAGTAGACACTTTTACGTTTTGAGTTAGTTTTTGGCCTCAAAGTATGCTTAAGCACCTTTAAGACACTTTTGTAGCATCAGGGGGTTGGTTGTGTGCATAAGTTTCGCTTTAGACACTTTTTAAGTTTTTTTGAGAGTCAAAATGACATTTAGTCTTTTGTGCTTTAGTTTCACTTTATGAACCTTCTTTTATTTTTTGTTTTGTATTTAAAATTTTTTATATTATTTTTTTTTTCAGATTTGCAGTTGTGTAATCTTGAAGACCTATTTTCCAATAATACAGACGAAGACGAAGATTGAAGCATTCAAGATTAATTTTTTTTCTTTCCGATGTATTTGTTTTCTTCTTTCAAACTCTAGTACATATAGAGATTGAACATTTTGTAATCAAATTATTGCATTTCAATACTATTATTTTTTTATGATATTATTTTTTGTTTTAAAATGATACTATAATGAACTATCAAGTAGTATAGAAATAAATAAACAAATAAAAAAATAAAAAATATATATTTTTCAGGGTTTTGCCGACGCAAAAGTAGACTTCTCCTGACGCATACATTAGTCGCGGAAGAAACTTTTTCCCGACGCAATGTATTACGTCGGGAGAAGTCCATCTTTCCCGACGCAATGCCATTTTCGTTGGGAAGTAGCTTTCCTGACGGCTCTATGCCGAAGAAATATTTTCGTTGGCCAAGACTTTTCCCGACGCTTTGTTGCGTCGGGAAAAATGAAAAATCTTGTAGTGTATTACAAAGTGGGCCGTATCAATAGTGTTACAAGGATAAGGCACCCAACCTTATCCATATACTATGACCCTTTAGGTTATTTTTTGAACATGATCCTCTCGTATGTCAACCACATACTGTTCAAGATTACACTATAACCTTGGATTTTCATATAATGGATAATATTATATTGCAAATGTCACACCCTCTCCCGAACCACCTGCTAACTTAGCCCGGAAGATGGCGTGAAGCCAACAGACATCGTTTCCTCCCTAACGATACCTGTGACCCTGTTATACCTGATAGACATACTATACTTGAAATATAAGTTCCTCAAACACAACACAGTGGAAACTTGGTAAACGTTACCAAGTATACATATAGGGCGGTTCTGGTAAAGACCCCTGTGGAACAACCAACACGGGTAGGGGTACTACAACTCAATATATCACGAACCAAGATTTACATAACCAAGACCCCTAGCTTCGTACTCGCACATAACTACACATCCCTATTACGATATGTACATTACGAGCAGACTTGCTGTACTACACCATCCACATACAAAAATATCAGACTCGTAGAGCTTCCAGCAGGCTGTGGCAGGATCTCAGGCACCGGGAGCTCGATCTCTACCTGAAAAGTTGGAAAACATTGAAAGAATGAGCTGGGAAGCTCAGTGAGTGACTGGGTTTAAAGCAATTATCTCATAAATCATAACATTTGGCAAACTACAAGCATATGTGTCGGCAGACAAGCGTTAAATATAAACTTATAAGGACAATAGCTTCTTCCAGAAATCCAGCAAGTATGTCATTTAAATCTCGCTAGCATATCCAGAGTATTCATCATCTAAAACATATAATAAACTAGGTTGTGTAAGACACGCTCAGTACAATCCAACAATCACTCTACGATGTAGTGGGGCCCGCCCAGCACTCCCATCGTCTTTGTCGTAGTGGGGCCCGCCCAGCACTCACGACAGCATTGTTGTCACGGAGTACACTCAACGTCGACAACAGGAAATGACCTGTGTGCACACGGTACTATACAGCCTCGGGCTCAGAATCTCAAACATTTACTCATTCGGGTCTCATAGAAACACATGAAAACCTTTGACACTACTTGCTAACACATGTTTGCCCGAAATTATGGTATTCTCACTAGTTCAGGTAAAATAGTAAACATATGCTCACAACGAACAATTAAATCATTTCTAGGAAACCATATATGCTCATAAATACGTGTTCAAGAGACATAAAGTCTTTATGTAAAATTACTCTTAGAAAGTCTTTTATTTTCATAAGCATAAGTTCAAGCATAGAATACACTTTCGAAATTCGTTTTGTCACTCACAGCGTTAAAAGTTAGAACCTCGGCTCGTACACTTGACCTATTTCCTCTTGGCCTGCCAAATAACCAGAAACCAGGCATTATAACACAATTCCTTGCACTTCAAACTTAAGATTATACATATCCCCTAACTAATTCCAGCATATCACAGATTTCATACCCTAAGCTCCCTTACTCATAACTTTTTCATTACTTGGCCAAAGATGATGTACTTTATACCAAACTCTTCCTTTTTGAACCCTCTAAAACTTATCTGAAGGAATGAAATTGAAATTCCTAAAGGATATGTCCGTAAATACCTCGAAAGCTACTTCCTACAAAATAGGTTTCTGCACTTTCCAGACTCGTTCCCCTGCTGCACCCTGAACTTAACATGAATTTTAAAGCAACTTTTAGTCAATTTCTAACCACGACTTCTTCATTAAAGTTATAGGAAATTAAATCATCTTTCCAACCATACCTAATACAGCTTCTAATTCGAAGTCCACAGATCAGCACATCCCAAAAACCAGAGGTTCCCCGGATTTGACAGCAAAAACATTCCTTCAAATCCCGCTTCACAAATCATTAACATAACATCAGATTTTGCTCGAGCTTCCTTCACAAAATTTGTTCAAAAATGAGTTAAATTTCCAGAAAATCAAACCTCACCTCTTAATTCTTCTTGTGGAGCTCAAAACAACCCAAATATCAGCAGTGAGCAGGATTGATCACCAAATCTGCCATGCAACCTTGAATTGAATCTTCTCCCTTTCTTTTTCAACTTCAAAACTAAGAAAATCCTCCTTCCTCTCTTTCTCTCATCCTCTCCCACGAAATGCCCTGTTTTTCTTTAATAAAAAAGAAACAAATGGGAGAAAATGGGTTAAAAAACTTATTTAATTTTTTTTTTTTGTGGTGAGTGCTCCAAAGTTTATCCATTCCCACATTTCTTTTTCCTTTTCTTTTTTTTTTTTTTTTTAAACAAAACATACCAAACACCTAGCTCCTTATTGTTTTCCCTTATCCCTTTCTCCTCTTTTTTGTTTTTTTTTTTAAAGAAATTTCAAGGAAAAATCTCGGGTTTACAGCAAATAAAATAATCAAAATTACTATTAATTATTAAATAAATTTTTAATTACGAGGCTTTAGGGCATAAATCCCAACAATCTCCCACTTGCACTAAAGCCGACAAGACATGTATCCTAGGACATACTCTATACCCAACATGTTCTCCCACTTGCCCTAGCGAAGATGAGGCATGTCTCGTAATCCTAGACATTCTAGGCGACCCTTAAACACTTTATTAGCCTGGAGAGTATTTTTATATAGATCTAAACGACTGTCATTAAAAGCCATCTTGGTCACTACCATGATACTTTCTCTCTCTCGATATGATTCCCTATACGTTGGTATTTTTTTATTTTCCTTAATATTAGTCTTTACACCACTATTATCATAATAAAGAGAATAGACTATAACATATTTGAAACACCTTTCAGATCTTCAAGAAACTATTTGAGTCATACAAGTCCTTTTGTTACTTTACAAGCAAAACAATTTAACTTGTATACCATACTCCACCACCTAGGGTAAAATTTGTCTTTACATAGATTTCCTAAATCTTTGTAAGAACCAGTGCATCTTGTAAAGATCAAATCTTTAACTCCATACACAAAAATTTCTCATCATCCATAGATAATTTGAGAAAGTTTTTAATTTTCTACCCAATGGTCATACCATTCGTTTAACTGATATATGTTAACCAATTGTATATTAAATGTTCAATCTCATTTATGTATATCATATACTCTCAACATTTGAGATGTCTTAGGATACACTTCCTTAGACATAAATATCAAATATTTGACAACAATTTTGTCAATATAAGATGTTCGAGACAAAGTTAACATTTTGTTCTTAAAATCTTCATTTTGGACATTTAAAATATACTGAGTCATTCCAAATCACTTATTTGGAATTGGTTAATTAATCAACGTTTTATGTTAGACATCTTACATCATTCATAATGGGTAAAAATATCACCAACATAAAACATGAGAAAAATCTACTAGGCAATTAATGATTTTCTTGTCTATACAAGCTTCATTTATATTTATCCAAAGTCATAAATTTTGATACTTTTATCAAACCTTATATTCACAAATCTAATGGTAAAAATTATTTCATAAATGAACATTTACTATTTCGCAAACTTTTTGCTTTTGATCTTTGAAAATAAACATATTTGATTGATTTGTGTAGATGCATTATCTAAGATTTCTTTTCATTAAAGAATTCTAAACATTCATTTTTTTTAATATCACATATGCAACAATGAATTAAATAATGCTTACAGACTTCAGTATGGCAACAAGTGAGAAAATTTACTCGCAGTCTACTTTCTCCTATTAGGTTTAACCCTTTGCCATTAGTCTCACTTTGCAGGTAATAAGCCTTCAACTTTGTCATCTAACATGAAAATTTGGGCTTCAATTAAGTCCTTGTAAAGGTTGAGTCATCTCATAACTCTCCCACTACGATGAGGCTTATCCAATTCATGACTATGATCCATTTGACTTTCAAATGTAATTAAATTGTTAACAACTTTTGTTAACTATTTAGTGGCTTCACTTGGAACCAATTTATTAACACTATCTCACCTTATTAAAGGTTTGTAATCTTTTATTTGACATTTCTTATAAAAATGATATTTGTCATACAAATACCTTATTCATTTTAGGACTACATAAAAGACCATTTTATACTTCTTAGGGATGGCCTACACTTAAGCTTATCTTTGAACATATACAAGCTTTTTACGTTTGTGTTCAGCATGTGAGCTTAACATTCCCAAATGGTGAAGTGTTGTAAACCAGCTTTACTACACTTCTATAATCTTTAAAATTGTCTCGTAGACACTTTTAGAGGGAATCATGTTCACCATGCAATCTCTATTGCATTTCCTAACCGGAGTATGGTAATGGTGTGTAACTCGTTACTGATGTGACCATGTCTAACAAGGTCTTGTTTCTCCTCTTACAGCACAATTTCACAAAATTGCACTTGGTATTAAGATAATTGGGATAAAAACCCATTTTCTATCAATTAGTTTTAGTACGTAAGGTTCCTATATTTTCTATTATGATCTGATCATAATATCTTGATAGATTTAATTACCTAATCGATTTTTTAACTCTAGTCTTAATTTTCTTGAACATTTCAAAAATTTAGACTTATGTTGTATTAGGTAAAGATACTTGTACCTTGAATGATCATCAACTAGAGTGACGAAATATTCATGACTTTATTTGACCTTTACATTCACCAGACCACTTAGGTCAGAATGTGTAAGCCCAAAGTATTCTTTGGCGTTCTAGCCCTATCTAATAAAGGCCCAATGATTATCTTGCATGAAAGGCAAGATCTACAGACAGGTAAAGTAATTAACTAACTTTTCAGAGAATTACCTCTCACTAGTCTTTTCATTCTATTCAAGTTGATGTTAATCAACCTTAACAGCCAAAGTCAAGTATCATCTTTTAGGAGAAAACAATGTCTTTCTATTTTGAATTCTATAATCCTGAATATCTCAGTATTTTGTAGTATAGTATATGCCAACATTTTTAACATATACAAATTGTTCTTATTTTCAGCTGAATGTATTTTCAAACAATTTTGAAAATATAAACTTTCATAGTTTAAAGTAATTCATACTATATGAACATTTTTGTAATAAAGTTCGAGAAATTGAATTTCTCTTATGATTACTAAAAACACCATATTCAGCATTATGTAACAATTTTTAAGTAATAACATCTTAATGTCTCCCACTACACTGACTGAGATAGACTTCTTGATGCTAACTTGTAGAAACTATTCTACATGTTAAGTATTTTCCAAGAATTACATATTAAATGTAATGAAGAATAAATATTGATAGTGGATCTTGTATCAACTATCTAGGTGGCGTTATTTATTCTCCACCAAAAATTTAGTAAATCAAATTTACTTTCCTCTATATTATTCTTCCTGTAGAGGTATTTCAAAAATTCCTCTCATTGTGACTGAACTGACTAATTTAGGAAATATTTCCTTATATATAGCTTCAGTCATTTGGTTTGTTTTCTTGGAATTTTGTAATACCTAAATTCGAGATCATTTAGATAATTTTCTAAATTTAGCTTATGTTGACTTCAACATCTCATATGTTGTTGTCATTTTCTTTATCTTCTAAATTTGACATCTAACATGTCAACTAGGAGAATACATACAAGCTATCTCGTTTACTTTTGATTCATTAATCATGTGCTTCACGAATAATTCGAATAGCATTAGCAACAAGTTTCAAGAACATTTCTCAATAAAGACAAATTCAGAATTTTACACTACCATTGTAGTGTTAATGTTACATTTCCAAGTAATAAAATTTCTCAATTTTGACTTATCAGTAATAAAATTAAAAATTATGAGAGAAACTGACATAATATTGAAATATATAAAATATATAATTTAACATAATGCAAACAATTATCTATTCAATTTTAGCATAGAAATCAAACAATTTGAAAAATGAACCCTATAAATCATTTCTAATGCTATGGTACTTTAGTGAGTTAGAACAAATGCCGCCATAGGGAAGGTCAAGTGTTTATTCACTAAACTGAGACAATCTCAACCAAGTATTATACCAGAATAACTCTTATTCCTATAATATTTTGTTACCATTAGTTTGGTCAAACACATCATTAACAACTTTAATGAGCCATTTGTAAGTGTGACCCATAATTTTAGACCTCGTAGTTTTATCCCAACAAGTGCCGTCGTAGGGTAGGTCAAGTATTGAAAACAAAACTGCAATCATATCCTTCTCAGGAGTTCACCCTGATATTGACTCATGCAAACACCTTCCGTAGGGGGACGGTCCAAAAGCCGCCACGAGGCCCCGCATGAATCTCACGATGTGAACCAATGATGGAGACCGTAGGATATGTTGACACATTTCCTTCTCCCACTTACTATTTTGAAATAGGGTTTTCTCTTACCTAGACAAATTAGACTAATCTCATTTATCTAAGTTCCTCAATCTACCTTTCATAACCCTTATGCTGTTAGATTATTTTAATATGAATTACTAAGTTTTTTTTTTAAAAAAAAATAATCACATTATGAGCATGCTTAATGAAATCAAATAAAATTTAACTAATTCAACTCCCAGGTCGGTTCCCAGTTAGAGGTGTTCCATTTCGGTCAGCTTAAATACCTCAGTCTAGACAGAACCTTCCATAGACAGAGTTTCCTTATAGTCAATTTTTATTTCAAATTCATTAATCTTTAATTAACTATTAATTATTAGATTAATGAACATAAATATTTTTAATCCTATCAAAAAATAATTCACTTGGATATTCTTAAAAATCCATCATTTTAAACCCTTTAAAACAAATTAAAAGATAATCCTAGATATTTTATTCTAATTCTATTAGAAAAATAGAAGATAAATTAAATTCAAAACTTAAACTATGGATAATCTTGAAATTCTACCATTTTAAACCATTTAAAACTAAATTAAAAGATTATCCTAAATTCTAACAAATAAAGATATATTAAATTCAAATTTTAAACTATTTAAAGCATGAATTCAAAATATCTTTATTTTAAGAAAATCCTAATCACATTTGGATATATCCTGATCCTATTAGGAAAACATGAATTTCATTTATGAAAGAAAATATCCTAATATAATTTTCAAAATATAACAATTATATTCAAAGATATGGAAAATATAAGCATATTAAGAAAATATCTCAATTCTATTAGGAATCATCCTAATCAAATTTTCCAATATAACAATTATATTAAAAAATTAATCTTAATTCTATTAGGAAACAACCTAATCAAAATTTTCAAATATAACAATTATATTCAAAAATAGATAAGATGCATGATCATACTTAACTTATGGTGGGATTTTAATCTAAATGACATACTTTATGCAATAATCAAATTTAAAACATTCATCACATGCATAATTAAATTAAAACTAGCAAAATTGACTGGCATATTTGGCATATCCTAAGAAATTGAAAACAATTTAAATTACAATAATTTAAATTCAAGACATATCTTGATTTTCAAATTCTTTCCTTTGTTGAAGCCACCAAATTTAGGACTAAGAAAGCCCCATAATTTTACCTCCTTTTCCACATGAGTCGTCGTAGTCAGTTTAGGAAAGAATGCAAAAAGCCTTTTATAACCACGATGCGCTTGAGATTTGACTCTCGACTGCAACTTGAAGCATCCACTAAGCGATGCGCTAACCACAAGGCCGTCGGTTGATTTCACATACCGCCGGCAACACATCCCACCGCCAAGTAACAGCCGCAAGTCAAATGTTGAACCCTTTCAAACTTATCATTTCATATGTGGGCCATGTTTTAAGATATGTGGTGAACTCCATCAATAATTTACATTTGTGAATTTCACTTTTTGACAGCAATCATGCTCCACCAATTAAATTATATATGTGTGTGTGTGTGTGTGTGTTAGTAAGTATGTGGCATGAATAATCATGCAATCACAATTTACAAATCACTGTATGAGTGTTCACATGCCTTCATCGCAAAAACATTTCGCTGGCTGAAGGCATCCAAATTGTGGATGAACATGCACATGTTTAATTTCTTCATCTGCAGCAGTTTTTGAATCTCCATCCTCATTGTTTTTTTTTTTAAATATAAAAAAAAAAAGACAAAATTTACAAAGAGAAGTTTTTGAATCTCCATCCTCATTATTTTTTTTTTAAATATAAAAAAAAAAACAAAATTTACAAAGAGACGCTATACCCACGAGGCTTTTACAGTTTGATATAATCAAAGCGTTAAATCTAATTCCACAAATATGCTTAAACAGTCAATTTGCAAACCACAATATATCACATATATGATAAATTAAAATACCCACCATCACAAAACTTTAATTCTAAATAAAATTCAAAGACCGCTCTGATACCAATTGATAGGAATGAACTCTTCATCCCGCAGCGGAAGCATTGGATCGTCTTTGAATTTATTTAAAATTAAACTAAAAATAATATTAATTAAGAAAACTTAATTTTGAGATAAATAGGGAGAATATTCTGGCAGATCTTTATCTCTTCCACAAAGTCTTCCTGACTATGACTCGAACACAAGACCAAGGCTTGTGGGAGCCACTTGAAAGAAAATCCACAAGGGATTAAAGAAGAAGAGGTCTAGAGAGAATTATCTAATTCTCTCTATTGAGGAGATGTGTGTTGTGAAGAATGCACATTGGCTCACCCTTAGGTAAGGGTGAGCAAAAGACCCCGAAAAATCGATCCGTCCGATCGAAACCGACCAAACCGAAGTCGGTTGGGCGGTCTATAGGCAATGACAGTCGGGGTCGATTTTGCAAATAGCAAAACCGACATGTCGGTCGGTCGGTGGGATGAAAAACACAAACCCGACAGACCGACCGACCGACTGAAAATGTTAAAAAAAAATTCTGTGATATTATAATTATTATATATATATATAATAAAAAAAAAACTAAATGCCCCTCCCACCTCCCTCGATCCCTCACGCCTTCTTCTTTTTCCGCCTCCCGCCCCAAGTGCAAGACCAAATCGAAATCTCCTCCTGGTTTTCTCGCGACCCGACCATCTTCGAGGATCCAGTCCAGCAGACGGCACGGCAGACTCGAGTCCTCAACACTCTTCCTTCGGCCTTCTCTCTTATGCCTTCGGTAGTCTTCGAGAATCCATTTCAGACAGGTACTCGACTTTCTACTGATTAATTGATTTTTTACTGATTTTCTTCTTCTCGCTTACCGCTGACAACATATTCTTGGATATGAGTATATTTCCTTTTTGGTGGGTTCAGATCTTAGTTTTCCTCACCTGTTGGATGTTTTTACAATCTAATATTGAGGGCTTTTTAGGCATAATATGTTTCTCAGTAGTGCAGTTCTAGCCAAAAGGAAAAGGAAAACTCAGAGAGAAAAAATGATGACAATGAAAACTTCTAATCTAACTTGGGAGAGAATAGAGCCTGTGGTGTCAAGTTCAGACCCTGCCTTCAGTCTATTTATTCACCTAACTTCATTAATGTGTCCCAACCTACTCTGCATGTGTAGATTCATTTAACATACAAATCCTTTATCAAATTGCCTACTTTGCAACTCTATAAGAGGACTAAAGAAACCATTCTCCAAATAAATATGAAAAATGGGGAATAACAAGAGACTAGAATGATAGTTCTCAGTCCTTCCTTTTAAGAGAGTACCTTGCAGAAGGAATTATAAAGAAACTTTATTTCCAAATTCAAGTGATCCAAATGAATGAGTTAGAAAAATGATTGAATGAAGTCTGTTTCTTTTGTTATTTGTTATCAGTTTCTACTATTCTGAACAGGTGAATAAAAACATTATCCTATGTATCTATACAATATAAACAAAAAACATAATGATTGTCAAATGACTTAGAAAATGACAAGTTTTGATTGTTTTGGATTGAGAATCTCTTTCTAGTTTTCTAACCACTAGATGCTATTGCTAATTTTTTTTTATACATTGTGATTTTGTAGAGTAAATATGGATTCCAATACAATAGAGACAAATAGTTCGAACAGTAAAAATGCTATAAATGTAAATGCTACGGGGATGAAGGAGACTATGAAAAGCAAAACTACTGTTGATCTTGATCCAAAAGAAGTTTCTTAGAATCCAACAAAAAAGCGTAAGAATGTCAAACAATCAATGGTTTGGGATCATTTTGAGAGATTGAAAGGTGATCCTAATGACCTTTATGCTAAGTGTAAATATTGTGGAGCTACTTATGCATGTCATTCTAAACGTAATGGTACTGGGACTATGAAAAATCACTTAGACAATTGTAAGAAATACCCTTATCAAAAGAAGAGAGATCCAACCCAAAAGACATTAGCTTTCAAACCTATAGAAGCGTCTGGGGATTGTCAGGTTGTATGTGAGTCATTTGATTTACAGAGTTGTCGGGAAGCTTTGGCTGAAATGATAATTCTAGATGAATTGCCTTTTAAGTTTGTAGAGGGTAAAGGTTTTCAGAGATTTGTCAATAAGTTAACATGTGCACTTGAGCCTAGGTTTGTTGTTCCATCTCGATTTACTATGGCTAGAGATGTTCTTAAGATATATGTGAGTGAGAAGAAAAGTTTGAAAGACATGTTTGTGAACAAGAAATATAGAGTTTCTCGCACTACTGATTGTTGGACTTCAGAACAAAACATTAACTATATGGTATTGACTGCACATTTCATTGATTCTGATTGAAAATTACATAAAAGAATTCTCAGCTTTTCTCAAATTGAGAATTATAAAGGGGATACCATTGGTAAGACTATTGAAAAGAATTTAAAAGATTGGGGTATTGAAAAGATTACGACTGTGACTGTTGATAATGCTAGTTCAAATGATACGGCTATTGCTTTTCTGATTAAGAGATTTAATAAGGGGTTGATATTTAATGGTGAATATTTGCATGTTAGATGTTGTGCACACATATTAAATCTTATTGTATGTGATGTTTTCAAGGAACATTATGCGTGCATTAGTAGGATTCGCAATGCTGTTAGATTTGTAAGGTCTTCTCCTGCACGTTTGTTGAAATTTAAGAAGTGTGCTAAAAATGAAAAGATTTATTGTAAAAGTGATGTATGTCTTGATGTTCCCACTAGATGGAACTCTACATATATGATGCTTGAGGCGGCTATAAAGTTTTTAAAAGCATTTGACAGATTAGAGGATGAAGATGATGCTTATAAGAATGATTCACCACCTACTAAATTGGATTGGGCAAATGCTAGGATGTTGATTAGGTTTCTGAAAGTGTTTTATAATGTCACTTTGAAAATTTCAAGCTCTTTATATACTACTTCTAATTTGATTTTCCATCAGATCTCCCTGATTCAAAATTGTATACACGTGAATTCTTGTAGTACAAATAAAATGCTTTCTAGTATGGCTAAGAACATGAAGGCTAAATTTGAGAAGTATTGGGGATATATAGATAATGAGAGGCTGAAGAATAATAATATGTTGTTGTGCATTGCTGTAGTGTTGGATCCTCGATATAAGTTGAAGTTTTTATCATATTGGTGGAACAACTTTTTTGGGCCAGATGTTAGTGGAAATTTGACAAAGACAGTGGAGTATGTTTTGAGACGTCTCTTTCATGCATACAGTATGGGTCCACCTAGTGGTAGTAGTAGTCATAGTCGTAGTGCTAGTGTTAGTGCTAGTGCCAGTGCTTGTGCTAGTGCTACTATTGGTGCTAGTGCTACTATTGGTACTAGTGCTAGTTCTAGTGCTAGTGTTAGTGCTAGTTCTAGTGCTTGTGCTAGTGTTATTGCTAGTAAGCCTAGTGCTACTGCTAGTAAGCCTAGTGCTAGTGCTAGTCATAGTACATGTGCACCAATTGTTGAGGATGCCATTACTAATGATGAAACAATGGATGTGGATGTGGATTTGGATGTGGATTTGGATGTGGATCTAGATGTGGATGTAGACTATGATGTAGGGCCTACGTTCAAGACTGCTGAGACTACTACTTTTGATAAGGAGTCAGAGATTGATGTATATTTGTTGGAAACCCTTTTTGATCAGGATGATAGTACTTTGATATTCTTTGTTGGTGGAAGCAGAATGGTCATCGATTTGAGGTTCTTAGGCGTATAAGTAGGGATATTTTGGCAATTCCAGTATCTACTGTAGCATCTGAGTCAGCTTTCAGTACTGGAGGACGTGTAGTTCACTCATCTCGTTGTTCATTGGCTCTAAGAATGGTGGAGGCTCTTATATGCACTCAAAACTGGCTAAATTCTGACCCAATAGATCTCGAACTTCATCCAGATTTGGAAGAAACGTCAATGTTTGAAGAAGGTATTGGTTTTAATTGTTTTTATATTTTTTATTTTTAAATCTTCATAATGTTGTCTTAATACTTTTTTTTTGTTCTTCTAATTTTATAGGTTTCAGAACTGTTATGGATGGAGAAAAAGATTTTGAAAACCTTGAAGATTTTTCAAAGTTGTTGATTTGATGTTTTATTCTTCAAGTTTTTTTTAAGAATGTAATGGATTTGGATTTTTATTTTGTCTAGTTATGTTATCATTGTTATGTCTCTCCTTGTATGTATTTTGTATTACTATTAGACTATTATGGATTGGATACTTTCATGGCATTATAGATTCGTGAACTTTGAAGTTATGTGATGAAATTTTAGATCACACTATCAATATTATTCACTATCAACGTTTGACCTCTAAGCCCATTGGGAATTTTCTCTAAATGATTGATAATTTGTTTAGGGAATGATTGATTACCATTTATTGTAAAAATACATGTTTAAATAAATAAATCAAACAAGAAACAAATGTTATATTAGGGTTTAAAATATCAAAACTAATAAATTAAAAATTATATAATATATTATTTAAAAGTATATATTTAAAGAAGCAAATGAAACAAAAAAGAAATTTTCTTATTAGGGTTTAAACCAAAACAATGAAACTAGAATATATAATATAATAACTAAGTGAGAAAAAAAAAAACAAAAACAAAACAAAAAAAAAACAGTCGGTTTTCCGCAAAAACCGACCGATCGAACCTACATGCGGTCAGTCGGTTTAACCCTGCAGGCAATAAAATTCGGTTTCTTATTTTTGGAAACCGATATAGTCGGTTCGGGGTCGGTTTGGGAGGAAAACCGACCCCGACCGACCGATGCTCACCCCTACCCCTAGGATCCTATTTATAGTTGTCTAGGGAAAATAATTAAATAATATATTTTAATATCTAATATATTAAAATATATTTATCTAACTAATTTGAATCTTATTCAAACCGTTTAAAATTCTCCTACGACATCTATTTCCTAATTTAAATCCAATTCAAATTTAATAAATATCTTTTATTTAATGTATCTAATATACATTAATTATTTTAATATTTAATGTATCAAATACAATAAATATATTTTCCTCTTTTATATTTAATATATCTAATATATTAAATATTAATTTGAACACTTCAAATTAAATATTAAATTTGAACATTTCAAAATTTTCTTTCAACTAAATTCATCTTTTAGTGTTACTATGAGCTAGCAAAGGGACCTTATGGACCTACAGATTATAAGCTCCAATGATACAGAATTAATTAATTAAACTCTTTAATTAATTAATTTTCATTCATTAACTATAGGTCACTCCACTATAGACCTAGAGCTGCACTGTAGGACAAGTTGTGTTCATAGATATAATCATTAATGCAAATCGATCATTCACGAGTTGTTCGTAATTACAGTTAGGTCAAAAGTCCGTTTTACCCCTATAATTACATCTTGTACCTTAAGTACCACTGATTCTCTAATGAACAATTCGTTTATAATCTAATTATAAACTAAGTCCATCTCGAGCCAATGAGAGGGTGGGGCCCCATTGTTCAAGTCCCGAAATTTGCATTTAAGGGAACTACTCATCTACTTACCCTATATGGGAAGGAGTAAATTCCATCTTGTGAGATTATGTTCCCATCTCCCTATTTGGTCAAGTCCCCAAAATGGTAGGCATATTGAATCGACTATAAAAGTCACTCTCACCCATGCAAATCAAAGGACAAGCCCTCACAGGTAGGAGTTCATAACTCACTCAGGATTAATGTCGAGTTACATATGATCATCCTAATGAAATATTAATCTTCTCAATTAACAGATTTATAAAGAGATATTAAATATTTCGTGTCCCAGTCTTATACAAACTCATTGTATAAGATACCCCCACTCACATGTCTCCACATGAATGATTTGGATCAAATCATTTGTAACTATTACAAAGTGGGCCGTATCAATAGTGTTACAAGGATAAGGCACCCAACTTTATCCATAAATTATGACCCTTTAGGTTATTTCTTGAACATAATCCTCTCGTATGTCAACCACATACTGTTCAAGATAACACTAATAACCTTGGATTTTTCATATAATGGATAATATTATATTACAAATAAAATAATCAAAATTACTATTAATTATTAAATAAATTATTAATTACGAGGCTTTAGGGCATAAATCCCAACAATCACCTGTTTCAATAGTTCCTGAAGTCACTAAGTTGAAAACTGGGAGAATTAGGGTCATCAAAGGAGGTAGCAGCAACAACAGATGAGGAATCAGCTCTAAAAGAGCTTCTTGGTTTTGTGAAGTGACCTGGAGAGCGAGGTGGTTGAGTGGGATAATTTTTCAGAATGTGACCACATTTGTGACAATACCTGCACTCAATTCTAGGACAATCAGGTAATTTGTGACCCTGTAGCTTACAGTTTTTGCAAAAGAGAGGTCCTGAAGTAATGCGTAGATAAACGGTTGCATGAGAAGTATCAGATGGCAGATATGAGGTGATGCCAAGCCGTTTCTCCTCAAACAAAATTTTCTGAATTGCTGCATCTAAAGAAAGTAACGGGTTGCAATGAAGTAGAGCAACACGAACCGACTCATATTCTAGACGAAGACCCATAAGTACCTCAATAAGTCGCATATGTTCAGGATTGATTTTCTAATCCAGTTATGTCCAAATGGGTTGAATTAGAGCAAGATACTCATTTACAGATTGACCAACATCTTGATTGAGACTAACAAGAATATTATGCAACTGATAATAATGTACAAGCCCAACAATTTGAAAACGCAAAGACAAGAAGTCCCAAAGATCTTTGGCATTATCAAAGGCATCAAATTGAACGTGAATAGCAAGGATAGAAGTGTTACCAATCCAAGTCATTATCTAATGATTTTTGCTGTCCCAATCCTCTAATCGTTCAATAAATTTGGCATCTTTCTCAGTTGTATTCTTGTTCTTTACAAGTTTGAAAACATCATTGGTGACAATTCGCCATAACTTTCGACTGATTAAGAAACTCTTCATTTGATGTGCCCAAGTGATATAATTCGACTATTGAGAATTGTACTAATGGGACGAAAAACATCACTCTTCTCCATTCTAACAAAGATGAATTGAATCAAACCAAGTGAAAGAAATTAACCAAACTAGGTGAACTGAACCGATTTAGGTAAATCGAACCAGTCTTGAACAAACCAAACCAGTATTAGAGGTACATCCTTTTGTTTTCTTCTTCACGTGGGCTTTTGATCACTTCACCTAGGTTGAGGAGGACTGAAACGCACGATTAAAACTGAACACAAAGATCTAAAATAAGATTGAAATCTGGGCGAGAGGCAGTGGCTGACATGAGCGGCGATCTGAAACATGAAGATCGACTGATCTAAGATGCAAGCATAGGCAGAGGTCGGTACGAATGAGCAACAATCTGAAACATGGTGCCGATTGGGCTGATACGAATGGCGATCTGAAACACGGCGGAGGCAAAGGTAGATGTGGATCAGAAGGGAGATGCGAGATCTGAGACCATTGCACTGAGCGGCGGAGCCTAAATCAAACAAAGTCGGATGAGGTGGACGCGGGCGACGAATGCGAGCAACGACGGTGAGAGGTGGTAAAAACAAAACCCTAAATGTAGTAGGACTCTGATACCATGTTGTTTTCTATACTTGATTCATGTATTTCATTGATCTGTACAAAGAGGAAAATACCTTACTTATACACAAAAGGTGTAGAACTAATTTTGGAAAGACTAGCCTAATTTAAGTCTAATTTACAGCATAATTTACAAATTACATTAACAAGGCGATGGATCAATCCTCTCACCTCGCAATTGTTAAACTAAAAAAGAAAAATCAGTTTCTATCTTTCATCTGTTCTCGAAAACTTCCCTTTGTATAGGTTTTTTTTTTTTTAGTTTAACAACATTGGGAGTAGGAGGATTCAAACATTAGACCTCTTAGTCGAGGGCACATGCCAATTATCACTGAGCTAAGCTCACTTTGGCTCCCTTTGTATAGTATTGTTGTTTATAGTAAAGAAGAATGTTATTACTCGAAAATTTCTATTCTCCCCTTTTTTCTCTTTAATTTGTATTTTTCTTTTCCAAAATTCTTGTAATTTATAGCTCATTGAAGCAGTTATTTATTCAATAACTATTTTTCAGTCAAATGTAAGTATAATTCTCTCTTTCTCAGTCCTTGTGATTATTGAGAATAGTTTGTCAAGTTAAAAGTAATCATTTTTTTTTTTTGCTTAACTCCACACTATCATGTTCTAAACTAAGGATTATTTACTTGCTATTTTAAAATGTAGATATATTCTTAGAGACTAACTACAACATTTTTTTTCTTTTCTTTTTAATTTTAACAAGTGGGGTAGGGGGTTTCGAACTTATGACCTCTTAATCGAGGGTACAAGTCTTAACTAGTTGAACTATGTTTAAGTTGGCAACTAACTACGAGATTGGTTAATCCTTAGTGATTCTGTATATTTAAAATATTTGTTATTAATATTGCTACTGAGTGAGATTTTTAAATAAGGTTAATTACACAAATAACACATATAAGGTAGTATTTTAAAAATAGTCAATTTATTTCATAATATCTAAACTAGTCATTTATAGCATATAAAATAAGGTAATTACCCATATTGATATTTAATATACATATTTTTTAATTGCATGCGATTTAAAATGAACAAATAATTATGATTCCTTAAATCATGCCAATCAATATAAATTTTCAATGATCTCATCCATCAATTTTTATTATTAAAACACTATTTATATATAATTAGGCAATATATCTATTTCTCTATTACATGTCTAAAGCATACAAACATAACTACTTCTAATAAATAAGATAAATATGTCAACATGAGCATAGTTCAATTGGCATAAAGTGTGTACACTTAACCAAGAGGTCAGAGGTTCAAATCCTCCACCCTAAATATCGTTGACCTCAAAAAAAGGAAGAAGATAAATATATATCTAAAAATAAATAAATATACATCAAAATTATGTGCATTGCATCATATCAATTCACATAACATAGTTGTCAAAGTTATTATAATTTATAGATTGCAAACTAAAGGAAAATCAAAGTAATCATTGAATAATATATATATATAATACGCACACACATCACTATCAAGTTAAATATATTATTACAACAATATAAAGTATATGAACATTTCACCATAAAAATGAATATAACAACATATTATGTATTGATGATATACATAATAACAATAAATAACACTACATTAAGTATATGTACTCGATCAAAAAGATCATTAGTTTGAATCTTCACTCCACGTGTTATTGAACTAAAAACCATATAACTTATTTATGAAATTATGAGTCCAACAAAAAATAAATATATTATATAGTTATATGGATGAATATTTATGCAAAAGACCTTCTATTATTTTTAAATTAACATAAATTCAAATTCAAATATAAAGAAGAAGAAAATTTTGAATTTGAATCCTAATTAAATATCAAAATCTCCAAATTTGTTGGGTTTTATCATAAATTTTACATTCATTTGAATTTGACTGATCACCAAGGGAAATTTTGGGATAAAACTCACATAAACATGGACCATTGCTATAGAAACCTAATCTCAGTATTTATAAAAGGTATTGACTATGTTTTAGGAGCAATGATATATTTAAAAATTATTTATGTGGACGCTGTTGCGAATGTGATCTACTAGGTACTTGGTAATTAAGGGGTCATTTGGTAACGTTCCTATTTCTTGTTTTCAGTTTTTGAGAAACATAAGTGTTTGATAACTATTTCTATTTCTCATTTCTCATTTTTCAGAAATGTTTATAAAATTGAGAAAAAAATTTGGAAACAACAAAATAAAGTTTCCTGTTTTTGTTCAGTTTTTTTCCAAAACATAAATAAAAGCATTATTTAATTTTTTTTAATTTATAAAATGCATAATAATTATCTAAAAATAAATATAACATAAAAACTTTGGATATTTAATTTTAAAAACTAATTTTCATATAAATTTTTAACATTTTTAATTCAAGATTTTAGAGAATAGGAAATAAGCATGTCTCTATTTCTTTTTACAAAAAAAAAAAAAAAAAAAAAAAAAAAAAAAAAAAAAGAACAATAAACAAAAAACAGTTATCAAACACAGTTATGTTTTTCTTTATGGAAAAAGTAAAAATGAAAAACAAGAAACAGAAAATAAGAAACGAGAAACAAGAAATAGAAATGTTATCAATGGAGCCCTAAACTACCAAAGAACCAAGTAAGATTAGGAAGCTCGAGTTGAGACCAAAAGAAAGCCACTAGACCAAAGTGAACCACAACCCAACTAAGTGAAATAGTAAGCTACCACACAAGTTGTTGCTCTACAATACTAGTGTCTAGCTCTCTTGTTTTCTAGGTTACTCTCCAACGTGTTATAACACATGCTCGATTGACTCAACTAGCCAGCTAGTGACTGGTTCAGAACCATGCAACAACATATATGTTATTTTATTTTAAAGAATATAGCTTTCTCATTCACATTTGCAAGATTATCATAAAGGAAACCAAAGTGATATAATTCTCTCATTTGCAAGTTCTTCATAAGAATACCAAAGCGACTGAGTGTCTCCATAATTAAAAGAGAACCATGCATTCTCAGCAAGTGATCCAATTTTCAAATTAATAACTATTTCTTGTTTCCATGTTTTAATGTGCACTTAAAAATTCTGAACTTTGGAAATTGAAAGAAAAAAAGAAAAAGGAAATATTCATTTCTTTTTACCTCCATACCTAGGCTAAATTAGTCAATTTTAACTTTAACTTTTGATTTCATCAAATTTAATTCTAGATTTTAATAAATGGTGCAATCAATACCATTTCAAAACCAAAATAATAATAATAAAAATACTCCAAAACCAACCAATAAATTGTACAAAATTCAACCTAACTAAACGGTCATGATCAAGCTATGAATTATCCAAACTGAACTATAAAAATACCTGAACCTAACTATTAAATAGGTAAAAAAATTAATCAAACTCAACAGTAAAATATCAAAATTGATCTGCAAAGCATCCAACATGAACAAAAGAACAATCACCAAAGAACATTTTTGTCCAAAACATGAAGTGCTGATAGCTAGCCAAAAATCTTTCCAAAAAAAATGTAAAAACTAGGTATTAATTATACCAGTTATTCAAGTCTAACGTTTAGTCGGATAGTTAAATTTTCCAGTACAGTTTAAAAGAAAGAATCCAAAAGAAAAAAAAAAATAGTGTTGCTCATCAGGCTATACAAGGAGTTTCTTAGTGTCATTTAAAGAAAAAAACAGAAGAATTGAAGAACATTTTATATGTACAAAAGAAGAGAGCATTTGCATTCTTTCAACTGAAAACTAAAACCTCCCCTCTCAGAGCGCAGTAACAGAGCATGTTTGAACATAGTGAGTTAATCACAATTAGCAGCCAATAAAACTTCTGTAAGAATCTGCAATTTTTATATAGATATCACAGAACAAAAGAATTCTGCACATTCTGCTTCCACAAATATCTCTACCAGCTTAACTTAATACGTACAGACTACGCAATCTTTTGTAATCAGACATCAAGTATCAAGAGAATTTGACAGCTACGATAGAGGAACAAAAGGGGAACCTGTAAGAGTTAAGAAAAACAGCCTGGTGAGTTCCTGCAACCTATCAAAACTCAGTTGTCAGCAAATTGCAAGTTTGTCGGACCATCATCCCCTTGATACTGAATTCGATTGTTCTTGGAATTTTCGACATCAAAGATTTCATATACCCAGAAAAATTTTCATGAAATTAGTGCGATTGTGATTCAAGAAGGATGTTTGTCGCCATGTTAATGTCATTTCTGGCCCGCACAAGAGCCTGCCTGGCTGAGTTTCTGTCAAAGCCCATCGAAACAAGGGTAGCAATGGAGTCCTCTGGTGGTTCTGTGGCTGTTGGCACAGGAGTATAGTTCCTCTAAAATAGCACAAGAGAAAATAAACCAGTTGAGAGGCTGAAGCCCAAAACTTACATTTTCCATGCACCAAGGCACTCATTAATTACATCCATACATATTATTCTAAGGATTACAACGTTAGCAAGTACCCACATTCTCACAATTACCATGGCAGTCAGCTCATGCTTAAAAGTTGATCAGCAGACTTTAGAAATCAAATAAATAGTCAAAATCTCTTCCTCGAATGGTGTAGCTTATCAAAATATGTGTTCAAAGTAATAGCAAATAGAAGCATTCGCCAAATGTACTAACCTCAACCTGGCGGCCCATGAAAGATGGCATATTTCCTCTAACATCTCTATTTGGGGCTGCTGGAGGATTCCCCACAGATGGCAAAGAAAATCGCGAAAAAAATGAACTGATAAACTCTGGAAACTGTAGAGCACGAAGATAATACAATAATGCATTTTTTAGAGAACTAGAAAATGCCTAATGATTGAAAATTAAGAGAACCTTCATCAAACTGACTCAAAATGAACAAAAACAAATAAAAGAATGAAATCATCACATAAAAGATCAAAATTTCTAACATCAGAATCTTATAGAAGATTTTGAAAAAAAAAAATATCATGTAAATATAAGTTTGTTGATATCTACAAGGCTTTAAGAGGATGAGACTTGTAGAAGTAATCAAATAAGTTGAGCACGAAAGAGAGATCCATCATTCTTTTTTTTTTTCCCCTCGGATAAGAAACACCTCTTATATTATATGAAGGATAGATGAGGCCAAGCCAAATCATTGGTTGCATAGCCAACCAGAATATTGAAGATAAGACACAATTTCAAAGCAGCAGTTAGGTCCTCAAGCAAGTCAAAAGCATCTAAGGTGTACCAATTCCATTCAAAATGTTTTCTTTTTCTTTTTCTTTTTTGGTAAGAAACCAAGCTTCCATTGAGAAGAATGAAAGAAAAACAAGGGCATACAAAAATCAAGTCCAATAACAAGAGGGAGTCCAACTAACTACAGAAACAAACTCCAATCCAACAAAATCAAACCAAGATCATAATTACAAAAGGGGCTAGTAACCGACGCCCACAAAAATGCATGAAACCCCACCACCTCCCAAACCTCATCACAAGACCCCTCAACTTCTCTAAAAATCCTATTATTCCGCTCAAGCCAATACCCCACAAAATGGAAAAAAAAACTAGTGTGCCACAGGACTTTGCCCTTATCACGAAAAGGCGACCCTAGATACCACCTCCTCCAGCAAAGCAAAATAATCTCTATTCCAAGCCAAACATAACCCAAACAAAGTCAACCAACGAGCCCAAAGAGACTGAGCAAACTGGCAACCCCACAATAGCGGATAGAGATTCTTTGCCTGGCGCCTACATAGAGTGCACCACTGTGGGAACAACATCAGGGGGAGTGCCTCTAAACGCAGTCCAAAGTGTTGACTCTCCCATGTAAAACAAGTCACAAAAAATTTTACCTTCCTAGGGATTTTGACCTTCCAGGGAGAGGATAAAATGGGGTGGGGAAGGGACATACAACAAATGAAAAAAGGAGCTACAGGAGAAACACCTCGAAACATCAGGGTACCAAAATCTAACGTCCCTTCTCCCTCGAACCACATGTTGATCACCAAGAATAGAAGGAAGACTCACCACCTCTAAAGCCTTTGTATCAGAAAGAGAACACACCAAAACCCCAAAGACAAAGACGAGGAAGGATCAGAGGGTAACACGAAAGCCATATAATGTAGCTCCTTACTCGAAATATGATAAAGTCGTGGAAACAACTCAAAGAGCGGCTTATCACACATCCAACAATCCTCCCAAAAGTACACACTCGTGCCGTCCCAACCGAGCATCTAACAAAAGGAGAAAAGAAAGGAAGAACAAAGGCAATAGCTAACCATATGTGTTTAGAAAGCCTATTGGACCATCACTAGCTACCCACTCAAAGGGTGTGGGTCATACCTGCTCACGATAACTTTGTGCCACAAAGAATTCAGCTCCTTGAAGAAATGCCACAACCATTTAGCCAGTAGAGCCTCATTACGTAACCTCAAATCCCTAATACCAAGCCCTCCTAACTCCGCGGGCTTAAGCACCACCTCCCAACTAACAAGATGAGACCCACCCCCCTCCTCCAACCCCTTCCCACAAAAAATTCCTCAACACTCTCTCAAGCCTCTCTCTAACCGAAGTAGGAATCCTAATCCCACTCAAAACTGATTGGATCAGAGTAAGCCTACCTCCTTTAGAAAATAAAGCCTTTTTTCAAGAAGACAACCACTTTTGCACCTTATCCAACACAGGATTCCAAAACACATGACACCTCGGATTCCCACCAAGCGGAAGCCCAAGATAAGAGGAGGGAAGGTAACTCACCTCGCAACCAACCATGGCCGCCCAAGAACGCTCAGAAGGGCAGCAGTTTAGACCTACGACCGAACTCTTACCCCTGTTAATTTTCACACCTAAAATCACTTCAAAGAAAGCTAGCAAACCATTAAGAAAAACGAAGGAACTTTCCTTACCAAAGTAGAAAAAGGGTATCATCATCAACCTGGAAATGAGATAATTCAACTAGCTCCTTCCCACCTTAAACTCCTCAACCACCCCCTTCTCCACTCCCAGCGACACAAGTCTACTTAGAACATCCACTACTAGAATGAATAGAAAGGGCGAGAGGGGCTCCCTTGCCTAAGCCCCCTAGAAGCAAAACTCTTTCCTCTAGCTTACCATTAACAAAAATGGAATAGTTAGCAAACCTATTGCAATTCCAAATCCAGGCTCTCCATTTAAACCTAAAACCTTTCTTCCCCAAGATCTTATATAAGAAATTTCAATCCACATGGTCATAAGCTTTTTCAAAATCAATCTTGAAAACCACCCCTTCCTCTTTTCTTTGCCTATAATCATCACTTTGTTAGCAATCAACACTTGGTCTGAGATTTTCCTTCCAACAATAGAGGCCCCTTAAGAGGAGTAAATAGTGCTAGGAAGGATTGTTCTCAATCTCTCCACCAAGGTTTTAGCAATGATCTTGTACAAACTCATGACCAAACTAATAGGCCTAAAATCTTTCACTTTGTTGGCATTTTCTTTCATAGGAATACACATAGGTCTCGCTCATCCCAGCATCGATAATACCCCTATCAAAAAACTCACTAAAAACTTTCCACAATTCCTCTTTGATACAATCCCAGTTATCCTGAAAATACGCCATAGTGAAGCCATCAGGGCCAAGTTAAGAATAAGAGCCAAAGAATAAGAGCATTATTGGTGGGAGACATAACCCGGAGGCTGATGGTGGCAGCTAATCAAAAACTCAAATGAAGATTTTAACTCATAAATTCAGCATAAAAAATCCTGTATATGCATGCAGTGAAATGGCACCACAGTGAGAACACGTATCAAAATACTCATAATTCATCCCTTCTAAAATAGTATAAGTTGTGATTATCAGACAAAAAAGAAGACAGGCTATAAACCACCTAACCTGAGTTTAATTTCCACAGTTTGAACAGATACCGAAAGCCCTAACTACAATCTAAAATAACAGAAATATAATTTCAGAAAGAAAACTAAGGAAGCAATGTGTTTATGCAAATTTTAAATTTAACCTTGGCCTTGCGGATACCAAATACATTCAAACGGTATAAGGAACCAGCAAGAATGCCGCATAACCCTGGTAAGATGGACCTTCTCCACGAGGACAGAAGGAGCTGCAAGATCAACAATAAAACTAGATTATACGGCTAGAGAAAGCAAAGCAGGTATCAAAACAAGGATAAATAAAACAGTCACTCTTAACCTGAAGACCAGCCAGATATATGAAAGACTTGTCAGAGAAACGAACTCCAAATACACGGAACCGAGTTGAAACAGGGATATCAAAGAAGAAGGGTACAAAGGAAGCAAATAAAAGACCATAAGGTCCAGAAGTAACTAGATTCGCTGCAGGGTCTGCTCAGAAGGAAAGAAAAATAAGTGTTAACCAAGTGAAAATCATTAGAACATAACTTCTAATGCTAATATATATATATATATATTCCCCTAAGATTCTAATGCTAAAATCTGAAAAAGAAAAAGAAACTAAGAATTTTTTGTGGTGCCTTAGAAATAGGAAATTCTTTTGTAATTATAGCCTAGCTCAAATCCTCCATAATTGGGAGGCTATAATTTGTTAGTTTTTGTTTGGGAGGGGGTTCCTCGTCCCTGGCCCTTAGGTTGTCCTCTTTTGTGATTAATATATTTCTTTGTTTCTTATTAAAAAAAATAAGAAACTAAGAATTGGTGAAATTTATTCTGAATCTAATATACAACATAAATGAACTCCAGTGTTTTTTTCGTAAGAAATCGAGCTTTCATTGAGAAAGCTGAAAGAAAATACAAGGGCATACAAAAAAACAAGCCTAACAAAAAGGAAGTCCCAAAAGCTACACAAAGGGACTCCAGTCCAACAAATCAAACCAAGCTCATAATTACAAAAAGGCCTAGTGACCGACTTCCACATAGAGGCATTAAATCTCACCAACTCCCAAACCTCGCCACAAGATCTCTCAACCTCTCTAAAGATTCTATTATTCCTCTCAAGCCCCCCTCCCAATCGCAAAAAAACTAGCATGCCACAAAACTTTGCCTTTATCACAAAATGGCAAACTCAAGAAAACATCTTCAATCATAGTAAAACAGTCCCCATTCCAAACCCAACATAAATTAAAAGAATTCAACCAACGGACCCAAAGGGACTGAACAAACGGGCAACCCACAAAAGGTGATGCAAATCCTCGAACTAACGCCTACCAAAGATGCACCAATGCAGGAACAACACAAAAGAAGAATGTCTCTAAACATGATCTATAGTGTTGACTCTCCCATGTAAAACCTGCCACACAAAAAACCCGACCTTCCTAGGTATTTTAACCTTCCAAAGAGGGGAGAAAGTAGAGGCGGGTCGAGGTGAGGACGGAACTGACAACAGCTGGAAGAACGAGCTGCAAGAGAAGCCCCTAGAAGGATCCAGGGCCAGAACCTAGAGTCCATATCCCCTCGAAGAACACACAGACCATGGAGAATAGAAATGAACTCCAATGTTAACAAGATGGCATAAAATCAACAATAAATCTCATATAGCAAAATGTAATGAGCAAGCTCAGGCACGCCAATCTGCCATAGTTGTTTTTCATACAGAACTCCTACAACAAATTCCTGACGTAACTGATGCCTAATGAGAAAATGATGAGATAGTTAAAATGAGATACCAACTAAATGAACATATTAACCTAGGCTTGTTCATCTGTTCCTTGTGTACTGGTTATTTGTGAACTGTTCCATCAATAAATGGGAATAGGTTCATATCTTGGCCAGCACCTACTCTCAATGCATGATACCTTCTCTCTCTCTTCCCCAACTGTGGCCCCATTCTTAATTTTTATTATGTAGTCCACTCCAGGGTATTAAATTTCCGTCGACATGTCGACATTTCCATCGAAATTTCCACATGTCCATGGATTCGACATCGACATAAGGGGGGAATCGACATTTCCACTATACCGTACAAAATTGACGAAATATTAAAAAAAAATAGCAAGAAAATGTAATTTAATGTGAATATAATAATGTAACAAGTATTTTAACTCATTTAAAAAGTGTAAAATGTTCATTTATTAATTAATTTTTTTTTTGAATTTTTTGTTTTTTAAATTTTTCTAGAAATATCCATCGACATCGACATTTTATCGATATTTCTATCGACATTTCCATAAAATTGAGACTTCGACATTTCCGTCGACATCGACATTTTAAACCTTGGTCCACTCCACATCCCAGAACTTGGTCCCTGATTTTTTCTAATCATTAATATGTATTTGACATCTCTAACCCGATCCAAGTCCCAAATGTTTTCCGTTAATATTCTCTATATTTTATTGTGTATTTTACATCCCTGTCCAATCTCAACCTCATCCCAATCTCAATTCCAGCCCCAAGCCCAACCTCAATCCTTCATTTGTTTTAATTTTTTTTATGAAGGAAATTATTATTATGTATTTCATGTCTCCATCCTCATCTCAGCTCTAACCTCAACTCCAAATTTTATAAATCATTATTACATATTTTTAGTACATATTCTACTTCTTTCATCTAGACCCTAACCCTAACTGCAACCCCAATTTTTTTTTAATTATAATTACATAATTTATTATGTATTCTACATCTAGTCCCAATCTTGAATTTTCCTAATTATTCTGTATTTCACCTCTCCATCCCAAACCAAACCCAAGTCCAATCACAACCTTAACCTCACATTTTTAAAATTATTATTATATATTTTGAATATTCAAAATTAAAAAATACATAATAATAATTTCCAAAGAATAGCTGCCACTGCATTGAACTATAAGATTTTGGACAAACCAACAAAGTAGGTACCATAGATAAGCTGAAACAAGCCATCGGAACTTTGTTTGGGAGCAACCCATGACAGAATGAAGTTCCCAACCTAGATGAAATCAGTTTTTCTAGGAATGAGGTGTTAACATCCGCTTTAACATGTGTTTTCAAATTCAAATAATATGCTGCAAATAACTTATTCAACCCCCTCCTATTGACCTTTATAAATTTACCAATAAAACCATCCAGGCAAAGGCTTGATCTTCGAAAGGCTTTTCCAACTAATGAGACTACTGCAGAAGGATTAAGTGACTACTCAACCCTTGAAATAAAGAAAGAAAGAAAAACCCTAGCCATTCTCCCCCTCGATAGTATAGACTACTACAATAATCAAAGATCTACCTCTCCATCTCCATCTCCCTCTCAAATGTAAATGGATGTTTGATTCAAGACTCGTACAATTAAGATATCTAAGAAAAGGATGACTGGGTATAAGATGTCTAAGAAGTGTTCTAGCATGCCAATACTATCAAATAGCCGTTACCTTGTCATTAAAAATCCTGGCAATCCGTTCAATCAACAAATTCAATATAATTTGCACAATTAAATACGTCCATCTTATTTTTATATTTTATACTTTCAGAAAAAGATACATTCATTCATTCGATTATGTAAGTTAGCAAACACCTACTTACATAATGGTTTGCAATGTCCATCTCATAGAATGGTTAACAATGTCCATGAGTTGGTAAACCAACTCACAGAGGCTCGAACCCAGACACAAAATTCTCTTTATACCGACACAAGCTATTGTATAATCAAACTTCATCTCATCTCAATCAAGATATTTACCAGACCATTACAAACATTCTCAATGGTTAGACATATCCTCTCCAAGAGGCTTCTATAAGAAAGACGCTTAGTCTTCAGAGTGGAATATTTCTAAAAACTCATGGAGATGGTTCATTCTGGTGGGTTGTCTTTTAGTATGCCCCTTGATTTCCCTGGTGTATTCTTTCATTTTTCTTGGTGGAAGTTAGGTTTCTAAAAATAAAAAAAAATAAAAAAAAAAATTCAGAGATGAGTTTGCCTAGGTGCTTCTTCCCTTGAGGTCAAAGGTTCAAACCCCGATATGAGTCTGTCTAAGACACTCAAATTTGATTTCCCCTTTTATTTCACCTTCAAAATTTCCGGTCATAAAATTGCAAACTGAAGACATATAAGTTGAATTCTTAAACTTTATTCTAATTAATAAAGAAATTGCCGGCCCCATTGGACAAAAGTCACGACTATCAAGTATCATTTATAAACATTTGGCCACTAGTTTCTTCTTTCTAAACAATCACATTCCTAAACAATCATGTCAATGCTAAAGGTTTGAGAGAATTAGAATACTCTATTCCATTCACTAAAGAGATATATATATACAAGTGTACAATGTTGACCTAAGTAGGAGAAAGTGAAAAGACAATAAAGGACAATCCAATTAATATATTTACAAAAATGCAATTATACTAATATAATAACTCTAACACTCCCCCTCAAGTTGGAGCATATATATTCATCATGCCCAACTTGTTAGAGAGGTAATCTATTCGTGCTCCATTCAATGCCTTGGTGAAAATGTCTCCTAATTGCTCTCCAGTCTTCACATATCCTGTTGATACCAAACCTTGTTGTATCTTCTCACGTACAAAATGGCAGTCAACCTCAATGTGTTTAGTACGCTCATGAAATACCGGATTAGATGCTATATGCAGAGCTGCTTGATTATCACACCATAATTTTGTTGGTGTTGTGACATCAAATCCCAATTCGATAAGAAGTTGACGTATCCAGACTAATTCACATACAGATTGTGTCATTGCTTTATATTCTGATTCAACACTTGACCGTGACACCACATTCTGTTTCTTACTCTTCCAAGAAACTAAATTACCACCCACAAATACACAATATCCTGAAGTTGATCTTCTATCTTCGTTAGCTCCTGCCCAATCAGCATCTGAGAAACATTCAATGTTAATATGCCCATAACTCTTATATAATAAACCACGCCCAGGAGCTGCCTTCAAATAACACAAAATCTGTTCCACTGCAGCCCAATGGTCAACGGTAGGAGAAGACATATATTGGCTCACAATGCTCACTGAATAAGCTATGTCTGGTCGAGTTACTGTAAGATAATTGAGTTTTCCCACTAACCTCCTATATTGTTCAGGATCTTTCAGTAATTCTCCCTCTTGTGAGCTGTAAATTAGGCATCATCGGGGTACTACATGGCTTAGCCCCTAACTTCCCTGTTTCAGTCAACAAGTCAATTACATATTTTCTCTGTGATAACATGATTCCCTTCTTGCTTCTCATTACCTCGATTCCTAGAAAGTATTTTAACATTCCCAAATCTTTTGTGTGGAATTGACTATGGAGAAAGGTCTTGAGTGATTGGATGCCCAATGTGTCATCGCCTGTAATAACAATATCATCAACGTACACAACCAACAGGATTACACCACTCTCAGACCACTTATAAAAGACAGAATGATCTGACTTGCTCTTTCTCATTCCAAAACTTTCAATCACCTGAGTGAATTTCCCAAACCATGCTCGTGGACTCTGCTTTAATCCATACAATGATTTACGAAGGCGACATACCTTTCCATTCTCCCCCTGAGCAACAAACCCTGGAGGTTGCTCCATATATACCTCCTCCCCAAGGTCACCATGAAGAAATGCGTTTTTAATATCAAGCTGATGCAACGGCCAGTGATGAATGGATGCTAAAGAAATGAATAACCTGACAGAAGTCATTTTAGCAACAGGAGAGAAAGTGTCAGAATAGTCAATCCCATAAGTTTGTGCGTAGCCTTTAGCAACAAGGCGAGCTTTCAACCGAGCTACAGACCCATCTAGATTGACTTTAACCGCAAAGACCCACTTACAACCAATAGGTTTCTTTCCGGCAGGAAGAGAAACTAAATTCCAAGTACAATTGTCATCTAAAGCTGTCATCTCTTCTACCATTGCAGCACGCCAACCAGGATGAGATAAAGCTTCATGAACAGTCTTAGGAACAGACAAAGACTGTAGGGATGCAATAAAGGAACAGGTTGAAGATGACAAATGGTTATATGAGACAAAAGAGGAAATAGGATATGTGCACTGGCGCTTACCTTTACGAAGAGCAATAGGAAGATCATCGCTTATACCTGGATCCAATGACGAAGAAGCCTCCGGTATAGGGCATGAAACTGAAGAGGGTAGCCGGCGAGAATAAACCTGAGTAATAGGTGGATGAGTAGAAATAGGAACATAAGGAGATGAAGTGCTAGAGGGCCCACAAGAGGAGAGAATGGTATAAACAAGGAAATCATCCTCGTCCTCTTTATGCTCCCCCTTACTCTTACCCGAAGATGGAGAAAAGAAAGAAGAATCTTCAAAGAATGTGACATCAGGAGAGAGAAAGTAACGATCGAGACTAGGACAATAACACCGATACCCTTTTTGGACACGAGAATAACCAAGGAAGACACATTTAAAGGACTTTGGATCTAGTTTGGTGAGTTGAGGGCGAACATCCCGAACAAAGCAAGTGCAACCAAAGATTTTGGGTGGAAGAGGAAATGAAGGGAGTTTGGGACACAAAATACGATAAGGTATCTCACCCTTAAGAATCGAAGAGGGCATGCGGTTTATTAAGAAACAAGCTGTCGAAATGGCATCAGCCCAAAAATATTTAGGGACATTCATCTGAAACAGTAAGGCTCTCGCGGTTTCA
This sequence comes from Trichosanthes truncata, assembly GCA_033996785.1. NCBI lineage: Eukaryota > Viridiplantae > Streptophyta > Magnoliopsida > Cucurbitales > Cucurbitaceae > Trichosanthes > Trichosanthes truncata. Next base: position 29,459,073 of record JAWPNB010000003.1, on the reverse strand, counting down.
AGAAGATGGCGATTCTTCCGTTCTGCAACCCCATTTTGAGATGGAGTATAAACACACAAGGATTGATGGAGAATACCATGTTCACTTAAATAGGAACTAAGAGCATGAGAGAAGTATTCTTTAGCATTATCACTCCGTAGAACTTTAAAAGAACCACTAAATTGAGTTCGAATTTCAGCATGAAAGTTACGAAAGTGAGAAATCAACTCAGAACGATTTTTCATTAAATATAACCAAGTTACACGAGAAAAATCGTCAACAAAGGTAACAAAATATCGAAACCCTCTCTTGGACTCAACAGGACACGGACCCCAAATATCAGAGTGAACTAATTCAAATGGAGCACTAGCTCGTTTATTGACTCTGGGATACAGACTCAGACGATGAAATTTAGCAAACTGACAAGACTCGCAATCTAAAGAAGACAAATGATTAAATTGAGGACGAAGACTCTTCAAGACGGAAATAGATGGATGACCCAAACGACAATGTTCTTCAAAGGGAGAGGACACTTGAGAACATGTAACAGCTGTGGATATTTGTGGTTCAAAAATATAGAGACCTCCAGATTCACGCCCTTTACCAATAGTCCTCTTCGTCAAAAGATCCTGAAATAAACAATAACCAGGAAAGAATGAGACACAACAATTAAGATCGCGAGTGAGTTTACTAACTGAAATCAAGTTAAAGGAGAACTGTGGCAAACTTAAGACAGATGACAATGAAATGGAGTTGGTAAGATTGACAGTGCCTAATCCTAAAACAGGAGAGGTGGTGCCGTCAACTATAGTAACGTTAGGTGAAGATTTAGATGGACTAATGTGAGAGAATAAACTGGGATTACCTGTCATGTGATCAGAAGCGCCAGAGTCTATGACCCATTGTGAAGAGGAAAGAAAACACGTAGATGTGTTACCTGTGTCGGCAATAGCAGTAATGGGAGTAGAAGATGACGCCTGTAATGACTCTTGGTACTGTCGAAATTTAGCAAACTCCTCAGCTGAAATTGAAATAGACTTGCCAAGGTTATCAGGAGCAGAGGCAACGTGCGCAGATGGAAACCTTTGGCCCTTATTCAGCAATTTTCTGCAATCGCGTTTCATATGTCCAGGCTTATGACAAAAGTGGCAAACAATATCTCTGAATGTGCTCTCTGAGTGTTCGAATTTCCTCGGAACATGTTGGGGCCGACTCCTCTATTTCTTTATACTCACCAGTCTGCCCAACCAGGGCACTATTAGACTCAAATGGCAAGAGCATGTGCGACTTCTCAGTACGAAGTATTCGAGTATAAGCATCTTCCAACGAAGAGATTTCGGAGCTAGACAGAACTTGATCTTTGGCCATATCATATTTAGAGGCAAGACCAACCAAAAAACTCATAATGAATAATTGTTCACGTTGGGCAGTCTGAACTTTCACATCAGTACTAACGGGCAACAAAGCATTAAATTCGGCATATGTTGTTTTGCACTCCATAAAGTAATTTGTTAGAGATTTCTCACCTTGATCAGGTTGGAAGAGAGTCTTACACACATCAAACACCCGACTAATATTCCCTTTCCCGGAGTAAAGAAATTACAAGTATTCTAAGAGCTCCCTAACGGATTCACAATGATTAATCAACCCAACTATCTCGCTCTCAATGGAGTTCTTTATTTGTAGAATAAGTCTAGAATCATCTCGTAACCAATTCTTCTTAGTATCATCAGTAGGTGGTGATTTGGCAGTGACGTGATCATCCATATCAAGACTCTGAAGATAATGACGAATGTTTGTTCGCCATGCATAAAAGTTAGATCCATTAAGCTTATGTTCTGTAACCCTTGACACCATAGGTATCATCTCCGACATCACTATAGCTTTCTTTTCAGCCACAATCTCAAAAAATAAACTGAGAAACAAGATTTGAAATCTGAATCACAGCAAACCCTACATGTTCCAAACAAGATATGGCTCAAAACGCGATAGACTGAACACCCTATGACCCAAACCAATACAGAACACGAAAGGGGAGACCACAGTGAACAGACCCACGAGAGACGGAGCACCTGCCAGCGGCGCACGCTCCTTCACGCGCTAGCGCGTGAAACCGACGGAAAAGCTTGTGGCGGCGTGTGTGGTCCACGAGCTGGTTATTTACCGACCAAATTTTCCGAACCTGCTAATCGGCGACTGGGCTATCCGACAAGCCGGGCGGTGACAAAAACAGACGTTGTTGACAGACCTCGCTGGTGGCGGATTTCGACTGCAGATTCTGGTTTCCGACGGCAGTGGCAGATTATCACGGCCGATTCTGCAGTGATGATGGCCGATTTGATGCACAAAGCCCACAGCAAGACAAAACCCTCAAAGAGGATGTTCGAAACTCCAAACCCTAATGTTCACAAATCCCTAAGGACAAAAAAATTTCCCCAGAAACCCCTAGGGCTCTGATACCATGTCAATGCTAAAGGTTTGAGAGAATTAGAATACTCTATTCCATTCACTAAAGAGATATATATATACAAGTGTACAATGTTGACCTAAGTAGGAGAAAGTGAAAAGACAATAAAGGACAATCCAATTAATATATTTACAAAAATGCAATTATACTAATATAATAACTCTAACAAATCACAGTTGTGTTTTCTCCCTAAAATTCAAAGTTCATTTCAAATGAGAGAAACAAATTTCTTTAAGTTACCTACTTGCATCTTTCCAAGTTCTGAAATTATGATCCCTTTTCTATGCCAATTGGAGTAAATTTGGCTGTTGAGTGGGAGTCCCAATCCTTGTTCTTTAAATACTTAAATGAAAAGTTTGTTTCATACCTAAAATAAATAAGATATGCTACTTCCCACTTTTCTTTTCTTTTCTTAAATGGAAGAATCATTTTTAATAGGAGAAATGGAAGTACAAAAGCACACAAACAAAAATCAAGTCCAACCAATACCAATGGTAAGAAAATGAAAAGAAAGAAGAAAAGGGAAAAAAACACACAAAAAATTAAAAGAAACAGCCCCAGTTGTAGATGTTCTTAAAGAGGTCTCAAGTATGACCTTACTTGAACAAGATCTATTCTATAGGTTGTACAACTGTGTCCTTGAGTTCTAAAGAGAGCTTCTGTTTATGCACCAAAGAAAAGGCATTAAAACGCACAAACCCCAAATTTCATCCACGTCCTATCTAAACCCATGAAGGCTGACTATTTCCTTCAAACAAAATACTTCAAAGAACAGCACAAAAGCCAGCTTGCCATAACAAACAGCCTTTATCCCAAAATGGAGGATCAAAGGTCGCTTCCACCCTCATACAGATGCTCAGGGTAGGAACCAACAATATGCCAAAACTGACGCAAACAAACAAAGCCATAACAAATGGTTTAAATCTTCTCAAGGCCCCTTGCACATAATGCACCAATTGGGGCCAAGGACAAAGTAATGGGTTCTCTGGATAAAATCCAAAGTGTTAATTCTTCCTAAAGTCATCGATCAGGAAAAGTCGAAAAGAAATGGAATTTCGTTTGGATTATCAACTTACAAAGTTTACAGAAGAGGTAAGTAGAGAGAAAGAAGAAACAAGATGGTTATACAAAGGCTTACAAGCGAAAATGACAGAAAGATCAAGGACTCCAATCCTATTTAACAAATTTTAGGGGAGAAAGAGAAGGGAAAGGAGATTTCACCGCTAAAAAATGAAAAGGAAGGGGATGCTAAACAACAGCTAAAGAAATGAAAAGGAAGGGGATGCTAAACAACAACAAAACAAGAGCTTAAAATTATGCAAGCTGCCCAAGCATACTAGTAGATTAAACTAAAATGCATACCTTTAAGTAATGATATTGCAAGGACCTCAAAGAGTAAGGAGGTTATTATAGAGAACAAGATAAAGACCTGCATCACAATAGAATATTAATATAAATCTATTTAAGAGAAAACACATATCAACTAAGGAAAAGAAAAATAAGAGTTTTGTGCACAAAAACTAAAACATTAAATTGTTTGACAATTGGAGTGAAGAACACCATAATTAACAAACCATCACCGTCAATATTAGACATACAAGCGTGACTTGACTCACATTCCTAATCCAAACATATCTATTTTCTAGAATAGAAACTAAAGACAATGATCGTACTAATTTCAATCTGCCAACCATATTCTATGAAGGGAAGTGAAATGAAAAACAATAAACTATTTCAAAATAAGCACCTACTTTTTCATGTCAATGACCACAAAAATGCATACGGCATTCCATGTATGACCACAAAACTTTTACTACCCTTCTCTAGAGTTATGGAACAATATAAGAAAGGTAATATATATTGAGTAATATATTGCAGTATAGGAAAAAACAGCAGAGTTATTATGACTTCTACTTTTATTCACTCTCTGATTTTTTATGCTTCTATCTGTTTGAAGATATACAAATATACGGTTGCAAGTGTTAAAACATCAAGCACTGCATTGTATTAATGTGATCCATCCAATTTAAAGATAGTGACTCGTTGCTTCATTATGACATGTTTTAATAAGATCCTGGAGCATGAATTGAATAAAACTTACCGAATATTTGTTGGAACCTATCTGTCTCTCAAATACTCTGAAGTAATAAAGCAGAAACAGTCCGAACATCAATTCAGGGGTAGACGAAAAGGCAAAAACTGACATTACTAACTTCCAAAAGCGAAGCTTCACAATCACATCCTGCCATAAGGATGACAATTAACTGGTCAAAAGTGTCCTTCCTACCACACAAATGAAGGGGTAATCTCTACTATCGAAAAGGGACAAAATAAGTTAACTTTAAGTCCTATATAATAGGATTATATGCAACAAAGATGGAATAGAAGCAGTCAAAATGATAAAAATATTATTTCTACAAGTGGATCCCTTTAGCACAGCTTATTTGAACTCATGTCCCTTCCAATCTTTTAAACAAAAACTTCCCACCACTGTGACTTTATTAGATTCATGTCAGGATCTTATAAAGAATCTCACAAAATACTAGTTCCTGTACAGAGAACCTCCCGTTTCCAAACTTACAAGAAAGTAAACCAGCTCCCACTTCTTTCCCTTTCAAATCAAACCCGTAAGCTCCAAGTAATAAAAGACCATTCATCTAAAACTTCTATTGTAGATATTCTTTCACAAACCCAAAGCACTTAAGGGACGAGGGAAACTCCTTATTTCAGTATTTATTTCTAGGGCCTTTGGATTCATCTTGGTGGTTGGAAAGAAATAACAGGATTTACAATGATGCTTACAAAAAAATTTATATTTAGAGGCTACATGTACAGTGCAGGGCCTCAAAGTGCCTCTCATAGGTACTTTTGTAATACAGCAATCTTTTGATCAACTTATATTGAAGGAGAATTTTCTAACCTCCCATACAGAAGTTTCCTCCCTCTATGCTGTGGTCTTTTTGTCTGTATTTCTTCTTTTGTGGTTACACATATCTAGTCTCTTACAAGGTTTTTCTTTTTTTTTTTGGAGGAATTGGCCAAAAATGAACAATGGTACTGATTCCTAAGAGACTTTTTTTAAATCCAGTTCTCTTTTCTTGGTTCTTTTTTCCTAAGAGTCTCTTACAAGGTTACACATTATAGTCTCAATGTTCTCTCGGGCAACAGGAAGTTTGGTGCCTGGCCCTCCTCCCATCTTTTGTAATATTTCATATCATCCATGAAATATTTCTTTTCTGCCACACATATATATCTGTCTCTTACCGACACAAAAAATAATAATAATAAATTTTTAAAATAAATAAAAAAAAATTAAGAAAATAAAGTATTCATTTTTTAGAAAAATAAATAAATTCCAATTTCCATTTCACTTTTCTAAATCAATTCTGTATGTTAATAAGAAAGCCTCGCACTTCAGATTGTTGATTCACCGCCAGATATGCCTCAGAACCAATAATTCATCATCTAATGGATTCTTCCATTCCAATACTCCATCCGAGAGAATATTTTTTATCAAATTTGTTCCTGTTTAACGGAACACCTAAGAAGCATAGATACATATACAAGACACAGATACAACACAATACGGACACAGTGACACATCATTTTTAAAAAATCAAGGACATAGACACAGCAAGGACACGTTTATTAAAATATACCTTTTTTAAAAGTATAGATCTTTTTTATACAAGAAGAGAATACAAAGTCAATAAATTTATGCATTTATATGCTTAAAAAATGAGTTTGACATATTTCACTCTCAAATTTATTATTTTTCTTCTATTTTACTATGTGTTTTAGTACAAGTTTTTCATGTGTAACAAATGTTTGACTCGTATTTTTGTACAATTAGTGTTTAACACGTCTATTGTGCTAGCTAGAATCCGATACGTGTCCAACAAGTGTCAGAGTGTTGGACACGGACATGTTAGCTAAACTAAAGTGTTTCTGCTTCCTAGTGGAATACTATTTGATCAAATGACAAAAACATTGTTGAGAAAAAGATGGTTTTTTAGGGATGAAATGCAATTGAATTCATGTACCAAGAGAAAGGTTTCCCATTCCTTAGCCCAAAAAATATGATATTAGAAGAAAAAACAATAAAAGTGTAAAACACAAACATAGTTATGTATGGACTATTGTTCCTAGTAGTTATATACTTGTAAGTATTAGTGCAATCATTTAGTTCTTTCTCCTCCATGCTCCCCTCCTTTCTTCTCTAAACTTCTTCTCTAAACTTTGAAAGCTTAAAATCCCACAAAAAAATGGTTCTTTTCTAGCCACTCTAGGGAGAACTATTACTTTTTAGCTACTACATTTTGTATTGTCCTTCCCCAATTGTTGTATTTTGAGCAAAGTGCTACAGATGATTAAAATTGCTATGCCCTTTTGCTACCATGTTGTGGTCTCGATAATGGCAGATTTTTAGCATGTCTATGGTTTAGATTTCATGTTTTAATGGAATGATGGAGGAAGCTATCTTGAGTCTTTGTTCAGGGATGAAGTTGTTTACCTTGGCAAGCAAGATTTTTCAGTCTTGTAAAATATTAGATTGAAAAGATACAGAAGAACCTTGTCAGATATTGACAGATCATGGGAGGAGATTTGAGATCTGGCACATTTTAATGCATCTACTTGGGTTTATAATTCTAATCTTTTCAGTTTTCTTGATTGCTAACAATTAACCCCTTTTTGTTGAATTTCTTGGCTTGTTTTGTAGTCCTTGTTATAGTATATATGTAGAGTTAGGAGCTTATTAATCCTTTGTCCTTTATTGTAATTTTACTTTCACTAGTTTAGGGCTTCCATGTATGCCTATATATATTTGGCTCTATTGTATAGAATGAAAGAGAAACTCTCATATTTGATCTCACAATAACATGGTATCAGAGACACTAGGTCTTTCCTAGGCAATTAGGGTTTTGTGAGTTTTTGAGAATTGGGAACAATTAGGGTTTGAGGTTTGGAACACCTTTTTGGAGTGTTTGGTCTTCTACCTTAGGTTTTGTGTTTCACCACCGCTGCCAAGGTCCGCCGTCGCCACCGTCACTGGAATCCACCTCCGCCGCCGAAATCCTCCGGCGCCGCCACCGGAATCCGCCGCCGGCGCCGCCCGTCTCCGGCGAATTTTTTGTCACCGCCCAGACCAAACGAAAGCCCATTTGCCGATCAGCAGGTACGTGAACCTCACTGGCCGATTGAAGGTTTTGGCGTCATTCCCACGCGCCGGCCTGTTTATGGGGTTATTTTGGCTTGCCGTTTGTCTAACTCCCGACCTGTTTATGGGGTTATTTTGGTCATAATTGACTCGTGTTAGAAGTTGATTTGGAAAAGAATTAGAGGTCTTTTGATTGGGCACTGCTTTCATATCAGTTTTTCAGCATTTTTCAGAAGTTTTGCAGTCATTTCGGTCTAATTTCGTGGTTTCAGATTTGATTTTGTGGTTTTACATTCGTCATTGATCTATGGCAGAACGAGAACTCGAAGTGATGTCTAATGTGGTTCAATCGCAGCCTCAATCCACCTATGGTTCATCTAAGAAGCCATTTGTTAATTCTATTGCCGAGTTTGCTAAATTTCAACAATACCAGAAATCATCGAAAGCATCTTCTTCATCATTTGCGTTTACCCCTATTACAACCATTGCTGGGTCAGGTAACATGAATCATTGTCTTCTCTCATCTTCTACCAAATGGGTCATAGACTCTGGTGCTACCGATCATATGACAGGTAATCCCAATTTGTTTTCCACCCTTTCTTCATCTACATCCCTTGCTAATGTTACTTTGGCAGATGGATCAAAATCGTCTATCCTTGGATCTGGCACAGTAAATCTAACCCCATCTCTTTCTTTATCATCTGTTCTACATTTACCTCAACTTTCCTTTAATTTGATCTCTATTAGTAAACTCACTCGTGACCTTAATTGTTGTGTCTTATTCTATCCCGGCTATTGCTTGTTTCAGGATCTTGTGACGAAGAAGATTATTGGTAAAGGACATGAATCTGGAAGACTTTACACTTTTGATCATCAAGTACCAAAAGTTGTCTGCTCTGGAGTCGTTTCTCCTTTTGATGCCCATTGTCGTTTAGGTCATCCATCTCTTTCAGTACTAAGAAAGCTTTGTCCTCAATTTCATAACTTGTCTTCATTAAATTGTGACTCATGTCAATTTGCCAAACTTCATCGTCTCAGTTCGAACCCTAGAATCGATAACCAAGCAAGTGCACCTTTCGAATTAGTTCATTCTGATATTTGGGGTCCTTGTCCAATTGTGTCCAAATCTGGATTTATATATTTCGTTACCTTTGTTGATGATTACTCTCGCATGACTTGGTTATATTTTATGAAGAATCGTTCTAAGTTACTTTCTCATTTTTGTAACTTTCATGCTGAAATTCGAACTCAGTTTGGTGTTTCCCTTAAAATCTTGAGAAGTGACAATGCTGGTGAGTACTTTTCTGAAGCACTTTGTGCATACCTTTGTAAGCATGGAATTCTTCATCAATCATCTTGTGCTGATACTCCATCACAAAATGGAGTTGCTGAACGAAAGAATAGGCATCTTCTTGAAACTGCAAGAGCATTATCATTTCAAATGCGTGTTCCAAAGCATTTTTGGGTTGATGCAATTTCCACAGCCTGCTTCTTGATTAATCGTATGCCTTCATCTATTCTTAAAGGTCAAATTCCCTATCATGTTTTATTCCCAACAAAACCTTTGTTTCCTTTTGAGCCGAAAATATTTGGTTGTACTTGTTTTGTTCTAGATGTTCGTCCTAATCTGACAAAATTAGACCCCAAATCTTTGAAGTGCATCTTCTTAGGCTATTCTCGTGTTCAAAAAGGATATAGATGCTTTTGTCCTAGTTCGAATAGGTATCTTGTATCTCGCGATGTTACTTTCTTTGAGGACAAACCTTTCGGTTCATCTTTGCCCAGTACGAGTCAGGGGGAGGATGACGATCTTTTTATCTACACACTTGTGTCTCCTACACCTTCTTCCGATCCATCGCCTTTGACATCTACCCCTACTCGCCCACCTATTACTCAAGTCTACTCTAGACGGCAACAACCTCCAAGTGAATGTCTTGTACCAAAAGATTCTTCGTCATCAGATCTAGGACCAAGCGACGAGCTTCCTATTGCTCTTCGTAAAGGTAAACGTTCATGTACTTTTCCTATTTCTTCTTTTGTCTCTTATGACCACTTGTCATCTTCTACATGTTCGTTTATTGCATCTCTTGAATCTATCTCGGTCCCTAAAACTATTCATGAAGCCTTGTCCCATCCTGGTTGGCGCAATGCAATGATAGAAGAGATGAATGCCTTAGATGATAATGGTACCTGGGATTTAGTATCTCGTCCTATAGGAAATAAAGCTATTGGATGTAAATGGGTGTTTGCAGTTAAGGTCAATCCGGATGGTTCAGTTGCTCGATTAAAAGCCCGCCTTGTTGCCAAAGGCTATGCTCAGACCTATGGGGTTGATTACTTTGATACATTTTCTCCCGTCGCTAAATTAACTTCTGTCAGGTTATTCATTTCCATGACTGCTTCTCAATGTTGGCCTTTGCATCAGCTTGACATAAAAAATGCATTTCTCCATGGTGATCTTCAGGAGGAAGTTTATATGGAGCAACCACCAGGGTTTGTTGCTCAGGGGGAGAATGATAAAGTTTGTCGCCTTCGCAAATCTTTGTATGGGTTGAAACAAAGTCCACGAGCATGGTTTGGAAAATTTAGTCAAGCACTTAAGCAATTTGGAATGAAGAAAAGCAAGTCGGATCACTCTGTCTTCTACCGACGAACTAAGAGTGGTATCATTCTGCTTGTTCTATATGTTGATGATATTGTTATCACTGGAAATGATACATCAGGCATTTTATCTCTCAAAACTTTCCTCCAAAGTCAATTTCATACTAAAGACTTGGGAACGTTAAAGTACTTCTTGGGCATTGAAGTAATGAGAAGTAAGAGAGGTATCTTTATGTCACAAAGGAAATATGTGCTTGATTTGCTATCTGAGACCGGAAAATTGGGAGCCAAGCCATGTAGTACTCCAATGATGCCTAATCTGCAACTTACAAAAGATGGAAAACCATTTAAAGATCCTGAGAGATATAGAAGATTGGTTGGAAAGTTGAATTATCTTACAGTGACACGACCAGACATAGCTTATTCAGTAAGCATTGTGAGTCAGTTTATGTCTTCACCTACAGTGGATCATTGGGCCGCAGTACAACATATTCTATGTTATTTGAAAGCTGCACCTGGAAGTGGGATCTTATATAAAGATCATGGTCATATGAAGATTGAGTGTTTTTCAGACGCCGATTGGGCAGGATTAAGAGAAGATAGAAGATCGACTTCTGGCTATTGTGTTTTTGTTGGAGGCAATTTGGTCTCATGGAAAAGTAAGAAACAAAATGTAGTCTCTCGATCGAGTGCTGAATCAGAATACAGAGCTATGGCACAATCAGTATGTGAAATAATGTGGGTACATCAACTATTGATCGAATTAGGCTTCAATACTACTGTTCCAATCAAGTTGTGGTGTGACAACCAAGCTGCCCTTCATATTGCATCCAACCCAGTATTTCATGAGCGAACTAAACATATCGAAATTGATTGTCATTTTGTTCGTGAGAAGATACAACAAGGTTTAGTGTCTACTGGATATGTGAAGACTGGAGAACAATTAGGAGATATTTTCACGAAAGCTTTAAATGGAGTTCGAATAGATTATCTTTGTAACAAGCTGGGCATGATTAACATATATGCTCCAGCTTGAGGGGGAGTGTTATAGTATATATGTAGAGTTAGGAGCTTATTAATCCTTTGTCCTTTATTGTAATTTTACTTTCACTAGTTTAGGGCTTCCATGTATGCCTATATATATTTGGCTCTATTGTATAGAATGAAAGAGAAACTCTCATATTTGATCTCACAATAACAATGATGATGAAGCCTAGGTTTGTGTATGGCTTTCTTTTGTTCTTTCATCCATAGTAATAAAATCTAGCTTGTAATTTAAAAATAATGATAATAGTTGAGGTATAATGACAAAATGAGTTTAATAAAAAGCACCAACTAGAAGTGTTAAATCTAGCCTTCTCATCAGCTTTTCCCACATTCCATTTTGTCTAATACAAATCCTTTTTTATTATAAGAAACAAATTCTCGTATGAAATTTACAAAAGAAGGGTTGTCTTAAAAAAATCCTTAATTTCTCTCCAACCAAATCTCTCATAAAATGGAATCACTGCCTCCTTTCTCTAAAGTCCCTGACCACTGAGTAATTGTTTGGCATTCCCTTTAGAGTATTAAAAGTCCATTATGGATAACAAAAGACTGTTTCTGCCACTATAATTTTAAATAGCATAGATCTTATTGAAAGTTTCCTTAAAGCATATAGCACTAACGCTCTATTGTCTTGAGCTATTCTCGATTGCTTCACATTTAACCATTCTATCAGCCTCGAAAATTCGGCTACTTCCTCTTCTATTAAGCTCCTTTTGAATACAATCTTCAGCTTCTTGTCTCCAAATCCTAAAAACCCTTAATCCAACCACCAATTTTTACAGCCACGCAGAATAACATTGGAAAAGGATCATTCAAGAGTTGCCCATCCACCCAAATGTCTTCTCAAATTTTAATTTTATTGCTGTCCCACCATCTTAATTTCAAAAACTTCTCCAAATTAGCTCATAGCTTTAACATGAAAGACCATGGGTGTTACCAACTAATGTTCTTCTTTTATTTCAATACAAGCTCTCTCTTTCATCCATTTGTTGACAATAACATTGTGCCAAATTTCCTAAGCTCGTGCAAAAATCTTCACAATTAATTTTCCAATAACACTACGATCCTCTTTCTAGTGTTTTAAATCTTTAACCCACCTTTTTTGAAGGGACACGATGTAATATCTCATCTCAATATCTCATTAGATGACTTAATTAGGAACTGACTGCACCAAAATCTTCCTTCTTTTCACAAATTAGAACTAATCCTTATTTAAATTCTGCCAAAAATATTATTCTACCAAAAATATTATATCTACCAGGCTCCCAAAATGTTACCGAACTTTGGATTACCTCCCGATAGGGACACCTAAATATTTCACAGGCTATTCACATGCCGCACAACCAGCCACGAGGCACTTCTACTACACCTTTCTCAGCCAGCAACAAAGAAATTACTTAAAGATAGATACAAAAACAACTAGAGCCTAAATGGCAGGTGGCCACTATAATTCAGAACCAGAAGTGCAAAGGCCCATAAGGTCGATTAAACTAAGTCATTATGTACATGAGGAAAAGAGGATCCCCACTTTCAATTATGTATCAATTAACTCGGCCGGTTCGATCTATAATCCTGGGATTGAAAAAGTGGTTTCCTGTCGACAACTATATGTACAATACATCGCGGAATCGATGGTCAAACACTCAACCAAGTAACAGGGTTCGTGTTAACCGAAGAAGAAAATCTACTCTAGTCCCAAACATAATCCAAACAACGAGCCACCAAAAGCAATCCACAGTTGGCCAAAAAGCATGCGGGTAGTGAAAGAGAAAGAAGAGTACCTGATAGGACAAGCCAAGCTTAATTGAGCGGCCTTGGATCCCGAAGAAAATGGTGAAAAGAGCGGAGGCGATGATGAAGGTCCGGGTGACAGGGGCATTGTCTGCGAAAGAGAATAACACAAGCAAATCGATCAAGGTTGAAAGAAGAAATTGAAAAGTGAGAAAGTGGGTGGTTAAGCATTAGAAGAGAAGAGAGAAATTGAAGATGACGCACTGAAACCAGACGGGCCGCCGTTCATCGTCTCAGAGAGGAAGCAACGACCCTCTCAGACAGTCAGAGGCTTTCTCTGCTTGATTTTGATTTTGATTTTGATTTGTTGTCTGTTGGGAGTTTTGGACTGGAATTTGATTTCTCGTCGTCCCTTCGGTTGGAAAGTACTATTTCTATTTTCTATTTCTTGGGAGTTCTTCCACGTAAATAATTGAACAAAACATTCGCCACGTCATTTTTCTTGTGGTTAATGTTATTTGGACCATTATTTACTTTTGAATGTTTAATTTTAATCCTCGAGTTAAAATACCGTTTTGGTTCTTAGATTTTAGATTTTATTCTATTTTAATCTTATACTTTTAAATGTCCAATTTTATTGTTTGTACTTTCAATACATCTTAAAATTAGTTTTTACAGTCAGTTTGAAGTTAATTTTTTTTTAAATTGGTTGAACAATAATAATAATTTTCAAGCAAGAAAATACACAATATAAACATATAAACATATTCTCAAAATTTATAGAAAAATACTAATATGTCTATTTTTTTTTAGAAAAGTTAACAATAAACTAGTAATAAGAACTATTTTAAGTTTTAGTGAAAATACAATGACTAAAATAAAATGAAACCCAAATTACAGAGACCAAAATGATATTTTAACCATTTTTCTTTTAGTATTTTAACTTATTTTTTAAATTTTGTCTTTAAAAAACTTATTTTATATATATATGATTTTCCAAAACTTATTTGCATTATATACAGTGTTTTAAATATCGCTCGACACATCGAAATGTCGAGCTACATTTCGACATGTCATTGGGGGGAATTTCGTTTTTTCCCCCTTTCGACGACATGTCGTCGACACCTCGACATTTCGAGGTGTCGACAAAATTTTTTTTTTTTTTTAAATGTGAATTTTGATTTTCTGAATGGGATTCTGTGCATGCCATTGATACCTTACTTACATACTCCAACTTCACTTCAAATGTCTTCTCTCCTTCTTTTCCTTTTGTTTTTTGTTTTTGTATTTCTTTTTTTTATTATATAAACAACAAAATAAATAATACAACGTACAAACAAAACAAATACATACACACTCTATTATTAATATTAACTCTTATTTCTTCTTAGTACTTACGTATACAATTAGTAAATTAGTAAATTACTCTTAAGTCTTACCTTACTTATAAGTTATACAATACAATTCTCAAATCTCAATTTTAGCCAAAGTTTTACATATTTCTATAATTCTATTTTTGTAATTTAAAATTTTAAACAAAAATTACAAAATACATATCTCTTTTCATCTTTTGTCTTTTGTGTGTTTTTTTCTTCATTTTTTTAAACAAATAACTTTCACATCAAAATCCCATCAAATTTTACAAATTTCAAAATCAAAAATTTCAATTTCCCAAACATATTTTAAATCACAAAAAATATGTTTATTTATTTTTATTTTTGTACATTTTTATTTTTTTATTATTTTTTACCATCTATAAATACCCATTTCATTTCACTTTCTTCTTCACCACAACACAACAACTCAATCTCCAATTCTCAATTCTCTCCAATTTTCAATCTCTAATTCCAATTCTCTCAATTTCCCTCTAATTCTCTCAAATTCCCTTCTTAAATTAGGAGTTTTAGGCCATGTTTGATAACCATTTGGTTTTTGGTTTTTGGTTTTTGAAAATTAAGCTTGTTTTCTCTCAATTTCTCTACAATGGTTTTCATCTCCCTTAATAAAACATTTAAATTCTAAGCCAAATTCTAAAAACAAAAACAAGTTTTTGAAAACTATTTTTTTTAGTTTTCAAAACATGGTTTGGTTTTTGAAAACATAGGTAAAAGGTAGATAACAAAATAAGTAAATCCATAGATGAGAATAGTATTTATAAGCTTAATTTTCAAAAACTAAAAACCAAAAACCAAATGGTTATCAAACGGGGCCTTAGCTTCTAATTTACTTTTTAGTCTATCTACATTACTTTTAAGTTTTCAAGTTTTCAACTTTCAAGGTTATTATCTCTTTATATTATTATTTAACTTTTGTTTTATTAATAATATAGATTATTTTTTAGTTCATTTAAACTATCTTCGTTAGTTAATAGTTGTTTATTATTATTATTTGTTATATAATTGTTATTATTTTTTGTTTAATCTATGTTCATTATTTAATTGTTATTATTATCTTCATTGCGTAATCTATCTTTTTTCTTTTTGTTATAATTGTTATTATTATGAATTGATATTGAAGTGATTGTTCTTATGTTTCTTAATTTTATAATTTTCTTATTAGCTATATAATATTGTTTATGAATTAAATAATTCATTTATATACTAGTTTATTGTAATTTGAATAAATTGACTATACTTTATTTTCCAATACACCGTTCTGTCTAGGCTGAGGTATTTAAGTTGACCATAAGGGAACACCTCTACCTGGGAACTAAATTGGAAATGAAGCTAGTCATTTTTATTCAATCTTTTTCCTTTTAATGTTTGTGAAATTATATGTTTGTGAAGTAAATAATATATTCTGTTAGTGGTGATAATTTTATATTAGTTTTTAAAACGTATAGATTGTATATTTATTATTATTTTTGGGTTTCATAGATGGAAGGAGGACATTCAGATCCAGCTTGGGCTTATTGCATTCCATTGGATGGAAATAAATCTGGCACTGTATGCAATTTTTGCCAATTGATGATTAAAAGCGGTGGCATCATCAGATTCAAACATCATTTAACTGGAAATGATCCCAAAAAGAACACCAAACCCTGTTTGAATGTGCCACCAGAGGTGAAGAAACAAATTGCAGAACAACTGAAGATGAAGGAAACAAAAAAAGTGAAAGAAGCAAAAAAAATGAAAAAAATTCAAAAGGATTTACGATCCAATCTGAAAGGTCATCAAGTTGATGATAGAAGTGATGAGGATATTGAAGTATTTGATATGACTATGAGTTACTCAGAAAGAAAACAGTATGATGAAGTTCTACGTAACTCAAGAAAGACGGCCGAAGAGGAGGAAGATATGCGACAAAGTGGACTTGAGCGAGGTCAAGGCTCTAGTCAATTCCAACGATCTAGTAGTATGATGGAGCCCTCATACTACAATTCTGAAGGAGCTAAACAAAAAAATGTAAAGGATATGTTGTCAGGATGAGCCATTAGACAAAATGTTGGACGACTAATCTCTCGTTTTTTTATTTATGACAATATCGCACCCAATAAACTAAAGTCGCATCATTTTAAAAATATGGTTGTGGGAATACAAAAAGCTGGTAAGTGTGCTTATTAACTATTTTCAAGCATGTTTGTTTTTTGTAATACAATTGTACTTACATAAATCCTAATTCAAATGAGTTTTCATTTTGTAGGTATGGGAGTTGAAGTACCCTCACCGTATGAAGCTCGTAATAAATATTTGGATATGGAGTATGAAGTTATAGAAAAATATGTTCAAGAACAAAAAAAAAAAGTGGAAAACTTTTGGCTGCACGATCATGTCTAATGGATGGACAAGACCAACGAAATTATCCATCATCAATTTTATGGTCTATTCTGATGGTACTACTGTCTTCTTAAGGTCATTTGATGCTTCTAAACAAGTTAAATACCATAAATATATTTATAATCTCTTGAAGAATGACGTACAAGAGATAGGGAGTGAGAACGTAGTCCAAATTGTGACAGACAATTACTCTGCTTTTAAGAAAGCTGGAGAATTGATAATGAAAAATTTTAATATTTATTGGACCCCTTGTGCAGCCCATTACATAGATTTAATGTTTGAAGATATAGGTAAAAGGGTCTCAATAGACAATATTATTAGAGCTGCACGAGGGGTGACCAATTATATATATAATCATAGATGGTTACTCAGTAAAATGGCGAGATATGTGAAGGTGATATTGTTCGACCTGGTGGCACTAGATTCACAACAAATTATCTTGCATTAAGTAGCATGCTGAAGAAGAAAGCTGGATTAAAATGGCTATTCACTGATGATGCATGGTTTAATGACAAGTTGAGTCGAATGAAAATTGGAAAAGAAATTGAATCTCGCGTATTGAATCACTTATTTTGGGATCAAGTGGAGAGCATTGTTAATATTTTTGAGCCAATGTACACTGCTCTTCGAATTGTGGACTCTGAGGTTGTTCCAACGATGATTGTTATCTATAGCTTGGTTGAAATTTTGAAATCTAGAATCAGCCAGATCAATGGCAGAGGCTGGGTCAACCAAATAATTGAAACTCGATGGGACAAGATACTTTATCATCCTCTTCATGCTGCAGGTAAAATTAATTATTAAATTAAAATTAAGTGTGTTTTTATTTTCATTATATTTACTATTCTATTAGACTAATAAATTTAAATAAATTGACTATAATTTATCTTCCAGAGATAGTTATGTCTAGGTTGAGGTATTTAAGGAGACCATAAGGAAACACCTCTACCTGGGAACTAATTTGGAAATTGAAATAGTTAATTTTATTCACTCTTGTTGATTACTATTAGTTGAGCATGAACAAATTGGCTAAATAATTTTTTCTAAAGATAATTCTGTCTGGGTTGGGGTATTTAAGTTGACCATAAGGGAACACCCTTACTTGGGAACTAATTTGGAAATTGAATTTATCAATTTTAGTCATCACATCAATTATGAATTTTCTAATATTACTAACCAAATTGTTATATGATATCATTTGTAGCTCATTATTTGAATCAAAATATCAATACAATCATGGTATTGGAATGAATTTCAATTTGATTGAGGCTGTACATACAGTATATTATAAATTATTTCCAGATTGCCCAAATGCCAGAGATTTTAGAATGGAGGTAATTATAGAAAAGAAATCAATAGATAATTATCTAAATTTGAATTCATATAAATTCACCTAATACATAATCTTTTAATGCAGCTTATATATTTTACAAATGCCAAAATGAGTTTTGGAGAACGAGGTGCGATAAAATCAAGAGACAAATTGCAATCATGTAAGTAGCATTTAAAATTATGATCATCTACTACTAATAAAAGTAAAGTAAAGATTAAAAAAAATTACTAATTTTTTTATCTATTATATTTTTTTTTTGTGTTTGTGCAGCCCATTGGTGGAGCATGTATGGTAAAAGTGCTCCTACAGTACAGAAGCTAGCTATGTTGGTTTTGTCTCAAACGGCTTCGTCATCTGTATGTGAGCGAAACTGGAGTACATTTGCTTTAGTCCATACAAAGCAACGTAATCGGTTTACGAAAAACTCCACAAACTTGTTTTTTGCTACTACAACATGAAATTGAAGCTTAAAGATATGAGGGCCAAAAGTGAAAAAGTAGTAGAAAAAGATTACGTCGATTTGGTGGATGTCGTGGCAGATCCAAATGATGATGGTGATGACCCACTTTTTCAATGGGTCCAACCAGCACATTTGGATGATGAGTCTGGCAATCCAGACCCCGAGATTGCCAACATGGCTGTAGAGATCGGTGTCAATGTGGAACAAGTAATAAATAAAGAAGTTAGGATGCCTGACGACCAATTAAATGACTATTAATTTAATGTCTGTTTATAAGCTGGTTATTCTGAAGCGGAACTTCTAAAAGTGAGAAAAAAACTTCGTACAGGTAAGTCGGCAAATGACGAAGATGATGATAGTACGGACGATGGCAATGATGATGATAATACATATGGTGGAGGAGGTGATACAAATGTTGGGACTTCAAGTGCTTACCAAGCTAGAGAAGATCAATCTAATGAACCAGGAATAAGTCCTTTTACCTGTGAGGTTGGATTCGACCATGTCACCCAAGACGAGGACCACGGATCTCGAGAGGGTGGTGAGGGGATTGCTGCTATTGGTAAACCGTTCTATTGACATATAGATGCATGATATTTTTATTCGACAAATTCGAATGAGAATTCCTTACTTTCAAGTATGGAAATGATGAGCATTAACAATAATAACACACAACAAGGCTATGATCAAGGTAATTATTCTTACTCAAATTATGATGATTCTTCAAGTCCTGATTATAGCAATGTCCAGCCTAACTTTCCACCACAGAGTTATCATCCATCTGAAAATCAAGGACCACCGATTGATGAGATGTATCCACGAATAGGGTATATATGTTGGTCGTATGAGTCATATCGTTTTCATGTAAGCCACTATGTTCAACATAGGATGACTAAGGAGCAATATTGTAATTTCTATCAGAATTATCAAGATTCTGAATTAGATGCTCCAAGGTCATCTTTTTGGTATTAGACATGTACATTTTATATTAAGCAATTCACAATTACTTTGTCACATACAAATATGTCATATCTTCTATAATTACCATTATTTTATAATATTTTATGTAGTCAATTAGGATTTAGGAATGGTTAATTATATTTATAGTTTGATTAAATCATTATAATTAAAGTCTCATTGAATATAAATATTACATATATTTTAGATATATTATATGATGTTAAAATACATCAATTATGTTATAAATATAATTAAGCCATAATTAAAGTTTCATGAAATACTTCAAATAATTTTAATCAATTTCTATTTTTTTTTCTCAAATTCCTTCTCGCACCGACATTTCAATCGATATTTATATCTAAATATTATCTTAGTTTTTAGATGTGATGCTTAAAGATGGTCAATTATAGTCTAATTAAGCCACAATCAAAGTTTCATTGGCTAATTCAAACAATTTCCATCAATTTCCACGATTTCCGTAAATTTTCCCGAAATTTCCATCGACATTTCCATAAAATTTAGACCTTGACATTTCCATCGACATCGACATTTCGAACTTTGGTTTTATAATATATTATAGCTTTTATTTGTTGGCTACAAAATCTCGATTTTATCAACAATAATAAGTCATGTCATGAAATCACTTTTTTTTTTCTTTCTCTAATTCAAAACCGTCTCTTAAATATTAAATAAAGTTTAATTCTTTTTGGTAATTATAATAATTCTTAATCTTAAATTAAGTTTTTGCTAACTCATTTAAAAAAAAATTTAATAAATATTTTATTTGTAATTTATTTTTATCAAATTTAAATATTAAAATTTGGCATAATGAGGCAATTCAATAAATTTTTTCATAGAATGTTATTATCTACTCTTTTTTAATAATATAATATTGTATGTCATTTTTTACAACATTTTGCTAACTTTTTTTTATTAATGTGTTTTTTTTCAACAACACGTGAGAGTGAGAGATTCAAATCTCTAACCCCTTGGTAAATGATATATAGTTGAGCTATGCTCAGGATAGTTTTTTATAATAATATTATAACTTAATAAAAATTATATATGATAGCAAAAAAATCACATCCATATAGAAAACAATATTAATATAATATTAAATCACTGTAGTTAATTAAATCTTAAACATGGTATCTATTGAAGGGAATAATCGAATTAAACCCACAGCGGAAGCGTTGTAATCGACTTTGATTTTATTTCGAATTAAACTATAGAAATTAAGGTTAAGCAAAACATACTTTGAAAATAATATAGAAAACATTGTGGAGGCTCTTTCTCTCTTTGTGCTCCAAGTTGAATTCCAAGACTTCCACAAAGTCTTCCTTGCTATGACTAAAACAAAGAACCAAAGAGGTTTATGGGAACCTTCTAAAAAATAGAATGAGAGGATAAATGGAGAATTCTCTAGAGTTTATTTATCTTATTTGGAATGCACACAAATGGCTCACCCCTAAGATCATATTTATAGTGGGCTAGGGAAAATAATTAAATAATATATTTTAATATCTAATATATTAAAATATATTTATCTAACCAATTTGAATCATATTCAAACCTTTCTAAATTCTCAGACGACATCTATTTCCTTATTTGAATCTAATTCAAATTTAATAAATATCTTTTCTTTAATGTATCTTAATACATTAATAATTTCTTTAATATTTAATGCATCATGTACAGTAAATATGTTTTTCCTCATTTAATATATCAAATATATTAAATTTTAATTCGAATATTTCAAAATTTCTATCAATGAAATTGATCCCTATTTGTTTATATGAGCTAGCAATGAGACCTTATGGACCTACAGATTATAAGCTCAATGATACAAAATTAATTAATTAATTAATTTTCATGCATTAACTATAGATCACTTTACTATAGACCTAGAGTTGCACTCTTATATACTGTAGGACAAGTTGTGTCCATAGATATAATCACTACATGCAAGTCGATCCTTCACGAATTGTTAGTAATTACAATTGGGTCAAAAGTCCGTTTTACCCCTATAATTACATCTTGTACCTTAAGTACCACGGATCCTCTAATGAACAATTTATTTATGATCCAACCATAAACTAAGTCCCTCTCGGGCCAGTGAGAAGGTGAGGCCCCATTGTTCAAGTCCCGAAATCAACACTTAAGGGAATTACTCATCTACTTACCCTATAAGGGAATGAATGAATTCTCTCTTGTGAGATTATGTTCCCAGCTCCCTATTTGGTCAAGTCCCCAAAATGGTAGGCATATTGAATCGGCTAAAAAAGCCACTATCACCCATGTAAATCAAAGGACAAGCCATCACAAGCAAGAGTTCATAACTCACTCAGGATTAAGATCGAGTCGCATATGATCATCCTGATGAAATATTAATTTTCTCAATTAACAGATTTATAAAGAGAAATTAAATATTTTGTAGTCCAGTCTTACACAAACTCATTGTATAAGATACCCTCACTCACATGTCTCCACATGAACAATTTGGATCAAATCATTTGTAACTATTACAAAGTGGGTCGTATCAATAATGTTGCCAGGATAAGACACCCAACCTTATCCATATACTATAACCCTTTAGATTACTTCTTGAACATGATGTTCTCGTATGTCAACCACATACTGTTCAATATTACATTAATAACCTTAGATTTTTCATATAATGGATAAGATTATAATGCAAATAAAATAATCAAAATTATTATTAATTATTAAATAAATCATTAATTACAAAGCTTTAGGATATAAATCCCAACATCTATATCCTATTCCCTACACATAGTTTGTATCTAATAAATATGTGTCACAAGAGGGAGCTCATTGATTACAAAGTGGTATCAAATATATATGTATCGAAGGGTTTACTTTTTTCGATACCACTCTAATGAACAATTATTGTCCATGCTCCCCCACGTTTTCTAGTATATCCTCTTTATACTAGCTAAGGAGCACATAAGACATATGTCAACAATGGATTAGCCTCATCTTGTATTTGGTCACAACCATATTAAGGCAACGAAAAACTGATATGTGAAGATTGTGTGAACTAGAGTTAAAGATCATGACCATTAGGACGAAGAATTTGCATTGTCTTGTGTATATGCGATAGAAGATATGACTTGGATGTCATGATATACTTCATTAGGTACAAGGATGTCCTGTTGGACTTAATGATGTCCTCCCTTCCTTTAACCAATAGGATGTGCATTGGACACGATGAAGTTGACTCATAATTATCGCACCAAAGTCACAATACATATCAATGTTATCTAAGTGGTAAGATATCATGGATGTTTGTGAAACATAATACTACATAAATGAATATGTCAATAATATAATAATAATAATAAGATGACGTAGAAATCTTATAAGCATACTGCGTACTACAATAATCAAAGTCACTTCCTCATAAGTGATATATCATCTGGTAATATATTGATACTAGAGTGTGTATCCCAAACCTAAATCTCTATTAGGATCCATTAAATTGTGGGTAACAAGTTGACCTATGTGTAAAGTTCACCACTCTACATACGGTGCAAGTCAAATCCTATTAGGATCCATTATTTTTATTTTGCAATTCATATTATCCATTACATAAAAATCCAAGATTATTAGTGTAATCTTGAGTAGTATGTGGTTGACATATGAGAGGATCGTGTTCAAAAAATAGCCTAAAGGGTCCATAGTATATGGATAAGGTTGGGTGTCTTATCCTGGTAACACTATTGATATGACCCACTTTGTAATAGTTACAAATGATTTGATCTAAATCATTCATGTGGAGACATGTTGGGGGGGGGGGGTATCATATACAATGAGTTTGTAAAAGATTGGACCACAAAATATTTAATCTCTCTTTATAAATTCGTTAATTGAGAAGATTAATATTTCAACATGATGATCATTTGTGACTTGATCTTAATCTTGAGTGAGTCATTAACTTCGCTCATGCTGATAATTCTCATTCATGAGAATTATTTGTCCTTTAAACTTAGTTATGCTTGTAATTTTATTCATATTATTTGATGAAAAATAGAAAATTGGTTGAATTTAATCACATTATTGTTGGAAGACCCTTAAATTAAATGAGTTAATAAAAGAGAACAAAAGAAGAAGGAAACTCACACTTACTTAATGTTTTGGTGCAGATCTTTTGCGGAATGCAACAGCACTGCAATTGCTATGCAATTGCAATTTTGACAGATCTGGAAACTAAGGAAAAAATGCAAATTAAGGGTTTGAGGGAAGAAAATTGCCCACGATTTCAGCTAAATTATGAGTTATAATTGTCCATCAACCAAGAGGGAAACCCTAGCATGAAGTCCCTATATATTTTGGAGAAGAAGGCCATGAGAGGGGAGCTCGTTTTTTGGGAAAGATTTTCGTTTTTGTTTTTGGGTTTTCTTCGCCGACTGTGGGTTTTATTTTCAAGTTAATTGCTACTGTAATTTCTTTTATATTCCAGTCTCGAATCTCTTCCTCAATCCCATCTCAACGAGAGTTGGGGGTGGTTATGAACAAATTTCTTGTTTGATTGAGCCGAGAGGAACGTGTGTTTAGTATAATTGAGTTTCCATTCGATTTCTGCGAGCATTGTATTTTTGTTTATGTTATTTAATTTGAAGTCAGCTACTGGTTTTTATTTTCTCCTTAGCATTTTATTAAAGTTAAAGAATCTTCTATTTTTGAATCCAGAGCATCCTTTGGCAAAGTAAAATTTTCATACAAGTTTGATTGTAAGTGTTCTTGGGTTATCTTCAATTCTCTTTTATATCAATGAATTTTATCAATTAAAGCTTACTATTTATTGTTAATTTCATTATGAAGAGCTAAATTTCCTTAGGGATTCAAGCTTGTGAATGCCCTAGAGGAAAGATGTAAAGCTAAATAGCAAAAACAATCTAGCTAACACTTGAACTATTGTTTGCTTTTGGTAAGTTTAATGTTGGGTAAACCCTAGTTGGCCATCTAGTGTTGCTTGCCAAGCTAAACTTGATAGCGAGTGGGTTAAGGGAAGCGGATGTCACAAAAGCAATGGAGGAAAAGGCTTAGACATAAGTCCTGAAAAATTGACCCTAAACATAGGGCGAGACTCCAAAACCACTACAGTTGTGCGCGAATATATCTAAGTTAGATTAGCCATAGAAATATAGGTTTAATCACTTAGCCTCCTAAAGATACTTCATAGAAGATCGAATAGAAGTTCAATTCTGTTTACTTAGTTTCTCAAGTTAGCTACGATTGCAATTGCCTTATTGTTGCATTTTCTTTCCAAATGTGCATTAGCATCTTGAATCTCTTTCTCATTTTCATTGTTTTTCAACTATTTTTCTTTTAGCCAAAACATCTCACAAACCTCTTTATACCAACAATTACTTTAGTTGCAATTTGTCAACAATCTTGTGTCATCTTAATAAAATTTATTAAAACCCATTCCCTTGGGTACGATACTCTGGAGTACTTTCAATTTCTTATTACTTTAATCACGTGCACTTGCGTGTAGCACCGATCAGGGGATAGAGGTCGATAAAGCGAAAGTAGAACTCATTTCGAAGCTACATCCTCCCACTATAATGAAAGAGGTCCATAGTTTTTAGACCATGTAAGATTTTATCAGATATTCATTAAATATTTTTCTAAAATTTTTAAACCTTTGTGCGGGGGTTCCTAGAGATTGAAAGACCTTTCAATTTTGATGCAAAATACTTGCAAGCTTTCAATTTTCTTAAAAAGGCACTAAGCTTACCTCTCATTATGGTTGAGCCTGACTATACTCGTCCTTTTGAGCTTATGTGTGATGCAAGCGACTTTGTAGTCGGAGTAGTGTTACGCCAAAGGAAAGAAAAGAAAAGAAAGGATCTTGCATCCCATTTATTATGCTAGCAAGACCCTAATAGAAGCTCAGTTGAACTACACTACCATAGAAAAGGAACTGCTTGTCGTTGTCTTAACATTTGACAAATTCAGATCCTACTTGGTAGTACGAGGTAGTGTTCACATTGATCACTCAGCTTTAAAATATTTACTTTTCTAAGAAAGATGCTAAACTGCGCCTCATAAGATGGATCTTACTTCTTCAAGAGTTTAATTTATAATCCAAGAAGGAAGGGGACTGAGAATTACGTGCATATCACTTATCTCGGTTAAGAGAAGAGGCTCAACGAAGAGAAAAGCCTAAGATCAGGGAAGTATTTATCGATGAACAACTCCTGGGAGTTTTAGAAACAGAAACTTTTTGGTTTGCAGATATAGTAAATTATCTTATAAGTGGATTGAGTCCACCGGACACTTTTCACCACCAGTTAAAGAATTTCTTTCACATCTGAAATACTTTTGTTAGGATGAGCCATATTTCTATGGGGATCAAGTTTTAAGAAGATGTGTAGCTACGAAAGAGATACCCAAGATCCTAGAATCATGCCATGCAACACCTTACAAAGACCACCGTAGGAATGAAAACAAAAGCCAAAGTGCTCTAGAGCATGTACTTTTGGCCAGCTTTGTTCAAAGATGCTTACCAATTTTCCAGAAGCTACGATCAATGTCAAAAGACCAGGATTCTCTCGCCCATAAATGAAATGCCACTGAACTATATGTTCGAAGTTGAAATCTTCGACGTATGGGGCATTGATTTCATGGGCCCATTCCACAGTTCTTTTGGAAACATGTATATTTGCTTGCAGTGGACTACATATCAAAATGGATTGAGGCAATAACAACTTCATCCAATGACGCGAAGGTGGTGTAGAAATCCCTGCATAGAAATGTCTTTACAAGATTTGGAACTCTAAGGGTGTTAGTAAGTGATGAAGGGACACATTTCCTTAATAGATTATTACTAATTTTCTATCTAAATACAATGTTAGGTACAAAGTAGCAATAACTATCATCCAGAGACCAATGGTCAAGCAGAACTTTCGAATCGCAAGATCAAGGTTATCTTAGAAAAGACAATGGACCCATCAAGGAAGGACTGGTCACTGATGCTTGATGATGCACTATGGGATTACATGGCCACATTTAAAGCACCTTTCCGAATGTCTCCATACAAGATAATATTTGGAAAGAAACACTCATTTATGAGGGTTATTTAGCTCTAAAAATCAAGCGTATTGTTTAGAAAGCGAGTGTTTGTTGTCATAAATCATGTCATTTAGAGTGAATTCAAGTAAAAACAAGTTTAAGCATGTGTTTGTAGTCTTGATTTGTTAAAAAAGGGTAAATAGGTGTAAAAAAATTCATTTTTATATAGGATTTGTTAAGTTTTAATGTTTTTGTGCAGAAGCTATAAAAATGACCAAATACACCTAAGGATGCGACAACATATGGAGTTCGAAGGCAAAATTCAAGTGAAACTGAAAAGCAAGTGAAATGCGCCCAACATGCAGCCTCAATTGGACTTAAACCGACAGAATCTCATAAATCACGGATTTGACAGATTTTTGAAAGATACTCCATCAAATCTCCTCAAATCAAGGGATTTTGGTCGGCTACAGCTTCTCTCACTGACCTCGTTAGAAACTCTAGACTTAGAGGTTTATAAAAGGCGGCCAAACTCTATTTTCAAGAAGCTCAAATTGGAGGATTCTCTTCTACACTTATGCCATTTTTATTTCCAGTTTCTTTCTTTTGTAACCACCACATCGAGTTCCCCTAGTGCTGTTCAAGCACTGTTCAAACAGCCTATTTGAAATAAGACGGTGTAAACACTTGCTTTTCATTGAATGATGTTCAACAAGTTAAAAGAAAGGAACAACACTACGGTTTTTCATTATTTCATGTCCATTTTCGTACTATTCTTTGAAGTGTAGCTGCTATTTACTTTACGTTCTACATTTAATAGTTGTAGTTGTTGTTTACTTGGAGTACTCTCCATTTTACTTCCTGAAGAGACAATGTGCACTTGCACTGAGCTTTGGCCCGCTCATCACATGTCATCTTTCGCATGAGCTAGAACACAAGGCATTTTGGGCATTAAAGAGGCTAAAGTTCAACTTGGACCAAGTAGGAATCAAAAGGAAACTATGGTTGAATGAGCTTGAAGAGCTTCAACACTTCTCCTATGAGAATGCCAAACTCTATAAAGAAAGAGTCAAAAGATGGCATGATCAAAGAATCTGTGTGAAAAGCTTGCAAGAAGGCCAACAAGTCCTACTATTCAACTCTCATTTGAAGCTATTCCCAAGGAAGTTAAGGTCAAGATGGTCAGGTGATGTGGATGTAGAATCATAAAGATTCCAACCAAGTGCAAGTGCTCGTTGTCAATCAAGTAATAAAATGGAAGTACTCCAAGTATTGAATCCTAAGGGAACAGTATAACAAAATTCAATTAGAAAACAAAAACCACCTCGAGGTTAGTGACTAAAGTAACCAAGAAAAATAGTTTGAGATGTTATTGTTAGGAAAAAACAGTAAATAAAATTGATAAAAGAAATGAATAAAAGAAAAAGGGATTCAAGTCTGTTTCAACACTTAAGAGAAATACGACCACTTTACGCCCGCAACCTACCCTCACAACAAGGAAGGGTTCAAATAGAGATGTTGCCTTATATGCACCCGCAACCTACCCTTTCAGGTAAAGAAGGGTTTAAGTAGAATGTGACTTATTATACGCCTGCAACTTACCCTTTTGACACCCTGCACCATGAACCAAGTTCAACACTTATTTAGCCTTTATTTAAATAACTTTGAGGATCCTAAGCAATTAAACACATATGTCTATTGCTAATTACAACTTAGATAATTTGACGCTCAACTCTATTGGCCTTATAGGCTTTGTAGTCTAGGGTCAAATGCAAAGACTTATGTCTAGGCTCTTTTTCCTATATTGCTTTTGTGAAAATCGTGTATTACCCAACCCTTTCAGTATTGGGTTCAACATGA
Source organism: Trichosanthes truncata (assembly GCA_033996785.1). Lineage (NCBI taxonomy): Eukaryota > Viridiplantae > Streptophyta > Magnoliopsida > Cucurbitales > Cucurbitaceae > Trichosanthes > Trichosanthes truncata. The sequence goes on along the minus strand of JAWPNB010000003.1, from coordinate 29,430,660 downwards.
TATGCTAACCTAAGTGATTGTTTTAGATTAACAATGAGATCTAAACTCAATAAAAGCAAACGATGCTAGAGTGGTAAGCAAGGTTGCAAACTACAAAGTAGGCTTCATTTACTACTTTAGGGCATCCACATCTTTGAATATCAAAGAGAAAATTAGCTCGTAATAAAGTAGAAAACATAATTGAATAGAAGAAGAAAGGACTTCATATTAAAACAAAATATACTACACAAGTGTTCAATTAAAAGTAAAGTATTTGAATGGAAAACAAAATTGAAAGAAAATAGAAACTAAGATGAATAAAACTCCAACTGCTTGCTTCTTTATCTAACTTGATTCCTCCTTTTTCAAGGTGAATCGAGTCTTTACAACTTAAACTTTAAGTGTCTAAATGAGACTATGCAAAGTAGTAAAGAGTGATCAGAGTGACAATCTTGTATCCACACTTTTCAAGAATAAAATAGTGAAGCTCCTTCGGACTTTGATCTATGGATTGTTCGGCTCTCAAGCTCTTGAATTTATCTTCTTGGACACAAAGGTTTCCTTCTATAGGCCTCAAGGGCTAGGGCTTCTACCAAAATCAGTGTGAAGAGCCGACTTCATCATCATGGTCCTGAACGAAGGAAGATAATTGCAGAATTCGTCAATCCCGTGAATCATGTACAACTTATCGATTTGGTCACTATGCGGTCACATATGGATTTCAAGGTTGCAGTCGCAACGAGGCTAAATTCTAACTCTTGCACAAAAACACAAAAATGCTTTAAATCCTTCAAGAATAACTCTTTTTACACCTATGTATGTTAATATTACACTTCATGGCTGAAAATATGTGCTTGGCTTGTTTTTACCTAAATTTTCTCTATTTGACATAACTTTACAACAATAACCACATAATTTCTAACAAATAAACATAAGTTTTAGAGCTAAATAACCCTGATAAATGAGAATTATCATCATGACTGTTCATCATAGTCAAAGTCTACCAACATGGAGCAATTGATCTTCAGAACAGTAAAAGAAATATTTTTAAAGTTAATGGCCAAATTAAATAGTTATAATAGGGGTGTGCACGGTTTGGTTCGGTCTGGTTTTGGACGAAACTAGTGGTCAAACCGAACTACTCAATTCTCATCATGTCTAAACCAAAGCAGACCAATTCTGGTTGAAACCGATTCAGTTAGATTTTAACTGAATGTATAATGTTTTTTAGAGAGATGAGAGTGTCGACACTTTCTTTTTGTAGATCTATTGATCAGACCTTCAAGAAATTGATGAGAGAGATTGTGGGGGGTAGGTGCCAAGAGAAAATCTACAGATCAAGATCGAGAGGCGATAGTGTGGGAAGGTGACACTTTTTTCTACAAATCAAGATCCAATGGAAAAGAAAAGGTGGGTTTGAAAAGTGAAAGAGAGAGGTTAGGATTAGATGTGTGTGGCTACTGGAATGTGAGAGAGAGAAAGCTAGGATTACGCTTTGTGAAAAGTATAATAAAAAAAAAAGGATGGGTTTGGTGAGTGAGGGGAAGGAAGGGGTAGTGGTTGGTTGATAACATGTAATTATGCTATCTTATTTCCTATTATTTATGCTTGTTTTGTGATAATTTTGTGAGCTTTTATGCCTATTTCTCTTAATTTGTAGAAATCGAGCTTGAGGAGCAAATCAAGTGTTCGAGAGTATTTTGGTGGATATTGGAGCCTTTTGAAGCTTAATTGAAGATTCAAGAAGAGTAAAGATGTTATTTGAGCATAAGGCATGTTCTGAGAGATTCTACATCAAATCATGGTTCCAACTCATCGAACCAGAGGTCATTCGAATACCCGAGCGAAGAGATATAACAAAATGGTCAGTGCTGTCTGCAGGGTAGTGTCTAGACACTGTCTAGAGCGTTTCAACGCTATGAAAAATTCAAAAACGCTATTTTTCGCCCAAAAACATGTGCGTGCCACTTTTCTTGTAGCATCGAGACGCTACTTACATCGTCTCAACGCTGTGTTGTGATTTTCTATATAAACATCATATTGAGGCACTGTTTTGGGGAGCCAATTTGGAGACCCACAACCCTAAATTCGATTTCTACATATTTTTTGGAGCTAGAGGAGGCTTTTGGAGCATAGAAGAGGAATTTTCAAGCTCGAGACTGTGGAGATTACAACGGGAATGAGGATCGACACATGACATTAATTTTATCTTTATTTCCCTTTTACATTGTAGTCTTTGTTTTAGTGTTGTGCTAGAGTTTAGATGTGGTAATAGTGAACAATGAGTAGCTAGACTCTTTTCATCTTAGGGTAGATGTAGCCGTTAGACTTGAGTTTTTAATTGATTAAATATCTTGATTGAATGCATTTGTTTCATTCATGCTTTTTATGTATTTAATGCATATAATCTTTTGATCACATATTATTTGTTTTATTGGTCTGAATTTGTGCTTGGAAAAGTATGTTTTAGGCTAAAACTTAATTGCATGACTATTTGTAAATTCTTGCATGAAAGTGGAAAATTCTCTTAGAATCCCTTAAAAGAAGTTGCTTAATGTCTTGCATGCAATTAAAATCTAGATAGAGATATTAGGTTTATAACATTGCATGAGAGTTAATTGTGCTTGAAAGAGTCAATTAATATCCTCACTTCTTGGGCTATGGAATATTTGCATGACAAATCTTGGTAGTTTTTGCTATAAGTCTAATTGGTGAAATTGATTCCCTATGATATTTCTCTCCTATTGCGTCTTCATTTATCTTTTGCTTTCTAGGTTAACTCTTTAGTTAGCTTGTTTGCATCCGATTTCTTCTCTAAATAAAGTTAAGTGAGAGTAATTGTGATACTTAAATGAACTAAGAAATCCAATCCCTGTGAACAACCCTGACTAATATTATTGCAAATTTTAGAGGTTTAGGTTTATAAATATATTTGATAGAGCCTTCGACAAGCTCTTTATCATTGGGCTTAAACCTTACTTTTTTTTATTTTTTATTTATATATAGTTCGGTTTGGTTTCTTTAGGTATTTAACCGAAGATCGAACTGAATCTTATGGTTTTTTAAATGATTAAACCAATAATCCCAAAAATTAGTAAAAAAAAAAAAACAAGTTGAACCATCGGCTTAGTTTCTCAATTTTCGTCGATTCCTGCACACTCCTAAGTGAAACCATACTAGGGAGAAAGCCTAAATAGGGACAAGGTCTCAGTCTCCCTAATAGAAATTGATCGAGTTTTGTTAAAAAAAAAAAAAAACTCTCTCTTTTGATTTACAATTTATGAACTTTTTGATGGATTACTGTTCACACTAGCATGCAAGCGTACGTGATCGAAGTAATAATAAAACGACACAAGAGTACCGAGTATCGTATCCCACAAGAAGCTAGATGGAAGCCTTTTTTAGTTAATTAATTATTAGAAGTACCCGAGATCGGAATTATTTAAGCAAACAACTAAAGATAACGAAATGCTTTGGAACATAAAACTATCTAGAAAGAAAATTAAAGGGTTGGAGATACCAAATCAAGGGGAATTTAGGGGATCGAGCATTATTAGGTCGCAATTATGGGAATTGAACATGCCATTTAATTAATCTTGCCAATTCCATAAACCTAGAGTTAAACCGGTCGACATCTCTTTTCGGTCTCAATCGAACACGCTTAATTAATCACTCACCTAAGTATCCTTAGCCTTAATTGATTAATTAATTAAGATTAAGCCCACTCATATTAAGTCTCACCTGTCAATTATTATTCCCATATCACTTAGGCAATATAAGGGTGTTAATTGAATTAGGTCTATCCTAAATTCTCTTCTTCAAGCTCAATTTAAGACTATAATCAACTCATTACTGGCCAAATAACAAGAGGCATTAAGAACAACACAATTAAATGAAATATAACAAGTAGTTAAATGCCAATAGTATCAATTACACCATAAAAACAAACCTAATTGCGCTCTTAACCCCTAAACAAATAGTTTCAGCCCATAATATTCAACATATAACATAGAAAACCCATTCTTACAGCCCTAAGAAACATAAAACAGAGGAAGAAAAAAGTAAAGAAGACTGTCGTTGTCGAATTCTCAAATCCTGCCTCGAATTCCACACTCTCAAACCTTGAAAACCGCTTTCGAACATTTCGATTTGTGCTCCACATATCCCAAAAAGGTACGAAATCTGAAAAAAGGGCCAAACTCTAAAGTTGGTCTCACTAAAATCAGTCTAAAAATGCACATTTTATAGCAAGCCTTGATACAACGTCAAGACACTAGGCACAACGTCTCGACGCTATGCAAAACACGCCGTTTAATTAAGCACGAGTAGTAACGCTCAGTTATGAGTGTTATTTGACTATAAAAAATAGTTTATTTGCTTAGAAAACGAGTGTTTAATGATAGGTTCAATGTCATTTAGAGCAAATTTAAGTAAAAATAAGTTTTGCAAGTGTTTGAAATCTTGATTTTGTAAAAATAAGTTTTTAGGTTTATTTATGGTCATTTTTGTGAAGAAAGTGTTAATTTTTGATGATTTTGTGTAGAGGCTAAAAAAGGACCCAAATGCGCCCACATTCTGGCCGCAACTGAAGTAAATAAAAGATGATCCAAGATATATGCGACCAGTATGAGCCAGCATTTGAGAGCAGAAGCCAAAGTCCAACTGTTGCAGGAAAAACTCAAAATGCACCCAAATATGCTGCCACATTTAGGCCATTTTGACAGATTCTCTAAGATTCTCAAGATTTGTAAATCATATCAAATATTCTCAATCAAATCTCTAAAAATCAAGGGATATGATCGACCAAGCTTCTCCACATTGATCTCGATCGCAAACCCTAAGCCTTAAGGTCTATAAAAGGCGGCTCAAGCTTCATTTTTAAGAGAGCTCGAATTTCTACTTTCTTTACAAAAGTGCTGCGGTTTTCTCTTTTCTTTTCAGCTGTCATACCCAGTCTCCCCCAAGTTCTATTCATACTTCATTCGGACATGAACTTCAAAAGAAGGGAGTGTAAGAACTTATTCTCCTTGAAAAATGTTGAACAAAGTTAGAAAGAATGAACAAACGTTGGGTTCTTTATTGTTTTCATTAGATTTTTGTATTCTCTGTTTTTCCTTTGAATTAGTTGCTTTTTTTCATTCTTTTATTGAGTTGTAAGTTTGTGTTTTACATTCAAATTCAATTCTTTAAGTTGTAGTTTCAAGTTTGTTTCAAGTTATTGTTATTTCAATTCCAAACTTAAAGTACTATTCAAGTTCTTTATTGCAATGAAGTTTATTCTTTCTCATCCTTGTTTTCTCTTTAGTTGCTACACTTTAGTTTTATTTTGATAGCATGCAAAATAGTGCTATTTCTTGGCTTAGTTTTATGCTAGTTTTGCTATGGATATGTGTACTTTCATGTGTTTTTATGTATACTTCTCAGAAACCGAGCATTTGGAGCAAAACTGGAGAATTGTGAGATATTTGGACAAATTGGAGCAACTTAAGGCTTATGTGAGGATTCAAGTGTTGAAGAAGAAGGACAAGGCTAGTGGACCCGAGGGTATAGCATTGCAATGCCATTTGAGAAGCCTGTCAACCTTGAAGTCCCAAGGGCAGCGTTGCAACGCTAGCTGTTTTTTCCTTCTTTGCAAAATGCTAAGGACAGCGTTGCAACGCTTCCTCTAACGTTGCAACGCTATCTCGACTCTATTTAAGGGACTTTTTCATTCGAGCAAAGGGAGCATTTTGAGAGCCTAGTACCCTAATTTCGATAAGGAGCACTGTTTTGGGACCTAGAGAGCACTTTGGAGAGCTAAGGAGGAGACTCAAGGCTCGAAATCGTGGGACTTCACGACGGGAACGAGTGTGGCACGTGTCGTCCAATTTTTCTCTTTTCACCTTACTTTGTTTCCTTCAATTTTAGGATTCTTTTGAGCTTAACATCTTGTATTAATTTTAGTATTTTAGACTCTTCGATGGTTGTGATTGTAGAACTTACATTTGATTTTGAATTGTTATATATCGTAACGTTATCTATGCATCCTTGTGTTTATGCTCGTAACTTTTGGCCAAAGTTAGTTTTTTAGAATTTAAGTTTTAGCTTGAAAGAGTAAAACTTGAGTTGAGACGTGATTGCATAACTAACAACGGAGTATTGCATGAGAATGAATATTTTGTTATTAGATGTCGTTATAGAAACCTGATAGCATGCGTAAGTGTGTTATTTTTAGGCTTATTTTTTTGGCTAGTTTTGCTATGATTTCGTATGCTTTCATGTATTTCTATGTTTATTTCTCAGAAATCGAGCATTTGGAGCAAAACCGGAGAACTGTGAGATAATTTGACAAATTTGAGCAACTTAAAGCTATATTTGAAGATTCAAGTGTTGAAGAAGAAGGACAAGGCAATTAGACCCGAGAGTATAGCGTTGCAATGCCAAAGAAGAAGCTCTTCAACCTTGAAGACCCGAGGGCACAGTGTTGCAACACTGGCCGAAGAAAATTTTTCCCTTTTTAAAAAAATGCTATGGACAGGTTGCAACACTGTCTCGATTTTATATAAGGGAATGTTATATTCGAATAAAGGGAGCCATTTTGGAGAGACCTAAATCTTAATTTCGATAGAAGCAGTGTTTGAGAGGTCGAAAGAGCACATTGGAGAGCTAAGGAGGAGACTCAAGGCTTGGGATCGCAGGACATCACATCGGGAACGAGTGTTGGCACGCGTCGTCTAGTTTTTCTCTTTTCCCTTTTTTTTGCTTTCTAAATTTTAGGATTTAGTGGACTGAAATTGCACGTATTTGAGTGTTTGGACTTTGTAGTTAATTGTTTGAATGTATAAAACTATGTATTGATTTATTGAATGTGATTGTAACGTTTTTTATGCATCTTGATTTAATAATCTTAGCTATTGGCCATAGCTTTGTATGTTAGGTTAAATTTAGCTTGAGAAAGTAAATTTAACTAAGAACTTAGATGCATAACTAGGATTAATCTATTGCATGAGAATGAATAGGTTAAAACTAGAAGTTAATCAAAGAATTTCATAATTTCATGTTTAGTTGTGAAAGACTGAAGGGTTGATTTACTTCTTGCATGAGTTCAATTGGGCTCGACAGAGTCAATTGAATACTTTAGTAATTCTTGACTTAGAACGTTTGCATGATTCACAATTCAGTAGTCAATTTCATAGTCAGGCTTCATGAATGCAATTAACGAATGTCTCTATAAAATTGCACTCCAACTTCATATATAATAGGATAGATTTTATGTTTTCAAACCAAATCCAAATTAGTTTTTCTCTAAATAAAATTAGGCACAATTAACTGTGGTATTTAATTAATCTAAGAATTTCAATCCCTGTGGATGACCCCGACCACTATTATTGCAAAATACTTAGAGGTCTGGTTTTATAAATTTAATCTTGATACTACCTTTGACAAGTTGACTATCAAATTTGGCATCGTTGCCTGGGATTGGCATATTTTAGTTTAATTAATATCGTGGTGAAAGTGTTTGATCTTATTTAGAGCGTTAATAGTGTATATTTTTAGTTTCTTTATTTTTGCTTCATTTAGAGGTTTATCTTTGTTTTATTTTTATCTTGCTTGTTTTTTATTTTCTTTTTGAGTCTTGGTCCATTGTTTCTGGTTGTGTGATTATTTGGTATTGCTTGAGAGCCTATGGTTATTTGTTATTTTGTTTAATGGCTTTTGATAGATTTGGGTGGTCTTTTAGGGAATCTGAGCTCAAAGAACCAACACCACTTTCTAGTTCTTTTTCCATTAGTTATCCCTTTTTTGACCATGAGCCCGTTAGTGAAGATTATGTGTTTCATGATTATCAAATGCCTAGTTACTATCATATTGAATCTATGAGTTATGGAAATCCTGTGTATGGTAATGATGAATGCATTTGGGCCAATGAACCATATCCTAAATTTTGTCAAGAAGCCCAATTAGAGGAAGAATCTTCCTTAGAGAGAATGTTGAGAGAATTTACAGAGGAGACTAGACGTAGGAAGTTATAGTTTGATGAAAGATTTAAGAGTCTCCAAACCCCTAGGGAGGTTAGTGAAGTGAAACCCACTTCCATAGGATGTCCAGTGAGTCAATTGATCACTGATTCATCGATAGCATATCATGAACATGATTTTTTCGATTCTACTGAGTTTGGGCAATTGAGGGAGAGTTGTGTTGAGAATAAGAAGGAATTAGAAAGTTTAGATGCACACCAGGATCGAGTCAGTGAGGATGAGAGAGAGGATGAGCCTATCTTAGTTGAGGAGGTTGAGGAGGTAGAGTTTAAGGCTATAAGGCCTTTGTCTGTTTTATCTTCTGATTCATCTCTTATCATTAAGTATTCTTTTTATTCTCACGAGTCCGTGTAGAGTCTTTGTATTTTGATCTTTCTCCTTTTATGCTTTTCTTATTCAAAAATACCAAAAATATTTTTGATTCAGGGTCTCACGAGAAGCTAGTGTTTCTACTAGCTTTGGTTTGTTTTGTAGATTCCAGGAAGAGAGGCCCAAAGAAATGGGAGAATTTCTATGTACCTTGAGAGACCACATGAGCCTAGTCTAGCTAAAGACGTTAAAGAAAGCGCTTATTGGGAGGCAACCCAAGCTTTTTACTTCCCTTATTCACTTTTCTTGTTTGTTTATCTTTTCTAGAGTAGGTTGTTTTTGAAATAAAGAGTGCCAAGTAAATCTCGTTCCTATTTTGCAGAACCTCGACCGTATTGAGATACCTCTTAGCCAATTCAAAGAAGTCTCTTGGAACAGTCTCTCATTTTATTAGGTTAGTATCATTCACTCACTTTATCTTTGTCCTTATTTCTTTTATTCAGCACATTACATTGAGGGAAGGACTTTTTAACAAACAATTTTTTTTTTCCAGTTTTTCAACAGAATTGTGATTGGTTTGCGACCACATTTTGACTTTGTCCTAGGAACCCGATGCTATTTTGAAGGTTTTTGCAGGTTAGAGTTGGTGTATGTGCAAAGGGCTTTCCCTTGTGATTTTGATCCTGAAATAGACCAAACTTTTCGCCGGCCCTGTAAAGAGTAAAGGAAGAAAAGAGGAGATCTACAAAAGTTGAGCACACATGAGAATCTAGAAGGACTTGTTTTGCAGGAATCTATTCTGCAGGAACTTCCAATGGATCCAATTGGAGTCGATCCTCTTGGTGAACAACAAAGAAGAGCACAACCCAATAATGTGAACCCACAACAACCACAACAGATTCTTTTCCACCGGACTCGATCACTTCTTGGGATGAACTGTCGGAAAAGTTTCTTTTGAAATATTTCTTGCCAACCAAGAATACTCAGAATCGAGGTGAAATTATCACTTTTAAACAGGGTCTGAACGAAGGCGTGGATACACCATGGGAATGCTTCAAGAAGTTAGTCAGGAGATGTCCACATCATGGTTTACCAGCTTGCCTTATGTTCGAGCATTTTTATAACTGATTGACCCAGGCCTCTAAGACCTTGGTTAATGCATCAACAAATGGATCCATGTTAAGAAAGACTGTTAATGAAGCCAATGAGATTCTAGATGCAATCATCTCCAACAACAGTTAGTGAGGAGATGAAGACACAAATTCTAATAAAAATATTGCAGGTGTATACGAGGTGGATGCAATAGCAACACTGAGCGCACAAATCTCAACAATGAACAACACTCCGAAATTTTTTACTATGGAGAACCACAACCGCAACCTAAATCTTGCTAGTCCTCGAGCAAGGTAAAACTAAACAATCTTATGACTAATTGGTTGCATATCAATGACTCTAATCTCAATGCTTTAGGCAACAAAAAAATTGCAATGGAAGAAAATAATCAAACTCATTCAATCAATGAGAATTTTAAAACTAGTCCCTTCATCCCTTATGTGTGTGTGTGTATAGCTCCCCTTATCTAAGTCTTTATAAGCCCGAAAAGGTTTTATTCGATCCTCAACTCGTTTCCCCCTACTTCTGACTTTAGGACTAATTCTCAAGCTTCCCTACACTCAAAAGGATAACAAGAAACTAAGGTGCTCTGGGGTAGGCCTCCCCCAAACTTAGATTTTTGCTTATTTTGATGAGCACTAGCTTTTACACATCCACTGTAGGGACCCTTATCTAGAGCACTTGCTCGATGGATGACCTGATTGATCACAATAGAGGTAGCTCTTTTTGCCCTTAGACTTTTAAAAACATACAACCATTTTTTTTCTTTACTCGAGTTTTCATTTTATCACAGTAATAAAGGCAAATAAAACATGCAATTACTCCTAAGTTTCACATTATTCAACATCATGCAAGTAGACTCTTAAACTAGTTCTCAAAATCTTTCGAGGTGATAACAAGAATCTAGACCAAATAACCCAATCTTAAGCCTTCAAAACCATAGACAATAGGGCTAAGTGCTCAAAAAGTATAAGGGAATCAAAAGAAAAATTTTAAAATAGGCTTAAATCAAGCAAGCATCTTCAAGTTTCAATCATTTCAAATGGAATTACCTAAAGCACCTCGTAGATTGTCATAATCACCTAATATGCAACTAACTCATCATGCAATTTAAGCATAATTTTTTTAAAAAATTAACGCTCACTACTCAACATGCTCATGAATAACCCTAAACATGCAAATATAACGTTTTTCACCCCCAACCTTAATTGATACATTGTCCCCAATGTATTCGCTAAACAGAGTTACACAAACAAAAAGCAAGAGAAATAGAAAAACTCCCCTGGTTTTTGGATGGCTTGTAGGTGGTGGTGCATCTTTATCCTCAATTTCTCCTCCCAAGTGCAACACCTACAAAAGAAAAAAACAAAACAAACTAAGAAAATGAAATAAATACCTAAAAGGAAATAAAACAATTAAAGCACTTGGGCCGCCTCCCAAGAAGAGCAAATTTTTAACGTCGTTATGCTCGACAGGGTTCGTAAGTGTCAGGGCACATAAAATTCTTCTACTTTCTTCGGTCCCTTATTGCTTGAATCAATGTAACCTTTCAAGTTTAGAAGGCTTTCCTGTTTCTCTAAGGTACCAGACAAATCATTATTTTTGTTATTTTTTATATAAGGAAGGAAAGGCAAAAAGTAAGACTCAACTAACTTAACTGACTCAAAAGAATAAAAAGACTTTAAGGACTCACGAGAATAAAGAAAAGACAATTCAAAATTAAGAGGAGAGCTAGGGAGTAGAACATGCGAAGGCTTTTCAACCTCCAACTCTATCACCTGAATCTCTTTTTCGGGTGTAAGCTCAGACTCCTCCTTAAACTCACAAATTACCTGTTCTTGGCATGGCGCGAAATTCAAAACTTCCTCGTCACTGTTGGTTCGATTTTCTCAAAAAATCTTTCATCAGTGATGTCAAAAGAGTATTGCTCTTATAGACTCTCCAGTCTCCTCACAGAATCAACCAACTGGGTAATTTGGTCACCCAGACTTCGCAATACAGCGCGAGTCTTCTTTTGAAATTGGACATTTTTCTTTTGAAATTGGAGATTTTTCTACTGAAACTGACGAGTATTATTAGCAATTTTGTAAACTATAACCTCTAAAGATGTACCTGAGTTTGAAGTTTGAAAGTACTGGTTTGGCTGCTCCTCCTGGTATCCATAGGCAAATCTAGATTGATCCCATTCAAGATAGGGACTGTAAGGCTCGTAGTTCATTTGATGACTAGGAAATCCTCCCATAGTGTAGGCGTTATGCATGAAATCCCGCTGCAACTGAGGACATGCTTCAGTAGGGTGTCCTTGAAACGAACAAATTCTACATGTCTCCACTGCTTGTAGTCTCCCTACAGCCACTTGAAGAACTAAGGAGGTTAAATCAGAAATTTGAGATTTAAGTTTACTAACCTCATCAACGTACGAGGCAGCTCCACTAAACCAATACTGATAAGATTCCTTTGCCATTAAAGAACAGGTGAAAAACCAGAAAACTCAAACAGGAAATATATATATATATATAGATATATATATATATATATATATATATATATATATATATATATATATATATATATATTAATTTAAAGCAAATTTAACATAGAGAAACTAATAATGGTTCCCCGACAACGACGCCAAATTTGATGCAAGCTTGTCGAGGGCTGGTTAAATTATAATTTATAAACCGATCCTAAGCTACTTGTAGCATTGAGTGGACCGGGTCGATCTAAGGGAACTGAATATTAATTTATCAAGTTAAATTTTCCAAGGAGAAAACAAATTAAAAGGGGGGTTTTGTGTTTTTTTTATTAATAAAATAAAACATAAGCAAATAAAATAAAGATAAATCAAATCTTACCAAATTCCTATCCAAATGTGCGGTTCTTCTCAATTGCAAAAATTGATCATAGACACTCAAAATATTTAAACTTAACAATGCAAGCACTTGGTTAACTTATTAGGAAACCCCAAAAAGTAGCAAATTCCCTAAGGTCATTAATTGTAACAAACGTCAAGTTAATGCTCATTACCTAAACAATTTTGACGAAACTGCTCTAAATTATTTAGATAAAGGCATTAAGTTCTTTGGAAGGACCAAGACAACAAATTAGGTAAAATAACTTTAATCTAATTAAGATGCTCCTTTAATTCCTAGAATTAAACATGCAAGCCATGTAATATGGAAACCCACAAAACATACACATGTCATAATCCTAACGCTTCCGGTTCAATCAACATGACAATTACGGATCATGCATCATGATTAGCAATCAAACATGTAAAGTGATCAAGCCGTCAATTCAATCAAAAATACATGCTTATAAAATTAACACAGGAATCAAAGAATACTTACAATTGAAAGAAAACTACATTAAGGACCAAGCCTCACAACATTGCAATTGATTACGACCTACCTCTGAATCGGAAATGCAGAGTTTAGCCAAGCATCGTTATAGTATATCTCCCGTTAAACATGGTTTGATTTGCTACAATATAAGTGTAAAAGTAGAAGGAGAAAAGCTCTCTCTAAAAGTCTAAGCAAATGAGGTAAAAGTCCTTGACCTAAAGTGAAAAACTGCTATAAATAGGACTTTGGCAGCGTTGAGACGCCAAGGGTGGCGTTGAGACACTGCCCTTATGATTAAGGAAAGAATAATAGCTAGTTTCGTGTGGCGTTGAGCAGAGTCGAGCAAGGAGTTGAGACGCTACTAGTGTTGAGCAAGCCAAAGCGCAACGTCGAGCAACGTCGAGCAACATTGTGCAAAAACAGTAGCTTAGCGTTGAGCAGCGTCAAGTATGGTGTTGAGACGCTGCTGGCATTGAGCATAGCATTGAGCGGCGTTGAGATGCTGCTCCCTAGACATATTTGGTAATTTTGCTCTAACTTTTTGCTCAGGTGTCCGAATGACCTTCGATTTAGCTCGTTTGGATCGTTATTCGACATAAAGTCTCCAAATATGTCTTTGCTCGAATCCTTACAAAATAAACATGAAAACACATAAAAACTATCCAACTAACAAGAGTTAAGTGCGATTAAATAAAACTTTATACGTCCTATCAAGGCCCCATGTTGCTACTTTGAATCAAATCTCCACACCTACTTGTGTATATTGCAATGAGGGCCATCTATATGACAATTGTCCTTATAACACTACTTTTTGTATGTTTTATAGGGCAGAACATGTCAAATCCTTATTTGAATACGTACAACCCAGGTTGGAGACAACATCCTGACCTCTCTTAGGGAGGACAACATGCGAGCACATCCAATCAGTATGTAAAGCAGGGATTTCCACCATGTTTCAACAATCAAGCACAACAGCCGTACACACAAAAGAATGCCACACAAATGAACTGCAATCATCAGCTCAGAACTCTTCATTTGAAACCCTTATGAAGAAGTTCATGGCTAAGAATGATGCCATCATTCAAAGTCAAGCTGCGACATTGCGAAATCTTAAATTGCAGGTTGGACAATTGGCTAGCGAGATGAAGAACAGGCCTCAAGGAGCATTACCAAGCAATATAGAGAATCCACATAGAGAGGGAAAGGAATATTGCAAGGCAATCACGCTTAGGAGTGGACTCAAATATGCAGAACCTAAAATGCCAACAGAGTGCAAATCTCCACAAGATTCTCTTGATTTCTCTTTGCAGGAAAGTGTTGTTGATAAAGAATTGAAGGACTTAAATGAAGAAGTTACAGGTGAAGCTACCACTCTTGCGACCGCAAAGCAACCTAAAGGACATAAGGACATTCCTAGGAATGAAAATTTTGCAGGAAATGCAGCCAAGGATGCAGCAACAAAGCACCAAGAAACCGAACTTAAGAAGAAGGCGACACCAGTATAGAAGTAGAAAAATTTATATCAAAGTGTTAGGCATCCACCACCATTCTCACAGAGATTCCGGAAGAAGAACCAAGACGAATAGTTCAATAAGTTTTTGGACATACTCAAGCAATTATACATCAATATTCCATTGGTGGAAGCTCCTGAACAAATGCCCAACTATGTCAAGTTCTTAAAGAACATTTTGACTAAAAAGAGAAGGCTAGGAGAATGGGAAACTGTAGCTCTCACTGAGAATTGCAGTGCTCTCTTAAGAAGCAAGGTGCCACCTAAATTGCAGGATCAACTTCATTATCCTATGTATGATAGGAGGGAGGACGTTAAACGACCATTATGCAACCTCAGAGCCAGCATCAACTAGATGCATCTGTCAATTTTTAAGAAGCTAGGAATTGGAGAAGCTAGACCCACAATGGTAACTTTGTAGTTGGCGGAAAGGTCAATATTTAGGCCCATCGAGAAGATTGAAGATGTCCTCGTTAAGGTGGACAAATTTGTTTTTCCTGTAGATTTTATCATCCTAGATTGCGAGGTGGATAGGGAAGTTCCAATCATCTTGGGAAGACCATTTCTAGCAACGGGAAGAACGATCATAGATGTCCAAAAAGGGGAGCTGACTATGCAAGTAAATGACCAATACATCACATTTAATGTGATGAAGGAAATACGCTACCCAGGGGAATCAGAGGAATGCTCAAGTTTAGAACTCTGTGATCTGTTTGATTTTTATGATTTGTAGGAAGACAGCTTCACAAGTGAAAGTTTTGTAGAAGACAAGTTTGAAGAAGCGTTGGAGCAGAAACAGTTTACGACTGCAATTGTGCCCGTATATGAAGAACCAAGTGCATTGAGACCAACAGATGATAAAACAGTACCACTGAAACCTTCAGTGATTGAACCACCAGTGTTAAAACTCAAGCCACTTCCGTCTCACCTGAAATACAGATTTCTCGGAAAGGATGTGACTCTACCAGTGATTATCTCTGCAAACCTCACTAATGAGGATGAATTTTCTTTATTGTAGGTACTCTCCAAGCACAACTTCGATCACCTTCTTCGACCAATACCACTGGTTAAAATCTCTCATTTCTTTAAGAAAAGGATCGACTTCACTCATCTTTTCTTTTGCAGGAACTTTCGAAGACAATGGAGTAGAATCAGATCACCTACAAGTGCCAAGGCTCACCAAGGAGCAATTTTCTCCACCAGCAAGGTCTGCAATACTGTCCACACGCCCAAGCCCTAGACAAACAGTCAAGCGCACGGAAGGGAAGGGCAAGTCAACCTCGTATACTCTCCCCGCCGATTCACCATTGATGAAATGCTCAAGAGAGTGGGAAGAGGACGTGAGGAAGATTACTCGACTAAGCAAGGAGGCAATTGAGAGCTTGAGGTTGCACTCGGAGGACGAATAAGATGAGTTGGCGCCACTTATGCCAAGAACAGTGAAGCGACCCGAGGGCATGCCGAGGGCTGGTGAAATCGGCGCTAGAGAACAAAGCCTATGGCCTTGCATGGACGTGCACGAAAAGAAGAGGAAGTCAGAACAAAAGTTCACGCCAAGTGACAAAGAGAAAGAGAAAAGCCCAAATGCGACCGCATTTGCTGCGTAACTAGACAAGCCTCAAGAGCCTCCCAAACTTGAGACAAGGAAGATCGATGCGGCGGCAACTCTGGCGCATCCACACGAGACTTGCCCTGACAAAGATAGGCTAAATGTGCCCGCATCTACAGCACATTTGGCCCATTAATTTAAGAATCCTCAAGCTGTTGAAGGGGGAAATGTGATCGCCTCTGCGGTGCATTTGGAGATGCCACTTGAAACTCACGCCACTCCAACCAAGTCAATCACATCCGCCACTACTTAGGTATCTACCTCAAGCCCTTCACCTCAAAAACACAGGATCGAGATGCTCTCTACGCACAAAAGGAAGTCAAGGTGGGATATCTCACCAACTGAAGAAGGATAGGAAGCTATGGAGCCAAGACCACCATAAACTGATGAACAGATGGCTCACGAAGATATCCCTAATAACTCTCCAAATGAGAGTTATTAGCTAGTCCTTTATGCCTAAAGTTCTTTTATTTGAGTTTAATGCTAGTATTTTCATGCTTGGAATCCCCTAAAACTGTTGTTATTGAAATAACTTCTTTGGATATTCTTAATTGTTGTATTTATGTAAATGGGAGCTAAATAAATTATGTTAATTTGGTGTTGCAGATCGTATTTTTCTATTAGCAGAACTATGAGAGAACATATGTCCAGCAAAGGAATTGATGGAGCAAATTATTCGGCATTTTAAGTTATAGAAAGGCAGAACGTGATACATCACATGATAAAATAATTCATTAATTGAGCTGGCGTAAATGAACCAAACGATGTCATCCATCTAATGAGAAGTCGCCATGTGTCTTGTTTGACATAAGTAGCCCTAAAATCAAGATGGGCATCGGTATTTAAAGCAAGCAGCCGTCTTTAGGAGAGGAGGAGACCTAATTTGAGAGGAAGAAATCGAATTTTTAGAGGAATAAGTCGACAAAGAGGCTGAAGGAAGAAAACCCAAGCAAAAAAGAAGCTAGAGATAAGAGAAATCATCATCAAGAGCTTCTATTTCAGGCTTTTCTTCTCCGTTCTATTGTTTTCTTTTACTTTTGATTTCTTTTTTATAATTAGATTCTACATTATGGTGTTTTACTGAGGTCTCCTTTAATTTCAGCTTGTAATATGAACTAAATCACCTTTGGGTGAGGATTAGAAATGTGGTATTAATCTAAATAAGGGGTCGAGGCTGCTTAGCTCTTTTCAATATGGTTTTAGAGTGTTTTTATTATTTACGCTCGATTTCGTTTGGCCAACCATTTTGGGCATTGTCTTCTTAAGTTTTGGAAAAAATAGGAGAGGATGATTACTCAAAACCACATTAGCTCCTTGTTTGGGTTAGTAGCTAGCTAAGTGAGAAGGTTAGGGATAACAACCTACCTAATGCACATTTACAGCAGTTTAATTTGGCGTGGGTTAATTGCAATTAAACCACAAATTATTGGAAATTTGGGAGGATTCCGCGTTTATTGCTGTGTGGGTTGAGGGGCAGAGTTCTTGCTGCAGCATTCTTATTTCGAGAAAATACATAAATTCTTAATCCGAGCCTGTTTTACATATCTTGTTACAAGTTTTTTCATGCACTTTTTGTTTGAGCATTTTCTAAGTTTTATTCTCTTGTTATTGCTTTTATTTCGTTGAAGCATCAACCAGATTAGATTTTAACCCAATTTTAATTATTTGGTTACCGTGTTGAGGTCACTAAAAATTAGGTTTAGCTTAGTAATTCTCTTGCACTAATCCCTGTGGAGAACGATAATTTACTTATCACTTGCTGCAATTATTGTGTACACTTGCACATCCTCGTGTAAATTGTTTAAGAAAATTAACCTACACATTAGTAGGCAACAAGTTTTTGGCGCGTTGCTGGGGATTAGTTTGAATTTTACTTTGCTTGAGTTAAGTTTTGGTGAATTGGTGATGATTTGCAAACTAAATCAATTGTTTTGTTTTTCTTTCAGGTACTGGAAGTGGTGCATGAGCAAACTTCTCAATTGTGAATTTCATTTAGACCCTAAAATTCAGAGAACATTTCGTAGGAGAAGAAAGGAACATAGGAGTAGAAATAAGCCAATCGATCCACCATTTATTTTGCCTTCTATTCCACCTAGAGGGAATGTTGAACAAGAAAACCAGTAGCCACGTGATCCTGAGAGAAATCAGCCAGTTGAGGCAGTAAATCAGGTTGGAAACCATGTCCTATTAGCCAAAGATAGGGAGAGAGCCATTAGAGCCTATGCAATCCCTATGTTTGATGAAGTAAATTCAGGGATAGTTAGGCTAGAGATTGAGGCAGCAAATTTCAAATTGAAGCCAGTTATGTTCCAAATGTTACAAACAGTGGGACAATTCCATGGATTATCTTCAGAAGATCCCCATCTACATTTGAAAAACTTTTGGGAGTGAGTGATTCATTTATTATGCAAGGAGTTCCAAAGGATGCTCTTAGGCTAACCATGTTTCCTTATTCCTTAAGGGATGAAGCGAAAGCATGGTTAAATACATTTGCTCAAGGATCTATCAATTCATGGAATGAATTAGCCGAGAGGTTTTTGATAAAATACTTCCCCCTACTAAGAATTCCAAACTTCGAGCTGAGATTTTAGATTTTAGGCAGTTTGAGGACGAGTCTTTTAGTGAAGCTTGGGAGAGATTCAAACAGTTGTTAAGAAAATGTCCACACCACGGATTACCTCACTGCATTCAAATGGAGACCTTTTATAATGGATTGAATTTGCCTACACAGAACATGGTTGATGCCTCAGCAAATGCAGCTTTGTTGTCTAAAACCTTTAATGAGGCATATGAGATATTAGAGAGAGTATATATTAATAGTTGTCAATGGGCAGATGTGAGAGACAATCCAGGAAAAAAAGGTAAATGAGTCTTGGAAGTTGATGCTCTGTCATATTTAAGTGCACTGCTTCCATGGCAAATATTTTGAAGAATATGTCTATGGGAAATGCGACTCAGAATGCTACAGCAGTGAATCAAGTCACATCAGTATCATGTGTTTACTGTGGGGAAGGACACACATTCGAGTTTTGCCCTAGCAATCCTGCTTCAGTCTATTACATTGGAAACCAAAAAAATCTGTTGGATAATCCTTACTCGAATACTTATAACCCTGGGTGGAGAAATCATCCTAATTTATCTTGGAATGGCCAAGGAAGTAATTCGCAAAGCTTCCAAGGACAACAAAGGATGAATTATCCACCAGGATTTGGTCAGTCAAATCAGCAGTACACACAGCCAGTCCAGAAGCCTATGAATCAGCCTATTCCAGGAACTTCTTTGGAGAACCTTATGAAAAAGTATATGGCCAAAAATGACGCAATCATTCAAAGTCAACAAGCCTCCTTGAGGAATTTAGAAATTAAAATTGGTAAATTGGCTGGTGAAATGAAGGCTAGACCTCAAGGAAAGCTCCTTTCATATACAGAAGTTCCAAAGAGGAAAGGTAAGGAGCAATTTCAAGTAATTGAATTAAGAAGTGGTAGACCTCTTGTTGGGACAAATGATTTGGGAAAGCAGAAACAGGAAAGTAAAAAATCTATCGTGCATACTTAATCAGGAGTTGAAAAGGATCATTGTGAGAAAAATGATTCAAGCATAGAGGGAATAGAGTAAGCCCAAGGAATAGTAGTTGTTGAGCCAACAAAAGATTTATCATCATCCTCCTATACCGCAGAATTTAAGCCTCCACCACCACCCTTTCCTCAAAGGTTAAAGAAAAAAAATAATCAAGAGGCTCAGTTTAAGAAATTCTTCGATATTTTAAAACAACTTCACATAAACATCCCTTTGGTTGAAGCCTTAGAGCAGATGTCAAATTATGTGAAGTATCTTAAAGATATGTTAACAAAGAAGAAGAAAACAACTGAGTATGAGATTGTTACTTTAACTGGCGAATGTATGTCTTTTTACCAGCAAAATTCCCCCAAAAGTTCAAGACCCAGGATCATTCTCAATTCCAATATCTATAAAAGGTCAGTATATGGGAAGAGCATTTTGTGATTTAGGGGCTCGTTCAACCTTATGCCACTTTCTATTTTTAAGAAATTGGGTATAGGTGAGGCTAGACCAACTACAGTAACTCTTCAGCTTGCAGATACGTTGATTACTTATCCTAAAGGAAAAATTGATGATATTCTGGTGCAAGTTGACAAGTTCATTTTTCCAGCTGATTTCATAATATTGGATTATGAAAGGAAATTCCTATTATCTTAGGATGACCTTTCTTAGCTACTGCAGGGACCGTGATAAATGTTCCAAAAGGGGAGATTACACTACAAGTTATGGATATTTCCTTGGAGCGGGCAGCCATGGTCGTGGCTGGAAAGGCCAAGGTTGTGAAGCTTGTTGAGAAGAGGCTGAGAGAAGAAGAAAAGAAAAAGAAGAAGAGAATTCGGCCAGAATTGCGGCCGCGAACCAAAATTTGATGCATGAAGCAAATGCAGCCTCATTCAGACCGCATTTGGACCAAACACCACAACCACCACCAAGAAACCATCAAAGGAAATTTGAGGCCAATGTTGTAGATGAGGCTGCATCCACGACACATCTTGACGAACATGGGCTAGGAGAAGTGACTTTGACGACCTGTTTGAGTACGAGACTAGATGACTCACACCTGATTAGAGCCACAAAAGAGATGAAGAAGAAGAAGGCCGAGAGCAATTTTAAGCTCCCCTATCTGATGATGATTTGTAGGAAATATCAGAGAGCAAAAAACCTAAATCCTCCAAAAGGAGAACTGAGAAGAAGAAACCAAGTCGACCCCAAACTACTCCTATGTTGAGGGCTCACCACGCCACTACAGAGAGTCCTGTGATCGAACGCTCTATCCCATTCGACCTCAATAAACGAAAAATTACAATGGGGATTAGAACGATCATGTGCGATAAGGGCTTCATCAACAAGACAAATCCCATCCCAGAATTCATCATAAATGTTATCAGTAAGATGGAATGGGAGCAATTTTGTGAGTAGCCCAACAAAGCGGCAATGCAACTGGTTTGGGAGTTTTATGCCCACCTGAGGGGGATGATACTAGGAATGAACTCAAACTCAGAGGGGCAACAGTGCGGTACTCCGTACTCGACATTAATAGAATATATATGTTACCCTCTTTGAGGAATCCTGTAGGTAATGAAACAATGGACAATCCAACTGAGGAGCAACTACATGAGGCCCTGGAGTTCGTTGCACATGAGGGCACTGAGTGGAGAGTCTCACCACAGGGAGTGAGAACCTTTGTGCCAGTAAAAATCAAGACTGAGCCATATGTATGGCTCCACTTCCTAAACAACATGATTCTGCCCACAACACATGAGACCACTTTCTCTCAAAAGAGGGTCATGTTGTTGTATAGCATTTACAAGGGCCTGGACATCAATCTAGGTAGAATCCTGAGAGAAGAGATAGTGGCCTGCGCTCGAAGGAACGTGGGATGCCTTTTCTTTCCCGCCCTGATTACTAAGCTTTGCAGGAGGGCTGGACTATATCTAAAAGGAATAGAAGAGATTGATAGATGCAAGGCAACTCCGGATCTGACAACCATCTACAAATTGAAGGCCTTGCATACACAGAAGCTCACTTCTCCTAAAAAGCAGCCTACCACTCCTTCGACCCCACAAATGCGACCGCATCTCTTTCTCATCAAGCCACCACAGGAAGACATCCAGGCTCAGATACACAAGCTGCAGGAGCATAGCAGGGCTTTTGGGCTTGTGCACAAGAAAGGGACGAGGCCATTCAAAAGGCCCTCGTAGAGATGACCAAGGGCAAGGCCCTCGCACTTCCTGATTTCCCTGAGATTCTCCTTGAGTTTATGGACCCATAGAGAGATGATTTATCTTCTACCTCCTAAGGGAGTATTGTTTCTTTACTCTATCTTTATTGCTTTCAAAGTTAGTTTTTGTTCTTGGTTAGTTTATCTGCTTTCTTAGGATAACTTTGATACTTTCTAGGATAGGTTGAATTCTTTTGTTGGTTTGCTTTTGTGAAAATCACTTTTTGTTTAAATGATTTTCCTTACACCTGGCACATGCAGGAATAAAAAAATCAAATTTCAAAAACAATCTTTCACTTTGCTTTCTTTGGTTGTGGAGCTAAAAAAAAAAAGTCATTTATGATGATACCTAGAGCTCTCTCAACTTCCACACACTTTATGCAAACTTGGATTTAAGTTTAATGATAGATTCAATGTCATTTAGAGCAAATTTAAGTAAAAATGAGTTTTGCAGGTGTTTGAAGTTATGATTTTGTAAAAATAAGTTTTTAGGTGCATTTAGGGTCATTTTTGTTAAGAAAATGTTAATTTTTGATTATTTTGTGTAGATGCTGAAAAAAGACCCAAATGCACTCACATTCTGGCTGTAACTGATGCAAATAAAAGATGATCCAAGAGATATGCAACTAGTACACATCAACATTTGAGAGCAAAAGCCAAAGTTCAATTGTTGAAAAAAAAGTCAAAATACACCCAGATATGCAGCCGCATTTAGGCCATTTCGACAACAACAAAATTGCACCTACAAATGCGGTCGCATTTGGACCTTTTCGACAGATTCTCCAAGATTTGCGAGATTTGCAGATCATATCAAATATTCTAAATCAAATCTTCGAAAATCAAGGTATATGATCAACAAAGATTCTCCACACTGATCTCGATAGCAAACCCTAGGCCTTAAGGTTTATAATAGGCGGCTCAAGCTTTATTTTCAAGAGAGCTCGAATTTCTACTTTCTTCACAAAAGTGCTGCAGTTTTCTCTTTTCTTTTCAGCTGTCATACCGAGTCTCCCCCAAGGTCTGTTCATACTTCATTCAGACACGAACTTCAAAAGAAGGGAGGGTAAGAACTTGTTCTCCTTGAAAAAGGTTGAACAAAGTTAGAAAGAAGGAACAAACTTTGGGTTCTTTATTTTTTTCATTAGAGTTTTGCATTTTCTATTTTTCCTTTGAATTAGCTACTATTTTTCATTCTTTATTGAGTTGTAAGTTTCTATTTTACATTCAAATAGTTGTAGTTTCAAGTTTGTTTCAAGTTATTGTTATTTCAATTCCAAAACTTAAAGTAGTATTCAAGTTCTTTATTGCAATGAAGTTTATTCTTTCTCATCCTAATTTTCTCT
Organism: Trichosanthes truncata; assembly: GCA_033996785.1. Lineage (NCBI taxonomy): Eukaryota > Viridiplantae > Streptophyta > Magnoliopsida > Cucurbitales > Cucurbitaceae > Trichosanthes > Trichosanthes truncata. The sequence continues at coordinate 29,407,656 of JAWPNB010000003.1, read as the reverse complement.
TTAGTTGCTTTGCACTTTACTTTTCTTTTCAATGAGTAGCTAAACTCCTTGGAGGGCATTCAATGAAGTGGATACCTTAAAAAGGAGAAATGTTCCACCATGTGATTCTACGAACTTTGCTTAACATTTAGCACTGTTTGCTTTTATTGAATTTAAGTTTCATTGTTAGCTTAAATTGATTATTTGAGTTAGCATCGTTGTGTAAGGTTCAATGTTGAAAGGGTTGGATCGAGAACGCGTTGTCATAAAAGCAATCTAGAGAAAAGTCTAGACATAGAACTTCACTTTTTGTACCTAGACATAGGACAAGAACCTCTAGAATCTTTTGAGTTGTGTTCTTTACTTATCTAAGTTAAAATTAGCCATAGACATATGTGTTTAATTGCTTAGACTCCTAAAAGCCCTTGAAAAAGGCCGAATAGGTGTTGAACTTGATTCACGGTGTTAAGTGTCGATTAGGGTAGGTTGCGGGCGCATTTCAATAGCATTATGTCTGAACCATACATAACTCAAAAGAGTCAGTATGTGGGCGCAAGAGGCAGGATCTCTGAAATATTTGGACTTAGTTGAGCAATTTGCGGGCGCATGTTGGGCGCATTTCCTCAGGGTTGAACCAGAATTGAATCCCCTACTTCTCATCTTTTCTTATCCCTTGCTTTCTCATCTTTGTTTTCTCATTATTCTTTTAGTTTTATTTACTTTTCTTGCACAAAACCCCAAAAACCAACTTATTTTTCTCTCGGTTACCTTTGGTTGCAACTTGTAAACAATTGTGTTGTGAACTAAAGAATTTGTGTGTTAATCTATTTCCTTGGGTTTGATACTTAGAGTACTTCCATATATTACTTGTTTTGACAGCGTGCACTTGCGCTCTTTTGCGAAATCACACCACCAACGCGCCCTCAACTTCAAGGTGCCAAGGGCAGCGTTGCAATGCTCCAGACAAAGAACGTTGTGCGCGCCTCACTCTAGCGTTGAGACGCCATAAGACAACATCTCAATGCTAGCTCTCAAGTATAAGTGATAATTCTCATTCATGATGATTATTTGGCCTTCAAACTTAGTTATGCTTATGGTTTTATTCATATTATTTGATAAAAGGGCAAGAAAAGAGTTGAAGTTAATTAAATTATGGTTGAAAGAAGTAAGTTAAGAAAAGAGAACAAAAGAAGAAGAAAAGCCAAACTTACTTAATACTTTGGTGCAGGTTTTTGCATAATGCAATAGAATTGCAATTGCATTGTAATTGCAATTTCGACAAATCTGGAAATTAAAGGAAAATCTGCAAATCTCCTAAAATCTAGGAATTTTGTGGGATATTGTCTCCATGATTTCAGCTGTGATTTTGGTCATTATTGTGCATCATTCAAGAAGGAAACCCTAGCCCAAATCCTCTATAAATATGGGAGGAGAAGCCACAAGAAAAGAAATCATTTTTTCTACCGTTTTCAGCCTCAATTGCTGTTGTTTCACTATTCTCTGCTGTTGATTTTCTATTGTCAATTTTCTGCTGTTTTTATTTCTGTTTGATGCTATTTTCTTCTGTTTTCCAGACCCTTTCAACTTAGAAATTCAATCATACCTCAATGAAAATTGAATGAAGTGAAGGCTCAATTCCCTTTGAAAAAAGTGGAGTTGATTCAATTGAATAAGAAGTGAAAAAGGGGCTGTGTTCTTCCCGTTCTTAGAATTTAATTTCTGTTTTATTTAAGTTATTTACTTCTATTTTCAGAACTTAATTGCTGCTGTAATTTTGAGTTTTTAGCTACTGTTTTATTCTTCCCTTTTGTTCTTGAAATTAATTAGTTGCTGAATTTAGTGTGATTAATAGAACTTTGGTTGTTCTTTCATTATTGTTGAATTGTTATTCAAGTATTTATTAATTCTATTTTAGTTATGCACTTTGATTCTTTTAAATCATTATTTTCTTTTCTTTAATTATGAGCTAAGTCTTTCTTTGGGATTCAAGCATGTGAATGCCCTAGAGAAAGAAATAGAGGCCTAATATGTAAGAGCAACCTTGCTTAATCTTATAGCATTGTTTGCTTTTATTGATTGAAATTTTCATTATTAGTTTAGATTGATCACCTAGATTAGTATACAATAATTTGAGTCTAATTCTGAAAATGTTAGATAAAAATTGGGTTTTCATAAAAGTAATAAAGGAAAATAGCCTAGACATAGGAATTTGTTTTTGACCCTAGACATAGGGCAAAACCTTTAAAACCAAAAGAACTGTGTTTCAAAATTAACTAAGTTCGTATTAGCCATAGAAATATCAGTTTAATTGCTTAGCCTCCTAAAGATACTTCATAGAAGGTCGAATAGGTATTGAATTTGGTTAACAAAGCTTAAGTGTTGAGTCAAAGGATTGCAGTTGCAACTAGGCCGCAATTTATTTCAATAGAGCAAAAGCATATTTGAATCCCTCTCTTATTTCCATTGATATTTTCAACAATTTTTCTTTTAGTCAAAACACCTCACAAATCATTTTCACCCACAGTTACCTTTAGTTGCAATTTGTAAATGATTGTGTGCCATTTTAATAAATTTTATTAAAACTCGTTCCCTTGGGTACAATACTCTGGAATACTTCTAGTTTCTTATTACTTCGATCACGTGCACTTGTGTGTAGCAAACACCGATCAATAAGCTTCAAAATGAAGCATATCAACGCCCTTTTAAGCGTCAAGACGCCCTCCTCACGGACAAATTAGCTTGTGAAGCCTCCTTTCTACATACTTAGCTCCAATCTTAGTCTAATTAAGCTCCAAAATTCACATGAGGCTCCAAATTCATCAATTTCAATTTGAATTGCTCAGTTTCTTGAAATATACGAAATAATCATGTAAAAGCTCACAATTAAACACAAAACTAGCAAATAATTAGGCATAAATATAGCACTAAATTAGTGTTATCAATTACTTTTAAGTTTCAAGTAAGAGCTTATAGGAATTAGATCGAGGAAAAGAAATTGAGGATGGAGAAGAAAAAGCTTCCAAGAATAAGCTTTGCCACAACAAACCACAGTATAAATTGCTATGCGGCCGCATAATTGGGCAAAAGTCAAAGATCGTAGTGACGTCAATTAAACTGTTTGGGTGTGCATTGACTTTTCACGAAACTATAAATACATGAGTTCCTTCATCTTTTCGTTCACGCATCTTTGACCTAAGTCCTTGGAAGTCAAGAAACTCTTCCACTCCTAACTACCCCACCGAAGCTCTCTTCATCGGAATCCATGGCAAAAACACAACCACTCTCCTTCACCGCTTCGTTTGGCGACTTGCCGACGACATTTGAATGGTGAAGCAAGTTTGCCCAAGAACCACCTTAACCCGTGACTCAAGAATAAGCCAAGAGAAGCATCTATTCTTCCTCAAAGGAAAGGAGCTGATGAAGAAACACTCCAAGGAATGGTATGAAGAAATCAGAAGAATGGGAGTTCATAGACGGGAAGCCTTAGCACTCGAATAGAACCCTCCATTTGAAATACCTACAACCTTTGATCTACTTAGCACTGGAATAGAACCCTCCATTTGAAATGGTAAGTTCGGAAAAATTGTCTCCTTCTAAATCAATTTGCAGTCTGTTAGTGTATAGACAACAGAGAAAAATGGGGAGTGAGGCGCAACCCACTACCCCTTCCACGCATGCATCTGGGACATTTGAATCACGACCTAGCACCCAGGGAGAAGATGAAGAAATGGCTCCACCGAGAAATCAAGGGCAACTCACAGAAGAAATCCCACAATCTGTGTGACAGAGCATGATCAAGATTGTTGTTGAGCAAGCCTTTCAGATTTCTAGCGAGTATTGTGCCTAGAAAAGGGCCTTATAAGAGAAGAAAGTTGAAGAAAAAAGGGTGATAGCACCCATTTAGTGCTATCTTATTCCTTATATTTATCCTAGTTTTGTTATGAATTTGTGAGCTTTAATACCTATTTATGCTTATTTTGTAGAAATCGAGCTTAAGGAGCAAAATTGGAATTTGAGAGTAATTTGGATGATTTTTGGGTCATTTTGGAGCATAATTGAAGATCAAGTGGCCAAGAGATGTTGTATGAGCATAAGAACCCGAGAGAAGGGCGTCTCAAAGCCAGTTGGGGCGTCAAGACACTGTATTTGATATTGAAAATCCAAGAGCAAACGTCTCGATGCTGTCCTGTGGCTTATCGATGCTCAAAACGCGCCCACAAAAAGCACTCTGTCTGTAGCATTGAGACGCTACCGTCAGCATCTCGACACTAAAGGCACGTGTGCAAGTGGATTGTCGTTGTTTGGTGCAACATCAAGACGCTGTCGCTAGCGTCGAGACACTGCGTCGATCAAGGGTATTTATTCATCCTTTGAAGACTGATTTTAGGGAGGCAAATCTGAGGGTAAAAACCATATTCTCAATTTCTAACTAAATTTAGGGGTTTTGGGAGCAATTGGGGAGCGGAATTGAAGCAAAATTGAAGATTCGAAGCTCAAGAGACATAGAGATCACAATGGAAACGTGGGATCGGTCTTTGTTTGCCATTTTCTTTCCTTTTTCTTGACTTTTAGTACTGTCGGTGGCTGTAATTATGGACTTAGAGGTTTATTTTAGTGATTTTGAGTAGTTAGATTCGTAAATTCTTGGGACAATTGTATTATTTTAGATAAATTGCTTAATTGATGGATGTTTATTTCTAATTTGGCCTTTGATTTCATTTACGCAATGTGTTTAATGCTTTTAATCTCTCTTATCAAGGAATTAATTGTTGTGTTGATTTAAGTTTAGCACTTGATGGAGGGAACTTGAATTATATCACAAATGCCTAACTAATAATCGTTTGGACATGACAATGATAGGAGCGATTATTAGAGGTTCATAATGAAGAGTCTTAATGCCTTGTATTAATTAACTAAGGTTAACGACACGTAGGTCATTTAATTATTGCATGAGATTGGTTGAGACCGAAAGGAGATTCCATGTCTTTAGAACTTTCAGACTTATGATTTAATTATCAAATTGGTCTTAATTATCTGTTTAATTAAGCATTAGTCTAGTTAATAGAATTAGTTCCCTAGATCTACCCCTTGTGATTATGTCTCCCATTTATTTTATACTTTTATTTTTTGTTGGTTAGTTTAGTTTTATTTGCTTTGCTTCCAGTTTTGTTCTCTAAATAAAGCTAAGTGAGAGTAATCACAATAATTAAATGAATTAAAACCAATCCCTGTGGAGACGATACTCTTATACTCTAAACCACTATATTACTTGACCTGTATGCTTGCGGTTATGCACAAAAATACTCATTAAGTTTTTTGCGTCGTTGCTTAGGATTGACATATTTTAATTTATTTAATATTGCAAATAAATTACTTGGTTTTAATTTAAAAGTTTATTTTTGTTTTTCTGTCTTGTTTTTGTTTTTACTTTGAGTCCTGGTCTAGTGGTCCTTTGTTTCTTGTTGTGTTGTTGCTAGTGTTTGATTGAGCCTGTGTTTATTTCTTTATTGCTTTTATATGGCTTCTGATAAATTTGGGTGGCCCTTTAGTGAATCTAAGCCTGAAGAACCAACACCATCTTCTAGTTTTTCCTTTTCTAGTTACACCCCCTTGTCAGAAAACTCTCATTTAAAGTGTATATTTCAAAACTGTATGGAGGAGTATAGAGCTGTTTGTCTGAATTTAGCAGAAATCCAAGGGAGTTCTAATGTGAGCTTGTCGATGGCTCGTCAAATTACAATTTATAAACCTATCCTAAGCGACTTTTAGCATTGAGTGGATCAAGTCGATCTTAGGGGACCAAATATCAATTTCTCAAATTAAATTTGCAAAAGAAAATAAAAATGGGGACTTGTATTTTTTGTAAATAAAATAAAACATACGCAGATAAAAACAAAGATAAATCAAATCTTACTAATGTACAATCCATAGGTGCAGTTCATTCAATTGCAATATTGATCATAGGCTTACACAAATAAATTAATCCTTTTAATCTAAGTACTTAGTCAACCTAATTGGAAAAACCAAATTAGATTTTATTCCCCTAAGTCTATTAATTCCAACAAAAGTAAACTTATTACTTAATTTATTGAGTACGATAGCGTTCCATATAAATCAAGCAATAGCACTAAGAATGATGGGAGGACTAAAATTGATTAAATAATTGAGATAGCACAATCAATTAATAAATATTTCTTGTTTCCTAGGATCTATTATGCAAGCTATGTACTTTAGTAAGAGCCTTAGATACACACACATGAGCCAATCATATTGCTAATTTAATTAAGCCATCAATCACAATAATTACGAATTGTAGTTTTCATGTATAGCAAACTTGTAAACAAACACATGTAATCGAGTCTTCAATTCGATAAATACATACATATAAGGATTAAAACAAGAAATAAGAATACTTAGATTAAGAGAATAAAATTCAATACAACTCAAAGTCTCACAACATTGCAATTGAACTACACCAACCTATGAATTGGAACACTTACCTTAGCCACTCATCTTGATGATGTAGCCAAGGTTCGTCATTAGTTTGATATAGTGCCAAAAAAAAGTAAAGAAAAATGGAGAAAAACTCTAAAAACTATTGTTTGGAAAAATGACACTAGGAGGCTCCTTTTCAGTTGTCCAAAAAGACTATTGTTTGGCAATTTGCGGGCTCATAGGTGGGCGCAAATTCCTATGGGGTTGAAACAAATTTTGATCCCTCATTCTCTTATTTGTGTTTACTTATCCATTTTTTGTTTCTGCTTTAATTTATTTTCTATTTTCCAAAACCCAAAACATGTATAACTACTTTTTAGTTACCTCGGTTGCAAGCTTAGAGAAGGTCTTTGTTTTAAAATTGGATTTTTGTGAACACCGTTCCCTTGAGATTCGATACTTTGAGTACTCTCCATTTTAGCCTTAGGCATGTCATTAGTATTCAAAGCCTAGTGCAACTCTAATTCATTTTCAAAGTCTTGCGGCTTCACTTTATCTTCAAAGTTTGGTGCGGCTTCCTTGCTTCATTTCCAAATTTTGTCGGCCTCACTTCATCTCCAAAGTTTGAATTCGTCGCTTCATCTTCAAATCCTAGCAGTTTTACTTCATCTTCAAGTTCAAGGCTTTGTTGCTTGATAGCACTAATTTAGTGCCATATTTATTAGCTAGTTTTGTTATGATTTGGTGTGCTTTGATGCTTATTTCTGTTGATTTTGCAGAAACCGAGCTTGAAAAGCAAAACTGAGTGTTCGAGAGTAATATGATGAATATGGGAGCCTTTTAGAGCCATATTGAAGATCAAAGAAGAGAAGAGATGAAGAATGAAGTGTTGAGAATAGGGGAGAGCGTTGAGACACTGTCAAAAGTGTCTCAACGCCATGCTACCGCTCAAATTAGAAGCAAAATCTGAGGGGACAACGTTGACACACTGTCTATAGTGTCTCGTTGTCAAGTGGCGTCGCAACATCCTGCTCAATGCAAGAAACGCGCGAAGGCTGATTTCCGTCAGTAGCATTGAGATGCTACTTATAGCGTCTAAATGGTACCTCCGCGTGAGCAGGCAAAATGGCTGCGTTTGGTGCAGTGTTGAGACACTGCCTATAGCGTCTCAATGCTGCGACAATGGGCAGTATATATTCTTCGTTTTCATCCAAAAGGAGGCCAAACCGTGGGATATAAGCCTAAACTCGATTCCAAGCTGATTTAGAGGGCTTTGGGGAGCAATTGTGAGTGGATTTGAGTGGAATTCAAGAATCTGGAGCTCGAGAACCAAAGAGATCACAACGGGAACGCGAGATCGATTTTCGTTTGCCACTTTCTTATCTTTTCCTTTAATTCCAGCTACTGTATTGGTTGTTAATTTAGAGATTTAGGAGTTTAATTGCATTATTCTTAGTAGCTTTATCTCTAAATACTTGGGGATTGTTGGTTGTATTGGATTTGTACTTAATTGTTGGAAACTTTGGGGTGGTTTTGTTTTGCTTCTAGCAAAGGTTTAAGTGTGGGAGTATTTAATAGCACTAATTTAGTGCTACATTTATGCCCATATATTAGCTAGTTTTGTTTAAGAGTTGTAGTGCATAATGCATATGCATTAATTTTTTTTAAAAAAAAAATCAAGAATAGGTGATTGGTCTAGCAGGAGTAACATCACTGTAAGTGAATTTGATAATCATTGCTATAAACTACTACAATTACCCATAGGTCTAGCAAGAGTAACATCACCATAAGTGAATTTGGTGACCACTGCTACAGGCTACTACAATCACCTAAAAAAAAGGTGATTAGTCTAACAAGAGTGATATCACTTGTAAGTGAATTTGGTGACCACCGCTGCAAGCTACTACAATCACCCAAAAAATTAGGTGATTGGTCTAACAGGAGTGGCATCACTGTAAGTGAATTTGGTGACTATTGCTTCGAGATACTTAAGCGTGCTCGTCAGACACGTCAAATAAATTTATACCAGTTGGCACCAAGTATTTGTAGTACTCAGTGGTGACCCGATCGAACGTAAGGAAGCAGTGTTTAGTTATTCAAGCTTTCTTAAATTAGATTGATCAATCACACTATGGGGGGTTTTGTGCAACAAAATCCAAATGAAAACAAACTCAATTAAACTGAAAATTAAGCGAAGAAACAATTTAACCTTACCAAATACCAATTAGAAAGTGTTGGGTCCAACACATGTAGCACATTGATCATTGGAAATTAAAAAAATAATTTTTAATCCATATTTTAAGGTCATCCGACTACTTGGAACACCATAGTAACCTTCCCTAAATTAGCCGAAATTCCAACGTCTAAATCAGTTTAGCAGTGAAATTGGATGAAACAATTCAGTAAGATTCAATTGGCCTATCGAACTTAATTCAATTGTGTGCTTGAATCCTAGGCCTATCACATGCAAAGCAAATGAAATGGGCAATCTCCTAAACGTTAATGGGATTTCAAGCCTATATGCTACTAACATCAAATGTATAACCCAAGACACCTACAAGTTAATACGTATAGCGACAAGCAAATAAATTAAAACTAACTTATCATATCGGCCATAACACATGCTTGAATAATAAACACTGGAATTAAAGCACCATAAAATAATAGAAATACAGTCTCAAAACACAAATCTCACAATGCTACATGTTTTACCCAACAAAACTCCAAATTGGTAAGAAAATCATCTAGCCGAACATGGCAGAATTAAAGCAATCAGCCATAATACAAGCCATGAAACTCAAATCTACCTAAAGCATATTAAAATTAAGAGAGAATAGAGAGAAAAGTTGCAAAAAGAGGTCTGGAAATGGACTCCTGAACCCTAGGTGACGAACTATTCTATATATAGAACCTGTCGTAGCGCTTCGATGCCTAGCCTTGGGTAAAAAATGCTCCAATCTTCATTTTTGAGCATTTCAATGCTCTGATGGCCTTCTTGACGTTGTCTCCTGTGGAATTGTGGTCATTTTGCTCCTTTTGCTTCATTTGGGTGATTGAATGACCTCTGGATTAGCTCATTTAAACCCCAAACACAGGTAAATGCTCCAAAATGTGCCTTTCGCTCAAATTCCTACAAATTAAACATTAAAACTCATAAAAACCATCCAACTAACAAGAATTAGGAGTGATTTAATAGGACTTTATAGGTCCTATCACAACACCCAACCTAAATCTTGCTAGTCCTCGTGCAAGGAAAACTAAAACAGAGACAGGACAATCAAATGTAGACACATGGCTCAAGTTTCAATGCTAAAAAATAACATGTTATTCATAAAAGAGAAACGTATCAAACACTATCCATCAATGAGGCATTTAAAGTTTTCCTATCAATCCCTTTGTGTGTGCATGCATAGCCTTCCTAAATGCAATTGTTACCAACTTGAGCTAAGCTTATAGCACCCTCCACCTATCTTCCCTCTACACTGGCCTAGAAGACATGTCATCAAACAACAAGATATTTAAGAAAGTAATGCATCTACTAAGGTGCTGAAACAAAACTGAGGCCCTGAAACTTGCATCAATTTGAATCACAAGGGCACTAGCTTTCACACACCTGTTGTAGGGATCCTTATCCGAACACTTGCTCAATGAATGATCCTAACTGATCATAATAGAGATAGCTCTTTTTACCCAAGTGATCATTTTTACTTTTTACAAGTTCATTTTCTTTTCTTTTCCTTCTTTTTTCTTTTCTTTTACAAAAGTTTTTCAACAACAGGCAAATAAACATGCATTTTTCCAAAGTATGACATTATAAACTATCAAACTAGCCCTCTAAGCCTATCGAGTTGACAACAGACTTATGAATATTATAAGCTTAACCCTAACCTTCACGATATACACAAGTCAGGCTAAAGTGCACAAAGAATGCAGGGAATATCAAAGGAAATTTTTAAAGTTTGGACAGCAGTCTCAAACTTCAACAAAAATGAATAACATGACATAAAAGGTACATCCTCAACTGTCCTAACCATGTAAAATGCTTCAGAAAAATCTAGACAGCTCAAGCACAAAAATTTTCAAAATTTCCAAAAATTCCAAACTAGGCTCAATGGTTCAAAAGATTAACAAAGCATCAAAAATCAATCAACCAAATGTGTTCAACAGATCATTCAAAAGTCTGAACTCAGATGTTCAAGAGCTCAATCAACAAGTCAAACAACTACTGATTATAAGCTTATGACTAACCCATTCACCCCCAAAGAGCTCAATCAACAAGTCAAACAACTACTCATTATAAGCTTATGACTAACCCATTCACCCCCAACCTAAACTTCACATTGTCCTCAATGTGTCTGAAACTAAAAACAAGGACAAAATAAATGGGAAAAAAGAATACTCCCATCTCATTAAGCTTGTAGGTGGTGGTAGAATGGTGGAACACCTCCTCCAAGACAAGAAGTGAGAGGCGTTTTTGGAGTTTTACATCGTGGGTTTTTGTTAAGTTTTCCTCCTATGTTTTTTTTTTTTTTAGTTTTTACTTTGTTTTTGGTCGAGAGCTTCAGTTTCTGTTTTTATTTTTCTTTAAATTCTTCTTGTATTACCGACAATTGCTGGAATCAGCCTGGATCTTCATTCGATTTATCTTTTATGTTACGTTTATGTTCAATTCAATTTCTGTTTTTCATGGGTTTTAATAGGTCTTTTTTTGTTCAGTCTTTATATTTCTATAATCTGATAAAATTCTGCCTTTATTCCAATTTGTCCAATCCGATTCAAGTGGCACTTGGATTGTTAAGACTAATCATCTCCTAGAATTAGTGAAAGGATTGAGTCAATTGGAAACGAAGTAAAGATTCAGTGAACAATTACCAAAATTCTTATGTTTTAGTTTACTCTATATTTTGTTTTAATTAGTTTCAATATTTAATGTTCCTAACTCTCTACTTTTGAATCCTTAGAAATTCTTGTGGTCATTTGCCCAAATTGCTTTAATAAGAATATTGTTCTGGTTGTTCCAATATGCAATGTTCTTTTTTTTTTTTTAGGATAGAAATTTGTATTAATTTATTTAACTTTAGAAATTTACACAATTTTCTAATATGAATTCTTCTTCAAAAATTAGTTGTAAGATTTTTACTTTCAATTTGAGCTAAACTTCTTAGGGGGTTTAAGGATGTGAATTCTCTAAGAAGAAATTGTAGCCAAAATTCCAACTAAAAACCAAGCCTACATCTCAATTGTTTGCTTGTGTTGAATAAATTTCCATTAAGATCCTAGAATAATCAACTAGGGTAGCAACTCAAGCTTAGATCTAATACCGATGAGGTTAGTGATAAGCAGATTTCGCACAAGTGATGGAGAAAATAGCTTAGACATAAGCCAATTCTATGCGCTAGACATAGGGATCAAAGACTCCAAAATCCATAAAATTGTTGAGCCAAATTATCTAAGATAGAGGGACTATAGACATATAAGTCACTCACTTAGTCTCCTAAAACCTAAATTCAAGGTGAATAAGAGTAGCAATTTTGGTTTACAATTGAGTGTAGAATATGTTGGAATTACAATTTTGGTTTGCAATTACGACTTAGGGCAATGACATTCTTGAGCCCCATCTTTATCTAAATTCCTTTTAAAATTTTAGTTTACTATCCAATATTGTCATTTCTCGATTATGCAATTAGATTCTGCAATCCTTGTCATTTCAATATTGCAATTTCTTGATTATGCGATTTTACTTCTTTTTACCAACACACCAAACCAACCTTGTTTTTTTTGCAATTTTAGTTTTAAGTTGCAATTTCCTTACACTTTGCTTTACAATATTTTTGTTACACCATTCCCTTGCGATTCGATACTTGGAGCTCACATATCATTTTATATTACTTTGATCTCGTGCGCTTGCGTATACACCATCGACCAGAGTGCACAATGTGAGTATGGTCCACATCTCTAAAAACATGAAAATCAAGTTTTTCACCATCAATATCCATAGAAAGTGTTCCTCTATCAACATCTATCTTAGTTTTTGTGGTTTTCATAAAAGTCCTCCCTAGTAAAACATATGCAGATGAGTTCTTTGACCTATTGCCCATATCAAGCATATAAAAATCCGCAGGAAAAACCAAATCATTAACTTTTACTAAGACGTTCTTAGCATTCCCAAGGGGTTTAATATATGATTGGTGATAGAAGAGCTTATCAAAGGCTCAATCAAATACAATTTATAATACATATCTAAAATTAACTACTTGTAGTAATTAATAGTGGACCGGGTCAAACCACAAGGAACCGAATAAATTAAATTTCTATTATTTGGATTTCTTATTGACACAGACTGGGGGGAATTACGCATAAAATAGACAGAAGGAGTGAAAGCAGTAAGATAAATGCTAATGTCAACCTCGGGCATCGTTTTAAGATAAAACTCGGTATAATGCTATTTCTGATCATTGAACGCCTAAATGCAAGCTATTTCCTAGCCTTTTATTACCTAATTGACTCACTGGTAAAGGTGGCTAAGCCCTTAGAAAACCTAGGTCCCCTAAATCCCAATTAACCCAACATAGCATCAAGTTAATTAGCCTAATTAGCCCTAATTAGTTGGGCACGATAGCGTTCCATACTAACGTAGCTAATCGCCTTAAGTTCTAGGGATTGATTAATACCAATTAATTAAACTAAGCATGCACTCCTAATTTAATTAATTAGCTCTCTTGATTCTTAGGTTTTATCATGCAATCTACATCAAAGACTAGCCTCTACGGCGCAAGCATGAGTTGATCTTAGTCATCTTGCAGGTGAGCTCGAGATTGATGACCCTTCAGAAGCTCTTACTCAAGCTCTGTATGAGATCCGTCAAGCAAGGCTTCCTTTAACTTCCTCTTTTACTTTCCTTTCCACTAGAATTTGTGCTAATTCTTTTTTGCTTATTTTTCTAGGCTTTTGGTTGAATTTTTACGACGTCGATCAACATGGCTGAGAAGATTAATTCCCTTCAGGCACACAACATTCCTCTTGCTGAACTTACTCAAGCTCAAGCTAATGTAACTCGTGCCAACAGACTTCTGGTTGAGGCTGAGGCTGAGCTCGAGTCTTCTAAAGTTGAAGTTGCAAAGCTCCGTTCACGGTTGGATGAGGCTCAGACAAATCTAGCTAATACTGATTTTCTTGTTGAGGAATTCAAAAAGACTGATGAATATATTATCATGCAAAATATCGTGATGGAGGGTGGTGTGACTTGGTCTAGGCGACATGCTTCTCGTCGTCAACCCACTATGAACTTCAATTTACTGGTAGAGGATTTTGCTACTTTTCGCAATATTCCAAATGCTTTCCTATAAGACTTTTCAAATAATGAAGGTGGGCATGACATGGAGACTGAGCATGTGGATCCTAAGAATGGAGGAAATAAGTTTCTCCTTGGTTTATTGCTTTCAGTATCTTGTATTTGATTTCTTTTTCATTGTCAATGTAAAACTTTCCTTTTGAATAAAACTATACTTTCATTTTCGGTATACCTTACTTTGAGCATTATCTTTTAATTCTTCTTAGAAAAAGCCCCCTAAATAAGTATAATATAGCTCTCAAACTTCAATTGTAGAAAAGAAACTTCTTTTTAGAAGAAAGGACTTGGTTGACCTCGACCTAAGTCCTTTTTTAGTTTCCAGAAACTACTTAGTGACCTGAACTTTGATTTTTCTTCTGTTTTGTTTATTTTTGTTTAATAGGGAGCTGTTGGGATTTATGCCCTAAAGCCTCGTAATTAATAGTTTATTTAATAATTAATAATAATTTTGATTATTTTATTTGCAATATAATATTATCTATTATATGAAAAATCCAAGGTTATTATTGTAATCTTGAACAGTATGTAGTTGACATACGAGAGGATCATGTTCAAGAAATAACCTAAAGGGTCATAGTATATGGATAAGGTTGGGTGCCTTATCCTTGTAACACTATTGATACGGCTTACTTTGTAAAATTTACAAATGATTTGATCCAAATCATTCATGTGGAGACATGTGAGTGGGGGTATCTTATACAATGAGTTTGTATAAGACTAGACCACGAAATATTTAATCTCTCCTTATAAATCTGTTAATTGAGAAGATTAATATTTCATCAGGATGATCATATGCAACTCGATCTTAATCCTGAGTGAGTTATGAACTCCTGCCTGTGAGGGCTTGTCCTTTGATTTGCATGGGTGAGAATGGCTTTTATAGCCGATTCAATATGCCTACCATTTTGGGGACTTGACCAAATAGGGAGCTGGGAACATAATCTCATAAGATGGAATTCACTCCTTCCCATATAGGGTAAGTAGATGAGTAGTTCCCTTAAGTGCTGATTCCGGGACCATGAAAATAATATGGTGAATATTATGGCAGGACTTTTTCTCTTTGTGCTCCAACTCCAACGAGGTTGAATTCCAAGACTTCCACAAAATCTTCCTTGCTATGACTCGAACAAAGGACCAAAGAAGTTTGTGGGAACCGTCTAGAAAATAGAATGAGAGAATGAGGGAGAGAATTCTCTAGAGTTTCTTTATCTTATTTGGAATACACACAAATGACTCACCCCTAGGGCCTTATTTATAGTGGCCTAGGGAAAATAATTAAATAATATATTTTAATATCTAATATATTAAAATATATTTATCTAACCAATTTGAATCATATTCAAACCTTTCCAAATTCGTCTATGACATCTATTTCATTATTTGAATCGAATTCAAATTTAATAAATATCTTTTCTTTAATGTATCTTAATACATTAATAATTTCTTTAATATTTAATGCATCCTATACAATAAATATGCTTTTTCTCATTTGATATATTAAATTTTAATTCGAACATTTCAAAATTTCTCTCAACGAAATTGATCCCTATTTGTTTATATGAGCTAGCAAGGGGACCTTATGGACCTACAAATTATAAGCTCGAATGATACAAAATCAATTAATTAAATTCTTTAATTAATTAATTTTCATTCATTAACTATAGATCGCCCCACTATAAACCTAGGGTTACACTCTTATGCACTGTAGGACAAGTTGAGTCCATGGATATAATCACTACATGCAAGTCGATCCTTCCGAGTTGTTCGTAATTATAGCTGGGTCAAAAGTCCGTTTTACCCATATAATTACATCTTGCATCTTAAGTACCACTGATCCTCTAATGAACAATCTGTTTATGATCCAACCATAAACTAAGTTCCTCTTGAGCCAGTGAGAGGGTGAGGCCCTATTGTTCAAGTTTCGAAATCAACACTTAACAGAACTACTCATCTACTTACCCTATAAGGGAATGCGTGAATTCCATCTTGTGAAATTATGTTCCAGCTCCATAATTGGTCAAGTCCCCAAAATGGTAGGCATATTGAATCAGCTACAAAAGTCACTCTCACCCATGAAAATTAAAGGACAAACCCTCACAGGCAGGAGTTCATAACTCACTCAGGATTAAGATCGAGTCGCATATGATCATCCTGATGAAATATTAATCTTCTCAATTAACGGATTTATAAGGAGAGATTAAATATTTCGTGGTCCAGTCTTATACAAACTCATTGTATAAGATACCCCCACTCACATGTCTCCATATGAACTATTTAGATCAAATCATTTGAAACTATTATAAAGTGGGTCGTATCAATAGTGTTTCAAGGATAAGACACCCAACCTTATCCATATACTATGACCATTTAGGTTATTTCTTGAACATGATCCTCTCGTATGTCAAGCACATACTATTCAAGATTACACTAATAACCTTGAATTTTTCATATAATGGATAATATTATATTACAAATAAAATAATCAAAATTATTATTACTTATTAAATAAATCATTAATTATGAGACTTTAGGGCATAAATCCCAACAACCCCTTCTTATTTCTTTTGTTTAATAGGGAAACATATCCCTTCTTCTTGCTTTTGTTTAATAGAGAAGCATAACCCTTTGTAGCCCCCTATTTAAGGAGGAACTTGTTGAGACAAGTTCATGCTTAAGTATAAACACTTTCATGATTCAAAAGGAAATAAATTTTATTGATTAATGTAGAAATTGATACACTTTTAAATAAATGATCTTATGAAAAGAAAGTAAGACAAAGAAGGGTGAAAAAAAAATTCTAAATTCCATTGGAGTGGGGTCAGCTGCGACTTTCTTAGGGTCGGCCTCGGGCTCTCTGTGATGTAAAGGAGTGACTTCTCGCATCTACTTGACTTCCTTTAGTGCTGTGAAATAACATTCTCTGAAAGTTTTTCGCTCCCATTTTACTTGTCCTGTTCCATTTGAGGATGGAAACTTCAAAAACTAGTAGTATATAAAAGCTACTGCTTTGAGCTCATGCAAGGTTGACCTTCCTAGGATCGTTTGTACACTATCATGCAATCCTCAACTAGGAAGTTGATCATCTTGGTTACCATATTCTGTCCACTTTTGAAAGTAACTTGAAGCTCCATGCAGCCATCAAGAGTTATCTTTTCTCCACCAAAACCTACTAAGGGTGTTTAGTCGGATTTCAATAGTTCTCTCCCTAGCTTTATGGCATTAAATGTTGCTAGAGATAAAACATCCGTCGAACTCCCACCATCAATGAGGATTCTATGAACTTTTATATTTGCAATGGGCAAGGTAACTACTAAAGCGTCATTGTGTGGATGAAGTATGCCTATTGCTTCAAACTCAGTAAACTCTAAAGTTTGGTTTTCTTTACTAATGTAGACATAATACATACCTCTAACTTCGGGCTCAAATCTGGCTACTCTTGCCATCGCTTTCCTTTTTCTATTCGATTCTCCCCCTATAGGACCTTCGAAGATAGTTCTGGCTTCTAGTGGGGGCTCTTCATTTTGTTGCCCTTGACCTTCTGTGATCATCATCTGCCACATACTCTTTCAGATATCCATCTTTGATCAGTGCATTCCATGATCTTGATGAAAGAGGCAATATTTTGACTGATCTCTCTTCTCAAGAAGTGTCCCAATCCTCTTCAGATATTTGACCAAATTGGTGTTTCAAATTTCCATAAAAAAAAATCTCATGAAGGATGGTTGTTGGAGTATACTTATCAAATTTGATGGGGTGGGATATGTTCGGCCACGATCTCTGTCATCATTCCCTCGCTTTCTACTGTTGGAGTGTGAACTTTCTTTGAATCTGTTTCATTCATGAGATTTGTCAATCTTTGGTTTACTCTCAGTTGTTACTTCTTTCGATTTCAGCAACTCCTTAGCACTCATATAATTTTATGCTCTTGATATGAATTCTACATAGAATGTTGGTTTTTTTTTTCCCGTTGATCTAAGGAGCCTCTTATCTTGTAGTCCAGCTACTATGGCAATTAAGACTGCCCCGTCAGTATATCCTTCAATTTCGAGTGTTTGATTGTTGAAGCGAGCACCATATTCCCATAAGCTCTCTCTTGTCCCCTGCTTGATTGTAAGTAGGTGCATTTGAGGCTTACATTTATCTCTAGCCCCTAAGAATTGAGTTACAAAAGATTGGGCTAGCTCTTTGAAAGAACCAATGATAAGCCTCAATATTGAGGATTATTCACTATAATAGACTTGCGTTATGCTTAAAATCCATAGAAATTGTGTGCAGAAGTTAGATAATCCTAGAAAAATCAGTGAATCTGTAGATAATGAACTAAGTAAGAAAATGTAGCAAGAAGAATAAAAGAATGGCTAAAAATTGAGTTTTGGATGCATGTCATTAGAGAATTGCAATTTTCGATTGCAACTGCAATCACATTTGGTAATTCAGCAGTGACAGATATGGAAAGAACTAAGTCCACAGCTAACTCGATTAAGGAAGGTAATCAATGACCTTGATTTAAGCACAACTTCTGTAGATTTTGGAGCAAAATAAGGAAGGCCATAACCCTAAATTCGAGGGCATAAAAGGGATGGAAGACCTTCGGTGGAGATATGTTTTTTCCTTGGGCACACAAGAATTTTTAATCGATTCCTCCAAGTTTCTTCCAGTTGCTATCCACTCATTCCAGAGCGAGTTTTTCTTCCTTAGCTCTCAATCCCATCCGAGCGAAAGTCTGGATTGTGAAGATTAACTTCCTCTTGAATAAAGAAGAGTTAATCTATTGAGGAATAAGGGAAAAGAACAAGTAGTGGTTTTTGTTCATGTATAAGTCTAGTTCTTGTTTTCTTTAGTTTTCTATTTCAATTTTTGTTTGTAATTGATATTTGGGTGTAATACTGTTGTTTTAATTTTGTTGTTATTGAAGTACTCGAGGCTATTTTATTGAAGAACTTATTCATGCAAGTTTGAGTTTAACTTCCAGTGAAGACGCATTCCTTAGGTTTTATTCCCACTTGGTTGTTTTAATTGGTTTGAAGTATTAAAAGGTGTTTCTGCTCTTCGGTCCTATATTCTCGTCATTTCTCTATAGGCAAAATTAACTTAACCCTTAGATTTTTGTTTTTAAGCTATTGATTTTAAATTACCTTTTTGTTAGCATGAAGATTAGCCATTGATATTGCTTAGTTTCTTTTAAATTAAATATAAGCTAAGTCCTTTTTAGGGGTTTAAGGATGTGAAATCCCTAAGGAGTGAATTAAGCTTAAATTGCAAAGGTAACCAAGCCTACACCTTAATTGTTGGCTTGTGTTGAGTTGATTGACGTTGTAACTCTAGATTGACCAACTAGAGTGACATATTAAGCTCGGATCTAATACCAGAAGGGTTAGTAAGGGCATATGTTGTACAAGCAATGGAAACAAGAGCTTAGACATAAGCCTTTCTTTACCCTAGACATAGGGCAAAAGACTCCAAGACCATAAGTGTTACTTGTATTAATTGATCTAAGTTTGAGTAGCTATAGAAATATAAGTTATTCACTTAGCCTCCTAAGACCAAATTGCAAGGTGAATAGGAGTGGTAATTCGATTTACAATTGTTTGTGTAGGTGAGGATTGCAATTGCAATTTAAGTAGAAATTCACTTAAGGGCAATGAACATTCTTGGCCCCCATTTTACCCTCACAAATTTATCCCTTAGCATTTTGTCTTTTGTTGTTTTTCATCCAACCACAATCTTCTGTTACAATTGAGTAACTTAAGTTGCAATTTTCAATACGTTTCGCTATTTTACTTTCCTGTTAAATCGTTCCCTTGGGAGACAATACTGAGGAATATTCCTTTTTCATTACTTGCTTCGACGGTGTGCGCTTGCACTGGGTTGAACGTTTTTCAAACTTTTTAACCCATAAGATTCACTCGATTAACCAACAAACCGATTTTTTAGCTTCCTAAACCACTCGTTAGCTGGTCCTATAAGAGTAGAAGAGAAAGCACGACATCTAATCGCTTCTGAAACTCTATGGAGTTCCATCCATGATTGGTAATTATCCAGATGTTCTACTGGATCACTCTTACCATTATAAGCTTTTATGGTAGGTACCTTGAATTTGGCTAGGATCTCGTATTCCATTATCTCATTCGTAAAAGGAGGATCAATTTGTTCTATCAAGGCTTCCAGGTCAAACCTTCAATTTCTTGAGGTTTCTAGACGTTCTCTTGAATAGCCTCCAATTCTTGTTGGATATTCAATAGTGCGACTTTTTAGGGAGGATTCTTAATCGTGCTCTCGACATCGGCTTTGGCTTTTACTTTCCGTTTTTCCTTGATTATGCTTCGGAGATCAGAACTTGTCACCATTGGGATAGTCGTAGTTGGCCGATCAGAGGATTGGCCTTGGCCTAGGCTTGGGCTCCTTAGTACGACTTGGATCACCGACTTCAGTTTGCTGATCCTTCTCATTCGAGTTCTTTCATCTTCTTGCATTTTTTTTTTCAGATGATTTCCACAAGGATCAACTCTTTCCTTTGGGTTTTGGATAGGGGCGTTGGTTTCTCCCATATCCTCAACCATTGTTGCTTTTCCTTTGGCTGGATCTCTCACAAGTACATTTATTTGGAGCCTTCGTGGTTGAATTATGCTTTTCTAAGATACTCAGAATCTTAGTGAGATTATGATACATGTCGTTCACTCACTTTTCTAATGCTTCCAGTTGACGCCCATTGAGCCAAGGGCGAGGAGGGGTGGTCGACCTCGTCCTTCGTGGATGATCGTTGCCATTTGAATCTTCTTCATCGATGTCTCGATGATTTTTGTTGACTTGATTGCTCATCCTTCTGGATTTTGTATGCAGGTTTCATAAGCATTTGTCTTCTTCTCAAACGACATCGATTGTTGTTGCCAAATTCTAGATAAAGAAACTTACTTGGCTTTCACGTGAGAACAACGGTGAATTTGTATTGAAAGGGGAAGAACGTGGCCTACAAAACAAGTAAAAACCTGAGCACCGGTGTGGTACTTGCCACACGGGCTTTGATGCTTAAGTTAGCTAGAAGATTTTAAAGTGTAGCAAGGATTTGGAGAATGAGAGCGGACGTACCTTCTTCAGATTGAAGAAGAGTATTTATATGACCCTCGTAGGGGTTAGACCTGTTCCTTGGCGAATTAGGAAAAAGGTGGATCGAAGCAAATTGGATTTGGGAAGTATGGGCCTGGGGGCAAGTTTAGCATGTGCCCCTCATGGGTCGACCATAGGGTGCCGAGGTTGACGAGGTGCGTTTGGGCTATCTTTTTTCTTTGATGATTCAGTTGTTTATCATTTGGGTCCTTTTTGTCTTATGTTGGGCCTTTTGTTCTTGATTTTCCTTGCAATTTGGGATTATCCTCTTGGTCCAAATTCACCCATAACAAATAATATTGGACAAAAAACATTTTTAGTCTCTGAAGTTTGAGTTTGATGACAATTTGGTCCTTAATATTTCAAAAAAAAAAATTAAGTCTCTAAGATTTGTGAAATGGTTTTAAATAGTATCTTGACCATTAATTGACTAACAGAAACATGATGTTGCAGTAACATGACAAAACATATTAATTATATATTTTCTTTTAAATGATTATACAATGAGGTGACATCTTCTTCTCACTTTCCCTCCTCTCGTCTCCTTCCTATCTCATCATCTTCTAGTGAGGTTTGCCACTACCAATGCCCCTCTTCTAGCAAACCACATTGTTGTTGTCTCCCTCTTCCTCTAGAAAACCATGTTGCCTTCATCCAACCATTATCGTATTCCTTCTCATACGGAACAGAGGTGCCTTCACCTTCATTTTAGATATAGAGCGAAAGGGAATCTGGGGTGACCATTCATAAGTGTCGTGACGACATCAACTGCGATGAGTGAAGAGAGATAGCGGAAGGGAGTGATTTCTTAAGGAAGAAGAGAACAAAGGAAGTCAATGGATGAGGAGCTTCTAGATCTACTTCGTTCCAGATTTGGGGCAGGCATTTGAAAGTGTTGTGACGACAATAACTGCGATGAGTGAAGAGAGATAGCGGAAGGGAATGATTTCCTAGGAAGGAGAAGAAAAAAAGGAAGCCAAAGGAGGAGGAGGTTTAATTACAAATTTGGTCTCCATGATTCTAAAAGTTTCTATTTAGTCTCCATAATTTGGCCTTTACTTTAACTTGGTCCTT
Organism: Trichosanthes truncata; assembly: GCA_033996785.1. NCBI lineage: Eukaryota > Viridiplantae > Streptophyta > Magnoliopsida > Cucurbitales > Cucurbitaceae > Trichosanthes > Trichosanthes truncata. The sequence continues at coordinate 29,385,713 of JAWPNB010000003.1, read as the reverse complement.
TTAAAAGTTTCAATCTAGTCCGTATAGGTTAAATTTCACAAATCATCCCTAAATTGTGTTTTACCCACTTTAAAAACGCACTTAATTTTTGTTTGCTCATCTCTAAACTCTAATGCAATCAACTAGCGCAAGTACCCAAATAGAAAATTACTATATAAAATGTGAATATGATAACGACACGAACAATTTTTGAGGTTTGACTAACCATAGCACCAAAATTATAATCTAACCTAATAATTAAAAGCTGTGGCCAAAATAGAAGGAAAGGAACATGAAATTAAGTAATTAAGAAAAGAGCAAAATACACTTTTAGTCTCTAAGTTTCAAATGGGTACTTTTCGTCTCGAAGTTTGAAAAATGGTTTTATCAATTGGTTTCTTTGTACGCGAATGAACTTGAAAAGTAATTTAAAATTTTTGTTTAATATTTAGCCTAATAATATTCACCAATTCCAAACTTTATAGTGAAAAAGTGTATTTTGGCTAAAAAAAAATCTCACGCTCCCACTGGCCACGTTCCACAACCACAAGTAATGAAAAATTCAATTCCACTTAAAAAATACAAAAATGTAACTGAGAAATGGTCATCTTCTCCCCGCCAAGTAACCACCAGGCACCAATCCTCATTAGGCACCAATCCTCATTTAGCAGATAAATGGGGAAATTGTCAAAAATAGGACAAAATAAGAGGCATTAAAGAAATTTGGGATGAGTTTTAAATTTAAAGAGTAGTAGGACTTTTGAGACTATGAAATTACCAATTTGTCCTTCTTAAAAAAATTCCTTTCACTTCACTTCTCACATTGCTTTCTCCTTCTTCCCTCAATATTTTTCCTTCTTCTTTCCTCATCTAACATTTCTCTTTCACACACATTCCTCATCTAACATTTCTCCTTCACACACATCACTCCAAGCTTTTGAATAGCAGGCGACGACGAAAAAAAAATTTCTTGAAAAAAAAAACTCTATTTATTGAAATCTCTCTTTGGATAGGCTTGAGAAACTTTCTTCACAATTTTATATTTTGGGTTGATAAAAAAATTTGCTTATCTTTACTTTGTTGAGTGAGGAACAAAAGGTGTGTAGTTTACTTTTTTGTTTGCGTTTTGTTTTTTTTTCTCGCAGTTTCTCGTACCTACAAAGCAAGCAAAAAAATGGGTATTTTTAAGAAAACCTGTTTTTTTCTTGTAGTTTCTCGCAATTTCTTGTACCTACAAATCAAAGTTCAGAGTAACAAATCATACCTAGACATTCCACAAAATCCATAACAAATGAGTTCTTTTAAAAAAAAACTTTTTTTTTCTCGTAGTTTCTTGTACCTAAAAAACAATCCAATATATCAAAGTGGGTCCTTGCATTCTGTTTGTTTTCTCGCAGATTTCTCGCACCTGGAAAACATGACAATAATAGGGAGCAAGCATCTTGACATTCAAACAATGTACTCAAAATAATGAAATTCTCATTATAATATATATTGAAATATTAGTCACTTAATACATCAGAGTATTTGTCTATAGTTGGAAAGCCAACTGTTTTCTAAAATATGGCATGTTTGCTTGACATAAACTTACAAAATCAGAACCAGTTACAACATATTCAAAAACCTTAACGATGAACACACCACAATCACAACAATTACGCTGAATTGGAGCCGACTTTACCATTACAATGGACCAAGGTTTTGTATGTCTAGACTCTCCACCCCGCATTGTAAAAATTTTGGTACATTGCAACGCGAACATATGGACGTATAACTTTGAATGGTGATATCTCTGTCACATCTGACTCCTCACGATCTCTGGTTGAAGTATTTTGAGTCGGTAGCTCATTAACGGGGGCATAGAAAGAGTGAAATATGTCATAAATGGACTCATTTTGCATTCTGTTTTTTTTCTCGCACCTTTCTCGCACCTAGAATATAATGAACTAAAGAACGATAAACACCCTAACAAAGCAATCCAACACCAAGACATATGCAAACAATACTTAATGAGCATAGAAAGAGTGAAATATGTCATAAATGGGTTTGGTTAGTCTGTTTTTTTTTTAACTTTTCAAACTGTTTATTATTTGAAAAAAAATTTGCACTGTTTTTTTTCCCACTCCATTTGCTTAACTTTATAATTTTTTTTGGTGTGGTACATACCAACTATTTAAACAATTATGTGGAGCAATTGTCACAAGTATAGTTCAATTTGAATTATACTATGTGTAGTTTTTATAACTATATGCTATATCATTCACTCTAGTCATGATGCCATAAAATTAAAGATTATGCGTAGCAACAAATAATTAATAGGTGCAATCTAAGAATGATGTTGCCAATGGTAAAGTAAACGAAAAATTAGAACTAAGTTTTGGTTCTAAAAATATCATAACACATAGTCCGGATGAAAATGACAAGAAGGTAGAAGTAGTTGTCCAAACATAAATATAAGTCATAGGAGTGGTAGATGAAAGTGATGAAAAGAGAGTTAGGTTCCAGGTGCTTTCCCCAAAATTTCCACGCAGTAATCATACTTCCAATCTGGGATGAATGCAAAGAAGGAGTTCAGCATCATACTATCTGAGAGAACAGTCTTTGCAACAGCCATGCAGTCTTTCCTTGTCATCCCTGGGATCGCCTTTAGTTCTGCATATAGCTCGTTCACACGGGCTCTTTCAATCTTGTCCTTCTCAGACGGCCACGATGCAATCCTCCCAATTTGTTTAGCTGTCAAGTGGAACCCATTATTCAGGATCTCTGACATATTGGAGCCCGAGGGCATACGTCTCCTCCTACTAGGTCTTGATGTTCCAATGTCTCCTGTTCGACTCATGGGCGTGGCTGACGTGTTCTCATCCATTGATGTGTCGAGTGGAGGTGGATCGCGTAGGAATGAATCATCAAACTCAGGGTTGAAGTCATCATCTTGGTCAGTTGCAGCATCTGATGCCATATCGAATGGGGTCTGTGCGCCTGCCCCCGTTGCTCTATCTTTTCCAAATATGATCGCGAGATCATTGAACCAGGGGAAGGGCTTATTTCGAAGACCTCTGGCAGTTGGGTGACCCTGCAACATAATATGTTAACGATAAAAAAAATGAAACAATAATCCTAATAATATTCCTCTTACCTTTACTCACTCATCAAATATGTCCTTCTCGGCCTCCACGCACTTATGCTCTTCGTTCCATCCGAATCCACTGCACGCAGGTCCCAACATCTCAGCGATTGCTTGGTACTGCTTCTTCATAATTCTCACTCTGGACTTCAGATTAGGGTTGACCTGTATGTTGCACCACAAAATTTTTTCTTTCATCATCTTCTGTACCTGTACCAGAAAACCAGGCCTGAAAGTGCCATTGTCGGCACGCCATCCACCTGCATGAACGAGGTGCAACAAACACTCAACCAATACGGCATCTTCTTCGGGAGTCCACATATGCTTGGGGCATTCACGTATGGACGATGATTCTGCCATCTGAAACAACACTAGTTTAAACAACGTGTTCAATCATAAATAACAGTTGACAAGTGCAAGGTAACCTTGATGATTATGAAATTCATTTACTCATATTATATGATTGTTATTTACACACAAAAAATCATATCCACCAAAAAAAAACATATTTTACATATACATAACAATAAAAAAGGAGACATCTGTTGTATGCACTAAGTCAATGTTATTTAATAGTCAATTTATATTCCAGCTCATCCACATCTGGTTTGCGAGATTTTCCCTCCATTCAGTCCAGGCATCTGTTGTCTCTACAAAGCCAATGTTGTCCGCGCTCATCCCATTTGAATAAGTGTCACCTGGATGTGACTCCTCGAATGTGGGATCCGAGCCCATCTCCCCGAACAATCAAGTTGTGCAACAGACAACATGCAGTGATCGTCCTACATTGGACTTCGATAGGATAAAATGACTTTCCTCGGAAGATCGCCCATTGACCTTTTAGCATACCGAACGCTCTCTCGATGACGTTTCGAGCGGATGAATGTCTCATGTTGAACAACTCTTTGGGGCTAGTTGGTGGATTCCATCCTCGCCAGTCAGTTAGGTGGTAGCATTGTCCTCTATACGGGGCTAGAAATCCTTCTACATTGGGATATCCGGCATCGCACAAGTAGTAATACCCTACGATCATGCCAAGATTATTACTACATGCCACAGGTGGCTATGCACATGTTCATATAGATATAGAGAGGAAGCGGGAATAAGCGGGAATAAGTGTTTTACCCCTTGGGACCTTCAATCCTGTTGGTCGGGAAACTGCATCACACAAAACCCTAGAGTCTGCTGCAGATCCTTCCCATCCAGGAAGACAAATATGAATTCACCGTTTTGAGAACACACAGCAAGAACATTTGTGGCGATCTCACCCTTCCTCGTCCTATATCGTGGGCGATCGGCTGCACTTATGTTCACTTTGATATGTGTCCCGTCCAAAGCACCTAAACAATTCTGCGATGGAACAGGAGATATGGTTTCAATGGTGTAGCAACGAAATCATATCTCCATTTTAAAGGTTAAGTACCTCGAACCATCGCCACCTCTCGTCCTGACAGGTACTTGTAACTGGTTCAGGTGACTTCAATAACACTGAGTGAAGTTTTAGTATCGCATTCAGAACGGTGTTGAAGTGTCTGGACACAGTCTCACCAGATCTTGCGAAATGTCTTCGCATTACTCGATTATTCACATCGTGCGCAATGATGTGGAGGAATATCGCAACCATTTCCTCCACATCCACGTATTTAGTGGATGTCAACCCCCCTCTTACCTTAAGCATCTCACATAGGATAGCAAACGTTCACCTATTGATAAGCCTTAGGATTAAGGCTTAATTAACTCCCAATTGCTTAAAATATTCTTATTTTGACTTAAGATCATTTGAAAATAGTGGAAGATTGCTTGAATTTAAGGAAGAATTGAATGTGATAGCATTTGGAATAGAATTCTAAGTAAATTGATTCTTTTTGCAGAATTCATGAAAATTGCATAATCATATTGCAAAATCTGATTTTGCAATTCTGGGCAGAGAATTTATGGAAACTAAATAGTCACGTGAACGAAGAAACCCATATATGGGAAAATCAATTTCCGCACGAATTGAGGGATTGGATCGTGATTTTTGGCAGATTTCAACCCTAGAAAGATCTACAAAAGAGGGGGGAATAAGCTCGAAGATCAATTCGGATTTTTGGGAGGCGTTTTTGGAGTCTTTGCTCGTGGGTTTTTGTCACGTTTTTCTGCCTCTGTTTTTCTGCGTTTTTCCTCTGTTTTTCTTACCAAAAATCTGCTGCAATGTAGTTCGTTTCCCTTCTAATTTTTCCAGTCCGATTCAAGTGAAGAGACGTGGTTTTGGAGACATTTTTGGATGTTTTTCATCGTGGGTTTCTATCACGTTTTTCTTCCTCTGTTTTTTTTATTTTCCTTTTCTGTTTTGCAGTAAGTTGCAGTAAGCAATATCTTTAGTTTCTGTGGTAGCATTATTTGTATTTAAGTTAAATTCTTTGGGAATGTTTAAGGTCATCAAATTTAAAGGTAGAAGGAAGTGGACTTACTGATGCTCTTAAATCTTTGTTTCAATTCCGATTAAGAATTTTACTTGAAGTCTTATTGGCCACTGCCCATATTTGTTTTACAACTCATGGTTTTGATGGTTCAATAAGCAAGCTGCCAAGATAATTTTTGTTTCCAATTTATTTAGTTTTGATCATCATTAATAATTTGCTCAATTTTCAATATGAATTTTTCTTCAAAAATTAGTTGTAACATTTTTATCTTCAATATGAGCTAAAACTTCTTAGGGGGTTCAAGGATGTGAATTCCCTAAGAAGTAATTGTAGCCTAAATTCCAATGAAAACCAAGCCTACATCTCAATTGTTTGCTTGTGTTGATCTAATTTTCGTTGAAATCCTAGATTGATCAACTAGGGTATCAACTCAAGCTTAGATCTAATACCGACGGGGTTAGTGATAAGCGGAATTCACACAAGTGATGGAGGAAAAGAGCTTAGACATAAGCCATTCCTTACCCTAGACATAGGGATTAAGGACTCCAAAACCCATAAAATTGTTGAACCAAATAATCTAAGATAAAGGGACTATAGACATATAAGTCACTCACTTAGCCTCCTAAAACCCTAAATTCAAGGTGAATAGGAGAAGCAATTTTGGTTTACAATTGAGTGTAGAATAGGTTGGAATTGTAATTTTGGTTTGCAATTACAACTTAGGGCAATGACATTCTTGAGCCCCATCCTTTATCCAAATTCCTTTTGCAATTTCATTTACTAAGCTTATCTAATTTACTATCCAATCTTGCCAATTCTAGATTCTGCAATTCAATTCTGCAATTTTTCTTATTTCAATTATTGTCATTTCTTGATTATGCAATTAGATTCTGCAATTTTTCTTTTTATCAACACACCATCCCAACATTATTTTTGCAATTTTAGTTTTCAAGTTTGCAATTTTCCTTATACTTTTGCTTTACAATATTTTTGTTACTCCGTTCCCTGTGGGATTCGATACTTGGTACTCAGATACCATTTTATATTACTTCGATCGCGTGCGCTTGCGTGTAACAGCCGAACCATCGCCACCTCTCGTCCTGACAGGTACTTGTAACTGGTTCAAGTGACTTCAATAACACTGAGTGAAGTCTTAGTATCGCATTCAGGACGGCGTTGAAGTGTCTGGACACAGTCTCACCAAATCTTGCGAAATGTCTTCGCATTACTCGATTATTCACATCGTGCGCAATGATGTGGAGGAATATCGCAACCATTTCCTCCACATCCACGTATTGAGTGGATGTCAACCCCCCTCTTACCTTAAGCATCTCACATAGGATAGCAAACGTTCGCCTATCCATCCTTGTATTCTCACGGCAAGCTAGATCATTTTCGTGTATAAGACGAAAGAAATTTAACCGCCTAATTTGGTGTCTTACATGAGAGGATTGGTTGTCAAGTCTCCTCTGCCCTTTCATTATTACAGCGAATGTTGCTGCGAATTGGAATTGTGTGGCGCAGACGACTGTAAGTATAGCTATCAACTCATGTGGGTCAATATCCATTCCGTCCATTTATTACTTTAGTTATGTGGTCCTGACAAAACAATTTGTAGGTACATAAATTTTATTGTTTCCATAACAGGCTTCCTAGGACAATTACAACTATACCAACTGTAAATCCTATCACAAATAAGAAAGCATGGTATTCTCCACTACAGACATGTGGAGAGCCACTTCCTACGTGTTCACTACGTCTCCCGTAATGTATAGGTTCTACAAAATCTAATTGGCAATTTGCATCCATATTGTATGCACTATATGCTGAGTGTGCTTCCGCAAGTGTGTTATAAAACTTATGTACTGCTCCACTAACGCCATGTATTTGTGTATGACATTCATGCCATGTCGTATAGATACTGGGCCTATGCCCGACAAATACGACATAGAACCTTTTCCCTCCCATAACCCTAATTTAACACATGTAATAATGAGAAGCATGTTTCAAACAAATATGTTAGGGAAAAAAATAAAAAATAAAATAAAATGATGGAAAAAATTGTGTTATTCTTATTCCCAAAATATGTATATAGTTTATATTTCATTTGAGGTATAATTTATATTTCAAGTTTATGAAAAATTGGTTATTTCAAATCTAATTTGCACGCTTCATTTTTTTTTCAAAATTGTTTTATATGTTATGTTTTTTTTTTTTTTATAGAATATGATACTCATATAGAATTTTTTATTTTTTATTTTTAAATTTGATTGCAAATGTATTTTTTTTATAACATATGATTTTCAAATGAATATATTTTTTAATTTTAAAAAAAAATCTAATTGCAAATATTTTTTTTATAATCAAATATGATATTCAAAAGAATGTATTTTTTTTTTTATTTTCTTTAAGAAAAATCTGATTGCAAATGCATTTTTTTTTTAATAAAAATTTTATAATTCGAAAGCATATATTTATTATCTTTTTTTAAAAAAAAAATTATGATTGCAAATTATGATTGTAAATGTCCTTTTATAGTCAAATATCATATTCAAAAGAATGTATATATATTTTTTATAAAATATAATCTTCAAAATAATCTATTTTTTTTATTTCATTTTTAAAAAAATTCTGATTGCAAATGTATTTTTTTTATAACATATGATTTTCAAATGAATATATTTTTTATTATTTTTTTAAAAGAAATTTTGATTGCAATAACACTGGTTGCAAATGTCCTTATAGTCAAATATCATATTCAAACGAATATATTTTTATTTTTTTTAAATTCTGATTGCAAATGTATTTTGTTTATAATATATGATATTCAAAAGAATATATTTATTATTATTATTTTTTTAATTTTGATTGCAAATATCTTTTTTTTAATCAAATGTGATATTGAAAAGAATGTATTTTTTTAGATTTTTTTATATAAAAATTCTGATTTCCCATGTTTTTTTTAAGTCAAATATGATATTCAAAGGAATTTCAATATCAGTTGTTTAAATAACAATTATACGTGCAAATGTTTTTTTTTTTCTATCAATGATGCTTTTCAAAATAGAATGTTGGGTTTTGTTAAATAAAAAGTATGATTGCAATCATTTTTTTTTTCTTTTCAAATATGATTTGAACGCTTGGTCCTTTTTTTTTCAAAATCAATTGTGCTGTTACAAAATTATCTCAACAGATACACGAAAATTTAATAACTTGATTAGTGTAACCAATTTCATCCAATGAATAACTGCACAAATGTTCAAAACGAATATATGAGTACAAATTCGTAATGAAATATACATAAACATTCCTTAAAAAAAAAACTAAAAATATGTAAGGGAAAAAAAAACGTCACCAAACAAGTCTTATATAATGTTTTAAAAAATAGTAAAATACATAAGTCAGATAAGAAAATTACTTTTAAAATTTTCTAGCGCAGAAAGAGCAACCTTACTCCTGTAAAAGAAAAAAAACAATGAATATTGAGGGTTCGGGTGGAATCAGATAAAAAGTTGAAAAAAAATTAAGAACTCACCTTTCGTATTGTTGGCCGTTCGTTGATGACTTATACAGCCGAGATAAGTCAATCCTTAAGCCCCTATAACCTCCACCACCATAACCCAATAACATAACCCAATAAAAAAAAAAAACTGAGATTAGCACATAACTAATAATGCTATATTGAAAACACAAAACAAAGTGATAATATATGATTGGGAAAATGATATTCAAAAGCATACGTATTGCCCAAAGGAGGAGAGTTGGTTTGAAATGAAGTAGACTCATGATTAAATAGAACTATGAGAGGGAGTAGTTAATAAATTCTCAACCACATAAGTACCCATAAGTACAAGTATTTATTATCATAAAAGATGATATGAGTTGGCAAACATAAATGGAATAAATAAAATAATAGATGAGTATTAATTAAGTTTCAGTTGGAATTAATGTGGCCTCAGAACAGTCAATATCAGATTTGAAATCAACTATGATGGGACAATCTCGTTACTTCAGAACTAGATTCGTACCAAACCCAACCAAAATTGTATTATTTCAAACAACAAACAAGGCCTATGAAGAAAAAAAATGAAAATATGCATACCACTCAAAAGGAACACAGACCAGATGCAAAGAAGATCAGTGTAGTATATGAGGGCCCCAGGAATTTGATCACCAGTATATTAAAAAGTTAAAAGTATAGTTAAATAGAATAAAGAATCATCATCGGCCATAAACAACACGTTCAAAATATAGTTAAACATAATAAGGAATCATCATCGGCCATAAACAACATGTATACATGCTAATAACAAGCAATTAATCACCAATAAGAAAGAAAATAGTGGGGTTTGGATTAGCCAAAACGGTAGAATAACGAAAATGGTGGGCCAAACATGGGGTGTTTCAAACCGAAATCCAACCAAACCCTAAACGCCAGCCAAAACTTGAGTGAACAGTGTAGTAAATCAGGCCTTAGGAACTTGAACAAGTGTAGTAAAGAGTTCAGAACAATGGTAAACATAATACATATCGTCATCGGCCACTAGCAAAACCAAAAAGAATGCATACCAATCAACAAGATCAAGTGTAGTAAATCAGATCAGAATATGGAAACATCATCGGCCATCAAGAAAATCCAAATCAATCCAGATCCTCGTAAAATTAAACATGGTTGCATTAATCAAATGAGGTCAGATCGATGGATATGCAAACAAAAAAATTGAGGACACAAACCGTTGCCTCAGAACGCATCATCGGCTAAGGAAGACAACCACCCACACCAAGCTCCAACAAGCCAATCATCCCCTACCAAGCTTCCTTCAATTTAGGAACCAGATCTGAGGAAAAAAGAGAAGATTAATCCCAAAATGAGGGAACATAGGGAGAGGAAACGGCAAGGGAGAGGCTTCTTCAAGCGGCGAGGGCTAAACTGTCAAGGGATTCAGTCAAAATCGAGGAGGAGAGGTGTTTTGAGAGATGGATCGAAAGGAGAATAGAGACTCGAAGCCTCGTCCATAGACGAACAGAGATTCAAGAGTCATGGGACGAAGAATAGGTTCAAAACGAGGAGGGCTTCGTTCGATTCGTGAGGGATAACGGAGATAGGGTTCCGACGAGTGGAGACGGCGCAAGAGGATGATGAGAGAAACCAGAGAGTTGGAACGTACGTACGAGTGTGGGAGTAAATGCGATGGGTTGGGAAAGTGAGAAACCAGTGACTTAGGGGCTGTTTGGCGCGCTGGTTTGGAATCAGAAACCCTGGGGTTTTTGATTCCTGTGTTTGGGGTGCAGGGTTGTGTTGGGCTGGTTTGCTAAAACCTGTGTTTGGGGTGCAAGGTTGGGTTGGGCTGAGTTTGTTTAGTTTGTTTTTTTAAATAATTTTTCAAACTGTTTATTATTTTAAAAAAAAATCTTACACTGTTTTTTTTCCTACTCCATTTTTTTAACTTCATAATTTTTTTGGTGTGTTACATACCAACTATTTAACCAATTATGTAGAGCAATTGTTACAACTATAGTTTAATTTGAATTATACTATGTGTAGTTTGTATAACTATATGCTATCCCATTCACTCCACTCATGATGACATAAAATTGAAGATTATGCGTAGCAACAGATAATTAATAGGTGCAATGTAAGAATGGTGTTGCCAATGGTAAAGTAAAACCAAAAATTAGAACTAAGATCTAGTTCTAAAAATATCATAACACACATTCCAAATGAAATAACAAGAAAGTAGAAGTAGTTGTCCAAACACAAATGTAAGTCATAAGATTGGTAGATGAAAGTGATGAAAAGAGAGTTAGGTTCTAGGTGCTTTCCCCAAAATTTTTACGTAGTAATCATACTTCTAATATGGGGTGAATGTAAAGAAGAAGTTCAACATCATACTATCCGAGAGAATAGTCTTTGCAACAGTCATTCAGTCTTTGCAACAGTCATTCAGTCTTTGCAACAGTCATTCAGTCTTGCCTTGTCATCCCTGGGATCGCCTTTAGTTTTGCATATAGCTCGTCTACGCTGGCCCTTTTAAAATATTGACTAGGTGGTTGGGTCGCTAGGGTGATTGTTGGAGTGTTCGTTGGGGTGGTTGGATTGATGGGGTGTTGGGTATGCTGAGGTGGTCGCCGGTGGTGATTGCACGGTGGTTAGGTCGCCGGAATGGTCGTTGGGTGGTTTTCAGCAATAGTTGTCGAGTCGCTGAGTGGTCATCAGGGTGGTCATGTCGCCAGAGTGGTCGTTGGGTGGTTGTGGCAGTGGTTGGGTTGTTGGAGTCACCAGGGTGGTCACCAGGTGGTCGTCAACAGTGGTTTTGGGTGGTTGGGTTACCAGGTCGTCGGGGTAATCGCCGAAGTAGTCATTAGGGTGGTCAGGTCATCGGAGTGGTCACTAGGTGGTTGTCTACGATGGTTGCTAGGTGATCAGATTTTCGAGGTGATCGTCAACTATGTTGTTGGGTGATCGGGTCATTGAAGTGGTTGTTGTCTGTGGTTCGGGCAAGTCGGGTTGTTTGAGTGGTTGGGTTATCAGGGTGTCTAGTTGTTGGGGTGGTCGAGCCGCAGGGGTAATCGTCAGACTGGTCTCTCGAGTTCTCATCGCAGTGGTTGTCTGAGGTAATCGTCAGCGGTGGTCGGGTCACCGTTGGTGTCGTCGGAGTTGTTGTTATCGGTGGTTGTCGGGTGGTCGCCGGAGTTGTCATCAGAGTTGTTGTCGAAGTAGTCGCTAGAAATGGAGAATGGTAAATGGAACTGGTCTCTAGAGTTCTCATCGCAGTGGTCGTCGGAGGTAATCGTTAGCAGTGGTCGGGTCTCCAATGTGGTGGCCGGAGTTGTTGTCGGAGTGGTCGCCGGAAATGGAAGAGGAAAACATGGCACAAATCCCATGAGGTTGCACTATTGTAACCCATGGGGTTGTGTTTCAAAACCAAGGGTTTTGAAACACCTTGTACCAAACATGGTTTTGGGTTTGGAACCCAAACCCATCCCAACCCAAACCCATGGGCCAAACGGCCCCTTAGTGTAAAGAAAATGGTGGGTTGGTGTACAATGAAGCGCTTTAATAAAGAAAAAGGTGGGCCAAACGCTGGTTTGGGTTTCAAACCCAAACCCGGCCCAACCCTAACCGACCCCCCAAATGCTCCCTAATGAACTAAAGAACGATAAATACCCTAACAAAGCAATCCAACACCAAGACATATGCAAACAATACTTAATGAGCATAAAAAGAGTGAAATATGTCATAAATGGACTCATTTTGCATTCTGTTTTTTTTCTCGCACCCTTCTCGCACCTAGAATATAATGAACTAAAGAACGATAAACACCCTAACAAAGCAATCAAACACCAAGACATATGTAAACAATACTTAATGAGCATAGAAAGAGTGAAATATGTCATAAATGGACTCATTTTGCATTCTGTTTTTTTTCTCGCACCTAGAATATAATGAACTAAAGAATGATAAACACCCTAACAAAGCAATCCAACACCAAGACATATGCAAACAAAACTTAATGAGCATAGAAAGATTTAAATATGTTATAAATGGACTCATTTTGCATTTTGTTTTTTTTCTCGCACCTTTCTCGCACCTAGAATATAATGAACTAAAGAATGATAAACACCCTAACAAAGAAATCCAACACCAAGACATATGCAAACAATACTTATTTGGCATAGAAAGAGTGAAATATGTCATAAATGGACTCATTTTGCATTATGATTTTTTTCTCGCACCTTTCTCGCACATAGAATATAATGAACTAAAGAACGATAAACACCCTAACAAAGCAATCCAACACCAAGACATATGCAAACAATACTTATTGGGCATAGAAAGAGTGAAATATGTCATAAATGAACTCATTTTGCATTCTGTTTTTTTTTCTCGCACCCTTCTCGCACCTAGAAAATAATGAACTAAAGAATGATAAACATCCTAACAAAGCAATCCAACACCAAGACATATCCAAACAAAGTACCTTGCACCAAATCATGGGTAGACATTCTAAAAATGATCTTAACAAGAGTATGGATAGAAAAAAATATAACTTTTTGAATTAATCAATGGTTTCTCGCACTTAGAAGAGAATGCACTAAAGAAGGATAAACACCCTAATAAAGCTATCCAGCACCAAGACATATGTAGACATTACTTAATGGGCATATCAAAAGTGAAATATTTCAAAAAAGAACTCATTTTACATTCTGTTTTTTTTTTCTCGCAACTTTCTCGCACCTAGAAGAGAATGCACTAAAGAAGAATAAACACCCTAATAAAGCTATCTAGCACCAAGACGTATGCAGACATTACTTAATGAGCATAAAAAAGTGAAATATTTCAAAAATGAACTCATTTTACATTCTGTTTTTTTTTTCTCGCAACTTTCTCGCACCTAGAAGAGAATGCACTAAAGAAGAATAAACACCCTAATAAAGCTATCTAGCACCAAGACGTATGCAGACATTACTTAATGAGCATAAAAAAGTGAAATATTTCAAAAATGAACTCATTTTACATTATGTATTTTTTCTCGCAGCTTTCTCGCACCTAGGAAACAAATTGAAAAATAGAGAGAAACCATAGAATTCAAAGTACCTTGCACCAAATCATGGCTAGACATTATGTATTTTTTCCGTAATTTATTGTACCTAGAAAACAAGACAATAAATAGGGAGCAACACCATAATCAAAGTACTAACTTGAGATAAATCATAGCTAGACATTACAAAAGTAGAATAGTTAAAGTAACAAATAACAATTTGTAGCTAAATATTTCAAAATCACAACAAAATAAAAAAATTGACCCTAATTGACACTAATTAGAGAGAGCAATTTATCAACAATTGAAATATCCAGAAACTAAAGGTAAACTTTAAATAAAAAAATGGACCCTAATTGACTACTTTTACAAAAAAAGAAAAAAAAATCTTAGTTTCTCGTGCTTATAAATGGAATATCCAGAAACTAAAGGTAAACTATTTCTAAGGTTTAAACAATTACCAGAAGAGAGAGCAATTTATCAACAAGTTTGAACACGGAATAAAGCAATAAATATTTTATTTCCAACCATATGCCCTTATAATGTGCGTGAGATAGATAGAAAGTTTATCTTAAAAGATATGAAACCCATCGTTTTCTCCAAAGGAAAATGGTTGGCACAAGTTTTCTTCAACCTGCAAGGAATCGATAATACCATCCATCAAAACCCCACTAAAAAAAGGACTACGACTCTCTCATTAGCTCCACCGTCGTCGAAGTCGTTGAAGTCGACACCATATATAAGAGAAATTTCAGTTGGCCATTGTGCAGATAGGTGGAAGACGTCGTCGTTGCCGCTGAAAGAGGAAATCCTGTGATGTCGCTGACTGAGAACGCGGCTTGCGAAATCGTGAGAGATGAGATTTTGAGAAAAATTGATGACTGGGTTTGAGTTTTTTAAAAGGGCAATTAGGACTTTTCACTTTTAAAAAGTTCTAGAACTCAATAAATTAAAAAGTGGTCTTAAAACTCTTCCACTCCCTAAAATTTATCTTATTTTTGCCAATTTCCCCATATAAATGTTTGAAAGCGCTTCTCTTACTTCACCATTGCACCCGATTTTTCCACTTGATAGAGACTGAAGAGAGTCTAGAATGTCGAGAAGAGGACCCGATTAGCGGAAGCCTAGAGGAACACGAAAATGGAGGCCAATGCTTGGAATCCTAAGAGGATTTCGGAGAAGGAGGCTTTGCGACTATGTGGTGAGATTCATCAATCTATTCAGTGTTTCCGAACCAAAATGCATTCTCAGAAGATAGAGTGTTATTAGTACTCGTGTTTTGAAAATCGTTTCCAGATTCAGGCCCAAACAACGATTAGGAAGTTCATCGGAGAAGTACGTGTACTCGGGATTTTACCTGCTCTTTTGTTATCATACTTATCGTTTGAACTACGGCGAGGAATTTAAGTTCTACGTTTAAGGTGATTGGAATTTTTCTATATGTTGATTGCAATTGGAATGAAATGCTAATAAATTGCTCAGCTTGTTCTGATAATTTGACGACCGGATTGCTTACAGTGTAACCCATTGACAATAAATGATTGTTTAATGAGAAAGTTAAGCTCATTCACCTATGTAATGCCGTTGTCTAAGTTTGAAACAAGCATAAATATTTTGCTTAGAACATATAATTCGAAGAGTGACTACATGTTCTGTCGGGGCTAAATTGTTGCTGATTGATTACCCATGTTTAGGTTCGTCTTCGTGGAAGCTGACTACGCCGTGCTTGCAGCAGGAAAGTAAAAAGTAAATCAAGAATGGCTTTTAAGCCGTTTGTTTGGTATTGTCGTCCTGTTGTTGGTGGTGTGTGGACGAATGCAGTGGAGAATGCTTTTGGTGCTTACACACCATGTGCCATTGACTCTCTGGTGGTTGTTATTTCTCACCTGATTGTTCTAGGTCTATGTATCTACAGAATATGGCTGATCAAGAAGGATTTTAAAATACAGAGGTTTTCTTTGAAGTCAAAGATATACAATTATGTGCTGTGTTTATTGGCTGCTTACTGTGTATTTGAGTCTTTATTCAAATTGGTCATGGGAATTTCAGTCTTGAATTTAGATGGGCAGGCTGCACTTGCCCCATTCGAGGTAGAGTTTCCTTACAATAATACATAGAATTATTTTTAATCTTTTATTTCTTTACTGAAATTTAAATATTCACGCACTGCATGCATAACAAAATGGAGAAGGGACTGTTTCTTTGTACATGAAATATGCATTCTTCGAAAATTGTTTTGACCTTTTACTTTCCAATTTAGTTAAAAGAAAATTCTGAAGTCTTTTTGGTCGGTTATTTTTGGCTTGCTAATAGTACTTCACTTTGTGCAGATTATTTTTTTCTTTCAAATATAAATATATTCTGATAAGGTCCCAAGAGGTGTTTTTCATACTAATATTTAGAGCAAAGGTGGTATGTTTCAGTTTGGAGCAGTTAGCTTTGTAAAGGGAAAAAAAAACTGGTTTTCGAACAGTCCCGTTTGGTATAAGAATTAGAATTTTCAATGGATGCTCTCGTCATGTCTCACTAAAGATATTTCATTAGATAATCTTGTAATTGCAATTGAAGGCGGGGAATATTTGCCTTTACATAATAATTTGTCTAGCCATTTTTTTCCCAGTTGTTGCTTTTCAATGTTGGTAATATTGTTTAAAAAAGTTAATAAGGATATGACCTGCAGTACGATATATGGGCTATAGGAAGAATGACGGTTTAGTTTGTATTAATCTTGAGAACCAAAGAAGTTTCAAGTGTGAAAAAGATTGAGATTTTGTCTGATTAACTTCTTGATGTACTAGCTAAGAAGTAATTTTGTTTAGCTTTGGACATGATGAGTGGATTTTAGATCGAGTTCACCAATATTAAGCCTTATGCCCTTTTGTTTCAGGTTGTTGCCCTAATAATTCAGGCCCTTGCTTGGTGCTCAATGCTTGTAATGCTTGTTGTAGAAACCAAAGTTTATGTTTTTGAATTTCGATGGATCATCAGATTTGGAGTTTTTTATATATTAGTAGCGGATGGTGTAGTGCTCAACCTAATTCTTTCGGTGAAGGATCTGTACAAGAGGTACTTTTCTTTTTACATGTCTAAATTTAGTCTTACAATCATTTATAAAATCTGGATGAAATTTTGCTGTTTTATTCTTGCTGTTATTTCTTTGAATTAGAAGTTGTCATGTAAAAAATCCATTATGCCTTTTGGAGATGTGGAAAGGACTAAGAAGTACATCCTAAGTATTATTTTGTTTCTCATAAAAAGGTAAAAAAAATGGAGAGAATAAATTAAGATATTAATAGGGAATTCAACTGAATGTATATCTTAGGTAGTTGTGAAATTTGATGACAATATCTTTTTCTGAAAAGGAAACGAAACTTTTCATTGATGAAATGAAAAGAGATTAATGCTCAAAGTACAAGGAAATAAAATAGACAACAATAACAAAACAAAGCTCTTAAACCAAACTGCAAAGAAGAAATAAAAGCACTCCAATTAAAACATAAAACATAAATCCTGAAGAGAATAATTTGCAAAGTGTTTGGAAAGAGAGCACTAGGATGAAGTCTTAAGATGAGCCGAACCAAATCGATCTGACAAAGGAAGAAGCTTGCTTTGAAAGTCTCTCTAATTTCTTTCAAACCAAATTTAAGATAAAATAGCTTTCATCGCATTGATCCATATAATCTTTGGTTTTGTCGAAAAACATGGCCCAACCAGCACTTGTAGCATGTTTTCCTTAAAAATACTAGAGAAAACCCACCGAATATTGAATATAGAGAAGAGATTCCACCAGCAATTCATTACGAAACAACATTCAAAAAATAGATGCTGCAAAGCATCCTCCTCCAATGTCACGGTCATGCTTGTCCAAGGCGTGTTGCCTATGGCCGCATGCCCTTTCCAACCCCTTTTTATCATGCTTTCATTGTATATATGTCTTATTGCTTTCTAGTTAGCTTTCCTTGTATTTTTGTGGCCGTATGACTCCTCGCAATTTTCATGTGCAAGCTTGTCATAGGCATAAATCCTAGAATGTACTATAGGGGGGTATGACTAGTTGTCCATCCTTCCTACCCGGAGTTATATGCAATCTAAGCTGTTGTTGACCCTCTCGCTTATTGCCTATAACATTTATATGAACAAACGTTTTCTCAAAAAGCTTTCAAAACACTTTCTCTCTCCCGATTTCTAAAACATTTTCTCTCGAGACCCGAGGGGAGGCTAGACCATATACGGAAGTGGTCCGCGACTTTCGTTTTTCGTACGGCTGACTTGCTTGTCGAGCTAAAACAAGTGCCGCACAATCGTTGACCCGTTGCGAAGAGTGCGATTGTGACAAGTGGTATCAGAGCCAAGTCGGCTCCCGAAAGCAATCATGTCTGCGATTAAACAATTGAGCAAGTCCCATGTTGACCGATTGGTCGAAATCGAGGAGCAGATGCTCTTCGTAAGAGAAGTCCCTGATAGTGTGCGGTTCATAGAAAATCGACTGAAGGAGATTGTTGAAAAGACCGACAAGATTGATGCGTTGGCTGGACGCATAGACGGGATGCCCGTCCAAGAACTGATGGTGAGAGTGGAGACCCTTGAGGATAAAGTCGCACGTCCTGGTGGCTTTGAACGCGGTGATAGCTCCACGGGCTCTGTTGCCCATATGGAAGAGCGTGTCGATAGTCTAGACAGCTCGCAAAAAGTGTTGGTTCAGATGGTTTCTGACCTTTCTGAAGATGTTAAAGCAGCCCTCGACATTGTTAGGGGCGAGATGGCGGACCTGAGCGCCAGACTAAACCTCACCATGAGAGCGGTGGGAAACCAAGCCCCAGCAGGGGGTGCAATTCAGATTAATAAGGTGAAAGTCCCTGAGCCTAAACCCTTCTGTGGGGTCCGAGATGCCAAGGCTTTAGAAAATTTCATCTTCGACCTAGAACGGTATTTTCGAGCCACGAACACGGTGGCGGAAGAAGCAAAAGTTACATTAGCCACAATGCATCTAGCTGATGATGCGAAGTTATGGTGGAGATCCAAATATAGGGATATCCAGGAGGGTAGATGCACCATAGACACATGGGAAAGTCTGAAACAAGAGCTGCACTCACAGTTCTTCCCTGAAAATGTAGAGATATTGGCAAGACGAAAATTGAGGGACCTGAAACACACGGGAAGCATCCGTGACTACGTCAAGCAGTTTTCGGGGCTGATGCTTGATATACGTGACATGTCCGAGAAGGATAAAGTTTTCTGCTTTATCGAAGGCTTGAAGCAATGGGCTAAGTCCAAGTTGTATGAGCAACGAATCCAAGATCTTTCATCTGCCTATGCGGCAGCGGAACGTTTGTTTGACCTCAGTAGCGAGCCGTCTCAAGATGTAAGACGGCCTCAAGCTTCCTCAAGTGGGGGAACAGGAATTACCGACCAACCTCCCCCAAGAATGGTGGAGGAGACAGACCTGCATACGGAGGGGGAGATCGTAGACCCTTCCCACAAAGAAATGGGAATTCATGGCGAGCGCCATACCAACAGAACTACTATAATCGGCCCCTGGTATGTTTCATTTGCAAAGGGGCCCACCGGGTGTCTGATTGCCCGAAACGAGCAGCCCTCCATGCTTTTCAAGCTACACTAGAAACAAACACCAGGGCCGAACCCGAGATTGTAGGAGTTGAGGCACTACATGACGAAGGCATTGACAACCCCCGCATGGGGGCCCTGAAGTTCCTATCGGCCTTACAGAAGAAAGTGGGAGACACGCAAGAGCCAATAGAACGGGGTCTTATGTATGTGGATGCATGGGTCAACCACCGATCGGCCAAAAGCACTATGGTCGACTCTGGGGCCACCCATAACTTCATGACAGAGACCGAAGCGAAGTGACTGAATTTACTTTGGCACAGAGATGCAGGAAAGATGAAAGCCGTCAACTCGGCAGCGTTGCCCATCATGGGAATAGCGAAGAGAGCGGCAGTAAAATTAGGGGATTGGAGTGGACAGGCTGATTTCGTGATCGTCAATATGGATGATTTCGATGTGGTGTTAGGGATGGAATTCCTCCTGGAACACAAAGTGATACCGATGCCCCTTGCAAGATGTTTGGTGATTACAGGGTCCAGCCCCACGGTCGTACAAGCTAGCATCAAGCAACCAAATGGGATACGAATGATATCAGCCCTCCAACTGAAGAAGGGCCTTGCTCATGACGAACCCACGTTCATGGCCATTCCCATTGTAACAGAGGAAGTTGGGGAAGAAATAGTCCCCACGAAGATTCAGCGTGTCTTGAGAGAATATGTCGATGTCATGCCTGATAGTTTGCCAAAGGCCTTACCTCCGCGTAGAGGAATTGATCATGAGATCGAGTTGATACCTGGGGTGAAACCGCCCGCCAAGAATGCCTATCGAATGGCACCTCCCGAATTAGCTGAGCTTCGAAAACAGCTCGATGAGCTCCTAAACGCTGGGTTCATTCGACCAGCAAAAGCTTCTTATGGAGCCCCAGTCCTGTTTCAGAAGAAGAAAGATGGTAGTCTGTGCCTATGTATCGACTACCGAGCACTGAATAAACTTACCGTCCGAAACAAATACCCCTTGCCCATCATAACAGATTTGTTCGATCGGCTTCATGGGGCAAAGTATTTTTCGAAGCTAGACTTGAGATCAGGCTATTATCAAGTCCGTATTGCAGAAGGGGATGTACCCAAAACGACCTGTGTTACTAGATATGGGGCCTTCGAGTTCCTTGTAATGCCTTTCGGCCTCACTAATGCTCCAGCTACCTTCTGTACTCTAATGAACCAAGTGTTCCATGAATACCTAGACAAGTTTGTGGTAGTCTATCTAGACGACATCGTGGTGTATAGTCCAACAATAGAGGAACATCAAGTCCACCTTCAGCTCGTTTTTGAGAAACTGAGGACCAACCAATTATATGTGAAGAGAGAAAAATGCTCGTTTGCGCAAGAGCGCATAAGTTTCTTGGGGCATGTAATCGAATGCGGAAGAGTCGGTATGGAGGACGGGAAGGTCCAAGCCATACGAGACTGGAAAGTACCTGCTTCCGTCACAGAGTTACGTTCCTTCCTCGGATTAGCCAATTATTATCGGCGATTCGTTGAAGGATTTTCGAAGCGAACAGGACCCCTGACGGACCTGTTGAAGAAGGGGATTAGTTGGAGTTGGACTCCAGAATGTCAGTTTGCCTTTGAAGACTTGAAGAAGGCAATGATGGAAGGGCCGGTACTCGGAATTGCTGATGTGACCAAGCCCTTTGAGGTGGAAACCGATGCGTCTGATTTTGCATTGGGTGGCGTCCTCCTCCAGGATGGGCATCCAATTGCATACGAGAGTCGAAAGCTGAACGACTCAGAAAGAAAGTATGTTGCCTCTGAGAAGGAGATGTTGGCAGTTGTTCACTGTTTGAGGGCCTGGAGACAGTATCTCTTAGGGGCCAAGTTTGTGGTTAAAACTGACAACAGCTCTATCTGTCACTTTTTTAACCAACCGAGATTGTCGTCGAAGCAAGCTCGGTGGCAAGAATACCTCGCCGAGTTCGACTTCCAGTTCGAGCATAAGCCTGGTCGGGCCAACCAAGCGGCTGACGCCCTTAGTCGCAAGAGTGAGCATGCGGCCCAGTGCATGCTAGCTCATTTGAAAGCCAGTAGATTGAATGGAACAGTCCAAGAGGACATAAAGAAACACCTGTTGAATGATCCTGCTGCACAGGCCATCATTCAACTTGCTAACGAGGGAAAGACCCGACAATTCTGGGTGGAAGACGGTCTTCTCCTCACTAAAGGAAGCCGATTGTATGTGCCACGTTCAGGAAACTTAAGGAAGCTGTTGTTGGAAGAATGTCACGACACGTTATGGGCAGGCCACACTGGGTGGCAGAGAACCTACGCCCTGTTGAAACGGGGGTACTACTAGCCAAACCTCCGAGATGATGTCATGCAATTTACCAAGACCTGTCTGATCTGCCAGCAAGACAAGGTCGAAAGAGCCAAGATTGCAGGGTTGCTGGAACCCCTGTCGGTACCCACAAGGCCGTGGGAGAGCGTCTCCCTTGATTTCATCACCCATCTCCCCAAAGTTGGAGAATTCGAAGCGATCCTAGTCGTGGTTGATAGATTCTCAAAATATGCAACATTCATCCCGACTCCGAAAATGTGCTCAGCTGAGATGACGGCTCAGTTGTTCTTCAAAAATGTTGTTAAGTTCTGGGGCGTTCCTGGAAGCATAGTGAGTGACCGAGATGGCCGATTCACGGGGACCTTTTGGACAGAGCTGTTCAGGTTGTTAGGCTCAAACCTGAACATCTCTTCCAGCTACCATCCCCAAACTGATGACAGACTGAACGCTTCAATAGCATGCTTGAAGAGTATATGCGCCACTTCATAGATGCATGACAGAAGAATTGGGTGGATATGCTCGATATAGCGCAGTTCAGCTTCAACTGTCAGAAGAGTTCCTCAACGGGGAAAACTCCCTTCGAAATAGTGTGTGGGAGACAGCCACTTATGCCACATGTTGTGGACCACCCTTATGTGGGAAAGGGCCCTCAAGCATACAACTTCACGAAAGAATGGAAGCAGACGTCAGACATAGCTCGCGCTTATCTAGAAAAGGCGTCAAAATGAATGAAGAAGTGGGCTGACCAGAAACGTCGTCCCTTGGAGTTCCAAGCAGGGGACCAAGTTCTTATCAAGCTAAGGCCGGAACAACTCCGATTTCGGGGAAGTAAAGACCAACGCCTTGTGAGAAAGTACGAAGGCCCCGTTGAAGTGATCCAGAAGGTCGGCAAGACCTCCTATCGGGTTCAACTGCCTGCATGGATGAAGATTCACCCTGTGATCCATGTAAGTAACTTGAAGCCCTATCATCCAGACCCTGAGGATGACGTTCGCAACGAGGTATCCAGGCCTCCTGTCACGATGAAGAACACTGAAGAGAAGCAAGTAGAAGAAGTCCTAGCTGAGAGGACACGACGAACAGGGAAACCAAGAAGAGATGTACAAGAGTTCCTGGTGAAGTGGAAGGGACTCCCCGACGCAGAGATAAGTTGGGAGCGCATAGAAGACCTGAAGTCAGCTGCTCTGCAAATTGCTGACTTTGAACATAGGCGGTTGACGGCGACGTCAACCAATTAAGTGGGGGAGGATGTCACGGTCATGCTTGTCCAAGGCGTGTTGCCTATGGCCGCATGCCCTTTCCAACCCCTTTTTATCATGCTTTCATTGTATATATGTCTTATTGCTTTCTAGTTAGCTTTCCTTGTATTTTTGTGGCCGTATGACTCCTCGCAATTTTCATGTGCAAGCTTGTCATAGGCATAAATCCTAGAATGTACTATAGGGGGGTATGACTAGTTGTCCATCCTTCCTACCCGGAGTTATATGCAATCTAAGCTGTTGTTGACCCTTCTCTCGCTTATTGCCTATAACATTTATATGAACAAACGTTTTCTCAAAAAGCTTTCAAAACACTTTCTCTCTCCCGGTTTCTAAAACATTTTCTCTCGAGACTCGAGGGGAGGCTAGACCATATACGGAAGTGGTCCGCGACTTCTGTTTTTCGTACGGCTGACTTGCTTGTCGAGCTAAAGCAAGTGCCGCACAATCGTTGACCCGTTGCGAAGAGTGCGATTGTGACAACAACCCCCCCCCCCCCCCCCCCCCCCCCACTTTTCACCTTGTGCAGTTTCCTTTCCCAGCCTTCAGCCTCCATATTCTCTTCTCTAGTTTTTGATTTACAGCTAAGTCTTCTTTTTAGTTTCTCAAGTTATTGATCAGCTTCTCTCATTATCATGGATATGTGAAGTTGTGTATCAATAATAGGTTTTTTTTTTGCATATGGTTCAAAGAAGATAAAGTTTTTGTTGAAGATATGAAGAACAAGTTCTTCCTCCCTCTTGCATTATCTCATTTACGGTGAGTCAAGAGTGCATTTGTCAACCTTCTGCAGCTTCCGTTGCATATGCCTTTCTTCAAACAGATTTGTGATGAAAATGGTAACATTCGTTTGGCAAAAAGAAGATTTTTCACAGGTTGGTTCATTGAATGTGTTGTATGGTCACCTTCTGGGGGAAGAAAATTTCTGCAAGTTCATGTTGGATTTGGAAGATAAGGCGGATGGCTAGTATTTTGGGAGATGTTGAAAGATTTTTTTCAAGATCATGAGGCAAGCTCTTTGGTATCAGCATTTTCAAGAAAGAAGATAGTGGAAGACTGTGCTCCATCTTCTAGAAGTTATGTGAATGTAGTGATGAAGAATCTGAAAAGACAGCAGAGACCAGAAGTGAAACCAGTTTTAAGAAACAATTCCTTTTCTGCCCAGGGTAATAACTCTTCACCTATTTGTCGAAGTTCGTTTTGGGTTAGAAAAGAAAAAGAAGTGATCAATCTTGATTGGAGCTCTTTTATGGTTATTTTACGTTTGAACGCTCATGATAAATGGAAAGAGATTAAGAAGGCTATTGAGAAGTTTTTTGAGGCTACTTTCGTGATAAACCCATTCATGGTTGATAAAGCTCTTTCGCAAATGGAAGATGGCATAATCTTGGGTCGTCTTGGTTCAGAAGGTAAATGGATGCACATTTACCCTTTTCATCTCAAATTTGAACATTGGTCTTTTAAGAAGCACAACAACCCAAATTTTAGTGAGTTATGGAGGATGGATTAAGATTTTGAACTTACCTTTGCAATATTGGAACACATCCACCTTCGAAGCAATTGGTGAGTTATGGTGGACTGATTGGAATATCTTCACAAACTCTAAATATGATAGACTGTGAAGCGGCTTTTATTGAAGTATAAAAGAATGTTTGTGGTTTTGTTCCAGCAACAATTGAAATTGAAGATAAGTTGAGGGGCAACACATTCTTGAGATTTGGAGATGTTGTTGATGTTGATTCACCTCCTTCTTCAAGTCCTTTTAAAAGAGATTTAATTCTAAGTGATTTTTCGCATCCTTTGGATTTCTTAAGGGTTAAATCAGTTGTAGAAGATGAAAAGGTGCCATGGCAATGACCTTTACTTTCATCAGATGATGAGTTTGAATTGAATCCTAAAGATCTTTTGAAGCATGGTGTGAACACTCTTAATGGAACAGGGATTGATTTGGAACTGTTACTCAAAGATCAAATCGAGCTATGGTATGAACACTTCTAATAGGTCAGGGGTTGAAATAATTAACGTGAGTGAGGATGGAGCTTTAATTGATCAAACTTTACATGTTGAGGAAGCCGTTTTTAACGAGGGGACTTTCCTTTAGAATCAGTACATGAACCACCAATATTTAATGAGAAGTTAGTGATTAATGACCGGGCAGATGTTTTGTTTAGTTCCAAGGTGGAGGTAGTTATTGAAGGGACTTCTTCCAAGACTAATGTCCAAGTGCTTCCCATGTCTTTGGACTCCCCAATTCCTCCGAGTATCAAAGTTATTAAGGACCGGTTTAATGAGAGGTATTCAAAATATTATACATGAAAAATAGTTTCTGAACCTTCTTCTTTCCAAATTCCAGCAATCTCCAATTTTAATTCAGATGTGCTTGAGGAGTCTGTTTCAATTTTATTGTTACCAAAGATCAATCAGTCAAATGATAAGGTTGATAATTCAAAGGGAGATTCTCAGTTTTTAGAAGTCAGTTGATGTCCTATATGGCCGGATGAAGTTCTTTTTGATAAATTTCTTTTAGATTCTGCCAAAGAAGTAACTTCACCTCAGTTTGTCCCTAATGCTATTGAGCTTGATGGTGAATCAGAGGTGAGCTTAAGCTGTGTAGAGATGGAGCAGTGTTTTATTAGTAATATTCTTGAAGATAATGTTACTGAAGACGTTTCAGGTATGGATTTGGAATCATTGTTTAAAACCCCAATTAAATTGCCCTATTTTCTTAGGACAGTTTGGATTTAAATAAGAATGATTCAGTGGACATTCTGAATTCTTTTAAAGAGACACAATCAAATTCAACTTCGGATTTGGACAAATTTTCCTCTTTTATCAAGGCTAGTGGTCTCCAATTTAGAGAAATTTTACCTACAATACCTGAAGGTATTACTCATTGATTTTAAAGAACAGTCAACATCTTCTTTACCCCCTTGAAGATCATTTCGGTCTTTCATTTTTTTCTTGGGGTTTTTGCTTAAATTTTCGTTGGTGGGGGATAAGGTTTTAGTTTGGTGAGATTCATTTTGTGCCTTTGGAGAAGGAGTAGAATTTCATTGGTTTTTTGCATGAAGAGCAGTTGGCGGGTTTTGAGCCATATAATGCTGGTTGGTTGGTAAAGGCAGAGATATTAATAGGTGTTTTGCATGAAGAGTTTGTGGTGGTTAAAGAGTCATTAAATTGTGATCTCTTGCATGTATCTTCAAAATTAATTGGTGTTTTGCATGAAGTGCAGTTGGTATAAGTTGAATCTTTTAATGCTGTTTAGTTAGTTACAGCAGAATTTTTATTAGGTGCTTTGCATGAAGAGTTGGTGATGGTTGAAGATCAATTAATGTTGTTCCGTTGTTTTAGGCAGAGCTTTGAAAAGGTGTTTGGCTTGGCTTGAAAAGTTGGTGGTGGCTGATGAGTCTTTTATTGGTGATCTTTTGCTTGCCTATTCAAATTGAGTTGGCGTTTTGTTTGAAGAGCCGCTTGGTGGAAGTTGAACCAATTAATGCTGTTTGGTTTGTTTTAGGCAGAGAAGTTCATAGGTGCCTTGAATGTAGTGTTTGTGGTGGCTGAAGAGTCTTTTAAGTGGTGTATTCTTGCATGCATTTTCAATTTTATTGGATCAGTTGGAGATTTAAATATGGTAGTTTAATTGGCTGCTTGTTTGTAGTGGTATTGGAACATGCCTTTGAAACGATAATGCTCTTACAGTTTCAAGAAGATGCCTATTCTTTTGGTCAACAACTCCATTTTGTGATGGAGTATCAACACAAGATGATTGATGAAGAATTCCATGCTTACATAGGTATGCACTAAGTGCTTCAGAAAAGTACTCACCAACATTGTCGCTTCTCAAGATTTTAAGGGAAACACCAAACTGAGTTCGAATTTCAGCATGAAAGTTACAAAAATGAGAACGTAACTCAGAATGATTCTTCATAAAATATAACCAAGTCATGCGAGAGTAATCATCAACAAAGGCAACGAAATATCGAAATCTAGATTTGAACACAACTGGACAAGGACCCCAAATATTAGAATGAACTAATTCGAAAGGTGCATTTGCTCGATTATCGATTCTAGGGTTCGAACTAAGACGATGAAGTTTGGCAAACTGACATGAGTCACAATTTAATGAAGACAAGTTATGAAATTGAGGACAAAGCTTTCTTAATATTGAAAGAAATGGATGACCTAAATGACAATGGGCATCAAAAGGAGAAACGACTCTAGAACAAGCAACTTTTGGTACTTGATGATCCAAAGTATAAAGTCCTCTAGATTCATGTCCTTCACCAATAATCTTCTTGATCACAAGATCCTGAAACAAGCAATAGCTAGGATAGAATAAGACACAACAATTAAGGTCACGAGTGAGTTTACTAATAGAAATCAAATTAAAAGAAAGTTGAGGTAAATGTAGAACAGAGGATAAAGAAAGAGATGGGGTTAGATTTACTGTGCCAGATCCAAGGACAGACGATGTTGATCCATTTGCCAAAGTAACATTAGCAAGGGATGTAGATGAAGAAAGGGTGAAAAACAAATTGGGATTACCTGTCATATGATCAGTAGCACCAACGTCTATAACCCATTTGGTAGAAGATGAGAGAAGACAATGATTCATGTTACCTGACCCAGTTGTAATAAGGGTAAGCGCAAATGATGAAGAAGATGCTTTTGATGATTTCTGGTATTGTTGAAATTAATGCAAACTTAGTTATAGAATTAACAAATGGCTTCTTAGATGAACCATGGGTGAATTGAGGCTGCAATTAAACCACATTAGAGATCATTGCGAGTTCTTGTTCCGCCATAGGTCAATGACAAATGTAAAACCATAAAATCAAATCTAAAACCACGAAATCAGACCCAAATGATTGCAGAACTTTGAAGAACTGCTGAAAAACTGATTTGAAAGGAGTTCCCAATCAAGAAAGCTCAAATTCTTTTCCAAACCAACTTCTAACACGAGCCAATCATGACCAAAATAACCACATGGGAGTTGGACGATACGACAAGCCACAAAATCAGAGTAGATTCCAGCGACTCACGCACCCACATGTGCCGGCGCATGGGAATGATGCCAAAACCTTCAGGCGGCATGTGAGGTCCACGTGTAGGGAGTTTTCTGGTTGGATTTCACGTACCTATTGATTGGGAAGTGGGCTTTTGTTTGGTTTGGGCGGTGACAAAAAACTATGCCGGCAACAGGCGGCGCTGACTGTGAATTTTGGCAACGGCAGTGCCGCAGTGGATTTCGACAGCGGATTCCAGTGACGGTGGCGACGGTGGACCTTGGCAGCAGTGGTGAAACACAAAACCTAAGGTAGAAGACCAAACCCTCCAAAAAGGTGTTTCAAACCTCAAACCCTAATTGTTCACAAATCCCTAAAACTCACAAAACCCTAATTGCCCTAGGAATGACCTAGTGCTCTGATACCATGTTATTGTGAGACCAAATATGAGAGCATTCTTATTCATTCTATATAATAGAGCCAAATATATATAGGCATACATGGAAGCCCTAAACTAGTAAAGGTAAAATTACAATAAAGGACAGAAGATTAATAAGCTCCTAAATCTACATATATACTATAACAGATTCTACTGACATTGCTAAGTCAGGGGATGACTCTGATACTATGTAATCAGTATTGGGAGAAAATATTCATTGTATTGTACATTAGAGTCACTAACATATATATATAGGTACACAAGGAAACCCTAAACTAAAGCATGTGCAATTACTATAAAGGACAAATATACATAATAATATATATTATAACAAATGATAATTGAGAAATTGGCTGAAGAAACACAACCCCACGTCCATTTTCTCCATCTCAACCCAAAGCCCTTCTTTGCCAAATCATCATCAAGGAAGAACCAATTGACCTTGTCATAAGCTTTCTCATAGTCAAGTTTCAAAACATAGCCCTTCTACTTCCTTGCTTTCAAATCCCCCACCACTTCTGATGCCACAAGAATAGCATCAAGAATTTGCCTCCCTTCAACAAAGGCGGCTTGAGTGTTAAAATGGTATCAGGCAACGCTTTCTAAGTCTCTCCGCAAGAACTTTGGCTATGATTTTATATAAAGAAGTCGTGAGACTGATCGGGCGAAAGTCACCCACTCTATTTGCCCTCAACTTTTTCGGAATTAAGCAAACATAAGTCTCGTTTGTTCTCTTATTCACAATACCATTTTGAAAAAAAAATCCTAGAACACCCTAAGCAAGTCCACTTTAACGACGTTCCAAGACTTTTTAAAAAATTCATTGGTCATACCATTAGGCCTAGGAGACTTCGAAATACCCAAACTCATCACTACATTTTTTATTTTAGCTTCTTCAAAAGGAGCTTCCAACCTTTCCTTCCAAAAATGAGACGGGAGACTAGGTCAAATCCTCTACCGAATAGCAATGCTCAACTCTCTAACTATATAACTTAGTAAAAAAGCGAACCACCTCAGTTTCTATTTCCTGTTATGTGATAAGAATTAAACCATCATCATTCTCTAAAGAAGAGGTACAACTCCTACTTTTTCTCTAACAGATGGAAAAAGGAAGAATTTTCATCCCCTTCTTTTAGCCACTGAAGCTTACACTTTTGACTCTAAAGTCTCCTCTCATACGACACAACTTCCAGGAAATTAGCTTGCGAAAGCTTTTTCTCACATTGCCTTTCAATTGAAACTAACCCCTTCTCCTCTTTTGTCTAGCATGTCAATCTTGGACTGAAGATCTCTTTTTTGATCAGTAACTTGCCCGAAAGCCTCTTTATTCCACCTCAGCAAATGAGATTTCAAGCCTTTCAACTTTTCCAAGAAAGCAAAACCTGACCAGCCACTAACATCAATTGCCTTCCACCAACCCTCAATAGTCTCCAAGAAATTGGGCTGTTCCAACCACATATTTTCAAAATGAAACGGAGTGGGACCCCAACTTTGAAAGCCTGAATTCAGAAGGATAGGGAAATGATTAGAGGTTAAATGAACCTGCCTTAAAAGAGACACTTCTTTGAAAGCTTCAAGCCAACCTCCTGAGAGAAGAAACCTATCAATTCTGGAACTTGAGGGCCTTTCACTAGATCTAGACGACTTAAAAACACCATTCTTCATCAGGGGGTTGAACAACTTCAAATTATCAATGAAAGAATTAAATGCTTTCATTCCTCTGATGACCCTGTTGCTATAAGATTTCTCAGAGATCCACCTCACCATGTTGAAATCCCCTCCAATACATAGCAATCAACACATAACTCAGCCACATCATAGAGCTCCTACCAAAAGTGTGCTCTTCCAATGGAATTAGATGGTCCATACACTCCCGTAAGCCAACTAGAAATGCAACCATTGTAAGTAAAAGAAATAGACATCGAAAACAAACCTAACAAAGCATCAGAGATAGGAACAACATCCTTTCTCCAGAGAATTAGAATTCTCCCAAAAGCCCCAACTGAGTCTAACGCAACCCAGCCAATTTGTCTAGATGACAAGACCGCCTTGACCAACCTTCTACCAACCTTCATCATCTTTGTTTCTTGGAGGATGACTACATTCGGACTAATCTTACAAATGAGCTCTTTAATTAGTGCTCTTTTAGAGGGAGCACCCAAGCCTCTTACATGCCATGAGACTAGCTTCATGAATCACCCTCAGTGCCCTGTTCTTCTATACTACCCTCATCTTCCTCATCTTCTGGTTCATTCTCCCACATTCTAAGGATACTATTTAGTTCCTTAATATATTTTTTAGTTGCTGCACTACCTTTATATGCCAGATTACCTTTTGTAGTAATCGATCTTGTACACATGCAATTTTTTCAATGCTTTATCTAGGCTTAACCACCTTCTTGCCTTTTTTCTCAATCAACTGAGCCTTCCCCTCCTCTTCACTAACATAAGGAGCCTTGACCTGCCCTTTTGAACTCCCTACTTCTATAGCTAGAACCGTATCAACCTCAGACAAAGCCAACAGGGGTTCAATTTCTTGGAAACAAAGTTGGTAGTCTTTGGGGGATCCCCTGTTTCTTCACTTTTATTTTTATCCTCTTCCCTATCTGAATACAAACTCGTTTGGCTAGAGAGAGACATTTCAGAACAATCTTCGTTTTCCATCTCTTTCTCTTTCCCACTACACGTGTTATGTTTGATCGAGGGACTCGTGGAACATATCATCCCTCTCTTTTTCCTAAAGTTAATTTTTCCTTCACGAGAATCAATTTCTTCCTCTGGAAACTTTACTGATTTTCCCTTTCCTTCATGCCCTTGATTTTTAAATTTGAGGTCTGGTTTTGGAATTTTCTCCGATTCAAAGGATTGCAAAAATTTTGAAATTCCTGAACGTTCTTAGACTGTGTGGAGCTTGAGGGTATACAGATGTTAGGCTGGGGAGGTCTCAAATTAGAATTAAAAGCCACATGACCCTTAAATGGGCTAAAGCCCGAACCCCTTTCTAGCACCACAGGAAAATTTGGGTAAAAGATTGTAACCGACGGATAAAAGAAGCCATCGTTCATCCTCCAAGCATCTATCGGATTAGGACCCAAACCAGCCTCAGGACTGTAAAACCTAGCAGTAGCTTCCAATGAGAAACCACCGTGAGCCTCCACTCTTTTTCTGGCCAGCGAAGCACCATCTTGAAAAGTACGAACTTGAGCAATGAACGCCTGGTCTCTATCGAGGATTCTCACTTCAGCAGGACTAATGCCACAGTAATTTTCTTGCACTTTAATTCCAACTTCTAAACGTTCAATGAAGGTAGAATCCTAATCAACATAGTCCAAGAAGCCCCCAAAACAATCATCTATTGCCTTAAAGGTTTCCAAACTCCGTAAATGCAGGGGCTTTATTGCTAACATCCCAAAAGTAACCCACTCAATGTTCATTGCTAACATCCTTTCGTAGTCTGTTGAAGGGCACCATAAAAGCGCTTTATCAGGGAGGAAAGGGTTAATGACGAAGGATTTTTCCAGTTGTCTTTGTAGTGTTTTCGAAATCCTTCCCCAATCATCATGAAAATCTCTTTTTGTAATCGCTAGGAACTCAACCCATTTGAATGGCTTATGTTGGATTTCCTTCATAACTTTTAGTGGTTGTGTATTACGTGTATCTTTATTATTTATATTTGTAATATTTTTTCCTTATTGGAAAATGGTCCTTCTTCTTAGAGGACCTTGTACTTTGATTCAAATATACAGAAGAAATACAATAGAGACTTATTCTCTCAAAACTGATATGGTATCAGAGCAGGAAAATTAATAACAAACCCTAGCTACCATTGCCGTTGCCGGAACCTTAGCCGCCACATAAAACGGCGCACCCTACTTCCGGCACGGTCGGCTCCAACTTCGAACGCTTTCATCCTTCACTCGCAGCTGTAGATTGATTGCTCGAGGGTTCATGTTTGCTCGCTCACAGGTTGGAGGATCGAAGCCCACATCCTTCACCATCGTTGCTCGGAGGTTCAACATCCGCCGCCGTCGACCTCGGATGGAACACACGCCGCCGTTCGACTCAGACCCAGGCATCAACGACTCCAACCAGCATCAGCAAACTCGCAAATCACCTCCGTTCGAAGCCAAGGAATCGTGCGACCCAAGATCTGCCATCTGCGACCCACAATATTCTCCGTCCGTTTCTGTTCAGGTTTGCACCCTCCGTCGACTTGCTATCCGTCGAAGCCTTTAGCCATTGCCGCCGTCGTCGAAGCCCTTAGCCGTTCGACTCCGACTGCAGGGTGTTCTTTTGACCCGCGATACCTGACGGACCTTCTTGAGGACGATTTTTTTAGTAAAATCGCAGAGCTAGAGTTTGGGAAAGAGCTGTGGTTTGGTTTGGTTGGGTTCAGATATTTGGTTTCGTTTGGTCTGATCTGGTTCGGTTTTTTTCAGATCTGGTCTGGTTTGGTTCATTAAATTCTGGCCTTATTATTTTTTCAGATTTGGTTTGGTTCAAACTTTATCTGGTTTCTTATTAACCTTTTTTGTTGATATGTCTAAGTTGATCGTTGAAATGGCTTAAATACGGAGTAAGACTGAGTGTGGGTTGTTCGATACCACAACCATTAACTCAAGTTCCTTTGGTAAAGAGCAAATTGATCAACCCTCTACACTGATGCTAACCAATTTATCATATGGTAATCTTTGTGTTCCTTGGCACCAATAGGTAACTGTCCTCAAGTTTTTTTTTGTAGTACTTCATCTCCATGGATAATCGATTCTGGAGCATCTGATCACATGACTAGTTCCTCTCATTTATTTCATTCCTATTCTCTTTCCTATAAAAATGAAAAAATTCGAATTGCAGATGGTAGTTTCTCTTCTATTGCAGGAAAAGGAACTATTAAATTGACTGATACACTTTCACTACAGTCTGTTCTCCATGTTCCTAATTTAGCCTGTAATCTCTTATCTATTAGTAAACTTTGTAGAGATTCTAACTGTCATGTCACTTTCTTTGAATCTCATTGTATTTTTCAGCATCAAGACTCAGGAAAGAAAATTGGGACTGCTAGGATGCTGGATGGTCTCTACTACTTTGATGAAGGTTCTTTTAGTAAGAAAATAACTCAGGGTCTTAGTAGTATCAGTTCTCTCTCTATTCATGAACAAATCATACTTTGGCATCGAAGGTTAGGACATCCAAATTTCTTCTATCTTAAACGTTTATTTATTTCCAAATTTATTCAAAAATGTTGATTGCTCCTATTTTCATTGTGAAAGTTGTATTTTTGCAAAAAACCATCGATCTTCAAGAAGCTTGCTTTTCATGTGGGCCTACGGGTGGGAGCGCGATGATTCAAGACGGAAATCTGGATAAATGTTTGTCGGATGACGTGGCTGATCTAGAAGTTTATCCTTCGGACCCTTCTATTGCCAGTTTCTCCGAGGATGAGTCTTTTCTGTCCTCTCCGATTTTAAAGGATGGGGATAATCTGAGTATTGGGTCGTTGTTTGAAGAAGATAAGGGAGAGTCGATGGAGTTTCATGGGCATGCAGGAGCTCAAGGTTGTTCGATTACCGATGGACAACCGGTTGATCTGGGGGTCAGTAACAGAGTCCAGTCTTCTCCGGCGGGGGTAGCTTCCAACGTATCGGCTGATACGATGCAAAAGTGTAATGGAGTGGTTTCCACTGGGGAGTTTCCTTGTCCGGCGGTTGTGGGTGGTGATCCCGAAGTTCCGGCCAGCCAGGTGAGTCTTCCTTCTTTAGTCTCTTCATTTTCCCCTTACGAGGATCGAGGGTTTTTGGGGTCTTCTTCTTTGTCTGGGGGTCCATGGCTTTGGTCTGGTCCGTTTTTTCAGCCTGGAGTGTTTAACGCGGACCGTTTGCCCAACCAGTCTTCTTCGGTTGTTCCCTGTTCTTTCCCGGGTTCTGGGAGTGTTGGGCCTTATCAATGGGTTAGCTCAGGGGGGGCTTGCGGGCCGTTGGTGGCGGTATGGCCTTGTGCTGTGGGAAAAGGGGATTGTGTGGGGGGAGCCATTCCGGTAGCTGGTGGGAGTGTTGTGAGCGCCCCTCTTACCTGCCCGACTCCTCTGGTTGGGTGGAATGGGCAGCTTAATAGTGGTTCTGTTGAACAGTTTTCCGAGGTGAGTTCTTTATTAGCCTCAGCGGGTATGCAAGCTATCTCGGCGGAGGGTAAACCCTTGGGTTGTCCAGAGGCTCAGTCTGAAGGGCAGAGTCTTGAAGGATTTCAGAATGATACTTTGGTTGATTCCTCACACAGTTTATTGAAAGGAAAAGGTCCTATTGTAGTAGGTGAAAGCAAAAAGAAGGTGGTTAGAGAATTAAAGAAGTTGGAGAGCTCTGTGAACTATGAGGGGCGGAAAGGAGGCTCCATTATTAGGGTTCAGGAGGTTTTAAAATGAAAGTGCTCTCATGGAATGTTAGAGGGTTAGGGGGGCGGGTGAAGCGCAGTTTGGTTAAGGAAGTGCTTGGTCGAGAAAATCCGGATATTGTTGTTCTAGTTGAGACTAAGTTGGGAGCTTGTTGTCGTGAGTTAGTTAAGAGTCTTTGGGGTAGGAGATAGGCTGAGTGGGCGTGTTTGGAGTCTGTGGGAGATTTGGGAGGTATCTTGTTAATGTGGGATGGCAAGGTTGTCAAGTCCTTGGAGGTGGTTAAGGGGTCTTTTTCGATTTCTGTGTCTTTTTTGTTTCCAGGGGAGGTGCAGGGGTGGGTTTCTGGGGTGTATGGGCCTCCCAGGCAGAAGGGTCGAAACAAGTTTTGGGAAGAGCTTGGGGGGCTCTTTGGCTTGTGTAGTCCTTGTTGGTGTTTGGCAGGGGATTTTAACACGATCAGGGGTCCTCATGACAAGGCTTCGGGAGGAAGGGTGACTAGGTCGACGAAGTGCTTTAATCGGCTGATTGAGGATTGTTGTTTATTTGATCCTCCATTAGCTAACGGGAGGTTTACTTGGTCCAACAACAGGTTTCGGAGTCGGATCGATAGATTTCTGTTGTCTAAAGGGTGGATGGATGTGTTCCTTAACGCAAGGCAGTCTTTGGGGCCAAGAGTTACGTCTGATCACTGGCCGCTAATCTTGGATTCAGGTGCTTTAAATTGGGGACCTTGCCCCTTTAGGTTCGAGAATATGTGGTTGTCTCATCCTTCCTTTAAAGCCTCCTTCCCCCAGTGGTGGCAGACTGAGGTGGGAGGAAGCTGGGAGGGGTATCGGTTTATGGGTAAGTTGAGAGCCCTCAAAGGCGTGCTTAAGTCTTGGAATCGTGAAGTGTTTGGAGATGTGAGGGTTAAGAAGCAGGAAGTGTTGGGGCGTCTCAACGTTTTGGATAGGCTTGAGGAAGGGGAGCAGGGGCTTAACGAGTTAAATAGGGAGGAGCGTTTAAGGTTAATAGCTGAGTTTGAGGAGCTGGTTCTAAAGGAAAACATTAGTTGGAGACAGAAAGCTAAAGTCAGGTGGGCTAGGGAGGGGGATTGCAACACAGCCTATTTCCATAGAGTGGCGAGTGGCAGAAGGAGCAAGAACTTTATTAGTTCTCTTGAGAATGAGGATGGGGTTGTTCTGAAAGGGGATAAGGAGATTGAGGAGGAAGTTCTTTCTTTTTTCTCGTCTCTGTTTGCTCCCGACACTGTTCCCAGACCTTTTGTGGATGGTGTGGATTGGTGCCCCATCTCTGCCATAGAAAAAGATTCTCTGGACTCTCCTTTTACCTTGGAGGAAATTAAAGGAGTTGTCTTTGAGTGTGATAGGAACAAGGCCCCCGGGCCGGATGGGTTCTCAATGGCTTTTTTCCAAGATAATTGGGAGGGTCTGAAGGAGGACCTCGGGAGAGTTTTTTCTGAGTTCTATGAGAGAGGCATTTTGGATAGTACTTTAAACGAAACCTTTATTTGTTTGATTCCCAAGAAGGAGAAGGTTTCGAAGGTCAAGGACTTCCGTCCCATTAGCCTAGTGACTAGTGTTTATAAGATTATTGCTAAAGTGTTGGCAAATAGGCTTAGAAAGGTTCTTCCAACGACGATTTCGGAGTCTCAAGGGGCCTTTTTGGAGGGTAGACAGATTCTGGATCAAGCGTTAATTGCTAATGAGGCTATTGAGGATTATAGATCCAGGAAGAAGGAGGGGATCCTGTTTAAAATTGATTTTGAAAAAGCTTATGATCATGTTGATTAGGACTTCTTAGATAAGGTTCTGGCGAAAAAAGGATTTGGTTTTAAATGGTGATCCTGGATTTGGAGCTGCATAAGGTCGGTTAGGTATTCTATCCTGATTAATGGTAAGCCTAGGGGTAGGATTAAGGCTGCTAGAGGTCTCAGACAGGGTGACCCTCTATCGCCGTTTCTTTTTCTCCTTGTGGTGGATGTCCTAAGCAGAATTATCTCCAAAGGGGTGACGGGCAATATTGTTGAGGGGTTCAAGGTTGGGAGGAATAAGGTGGCCTTGTCCCATCTCCAGTTCGCGGATGATACGATCTTCTTTTGCTTTGGGAAGGAAGGCTCTTTCATTAATTTGATTCAAATTCTCACCTTTTTTGAAGCCATGTCGGGTCTCCGTATAAACAGAGGCAAGTGTCAGCTCTTGGGCCTTAATTGTGGCCCTTCTAAGTTGGAGAGATGGGCGTCTTATGTGGGGTGTGAGGTTGGTGCTTTTCCAGCCTCCTATCTTGGTCTTCCTTTAGGTCATAATCCTAGAAGTATCTCGTTTTGGGACCCGGTCTATGACAAAATCCGTAAAAGGCTGGCGTCTTGGAGGAAGTGTTTCTTTTCCAAAGGTGGGAGACTTACCCTCATTCAATCTGTTTTAAGCGGTATACCGATTTACTTCTTGTCTCTTTTTAGAATTCCCAGTTCTGTTTGTAAGGGGATTGAGAAGCTTATGAGGGACTTCTTGTGGGAAGGGGTGGATGAAGGTAAAGGTTCTCACCTTGTGAGTTGGGAGGTGGTTTCTAGGCCACTTGACCTGGGAGGTTTAGGGATTGGTAATGTGAGGGTGAGAAACAAGACTCTGCTGGCTAAATGGCTATGGCGATTCCATCATGAACCCGATACTCTATGGTATAAGGTCATTGTTAGCAAGTATGGTCCTCACCCTTTCGAGTGGACTGTTGGTGGGGTTTTAGGCACGTCCAGAAACCCGTGGAAAGAAATTGCTTCTGAGCTTCCTTTTCTTTCTCAGTTTGTTCTCTGTGTTGTGGGGGATGGGAGGGACACTTACTTTTGGGAGGATCAGTGGGTGGGGGATAGTCCCTTTTGCTCCTTGTTTTCTCGTTTATATCACTTGTCATCTGCGAAGAACCATACGGTGGCTTCGATCCTTTCTTTTTCATCCTTTCTCCCGAAGCCGTTTCTTCTATCTCCCTTGGTTTCTGTCGGGCGTTGACCAATAGGGAAACAACCGAAGCTACTTCTTTGTTATCCCTGATTAGTCAGTTTCGGTTCTCTCCTCATAGGAGGGACGTCCGCCTTTGGAGACCTTCGCCTTCCAAGGGCTTCTCGTGCAGTTCGTTCTTTCATTGTTTAGTCAGGCCTGGTGTCTCGAGTGGTTCTGTGTTATCCTCTCTGTGGAAAGTCAAGATTCCAAAGAAGGTCAAGTTCTTTGCGTGGCAGGTTTGACACGGAAGGGTTAACACCCTGGATCGTTTGTTGGCAAGGGGATCCCCCTTGGTGGGGCCATTTTGTTGTATTCTGTGCAGGCGGGCAGTTGAGGACCTCGATCATATGCTCTGGACTTGTGACTTGGCTCGGGATGTGTGGAACTGTTTCTTTCGGCAGTTCAACTTTAGCTTTGTTGGTCAACAGGAGAGTAGAGCGAGATTCATGGAGCTTCTCCTCAGTTCGCCTTTTCGTGAGAAAGGGTTATTTTTGTGGCAGGCCGGGGTGTGTGCTATTTTGTGGTGCCTGTGGCGGGAGAGAAATAATAGAATCTTTCGGGGGAGAGAGAGTTCGTCTATTGATGTGTGGTCCCTTGTTAGATTCTATGTTTCTCTTTGGGCTTCGGTGTCGAGGCGGTTTTGTAATTATTCTTTAAGTCTTATTTTGCTTGACTGGAGTCCCTTCTTTTAGTTGGCTCCCCCTTTTTTTTGTGGGCTTCTTTTTTGTATGCCCGTGTATTCTTTCATTTTTTTCTCAATGAAAGTTCGGTTCCTTATCGAAAAAAAAAAAAAAACATCGATCTACATATTTACCAAAATCTTACAAAGCCTCCAAACCGTTTTACTTAATTCATAGTGATGTTTGGGGTCCGTCTAAGATCATGACTCATAGTGGTAAAAAATGGTTTGTTACTTTTATTGATGACCACACACGTCTATCTTGGGTCTATTTAATGTAAAAAAAATCTGAGGTGAAAGATTTTTTCAAACATTTTTATAATATGATTGAAACCCAATTTCAAACTAAAATCAGTATTTTACACTATGACAATGGAACTGAGTATTTCAATGAATACCTGAGTGATTTTTTAAAGGATAAAGGTATTTTACATCAATCTACTTGTCGAGATACCCCTCAACAAAATGGAATTGCTGAACGGAAAAATAGACATTTACTTGAAGTTGCACGTGCCATAATGTTTTCTATGCATGTTCCTAAGTATTTATGGGGGGAAGCTGTACTCACGGCTACCTATTTGATAAATAGGATGCCTAGTAAAGTCTTGAATTTTCTAACCCCCCTTGAATGCTTTAAAACTATTTTTCCAACTAATCGCATACATTCTGATGTACCCATCAAAATTTTTGGTTGCATTGCATACGTTCATGTACCAAGTCTTTTTCCATCCAAACTTGATCAGAGGGCTATAAAATGCATTTTTTTGGGTTATGCTTCCAATCAAAAGGGGTATAAGTGTTTTGATCCTCAGACAAATTTTTTTTATGTGAGTATGGACATTTCTTTTTTAGAAAAACAACCATATTTTACCCAAAATTCTCTTCAGGGGGAGAAATCAAGTTTAGAAGATAATTTTTGGGAAATATCTGAACCTCTTCCTTATGTTATTCATCATGACATGTCTGTCACTAGTCATTCGATATCAAAAATAGAAACTTCTCATTTAGGGGGAGAAATACTACAAAATGACTCTACAGGTCAAATTCCCGAGTTAAAGTTTTATACTAGAAGGACAGTCAATCAAAGGAACCAAGACCTAAGGGTTGATTCTACGCAAAACCAGTTTGAAATTCTGGACAATGATGCTGAAAATCCATCTCCTATTCTCAATGATGAAAGGCCTAGTAATCCCTCTTATAACCCTAATCTTTCAATTATGCAAAATACCTTACCTATTATTTCCAATCTTGATGTTCCTATTGCTATTAGGAAAGGTAGTCGAACTTGCACTAAATATCCCATTGCAAATTACATGTCATATGAAAAACTGTCCAATAGTCATAAAGCCTTTACCTCTAGCATAGACAACTTATTTGTTCCAAGGAATATACAAGAAGCTCTAGATGATCCAAATTGGAAACTAGCAGTCATGGACGAGATGAATGCTCTAAAACAAAGTGGGACTTGGGAAATAACAGACTTGCCAAAAGATAAAAAGACAGTGGGGTGCAAATGAGTATTTACCGTAAAGTGTAAGGTTGACGGATCTGTTGAAAGATACAAGGCCAGATTAGTAGCAAAAGGTTTCACTCAGACCTATGGAATTGATTATCAGGAGACTTTTGCTCCAGTTGCAAAAATCAACTCTATCAGAATTCTTTTGTCTCTTGCAGCTAACTTAGATTGGTCGCTTCATCAACTAGATGTTAAGAATGCTTTTCTCAATGGTGATTTAGAGGAAGAGGTATTTATGAGCCTACCACTAGGATTTGAAATGGAACTTGGAGATAATAAAGTTTGCAGATTGAAGACAGCCCTATATGGTCTCAAACAGTCTCTAAGAGCTTGGTTTGAATGTTTTGGAGAAGCAGTCACTAGCTATGGATAACCTTCAAAGTCAAGCAGACCATACCATTTTCTATAAACACTCTGGAAATAGTAAAATTGCTATTTTAATTGTTTATGTTGATGATATTATACTTACAGGTAATGATGAAGAAGGTTTGACTGATCTTAAGAACAAACTTGCAAGTGAGTTTTAGATCAAAGACTTGGGAGCCTTAAAGTATTTTTTAGGGATGGAGTTCGCAAGATCCAAGAAAGGTATTTTTGTTAATCAAGGAAAATATGTTATTGACTTGCTTCAAGAGACAGGTTTACTTGGTTGTCGAACAACATAAACTCCTATCGAACCAAATGTGAAGTTACAAGCTGCAAAAGATGAAGAAGTAAAGGATAAAGACAGATACCAAAGACTTGTGGGTAGACTGATCTATTTATCTCACACACGTCCGGACATAGCATTTGCAGTAAGTATGGTGAGTCAGTTTATGCACTCACCTGGACCTAGTCATTTTGAAGCTGTGTATAGAATTCTGAGATATTTGAAAGGAACCCCAGGTAAAGGTATACTATTTCAAAAACATGATCATCTTCAAGTTGAAGTGTATACTGATGCAGATTGGGCTGGAAGTCCCATTGATAGAAGATCTACTTCT
The DNA here is from genome assembly GCA_033996785.1 of Trichosanthes truncata. Taxonomy (NCBI): domain Eukaryota; kingdom Viridiplantae; phylum Streptophyta; class Magnoliopsida; order Cucurbitales; family Cucurbitaceae; genus Trichosanthes; species Trichosanthes truncata. Next base: position 29,344,507 of record JAWPNB010000003.1, on the reverse strand, counting down.
GGTTATTTTTCTTTTGTTGGAGGAAATTTAGTTACATGGCGTAGTAAAAAACAAAATGTAGTAGCCAAGAGTAGTGCTGAAGCAGAATTTAGAGCCCTAGCACATGGAATTTGTGAAGGTATATGGATTGACAAGATACTTTGCGAGCTGAAATTGTCTCAAAAGGCACCTATACGAGTATATTGTGATAACAAAGCTGCCATCGCTATAATTCATAATCCAGTTCTACATGATAGGACAAAACATATTGAAGTTGACAAGCATTTCATAAAGGAGAAGATTGATGCAGGTGTAATATGCATATCTTATCTTCCAACGACCGAACAAACAGCTGATATGCTAACTAAAGGTCTTTCAAAAAGACAATTCGATAAACTTATCAACTAGCTGGCTATGGAAGATATCTACAAACCAGCTTGAGAGGGAGTGTTGGATTTCCTTTATAACTTTTAGTGGTTGTGTATTATGTGTATCTTTATTATTTATATTTGTAATATTTTTTCCTTATTGGAAAATGGTCCTTCTATATAAAGAGGACCTTGTACTTTGATTCAAATATACAGAAGAAATACAATAGAGACTTATTCTCTCAAAACTAATAACCTCCTTCAATTCCGCTTCCTGTGGGCTAAAGGCCTCCTCCCCGTTCGAAAGAACTTCAATCTTCTGATTCATTTGCACCTCCTTCTTAACCACTTCTACAAATGAAGGGCCATCAACCTTCCTTCTCGGGTTGTTCTTTTGAGGGATCTCCTCACTCTTTTGCGAGCTGTTCATGAAGTCAACAAGAATTGATTTAAAAGTTTTCCAGCCCCCATAATCTTGATAAGAAGGCATAACTAGGTTTTTCTTTCCACCCGCGCTCTGTATTCTGATTTAGTACTTGATCGTGACACTACATTTTGTTTCTTACTTTTCCATGAAACCAAATTGCCTCCAACAAAACCAAACTCCACAAGGGAGTGAAACAAGAACAAAAGGACAAAGGATAAATAAAAGAAACCCAACCAAAGATTTCAAAAACTGAACAAAAAGAAACAGCAAGCTTGAGAGATTCCTCTTTGAATCACATTCAAACTCAATGAATTTTCAAACCAATAAAGGTGAAAGTGCCCTCCATGCATAAATTGCCCTCGAGGAAGTTATTGCAAGTTCTTTGCATGAAGAACATTTATTGGATGCTTCGCAAGAAGAGCTTGTGGTTGAGGAGCTTTTAAAATTTCATGAAGCATTTATTGATTAAGCCCCGATCCCATTAGCAGCTAATTGTAGTTTGGCGCCTATTTTTTCCTCATTAGAAGAATTTTTTGGTGCCTCCTCGTGAGGAAAAGAATATTGCCCCTTTGCCTTCTTTAAGTATTAAAGAGAATAGGCCTCTTCTTGAAGTTCTCTTTCCAAGCCTTTTGTTTGTGTTCTTTTCTGGATTTTTGTTTAATTTGGGAGCTGTTCTTTGTATTTTATTTATTTTTTCTTTCTCTCCCTTTTGGAGTTTGTGTCCTTTGAGCATTAGTCTCTTTTCATTTATTCAATAAAAAGTTTCGTTTCTTGTTTAAAAAAAACCAATAAAGGTGGGATAACGAAAGAGGGATTGCCAACTTTTTATCCATATCTTCAACATAAAAGTAATCTTCTTTGCCAAATGCAATAAAATTTCTTAGCAATACGACAACTACTCGGATTCTATATTTCTAAGAACCAAAGCATCCAAATAGTCGACCTTGAATGTGAGAATCTAAGAAGAAATACTTACTTGAAGAAGAAAACTGATTAACACGAACAATCTGGGTTTGAAGAATTAGAAAGAGGCCAGAACTGAGGAAAGGGAGAAAAGAGGAGAGAGGAGAGAGAATTTTCTTCCATCACCTAGCCAGTGCTTTGTTTGGTGAAAGGGTTCGTTTGCTAGTTGCAGACATATTAACCAAGGCTTTGCATTGAACCAGTCATGGTGGATTAATTTAGAATGACTAGCATATACCATCCAACTTGAGGGGAAGTGTAGAAAATCAAGTTGTAAATTAGGAATAGATTATTTCGTTTTATATGTCATAGAATTATATTTATAGCTGTAATTTTTCTTTTCCAAATAGATTTAGATTGATTGATTTTTTCCGGCATATTTGATTGAGTCTTCTTGATAAATCCCATCATTCTTCACTCAATGAATTAAAAAAATCTTTCCTTTCATACATAGCTTCAAAGTTCGATCAGTTTCTTGAGCATACATTTATGCATAACATGGATTCACCTTTCTGTTTTTGTCCTTTCAGATATGTCCTATATTTGTATATCACTGAGGTCTTTTTCCAGGTTAGTTTTTTTTTTTTCTGCCTCTTATTTGTTATGCAATTTTTTGCATTATTTTGCACTTTATGGTTGGAGAAGAATTTGAGCAAAGAGTAGTTTGGTGAATAGGGTTGTTATGGACTAAAGTCAAAACGTTTAGCAATGTATGGTGTTCAACTGTTTTTTGACAAGGAAACAAAACTTTTCATTGATATTATGAAAATAGACTAATGCTCCAAAATACAAAACCTCCACAAGGAAAAGGAAGAAAGGAAAAACAGAAAGCAAGACGAACTCATCAAAAGCAGATTACAAGGAAAAATAAATGCAAATCAAGAAAGACATTAAGCTTGAAGAGCAAAATCTGCAAAGAAATGGGAAGAGAACACCTGGATGAAGCCTTGAAACAGGCCGAACCGAAACGAACAAACCAAAAAAGAAGCTTGATATTGAAAATCCTTCGAAACTGTATAAAACCAAAGCAGCTTACTTTTTTGAAACAAAATCCTCTCCTCAGACAAGCACAAGACCAATAATACACCTTAACCGCAAAACTGAAATCAAACTCAAAAGAAGAAAGCTCGATAGAAACAAATATGTCAACGAAGAATTCAATTTCAAAGATGAGACCGATTCTACTCTATTCCTCCAATCATTATAAGTAGAAAACCAAAGTTTGAACGTGTTATATGTCGAACGACATGTCAAAATGTTGTTCGACATTTTGCTGTATTGATAGGGTCGACATGTCGGAAGGAGGAAAATGTCATTTTTCCCCCCTTTTGTCGTAATGTCGTTGAAAACCTCGAAATTTTGAGGTTTCGAACGACATTTTGTTCTAATGTTCAATGTTCAACATTTTATTTAAATACCATTTCCAATGTCAAATGTCACAGTGATTGACACGCCTGTAACTCCTGCTTCCACAGGCTCTAGCAGTCAAGAAGGCTTTCATTTATTTGTTTTTTTATATCTTTTTTCTTCTTTTCAATGTTTTTCTTCTTTTCATTTACAGTTGTACTTTACTGGGGTAAATCATAATTCATTATTCATATATATATATATATATACAGACACATACATAAATAAATATATATGTAGTATATATATAAATAAATATATATTTTACTTTTTTATTTAATTACTTTTTACATCAAATTCACATCAAATCAAATTTTACAATTTCCTAAACATCTTTTAAATCACAAAAAATATTTGTATTAATTTTTTCTTATTTTTTATAACCTACTCCTTCCATTTTCACTTTCTTTACCTCTCAATCTCAAATTCTCAATTCTCTCTATTACTCTCAAATTTTCTCAAATTTCTTTCTCAAATTAGGAGCTTTCGTTTCTAATTCACTTGTTAATCTATCTGACTTCTTCTTAAGTTAATTTTAAAAATTATTATATCTCTTTACATTATAATTTAACCTTTATTTTATTAATTGTATAGTTACTATTACTAATTTGTTATTTGTTATTACTTTTATTATTTGATCAAAAGTTTATATTTCCTTTAATTTTGTAATTAATTACCAATATTTTATATAATTTTGTATTGTAAATTAGGAATGGTTAATTATAGTTTAATTAAATCATCATAATTTATTCTAAAAAAGTCAAGTCATCATAATTAAAGTTCCATTTATTAATTCAAACAATTTTCATCAATGTTTTATAATTTTTCTAAATTTTTTGCTAACACCGGCATTTCAATATAAATATTATATATATTCTAGATATGATGGTTAAAAATGATCAATTATAGTATAATTAAATCACATTTAAAATTTCATGAATTAATTTAAATAATTTTAATCAATTTCTATAGTTTTCCACAATTTCTGCTCGCATCGACATTTTCTTGACATTTATATCGAAACATTGTCTTAATTTTTAGATATGATGATTAAAAATAGTCAATTATAGTCTAAATAAGCCACAATTAAAGTTTCATTAATTAATTTAAACAATTTCCATCAGTTTCAAAGATTTTCATATTTTTTTCCAAAATTTCCATCAACATTTTCATTTCCATCGATATTTCCATAAAATTTGGACCTCGATATTGCCAGCGACATCGACATTTCAAACATTGACCTTGAATACAACCTTCAAAATCTTGAGATTTGACTTAATAACAACCCTGCCCATTCATGAGAACAATCTTTAAGAAGAGAGTGTAAAATAACTGCCCCGCACTAATGGCAGAAGAATTCTTTTTTGGCATGATATTTGGGTTAATGGTATTGTTTTGAAGGATTGTTATCCTCGGCTGTTCTTGATTGCTTCCTACCCCAATGGTTCGGTTTTTGATCATTGGGATGATATCACTAGATCTTGGAATATTATTTTTCGAAGGTTGTTAAAGGATGAAGAAATTATGAATTTTCAATCACTTTTGTTCTACATTTTTCCAGCTCGTGTTGGTTTTAATGCTGATTCAAGAAGTTGGTCGTTAGAACCTTCTGATAACTTTTTAGATAACTCTTTATTGAAGCATTTGGCATCTTCTTCATCTGTTATGGATAAGGAAGTTTATTCTGTACTCAGTATGGAGAGAATAATACACCTCATCTTATTCATAAGGGATTTCACCATTAAGAACAAAGGAAGACATTCTATTAATCAAAAAACAAGCTGTGGAAACTGCATCGGCCCAAAAATGTTTCGGAACCTGCATTTGAAAGGATAATGCTCGAGCAGTTTCAAGTAAATGCCGGTTTTTTCGTTTAGCGACCCCATTTTGAGATGGAGTGTCAGCGCAAGAAGATTGTGAATAATCCCATTTTTACACAAGTAAGATCCAAGCATATGAGAAAAATATTCACCAGCATTATCAGTTCGAAGAGTTTTAAGAGAGGCATTAAACTGATTTTGAATTTCAGCATGGAAAGTACAAAAGTGAGTAAGTAACTCAGAACGATTTTTCATTAAATATAACCAAGTCAGATGAGAATAATCGTCAACAAAGTAACAAAATATCGAAATCCAGTTTTGGACACTACAGGACAGGGACCCCAAACATCAGAATGAACTAATTCAAACGGAGCACTAGCTTGTTTATGGACTCTAGGACTCGAACTAAGACGATGAAATTTGGTAAACTGACAAGACTCACAATTCAACGAAGACAAAGAGTGAAATTCTGGATGAATTTTCTTTAACACAGACAAAGACGGATGACCTAAACGACAATGGACTTCAAACGGAGATGCAACACCAGAGCAGGCCATAGCTTTTGGTATCTGTTGATCAAAAGTGTAAAGGCCTTCAGACTCATATCCTTTACCAATAATCTTCTTCGTCAAACGATCCTGAAACAAGCAATAGCCAGGAAAAAATGAGACAAAACAATTAAGGTCACGAAGAAGTTTACTAACAGAAATCAAGTTAAACGAGAGTCGAGGCAAATGCAAAACAGAAGACAAAGGGAGAGACGGGGTGAGATTAATGGTGCCTGATCCAAGAACAGAGGATGTGGATCCATCTGCCAAAGTGACAGTAGGAAAAGGTGCAGGTGACAAAGAGGTAGAAAATAAGCTAGAATTACCTGTCATATGAGCTGTGGCACCAGAGTCTATGACCCATTTAGTGGAGGATGTAAGGAGACAATGATTCTTATTACCTGATTCAACAAGAGTTGCAATAGGATTCGAGGAAGAAGATGCTTGCAATGATTCCTGGTACAACTGGAATTTAGCAAACTCGTCTGCAGAAATAGTAACTGACCTCTCAGATGTATCATTGGTGGAAGCAAGCTGAGCAACTTGAGAATAGCGACCTTTAGTCAACAATTTCCGACAGTCACGTTTCATGTGACCAGGCTTACGACAATAGTGACATATTATATCCTGTGAATCTTGTCGTCGAGCAACAGAACCCGGTCTCAGAGTGTTGATGTTCATCCCTTTAGTGACCTTAGGGTCATTCCGACTCAAGAGAGCATTGTTGGACTGAGGAGCAGACGGACCAGATGAAAGATTTTCTGTATGGAGGACTCTACTAAAGGCTTCATCTAAAGAAGGGATCTCGGATCTAGATAGAAGTTGTGATTTAGCCATCTCAAATTCTAGCGAAAGTCCATTTAGAAAGCTCATGACACCCATCTTCTCTCGCTGAGCTTGTTGAACCTTTATATTCGTACTAAATGGAAGTAATGTATTAAGTTCTGCACACGTTTTCTTAACTTGCATAAAGTAGTTCGTAACAGACTGTTCTTTCTGTTCTGCATGAAAAAAGGCTGTGCAAACTTCGGACATTCTATTGACTTGCTCTTTTCCTGAGTATAAGAACTCTAAAAACTGGAGCAGTTCCTTCACAGAATCACAATGATTCACCAAGCCAACAACCTCAGTCTCGATCGAATTCTTGATTTGAATATACAATCTAGCATCATCACGAAGCCATGCCTTCCTTGTGTCATCCTCTGGTGCATCCTGATCAATATGATCATCCATCTCTGTACTTCGCAGATAAAACCGAATTGTTTGACTCCAATCATAGTAATTAGAGCCATTTAATTTGTGTTCCGTGATTTTTGACGAAAGAGGGACCATATTAGAGACCACCACAGGTTTCATCTCAGCCATTAGTTACCAAATAGAGGCAGCAGATAAACCCAATAGACAAAAACAGATATGGACAGCAAGAAGCAGTACCTAATCCCACGAAAATCATACAACTCGAGACCAAAACAGTATGTATCGTCGAAACAAACTACATAGATCGGCCGAAAATAGCAACCCAAGAAAAACCCAAGCGGCGGAAGGTGGAACGGCAGCCTCACGCGCCTTCACGCGCCGGTGCGTGGCGGCAAATTCAGTAGCTTCCAGTGGGGCGTGGGGCTCACTCGCGGACGTTTCAGGCTAACGGCGACGGCGATTTGACTCTCCTGACGGCGGCGCTCCTCCTGAGGTAGGTGGTGTTGACAAACGGCCACTCTAACGTGATGACCCAAAATTCAAACCCTAACCTCAAAGAGAAAACCCTAATCGCCAAAAATCTTCTAAAACCCTAGGGGTGTCTCTGATACCATGTACTCAGTATGGAGAGAATAATACACCTCATCTTATTCATAAGAAAGACTAGCATATATATAGGTACACAAGGAAATCCTAACTAAAGAATGTACAATTACTATAAAGGACATATATACATAATAATATATATATCATAACATATTCAACATTGTGGGAGATCGAAAGCCCCAAACGGGTTAATATTCTTATTTAGGTAATGTTAAATGGTTCGTTGAATTGTTTCGGTGTGCTTCAAAGGAAATTACTTTCACATTGTATTTTGCCATCTGTTTGCTCTCTGTATCTCAAATGTGGATGCTCAACAACACATTTTCTTTGAGTGTGTTTACTCTCGGCAATGTTGATTGAAGCTATTTTCGATCTTTCATATTCAATGGGTTTTCTCTTACTCATTCAAGGACAACATTCTTCAGTTGCTGGTTGGGCCTTATTTGGCGCCTAAATCTAAGTTGCTATGGTCTAATGCTAGTAAAGCTCTCCTCTTAGAGTTATGGTTTGAAAGGAATCAAAGGATCTTCCAAAACAAGCACCTTTCTTGGTTTGATCGGTTTTCTTCAGCTTGGCTCAAAGCCTCTTCTTGGTGATTCCTTTCTAAGCATTATGCAAACTATTCTATTTAAGATTTATGTCTTAATTGGCATGCATTTATTTTTCTGATGTAATTTCCTTGATGTTTTGCATTTTATTTTCTCCCTTTATGGGGTTTTGTAATCCTTGAGATTTATTCTCTTTTTAGCAATTCAATGAAAAGCTTTGTTTCTTGTTAAAAAAAAAGAAAAAAAAAACTGCCCAGCACTCCGGCTGACAAAACCAACTGATGAAGAAACGTGAAGAAAATCCTAGACAAAAATCCAGCCATTTGTATGACTACCCCATAGAGATCTTTCATGCACCCAAATTTTGGAGACTAATCCATGAGAAAATTTTCAATATTGATCAAACGAAGAATTCACTAGAAAGCTTTAACTATTGGTGACTGATTGGGGATTGTCCGCATCTGAATTCCACAAACCTCAACAAGAGAAGTGAATTTGGATGGAATTTGGGGAGAAATCAATGGTGATACTACACCTCTAGATACATCAACACTTTGCTCATTAACTTCATTTGAAAATAGGTTTTCAAAGCTTTTGCAAATGAAACCTCTTCAAACTGATTAGCTTGCTCTTTTTCGGTATAAGAGAATCTGATTCCACACTACTCACACTAACAACCGATTCCCCATCTGAAAGATAGATTCTCCTTAGGTTTTGAAGGGCTTGAGACACCTTTGGTAAAATGTATGTTTGAACCAGGAAGAGTAACATTTGATTGGCTAAAAGTCTTAGTGGGATAAAAAGATTGTTGCAGCTTGGAATCTTTAATGGGAGACTCTAAACAATTTGTTGAATGAACCAAAAGACAAACACAAGATTCCTCTAAAGTATCTGAATTAGATTATGAATATTCAATGATAGCTTGAAGCTCTTTTTTTTCGAGAATAATGAAGAGGGAAAGCTTTTATAAATCTTGGCTTCGATTGAAAAGAAGGCACCTAGGAAGTCCTAACGTCACCTTGTAAAGAAGAAGGATTAATGTCAGAATATGTGGATACCTCCTTATTTAATTGATGGGGGAGAGAAAAGCTTGAATGAACTGACTGCTCTTCTTGAAGTGTGAAATCGTCTTTTAAACCATCAAGATCGTCTGAGTTAAATGGCTTGGCATGCACCATAGGGACCTTTGAACCCTCAAGAACTTTCATCAATTCATCTTTTTTTGAAAAAATGAACCCTTCATCTTCCATTACCTGATTTACCCTCTTTTAATCCACTGAATTCGTAAAGTCTTTAAGCGATAAATTACAATGGTTCAAACTTCTCTTTGCTTGGAAAGTCTAATGAGACTATATCACCAAAACGGAGGGAAATTTTTTTGATATTTCCATCCTTGACATCAATATCTGCTAGGATGAAGCCACAAATATTTTCCTCAACTTCAATTACAGCTACCGAACAATGGATAAAATTAAGTGTTTGAGAGGAAATACGGATCAAACCACCAAAATATTCCCCTATAGCTTCAAAGAATGAACGTTTCCAATATATCAAAGCTAAATTCTGTATAGAGATCCATCCTCCATAACCCTTGATAAATTCTTGATGGGAATGCTTCTTATCGGACCAACGCTCAATTTTCAAATGAGGTCACCAAAAAGACTCCACTTTCCATCAAAACTCAAATCAGAAAAATCATCATCAATCTTTATCAAAGCCTTATCATCCATAAAAGGATTAATTGAAATTTTGGATTGGAAATAATTTTCTAAAGTGGTATGAACATCTTTCCAAGAGTAGTGAGCAAACATCCTAGAAACCACCAAAATGGATTTGAAATTAAAATCCACCACTTCTCTCTCCTTCCTTACCCAAAAAGAAGCGACCTCAGGGGATTTCACAATGGGCATTGCTTTCAAATGATCACAACTTTGAGGAAAGCTTGAATCATGCCTAATCACTTTCGCACAACTTCTTAATTTGTGCTTGCTTTTCACCACAACATCTTGTGACAATTAAACTTCCTCAATCTAAGTAGAAGACATGGGCACTGTATGCTTCATCTCCCCTTGTTTTAAGAGAAATTCTCTTACCATCTCCCAAAAAACAATCCATCCTTTCTTATCAAAACCAGCAGAACATGAACATTCTTTCTTCCTCCAGAGGAAGGTCAAACGACACATTCAAAGTGCCAACCAAGGGATGATCTAAACTTAGACAAACAAATGGTCCTAAAATCCTCCCTAAATTTCTTATGAAAAAACTAGTGTACTGGAAATTGCAAGAGTTCAACCAAGGAGTTCAACTATTGAAACTATAAAAAGCTCTCTTCCTTTCTCTGCAAGTTTTCAGTGTAAATGGCGTTCTTTCTACACAACTTTGTTTAGTTTTTCTTTTTCCAGCTCTTAGGATGAGATTACTTATCCTGTTAACTTAACTAAATCCTGAGTCATATTTATTCTGAATGTACAAAAATTAACATTTGTTGCAGTTTTGTTACATGCTGTAATTATATGTAGTAACAACTAAAAAAATGATTTCTTTTTTCTTTTTTCTTTCTTTTTTTTGGGTAGGGGGGGGGGGGCTACCACGCTATATTCCATCCTGTAATAGGTTGACCATTTAAAGGTGTTAGTCGAATGAGTATGATTATTATACATGAGAAACTAGTACTTGAGAATTTTAGAATTTAGATTATTTTCTTTGGGTAGCCGTGGAACAAATATTGAGAAATTAAATATTTATATTTGTTTCATAAGAGATGTATAGCTCTATGGACAGTATTCACCAACACTGACTGGATAAGGGCGAGCCTTCCTCCTTTAGAGAAATAGGCATATTTCCAATTAAACAACCATTTTTGAAACTTATCTATGACAAGACTCTAGAAAGCCTGACTTTGTGGATTACCCCCAGTGGAAGCCTAAGATAAGAGGACAGGAGTTGACTTACCTAACACCCAAACAAGGACACCCAAGAGCTTAACTTAGTTGGACATCAAGTAAGACCTATGATGAAACTTTTACCGTTGTTAATCTTTAGGTCTGAAATACCTTCAAAGAACGACAAGAACCCATTAAGATTAACAAATAAACTTTCCTGCTCCAAACATAAAAAGAGAGTGTCATCTGCAAATTGAGGTGCGCCAAGTGAATTGACTCCTTTACCACCTTAAAACCCTCCACCACGACCTTCTTTGCTCCTATCGACACAAGTCCACTCATAACATCCACCACTAGGACAAAAAGAAAAGGTGTAAGAGGGACCCCTTGTCTAAGGCCCTTAGAAACAAAAATCTTTTGTCTAGGTCTCCCATTAACAAAGAAAGAGCACGGGAAAAATAGATGATATTTTTTGCACTCAAAAGAGCATAGGAGAAATGGGTGATTAATCAAATATGTAATTGAAACCAGACTAAAACTTACTCATGGATATGGTAAAAAGTTTACAGAAGTATATAATTTGGAATTTACAGAAAAGTACTCGAATTAGAGTTAATTATAAAATGGATATAATTTCTAAATAATTGTAAAATACTTTCATTTGTAATATTAAACAATTTTATGTTACATAGTTTCACATAATAAGTAGGTACAAACGTACCATTATAAACTAAGTGTTGCAAATACCTTACATTTTTATTTATTGTTTTCTGACATTGAAGCTGAAAATTAATTATAAGATTCATTCTTAAGATTTTCTCCCTCTAGTTTGAAAATAGATAGGATAGAAAATTCATCAGTATGGTGTTTTTAGCACGCATGTTCACTGGTATGGGATTCAAGAATTTTAGGTTTTAAATCTTATGTTTAAAAATTGCAAAATTCAAACAAAGTTTATTTTTAATAAGAATGATAATTGGTATTGCCGTCCGTCAAAATCAATGAACTAGACAACCTATTAGTGTACCTATTAGAGTTTAGTTGGATTTCATCTTATTCCACCTTAATAGCTTTCTTTTGAGATTGTTAAATCACCAATCAACCCAAAAGCTTAAGCTGACAGGTTATGATAAATTTAATTATATCAACTCTCTAATAGAGATTTTATTTTTGCTGTAGGCTTTATTTGGTGTTCTCTTGCTCCCATATATGCCTAGCTTGGATCCTTATCCTGGTCATACCCTTCTAAGTAGTGAATCTGTTGACGTTCCTGAATATGAAAAACTTCCCGAAGGAGAACATATGTGTCCTGAGCGGCATGTGAATTTATTTTCAAGTAAGTATTATTTTTATAAAATCCAGCATTATTTTCTTTATGATGTAGTAGGATTAGTGGTTATCTTGGCTAATTTCTTAGGCCCTGTTTGATAACCATTTGATTTTTTAAAATTGTGCTTGTTTTTTCATCATTTCTCTACAATGGGTTTCATCCTTTTTAAGAAAACATTTGAATTCTTAGCCAATTTCCAAAAACAAAAACAAGTTTTTGAAAACTACTTTTTTTAGTTTTCAAAATTTGTCTTGTTTTTAAAAACATATGTAAAAAGTAGATAACAAACCAAGGAAATGCATAGTTAGATGTAGTATTTATAGGCTTAATTTTCAAAAAACAAAAACTAAAAACCAAAAATTAAGTCCCTGTTTGATAACCATTTAGGCCCCGTTTGATAACCATTTGGTTTTTGGTTTTTGGTTTTTGAAAATTAAGCTTGTTTTCTCCCAATTTCTCTACCATGATTTTCATATCCCTTAAGGAATTATTTGAATTCTTAGCCAAATTCTAAAAACAAAAACAAGTTTTTAAAAACTACTTTTTTTAGTTTTCAAAACATGGCTTGGTTTTTGAAAACATAGGTAAAAGGTAGATAACAAAACAAGTAAATCCATGGATTGGAGTAGTATTTATAGGCTTAATTTTCAAAAATCAAAAACTAAAAACCAAATGGTTATCAAACGGGGCCTTAGTTTCTGGTTTTTGGTTTTTGAAAATTGTGCTTGTTTTCTCGTTATTTCTCTACAATTCTTTACAATGACTTTCAGCTTTCTTAAGAAAACATTTGAATTCCTAGCCAATTTTTTTTTTTTTAAAAAAAAGTTTTTGAAAACTACTTTTTTTAGTTTTCAAAACTTGGGTTGGTTTTTGAAAACATATGTAAAAAGTGGATAGCAAAACAAGGAAACCCATAGGTTAAGTAGTATTTATAGGCTTAATTTTCAAAAACCAAAAATAAAAAATTAAATGGTTATCAAACGGGGCGTAAATGGTTATCAAATGGGGTTTTAGTTAATTAGGATTTGGATTAGTTTGTTTGGTTAATTCCTTGGATAATTAGGATTAGGATTAGTTTGTTTTCCAATTCTCTATAAACAGAGAATTTCCCTCTTGTAATTCATAACTCTTGATTCATAATAAAGACTTGATTGATTCTTGGAGAGAATTCTCTTTTTATTCTTTTAGGCTACACCAAATTGGTATTAGAACAATCGCATGAGCCAACGTTGGCTGCTGTTGATGGAAGATCGGAAAACTCTTGTGATGCAGATCGCAAGAGAGAGCTTCGTGAATTGTGCTCGTGACTCAACAACGCATAACTATTTACAACAGGGATGGCTTTTAGAGTACCCTCTCCCAAGAAAAGAGAAGAATTTTCAAGAAAATTGCAAGAATGGAGTACTACAACCCACACGAAGAAGAAGATGCGAGCGAACAAGGTATAAGGGAAGAAGTTGGTGTTGTCACATGCGAAGAGGAGGAGAAACATAGTGCGTTCTTTTTAGACCCAGAACTCGTGCGACTTGATTCGAGACTAGCCCTAAAGCTAGATTGTATATAGCATACAAGCCAAGCTTGGAGTTGAATTCTTCAAAGCTTGTACTTGGTAATGCTTTGATGAGTATGTCAACAACTTGACGATGAGATGGAACATAGTTCAATTCCATTATGTTGCTGTGGACCTCTCAAATATGAAATGTCGATCTATATCCATGTGCTTTGTTGTGTCATGATGAACGGGATTCTTTGCAATGTTGATGGCTAATTGACTATCACAAAACATTGTAACTGATTTTTGAGTGCCAACCTTTAGTTCTGTCAAAAGTTTCTGAATCCATATTCCTTTACAGATTCTCAAAGCAAGAGCTCTGTATTCAGCTTCAGCACTGCTTCTTGCTATAATAGCTTGTTTCTTACTTCTCCAAGTGACCAAATTACTCCAAACATAGGAGCAATAGCCAGTAGTAGATTTCCAGTAAGTTAATTCTCTAGCCCAACTAGCATCAGTTGCCAAGTTGAATACTATTCGGGTACTTCTTTCTGTTGCATCTAATCTAGATTGGCCTTTGTTTCAACTTGATTTGAAAAATGCATTTTTGAATGGCGACCTAGTAGAAGAAGCATATATGGATATACCTCCTGGATTTGAGGATAGATACACTAAAGGAAAGGTATGTAAACTCAAGAAATCTCTCTATGGGCTAAAACAATCCCCTCGAGCTTGGTTTAAAAGGTTTACTAATGTTTTGAAGCGAGATGGCTATATGCAATTTCAATTCGATCACACCCTATTCATGAAGCACTCCTCACCAAGTAAGATCACTGTGTTAATAGTATATGTCGATGATATAATTCTCACAGGCAATCTTTTTGAAGAAATAGTCCAACTTAAACAACTTCTCTCAAAATAATTTAAGATCAAAGACTTGGGACATCTAAGGTATTTCTTGGGGATGGAAGTAGCTACATCCAACAAAGGTATTTCTGTCACTCAATGAAAATACACTTTAGATGTTTTAAAGAAAACTGGAATGAGTGGTTGTAAACCAGTTGAGACACCTATGGATGCAAATACAAAACTCAAAGCCAATCCTGAAGATGAAGTAGTTGATCGGGGAAGGTATCAAAGACTAGTTGGAAAGCTAATTTACTTGATACACACTCTACCAGACATTAGCTCTGCTGTTAGTGTGGTAAGTCAATTTCTGAATAAACCTTCTAAGGAACATATGGAAGTTGTGTATAGAATATTGAGATATCTCAAGCACGATCTAGGAAAGGGCCTCATGTTTAGATAGACTATGAATCGATCTTTGGAAGTTTATATTGATGCAGATTGGGCAGGTTCTCCTATTGATCATAAGCCAACTTCAGGGTATTGTACTTATGTGTGGGGAAACTTAGTGATTTGGCACAAAAATAAATAACAGGTTATAGCTCGAAGTAGTGCTGAAGTAGAGTTTCGATCTTTGGCCAATGGGATTTGTGAAGGAATTTGGTTAAAACGTCTTTTCATTGAGCTCAAAGTGAAGATAGAAGGTGCCATCAAATTACTGTGTGATAATCAATCTGTAATAGCTATTGCGAAAAGTTCGATACATCATGATCGAATGAAGCATGTCGAGATAGATCGTCACTTCATCAGTGAGAAGATTGAGACTAATACAATTAATTTGAGATATGTACCTTCCCAACATCAAGCAACAAACATATTAACCAAGGCATTACATCGAACTAGCCTTTGTAATTTGATTTCCAGGCTAGGAATGTCTAGAACATACCATTCAGCTTGAGGGGGAGTATAGGAAATCAAGCTGTAAATTAGGGATATTATTTTCTTGTATAATTATAGCTGTGATTTCCTTCCTAGAATTAGGCTAATTGCTGATTTTTTCGATCTATGATTGGGATCTCTCTTGTACAAATATTTCTATTTCCTCACTCAATTATATATCAGGAAATTACTCTCATACATAGCTTCAGTTTCTTATTAAAAAAAAATAGACAGTAGGTATTCTCAAATGTGTTAAAGGATAATGTTCTTCAGCTTATTGTTGGTCCTCTTTTGCCTACAAAACCAAAGTTACTTTGGTTAAACGCACTTTTATCAGTATTGTGGATGGAAAGGAATCAAAGAATTTTTGAAGAAAAGCATCTTCCTTGGTTTGATTGGTTCGAATATGAAAGATTAAAGGCTTCTACATGGTGTTCTCTCTCCAAGCCTTTTGCTAAATTTTTCCTTATATGATATATGTCTAAATGAGATGCTTTTATTTTTCCATTGTAATTGCTTTTATTTATTGCTTTTCTCTATTCAATCCCTTGTGGAGTTGTATTTTTTGAACATTAGACTCTTTTTATTATTTCAATGAAAAGTTTCATTTCTTGTTAATAAAAAAATTCTCTTGGTATTATTGTCTCTAACAATAATTTGTTCTGTAAGGGGTTGTTTGACCCGTTGAGTTGAGTTGGGTTTATAAGCCAACCCAACGTTTGGCCCGTTAACATATTTTATCACCGTTTAATTTACCAACTCATTGGGGTTAAGAATAGTAACTCTATTCTCTCATGCATTTTCGTTCCCTCTCTCACCCTCACTTCTCTGGAGACTGGTCACCACCGCTGGTGACCTTCTCCGGCAGCTTGAGGCCACATGCAGACCTTATTCGGCGACCGGCGGCCATATCCAACAATCAACGCCCACCGCCGGCTACCTTCTTCGATGACCAACGACAATTGTCGGTGACCTTCTCCGGCGACTGGTGACTGTCGAACTTTCGGTGACTATCGTCGGCAACAATTCTCGACAACTGACGGCACTCCATCGGCCCTTTTGGCTGTGGTCGGCCAGTCGTAGTGTTTTAATAAGAGTCGTCCTTTATGGTAATTTAACATTATTAAAAGCATTTTGAGTAGAAACCAAACAAACTTTGTATAAAAACACTTTTGAGAAAATATAACCAAACACATGAGTGTTTTAATTTTAAACTATTTTTATAAAAAATGTTTAAAATAAAATGCATTTTTGAAAAACACTTTTTTAGAGGTTCAACCAATCAAACTTTGTTGCTGTTTGTTGAGATTGTTGGATTAGGAAGAAAAAACAGATAGAGAGGAGGAGAAGAGTTGGACTAAGTTTAGAAAAAATTATTCATGTACCCACCACTTGTGGCTAAAATATCTATTAACCCTTTTGTTTGAATCAACCCTTGTTTTGGATATTGTATGGAACATAGATGTGGCTATTTGTTGGGCATTCAAATTTTTTTTGTGAACCATGTATGTAGGCCCTTGTTGGCCTACTTATTTTTTGTGCATATTCCACTCACATATTCCACTAATGTAAAAGCATATTGTAATTTTTTTGTTGGTATGAAACAAAACTATTTGGTCTACCTCAAGTACAAATGTTACATGTAGAAATTGTAAAATATTTGTGAAGTTTTTAAGTTGACATTTCAATTGAATGTTAAAAATTTGGGTAAATATATGTTTAATTGAATGGTTGAACAAAAAGTTGAGAAAACAAAAACAGCCAGCAGAAAATTAGACTTAAGAACTTCCGGTTAAAAAAATCTACACCAGAAACCTCTGACTTAATAACTCCAGGTTAAATAACTCTGTAGTCCAAACACAGACTTCCTAATCCAAATTAAACAACTCTGCACCCCAAACACAAATTTATTAACTCCACAAACAAATTAACCTCAGACTTCATAACTCAACTCTGCGCCCCAAATAACCCTTAAGGACTTTTTTCCAACTACTTTTATTCTTTTATTATTATTCAATTTTAAGTGGTCTAGAGGACAACAATAGTTCTCTAGTGAATTGATTTAATCCTCTTCCAACAATTGTTAGGTTCTTTTTACACATATATTGCTTTTCTAATTGTGGTTACTTTTTACTAGAAATAACTTTTGCGTGGATGGATAACCTAATGAAGCTAGGATACAGAAGGCCACTCACGGAGAAGGATATATGGAAATTAGATACATGGGATCAAACTGAAACGTTATACAATAAGTCTGGTTATCTCTCTCTCAACATTATTATGCTATTTTTTGCACATTATTTTTGGATCTTATTTACTGTTTTCTCTAGCTTCCAGAAAACTTGGGTGGAAGAATCTCAAAAGTCCAAACCATCGCTTGTTAGAGCATTAAACAGTAGCCTCGGAGGAAGGTGAGTAGTGGACGAGTGACAAATGGTTTCCCTTGAATGATAGATTTTGAGTAAACAAGCATTCCTTTGAATCTTTTCGTTTCGTATAAGGAAATATTTTCCTTGTTTTGGTTGGTACATTTATGCTTACTAGTGTGTATGTGTATATATTTGAAAAGAAACATCATTTCATCTATCATTTATCATTTATGTAATGAAGTATACAAATTAACTATTGTAATATTCATTTGGAATAACATTTTCCAGAAACAAAATCAAATCAACTGTCCCTCAAAACTCGGCCTGGGGGTTTGGGAGTTGTTAAATATGGTCAAAGTTAGGGCAATCTTGTAATTTTGTATTTTAGGTTTAGTTATCTCCTTTATTTTGTATTCTTTTCGGTATATTT
Source organism: Trichosanthes truncata (assembly GCA_033996785.1). Classification (NCBI taxonomy): domain Eukaryota; kingdom Viridiplantae; phylum Streptophyta; class Magnoliopsida; order Cucurbitales; family Cucurbitaceae; genus Trichosanthes; species Trichosanthes truncata. The sequence continues at coordinate 29,326,356 of JAWPNB010000003.1, read as the reverse complement.
TAAGATTTGATAAGGGTAGAATATTCTTTCCTTTTATGGGTATTGTTGTACCTTGTATTTATACTAATGTTTTGTATAGTTGAGGCTTGAATGAAAACACTAGAATCTTCATGGTATCAGGGCACCAAATAAAACCCTATTTTTTCGATTCCCCTAGTTGTCGCCGCCACCGTCGCAATCTCCACCACCGCTGCGCATCGTCGTCAACGATCCTTGCCGCCAATGGTCTCTCTCCCTCTAACGCCCATATCGTGAAACCGCGAGCATCTCCAAATCACAAAATCGCGAACTCCTCACGATTGTGCAGCAGCCACCCTCGACGACGAGGACTTGCGACTGCAGCTCCCACCCTCGACGACGACTCCTCCGATGCCAACTCATCCATCGCCGCCAACGACTTCTCTGACGCAAGCTCCTCGCGACTACAAAACCCACCGCCGGCGATTTGGGACCTAACTGATGCAATTTTTTTTTCCCTTTTGATCTAGCTCCTTTCTACTGCTCTCTGTCCTCTTCTCTCATATGCAAGCTGATTTTTCTTGAATATGTCTTCTTCCAAATCAATCGACCTAATCTCTAATGGTCAAGGGGGATATGATTCATCATCACTTGCCTATATCATGGGTCACAAACTGAATGGCCACAATTATATCCAATGGTCACAATTAGTCATGATGTTCATATGTGGCAAGGGTAAAGATGAGTACCTCTTGAAAGAGAATGTGCAGCCTAAAGCAACTGATCCGAAATTCAGGAAGTGGAAAGTAGAAAATAACATGGTCATGTCGTGGTTGATTAATTCCATGACCAATGAAATAGGTTAAAATTTTCTTTTACATGGAACAACACATTAGATTTGGGACGCTGTCAAGGAAACATACTCTAGTAAGGAGAACACTTCATAATTGTTTTGAATAGAATCAATTCTTTATGATATTCGCCAAAGTGATCAATTTGTCACTGAGTACTTTAATAGTCTCTCTCGTCATTGGCAACAACTGGATTTATTTGAAGTCTATACATGAAAGTGTGCCGACGATACAACCCAATACATGAAAATTCTTGAGCAAAAGCGGACATTCAAATTCCTTCTTGGCCTTAACCACAATCTTGATGAAGTTCGAGGTTGAATCATGGGAACCAATCCGTTGCCAACTCTCCATGAAACCGTCTCTCAAGTAAGGCGAGAAGAAAGTAGGAAAAGTGTTATGATAGGCAAATTAGAATCAATCCCTACAGTTTTGGAAACATCTACCCTTGTTACCCATAGTTTTAACCCAATTGTACTTGGTGACAATAAGCAGAAACGAGAGAGACCTTGGTGTGAACATTGTAAAAAGGTGGGTCATATAAAAGACACATGCTGGAAGATCCATGGGAAGCCTGTTGATTGGAAACTTAAGCATTGCAATGATCGTGATGGTAGGGCCTATGTGGCTAACGTAGCTCTTGATAATTTTGTCAGTTCAGAGTCAACACCATTTAGCACATAACAAATAGACGCATTGCAAAAGATCATTGGTCACACAATTCAGGAAGCAGAACTGGTTGCACGAAAAGTTATACCTACTGCCTTGATAGCTAGTAAAGGAGAGATACAACCCTGGATTGTAGACACTGGAGCTTCAGATCATATGACAGGGAATGCATCTCTGTTTCAAAACTATCAAGCTGACACCTCCAACTACTCTGTGAAAATTGTAGATGGGTCATACTCCAAAGTGGCTGGGATAGGTTCAATTAGAGTTACTCAAAATTTGTATCTTAACTCTGTATTACATGTGTAAGACTTGGATTGTAATTTAATTTCAATAAGTAAATCGATGCTTGATCTTAAATGTGTGACTAAATTTTATCCAAACTTGTGTGTTTTCAGGATTTAGAATCGGAGAAGACGATTGGCAATGCTAAACTTTGTTCTGGACTCTATCTTCTCAACTATGATCAAGACTCACTAGCAATTGGAGACAAGTCTTCATTTTTATCCTCCTTTGTTTCTAGTTGTAGTCAGTTTTCTCCTTGTGTCAACAAAGATAGTGAAATTATGTTATTACACTATCTGTTAGGTCATTCAAATTTTTTGTATCTCTCCAAATTGTTTCCAAACCTTTTCATAATAAAAATCTTGCATTGTTCAATTGTGAGATTTGTTAGATTGCCAAGCATACTCGAAACCCCTATCCTCACATTGCTTATAAACTATCAAGTTCGTTTTCATTGATTCATAGCGATGTGTGGGGCCCTTCAAAAATAAAAAATATCTCTAGGGCTCGATGGTTTGTTTCCTTTGTTGATGATCATATACAGGTTACATGAATCTTTCTTATGAAAGAAAAATCTGAAGTTCACCAACATTTCAAACATTTCCATAATATGATTCAAACTCAATACCAAACCAAAATTCATGTCCTCAAAACAGACTATGCAAAGGAATTCTTTAGCACATGTCTTGGGGATTACCTATCAGCTCAACGGATTCTCCATCTTAGCACTTGTGTTGACACTCCCCAACAAAATGTAATGGCTGAATGCAAGAATCGCCATCTCCTTGAAGTCACTCGATGTTTGATGTTCTCTACTCATGTTCCAAAATTCTATTGGGGTGAAGCCATTCTCACTACCACATACTTGATCAATCGTATGCCTTCCTGTGTTCTTGGATTCTCCACTCCTCATCAAGTCTCTCTCCAATCATTTCCTCACCTCGTGTTCAGTCTTTTGATTTGGTCCCTAAAGTTTTCAGGTGTAGTGCCTTTGTCCACATCCATTCCCAACATCGTAGCAAATTGGATCCTCGAGCCCATAAATGCATTCTCTTGGGATACTCACCCAATTAAAGGGGCTAAAAATGCTACTCTCCTATCACAAAATGGGTATATGTCACTATGGATGTCACATTCTTTGAACATCTATCATACTATACCAAAACTTCTTGTCAGGGGGTGGAAGTGAGTGACAATCAGTTGTGGATCTCATTACTTGAGATTGAACCCGAATTTGTATTTCACCCTCATCCTTAAGTCACAATTTTAACTTCACAAAGTGTTCCTGTGTTTCTCCCAGTATCTCTTGAAACAAATCCAAGTGTCGTCCCTCCAATTGCTAGTGAAAGTCTCCTCACTTACACAAGGAGAAACAAACAAGTTGGGAAAATAGATTCTAGAACAACCCAAACGTGTGAATCGTTTCTTACTTCCAATGAACAACCCATAAGTGAGGATAAAGGTGAATTGGAAGATGTTGTAATTTCAGAAGTTGATGATTTAGACTTACCAATTGCAGTAAAGAAAGGAGGTAGGAGTTGCACCATTCACCCTATAGGGAACTGTGTCATATGATGGGTTACCTGAGTCACATCGAGCATTTGTTTCTATTATTGATAATATTCAGGTACCAATCAATATTCATGAAGCGCTGAAGCATCTTGGTTGGAGAAAAGTTGTACAAGATGAGATTGAAGCTCTTGAGAAAAATGGCACGTGCACAGTGACAGACCTACCTAGTGGAAAATGAACTGTTGGATGTAATTGGATATTTATAGTGAAACATAAGGCAGATGAGAGCATTGAGAGATTGAAGGTCAGACTTGTTGCTAGAGGATTCACTTAGTCTTATGAGATTGACTACCAAGAAACCTTTGCACCAGTTACTAAACTCAACACCATAAGAATTATCTTTTTGATTGGGGTCTCCAACAGTTAGAAGTATACATGGATATTTCTCCTGGATGCAAAGAAAATGTTAATCTAACAAAGGTTTGCAAACTGAAAAAATCCCTCTATGGACTTAAGCAATCTCTTCGTGCTTGGTTTGGTAGATTTGCAAATTTTATTCTCAGTCTTGGATATTCACAATGCCAATCAGACCATACTCTGTTTGTCAAAAGAAAGTCTGGTAATTTACTTGCTCTCTTAATGGTATATGTTGATGATATCATTCTTTCCGGAAACGATGAATTGGAATTACAAAAGCTGAAGAAGCACTTGGCTCAAGAATTTAAAGTCAAAGACCTAGGATAATCTCAAACATTTTCTAGGTATGGAGGTTGCTCGTTCGAAAAAAGGTATAGTTGTATCCTAAAGGAAGTACGTGTTAGATCTTCTCAAAGAGATTGACATGTTAGGATGTAGACCAACACTCTTCTATGGACCTTCAAAAGAGAATTAGACTCAATCATGAGAGCACATGATCAGTATGCTACACGCAAGTGCACGTGATCGAAGTAATAAGAAACTGGAGGTATTCCAGAGTATCGTACCCAAGGGAACGAGTTTTAATAAAATTTCTTAAAATGGCACACAATTGTGAAAAATTGCAACTAAGTAACCGTGGGTGAAAATGATTTGTGAGGTGTTTTGACTAAAAGAAAAATTGTTTGAAAAACAATGAAATTGAAAATGAGATTCAAGATGCTAATGCCCCTTTGGAAAGAAAATGCAACAAGAAGGCAATTGCAATTGCAGCTAATTCAAGAACTAAGTAAACCGAATTCAACTCCTATTCGACTTTCTATGAAGTATCTTTAGGAGACTAAGTGATTAAACCTATATTTCTATGGCTAATCTAACTTAGATATTTTTGCGCACAACTTTAGTGGTTTTGGAGTCTCGCCCTATGTCTAGGGTTGATGTTTCAGGTCTTATGTCTAAGCCTTTTCCTCCATTGCTTTTGCGACATCTGCCTCCCTTAATCCTTTCGATATTAAGTTTAGCTTGGTAAGCAACACTAGATGGCCAACTAGGGTTTACCCAACATTGAACTCACCAAAAGCAAACAATAGTTCAAGAATTAGTTAGATTGTTTTTGCTCTCGAGCTTTACATCCCTCTTCTAGGGCATTCACAAACTTGAATCCCTAAGGAAGTTTAGTTCTTCATAATGAAATAAATAAAAAAAATAGTAATCTTGAATTAAAGGAATTCATTGGTATAAAAGAAAATTGAAAATAAACTAAAGAACTAAATTAAACTTGTAAAAGAAAGAGAGAATTACCTTGCCGAAATGAAAGTTTGGACACAAAATCAAAAGAACTTTTATTTTTATTAAAATGCTGAAAAGGAAATCACAGAACAGTAGCTACTTCAAGGCTAAAGACAAAACAAAAATACAAAGCTTAGAGAAATTGAAAATGAAATTACACTAAAAACCCTTCCCTCTCGGCTCAATCGAACAAAGATTTGGTCTTAACCACTACCAACATTCGTTGTTGTGGGATTGAAGAGAGTTTAGAGATGGAGATGTATAAGAAATTACAACAAAACAACTAAAAATGAATATTAAAAAAACTGCAAAAAGTAAGAAATAAACCCAAAAACAGTAACAAATTTCTTCTCCCAATTCGAGCTCCATCTCTCACGGCTTTCTCCTCCAACTATATAGGGACTTCATGCTAGGGTTTCCCTCTTGGTTGATGGACAATCATAGCTCATCATCTAGCTGAAATCTTGTTTGCAATGTTGTTGCATTCCGTAAAAATCCTGCATCAAAACATTAAGTGTGAATTTTTTTCTTCTTTTGTTTTCTTTTCTCAACTTACTTAATTTAAAGGTCTTCCAACAATAATGTGATTAAATTCAACAATTTTTCTATTTTTCATTAAATAATATGAATAAAAATCACAAGTATAACTAAGTTTAAAGGCCAAATAATCCTCATGAATGAGAATTATCAGCACACTTGTGGATTGAGGGAGATACCAACGTCTTGTAGGACGTCTTATATATCTTTCTCATATACGTCCAGATATTGGATTCGCCGTCGGCATGGTTATCCAGTTTATGCATAGTCTCAATGAAGAACGTATGGATACTGTATATCGAATTCTCAGATATCTAAAGATGGCTTATGGAAAAGAACTATTTTTTAAAAAAAACCGACAAGAGAAACATTGAGGTATATTCTGATGCAAATTGGACAGGTGACATTACAGATAGAAGATCTACCTCAGGTTATTGTTCCTTTGTATGGGGTAATCTTGTTACATAGAGAAGCAAAAAGCAATATGTGGTTGCAAGAAGTAGTGCAAAAGTTGAATTTAGAGCACTTGCTCATGGCATGTGTGAAGGCATATGGATTAATAGAGTCCTAAGTGAATTAGGAAAAGACTGTTCATCACCAACATAGATGATGTGTGATAATCAAGCTGCAATAAGTATTGCAAAGAATCCAGTTCATCATGATAGGACAAAACATGTTGAAATTGATCGACATTGTATCTCAGAAAAAGTCAATAATGAAGTGGTTCAACTCAACTATGTGCCCACCAAACAACAGTTAGCGGATATCCTTACCAAGCCTTTACCAAGACCTAGCTTTGAAGATTTGAATAGCAAGTTGGGATTGTATAATATATACAACCCCTTATACAACCCACCTTGAGGGGGAGTGTTGTTAATTATGGTCAAAGTTAGGGCAATCTTGTAATTTTGTATTTTAGCCTAGGTTTATTTATCTTGTTTTTATTTTGTATTCTTTTGGGTATATTTTAAGATTTAATTAGGGTAGAATATTCTTTCATTTTATGGGTATTGCTGTACCTTGTATTTATACTAATGTTTTGTATAGTTGAGGCATGAATGAAAATACTAGAATCTTCTAGAGTTACATCACGAACATCTTTTAGATTTTGACTGAAAGTGAATTATGTGAAATAGTGAAGATGAATTGAATGTGTGCTACATCTATTTATAGGATTGAATACTACTTGCTTTGTTTCTCAATCTTTTTTTCTTTTTAATATCCGTGAGAGTTTGGGCTAGCTTGTGCTCACCTCGACTAATCTCACAGGATAACTGCTTGATCTTACTACTAATTTCTTTATTTGTCTATCAATAATTTTCTTCTCTCATTTGCATTTATAGGTTTTGGTTGGGTGGCCTTTGGAAGGTAATGTGATCTATCTCTTGATGTAACTAGCACATTTAGGGAAAATTTTGGGAATGTGTTTAATGTATTCACCATTCATGGATGAACGAAAAGGAAAAAAAAAATTGTTCAAAGGTTACAAAATCTCAAAGGGAGGGAGGAAAAAAAAAAGTAAAGGAAAAGAAAAGGGAAAACAAGAATCCATAGAGGGATTGCATCCCAATTAAAACAAGAATTATAAAAGACTTGATAGAAAAGAGAAGCCTTAGACAGATACAGCCTTGAAGCATTGACACCTTTAAAGAAATAGAAGATCACCAAAGCTGATGATAATCAACCATTCCCAAATGAAACTCCTGAAAAACCATTGAAACAAGAATCTCCTCCGATGCGTCAAATAAACACCTCATAGCATGGCTTTGTAAAGAGTAACTACTTATCAAAGAAGATATCAAACACTAGGAAGATGCTTTATATTTAGATTTAAGTAATTAGCTACTATTGCCTTAATAATTCTTACTGTGAACGACCATGGGTTGGCCTAGTGGTCAATAAGGGATGAGTTCAAGCGATGGTGGCCACCTACCTAGGATTTAATATCCTACGAGTTTTCTTGGCAACCAAATGTAGCAAGGTTAGGTGGTTGTCCAGTGATATTAGTCGAGGTGCAGGCAAGCTAGCCCGAACCCACTCAGATATTAAAAAAATAACAATCTTATTGTGATTGTTTATTGGTTTCTTATAGAAACACTGTGCTTCGATGGGTAATGCTGGAGGGGCCTATTTCTATTTTGTGAAAGGAATTGATAGTATTAGTTCATAGGAGGATTACAAAAGGAGGAAGAATTGACTTTACTAGTCAAAGGAGTTACAAAATATATATATATATATATATATATAAGAAAGAAGCATACTGAAATATCTCATTCAAAGGAGCCAACCAACAAAACAACCAAAAGAAGGGGAAAGAGACAACCAACAAGACGTCCCTTTCTCAAAGAGGGGTCAAATGAAAGCCATCCAATTAAGATTCAGAGGGAAAGTAGAGTGATTACAATATATCTTGTTATAGGCACTCCAATTTGATGCCGTGAACTTTTGCATAATTTTGGGATGACCCACTTAAGGTGGGTCAACTCTTGACGCTTCAACAATTAGCGATAAATGCTCCTAGTTAAAAAGAATGTTCAGAAACTTTGTAAAAGATCAACAGTAAATGTTCTTTTTCCAATTAAAGAGGCTATTTCATCGGAAATTGCTTTTGGTTCATGTTTATTTATTTATGTTTTTGCACCCTCTATTTGACTAACATGTTGTAAGACCTACAGATTGGCAATGATATTTCTCAATTTGTGGGACCTGTCATCTTGAATAAACTTCTTGAGGTTGGTTAGGCCTTTCTTTCTTTCTTGTTTTCTTTTTCTTTCTTGTTGTCTTTTCTCTTCTCTTCTTTTTTTCTTTTCTTTTTCTTTCCCCTTCTTCTTGCTGGTGCTTTATCACTATAATTCTCTTTTCTGTTAAACATTTGATGCTTGGAAGTTCATCGTATGAACTTGTGCATCACATACCATTTATCATTCTTGATGATGCTGAGTGGGAATGCATGTTGAAGCCTTGAAAGAATATTAGGCTTGTAATTTTTTTTTTAATATATGTTCTTCCATTGTGAAAATGTTTGGTTTCCTATAAAAAAAAGATTATGTAAAAGAACAATCTTCTGTATTTGGTTGATTACAGGAGTATAATATATGGTACCATTTTGGGGCAATAGACCTTGGATTTTTTTTCTTCCAGTTAAATATTTTTTAAGGAAAAATACACTTTTGGTCATTGAGTTTTTAAACTCAACAATTTTATCCCTTAGGTTTTGCATTTGGTAGTATTTTGGTTCCTCCATCAATTTTTCTCTTAATTAGCTAACAGAAAGTTCACATGACATTTTTTAATTTAAAATTATATTTTAAAAATTTTTAAAAATGAAAAATATCATTTTTAATTTTTTCCTTTTGCTCTCTCTTCTTTCTCCCTCTTCCCTCCTCTTTCTCCCTCCTCCAATCCACCGCCTCCGCTTGTTACCTTGTTTTTTTTTTCCTTCTCTTTTCTTCTTTTTTCTTTTCCTCTTCTTCTTTCTTCTCCTTCCGTTCTTCTTCTTCTCTTTCTCCTTCCTCCTCCTTCCTCCCCTTCTTCCCATGTTTTTAAGGGAAAAAAATGCTGTACTTGTATTGCCTGAAAGGTGAAATTTGAAAACCTTTGCCAATATTTGCTTGATTAAGATTGATTCCTGGAAAAGGATTTAGAAAGCTCCATCTGGTTGAAAACACAAAAAATGAAATCAAGAACATAAAATAATCTTGTAATTTCGTCCTTTCAAACTACTGAGCTGGAAAACAAATTATCACATGATGCATAATTCAAATGAATCAAATATCAATAATGACGCAAAAGTGAAGTGGGTCCTCAGGAATCAACTAAAACCACAGGTTCTTAAGAATTCGTCAAAATGCCCCAATATTCCAAATTGAATCTCAAGAAGCGATAGCTCAAAATCCAACTTGCCAATAAACCCAGCAAAGAAAAAATCAGTAAAAACTTCCCAGTCCACACAAATACAGTAAATAGACTTTGTTCATCTGTTAAACCCCTCCATTTTTGAAAACGAAGAAAGCCAACTTACTCTCACAATTTCAAAAAGCACATTCAAATCACGCAAAATGGTCAAAAAGCGAGATTAATGAACGTAACATAAAAAGCGATATCAATACAAGTGTACTGGAACTGGTGTTGTTTTCCGTGATTTCAAAGGTGATTTCCAAGCAGCATCAACATTGAGCTTTCAACCAACCGAAGGGTGGAGGAGACCATTTCAAAGGAGTTATGGGCATGCTCACATGATTGCCGAAGAGCCGACTCTGGAAGCTTCACAAGGCCGGATTGGAAACTTCATCAAAATACTTGTGGATCTAGAGGCTCCTCGAGGTGTGACTAGGAATAGAAGACCCATTTAAACTTATGGATCTAGACCCATGACCAGATTTGGGTTTGTTCCATCACAACCCTTTTTTTAAAAAAAAATGTAGGAAGAAGGGGAGGAAGGAGGAGGAAGGGGAGGGAGAAGAAGAAGAACAGGAGAGGAAAAAAGAAGAAAAGAGGAGAAAAAAAAGAGGCGACGAACGGCGGCGGTAGATGGGAGGAGGGAGAAGGGAGAAGGATGGGAGGAGGAGGGAGAAAGAAGAGAGAGAAAAAGAAAGAAAAATTAAAATTAAAATTTTTTATTTTAAAAGATTAAAAAATATATTTTTTAACAAAGGAATGTCACGTCAGCTTTCTGTTAGCTAATTAACAGAAAAACTGATGGAGGGACCAAAATTCTACCAAATGCAAACCTCAGAAGTAAAATTGTTGAGTTTTAAAACTCAAGGACCCAAATGCAACCAAACCCAAACCTCAGATTTATCCAAATGTGTATTTTTCCCTTTTTTTAAGGAAAGACGAAATGAAAAATTGCACAATAGTAACAACTTACAGAGGAGAAGGAACATCAAACATCTCAATACAAGGAATGCCCAGTAGACCATCTAAAAGATATAAAAGAAACTAAACAAACCAAACATCCAACCATTAAATCTTGAGACCAGCCCATAAACCTGGCAATTCAACCCAAAACAGTAAGAATAACAAATATTTGACCATATAATGGACTCTGCAAAAGTTACAAGAACTATGTCTTAAGCTCCAAAGATTAAAAATGATATATAAGATCACCAACACCATCTTCTAGCTGAGCACTCGCATTTGTTGTTATAGTATATATGTAGATTTAGGAGATTATTAATCTTTTGTCCTTTATTGTAATTTTACTTTAACTAGTTTAGCGCTTCCATGTATGCCTATATATATTTGGCTCTATTGTATAGAATGAATAGAAAACTCTCATATTTGATCTCACAATAACATGGTATCAGAGACACTAGGTCTTTCCTAGGCAATTAGGGTTTTGTGAGTTTTTGAGAATTGGGAACTATTGGTTTATATTAGTTGTAAATATCTTAATTAGATTTAATCATTAATGATTTTATTCTTATTCTTAATTAATGATTTTATTCTTATTCTTAATTAATGATTTTATTCTTATTCTTCTTTCCTTTTTTGTATTGAGCCTTTCTCCTATATAAGAGGGCTATGTATCTTACTATTATTATTATTGGAATACAATATTTTCTATTCCATTCAAATTGAGATGGTATCAGAGCTTTGAAAAGATCTTTCGATTGGCCTTCATTGCCGATCTGAATTTTTTGGCTTTTTACTTTACTGAATTTACTCATTTTGATGCGTGGGTTTCTTCGTCTGGCCCCATTTGTGTTGTACTGAGTGTTTCTACTCTTTCATGGTGTTCTTGTTCGTGAACAATACCCATACATGCGTGGGTATCTTTGCATGAAGAAGTTCTTTTGATTTGTGAGCAGTGGGTATGTTTTTCAGCGTGAAGAATTTTTTGGTTTGTGAGCAACCTCTGGTTTGGTGTTTCTGCCCGTGGGTCTTTTTTGTTCACTGTCGTTAGTAGTGGGTATCTCTACTCGTGAGTTGTCTTGTTCGTGAAAGAAAATTTTTGGCTCGTGCTTATGCGTGGGTACATTTTTTGTTCGTGAGCAGCATCTGTTTGTGGTATTTGTCCTTGTGCAGTAGCTGTTCGTGAGTATTGTTGAAACCTCTATCGTCACAAGAGGTGCACTTTTGTGGTCACCGATTTCAGCCCTCTTGTTCGCCGGAGGATATTTCCTTTACGGTTGCACTTGTTGTTTCGTGTTTGGTCTTCATCTGGTGATCGACAGCTGCATCGGCCGTTTATTTGATCTCGTTCATTTGAGACCTCTATTAGGTTTATAACCAAGGTCTGGTTTGGTTCAAGGTCGGTTCAAGGCCGGTTCAGGGTCTGGTGTGGTTCAGGGTCCAACTCAGGTTTGGTTTGATTCCAACATCCAATTTGGTTTGGTTCAATTACTGGTCTGGTTCAGTGTTTTTTTTTTATCATGGAGCAAATTCATCAAATCTTAAAATTGCTACCGACCAATTTATCATCTAATAATTCTTGTGTTTCCTTGTGAAGTTTTTCTTATAATTTCATCTTATTTCAACTATACAAAACAATAGTATAAATACAATGTACAACACAAAACATAAAAGGAAAGAATATTCTGCCCTAATCAAATCTTAAATAAACTTAAGGAATATAAATTAAAAGAGGAGATAATAAACCTAAGATACAAAAATACAATATTGCCCTAACTTTGACTATAATTAACAACACTCCCCCTCAAGGTGGGTTGTATATATTATACAGTCCCAACTTGTAATTCAAATCTTCAAAGTTAGGTCTCGGTAAAGGCTTGGTAAGGATATCTGCTAACTGTTGCTTGGTAGGTACATAGTTGAGTTGAACCACTTCATTATTGACTTTTTCTGAGATAAAGTGTCGATCAATTTCAACATGTTTTGTCCTATCATGATGAACTGGATTCTTGGCAATACTTATTGCAGCTTGATTATCACACATCATCTGTATTGGTGATGAACAATCCTTTCCTAATTCACTTAGGACTTTCTTAATCCATATGCCTTCACATATGCCATGAGCAAGTGCTCTAAATTCAGCTTCTGCACTACTTCTTGCAACCACTGACTGCTTTTTGCTTCTCCATGTCACAAGATTACCCCATACAAATGAACAATAACCTGAGGTAGATCTTCTATCTGTAATGTCACCTGCCCAATCTGCATCAGAATATACCTCAATGTTTCTCTTGTCGGTTTTCTGAAATAACAGTCCTTTTCCAGGAGTCATTTTTAGATATCTGAGGATTCGGTACACAGCATCCATATGTTCTTCATTGGGACTATGCATAAACTGGCTAACCATGCTAACGGCAAATCCAATATCAGGACGTGTATGAGAAAGATATATAAGACGCCCTACAAGGCGTTGGTATCTCCCCCTATCCACTAGTGTGCCCTCATGATTAAGTCCAAATTTCTTTTGAGGGTCCATAGGAGAGTCTGTTGGTTTACATCCTAACATACCAGTCTCCTTGAGAAGATCTAACACGTACTTCCTTTGAGATACAACTATACCCTTTTTCGACCGAGCAACCTCCATACCTAGAAAATATTTGAGATTTCCTAGATCTTTGACTTCGAATTCTTGAGCCAAGTGCTTTTTCAGCCTTTGTAATTCCAGTTCATCATTTCCTGAAAGAATAATATCATCAACATACACTATTAAAAGGGCAAGTAAATTTCCAGACTTCCTTTTGACAAACAGTGTATGGTCTGACTGGCATTGTGAGTATCCAAGACTGAGAATAAAGTTTGTAAATCTACCAAACCAAGCACGAGGGGATTGCTTAAGCCCATAGAGAGATTTTTTCAATTTACAAACCTTTGTTGGATTAACATTCTCTTTACATCCAGGAGGGATATCCATGTATACTTCTTCTTCTAGGTCACCATTTAGAAACGCATTTTTAATATCTAACTGTTGGAGACCCCAATCAAGATTGGCCGCTAGAGATAAGATAATTCTTATGGTGTTGAGTTTAGCAACCGGTGCAAAAGTTTCTTGGTAGTCGATCCCATAAGATTGAGTAAATCCTCTAGCAACAAGTCTAGCCTTCAATCTCTCAATGCTCCCATCTGCCTTATGTTTCACTGTAAATATCCACTTACATCCAACAGTTTGTTTTCCACTCGGTAGATCTGTCACTGTCCATGTGCCATTTTTCTCAAGAGCTTCAATCTCATCTTGTACAGCTTTTCTCCAACCAGGATGCTTTAGCGCTTCATGAATGTTGTTTGGTACCTGAACATTATCAAGAATAGAAACAAATGCTCGATATGATTCAGATAACCCATCATATGACACATAGTTCCCTATAGGGTGAATGGTGCAACTCCTAACTCCTTTCCTTACTGCAATTGGTAAGTCTAAATCATCAACTTCTGGAATTACAATTTCTTCTAGCTCACCTTTATCCTCACTTATGGATTCATTGGAAGTAAGAACCGGTTCAGACGTTTGGGAGGGTTGATTTGTTCTAGAATCTATTTTCTCAACTTGTTTGTTTCTCCTTGTGTATGTGAGGAGACTTCCACTAGCAATTGGAGGGACGACACTTGGATTTGTTTCAGGAGATACTGGGAGAGACACAGGAACACCTTGTGAAGTTGAAATCGTGACTTGAGGATGAGGGTGAAGTACGGATTCGGGTTCGGTCTCAAGTAATGAGATCCACAACTGATTGTCACTCATGCTCTCCCCCTGACAAGAAGTTTTGGAATAGTATGGGAGATGTTCAAAGAATGTGACATCCATAGTGACATATATCCGTTTTGTGATAGGAGAGTAGCATTTGTAACCCCTTTGATTTGGTGAGTATCCCAAGAAAATGCATTTATGGGCACGAGGATCCAATTTGCTACGATGTTGGGAATGGATGTGGACAAATGCACTACACCCAAAAACTTTAGGGACCAAATCAAGAGACTGAACACGAAGGTGAGGAAAGGATTTGAGGAGAACCTGACGAGGAGTGGAGAATCCAAGGACCCGAGAGGGCATACGATTGATCAAGTATGTGGCAGTGAGAATGCCTTCACCCCAATAGAATTTTGGAACATGAGTAGAGAACATCAAACACCGAGTGACTTCAAGAAGATGACGATTCTTGCGTTCAGCCACTCCATTTTGTTGGGGAGTGTCAACACAAGTGCTAAGATGGAGAATCCCTTGAGCTGATAGATAATCCCCAAGACATGAACTAAAGAATTCTTTTGCATTGTCTGTTTTGAGAACACGAATTTTGGTTTGGTATTGAGTTTGAATCATATTATGAAAATATTTGAAATGGTGGTGAACTTCAGATTTTTCTTTCATAAGAAAGATCCATGTAACCCGTGTATGATCATCAACAAAGGAGACAAACCATCGAGCCCCTGAGATATTTTTTATTTTTGAAGGGCCCCACACATCGCTATGAATCAAAGAAAACGGACTTGACGGTTTATATGCAATGCGAGGATAGGGGTTGCGAGTATGCTTGGCAATCTGACAAATCTCACAATTGAACAATGCAGGATTTTTATTATGAAAAAGAGTTGGAAACAATTTGGAGAGATACAAAAAATTTGGATGACCTAACTGATAGTGTAATAACATAATTTCACTATCTTTGTTGACAGAAGAAGAAAAATGACTACTACTACTAGAAGCAAAGGAAGATAAAAACGAAGACTTGTCTCCAATTGCTATTGAGCCTCGATCATAGTTGAGAAGATAGAGTCCAGAACAAAGTTTAGCACTGCCAATCGTCTTCCCCGATTCCAAATCCTGAAAAACACACAAGTTTGGATAAAATTTAGTTACACATTTAAGATCACGAGTCAATTTACTTATGGAAAGTAAATTACAATCCAAGTCTGGTACATGTAATACAGAGTTTAGATATAAATGTTGAGTAACTCTAATTGAACCTGTCCCAGCCACTTTGGAATATGACCCATCTGCAATTTTCACAGAGGAGTTGGAGGTGTCAGCTTGATAGTTTTGAAACAGAGATGCATTCCCTGTCATTTGATCTGAAGCTCCAGTGTCTACAATCCAGGGTTGTATCCCTCCTTTACTAGCTGTCAAGGCAGTAGGTATAACTTTCTGTGCCACCAATCCTGCTCCCTGAATTGTGTGACCGATGATCTTTTGTAGTGCATCTATTTGTTCTTTGCTAAATGGCGTTGCCTCTGAACTGACAGAATTATCATGAGCTACATTAGCAACATAGGCCTTACCATCACGATCATTGCGATGCTTAGGTTTCCAATCAGCAGGCTTCCCATGAATCTTCCAGCAAGTGTCTTTTATATGACCCACCCTTTTACAATGTTCACACCAAGGTCTTTCTCGTTTCTGCTTATTATCACCAGGCACTGTTGGGTTAAAACTACGGGTACCAAGTGCAGATGTTTCCAAAACTGTAGGGACTAAGTCTGATTTGCCTATCATTACACTCTTCCTACTTTCTTCTCGCCTTACTTGAGAGACGACTTCACGGAGAGTTGGCAACGGATTGGTTCCCATGATTCGACCCCGAACTTCATCAAGATTGTGGTTAAGGCCAAGAAGAAATTTGAAAGTCCTCTTTTGCTCAAGAATTTTCATGTATTGGGTTGTATCATCGGCACACTTCCATGTATAGACTTCAAATAAATCTAGTTGTTGCCAATAACGAGAGAGAATATTAAAGTACTCAGTGACAGAGTGATCACCTTGGCGAATATCATGGAGTATGGATTCTATTCGAAACAATTCGGAAGTGTTCTCCTTACTAGAGTATGTTTCCTTGACCGCTTCCCAAATCTGATGTGCTGTTCCATACAAAAGGAAATTTTCACCGATCTCAGTAGTCATGGAATTAATCAACCATGACATGACCATGTTATTTTCTACTTTCCACTTCCTGAATTCTGGATCAGTTGCTATAGGCTGCTCATTCTCTTTCGAGAGGTACTCATCTTTACCCTTGCCACAAATGAACATCATGACTGATTGTGACCATTGGATATAATTGTGTCCATTCAGTTTGTGACCCGTGATATAGGCAGGTGATGAATCATATCCTCCTTGACCATTGAAGATTAGGTCAATTGATTTGGAAGAAGACATAGTAAAAAAATATCACCTGCAGATGATGTAAGTGGACAAAGAGCAAGGGTGTGTAGGTACTGTACTGTACTAAATTAGGTTAAAAAAAATGTTAACAGCCAAGGCAGATATGACCATTATAGCATATGGCATATGTGAGCTTTGTCATACGGAGGAGTCAAACGGAGGTACTGCACAGACGTATTTTAACAACCAGGGTCTTGTGTCGGAGGAGTCACAGTCGCAAGTCGGCGTCAAACGGAGGTACTGCACAGTGAGGTTCGTGATTTCACGATTTTGGAGAAGCTCGCTGAATCACGATCCAGCCGTCGGAGGTGTCTGCGCCGGAAGTGTTTGCGCCGGAGGAGTCTGTCGGAGGTTTCTGAGGTGTTTGCGACTGGAGAGGAGGCGCGATTTCGCGATTTTCGGTCTAAGTTTCTAAGGGATATGGTTGTCGTGAGGGTACCGGAGAGAGAGGCCGTCAGAGGTGATGAATAAGGACGGCGGCGGTCAGAGGTCCGGCGGTGGTGACGGCAACGGCGAACTAGGTTAAAAAAAAAAAGGGTTTTATTTCTACTCTGATACCATGAAGTTTTTCTTATAATTTCATCTTATTTCAACTATACAAAACAATAGTATAAATACAATGTACAACACAAAACATAAAAGGAAAGAATATTCTGCCCTAATCAAATCTTAAATAAACTTAAGGAATATAAATTAAAAGAGGAGATAATAAACCTAAGATACAAAAATACAATATTGCCCTAACTTTGACTATAATTAACAACACCTTGGAACAACCAGGTAATTATCCTCAGGCGTTCTCTTGTCATAACTCTTCTCCGTGGATAATTGATTCCGGGGCCTCTGATCATATGACTAGTTGCTCTTCTTTCTTTGACTCATATTCTCCTTTATATTGCAATGAAAACATTAGAATTGCAGACGGCAGTTTTTCATCTGTTGCAGGAAAAGGAACTATTAAACTGACTAAGGGTATCACTTTAAAGTCTGTCCTTCATGTTCCCACATTAGCTTGCAATCTCTTATCTGTTAGTAAACTTTCTAAAGATTCGAACTGTCGTGTCATTTTCTTTGAATCTCATTGTATTTTTCAGGATCAAACCTCGGGAAAGACGTTTGGACATGCTAGAATGCTTGATGGCCTCTACTACTTTGATGAGTATTCTGGTAATAAAATAACTCAGAGCTTTAGTAGTATCAGTTCTCTCTCTGTTAAAGAACAAATTCTACTATGGCATCGTAGGCTAGGTCATCCTAATTTTTTCTATCTCAAAAACTTATTTCCAGAACTATTTAAAGGAGTTGATTGTTCTCACTTTCACTGTGAAAGTTGTATTTTTGCTAAAAATCATCGAACCACTTTTTTACCAAAACCTTACAAGTCCTCCAAACCATTTTACCTGATTCATAGTGATGTTTGGGGTCCTTCTAAAGTTGTGACTCATAGTGGAAAACGATGGTTTGTGTCCTTTATTGATGATCACACACGCTTGTCTTGGGTCTATTTAATGACAAAAAAATCTGAAGTGCATGATATTTTTAAAAGTTTTTACAATATGATTGAAACCCAATTTCAAACCAAAATCAACATCTTGCACTCTGATAATGGAACTGAATATTTCAATGAACATTTGAGTGTGTTTTTGAAAGATAAAAGCATTGTTCTTCAATCTACTTGTCGAGACACCCCTCAACAAAATGGTATTGCTGAACGAAAAAATAGGCATTTATTGAATGTTGCTCGAGCCATAATGTTTTCTATGCATGTTCCAAAATACTTATGGGGGGAAGCAGTCTTAACAGCCATCTACCTCATAAATCGAATGCCTAGTAAAACCTTAAAGTTTAAAACACCGCTTGATATTTTGAAAGAATTCTTTCCAACAACTCGTTTGCACTCTGATTTACCCATCAAAGTCTTTGGATGTACTACTTATGTGCATATACCCAATCTTTTTCGGTCTAAATTAGATCATAGAGCTATTAAATGCATATTTTTGGGCTATGCTTCTAACAAAAAGGGATATAAATGTTTTGATCCTCACACTCGAAAATTTTATGTGAGTATGGATGTATCATTTTTGGAAAATGAACCGTTTTTTACCCAAAATTATCTTCAGGGGGAGAAATCAAAGTTAGGGGAAGATAATTTTTGGGATGCATCTATGTCTCTTCCAAATGTTGTTTGTCCTGATTTTACTAGTTCTTCAATGCCAAGTATAGTAAAGTCTACTTTAGGGGGAGAATTACTACAAAAGGGTCCAACTGATCTGAATCCTGAGTTTAAGTTTTATACTAGAAGAAAACTCAATCAAACGAACAAGGACCAGATAGCTGACTCGTCATTGATCCAATCTGACACTCCGAGGAATGATTCTGAAACATCAGGTAACCAACCTTCCATTCTTGTCTCTCCAACTAGTGAAAATATTCTACCTGTTGTTTCTGATCTTGATGTCCCTATAGCTTTGCGAAAAGGTACTCGAACTTGCACCAAATGCCCTATTGCAAACTATATCTCATATCAAAAATTGTCAAATAGTCATAGAGCTTTTACATCTAGGATAACCAACTTGTTTATTCCAAGGAACATACAAGAAGCCTTAAATGATCCAAATTGGAAGCTAGCAGTTATGGAGGAGATGAATGCTCTAAGACAAAATTGCACATGGGAAGTAGTAGACTTGCCAAGGGATAAGAAAACAGTGGGGTGCAAATGGGTTTTCACTATAAAATGTAATGCTGATTGGAGTGTTGAAAGATATAAAGCTAGACTAGTAGCAAAAGGATTCACTCAAACGTATGGAATTGATTATCAAGAAACTTTTGCCCCTGTTGCTAAAATTAACTCCATCAGAGTACTTTTATCTCTTGCAGCAAACTTAGATTGGCCTCTTCACCAGCTCGATGTAAAAAATGCCTTTCTCAACGGTGATCTAGAAGAAGAAGTGTTTATGAGCTTACCACCAGGTTTTGAAATTGATCTTGGAAAGGACAAAGTATGTCGACTAAAGAAATCTCTATATGGGCTCAAACAATCTCCAAGAGCATGGTTTGAACGATTTGGGAAAGTAGTTATGAGCTTTGGATTTATTCAAAGTCAAGCTGATCACACCATTTTTTATAAGCGTTCTACAAATAACAAAATTGCGATTTTGATTGTTTATGTAGATGACATCATTCTTACAGGTGATGACGAAGTAGAATTGACCACTTTAAAGAAAAAACTCGCAAGTGCATTTCAAATCAAGGACTTAGGAATGCTAAAGTACTTCCTAGGAATGGAGTTTGCAAGATCCAGAAAAGGTATCTTTGTGAATCAGAGAAAATATATCATTGATTTACTTGGAGGAACAGGTTTACTTGGATGCAAAGTAGCTGAGACTCCCATTGAACCAAATTTGAAATTGGAATATGCAAAAGATGAAGAAGTAAAGGATAAGGAACGATACCAAAGACTCGTGGGAAAACTCATTTATTTGTCTCACACACGTCCAGATATTGCTTTTGCAGTAAGCATGGTAAGCCAATTTATGCACTCGCCAGGATCAGTTCACTTTGAAGCTGCCTATAGAATCCTGAGATACTTAAAGGGAACTCCAGGAAAAGGTATATTGTTTAAAAAGCACAACCATCTACAGGTTGAAGTCTATACTGATGCAGATTGGGCAGGAAGTATAATGGATAGAAGGTCTACATCTGGCTATTGTTCCTTTGTTGGAGGTAACTTAGTCACTTGGAGAAGCAAAAAACAAAATGTCGTAGCCAGAAGTAGCGCTGAAGCAGAATTTAGGGCTTTAGCCTATGGTATCTGTGAAGGGATATGGATAAATAGGTTGTTGGAGGAATTGAAAGTTATTCAGAAGACACCTATATGAGTTTACTGCGACAATAAGGCTGCCATTTCTATAGCCCATAATCCAGTTCAACATGATAGGACAAAACATATCGAAGTTGACAAACACTTCATAAAGGAGAAAATTGATACTGGTGTGATATGTATTCCTTATCTCCCATCTACCGAGCAAATTGCTGATATGTTGACTAAAGGACTACCAAAAGTACAATTTGATAGAATGATCGACAAGCTGGCAATGGAAGATATATTTAAACCAGCTTGAGGGGGAGTGTTGGTTTATATTAGTTGTAAATATCTTAATTAGATTTAATCATTAATGATTTTATTCTTATTCTTAATTAATGATTTTATTCTTATTCTTAATTAATGATTTTATTCTTATTCTTCTTTCCTTTTTTGTATTGAGCCTTTCTCCTATATAAGAGGGCTATGTATCTTACTAATATTATTATTGGAATACAATATTTTCTATTCCATTCAAATTGAGAGGAACAATTAGGGTTTGAGGTTTGTAACACCTTTTTGGAGGGTTTGGTCTTCTACCTTAGGTTTTGTGTTTCACCACCGCTGCCAAGGTCCGCTGTCGCCACCGTCACCGGAATCCGCCTCTGTAGCCGAAATCCGCCGTCGTTGCCGGAATCCGCCGCCGGCGCCGCCCATCTCCGGCGTATTTTTTTGTCACCGCCCAGACAAAACGAAAGCCCATTTTCCGATCAGCAGGTACGTGAAATTTGGCAGGAAAAATTCCTGCGCGTGGACCTCACGCGCCGCTTGAAAGTTTTGGCGTCATTCCCACGCGCCGGCGCGTGTGAGCCCGTGCATTTGCTCCGATTCTGTGGCTTGCCATTTCGTCCAACTCCCGACCTGTTTATGTGGTTATTTTGGTCATAATTGGCTTGTGTTAGAAGTTGGTTTGGAAAAGAATTAGAGGTTTTTTGATTGGGCACTGGTTTCAGATCAGTTTTTCAGAAGTTTTGCAATCATTTGGGTCTGATTTCGTGGTTTCAGATTTGATTTTGTGGTTTTACATTCGTCATTGATCTATGGCAGAACGAGAACTCGAAGTGATGTCTAATGTGGTTCAATCGCAGCCTCAATTCACCTATGGTTCATCTAAGAAGCCATTTGTTAATTCTATTGCCGAGTTTGCTAAATTTCAACAATACCAGAAATCATTGAAAGCATCTTCTTCATCATTTGCGCTTACCCCTATTACAACCATTGCTGGGTCAAGTAATATGAATCATTGTCTTCTCTCATCTTCTACCAAATGGGTCATAGACTCTGGTGCTACTGATCATATGACTGGTAATCCCAATTTGTTTTCCACCCTTTCTTCATCTACATCCCTTGCTAATGTTACTTTGGCAGATGGATCAAAATCGTCTGTCCTTGGATCTGGCATAGTAAATCTAACCCCATCTCTTTCTTTATCATCTGTTCTACATTTACCTCAACTTTCCTTTAATTTGATCTCTATTAGTAAACTCACTCGTGACCTTAATTGTTGTGTCTTATTTTATCCTGGCTATTGCTTGTTTCAGGATCTTGTGACGAAGAAGATTATTGGTAAAGGACATGAATCTAGAGGACTTTACACTTTTGATCATCAAATACCAAAAGTTGTCTGCTCTGGAGTCGTTTCTCCTTTTGATGCCCATTGTCGTTTAGGTCATCCATTACTTTCAGTACTAAGAAAGCTTTGTCCTCAATTTCATAACTTGTCTTCACTAAATTGTGACTCATGTCAATTTGCCAAACTTCATCGTCTTAGTTCGAACCCTAGAATCGATAACCGAGCAAGTGCACCTTTCGAATTAGTTCATTTTGATATTTGGGGTCCTTGTCCAGTTGTGTCCAAATCTGGATTTCGATATTTCGTTACCTTTGTTGATGATTACTCTCGCATGACTTGGTTATATTTTATGAAGAATCATTCTGAGTTACTTTCTCATTTTTGTAACTTTCATGCTGAAATTCGAACTCAGTTTGGTGTTTCCCTTAAAATCTTGAGAAGTGACAATGCTGGTGAGTACTTTTCTGAAGCACTTAGTGCATACCTTTGTAAGCATGGAATTCTTCATCAATCATCTTGTGCTGATACTCCATCACAAAATGGAGTTGCTGAACGAAAGAATAGGCATCTTCTTGAAACTGCAAGAGCATTATCATTTCAAATGCGTGTTCCAAAGCATTTTTTGGTTGATGCAATTTCCACAGCCTGCTTCTTGATTAATCGTATGCCTTCATCTGTTCTTAAAGGTCAAATTCCCTATCATGTTTTATTCCCAACAAAACCTTTGTTTCCTCTTGAGCCGAAAATATTTGGTTGTACTTGTTTTGTTCGAGATGTTCGTCCTAATCTGACAAAATTAGACCCCAAATCTTTGAAGTGCATCTTCTTAGGCTATTCTCGTGTTCAAAAAGGATATAGATGCTTTGGTCCTAGTTCGAATAGGTATCTTGTATCTCGCGATGTTACTTTCTTTGAGGACAAACCTTTCGGTTCATCTTTGCCCAGTACGAGTCAGGGGGAGGATGACGATCTTTTTATCTACACACTTGTGTCTCCTACACCTTCTTCCGATCCATCTCCTTTGACATCTACCCCTACTCGCCCACCTATTACTCAAGTCTACTATAGACGGCAACAACCTCCAAGTGAATGTCTTGTACCAAAAGATTCTTCGTCATTAGATCCAGGACCAAGTGACGGGCTTCCTATTGCTCTTCGTAAAGGTAAACGTTCATGTACTTTTCCTATTTCTTCTTTTGTCTCTTATAACCACTTGTCATCTTCTACATGTTCGTTTATTGCATCTCTTGAATCTATCTCGGTCCCTAAAACTATTCATGAAGCCTTGTCCAATCCTGGTTGGCGCAATGCAATGATAAAAGAGATGAATGCCTTAGATGATAATGGTACTTGGGATTTAGTATCTTGTCCTGTAGGAAATAAAGCTATTGGATGTAAATGGGTGTTTGCAGTTAAGGTCAATCCGGATGGTTCAGTTGCTCGATTAAAAGCCCGCCTTGTTGCCAAAGGCTATGCTCAGACCTATGGGGTTGATTACTTTGATACATTTTCTCCTGTCGCTAAATTAACTTCTGTCAGGTTATTCATTTCCATGGCTGCTTCTCAATCTTGGCCTTTGCATCAGCTTGACATTAAAAATGCATTTCTCCATGGTGATCTTCAGGAGGAAGTTTATATGGAGCAACCACCAGGGTTTGTTGCTCAGGGGGAGAATGATAAAGTTTGTTGCCTTTGCAAATCTTTTTATGGGTTGAAACAAAGTCCACGAGCATGGTTTGGAAAATTTAGTCAAGCACTTGAGCAATTTGGAATGAAGAAAAGCAAGTCGGATCACTCTGTCTTCTACCCACAAACTAAGATTGGTATCATTCTGCTTGTTCTATATGTTGACGATATTGTTATCACTGGAAATGATACATCAGACATTTTATCTCTCAAAACTTTCCTCCAAAGTCAGTTTCATACTAAAGACTTGGGAACGTTAAAGTACTTCTTGGGCATTGAAGTAATGAGAAGTAATAGAGGTATCTTTATGTCACAAAGGAAATATGTGCTTGATTTGCTATCTGAGATAGGAAAATTGGGAGCCAAGCCATGTAGTACTCCAATGATGCCTAATCTGCAACTTACAAAAGATGGAGATCCATTTAAAGATCCTGAGAGATATAGAAGATTGGTTGGAAAGTTGAATTATCTTACAGTGACACGACCAGACATAGCTTATTCAGTAAGCATTGTGAGTCAGTTTATGTCTTCACCTACAGTGGATCATTGGGCCACAGTACGACATATTCTATGTTATTTGAAAGCTGCACCTGGACGTGGGATCTTATATAAAGATCATGGTCATATGAACATTGAGTGTTTTTCAGACGCCCATTGGGCAGGATCAAGAGAAGATAGAAGATCGACTTCTGGCTATTGTGTTTTTGTTGGAGGCAATTTGGTCTCATGGAAAAGTAAGAAACAAAATGTAGTCTCTCGATCGAGTGCTGAATCAGAATACAGAGCTATGACACAATCAATATGTGAAATAATGTGGGTACATCAACTATTGATCGAATTAGGCTTCAATACTACTGTTCCAATCAAGTTGTGGTGTGACAACCAAGCTGCCCTTCATATTGCATCCAACCCAGTATTTCATGAGCGAACTAAACATATCGAAATTGATTGTCATTTTGTTCGTGAGAAAATACAACAAGGTTTGGTGTCTACTGGATATGTGAAGACTGGAGAACAATTAGGAGATATTTTTACGAAAGCTCTAAATGGAGTTCGAATAGATTATCCTTGTAACAAGCTGGGCATGATTAACATATATGCTCCAGCTTGAGGGGGAGTGTTATAGTATATATGTAGATTTAGGAGCTTATTAATCCTTTGTCCTTTATTGTAATTTTACTTTCACTAGTTAAGGGCTTCCATGTATGCCTATATATATTTGGCTCTATTGTATAGAATGAATAGAAAACTCTCATATTTGATCTCACAATAACAGGAGCAACATATGATACAAAAGCTTGGCAAGCAAACATTTTCCTCTCAAACGATGAATCACTAACAGAATGAGCACGAACTTGGTCACATAGGATAAACAACTGGCTATAAGAAATTGTATTACGTGCTACATATCTTGTTATCTTGGTTACCACATCATGGAGTTAAAAAGAGGGTATTGATTAGGGAATTTACATTTTCCTTTTTGTGGTAACAAAACTTTTCATTAAAGTATGAATTTACACTACTGTCGAATTTACATTACTGTAAAAATTTGCATGACCATGAAAGCCTCTATTTGTTAGCACCTTTTAGCACATTTTCCTAGTGAATTGTGACCCTGAACATGTTCACATATTTATTTTGTATACCTGCAGTCCATGCAGCGTGGAGATCCATCTGAAATTGGTTACATTTATGCTTTCTCAATGCTTGTTGGAATGGTATGACCCTAATTCCTGTTTTATTTTTGCCAATTCTATGGATATCTATAAGTAGTTATGTAATTGATATTAACATATATTCATCACGACTTCCAAAGATGATATATCTTATTATTCAGATATTTGTATTCACTATGCATGTTGTAAAACTTTGGAGGTGTCCCTTGAATGTCAAATAGTTTAAGCAGATGAGAGGGGAAAAGACTTTTGTAGGGTTAAAAAAAGTCTAATCTGATTGGTATGCTGACATTTTGTTTTTGTCTAATGAAGGTGCCAAGAATTGTATTTTAGTTTTGGCTGGGTTTCAACAAGAGTTTGGATGGTCTTTTTGGCAGTATTACGGTTCCAACTGGGATTACTTGTCATTTAGATGTATTACCTGTCTCTGCGATGGATATAATAGGAGTAGAAGATGATGTCGTC
Organism: Trichosanthes truncata; assembly: GCA_033996785.1. Taxonomy (NCBI): domain Eukaryota; kingdom Viridiplantae; phylum Streptophyta; class Magnoliopsida; order Cucurbitales; family Cucurbitaceae; genus Trichosanthes; species Trichosanthes truncata. Next base: position 29,300,513 of record JAWPNB010000003.1, on the reverse strand, counting down.
AATGACTCTTGATACCGTCAAAATTAAGCAAACTCCTCAAAACTTTTTAGGGTTATCTGGAGTAGAGGCAACATGTGCAGACTGAAACCTCTGACCCTTATTCAACAATTTCCTGCAATCATGTTTCATATGTTATGGCTTATGACAATAGTGGCAAACAATATCTCCTGAATTTGATTTCTGAGTATTGGGATTTCCTCTAGAGATGTTCAATCCTACCCCTCTATTACCTCTATACTCATTTGTTGGTCCAGACTGCTTGCAACTTCTTTGTACGAAGTATTCAAGTATAAGCGTCTTTCAATGATGAGATGTTTGAGCTAGAAAAAACTTGATCTTTGACCCTATCATATTTAGCTGCAAGACCAACTAAAAAACTCATAATAAACAATTGTTCACATTGGGCAGTTTGAACTTTTACATTAGTATTAACTGGCAGCAAAGTATTAAATTCTACATGTTTTCTTTTGCACTCCATAAAATAACTCGTTAGAGATTTCTTGCCTTGATGAGGTTGATAGAAAGTCTTATCCACATCGAACACTCTATTGATGTTTCCTTTCCTAGAGTAAATAAATTTCAAGTATTCCAATAGCGCTTTGACTGATTCACAGTGATTAACTAGTCCAACTATCTCGCTCTCAATTGAATTCTTTATCTATAGAATCATCCTAGAATCGTCCCGTAACCAAGTTTTTTTAGTGTCATTTGTCAATGGTGATTTTGCAATCAAGTGATCATCTATATCAATGCTCTGAATATAATGACGAATGTTTGTTCGCCATGCATAATAGTTAGATCTTTTTAGCTTATGTTCCATAATTCTTGACACCATTGGAATCATCTTGGATATCACTACTGCCTTTTTCTCAGCCATACCCTAAAAAAAGGACAAATTAAAATATGAACACAAGAAAACTAATTTGTACCAAAAAAACCCTGATATTCCCAAATAGGTTAGCCTTCAAACAATCACAATTGGAACAAGCTAGGACCAAAACAAACACATCAATAGAAGGAGAACAGGTCGGCGAACACACCACGTGAGACGGAGGAAAAACCGGCAACACATATGCCTGCACACGTTGGAATGTGGAACTGATGGCAGAAGATGACGGCGGCACATGAGCCTCATGCATTGCTCAAATCCAATCCGGATTTTGGGGAATGACTGATCAGCATATGGTGTTTCTTTGGGTATAGGCGGTGACAAAAAATGATGACAAAAAATGCCAAAACTCGTGACGGCGGTTGCGGCAACAGTGGACACTAATGGCGGTGGCAGTGGAAGTAGGTGCAAACCAAATTCACAAAACCCAAGATAAAAAATAAAAGGGTCCTAAACTCTAAACCTTGAAGGTTCATAAAACCTAAGTTAATAAGAAAAAATCCTAATTAACGTAAAGCTTTGATACCATGTAAACGCTAAGGGGCCGTTTGGTACAAGGATTTTGGAGATATGAATGCAAGGGCTTTAGATACCCTTGTTTGGTACAAGGTTTGGAGGCTTGGTCATGGGAATGAGTTATTCCCATGGGTTTTGTTTACCCATGAGTAAGAGTATTTGATACCCTTGCAAAAGCATGGGTTTTCTTCATGCCCTCCTCTTTCTCTCTCTTATTTTTGTTAATATTCATCTTTCTTTTGAATATATTTATTTATTCTATTAAAATTAATTAGTTTATATTAATTTTTATAATCAACCCAATTATATTAAAATTATTTTATAATAAGGTATTGCATTAACTTAATTAATTATTTAATTGTAATAAATTAATTATAACTAATTGGTTGATAAAAAATATACACAACGAATTTTCATTTATAAAAAGAAAAAAAAATCAATTTTTACACCTAAGTTTGTTGAGTTGTATCAATTTCTACCCTAAACTTTTAATTTCATCAAATTGTCAAACTTAGATAAGTATTGCAATCTTAACCTTAACTTAAAAAAAAATTGCAATATCTATCCTCCAATAAGTTTTCTTTTGAAAATTCGTTAAAAAAAATATTTTCATATGCTTTCAATGAATTATATAAGACATGGGTATGGTACAAAATTGATAAGATTTCAAAGAAAAACAATGTTAGAACTACATTTTATTAAAATTTGTGAGTTTTGGTAAAGTTATTCATTAGTTTACAGGTAAAGACTAAAAATTTAGAGTGAAAATTGATACACAGTGACATGTTTACGGGTAAAATTGATTTTTTTTCCTTTATACAAATAAACTTAATTGTGTATTTATTAAAACTTTAATAAATTAGTAATCTATTTAATATATTTAATTAATTGAAATAATTTAGTATAAAAATTATAACTTTTTACAATTATTTATTCAATTAAAATTATACATCTATTATGATCAATTAATTTAGATCTATTTGTTGAAGAGTTCATTTATTAATGCATCATAATTATATAAAATTAATCTCATAAAAAAATAAAAATATCATTTATTATTATAAAAATTAGCATTCCTAGGTGTACAACCAAACACATCAATCAATGATTCACAGCAATCTTATTCTCAGACATCTTATTCTCAGGTATCCATTATTCCCAGACATATAAGAAACTTTGAACCAAACGCACCCTAAAGGTTTGAGAGAATTAGAGTTGTCATCTATTCCATTCACTAAAGAGATGTATACAAGTGTAAGAGGGTAACCTAGTTAAGAGAAAGTAAAAAGACAATAAAGGATAATACAACTAAAATATTTACAATAATATAATCATACTAATATAAGAACTATAACACCATCCTTTATTTTAACGAAAAAAATACTTTTTGGAACAATTTCAAAGTTCACGGGTAAAAATGAAAATTTTCAAAGTCTAGAGGCATAATTGATACCTACCCCAAAGTTCAGGGTATTTTGTCTAATATAACAAAAAACAAAAAAAGTCCCATGTAAAAAATACAAGCTTTGCAAGCATACTCCAACCTAATAGCACCTTGCATGCTATTAAAATTTGTATTATTTTTATTTACTATAGGTTGGCCCATTGGTCAAATGGAAAGTTATAGACCTGAAGTTGTTTGAGGTTAATAGGCTTAAAATATGTGGATGTGTACCTAGAATATTAAATGAAGATAATAATAATTCTCTGTTATGTATTATTATGAGAAGAAAGGGTTTCTTAAATAAGAGAAACACCCATTTACAAGTAAGGAAATAAATTTCCAGCAATATAATACAATAAATACAAATATACTGATTAACCATAAAAGGAACATAACCAAAAATAACCAACACTCCCCCTCAAGCTCGTTCGAAGTTGTCTTCCATCGCCAGCTTGTTAATCATCTTGTCAAATTTTAACTTTCGTAGTCCTTTAGTTAACACATCAGCAATTTGCTCTGTCGTAGGAAGATAGGGAATGCATATTACTCCTGCATCAATCTTCTCTTTTATGAAGTGTTTATCAACTTCGATATGTTTTGTCCTATCATGAAGGACTGGATTATGGGCAATGGAAATTGCTGCTTTATTGTCACAATAAATTCGCATAGGTATCTTCTGAGAAAATTTCAATTCTTCCAATAGTCTCTTTATCCATATACCCTCACAAATACCATGGGCTAAGGCCCTAAACTCAGCTTCAGCACTACTTCTAGCCACTACACTTTGTTGTTTGCTCCGCCAGGTAACTAGATTTCCTCCAACAAAGGAACAGTAGCCAGAAGTAGATCTCCTATCTGTGGTGCTACCTGCCCAATCAACATCAGTATAGACTTCAACATTCAGATGACCATGCTTCTTAAACAATATACCTTTTCCAGGGGTACCTTTCAAGTATCTTAGAATTCTATAAACAGATTCAAAGTGAGTTGATCCTGGTGCATGCATAAATTGACATACCATACTAACTGCAAATGCAATGTCAGGACGTGTGTGAGACAAATAAATGAGTCTTCCCACAAGTCTCTGATATTTTTCTTTGTCTTTTACCTCACTTTCTGTTGCAGCTTGTAATTTTAAATTGGGTTCAACGAGAGTTTCTGCTGGTCTACAACCAAGTAATCCTGTTTCTTCAAGTAAGTCAATGATATATTTTCTTTGATTAACAAGGATACCACCTTTTGACCTAGCAAATTCCATTCCTAGAAAATACTTCAAGACACCCAGGTCTTTAATTTGGAATTCATTTGCTAACTTTTCTTTCAAGATAGTCAAGCCTGCTTCGTCATTCCCTGTAAGAATAATGTCATCAACAGACACTATTAAGATAACAATTTTGTCATTTTCCAGTATGTTTATAAAACATAGTATGATCTGCTTGACTTTGGATAAATCCATAGTTCGTGATTGCTTTTCCAAAACGTTCAAACCACGCTCTAGGAGACTGTTTAAGGCCATATAATGATTTCTTTAACCTGCAAACTCTGTTAATCCCAAGATTTTCCTCAAAACCAGGTGGTAAGTCCATAAATACCTCTTCTTCAAGTTCCCCATTGAGAAATGCATTCTTCACATCAAGTTGATAAAGGGGCCAATCTGCATTAACAGCAATAGATAATAGAACTCTAATGGAGTTAATTTTAGCAACGGGGGCAAACGTTTCTTGATAATCAATTCCATAGGTCTGAGTGAAGCCTTTAGCCACAAGTCTGGCTTTGTATCTTTCAACACTACCATCAGATTTGCACTTTATAGTAAACACCCACTTGCAACCTACTGTCTTCTTATCATTTGGTAATTCCACTATGTCCCATGTGTGATTTTGTTTAAGAGCGTTCATCTCTTCCATAACTGCTAACTTCCAATTCGAATCATTTAGAGCTTCGTGTATATTCCTTGGAACAAACAAATTATTTATCCTGGAGGTAAACACTCTATGACTATCGGACAATTTATGGTAAGACAGATAGTTTGCAATAGGATATTTGGTGCAATTTCGGATACCTTTCCTATGGGCTATTGGAATATCAAGATCAAGTATATCAGATGAACTATTATGAATAGATGAAGAAGTAGGAATAGAGGATCTGTTACCTGGATCTTCAGGATCATTCATCGGAGTATTAGATTGGTTTTGTGATAAGTCTACTGTCTGGTCCTGATTCTTTTGATTCACCGCCCTTCTAGTATAAACCTGAAGTTCAGGATTTCGATCAGTTAGATCTCTTTGTAGTGTTTCTCCCCCTGACGCAGAATTTTCCATACTTGGCATTGAAGAACTAGAACTAGTAACCTCAGGACTAATGATGGTAGGAAGGGGAGAAATATCCCAGAAATTATCTTCGAAGTTAGGTATTATCTCCCCCTGAAGAGAATTTTGGGAAAAAAAAGAGTGATTTTCGAAAAAGGTGACATCCATACTTTCAAAATATTTTCTATTCACAGGATCAAAACATTTATAAGCTTTCTTATGGGATACATAACCCAAAAAAATGCATTTAACAGCCCGAGGATCGAATTTAGACCGAGAAAAGCTAGGAATGTGAACATAAGCTGTACATCCAAAAACTTTGATCGGTACATCAGAAAAGAGGCGGACAGTGGGAAAAAAACTTTTAAAGTGATACAGAGGGGTTTTGAAATCCAAAATTTTTGTAGGCATTCGATTAATAAGGTATGCAGCTGTGAGAACTGCTTCACCCCACAAATAAGATGGGACATGCATAGAAAACATAAGGGCACGAGCAACATCGAGTAAATGTCGATTCTTTCTTTCAGCAATACCATTTTGTTGGGGAGTGTCCCGACACGTAGATTGGTGGACAATGCCTTTTATTTGTAAGAAATCAGTTAAGTATTCATTGAAATATTCAGTGCCATTGTCAGAGTGCAGAATGTTAATTTTAGTTTGAAACTGAGTTTTGATCATGTTATAAAACCGAATAAAAACATCTTTCACCTCTGACTTTTTTGTTAACAAATAGACCCAAGTTAAACGGGTGTGATCATCAATGAACGTGACAAACCACCGTTTTCCAGTATGTGTCAAAACTTTAGATGGACCCCAAACATCACTATGAATTAAGTAAAAAAGTGTGGAAGACTTATAGGGTGTGGGCAAATAAGTGGATCGATAATTTTTTGCAAAGATACAACTTTCGCAATTAAAAAGGGAACAATCAATTCTTTTAAATAAATTAGGGAACAAATACTTTAAGTAGAAAAAACTGGGATGTCCTAGTCTACGATGCCAAAGCATTATATTGTCTTTAACAGAGGAAGAACTAACACTACTCAAGCCTTGAACTTTTTTATGACTAGATGAAGATTCATCAAAGTAGTAGAGACCATCGAGCATCCTAGCACGACCAATCATCTCCCCCGAGTCCTGATCCTGAAAAATGCAATGGGAGTCAAAAAAGGTAACACGACAATTAGCATCCTTAGAAATTTTACTAACAGATAACAAATTACAGGCTAATTTAGGAACATGGAGGACAGAGTTTAAAGGGATGAGTGAGGTCAATTTAATAGTTCCTTTTCCTGCAATAGAAGAGAAACTACCATCGGCAATTCGAATTTTTTCATGATCGTACACAGGGGAGTATGATGCAAATAATTTTGAGGAACTAGTCATATGGTCAGAGGCTCCGGAATCTATAATCCACGGAGATGAATTGAGACAAGAGAAGGCTTGAGGATAATTACCTGTTTGTGCCAAGGAAACACTAGGATTACCAGATGATGAAGTGGCCTTTAGCTGTTTCAGGATTTGATCAACTTGCTCTTTGTTGAATGGATTGGAATCAGCAACATTAGCACTGGATGGATGTTGGGTGGTGCCCTTCTCACTTTGCTTACTCTTCCAATTTGCAGGCTTTCCATGAATTTTCCAACACGTATCACGAGTATGTTGAGGTTTGTTACAGTAATCACACCAGACACGAGGCTTTTCATGGGTCTTGTTTGATTGATCAGAAGCCTTGTGTGCAGTAGCTTCAACCACCAAAGCAGAACTTTCAACTGAATCATTGGACTTCTTTCCAATCATAACATTCCGACGGCTCTCTTCCCTGCGCACTTCAGAGAAAACTTCATTAGTAATTGGGAGATTAGTTTTACCAAGTATTCTACCTCTAACCTCATCAAATTCAACATTGAGGCCAGACAAGAATTTGTAGATACGACCATCCTCAACTATCTTCCTGTAGTGTGTTTGATCCTCTGTAGACTTCCATTCATATGTATCAAAGAGATCAAGGTCTTGCCAGATCCTTTTTAGGGAATGAAAATATTGTGTAACTGAGTTACATCCTTGTCGTATGTCACCTAGTTTGAGATTCAGCTCAAATATTTGTGACTGATTTCCCAAATCTGAATACATCTGAGTCACACTTTCCCAGAGTTCCTTTGCAGTAGAGTAACACATATAGTTACAACTGATGTCTTCTATCATGGAATTTACTAACCAAGTCATAACCATGGAGTTTTCAGCATCCCACACAGCAAATGAAGGATCATCTTTGGCGGGTGGTATTGTATCTCCAGTAAGATACCCAATCTTTCCTTGTCCACGGATATACATTCGAACACTTTGGGACCAACGAAGAAAATTGTCGCCATTAAGTCGAATGGTTGTAATTTGGACAGTAGGACTGTTGGGATGAATGCGATTATCTGAGACTTTGGTAATCGAAGACTTATTTTCTGCCATTATTCTGAAAACAGAGAGAAGTCAAACCCTCACAAAAAAAAAAACAGAATACAACCAGAATACCAGCCACAAAAAACAGGGCAGAAAGGAGCGTTTGGCCTTGAAGGTGACAACGGGCGCTGTGGCGCGGTGGTCGGAGGCACGATGGTCGGCGTTCGGCGCAGAAAGGAGCGACGGTCGACGTTGAGGACAGCGGCGGCGCAGAAACAGCAGCAGCGGTCGGCGTCGAAGGTCGCAGAGGCTGTCGGACGCGAAATCGCGGGTCTGCGTGCGTTGATTAGCAAGAGTTCGAAATGCCCAAGTGGAGTCGGCTTTGTCTGTAATCGGAGCTGGGTGGGTAAGATCGACAATGGTAGGGGCGGCGGCGCGGTGGTAGGTGGCGGCGGCGGTGGCTAGGTCGAAAATTAGGGTTCAGGAAATTAGGGTTTCTGAATTTTTTTAGGGTTGCTCTGATACCATAAAGATAATAATAATTCTCTGTTATGTATTATTATGAGAAGAAAGGGTTTCTTAAATAAGAGAAACACCCATTTACAAGTAAGGAAATAAATTTCCAGCAATATAATACAATAAATACAAATATACTGATTAACCATAAAAGGAACATAACCAAAAATAACCAACATTAAATATTCTACTAGTCTTTTTGATGTCAAATATTATAAAATCAAACAATGTTTCATGATATTAATAGAAGTTCACATAAGTTTTCATGTATACTCGTAATTTTTATTTAGAAAGTATTATTTGCTTGTTTGATTTATGTTATAACTCATAGCTTTTTAACTCTTATATGCCTTCAATATGCTCATTTTTGGGAATGAATTGTATGACCTCAGTTTGTATGACACATATGTAATGGGTTTTTGCTTTACAGCTCCTTGGAGTGTTGTGCGATGCACAATATTTTCAAAATGTGATGCGTGTTGGTTTTCGACTGAGGTCAACCTTGGTAATTTTTCCCTCCCATTTTATTTCTGTTCATCAAATAAAGTTGAATTGTACAACTCCTTCAATCTTGCAGCTTCTCAGAATATGGTAAGACATTCCTTTGGTGGTTCCAATATTGAACAATTATGTCATGTGAAGATGAGAGTTTGTATGATCGTTTGATTTATAGCTTTTCAATGTCATGAATGTATCCTTTATTTTCCTGTGACATTGGAACTTCAATTTCTCTCCGAATTTGTAATATGAGATGCTTAAATTCTTTTCTTCGCTTCATTAAAATGGATTATTCCTGTGATTTGAATTCTAGTGAGGAAACTATGAATCATTTCTTAATCCATAGTGAGCTAGCTTAAAAGGGTTTGCTTTTTCTCTTCCAAAATTTTGGTTTAGTTTGGTGGTGTTCAAAGAAACACGTGGTTGGATACCATAAATCCTTTTCAGTGGGTGGCTAGAGTTACATCGTCAAATGTCTCCACAAAGATCTTTTGCAGTTCATTTCAAAGGGAAAATGAACGCTAGGATTTTTAATGAGAAATGCAGGTCTTTTTGCGAGCTTCCACATTTTAGAGTCTCCAGTTGGGGTGCTTTATACAAAGTTCTTTTAATTACCCTATTCTTTGATGCTATATACAAAGTTCTTTTGCAATCTCCTTGCTTTGTCAAAGCAGCACCTTTTCTCCTTGGTCTTTAGGCTGTTTTTCCTTGTCCTTGATAAAGTTTATGTTTCTTTGATGTAGTAGGATTAGGTTAGTCTTGGATAATTAGGATAATTCTTTGATTAATTTTCTTTTAACTATCCTTTTGTATTTTTGAATTTTAGTTTGCTCTCTAATTCCCTATAAATAGAGGGCTTCTATCATGTATTTGACACTTTTGATTCATAATAAAGATTTTGAGTTAGATTCTTGGAGAATTCTCTCCCTAGTCTCTTTAGGTTACACCAAATTGCTATAAGAGCAACCATTTGGGCTAACGTTGTTGGTGGAAGATTGGGAAACTCTTGTTGACGCCAATCACAAGAAGGAGCTTCGTGAGTTGGGCTTGTTGTTCAATAACTCACACTTATTTACAAGGGGTACCTTTTAGAGTACTCTCTTTTCAAGAAGAAAGAAGAAACGACAAGTGCATTTTCAAGAATGGGGATTTACAATACAAGAAAGGTGACCAAGAGAAGATAGAAGGATCGGTATAGGCAAGAGAACCACAAATACATTCAAGAACCGTGCTGGAATTTTGATTCTAGCGATTCAGAAGATGAATTCCAACATAACAACTCTACCCATGCTCGATTTCTCCATAGATCCTGTCAAGATTTATATGGGAATTCTTATTCTAGTGACTCTAGTGATTTTGAAGAAGATCGTAATACAAATTCAAGAGCGTTCCAGAAATTGCCAAGAATGGAAATTTAAGCACAAGAAAGAAGCTCAAGGCCAGAAAACTTTCTTTTGAATGTGGATCACGCCCAATGGAGGCAAAAATTGAAGGAAATCAGGACCGACCTTGCAATTGAAGAAGTCAGAGAAGGGTTAATGGACGTCGAACTTATGTTGGGGAAATTAATTCACAATTTGGATCGATTTTCAACAAATCGACAAGTTCAGTACAAAGAAGAAGTCACCCGAAGCCAAGAACTCACGGATCATATGAGAAAGATTCAAGAAAACAAGAACCCTTATCCTCATCTACGGAGCAACAAATCTCAAAGATGGAAGACACTGGACAAAAGTTGTAGAACCCACACGAAGAAAAAGGAAGCGGAAGTGAAGAAGAAATATCAAATGAAGAAGAAGACAAAGAGGAACCGAATGACGAAACCCTAGCCTCGCTTGGCGATGCGTTATTGGCACCTTTGCAGATCCTAAACAGAGTTGCTGACTTCGAGGGGTAAGATGTATCGAACGCTGAAACCCGAAGTGCAATCAAAGAAGATGAAGATTTTGTGGAAGGAGAAGACAAAGAAGACGACTACACACGCATGGAAGGAAAGCGACCGGATTGTGTGTTCTTTTCTAATCCAGAAGTGCACGACCTGACCCGAAAACCTTTAGAACCCCAGGCAATGTTGCGTGCTGTTGAGTTATGAGTTATGAGTTTTTTCTTTTTAATTACATTCAATTTTTCACTTTAATGTTTTAAGTTTCTTTTTTTAAAAGTTAGATCTAACACATTTTAGTTTTTTGTCTTTTAAGTTTTCTGTTAAGTTTTGTGAGTTTCTTTATTTAATGTTGTAAGTTAATTTGTAATATTAATTAGGTTCATTTTTTGTACACCTATATAAGGATGAACTTCCATGTGAAGATAGTATCACAAATTTTTTCTATTTCAATAGAAGTCTATTCATCTATTGGGTTCCACTCTGTCATTTTCAATTTTCTCTCTTTGTTCAACAAACATTGAGACTTTGATTTGATTATTGCTTCTGCAATATTTTTTCATCCTTCATTTTTTCTCAACATGTGCGAAGAACTTTTATCAAAAGACTGTCTATTGAACAATAAAACTTGTGGGTTAATAGGCAATAATGATACGGCTGGAAAATTTATTCAAGATCTTCTTCTAAATGAATTGGTTAAAAAGCAAGGAGATTATGTTGTCGGTCTCAATGATTTTCTCCCAGAGGAACACCATCAGATAAGTTCAAATTCGAATGATATAGAAGATTAATTTCTTTTGAATTTTGCTGAGTATTTTTACGAAGAGGACAACATTTTATTTTGTTAGGATAAATTGTTTACTGTTGTGGAAGACAATTTTGGGCTAGAAAATTTTCAGAACCAAATCCATGAAGTTCGGGGGTTGAAAAATCCTGTTGAACCTCTTAGGGCCCGTTTGGATTGCAAATATAAAATATTAATTATCATCCATATCCAATGTATGTGTTTGGATATGGATGATAATTAATATTTGGGAGTTTAATTATTACTTTTCTCTCTCTTCTCCATTTGCCAAGGGAAAAAGTCCCAAGTAAAAAAACACTCATCTTCTACATGGATAATAAAATCCCATGGTTCATGGATTATTTTTATCCATAGGTAATAATTACTTGGGTTTTAAAAAGTAAAGATCAATGAAACAAACATTGGTTTTTTATACCATTGCCAAAACTCATCTCAAAACTAGTGAAACAAATGGGGCGTTGGTGTCAATGTTGGAAGTGATTCAAATAAGATTGCTGTTGAGTTTGGAACTGCAGGATAATTTTCAAGAAACATCCTTCAAGCACATTGTTGTGCAAAAACTCACTACGCAAGCATACGCAATTGTAGGTAGTAAATGGTAAACAAGGTCGATCCCACGAGGACTAAAGTAAGTAAAACTATTGAAATTAAGCACAAACTTACCAATGCAAAACTAAACTAAGAATGCAACTAAACCTGCAAATTGACTGAAAACGAGCACAAAAGTGGCTAATAAACTAGAAGAGACTTAAAAAGGCAGAAACTAACTTTGAACAAAGAATTTAGAGGTTAAAAAGGTACTAAAATGATAAAAACAGGGGGCTGGAATTTAAGAAGGCAGTAGCTGTTTTTTCCCCAGTTGAGGTTAGCAATGCTATAGCATTAGACACCACAATGTTATACAGAAGGGAATTTTCACCTGAAACTGACTTCATCTCTCAAACGCGATTTTCTTGCCTTTAACACTGAGTTAAACATATGTCTATGAAAATCCAATGCTAATAAACACTAATAATACCCAAATTTCCCAAAATCACAAGTTTAGAATGTACGTCTACACCCTACAATTTCCACCCCTTGAGGAGAAATCACTTGCTCCATTTATGCTAATCCACCCATTCTTAACCCTTTTAGTATTAAGAACTAGTTTATACCTTACCTAAGGTGATCAAACTCAAATAAAAACTTGCAATAAACACCACAAGTGGAAGTATAACTTCATAAAAGTGCATTGAGTCAATAGAGTTCAAATAACCGCATCCATCCTTAAATTCCCCTAAAACATTTAGCCCATGACTTCAAAACTGAAAATAAACCAGAAGAATTTAGAAATCATTAACATCTTGAGAGTAAATTAAGAGTTATACCCAAAATGGCTACAAAAGAATGCTAACCTAGCTAAAAGCTTAAGAAAAACTTAGGGCAATACAAAAATCAACAACTAGAAGGTGAAACTAGAAAGAGAATGAGGAACAAAGACTAGAAGATGGTGTAGCTTCTTCTTCTTCTTCTGGAAATCCCCTTCAAAATCTCATCTTCTCTTTTATCTTCTATTTTCTGGTTTTTTTTTTTTCCTTTTTCGACTTCTTCCCCATTTTTACGAAGGTTTTTTCCCTTTCTTTTCCTCTAAGGGCCGATATGGCTCTCTCCTTCCATGTGGCAGCTGATTACTGGTTCGTTTTTTCAGTAAATGCTGACTCCCAAGCTGATGTAAGCTCTAGATTTTCCGTAAAATTTTGCATCCAGTTGTGGTTTGTGATGCTATAGCATTGTGGACCACATTAGGAATGTGGTTTGCAATGTTGTAGCATTGGTAACTGAAGATAATAATAATTCACTGTTATATTGTATTATGAGAAGAAAGGGTTTCTTAAATAAGAGAAACACCCATTTACAAGTAAGGAAATAATTTTCCAGCAATATAATACAGTAAATACAAATATACTGATTAACCATATAAGGAAAAATAACCAAAAATAACCAACACTTCCTCTCAAGCTGGTTTGAAGATGTCTTCCATCGCCAGCTTATTAGTCATCTTCTCAAATCTTAACTTTGGGAGCCCTTTAGTTAACACATCAGCAATTTGTTCTGTCGTAGGAAGATAGGGAATGCATATTACTCCTGCATCAATCTTTTCTTCTATGAAATGTTTATCAACTTCGATATGTTTTGTCCTATCATGAAGGACTGGATTATGGGCAATGGAAATTGCTGTGTTATTGTCACAATAAATTTGCATAGGCATCTTCGGAGAAAATTTCAATTCTTCCTATAGTCTCTTTATCCATATACCTTCCATAGGCTAAGGCCCTAAACTCAGCTTCAGCACTAATTCTAGCCACTACACTTTGTTTTTTGCTCCGCCAGGTAACTAGATTTCCTCCAACAAAGGAACAATAGCCAGAAGTAGATCTCCTATCGTGGTGCTACCTGCCTAATCAGCGTCAGTATAAACTTCAACATTCATATGACCATGCTTCTTAAACAATGTACCTTTTCCAGGGATACCTTTCAAGTATCTTAGAATTCTATAAACAGATTCAAAGTTAGTTGATCATGGTGCATGCATAAACTGACTTACCATACTAACTACAAAGGCAACGTCAGGACGTGTATGAGACAAATAAATGAGTCTTCCCACAAGTCTATGATATTTTTCTTTGTCTTTTACCTCACTTTCTGTTGCAGCTTGTAATTTTAAATTGGGTTCAACGGGAGTTTCTACTGGTCTGCAACCAAGTAATCCTGTTTCTTCAAGTAAGTCAATGATATATTTTCTTTGATTAATAAGGATACCACCTTTTGACCTAGAAAATTCCATTCCTAGAAAATACTTCAAGACACCTAGGTCTTTAATTTGGAATTTATTTGCTAACCTTTCTTTCAAGATAGTCAAGCCTGCTTCATCATTCCCTGTAAGAATAATGTCATCAACATACACTATTAAGATAACAATTTTGTCATTTTCCAGTATGTTTATAAAACATAGTATGATCTGCTTGACTTTGGATAAATCCATAGTTCGTGACTGCTTTTCCAAAGCGTTCAAACCATGCTCTAGGAGACTGTTTAAGGCCATATAATGATTTCTTTAACCTGCAAACTCTATTAATCCCAAGATTTTCCTCAAAACCAGGTGGTAAGTCCATAAATACCTCTTCTTCAAGTTCCCCATTGAGAAAGGCATTCTTGACATCAAGTTGATAAAGGGACCAATCTGCATTAACAACAATAGATAATAGAACTCTAATGGAGTTAATTTTAGCAATAGGGGCAAACGTTTCTTGATAATCAATTCCATAGGTCTGAGTAAAGCCTTTAGCCACAAGTCTGGCTTTGTATCTTTCAACGCTACCATCAGCTTTACACTTTATAGTAAACACCCACTTGCAACCTACTGTCTTCTTATCATTTGGTAATTCTACTATGTCCCATGTGTGATTTTGTTTAAGAGCATTCATCTCTTCCATAACTGCTAACTTCCAATTCGAATCATTTAGAGCTTCTTGTATATTCCTTGGAACAAACAAATTAGTTATCCTAGAGGTAAACACTCTATGACTATTGGACAATTTATGGTAAGACAGATAGTTCGCAATAGGATATTTGGTGCAATTTCGGATACCTTTCCCATGGGCTATTGGAATATCAAGATCAAGTACCTCAGCTGAACTATTATGAATAGATGAAGAGGTAGGAATAGAGGATCTGTTTCCTATGGGCTATTGGAATATAAAACGCTTCCATCTATCTAATTTCTTACCAATCTTATCCAACACTGGTTGCCAAAAAGATAGAGAATTCGAATGTTCTCCCAATGGAACCCCTAGATACCTAATCGGAAGTTGCTCCATCTTACAGTTAAGCCAAGGAGAAAATTCCCTCACCTTCTGAACTTCAATTTTAATTCTACAAATCCAAGACTTTGTCCAATTCACTCTTAAACCCGAACAAGCTTCAAAAAGAGCAATCGATTTAATCAGTAATTCAAACATGGCTTCATCATACTTACAAAAGTGTCATCCACAAACTGAAGAATTGAAACATGACAATTATCACGACCTACTAGAGAATTCTGCTTTGATACCATGTTACTCAATATTGAGATAAAACCCCATTTATTTTGTATACTAAAGTCACATATATATAGGTACATACAAGTGTCCCAAATTAAAAGAATGTAATATTACAATCTAGGAAGCACGGACACTTCATTTTAGGCCAAGTGTACGTGTCAGACACGTGTCGGACACGGATACGTCCGGACACACTTCGGACACGTGTTCGACACGCTATTTTACGTGTCCTTTTTTATTTTTATTTTTTTTAATTTCGGACACGGCTTGGACACGGCTGGACATGGCTGGACACGGCTCGGACACGGTTGGACACGACTGGACACGGCTTGGACATGGCTTGGACACGGCTTGGTCACAGATCAGAAAAATTTTGAAAAAAAAAAAGGCTCAAATCATTTAAATTTAAAAAAAATAAAAACAAAAATGACATAAAATCATGAAATCTAAAACCCCTAACAAGTAACCACTCACCACTAGCTGTCAATTCTCTTTGACATTGTCAGTCCTTTTCGCCGCCGATTGTTCACCTTTTAGAAGTATGTTTTTTTCGTTTAACTTTCTATAAGTTAAATTAAATTAGAGTAAGTTAGACTTAATTAACTTGACATTTTATGCGTTTTAGTGGAGTATATTTAGTATTTTATGTCAAATTTACATATATGTTAAAATAATAATAAAAAAAGAAAGAACGTGTACCCAACGTGTCCGTGTCCCAGTTTTTTAGAAATTGACGTATCGCCGTGTTCTGTCGTGTCCGTGTCTGTGTTCATGCTTCTTAGATTTACATAAAGGACAAATATACTAATAGGTCTCTAAATCTATGATATTTACATAAATTTCATAATAATATATATGATAACAATAACATGACATTGTATATTTTTACATTTGGCTCTTTCATTAACTACTATAAGTATGAGTTAGTGTACCTTATTTATTCTTGACAAAGAGAAAAAGAGATGGTTACATTTTCTTCTAAATTCAGTATTTTAATTCCTATTAAGGGCACAAAAGTTTTTTGAAGAAATGTTATCCTGATACAGGTTTGCTTGTTTATTTATCCATTTTTAGGTTGCTTCTGTTTTTCGCAAATCTTTGAGGTTAACTCATGAGGCTCGCAAGAAGTTTGCTATCGGAAAGATAACCAACTTGATAACTACTGATGCTGCGACACTTCAGGCACATTTAAAGTTTCATATTTTCTGTAGTGTATATGCAATGATTGTTTTTTAATTATTCATATTTTTCCAACCATCAAAATCTCATATTTTAAATGAAATGCATTTTTCTTGGGCTCAGACGTGGTCGTGAAAATTGATTTTTTGACCCATGAGTTGGGAATGGTCTTGAACTTATCTAAAATGAAGAGTTGTGTTATGTCCAAAGCTAAATCTAAGTCTCATTGCCACTTTTTTAGTGCTTGTTGTTTTGCTCAAAAGTAGTGGAACATTATTTTGGTGAGTTTTGGGTGGTTTATGGTTAGGCCTGACATCAATGATCTCCTCTCTTTGATTTTTGTGGGCTTTCAAGGATGACAAGAAGACTCTTTGGCTTGCTTTCAATCAATCCTTCTTTTGAATTCTTTGGCTTGAACGAAATAGACAAATCTTCAACGACAAATCTTCATCTTTTAATAGCTTCTTGAATTTGATTTTTTTTAATGCTTTATATTGGTGTAAACGTTTGCAGCCATTTAAAACTTTTAATCTTTCTAATTTAGTTTTTAATTGGAAAGCTTTTATGTAATCCGTCAATGGTGGACGGGAGTTTTGTCTCCTTTTCGATTTCATTCATCAATGAAATATATTGATTCTCCCTCAAAAAAGAAAAAGAATGATATATTACAAAACTTCATGGTATCATACCATGGAAAGGAACCCTAGCCGTAAAAGAATATTTATTATCTTTCTTATTAAATTCTAAAACTTACAGTCAATTAATTTTTTTGTCTTGCTTCTTTGGCCTTGATATCCAGGAAATAACCCAGTCACTTCACACGTTGTGGTCAGCTCCCTTTCGTATTACTATTGCAATGGTTCTTCTTTACCAACAGTTGGGAGTTTCTTCACTTTTTGGTGTATTGCTCTTATTTCTTTTATTGCCTATACAGGTATGCATTTAACAATTCTTGACTTTGAAATAGTTTTTAAAAGTAGCGTAAGAATTGAAGGTAGAAATTTTAATTTGATTTGTTCCTTTATGCTTGTTGCATTAGACTTTAGAATCATGAGTAAGCTGATGATAATTGTCTGCCTTTCACAATCTACATACTGGTATTTATACTAGTGTTGCAACTAAGAGATGTCTAACTAACCAAATAATCAACTAATCAACTACAGCTAGTATACGAAGCGGTTAGACAAACAACCTAACTTATCGGTAACGAACTACTCTAGGGTTTTGTTAAATCACCAATCAACCTAAGTGTTGTGGTAAATTTAATTGTATATCACCACTTTAACACTCCCCCTCATTTGTGGACTTGAAAATTTGTGAGAGGCCCAACAAGTGGAAATCAATATTAATTAGAGAAAAAATGACATTACAGGAGTTCGAATACAAGACCTCTTACTCTGATACCATGTTTTTTTTTTTTTTTTTTTTACAATGTGCGTCTCATGGCCAGTCCCAAGTAGTAAAGGCAGCAACGCTGCTCCACAAGGCAATGGAAAATGAGACTCTGATACCATGTTAAATCCCCAATTAACCTAAAAGCTTAAGCTGATGGGTTATGGTAAATTTAATTATATCAACACTCCCCGTCACTTGTGGGTTTGAAAATTTGTTGAAGGTCCAACATGTGGAAATCAATATTAATTGGTAGAGGAAAAGACACAACGTCCAATGACTCAAATTCCCTCATGTTCTCCCCCTGAATTTGGGACTTGGTAAAGAAAGGATGATTTTCAAAGAATGTAACATCCACAAATGTATACATTTTTCTAGTGATTGGTGAATAACATCGGTATCCCTTTTTGTGGGATGCATAACCTAGAAAAATCACTTGATGGATTTTGGATCAAGTTTAGACCGGTGAGGAGAATGGTTATGGACAAAGGAAGAACAACCAAGTACCCGAAGAGGTAAATTTGAAGAAAGGTTTTGAAACTGGGGTGAATTTGGAGAACATCTTGAGGGGATTTAAAAGTGAGAACACGACTTGGCAATGGGTTGATAAGAAAGGTTGCAATGAGAATGGCTTCTCCCCAAAAATGTTTTGGAATATTAGTAGAAAACATTAGAGCACGGGTTACCTTAAGGAGAGGTCTATTTCTCCGTTCAGCAATCTCATTGGGGTTTTTGTACGGATGACCCCGTTTCCAACGGTTTAATGCGATCTAACCTGTCATCCCAATTTAATGAAATATGACCCATTCTGACGTGGCAACGCGCACAAAATTAACTAGAAGGGTAATATGAGACCGGCTCGCTTGTTCTCACTCTCGGATAGGGTAACGCTCTCGCTGACCATTCTCGTTTTCGTTCTCGTTTGCCATGTCAACAAAATTTTGGACCTTACAAGATTCTCACCCCCGTAGAATCACTCTCGCACACGTTGACTCGTTCTCGCTCTCGCACACGTTAACTCGTTCTTGCAGTACTCGTTCTCACTCGTCACTCAACCAATGTTCTGCTCGCTCTCGCATTGAACATTATTTGCCGTCACTCAAATGTTGTACTCGTTCTCGCTCTCGTTGTCGTTCTTTTACGTCACTCGTTCTCGTTCCGTACAGACACTGTGTCAGACATTGCATTGTGATTTATCCGCTGAAAATACTGACAAAGAAAAGACCTCATTCAGTTCTACACCTACTTTCACCATCAATATTTCCCAATAAACCTTTTAAATAAATAAATTAAAGAAAATTACTATGGTTTATGTCCAACAAACATAATTTTTTGTTTTCGTTGGCTTCCTTCATTTTCTCATTTGTTCAAACTTACTTTACTTTAAAACTTTTTATCCTTTCAACTGTTCTTCACGTAAAACCAACGTCCGAGCATCAACCAATCCACATTCAAAAAATAGGTACGTTCAAATACGTGTTTTATATTTTTGGAAGACATATTTCTATGTTTCAAATATTGAAAAAACGTTTTATGTATTAGGGTTTTGAAACATTTCTTCCTACTTTCTTCCTACTTTCTTCAATGGTATAAACGTGTTACGTTTTGAAAGTTTTTTTAGTTTTTAGAACGTTGGTTACTATGGCATTAGAGCGATACAGGTAGAACTGGAGCGAGAGTATTATAGTGAGAGCGATCATGAATGCGTGAGAGCAAGAGCGAGAGCGAGCGTTGGTTTTAATTACAGTTGTTACTTCTATTAGTTATTACGTTTTTTTTTTCAGGATGGAGAAGAAATCACTATTCATTCGATATGGTGGCAGTTGGGATGAGACTGATTACTGTTATATTGGAGGTTTGCTAACAGGGGTAGTCGTTCCGAGCACTGTCAGATACGATGAGTTGAAAGGTCTGATATGTGAAGTTACAAACATTAGTTTGGTGATATTTGACATTATAATGAGGGTGAAGGTGCAATTGGAAGAGCAATCCCCTCCGATGTATATAAGGAATGATCGTGATGTTGAATTTATCATCTTTTAAGAAAATGTTTCGAAGTTGCAAGTATATATAACAACAATATAAAAGAATGGTGGGAACATGCGGCTGGATGAGGATGTGCAGCAAGCTTATGACGACAATTCTCATGTGATAGTTGAGAACGAAGGTATGGACATGAAAAATTTAGAATCATTGGGCGGGTATACAGAGGAGGCAGATATACCATTGTATGAGATGGGGGTGTCTCTAGGAACCGATAGCAATAACTCATGAGAGTCATATTATACTAACCATAGTTCTCAAGATCATCACATGGATCGAAATGAAGCATGAGACTTACATAGAGCAATGCATGCCAGTCGAAACGAATGAGTCCAAAGTCAATGTCCAGTTTTCGAGAATGAGATAAGGCACACTCCAACTCCAAGTGCACATGATTGTGCTCATTCTCAAGTTAGACCGACAAACACTTCTTTTACCAGTCCATCTTCGTCTGGCTCTGCTCCTGGTGTTGATATTGAGGTTGGTGAGTTGTTTGTTTGTAAGAAGGACTTGAAGAACAGATTGTCACTGCTGGCCATGAGCAAGAATTTTGAGTTTAGAGCAAAGAAGTCCACAAAGGATCTGTATACTGTGGGATGCATCGACAAGGCTTGTACATGGAGGCTCCGGGCAGTGAAGATGGAAGGAGCCGAAATGTTTTAGATAAACAAGTATGTGAGCGCACACACATGCTTTATTGAATTGTTAAATCATGACCGTCGGCAAACGAGTGCTGAAGTGATTGGACACATAATTAAACATAAGTTTGAGGGAGTTGGTCGTGTGTATAAGCCAAAACACATCATTGAGGATGTCAGGCAAGAGTATGGAGTGAATATAAGTTACGACAAAACATGGCGTGCTAGGAAAATGACACATGTATTTGCTAAGAGGACTCCGGAAGACTCGTGCACCATGATTCATGCGTATGGAGAAGTACTGAAAATTGCTAACCTAGACACCATGTTTGAAGTAAAACTTTAAGACTCCTTCTATTTCAAATATGCATTCATGGCATTGGGGCCTTGCATCAGAGGTTATGCACGCATTTGAGATGTCATCGTTGTTGATGGACCCATTTAAAGAGAAAGTACAAAGGATGCATGTTGGTTGGTGTTAGAAGGGATGGAAATAATCAACTTTATCCATTGGCATATGTGATCGTGGACAATGAGAACGATCGGTCATGGACATGGTTCATGACGAAACTGAAGATAGCCATTGGAGACTCCCCAAACTTGGTTATTGTTTCAGACCGTCACGCAAGTATTGCGCATAGTGTTCAAGCTGTATTCCCCACAGCTTTTCATGGAGTGTGCACGTACCATCTAAAGTCTAATGTGTTGATCAATTTCAAGAACAAGGCGACGGCAGAATTGTTCAAGAATGCCGCTAAGGCGTTCCGCGAGTCAGAATTCAAGATATATTGGGATCAACTTCTACACTTGCATGGAGATGCTGTAGCTCGATATTTGGAGAGTGTTGATATTGAACGGTGGGCACAATGTTTTCAGAGAAATAAACGTTATGACAATATGACTTCGAACAGTGCAGAGTGCTTCAATTCGTT
Source organism: Trichosanthes truncata (assembly GCA_033996785.1). Lineage (NCBI taxonomy): Eukaryota > Viridiplantae > Streptophyta > Magnoliopsida > Cucurbitales > Cucurbitaceae > Trichosanthes > Trichosanthes truncata. The sequence goes on along the minus strand of JAWPNB010000003.1, from coordinate 29,278,997 downwards.
GACTGTAGAAGCACGACTACTCCCCATTGTTCCGTTGCTCGATTTTATAAGAGGGCATATACAAGGGTGGTTTTATAAAAGGCGAAACAATTGATTTTCGCGCACTACATTGATGTACGACTATGCTGAGCAATGAATGACTAAGGATTGCGAGAAAGGTAGACGATACTGAGTCGACCCAATTGATTGTTATACATGTCATGTAAGAGACGGTCGGTTAGATGGTATTGTTAATCTTCAAACTCGACAATGCACGTGCAAAGAATTCGACTTGTACGAAATACCATGTTCCTATGCTATTGTTTCTGCTAGGGAACGCAACATCACCCCATCTAGCCTGTGTAATAAGTGTTATGCCGTTGAAGCTCTTCAGGCAGTATATGCGGAGCATATATTCCCAGTTGGACATGTATCAAAATGGCCGCAACCGCCTGGATATGTAGAGATGCAAATACTTCTATCGAAAAGAGTTACTCGAGTTGGACAGAGAAGGATACAAAGAATCCCTTCTGCAGGCGAACACATTCGAACACGAAAATGTGGTAGGTGTGGTAATGTTGGACACAACCGACAGTCATGCAATCAACCTCTGTCAACCACCATATTCAACCAACCGGATTAGTAGATATGTTTCTATCTGTATACTATATTTATGTATGTGATTCAACTAGTTGGTATGATGTGTAATAGCACAGAAGTATTTTTATCTCTCTGTGAAACCGATTCTCGCTCTGGTAGTCTCTCTCTCGCTCTCGTTATTGTTCTCGTTTTGTTATCGTTTATGTTACTATGTGCATACCAATTATATTATATTAAACATGGATCATGTTATCGTTCTTGCCAATGTGTTTTCACTCTCGTGCTCTATCGTTCTTGCTCTCGTGCGCTATCGCTTTCGCTCTCGTAGTTGTTCACTCGCTCTCGCTCTCGCTTGCGATTTTCATACTCGCTCGTGTAAAAGTAGAAACAACGTTTATCTATCTGTGAAAACATTTTATATTATAGTGTTTTGTACAAAAACAAATGAACTATAGTTCTATACCAAAAAAAGAAAAAACTCATCCCCCATCAAAATGCCATCAAAATGACTCTGTGTTAGACCACAGTTGATATGCATAATGTGTCCTATAGTCCGTCATCCGCTCCTGTACAAATGTGGAAGTATATGTGTCTGTCACCAAGTACTCGAACCATTTAGCACAGAAGATCCCGCAGTCCAGTGAATCATGTTGTATATCGGGATTCTTTGCAAGATAGACAGGCCACGCGGATGTTTGCATACCTGGCTTGGCGCGAGGGACATCACAAAAGTATAGCATCAAGGGTAGAGTGTGCGCGAGGGGCTCCACGAACTTCTCGACGCGCCCCAAGTCGATGTACGAGGGGTATGAATCGTACACGAACAACTGTCCCCTATTCATGTCCATTGCCAGCAATAACCAATACTCATTCATGTTGACGGGGCAGTACACGAAGTCAACATCCAGCCTAGCAGGCTTGTAGTCATCATGAACTTCTTTCACGTACTCGATATACGTATCCTCTGACCCCATATCAACGCAGCTTTGAGGAACTGTTTTTTCTTAATCGTGTTGTATATGCTCTCTTTAGTTCACAAATTTAAATGGGCCTACAAAAGCCAACACGTGCACTATGAGTCGTGGTGGTTCACACACTCTGAGTTAGTTTGAAAGTTAGTTCACAAGTTTAAATGAGTTTGCAAAAGACAATACATACCAAGATCCCCATAGGCAATATAGTGAATCGATATATGCACATATCTGGTCGAGCGGATAGCTTCCTCTTGATAAACATGAACAACGTGTTTATAGTCTCGACCAGATATTTGCATATATCGATTCACTATATTGCGTACGGTGATCTTGGTATGTATTGTCTTTTGCAGACTCATTTAAACTTGTGAACTAACTTGCAAACTAACTCACAGTGTGTGAACCACCACGACTCATGCAACAAGATTAAGAAAAAACAGTTCCTCAAAGCCGCGTTGATATGGGGATCAGAGGATACGTATATCGAGTACATGAAAGGAGTTCATGACGACTACAACCCTGCTTGGCAGGATGTTGACTTCGTATACTGCCCCGTCAACATGAATGATCATTGGTTCTTGCTGGCCATGGACATGAATAGGGGACAGTTGTTCGTGTATGATTCATACCCCTCATACATCGACTTGGGACGCGTCGAGAAGTTCCTGGAGCCCCTCGTGCACACTCTACCATCGATGCTATACTTCTGTGATGTCCCTCGAGCCAAGCCAGGAATGCGAACATCTGCGTGGCCCGTCTATCGTGCAAAAAACCCCGACATACAGCATGATTCATTGGATTGTGGGATCTTCTGTGCTAAATGGTTCGAGTACTTGGTGACAAGCACAGATACTTCAGAATTTGTACAGAAGCGGATGATGGACTATAGGACAGTATGCATGTCAATTGTGGTCTAACACAGAGTCATTTTGATGGGGGATGAGTTTTTTCATTTTTTGGTACAAAACTGTACATTTGTTTTTGTACAAATAACTATAATATAAAATGCTTTCACAGATAGATAAACGTTGTTTCTGCCTTTACACGAGAGGAGTATTAGAATCGCAAGCGAGAGAGAGTGGGCAACTGCGAGAACGATAGAGTACGAGAGTGAGAACACATTGGCGAGAACGATAATGTGATCCATGTTTAATATAATATAATTGGTATGCACATAGTAACATAAACGAGAGTGAGAATCGGTTTCACAGAGAGATAAAAATACTTCTGTGCTATTACACATCATACCAACTAGTTCAATTACATACATAAATATAGTATACAGATAGAAACATATCTACTAATCTGGTTGGAAGAATATGATGGTTGACAGAGGTTGATTGCATGACTGTCGGTTGTGTCCAACATTACCACACCTACCACATTTCCGTGTTCGAATGTGTTCGCTTGCAAAAGGGATTCTTTGTATCCAACTCGAGTAACTCTCTTCCGTGGAAATATTTGCATCTCCACATATCCACGCAGTTGCGGCCATTCTGATACATGCCCAACTGGGTATATAGGCTCCGCATATACTGCCTGAAGAGCTTCAACGGTATAACACTTATTACACAGGCTAGATGGGGTGATGTTGCGTTCCCTAGCCGCAACAATAGCATGGGAACATGGTATTTCGTACTAGTCGAATTCTTTGCACATGCATTGTCGAGTTTGAAGATTAACAATACCATCTAACTGACCGTCTCTTACATGACATGTGTAACAATCAATTGGGTCGACTCAGTATCGTTTACCTTTCTCGCAATCCTTGGTCATTCGTTGCTCAGCATAGTCGTACATCAATGTAGTACGCAAAAATCAATTGTTTCGCCTTTCATAAAACCACCCCTGTAGATGCCCTCTTATAAAATCGAGCAACGGAACGATGGGGAGTAGTCGTGCTTCTACAGTCAACGAATTGAAGCACTATGCACTGTTCGAAGTCATATTGTCATAACGTTTATTTCTCTGAAAACATCGTGCCCATCGTTCAATACCAATGCTCTCCAAATATCGAGCTACAGCACCTCCACGCAAGTGTAGAAGTTGATCCCAATATATCTTGAATTCTAAATCGTTGAACGCCTTAGTGGCATTCTTGAACAATTCTGTTGCCGCCTTGTTCTTGAAATTGATCAACAAATTAGACTTTATATGGTAGGTGCACACTCCATGGAAAGCTGTGGGGAATACAGCTTAAACACTATGCGCAATACTCGCGTGATGGTTTGAAACAATAACCAAGTTCGAGGAGTCTCTAATGGCTATTTTCAGTTTTGTCATGAACCATGTCCATGACCGATCTTTCTTATTGTCCACGATCACATATGTCAATGGATAAAGTTGATTATTTTCATCCCTCCCAACACCAACCAACATGCATCCTTTGTACTTTCCCTTTAAATGGGTCCCATCAACAACGATTACATCTCGCATGCGCGCATAACCTCTGATGCAAGGCCCCAATGCCATGAATGCATATTTAAAATAGAGGGAGTCTTCAAGTTCTACTTCAAACATAGTGTCTGGCTTAGCAATTTTCAGTACTTCTCCATACGCATGAATCATGGTGTACGAGTCTTCTGGAGTCCCCTTAGCAAATGCATGTGTCATTTTCTTTGCACGTCATGCATTGTCGTAACTTATATTCACTCCATACTCTTGTCTGACATCCTCAATGATGTGCTTTGGCTTATACACACGACAAACTCCCTCAAACTTATGTTTAATTATGTGTCTGATTAATTCAACACTCGCTTGCCGATGGTCGTGATTTAACAGTTTAATGGAGCATGTGTGTGCACTGACATACTTGTTTATCTTAAACATTTCGGTTTCCTCCATCTTCACCGCTCAGAGCTTCCATGTACAAGCCTTGTCGATGCATCCCACAGTGTACAAATCCTTTGTGGACTTCTTTGTTCTAAACTCAAAATTCTTACTCATGGCCAGCAGCGACAGTCTGTTCTTTAAGTCATTCTTACAAACAAACAACTCACTAACCTCAATATCAACACCAGGAGCAGAGCCAGACGAAGATGCACTGATTAAAGAAGTGCTTGTCGGTCTAACTTGAGAATGGGCACAATCATGTGCACTTGGAGTTGGAGTGTGCCTTATCTCATTCTCAAAAGCTAGACATTGACTTTGGACTCCTTCGTTTCGACTGGCATGCATTGCTCTATGTAAGTCTCATGCTTTATTTCGGTCCATGTGATGATCTTGAGAACTATGGTTTGTATAATATGACTCCCATGGGTTATTGCTGTCGATTCCTAGGGACACCCCCGTCTCATACAATGGTATATCTGCCTCCTCTATATACATGCCCAATGATTCTAATTTTTTCACGTGCATACCCTCGTTCTCAACTATCACATGAGAATTGTCGTCATAAGCTTGCTGCACATCCTCATCCAGCCGCATGTTCCCACAATTCTTTTGTACGATTGTTATAAATACTTGCAACTTCGAAACAGTTTCTTGAAAGAGGAAAAATTCAACATCACGATCATTCCTTATATACATCGAAGGGGATTGCTCTTCCAATTGCACGTTCACCCTCATTATAATGTCAAATATCACCGAACCAATGTTTGTAACTTCATCTATCAGACCTTTCAACTCATCGTATCTGACAGTGCTCGGCACGACTACCCCTGTTAGGAAACCTCCAATATAACAGTCATCAGTCTCATCCCAATTGCCACCGTATCGAATGAATAGTGATTTCTTTTCCATCCTAAAAAAAAACGTAATAACTAATAAGTAGAAGTAACACTGTAATTAAAACCAACGCTCGCTCTCGCGCATTCATGATCGCTCTCGCTATAGCGCTCCAATTCTACCTGTATCTCTTCAATGTCATAGTAACCAATGTTCTAAAAACTTTCAAAACATAACACGTTTATACCATAGAAGAAAGTAGGAAGAAAGGTTTCAAAACCCTAAAACATAAGACGTTTTTTCAATGTTTGAAACGTAGAAAGATGTCTTCCAAAAATATAAAACACGTATTTGAACGTACCTATTTTTTGAATGTGGATTGGTTGATGCTCGGACATTAGTTATACGTGAAGAACAGTTGAAAGGAGAAAAAGTTTTAAAGTAAAGTAAGTTTGAACAAATGAGAAAACGAAGGAAGACAAGAAATTATGTTTGTTAGACATAAACCATAGTAATTTTCTTTAATTTATTTATTTAAAAGGTTTATTGGAAAATGTTGATGGTGAAAGTAGGTGTAGAACTGATTGAGGTCTTTTCTTTATCAGTATTTTCGGCGGATAAACCACAATGCAATGTCTAACACAGTGTCTGTACCGAACGAGTGACGTAAAAGAACGACAACAAGAGCGTAGTACAACATTTGAATGACGGCAAATAATGTTCAATGCAAGAGCGAGCAGAACATTGGTAGAGTGAGAACGAGTCAACGTGTGCGAGAGTGATTCTCCGGGGGCGAGAATCTTGTAAGGTCCAAAATTTTGCTGACGTGGCAAACGAGAACGAGAATGGTCAGCGAGAGCATTACCCTATCCGAGAGCGAGAACAAGCGAGCCGGTCTCATACTGCCTTTCTAGGTAATTTTGCGCGCGTTGCCACGTCCGAATGGGTCATATTTCATTAAATTGGGATGACAAGTCAGATCGCATTAAACTGTTGGAAACGCGGTCATCCATACAAAGACCCCAGTCTCATTTTGTTGAGGAGTGTTCACACATGAATTAGTATGAACAATACCATGAGATGATAGATATGGACCAAGAGTTGAATTGAAATAGTCTTGAGTATTGTCCATTCTAAGAACTTGAATTTTACTTCCAATTTGAGTGGAAATCACATAATAGAAAGAATGGAAAAGATTTGATGTTTCAGATTTATCCTTCATTAGAAAGGTCTAAGTCATCCTGGTATGGTCATAAATAAAGGTGAGGAACCATCATGCTCTCGATATAGTTTCACTCTAGAAGGCCCCCAATTATTAGTGTAAATAAGAGAAAATGGTTTTGAAGATTTATAAGGCACACTAGGATAAACTTGTGTGTTTTGAAAATTGACAAGTTTCACACTGAAAGAAGCTTGATTTTTTATTGATAAATAAAGCAGGGAACAACTTTTCGAGATACAAGAAATTTGGATGACCAAGGTGAAGATGTCATAACATAACTTGACTTTCGATTGACAATGACTCTGATTGAGAAATAAAACTAACAAACTTGGAACAAGACCCAGAACTAGGACTGAAGACCGAACTTGAAGGACATATTTCTTGAAGAAGATAGAGGCCACCATATTACTTAGCATTGCCAATCACCTTTCCCAAATCTACCTCATGAAATTCACACACATTTGAGTTAAAATTAGAGACGTAGTTTGAGTCACCAATAAGTTTGCTAACTGAAATCAAGTTGAAGTTCAACTTAGGAACATAAAGCACTTTAGAGAGAATGAGATCATGTCAATTTTATTGACATGTTCCTATGATTTCAGAGAGAGATCCATCCGCTATTCGAACTGTCGAATAACTAGACTGGGATTTGAACTGATTGGATAAGGTAATGTCGCCAGTGATGTGGTCTGATGCTCCAGAATCCACGATCCAAGGTTTGTGTTTGCTATGTTGCACATGAAGACAAGAGAAAATAGTACCTTGATAAGCAAGATTGCTAGAAGGTTTCTCGAGCTAGGCGAATGGTGTGGAGGTTGAGAATGACAGATGACCAATCATTTGTTGCAACACCTCCAATTGTTCCTTTGAGAAAATAGTAGAGGTTGTGGGATGTGGAGAAGGGGAAGTAACAACATGAGCATCAATTTTTGTAGTCACTTTCTTCGTTGGTTTCCAATCTGCTGGTTTGTCATGAATTTTCCAACAAGTATCTCGTACATATCTCAATTTCTTACTGTGATCACACCAGGGACGATTGCCTTTCTTGGACTTGTTGTCTTGAGAAGAACTGTGTGTTAACATGGCTGAAACTTCTAGTCCAAGAGATGACCCAGTCTCAGGCATCATCAAATGTTTTCTACTCTCCTCACGTTGTACTTTAGAAAAGGCTTTTCTGAGGGAGGGTAGATCGTTTGCTCCCATTATTCTTCCTCTTACTTCATCCAGCTCCTTGCTAAGCCCTAGATGAAACCTCAATATCCTATTTTTCTCAATTATCTTCTTATAAAGATTCAAATCTTCTCCATACTTCCATTCATACGCTGTGTACATATCCAATTGTTGCTAATTGCGTACAAGAAGATTATAATACTGAGTGACATTGAGATCTCCTTGACGTAAATCATACAATCGAGTTTCAAAATCCACTAGGGCAGAGGAGTTCTCAAAGATAGAGTAAGTATCACTAGCAGCTTCCCATATCTCTTTTGTTGTTTTTAACAATAGGAAGTTTTCTCCAACTTCTGGAGTCATAGAATTCAGTAGCCAAGGCATGACTAAATGATCATCAGTTTTCCATGATCGAAATTTTGAGTCTTTAATATCTAGTGCTTGGGTATCCCCAATTAGATGACCATCTTTACCTCTTTCATAGATGTATATGAAAACCGATTGATTCCATTGAAGAAATTTATGACCTTGAAGTTTATGATTAGTCATAATTTCGGAGGAATCATGATACTGGGAGGAATTGTGAGATTGAGTGGAGGATAACCCATGTTTTGTCATTGAAAAAATTGCTGGGAAAAAGTTGAAACAACCACAAAGCACCCACGAACTGCTAGAGAATACCCAAAAAAAAAAAAAAAACAAGAGCTGTTGTTTTTGGAGATCAACCAAACTGAGACTAACAAGCACACGAGCAGCGGTAGATGAGCGGTGGATGGCAAGTGGCGGTGGACGAGCACGAACAAGAAGAATTTCTAAATTGGAGATGTTGTGAACAGCAATCGCGAATGGCTAGAGTTCGCAACTAGGAGATGTCACGAACAGCTGGAGTTCGCGAACAAGAGATGTCGCGAACGGCTGGAGGTCGCAAACAGCTAGAGGTGGTGCCGGAGGGAGATGTCACCAGCTAGAGTTTATGCTCTGATACCATGTAGTTTTGGGAGAATAATTGTCATATATTTACTAATCTCCAAAATGTTATTGTGAGACAAAATATGAGAGAAATCTTAACTTGAATTTAGAAGAAATAAGAATATAGTATTTTTTCTCTTATATGAATCAAAGTACAAGGTCCTTTTTATATAGAAGAAGAACCATTTATCAATAAGAAAAAAAAAAGATTACAAATATTAATAATAAAGATACACATAATACACCACCACTATTACAAAAGGTATAAAGGAAATCCAACACTCCCCCTCAAGCTGGTTTGTAGATATCTTCCATAGCTAGCTTGTTGATAAGTTTATCGAATTGTCTTTTTGAAAGACCTTTAGTCAGTATATCAGCCTTTTGTTCGGTCGTTGGAAGATAAGATATGCATATTACACCTGCATCAATCTTCTCATTTATGAAATGTTTGTCAACTTCAATATACTTTGTCCTATCATGTAGAACTGGATTATGAGTTATAGCGATGGCAGCTTTGTTATCACAATATACTCGGATAGGTGCCTTTTGAGACAATTTCAGCTCGCCAAGTATCCTGTCAATCCATATACCTTCACAAATTCCATGTGCTAGGGCTCTAAATTCTGCTTCAGCACTACTCCTGGCTACTACATTTTGTTTTTTACTACGCCATGTAACTAAATTTCCTCCAACAAAAGAACAATAACCAGAAGTAGATCTTCTATCAATGGGACTTCCAGCCCAATCTGCATCAGTATACACTTCAACTTGAAGATGGTCATGTTTTTGAAATAGTATACCTTTACCTAGGGTTCCTTTCAAATATCTCAAAATTCTATTCACAGCTTCAAAATGACTAGGTCCAGGTGAGTGCATAAACTGACTCACCATACTTACTGCAAATGCTATGTCCGGACGTGTGTGAGATAAATAGATCAATCTACCCACAAGTCTTTGGTATCTGTCTTTGTCCTTTACTTCTTCATCTTTGGCAGCTTGTAACTTCACATTTGGTTCGATAGGAGTTTCTGTTGTTCAACAACCAAGCAAACCTGTCTCTTGAAGCAAGTCAATAACATATTTCCTTTGATTAACAAAAATACCTTTCTTGGATCTTGCGAACTCCATCCCTAAAAAATACTTTAAGGTTCCCAAGTTTTTGATCTGAAACTCACTTGCCAGTTTGTTCTTAAGATCAATCAAACATTCTTCATCGTTACCTGTAAGAATAATATCATCAACATAAACAATTAAAATAGAAATTTTACTATTTCCAGAGTGTTTATAGAAAATGTTATGGTCTGCTTGACTTTGAAGGTATCCATAGCTAGTGACTGCTTTTCCAAAACGTTCAAACCAAGCTCTTGGAGACTGTTTGAGACCATATAGAGATTTCTTCAATCGGCAAACTTTATTATTTCCAAGTTCCATTTCAAATCCTAGTGGTAGGCTCATAAATACCTCTTCCTCTAAATCACCATTGAGAAAAGCATTCTTAACATCTAGTTGATGAAGTGACCAATCTAATTTAGCTGCAAGAGACAAAAGAATTCTGATGGAGTTGATTTTTGCAATTGGAGCAAAAGTCTCCTGATAATCAATTCCATAGGTTTGAGTAAAACCTTTTGCTACTAATCTGGCCTTGTATCTTTCAACAGATCCGTCAACCTTACACTTTACGGTAAACACCCATTTGCACCCCACCGTCTTTTTATCTTTTGGCAAGTCTGTTATTTCCCAAGTCCTACTTTGTTTAAGAGCATTCATCTCCTCCATGACTGCTAGTTTCCAATTTGGATCATCTAGAGTTTCTTGTATATTCAGTGGAACAAATAAGTTGTCTATCCTAGAGGTGAAGGCATTATGACTATTGGACAATTTTTCATATGAGATGTAATTTGCAATGGGATATTTAGTGCAAGTTCGACTACCTTTCCTAATAGCAATAGGAACATCAAGATCAGAAATAATAGGTAAGGTATTTTGAATAATTGAAAGATTAGGGATAGAAGAGGGATTACTAGACCTTTCATCATTGAGAATAGGAGATGGATTTTCAGCATCATTCTCCAGAATTTCAAACTGGGTTTGTGTAGAATCAACTCTTAGGTCTTGGTTCCTTTGATTGACTGTCCTTCTAGTATAAAACTTTAACTCAGGAATTTGACCTGTAGAGTCATTTTGTAGTATTTCTCCCCCTAAATGAGTAGTTTCTATATTTGATATCGAAGGACTAGTGACAGACATGTCACGATGAATGACATAAGGAAGAGGTTTAGATATTTCGCAAAAATTATCTTCTAAACTTGATTTCTCCCCCTGAAGAGAATTTTGGGTAAAATATGGTTGTTTTTCTAAAAAAGAAACGTCCATACTCACATAAAAAAAATTTGTCTGAGGATCAAAACATTTATACCCCTTTTGATTTGAAGCATAACCCAAAAAAATGCATTTTATAGCCCTGTAATCAAGTTTTGATCGAAAAAGACTTGGTATGTGAACATATGCAATGCAACCAAAAATTTTGATGGGTAAATCAGAATGTATGCGATTAATTGGAAAAATAGTTTTAAGGCATTCAAGAGGGGTTATAAAATTCAAGACTTTACTAGGCATCCTATTTAGCAAATAAGTAGCCGTGAGTACAGCTTCCCCCCATAAATACTTAGGAACATGCATAGAAAACATTATGGCACGTGCAACCTCAAGTAAATGTCTATTTTTCCGTTCAGCAATTCCATTTTGTTGAGGGGTATCTCGACAAGTAGATTGATGTAAAATACCTTTATCCTTTAAAAAATCACTCAGGTATTCATTGAAATACTCAGTTCCATTGTCAGAGTGTAAAATACTGATTTTAGTTTGAAATTGGGTTTCAATCATATTATAAAAATGTTTGAAAAAATCTTTCACCTCAGATTTTTTTTTGCATTAAATAGACCCAAGATAGACGTGTGTGGTCATCAATAAAAGTAACAAACCATTGTTTTCCACTATGAGTCATAATCGTAGAAGGACCCCAAACATCACTATGAATTAAGTAAAACGGTTTGGAGGCTTTGTAAGGTTTTGGTAAATATGTGGATCGATGGTGTTTTGCAAAAATACAACTTTCACAATGAAAATAGGAGCAATCAACATTTTTGAATAAATTTGGAAATAAATGTTTAAGATAAAAGAAATTTGGATGTCCTAATCTACGATGCCAAAGTATGATTTGTTCATGAATAGAGAGAGAACTAATACTACTAAGACCCTGAGTTATTTTATTACTAAAAGAACCTTCATCAAAGTAGTAGAGACCGTCAAGCATCCTAGCAGTCCCAATTTTCTTTCCTGAGTCTTGATGCTAAAAGATACAATGAGATTCAAAGAAAGTGACATGACAGTTAGAATCTTTACAAAGTTTACTAACAGATAAGAGATTACAGGCTAAATTAGGAACATGGAGAACAGACTGTAGTGAAAGTGTATCAGTCAATTTAATAGTTCCTTTTCCTGCAATAGAAGAGAAACTACCATATGCAATTCTAATTTTTTCCTTTTTATAGGAAAGAGAATAGGAATGAAATAAATGAGAGGAACTAGTCATGTGATCAGATGCTCCATAATCGATAATCCATGGAGATGAAGTACTACAAGAAAAAACTTGAGGACAGTTACCTATTTGTGCCAAGGAAACACAAAGATTACCAGATGATAAATTGGTTTGCATCAGTTTAGAGGTTTGATCAATTTGCTCTTTACCAAAAGAACTTGAGTTAATGGTTGTGGAATCGAACAACCCATTCTCAGTCTTACCCTGTATTTGAGCCATTTCAACAATCAACTTAGACATATCAGCAAAAAATGGGTTAATAAGAAACCAGATAAAGTCTTAACCAAACCAAACCAAATCTGAAAAAATAAATCAGGCCAGAATTTAATGAACCAAACCAGACCAGATCTGAAAAAAATAAACCGAACCAGATCAGATCAGACCAAACCAAACCAAAATATCTGAACCAAACCAAAGCTCTGCGATTTCTCTCAAGGTTGGACCTTCGTCTTGACGGCTAAGGGGCTCGGCGAAGAAGAACACCCTGCAGTCGGAAGAATGGGTGCTGTTCAAGATGACAGCTAGGGTTTCGACGACGGCTAAGGCTTCGACGGCAGCAGCAACGGTGGAAGATTTCAATGGATGGCAGATCTTGGGTCGCGGGTCGCAGACTTCAAACCCGAACAGAAACGGACGGCGAATATCGTGGGTCACGAGTCCAACTCCTTGGCTTCGAACGGAGGCGTGACTCCTTGGAGAATGAATGGTCGGAGTCGTTGATGACTAAGTTCGAGTCGAACGGCTGCGAACACTCGATCGGAGGTCGACGGCGGCGGAATCAGTGGTGGCTGGTAGCTAGGGTTAGGGTTTAATATTTTGTCTCTAAGACCAACTTGAATTTAGAAGAAATAAGAATATGGTATTTTTTCTCTTATATGAATCAAAGTACAAGGTCTTCTTTATATAGAAGAAGAACCATTTATCAATAAGAAAAAAAAAAGATTACAAATATAAATAATAAAGATACACATAATACACAACCACTATTACAAAAGGTATAAAGGAAATCCAACATCTTATTCCATTTTATACAATAGAGTCAAATATATATAGTCATACATGGAAGCCCTAAACTAATAATAGTAAAATTACAATAAAGGACACAAGACTAATAAGCTCCTAAATTCACATATATATATACTCTAACACTCTCCCTCAAGCTGGAGCATATATATTAATCATGCCCAGCTTGTTACAAAGATAATCTATTCGAACTCCATTTAAAGCTTGTGTGAAAATATCTCATAATTGTTCTCCAGTCTTAACATATTCAGTAGACATCAAACCTTGTTGTATTTTCTCACGAACAAAATGACAATCAATTTCAATATGTTTAGTTCACTCATGAAATACTGGGTTGGATGCAATATGAAGTGCAGCTAGGTTGTCACGCCACAACTTGGTCGAAACTGTAATATTGAACCCTAATTCAATCAAGAGTTGATGTACCCACAGTATTTCACATACTGATTGTGCCATGACTGTATTCTGATTCAACACTTGATCGCGAGACTACATTTTGTTTCTTACTTTTCCATGAAACCAAATTGCCTCCAACAAAAAAAAAATAGCCAGAAGTCGATCTTGTATCTTTTCTTGATCCTTCCTAATCGACGTCTAAAAAACACTCAATATTCATATGACCATGATCTTTATATAAGATCCCACGTTCAAGTGCACCCTTCAAATAACATAGAATTTGTTGTACTGCAACCCAATGATCCACTATAGGTGAAGACATAAACTGACTTACAATGCTTACTGAATAAACTATGTATAGTCGTGTCACTGTAAGATAATTCAACTTTCCAGCCAATCTTCTATATCTCTCAGGATCTTTAAATGGTTCTTCATCTTTTGTAAGTTGCAGATTAGGCATCATTGGCGTACTACATGGCTTGGCTCCCAATTTTCCCGTCTCATATAGCATATCAAGCACATATTTCCTTTGTGACATAAAGATACCCTTCTTGCTCCTCATTACTTCAATACCCAAGAAGTACTTTAATGTTCCCAAGTCTTTAGTATGAAATTGACTTTGGAGGAAAGTTTTGAGAGACAAAATGCCTAATGTATCATTTTCGGTAATAACAATATCATCAGCATATAGGGCAAGTAGAATAATACCACTCTTAGTTTGTCGGTAGAAGACAAAGTGATCTAACTTGCTTTTCCTCATTCCAAACTACTCAAGTGCTTGACTAAATTTTCCAAACCATGCTCATGGACTTTGTTTCAACCCCTACAAAGATTTGCGAAAACTTTATCATTCTCCCCCTAAACAACAAACCCTAGTGGTTGCTCCATATAAACTTCCTCCTAAAGATCACCATGGAGAAATGCATTTTTAATGTCAAGCTAATGCAAAGGTCAACGTTGAGAAGCAGCTATGAAAATGAATAACCTGACAGAAGTTAATTTAGCGACAAGAGAAAATGTATCAAAGTAATTAATCCCATGGGTCTGAGCATAGCCTTTGGCAACAAGGTGGGCTTTTAATCGAGCAACTGAACCATCAGGATTGACCTTAACGGCAAACAACCATTTAAATCCAATATCTTTATTTCCTACGGGACGAGATACTAAATCTCAGGTACCATTATCATCTAAGGCATTCATCTCTTCTATCATTGCATTGCGCCAACCAGGATGAGACAAGGCTTCATGAACAGTTTTAGGGACCAAGATAGATTCAAGAAATGCAATAAAAGAACATGTAGAAGATGACAAGTGGTCATAAGAGACAAAAGAGGAAATAGGAAAAGTACAAGAACGTTTACCTTTACGAAGAGCAATAGGAAGCTCATCGCTTGGTCCTGGATCTGATGGCGAAGAATTTTCTGGTACAAGACATTCACCTGGAGGTTGTTGTCATCTTGAATAGAATTGAGTAATAGGTGGACAAGTAGGGACAGATGTCGAAGGGGATGGATCGGGAGAGGGTGTAGGAGACATAAGTGTATGGATAGAAAATCACGAAATCACAAAATCTAATCTAAAGCCATGAAATCATACCCAAATAACCGCACAACTTCTGAAAATCTACTAAAAAACTTATATGAATGGAGTTCCTAGTAAAAAATTCTAATTCTTTTCCAAACTGACTTCTAACACGAGCCAATTATGACCAAAATAACCACACAAATAGGTCGGGAGTAGATGAAACGGCAAGCCACGAAACCGGAGAGGATCCGGCCACGGGTGCCCTCACGCACCGGCACGTGGGAGTTGCGGTAAAATGTAGCAGCAATGTGTGAGCCTCCCGTGCTGGTCAGAAGTGAATCAAGTTTTAGGGTTTTGTTGATCAGTGGTTGGGCTTCCACCTAGGCTAAGCGATGATGAAAGAAGACGAGAAAAAGTGACCAAAATTGTAAGTGGACACGGGTAGCGATGACTATTGACGATGGCCGCGGCGTGAGTAGATGCAGAAGACAACAAATCCACAAAACTCGACGTTGAAAACAAAAGGATCCTAAAGCCCAAACCTAAAGATTCAAAAACCCTAATGGTTCACAAAATCCTAATTGCCCTAGGAAAAGACCTAGTTCTCTTATACCATGTTATTGTGAGACCAAATATGGGAGAATCTTTATCACATTCTATACAGTAGAGCCAAATATATATAGGCATACACGAAAGCCCTAAACTAATTATAGTAAAATTACAATGAAGGACAAAAGACTAATAAGCTCCTAAACCCACATAGATACTATAACAAATACTAAAGGTTTGAGAGAATGATAATAATTTATTCCTTTCACTAAAGATATATATAGACAAGTGTGCAAGGGTAACCTAAATAAAAGAATGTAAAAAGATGATAAAGGACATGTCTAAGATATTTACAATTATACCACTATACTAATATAAGCACTATAATATAAATAATTATAGGTCTAAGAGAATATGTTAAGTTATATTTAGGCAAAAGGAAGTTCAAGAAATTAAAGATTTGTTGTACTCTTTAGCTTATTTATTTTTCACTTAAAAATAAAAAATTAAAAAAAAACTCTCTTTTTGCCAAAAACTCTATCATGTAGACCTATTTTTAGCAACTTTTGTTTACATTGTTCTGTGCATTTATGATCTGTATGACTATGTAATTGCATTGACATATAAGTAACAGGCTTTGCTTGATGCTAAACCCATTAGTTTTTATTATTTTGCATGTCTCCCAAGTTCCCAACATTATACTATTTCAGGATTACATAACGTTAATGTTATTATGTTTTGCGATTACAGACACTTGTAATCAGCAAATCGCGGGAACAGTCCAAAGAGGGATTGCAACGTACAGACAAGAGAGTTGGTCTCATGAATGAGATTTTAGCTGCAATAGACACAGTGAAGTATGCAATATAAGGATAAAATATTCCTAGTCTTTTTATCTAAAACTTAACTGATAATTTTGATGGCTGTTGGAAATGGATTAGATGTTATGCATGGGAGAAAAGCTTTCAGTCAAAAGTACAAATTATTCGAAATGATGAGTTGTCATGGTTCCGTAAGGCATCACTTCTTGGGGCGGTATGTTATAATTGATTTTAATGTTATCTTCTGTAGATCATGGAAATCATGTGAATTTTCTCCATTTCCCTTTTAGCCAATTGATTCTTGTTAAATCATCATAGAACCCAAAAGCTTAAGCTGACAGGTTACTGTAAGTTTAATCTTATATCAATACTTTAACACTCCCCCTCACTTGTGGGCTTCAAAATTTGTAGAAGGCTCCACAAGTGGAAATCAATATTAATTTGGGAGAAAATGACATTATAACGGTTTGAACATAGGACCTCCTGTTTTGATATCATGTTAAATTACTACTAAACCCAAAAGCTTAAGCAGTTATCCATATCACTTGGGAGATGTTAAAATATTGGAATAGAAACTGCACACTTTAGAGCATATGAACATATAGGACTAGGTAATATTTCCCAGGTTTTGGATGTTCAGTCGTAATAGTTAGTCGCTTTTTATGTTTACTAGGATCACTAGTCCTGCATGTCAATTGTTTTCTCAAGGTTCATTTTGGAGAGGAGAGAGTATTTTTTTGCATATCTGCTATACATGGATATATAATTTAATAATCCAAACGGAATATAGATCATGGAATTCATGTGAATTTTCTCCATTTGCCACCTCTTTATTTTAATAATTTTACTTGTTTTTGCAGTTAAATAGTTTCATACTGAATAGCATTCCTGTTTTGGTGACTGTCACTGCTTTTGGATTATTCACTGCTTTTGGGGGAGACTTGACTCCATCAAGGGCATTTACGTCACTTTCATTATTTGCAGTGCTACGGTTTCCTCTACTCATGCTTCCTAATATAATAACTCAGGTTCTGTTGTGTGCCTTTCCAAATTTTATCCTTAAAATTTTTCTGGCTTGGATATGAGCCTTACATTTACTTGTAGTATATAGGCTATACAATGATGGCTGTGGTTGTTGATACTAGTTTCTTGTTTGTACTTCTCACTATTACCTTTCGTTTTATGGTAGTAATGTAACATGGCTAATCATTTTGTTTATGTTTGCGTAAAATGAGCTAATTTCATGTTACTTGCATCTTTATTTTATTTTATTTTTTGTGTATGGGTGTTTTGTTGGCTTTTTTTTTTATTAATTTTTTTTTAGCATGCAACTCTGGGAATGGCTCTATCTGTTCTAGGAAAAAGTCTCATCGTCGTGCTTAATCTCAGGCAAGGACAGGAAGAAGTATCCATCTAAAAGTTATTTTTGTAAATAGATATTAGACGGAAACCAAAAATTAGTGTAAGAAAGCTCTAGGCCCTATAATGGTTGGGAGTGGAATCCTAAAAAATCAGCAAAATCTGATCAAAGATGGTATCTTTGAAGGTTTTGCACGTGTTCTATGAGCACTATGTGGTCAAATGGGTCATAAATGAGGACCTTACGAGATATGTTTTTTAGAAAGGTATGTGAAGACCAAATAATAATGAGGAGATATTTTTCTTGGAAGCTTTGAATGGAGTTCAAATAGATTATCTTTGTAACAAGCTGGGCATGATTAACATATATGCTCCAGCTAGGGGGGAGTGTTATAGTATATATATGTAGATTTAGGAGCTTATTAGTCTTTTGTCATTTATTGTAATTTTACTATTATTAGTTTAGGGCTTCCAAGTATGCCTATATATTTGGCTCTATTGTATAGAATTGAATAAGAATTCTCTCATATTTTGTTTCATAATAACAAAATCCATCCAACAAAAAGTGTTGAAGAATTAATTTCCTCCGTTGAACAAGTTGCTGTGACAGTAGTAGAGAAGGAAAACATGGATGCAAATGTTGAATTAAGGAGGATGATAATAATTCTCTATTATATTTTATTATATAAGAAGAAAAAATAGAAGAAACGCCCATTTACAAGTAAGAAAATAATTTTCCAGCAAAATAATACAGTAAATACAAATATACTGATTAACCATAAAAGGAAAATAACCAAAAATAACCAACACTCCCCCTCAAGCTAGTTTGAAGATGTCTTCCATCGCCAGCTTGTTAGTCATCTTCTCAAATCTTAACTTTGGGAGCCCTTTAGTTAACACATCAACAATTTGCTCTGTTGTATGAAGATAAGGAATGCATATTACTCCTACATCAATCTTCTCTTTTATGAAATGTTTATCAACGTCAATATGTTTTGTCTTATCATGAAGGACTGGATTATGGGCAATGGAAACTGCTGCCTTATTGTCACAATAAATTTACATAGGTATCTTATGAGAGAATTTCAATTATTCCAATAGTCTTTTTATCCATATACCCTCACAAATACCAAGGGCTAATGCTCTAAACTCGGCTTCAACACTACTTCTAGCCACTACACTTTGTTTTTTGCTCTGCTAGGTAACTAGAGATTTCCTCCAACAAAGGAACAGTAACCAAAAGTAGATATTCTATCTGTGGTGTTACCTGCCCAATCAGCATCAGTATAGACTTCAACATTCAGATGACCATGCTTCTTAAACAATATATCTTTTCCAGGGGTACCTTTCAAGTATCTTAGAATTCTATAAACATATTCAAAGTGAGTTGATCCTAGTGCATGCATAAACTGACTTACCATACTAACTGCAAAGGCAATGTCAGGACGTGTGTGAGACAAATAAATGAGTCTTCCCACAAGTCTGATATTTTTCTCTGTCTTTTACCATGGTAATTTTAAATTGGGCTCAATGGGAGTTTTTGCTGTTCTGCAACCGAGTAATCCTGTCTCTTCAAGTAAGTCAATGATATACTTCCTTTGATTAACAAGGATACCACCTTTTGACCTAGTAAATTCCATTCCTAGAAAATACTTCAAGACTCCCAGGTCTTTGATTTGGAATTCATTTGCTAGCCTTTCTTTCAAGATAGTCAAACCTGCCTCGTCATTCCCTGTAAGAATAATGTCATCAACATACACTATTACGATAACAATTTTGTCATCTCCAATATGTTTATAGAACATAGTATGATTTGCTTGACTTTGGATAAATCCATAGTTCGTGACTACTTTTCCAAAACGTTCAAACCACGCTCTAGGAGACTGTTTAAGGCCATATAATGATTTCTTTAACCTGCATACTCTGGTAATCCCAATATTTTCCTCAAAACCAGGTGGTAAGTCCATAAATACCTCTTCTTCAAGTTCCTCATTGAGAAAGGCATTCTTGACATCAAGTTGATAAAGGGGCCAATCTGCATTGACAGCAAGATAATAGAACTCTAATGGAGTTAATTTAGCAACAGGAGCAAACGTTTCTTGATAATCAATTCCATAGGTCTGAGTAACGCCTTTAGCCACAAATATGGCTTTGTATCTTTCAACGCTACTATCAACTTTGCACTTTATAGTAAACACCCACTTGCAACCTACTGTCTTCTTATCATTTGGTAATTCTACTATGTCCCATGTGCAGTTTTGTTTAAGAGCATTCATCTCTTTCATAACTGCTAACGTCCAATTCGAATCATTTAGAGCCTCATGTATATTCCTTGGAACGAATAAATTAGTTATTCTAGAGGTAAACACTCTATGAAAATCGGACAATTTGTTGTAAGAAAGATAGTTCGCAGTAGTATATTTGGTGCAGTTTCGGATACCTTTCCTATGGGCTATTGGAATATCAAGATCAAGTACCTCAGTTGAACTATTATGAATAGATGAAGAAGTAGGAATAGAGGATCTGTTACTTGGATCTTCAAAATCATTCGTCGGAGTAGTAGATTGGCCTGATTCTTTTGATTCACTGCCCTTCTAGTATAAACCTGAAGTTCAAGGTTTTGATCGGTTAGATCTCTTTGTAGTGTTTCTCCCCCCGACGAAGAATTTTCCATACTTGGCATTGAAGAACTAGAACTGGTAACCTCATGACTAATTATGGTAGGAAGAGGAGAAATATCCCAGAAATTATCTTCTAAGTTAGGTATTGTCTCCGGCTAAAGAGAATTTTGGTTAAAAAGGATTGATTTTCAAAAAATGAGACATCCATACTTTCAAAGTATTTTTTGTTCACAAGATCAAAACATTTATAAGCTTTCTTCTGGGAGACATAACCCAAAAAAATACGTTTAACAGCCAGAGGATCTAATTTAGACCGAGAAAAGTTAGGAATGTGAACATAAGCAGTACACCTAAAAACTTTGATCGGTAAATCAAAATATAGGCGGACAGTGGGAAAAAAACTTTTAAAGTGATCCAGAGGGGTTTTGAAAACTAAAATTTTTTTAGGCATTCGGTTAATAAGATATGCAGCCGTGAGGACTGCTTCTTCCCACAAATAAGAAGGAACATGCATAGAGAACATAAGGGCACGAGCAACATCGAGTAGGTGTCTATTCTTTCTTTCAGCAATACCATTTTGTTGGAGAGTATCCCGACACGTAGATTGATGAACAATTCGTTTAACTGGTAAGAAATCGGTTAAATATTCATTGAAATATTCAGTGTCATTGTCAGAGTGCAGAATGTTAATTTTAGTTTGAAACTGAGTTTTAATCAAGTTATAAAATCAAATAAAATTTCACCTCTGACTTTTGTTTTAACAGATAAATCCAAGTTAAACGGGTGTGATCATCAATGAACGTGACAAACCATTGTTTTTCAGTATGAGTCAAAACTTTAAACGGACCCCAAACATCACTATGAATTAAGTAAAAAGGTGTGGAAGACTTATAGGGTTTAGGCAAGTAAGGAGATCGATGATTTATTACAAAGATACAACTTTCGCAATGAAAAATAGAACAATCAATTCCTTTAAATGAATCAGGGAACAAATACTTTAAATAGAAAAAACTGGGATGTCCTTGTCTACAATGCCAAAGCATTATAGTTTCTTTAACATAGGAAGAACTAACACTACTCAAGCCTTGAGCTTTTTTATGACTAGATGAAGTTTCATCAAAGTAGTAGAGACCATCGAGCATCCTAGCACGTCCAATCATCTCCCTCGAGTCCTGATCCTGAAAGATGCAATGGGAGTCAAAAAAAGTAACACGGAAATTAGCATCCTTAGAGATTTTACTAACAGATAACAAATTACAGGTTAATTTAGGAACATGGAGGACAAATGTAAATCAATGAGAGGTCAATTTAATAGTTCATTTTCTTGCAAAAGAAGAGAAACTTCCATCGGCAATTCAAATTTGTTCATGACCGTACACAGGGGAGTATGATGCAAATAGTTTGGAGGAACTAGTCATATGGTCAGAGGCTCTAGAATCTATAATCCACGGAGATGAATTGAGATAAGAGAGGGCTTGAGGATAATTACCTGTTTGTGCCAAGGAAACACTAGGATTACCAGATGATGAAGTGGCCTTTAGCAATTTCAGGATTTGATTAACTTGCTCTTTGTTGAATGGATTGGAATCAACATTAGCGCTAGATGGATGTTGGGTGGTGCTCTTCTGAGCTTGCTTAGTACTCTTCCAATGTGCAGGTTTTCCATGGATTTTCCAACACGTATCACGAGTATGCCAAGGTTTGTTACAGTAATCACACCAAACACAAGGCTTTTCATGGGTCCTGTTTGATTGATCAGAAGCCTTGTGTGCAGTAGCTTCAACCACCAAAGCAGAACTTTCAACTGAATCATTGGGCTTCTTCCCAATCATAACATTCCGGCGGCTCTCTTCTCTGCGCACCTCAGAAAAAACTTCATTAATAATAGGGAGGTTAGTTTTACCAAGTATTCTGCCTCTAACCTCATCAAACTCAACATTGAGACCAACCAAGAATTTGTAGATACGACCATCCTCAACTATTTTCCTATAGTGTGTTTGATTCTCTGTAGACTTCCGTTCATATGTATCAAAGAGATCAAGGTCTTGCCAAATCCTTTTTAGGAAGTGAAAATATTGTGTAATTGAGTTACCTCCTTGTCGTATGTCACCTAATTTGAGATTCAGCTCAAATATTTGTGATTGATTTCCCAAATCTAAATACAGAAGCGGCGGTTGGCGTTGACGGTTGCAGTGGCTGTTTGACGCGAAATCGAAGGCCCTCATGCGACGAGTAGCACGAACTCGTGATGCCCAAGGGGAGGCGGCTTCGTCTGTAGTCGGCGTTGGGTGAGTAAGGTCGATCAACGGCAGCAGCTGTAGTAGGCGGCGGCAACGGCGACGGTAGTAGGTCGGAATATTAGGGTTTCTAAAAATTTAGGATTTCTTGCTCTGATACCATGAGGATGATAATAATTCTCTGTTATATTTTATTATAAGAAGAAACGGGTTCTTAAATAGAAGAAACACCCATTTACAAGTAAGGAAATAATTTTCCAGCAAAATAATACAGTAAATATAAATATACTGATTAACCATAAAAGAAAAATAACCAAAAATAACCAACAATTAATACCATGGAAGTGGGCGTTTCATATTCTGGAGTTGCTATAACATTAAATGGGTGGGAGAAGAATATTTTAGTTGGGGAAGTCAGAGAGAAAGAAGGTGAAAAGACATGTTATGAAGAAGGTAAAAAATCTTCCTTGGAAGAAAAGGATGTTGATGAAAAAGACAGAACATTAAATGCTTTTCACATGGAGACTATTCGTGAAAAGGATTTTGTTCTAATATCAGATGGGGGAAATATAAATGAAGATAGAGAAAGTGAACTTTTATTATTGACAGAGAATGTTTGTTTGCATGAAAAGAAATCTTTATTACAAGATAGAGAAAGTGAACATTTATTATTGACAGAGAATGCTTGGTTGCATAAAGAGGAATCTTTATTACATCAGTTGGAGATTTCTAATGAGATTACCAATGAGGAATTAAATCACAATGGTTATAATATTGTTGAGAATCTCGGTTTTAAAAAGAGTCTAGGGGAGAAGGTTCTTATTAATGAAGAAGTTGAAAAGTCTGAGGTAATTGATTCTTCAACTAAAAAACCGATATTCAAAGAGGCTTTTCCCCTTCATTTTTCACGGAAAAAAGGGTCTGCAACATTTAATGATCAGGATGATATTAACTTGGATGTTTTAGAAGAGTCTTGTGCTAGATTAATTGTTCCTTCGATTTCCTTGAATAATGATGAAGATTCTGCCAATCAGCTTCATAATTCCATGAAATCTGAATGGAATTTCAAACAGACAGTGATAACAATTTCGGGGTCAGAAGCCAGATTTAACAAAGGAGTTTCTTCTTCCACCCCTAAGAAAGTTGATATCTCAAATGCTTCGGATGGGGAGTCAGTCATAAGTGTAAGTAGTGAGGAAATAGAGGAGTTTCAAGGAGAAAAGGAACAAGCTTGTTAATGCTAAAGGTTTGAGAGAATCGGAATACTCTATTCCATTCACTAAAGAGATATATATACAAGTGTACAAGGTTAACCTAAGTAGGAGAAAGTGAAAAGACAATAAAGGACAACCCAATTAATATATTTACAAAAATACAATAATACTAATATAAGGACTCTAACACTCCCCCTCAAGTTGGAGCATATATATTCATCATGCCCAACTTGTTAGAGAGGTAATCTATTCGTGCTCCATTCAATGCCTTGGTGAAGATATCTCTTAATTGCTCTCCAGTCTTCACATATCCTGTCGATACCAAACCTTGTTGGATCTTCTCACGTACAAAATGGCAGTCAACCTCAATGTGTTTAGTTCGCTGATGAAATACCGGATTAGATGCTATAAGCAGAGATGCTTGATTATCACACCATAATTTCATTGGTGTTGTGATATCAAATCCCAATTCAATAAGAAGTTGGCGTATCCAGACTAATTCACATACGGATTGTGCCATTGCTCTATATTCTGATTCAGCACTTGACCTTGACACCACATTTTGTTTCTTTCTTTTCCAAGAAACCAAATTACCACCCACGAATACACAATACCCTGAAGTTGATCTTCTATCTTCCTTGCCCAATCAGCATCAGAGAAACATTCAATGTTAATATGCCCATAACTCTTATATAATAAACCACGTCCAGGAGCTGCCTTCAAATAGGACAAAATCTGTTCCACTGCAGCCCAATGATCAATGGTAGGAGAAGACATATACTGGCTCACAAGACTCACTGAATAAGCTATGTCTGGTCAAGTTACTGTAGGATAATTGAGTTTTCCCACTAACATCCTATATCGTTCAGGATCTTTCAGTAATTCTCCCTCTTTCGTGAGCTGTAAATTAGGCATCATCGGGGTACTACATGGCTTAGCCCCTAACTTCCCTATTTCAGTCAACAAGTCAATTACATATTTTCTCTGTGATAACATGATTCCCTGTTTGCTTCTCATTACCTCAATTCCTAGAAAGTATTTCAACATTTCCAAATCTTTTGTGTGGAATTGACTATGGAGAAAGGTCTTGAGTGATTGGATGCCCAATGTGTCATCGCCTGTAATAATAATATCATCAACATATACAACCAATAGGATAACACCACTCTCAGACCGCTTATAAAAGACAAAATGATCTGACTTGCTCTTTCTCATTCCAAAGCTTTCAATCACCTGAGTGAATTTTCCAAACCATGCTCGTGGACTCTGCTTTAATCCATACAAGGATTTATGAAGGTGACATACCTTGCCATTCTCCCCCTGAGCAACAAACCCTGGAGGTTGCTCCATATACACCTCTTCCCCAAGATCACCATGGAGAAAGGCGTTTTTAATATCAAGCTGATGCAACGGGCAGTGATGAATGGATGCTAACGAAATGAATAATCTGACAGAAGCCATTTTAGCAACAGGAGAAAAAGTGTCAGAATAGTCGACCCCATACGTTTGTGCGTAGCCTTTAGCAACAAGGCGAGCTTTCAATCGAGCTACAGACCCATCTGGATTGACTTTAACTGCAAAGACCCATTTACAACCAATAGGCTTCTTTCCTGCAGGAAGTGAAACTAAATCTCAAGTACAATTGTCATCTAAAGCAGTCATCTCTTCTACCATCGCAGCACGCCAACCAGGATGAGACAAAGCTTCATGAACAGTCTTAGGAACAGAGATAGACTGTAAAGATGCAATGAAGGAACAGGTAGACGATGACAAATGGTTATATGAAACAAAAGAGGAAATAGGATATGTGCATTTGCGCTTACCTTTACGAAGAGCAATAGGAAGATCATCGCTTGTTCCTGGATCCAATGACGAAGAAGCCTCTGGTACAGGGCATGGAACTGAAGAGGATGGCCGTCATGAATAAACCTGAGTGATAGGTGGGTGAGTAAAAACAGGAACATACAGAGATGAGTCTCTAGAGGGCTCACACGGAGGAGAGAATTGTGTAAACAAGAAAATCATCCTCGTCCTCTTGATGCTCCCCCTTACTCATACCCGAAGATGGAGAAAAGAAAGATGAATCTTCAAAGAATGTGACATCAGGAGAGACAAAGTAACGATCGAGACTAGGACAATAACACCGATACCCTTTTTGGACACGAGAATAACCAAGGAAAATACATTTTAAGGACTTTGGATCTAGTTTGGTGAGTTGAGGGCGAACATCCCGAACGAAGCAAATACAACCAAAGATTTTGGGTGTAAGAGGAAATGAAGGGAGGTTGGGGCACAAAGTAGGATAAGGTATCTCACCCTTAAGAACCGAAGAGGGCATGCGATTTATTAAGAAACAAGCCGTCGATATAACATCAGCCCAAAAAGATTTTGGGACATTCATCTGAAACATTAAGGCTCTCGCTGTTTCAAGAAGATGTCGATTCTTGCGTTCTGCAATCCCATTTTGAGATGGAGTATAAACACAAGAGAATTGATGGAGAATACCATGTTCACTTAAATAGGAACTAAGGGCATGAGAGAAGTATTCTTTAGCATTATCACTTCGTAGAACTTTAAGAGAACCACTAAATTGAGTTCGAATTTCAGCATGAAAGTTACGAAAATGAGAAAGCAACTCAGAACGATTTTTCATTAAATATAACCAAGTTACACGAGAAAAATCGTCGACAAAGGTAACAAAATATCGAAAGCCTCTCTTGGACTCGACAGGACATGGACCCCAAACATCAGAATGAACTAATTCAAATGGAGCAGCAGCTTGTTTATTGACTCGGGGATACAGACTCAAACGATGAAATTTAGCAAACTGACACAACTCGCAATCTAAAGAAGACAAATGATTAAACTGAGGACGAAGACTCTTCAAGACGGAAATAGATGGATAACCCAAACGACAATGTTCTTCAAAGGGAGAAGACACTTTAGAGCATGTAACGGCTGTAGATACTTGTGGTTCAAAAATGTAGAGACCTCCAGATTCACGCCCTTTACCAATAGTCCTCTTCGTCAAAAGATCCTGAAATAAACAATAATCAGGAAAGAATGAGACACAACAATTGAGATCGCGAGTGAGTTTACTAACCGAAATCAAGTTAAAGGAGAACTGTGGTAAACTTAAAACATAAGACAATGAAATTGAGTTGGTAAGATTGACAGTGTCTGATCCTAAAACAGGAGAGGTGGTGCCATCGGCTATAGTAACATTAGGTAAAGATTTAGACGGACTAATGTTAGAGAATAAATTGGGATTACCTGTCATGTGATCAGAAGCGCCAGAGTCTATGACCCATTTTGAAGAGGAGGAAAGAAGACATGTAGATGTGTTACCTGTGTCAGCAATGGCAGTAATGGAAGTAGAAGATGATGCCTGTAATGACTCTTGGTACTGGCGAAATTTAGCAAACTCCTCAGCTGAAATCGAAACAGACTTGTCAGGGTTATCAGGAGTAGAAGCGACATCCGCAGACGGAAACCTAGGGCCCTTATTTAGCAATTTTCTGCAGTCACGTTTCATATGTCCAGGCTTACGACAATAGTGGCAAACAATATCTCCTGAAGTTGCTCTCTGATTGTTTGAATGTCCTCTAGATGGGTTAGGTCCGACCCCTCTATTTCCTTTATACTCACCAGTCTGCCCAACTAGGGCATTATTAGACTCAGATGGCAAGATCGTGTGCGACTTCTCAGTACGAAGTATTCGAGTATAAGCATCTTCCAACGAAGAGATTTCGGAGCTAGACAGAACTTGATCTTTGGCCATATCATATTTAGAGGCAAGACCAACCAAAAAACTCATAATGAATAATTGTTCACGCTGGGTATCACAATCGTAACCTTTTTCGCAACGGGACCAACGAAGGTGCGGCACTGCTCTAACTCGGCGAGCAAATCAACCGCACAAAAATCAGAAATCGCGGACAGCGTCCGTACAGGGTCTAGCCTCCACTCACGTTTCGAGAGAAAATGGTTTTATGAAAACGTGAGAGAGAAAGTTGTTGAAAACATTTGTGAAAAAGTTTGTTATACGCAAGAAAGCAAGTAAGGGACAGCCACGGCTTTGATTGCATATAACTTTGGGTAGGAAGATTTGACAACTAGTCGCATCCCCCTATAGTACATTCTAGGATTTTTGCTCTTGGCAAGTATAAACATGAAAATGGCGAGGAGTCATACGCCAACAAAATTACAAGGAAAAGCAACAACAAGACAACATGAAATATATACATTGAAAGCATGATAAAAAGGGGTTGAAATGGGCATGCGGCCACGGGCAACACGCCCTGGACAAGCACGACCGTGACATTCTCCCCCACCTAATTGGTTGACGACCCCGTCAACCGTCTAATTTCGAACTCGGCGATTTGAGGAGCCGCTGACTTCAGATCTTCGATGTTCTCCCAGCTCGTTTCTTCTGCAGGGAGGTTCCTCCACTTGACGAGGAATTCACGAACTGTCCGCACAGGTCTCCCCACCTTTCTAACTCTTTCGTCCAAGATTTCTTCGGCTTCTTTAATATCTCTTTGCTTCAGGTCGATACCAGGTCGAATAGCAACGTTCCGGCGATCATCGTCTTGGTCAGGATAATAGGGTTTCAAGTTGCTCACATGAATTACTGGATGGATTTTCATCCATGTGGGCAATTCCACCCTATATGAAGCATTCCCGATCTTCTTGAGGACTTCCACAGGGCCCTCATATTTTCTAACAAGCCGCTGGTCTTTGCGACTACGAAATCGAATCTGTTCCGGTCTCAATTTAACAAGGACTTGGTCTCCCACTCGAAATTCTAGAGGGCGCCGTTTCTTATCTGCCCACTTCTTCATGTGTTTGGAGGCTTTCTCTAAGTATGCTCGGGCTACCTCTGTAGTCTGTTTCCACTCCTTGGTGAAATTATGGGCTTGAGGATTCTTCCCTGCGTAGGGGTGGTCGATGATATGAGGCAGGGATGGTTGTCTTCCACTGACAATCTCAAAGGGGCTTTTTCCTGTGGATGAGCTAGTTTGACAATTGAAGCAAAATTGGGCCACATCCAGCAACTGGACCCAGTTCTTTTGTCTAGCATTAACAAAGTGACGTAAGTATTCTTCAAGCATGCAATTGAACCTTTCTGTCTGACCGTCGGTTTGTGGGTGATAACTTGAGGACATATTCAGACTCGTCCCCAAGAATGCAAACAATTCTGTCCAAAAGGTACCGATGAATCTGCCATCTCTATCACTGACAATACTCGATGGGATACCCCATAGCTTCACAACATGTTTAAAGAATAACTGAGCAGTCAGTTCGGCTGAACACTGTTTCGACGTGGGTATGAAAGTTGCATATTTGGAGAACCGATCGATGATAACTAAGATGGCTTCGTGCTCTCCTACCTTCGGGAGGTGAGTGATGAAGTCCATTGACACACTCTCCCAAGGTCTTGTTGGTACGGGCAGGGGTTCGAGGAGTCCCGACACCTTTGCCTTTTCAACCTTGTCTTGTTGGCACGTGAGACAGGTTTTGGTATAGTGCATCACATCTTCCCGCATACTCGGCCAGAAGTAGCCTTTCTTCAATAGAGCGTACGTTCGTTGCCACCCCGGGTGGCCGGCCCATAAGGTGTCGTGGCATTCATGTAACAATTTCTTTCTCAAGTCCCCTGCTCTTGGGACGTACAATCGGTTTCCCTTTGTCAACAATAGGTCCTCTTCGACCCAAAACTGCCTGGTCTTGCCGGCTTTTGCTAGGTCGATGACAGCTTTGGCCGCAGGGTCATTCAGTAAGTGTTCCTTGATGATGTCTCGCATCGAACCGTCGACCTTGCTAGCGTGTATGTGGGCTAACATGCACAGGGCCGCATGCTCACCCTTCCGACTAAGGGCGTCGGCTGCTTGATTGCTCTTTCCTGCCTTATGTTCAAACTTGAAATCAAATTCGGCTAGGGCTTCCTGCCAACGAGCCTGTTTCGACGTCAATTTGGGCTGACTAAAGAAGTGGCAAGTAGCACTATTGTCGGTCCTTACTACAAAGTGTGCCCCTAATAAGTACTGTCTCCAAACTCTCAGGCAATGTACCACCGCTAACATTTCTTTCTCCGAGACTGTATATCTTCGCTCCGCATTATTCAACTTTCGGCTTTCGTACGCAATGGGATGACCCTCCTGGATGAGGACGCCCCCAAGGGCGAAGTCAGATGCATCCGTCTCGACTTCAAATGGTTTTGTTACATCAACCAATCCGAGGACAGGACCCCTTGTCATGGTTGCTTTTAACTCTTCAAAGGCACTCTGGCACTCGGCTGACCACAGCCACGGGTTATCCTTCTTCAATAGTTCAGTCAGAGGGGCAGCTCGTCTGGAAAATCCTTCAATAAATCGTCGATAGTAGTTGGCCAGGCCCAAGAAGGATCTTAACTCGGTCACCGACGTAGGGACTTTCCAATCTTGGATCGCCTTTACCTTATCATCATCCATGCTAATTCGCCCACACTCAATAACGTGCCCAAGGAAGTTGATTCGTTGCTGAGCAAAAGCACACTTTTCTTTCTTTACATACAACTGATTCTGTCTCAGCTTTTCAAAGACTAGCTGTAGATGCACGCGATGTTCCTCTAGGGTGGCACTATATACCACAATGTCGTCCAGGTAAACCACGACAAAT
This sequence comes from Trichosanthes truncata, assembly GCA_033996785.1. Lineage (NCBI taxonomy): Eukaryota > Viridiplantae > Streptophyta > Magnoliopsida > Cucurbitales > Cucurbitaceae > Trichosanthes > Trichosanthes truncata. The sequence continues at coordinate 29,248,415 of JAWPNB010000003.1, read as the reverse complement.
TGATCAAGGTATTCGTGGAACACTTGGTTCATCAAAGTACAGAAAGTGGCCGGGGCGTTGGTCAAGCCAAAAGGCATCACAAGGAATTCGAAGGCCCCATATCTCGTCACGCAGGTGGTCTTAGGTTCATCACCCTCAGCGATGCGTACCTGATAGTAACCCGATCGCAAATCTAACTTTGTGAAATACTTAGCTCCATTTAACTGGTCAAACAAATCGGTTATTATCGGTAAGGGATATTTATTGCGCACGGTCACCTTATTTAGTGCCCTGTAGTCAATACATAGACGTAAGGTCCCATCCTTCTTTTTCTGAAACAACACTGGGGCCCCGTAGGGTGCTTTTGCCGGGCGGATGAACCCAGCGCTAAGTAGTTCATCTAATTGTTTCCTGAGTTCGGCCAACTCAGGTGGTGCCATTCGATATGCATTTCTTGCTGGTGGTTTGACCCCTGGTAGGAGTTCAATCTCGTGATCAATCCCTCGACGAGGGGGCAGGGTCTTCGGTAAGCTATCGGGCATTATATCTGCATAATTGCTCAGGGTCTTCTGAATTTCCGCAGGGACAGGTTCAGGGTTGGTCGGATCATCGGTTAGGGGTATGGCCATGAAAGTGGGTTCTTCTCGCTTGAGTCCCCTCTTTAATTGTAAGGCCGAGATCATTCGTATACCTCCGGGTGGTTTAATACTTGCTGAGATCACTGTAGGATCATTATCCGTGACAACGAGGCACTTCGCTAGTGGCATTGGAATGACTTTATGTTCTAGAAGGAAGTCCATCCCAAGTACCACGTCGAAGTCGTCCATGCGTACCACGACTAGGTCCATCTCTCCGGACCACGTTCCCAACTTCGTAGAAACTCTTTTGGCAATCCCTACGATGGGTAGGGCCTCTGAGTTAACTGCTTTCATCTTTCCAGTATCTCCCTCTACTTTCAGCTCTAGTCTACGAGCTTCCTGGTCAGATATAAAATTGTGGGTCGCACCAGAGTCGACCATTGCGCTTCTAGCTGGGCGAGAATTGATTATAGCATCCACAAACATTAGCCCCTTTTCCGTCGTTTCTTTCGGTTCCACCTTCTTCTGTATGGCAGACATAAATTTCAAGGCTCCCATTCTAGGCGCATTGGCACATTCTTCTTTTCCAACTCCTCCTCCTTGCTCCGAATCCTCATACTGTACAGAGGCTTGGAGGGCAGCAAGGGAGTTTCTGTGGGGACAGTCAACTAATCTGTGCGACCCCTTGCAAAGGAAACACGAGAGGACTCCCGTCGGTGGGACTCTTGGTGGGTAGGGTCCTCGAGGAGGCCCAACATTCATATTCAGTGGCCTCTTGTCTCCTCCCACATTTGGTCTATCCATCCCTCCATATGGCCTGTAAGTTCCTTCGTTTCTTTGGCCCATCGGTCTAAAGGTTCTGTTCCCATTGACGTTCGGTGGAGTATATTTCCTGTAAGTGGACGAGTCTCCCCCATAATCTAGAAGTCTTTCTGCGGCGGTAAAGGCAGAGGCAAGATCTTGGACTTTCTGCTCGTATAATTTCGTCCTCGCCCACGGTTGTAACCCTTCGATGAAGCAGAATATTTTATCCTTTTCGGACATGTCTCGGATGTCCAGCATTAGCGCTGCAAATTGCTTCACATAATCTCTTATCCCTCCAGTGTGCCTCAGTTCACGAAGCTTTCGTCTTGCCACAAATTCGACATTTTCAGGGAAGAATTGGGTCCTCAATTCCTTTTTCAGGTCTTCCCATGACTCAATGGTGCACAACCCATTTTCGACGTCGTTAACTTTAGTGCGCCACCACAACTTGGCATCGTCGGTGAGGTGCATTGTGGCTAAGGTGACTTTAGTCTCTTCTGAGTTAGTCCCAGTAGCCTTGAAGTACTGCTCCATATCGAATATAAAATTCTCAAGTTCTTTGGCATCGCGGTTCCCTTTGAAGGTCTTGGGTTCCGGAATTTTCAGTTTGTTCAGCCCAATGGGTGCCTGTCCCGGGGCTTGGTTCTCAAGTGCTCTCATGGTCAAATTTACTCTTGTATTCATCTCGGCCATCTCAGATTTGATGGCATCTATGGTCGCTTTAAAGTCATCGGTCAGGTCACTGAATAACTTCCACATGGTCTTTTGCGCATTATCAAGCTCTTCGACGCGTTCTCCCACAGGACTTGTGGAACTATCTCCACGTTCAAAGCTACTAGTTCTTGTGGCCTTATCCTCGAGGGAGTCGACCCTTAATATCAAATCTTTAATCGGTAACCCATCTACTCGGGTGTTTACAGCATCAATCTCCCCGGCTTTTTCAGTTAGTTCATCGAGTCGGGTCTCAACGTAGCGGACCCTATCAGGGACTTCCCTTAGGAATAGCAACTGTTCTTCTATCTCAGTGAGTCGGTCGACTTGCGACTTGGGTAACTGTTTTATCGCCGACATGTTTGCGGTCTCAACGGGCCAAGGAGCTAACTAAGCTCTGATACCACTTATCACAATCGTAACCTTTTTCGCAACGGGACCAACGAAGGTGCGGCACTGCTCTAACTCGGCGAGCAAATCAACCGCACAAAAATCAGAAATCGCGGACAGCGTCCGTACAGGGTCTAGCCTCCACTCACGTTTCGAGAGAAAATGGTTTTATGAAAACGTGAGAGAGAAAGTTGTTGAAAACATTTGTGAAAAAGTTTGTTATACGCAAGAAAGCAAGTAAGGGACAGCCACGGCTTTGATTGCATATAACTTTGGGTAGGAAGATTTGACAACTAGTCGCATCCCCCTATAGTACATTCTAGGATTTTTGCTCTTGGCAAGTATAAACATGAAAATGGCGAGGAGTCATACGCCAACAAAATTACAAGGAAAAGCAACAACAAGACAACATGAAATATATACATTGAAAGCATGATAAAAAGGGGTTGAAATGGGCATGCGGCCACGGGCAACACGCCCTGGACAAGCACGACCGTGACACTGGGCAGTCTGAACTTTCACATCAGTACTAACAGGCAACAAAGCATTAAATTTTGCATACGTTGTTTTGCACTCCATAAAGTAACTCGTCAGAGATTTTTCGCCTTGATCAGGTTGAAAGAGAGTCTTACACACATCGAACACCCTACTGATGTTCCCTTTTCCAAAGTAAAGGAATTCCAAGTACTCTAAGAGCTCCCTGACGGATTCACAATGATTAACCAACCCAACTATCTCACTCTCAATGGAGTTCTTTATCTGTAGAATAATTCGAGAATCATCTCGTAACCAAGTCTTCTTAGTCTCATCATTCAGTGGTGATTTGGCGGTGATGTGATCATCCATATCAAGACTTCCAAGATAATGACGAATGTTTGTTCGCCATGCATAAAATTTAGATTCATTAAGCTTATGTTTCGTAACCTTTGGCACCATAGGAATCATCTCCGACATCATGATAGCTTTCTTTTCACCCATAAGTTAAAAAAAAAAACAGACCGACAAGAATTAAAATCTGAATCACAGCAAACCCTACAGTTTCCAAACACTATATGGCTTCAAACACTATAAACCGAACACTCTATGACCCAAACCAACACAAAACATGAAAGAGCAGACCACGGCGAGCTGACCCACGCAAGTCGGAGCACCTACCGGCGGCACACGAGCCTCCACGCTCCGGCGCGTGAGACTGGCGGAAAATATTCCTGTGGCGCGTGTGGCCCACGCGCAGGGTATTTTCCTGCCGAAACTTGTCTCCTTTAGTGTACCCACTCGCGCGTAAACTTAATTGCTCGCCTGTTTTTGTTTCTTTTTTCGAACAAGAAACAACTTTTCATTAATAGATGAAGGGATACAAAATGTTCCATGAACAACTTCCAAGAGGAGAAATATAAAAAAGCAAAAACCAGCCAGGTTAAAATGGGCCAAAACAGCAGCCCCACAAGCTAATGCATTGCAGTTATTTTATACGTCATTTGGTATGCAGTTTTCTAGTGTTGGAAGGGTTTAATAAATCCACTATGTTGTTTTGCTATCATTCTGTCTACAATTTGGCATAGAATTTGGATTTCTTTTGGCATCCTTGAAGTCTTTCACCTATCATAAAAAGCCTATACAATTGCGGTGAGATTTTTCATCCCTCTGCCACAACTAATTAAAGCATCCAGGCCACTGCAGCATCCATTAACACTTCTCTTCCATAAATGGACATAATTGCTTATTATTGTTTATTAATTTTTCTATGCTGAATTTTAATTAACTTAAATTGGTTAATTTTAGTTGGACATAATTATTTATTAATATTTCATTAGAATCATATATCCTTTGTAGTTGATTTTTAAAATTAGAAATAATTATTTATTTGAGAGTAATTAATTATACTTTAATTGGTTATGCTAATTATATATATATTTTTTATTATACTATAATTAATCAATTTTGGTTTACTTACTGAACCTATTTTGTACCCTCAATTTTTCCTCTGCCCTATGTGCCTAGCTTTGCACATGACATTTGTGCTAATGTGCAACAACACCTCGCCCACTAGTATCAGTCTTGTGCTTGCACGTAGCCTTACATAGTTGTTTGCTCAGTTGGTAGGCCTTTAAGCCAATAGTTTTGTATATAGCTTTTACTTATACTTTTAGGTTACTAGTTTAGCGGGTTACCTTCAGTAATAGTAAACACTTGTAAAGGTAGGGGTTGTATGGGCATGCTTGTTCTTTTGTTTTCTTCAAATGTACTTTTTGGTTATTAGATTCCTTTCTTTTGGAACTTAGGCATCCCCTTATCTCTTTTTGGAGTCCTTTCATAAACTATTTTTATTTCAATAACAGTAAAATTTCTCTCTACTCTATTTTTAACTTCTATTATGAGATAGCTAACTGCGAGGTTAAGCAAATGCCTTTACAGTTATGATGTTATGGTTTTATTTCTATTATGATACTTAAGGTGCCATTGATTGACAGGTGGTAAATGCTAACGTATCCCTAAAGCGTCTAGAGGAGCTACTTCTAGCTGAAGAGAAAGTTTTTCTTTCAAACCCACCATTAAATCCAAAATTTCCAGCTATCTCAATCAAGAATGGATACTTTTCTTGGGATTCAAAGGTCCACACTCTCTTTTGCAAAGATTTTGGTTTGTTGTATTGTGTGTGTATATGGGTAGGCATACAAAAATATTTTGAATGAATTATATCTAAATTTAGTACTAAATTTAGTATGAAGTACCTTATTAAACAAACTATTATTAATATTTTTAATTCTTATTGCCGCATCATTAGTTGAGGTAGTTGTGAGTATTATGTTTCCACATTTGGATATAAAGGGCAGATTTCAATTCTAACAATTTCTTTTTTTTTAATGAGAAAGCAAGCTTTCATTGAGACAATAAAATAATACCAAAATAAATGAGAGAGTATACAAAAGAACAGCCCAACAAAAGGAGTCTCAAAGCTAACTTTACAAAAAAGGGGCTCCAGTTCAAGATAATATAACCAAGAGGATAACTACGAAAAACCTAAACCAATGCCCAATCTAACAATTACTTTTAGGTTAAATTACAAGTGTAGTCTCTGAACTTTCAAAAGTGTCTAATAGGTCCCTAAACTTTCAATTGTGTGTCTAATAGGCCCATGAACTTTCAATTTTGTGTCTAATAGGTCTCTGACAAATTCGAAATTTTTAAAAATTAATTGATCTATTCGATATAAATTTTAATTGTCTAATGGAATGCTAAAATTTCAATTTTGTGTCTAGTAGATTCATGAATTTTTAAAAATTTGAAAGTTTAGGGACTAAATAGACAAACCTCAAACTTCAGGGACTAAATTTGTAATTTAACCTTAGTTTCTTAACAATAGAAATAGGGATGTTATTTATTCTTTTATAGTCAAAGTTTCCATCTCTCTAAATGAAAAGGTGTAGTTTCTTAGCAAACAAGAGAGAGAGAGAGAGAGAGAGAGAAACTTATCCCAGTTGGGCTATATAAAGCAGGTTTCAACTGCTTACATTTCCCAACAATCTTATCTCAGTTGAGCTAGTAACTTAGCACATTGATAGTAGTTTGCCTACAAAATGATTGGTTCCAAGGAGGCGGTTTTGATTGAATTGGAGATTCTTTTCTCAGATAAAATTCTAGAGGCAGCTTTTCGCTTCAACATGTATTTTCTTGATGTTGCTTTCCAATGGTTCAATTTTTCATCTTGGTCATTTATTATTTTTTAACTAGGCTGAGAAGCCCACATTATCAAACATCAATTTGGACATACCAATTGGTAGCTTAGTTGCAGTTGTCGGAAGTACAGGGGAGGGAAAGACATCACTAATATCAGCCATGCTCGGAGAACTTCCACCAGTTGCAGATGCTAGTGTTATTATTCGGGGAAGTGTTGCATATGTTCCACAAGTTGCATGGATTTTTAATGCTACAGTAAGTTGGCCTAACTTGCCATAGGATAATGCTTAGATAGATGTTCCATTCATTTCTGCTCAGATCATACGTGTGATTCAAGTTTTTAATGTGCTTGAAAATAGTGACCCTTTTAATATTATTTACTTCAGTGTGGTTAACACTTTTACTAAACATTTGTTTAATTTGTGGTCTAAGGTGTCTTTCTAGCTTTTTTTCAGGGTGTGTTGATATTCCTCCGAGTTGAATTTTTTGGGATTGGATTTCTAGTTTTTTTTAGAACTGTTTTTCTTTTTTTCTAAATTGAATTCGTTGGTCATTACTTCAAACTGTAAATATTAGCATCGATCAAATTTTCTTTCTTATATTGAAAAGGGTACAACTTCACTACTTTAGACCCAAGAAACTTTAAGTGCATATTTTTGTCATTAACATGTTATATTTTATTTTGAACAAGGTATGAACTTTTCAATATATCAAAAGATTAAAATATATATATATATATATATATATATATATATATTCACAGTAAACAAATTCCTAGAAGGAGTGAGAAAAGAAAAGTAAAGAAAGTTTAAATCGCTAATAAGGGAAAATGAAAGCCTCCCAAATCATACAAATATTACAAGGAGAAAATGATTGAATAACTTAGAAAGAGAGGACCATTGAAAGCTTTGGAGATGGCTAAATCAAAACCCTCACCCAAACTCTAGACTGATCATCAAATACTTTCTGATTCCTTTCAAACCAAATTTCTAAAAACTATGAATTTGAAAGCATTGTTATATTTATGGACCTCAAATTTTATTTGCAGGTGCGTGATAATATTTTATTTGGTTTTGCCTTTGAACCTGCCAGATACGAGAAGACAATAGACGTGACTGCATTGCAGCATGACCTTGACATACTGCCTGCAAGTATTTTTGTATAGTACTAGCCTTTGATGATAATTATTTTCAAAATCCTGCAGTGAGCTTTTTTCTTTTTGTTCGCTGCTAGGGTGGTGATCTTACTGAAATTGGGGAGAGAGGAGTGAATATTAGTGGTGGTCAGAAGCAAAGAGTTTCCTTAGCTAGGGCCGTGTACTCCAATTCTGATGTGTTCATTTTTGATGATCCCTTGAGTGCACTTGATGCTCATGTGGCTAGAGAGGTAGATGTACAGCCGGGATATTATTTTCCTTGATTTTAATTTTATAAGTATTTGTTTTTGTGAAAAAATGGGATGATTTTGGTAGCCCATATCTGGTAAATTTAAGCTATTTGACATTTTTTTGACTTGACAATGTTGATGATTTGTAACCTATATAATATGTACTAAATTGACATCTTATTTTTTTTCCCTCAATGAATTTGGACTAGTATTCATGTTATTTTGGCTTATGACTCTGAGTATGTCTTCCTATTTTATTAAAGTTAGTATCACTTGAAGCAATAATTCTATAAATTTTGTTTGACATTTAAGTTCCCTCAGATTCTATTGTAGATGTTTTGACTTCTGAAATTACACTCTCACAATTTGATTATTTGAGACTATTAGTAAATTCATCCCCATTAATGGGTGTAATGTATAAACATTTTGCTATAGGGTTGCCCAGTAACTTATTTCATTATTATTGTTAGTTGCTTTTAACATGGTAATCAATGATAAGGGCAGCAACCTTAGTATTCTTCGGTTTCATGTTTCCCTATTTAAACGTGTTAGACTCAGTTCTATACATTATTATTTGCATTCAGTATTCTTTTTGCTATCATCCACTTTCAATAGAGAGAATATTTTATTGTAATTTCTTGTTTGAGTTTGCTAGTACTATTCTCATGCAGTCATCCAACCGTTGACAGGTTTTTGAAAAATGCATTAGGGGAGAATTAAGGGGGAAAACGAGAGTTCTAGTGACCAACCAACTGCATTTTCTCTCACAAGTTGATAGAATTATCCTTGTTCATGAAGGTGTGGTGAAGGAGGAAGGAACGTATGAGGCACTTTATGAAAATGGCAAGTTGTTCCAAAGGTTAATAGAAAATGCAGGTAAATTGGAAGAAACTAGTGAGGAAAATGAAGTTAGTAAAGCCAGTGATGCTAAAAAACCATCTGAACTTCCTGCTAATGGAATGACAAATGATTTTACAAAGAACGCTAGTCCTTCGAAAAATCGTAAAGAACCAAAATCTGTTCTTATTAAAGAGGAAGAAAGAGAAACGGGTGTAGTCAGTTGGAATGTTTTAGTGAGGTAAGAGCTTTTTATCATGAATCTTTCCTGTTTTATTTGTGTTTCTTCTTTTATTGAATTTTTTTTCTTATTAAATCAATCGTTGTTATATTTGGATATTAAGAGAGCATATTTATGTTTAGTAAGGAGTTGGTTAGTGTTTATAATCTTCCTTGGCTTTTGAATGGAGAAAATAACTTATCTTTCCTTGTTTTAATTATGTTTCTTCCTTAATAGAAATTTTTTTCTCACTATGTTCAAGATACAAGAATGCATTAGGAGGCTTGTGGGTGGTTATTATACTCCTCTTATGCTATGTTCTATCAGAAACTCTTCGAATTTTTAGAAGCCTATGGTTAAGCAGATGGACTAACCAAGTCAACATAGGACCAAGTGAAACATTATACTACAACATGATATATGCGGGCCTGTCATTTGGTCAGGTATGAGTATAATCAACTACTACTTTGTGCATACTTTTTATTTTTATGTTCCTTTTAACTAATCTATTACTGATTAGTTTTCATTTGTTTTTATTCTTAATATATGTAAACCAACAATCCACCAGTTCTAACACAGGAATCTGGTGAAATGTACATTACCTTTTTCTCTTTTTGTACCTCAAAAAACAACTTTTGATGTCAGGTGCTGGTGACACTGTTAAATTCTTATTGGCTGATCGTATCAAGCTTGTATGCAGCCAGAAGGTTGCATGACATAATGCTTACTTCTATTTTAAAGGCTCCAATGGTATTCTTCAACACCAACCCTCTTGGGAGGATAATCAACCGGTTTTCAAAAGATCTTAGCGACATTGATAGGAATGTTGCCTCTTTTTTCAACATGTTCTTGGGGCAAATTTCACAACTCCTTTCTACTTTCATCTTGATAGGGGTTGTGAGCACTTTATCATTGTGGGCAATCCTTCCTCTTTGGTTATTGTTTCATGTGGCCTATTTATACTACCAGGTAATTAGAAATTCATATTCTACTAATACTTTTATAAAACAGTAGTTTAAACTTTAAAGCATTGTCAAATTTTTTATATATTACATCCCACTTCTCTGATTTTTGTTATTTTTGTTTAGATTTTTATTTACTTTTGCTTTTGAGTTGCATTCAATTTCTACCCCTTAGTTTGATTGAAATTTCATAAGTAAAGCAATACAAACGTAATTTTAATTAAAATTAGTCTTTAATGAAATCTCATCCTAAAAGTGGGTTGGGTTGAGCTCAGATAGGCTTGGCCTGTCGTTGTAGGTGGGCTATGCTCAATGTTAGTGTTTATGTTAGTAGATTTGTACTACTGTTGATTCCTTAGATATATTGTCCTTAATGTTGCTGTTATACATAATAGTAGTCACTAAAGATTTTCGTAGAATCAATTAATATTGATTTGAATAAAAAAAAAGTTCTAATTAATTTCTATTTATTAGTATTAATTAATGAATATTAGATAATCAGTTAAGAATGATATTTATAATCATATCAGCTTTGATTTGTCCTAAATCCTAATTAGGTAGGTGGCGTTTGGGGGATGGGTTTGGGTTTGAATTGGATTGGCTTCCAAACCCAAGTCCATGTTTGGGGGATAAGTTTCTCATCTTTAGAGTTCAAACAACAAATCTCATCCAAACCCATGGGATTCCTTCTCTAAACCCATGGATTTTCTTAAAATTACAAAAAAAATTAGTGGGCCCATCACTTTTCTCTCTACTTGTGTAATAATTATGGTGGGTCCACCACTTCTCTCTCCATTTTTTCTCATAATTATGATGGGTCCCACCATTTCTCTCTTTCTCCCTATCTAACTTTCTCTATTAAAAGATTTTTTAAAATTACAATTATATAGTTTTTCTTCAATTAGAAATATAGAGTTACATTATATTAATCTAAATAAAATTATTTTTTTTGTTTGTTTATATGTAATTCAATTAACAATAGTTCCAAATATGTATAATTTTTAAATTTTAAGATAAGAAAAATATAGATGACCTACATATATTAATATTTTAAAAAAGAACATTTAATCATATTAAAATTTAAGCCTATATTTTATTTTCAAATTAACAAAAATAAATGGTATTTTATTTTGAATTTATTAAAATAAAATAAATAATATTCAATTTTAAATTAGTTATAGTAACGAAAATATTTAGTTTTCAAATTAGATACACAAAAAAAACGAAAATATATGTATGATATTAATTTTGAACTTAGTTATATTAAAATAACTTAAATATATGTTATTTTATTTTTAATTTAGTCATTTTAAAATAACATATAGAATGTATTTTATTTTAATTTAATCAAATTAAAATTAGAGAAACTATGTACATTTTGCTCTATATGTAATTCTATAGACTAATTTCACTTTTTCCATGAACCATGTAATTTTTTTTTCTCATTAACTACTTTAACTTATGACACCTACCAAAATATTTTTTTTAAAAAGTTCATTTTTCAATGTTTGAACTTTTTGTCAAACTACTTTGTAAAATATACTTTCAAAATTCCAAAACTTCAACAATACCCTTCTTACTTTTAACTTATTCATCTTATGCTTTTGATAATGTTATTTAAATTGACATCACCATAAATGGAGGGAATGACATAGATTAGAGTTACACAGACTACACATGGTATAATTCCAATTTGAATATGGTTGGGACAAAATCTTTTAAATATTAATATGCAAATTTTCACACAAATTTTGTCAAAATATTAATATGCAATTCAAAAAAAAATACTAGGTCACAAAAAATGGAAATTAAGAAAAAAAACAGCATAAAAAAATGTCTTTAAAAGAAAAACATAAACAAACCCATTCCAACTCTGCACCCCAAACACAGGTTTCAACAAACCAAACAGACTCAACACTACACCCTAAACACAGTAATCAAGAATCCCAAGGTTTCTGATTACGGTACAAGATTTCCAAGGTTTCTGATTTTCAGGGTTCCTAATTCCAACAGCACGCCAAACAGTAATGTTTAATATTGGTAAGTTATTAAAGAGTGCCCATACCCATGGAAGAAGGGAAAAACCTTGTGTTTCTTGGATTGATTGACAATGCTCATAGTTCCAATACAATGGATTTCAGGTATCCATTTCTGTGAGAGAAAAGTAAAAAACAAATGGCAGCTTGGAAATTTATTCCTATTACCGGAAATACAAGCATTTGACAAGGAGAGGGGAGATAAGATATCAACCTACTTGTACTCACTTTTTTTTTTTTTTACTACAGAGCACAGCTCGAGAAGTAAAGCGGCTAGACTCTATAAGTAGATCTCCAATATATGCACAATTTGCTGAAGCTTTGAATGGTCTTTCAACTATTCACGCATACAAAGCATATGATAGAATGGCTGAGATTAATGGGAAATCCATAGATAACAATATTAGATTTACCCTTGTGAACATGAGTGGAAATCGATGGCTTGGAGTCCGTTTAGAAGTGGTGGGAAGTTTTATGATATGGCTTACGACGACCTTTGCTGTGATGCAGAATGGCAGGGCAGAAAACCAGCAGGCATTTGCGTCCACCATGGGTCTTTTACTTAGCTATGCTTTAAATATTACCTCTTTGCTCAGAGGTGTACTAAGGCTTGGAAGTATGGCTGAGAATAGTTTAAATTCTGTAGAACGTGTTGGGACCTACATAGATTTACCTTCAGAAGCTCCATCAATTATTGAGAGCAACCGCCCCCCTCCCCGGTGGCCTTCATCTGGACTTATAAAATTTGAGGATGTTGTCTTACGATACAGACCTGAGCTCCCACCGGTCTTGCATGGAATATCTTTCACAATTTTTCCTAGTGAAAAGGTTGGAATTGTTGGACGAACTGGTGCTGGAAAATCAAGCATGCTAAATGCCTTATTTCGTATTGTTGAACTGGAAAGGGGGAAAATATTGATAGATGATTTCAATGTTGCAATGTTTGGGCTATTAGATTTGAGAAAAGTTCTTGGGATTATACCACAATCACCCGTTCTTTTTTCAGGTAAGCAATCTATAATTGTAAGAATATTGTAGCAGAATAGCATATGGCCTTGCTACTTCGTTAATCCTCTCGTTTTCCTTGTAAATCAGATTGCATTTATAAATTGACTAGTTATCATTATTTTCATGTTCTTTCTCAATTTTTTTTAGGAACTGTGAGGTTTAATCTAGATCCATTCAACAATCACAATGATGCTGATTTGTGGGAAGCTTTGGAGAGGACACATTTAAAGAATGTCATAAGGAGGAATACTTTTGGCCTGGATGCTGAGGTATGTTTTTATGAACTATGTGCGAAATGTATGTGTTTGGTGATGGGAATCAAATAAATAATTCTTACATCTATATGCAATTATCTATATCAGCAGTTTTCTATTAAAATACATTGGTCAAGCTTTTATTAGACAAACGTGAGGTGGATATGATCACTCATCAGACATTAAAATCGGGTTGAACAGTTATTCAGAGTTTTTGAAAGAAATGTATTAAAGGATTTTCATGATAAGTTTGATTGTATTACCAATGCAATGTCCACAGTTCTTTTTGGCTTTATTTTGGGCTCTTGTTATCCAGCTTTGCAAGTAATAGGGTTTTATTTCTAATGTTTAACCCATTATTGCTTTGAATGTAGGATTACCCTCCTTTTCTGGTAAATAAAGAATCATGGTGATGGATGGCTTTGTATACACTATTGTCATATGAATTGTTGAATACGAAAATCTTAACAGTAGTTCTTCCAATTGGTCCTCTTTTGTTCGAATCTGATGCAAGAGAATTGCCACAACCATGTTCCTAAAAAGTATTCTAAATCAAGTTCACATTGCTAAAACCTTCTGTCAGCTTTCACTTGAATAAGTGGCTTATTCAAAACTTATAAGCTAGTTCCCATGCTATGTGACTTTAAGATAGAAACAAAAGAAAGTGATGGACTTGTAGAACTTCCTGAATCGTTGCAAATCTGTATCCCTTGGAAAAACAATCCTCTTACATGCATCCACACCCCCCTCTCCCAAAACAACAAACAAAAGCAACAGAACTACATTCTGAAGAAAAATAATAGATTTGTTAACTAAAGTGGTAAATATTTTTGGTTTCTAGGTTTCAGAGTCGGGGGAAAATTTTAGCATTGGACAGAGGCAACTATTAAGCCTTGCCCGGGCACTTCTTCGGAGATCAAAAATACTGGTTCTTGATGAAGCAACAGCGGCTGTTGATGTTAGAACAGATTCTTTAATTCAGAAAACTATAAGGGAAGAGTTCAAATCATGTACAATGATCATTATTGCACACAGATTGAACACCATAATAGATTGTGATCGGATTCTTCTACTTGAAGCTGGTCGGGTATGTGTGCTACAAGATTTTAAACTAAAAAATAGTCACTCCATTTATTTTGCTTTCTGTTTCAAGTATTTTGATCTTGTATTAAATTTTAGGTTTTGGAGTACAACACTCCTAAAGAACTTTTATCAAATGAAGAAAGCGCTTTTTCAAAGATGGTTCAGAGTACAGGGGCTGGCAATGCCCAATACTTACGTAGCTTAGTACTTGAAGGTGAAGGGGAGAAAGGGTTAGGACTAGAAGAGAACGAGTAGGTGGATGGTTAGAGGAGACCGTTTGCATGATAATAAAATCGAAGAGAACCTAAATCCATAACAAATCTCTCTCTGCACATGGATGGTGGTTGTCTTCTTTTTAAGCCGAGTGTTTCATTTTGTTACCTTACATAACTAAGTTATTATTAAGTGGGATTTTGTAATTTGATGCTATTACATTGTTGTGGATTTTGCGCTAACACATTATTGTGCAAAGGTTCTGCATTTTTCTCACCCCTTGTTCTGATGGTAATAGTAGAATTGCATTAGATCCAAAAGTAAGTTTTTATTATTTATACTATGATTTACACGAGCTGGATCCTAGAATTGAACGCGAGGAAAATGTTATCTTTACCTCCCGATGTAATGCCAGAAACCAGTTATATGATTTTCTGACCTACTGATTCAACAAGTGATGTTTTAATCGTAGTTTAACTTTCCTACTAAGAAAGGAATAAAATATTTGTATTCCAAAAATGAGTTAAAAAGTAGAAATACATGGTTCTCTTATATAGGATAAGAAAGGCTGAATACAAGAAAGGAAGGAAGAAAAATAAAAGTAAAATAACACAAACCATTAATGAAAATATTTACAGCTACTAGTTACTAATAATAAAGCTAGTTTAAAGATATCTTCTATTATCAACTTGTCAATCACTTTGTCAAATTGTACCTTTGGTGATCCTTTAGTCAACAAATTGCAATTTTCTTTGTTGTTGAGTGGTAAGGAATATATACTTTACATCAGTATCAATTTTCTCCTTTATAAAGTGTATGTCAGCTTTGATATGTTTTGTCCTATCATGTTGAACTAGATTATGGGCTATGGAGATGGCAACTTTGTTGTTGCAGTAAACCCAGATATGTGTTTTTTCCATCTAAAAAACTCTCAATTCTTTAAGTAGTCTTTTTATCCCTATACCTTAATACCATTGTTATTGTGAGACCAAATATGGGAGAATCATACACCTATACGGTAGAGTTAAAGATATATCGATATATATGGAAGCCATAAACTAGTAGCATGCATGTTAATCATGCCCAATTTATTATAAAACTAATCTTTTCAAGCTCCATTTAGGGGCCATTTGGTTCAAAGTTTGTTATATGCTTAGGAATAATGGATGTCTTGGAATAATATTATTGGGAATCATTGATTGTTGTGTTTGGTTGTACACTTGGCAATGCTAATTTTTATAATAATAAATGATATTTTGTCTTTTTTATAAGATTAATTTTAAAAATTTTATGTAATTATGATGCATTAATTAATGAACTCTTCAACAAATAGATGTAAATGAATTTATGATAATAGATGTATAATTTTAATTGAATAAATAATTATAAAAAGTTAAAGAAAAATTCATAAATTATGTTAATTAATTAAATAGATTACTAATTTATTAATAGTTTCAATAAATACACAATTACATTAATTTAGTTTATTTTTATAAAGAAAAAAATTCAATTTTTTCCTGTAAACATGTCACTGTGTATCAATTTTCACTCCAAACTTTTGATTTCATCAAATTAAACTCTAGACTTAGTTATATGTTGCAATTTCTACCATCTATTCAATTTTTACTAATTTTAACAAAAAAAAATAATGTAAAAATCTCCATAAATTCATTAGTTTCAATAATATCAAGATTTTTAAAATTTTAAGTTTGATTAATCCACAAATTAATTAATGAATAACTTTATCAAAACTCACAAATTTTAACCAAATGTAGCTCTAATGTTGATTTTCTTTGAAATTTTATCAATTTTGCACCATACATATGTTTTATAATTCATTGAAAGCATATGAAAATACTTTTTTTTAACAAATTTCCAAAAGAAAACATATTGGAGGATAAAAATTGCAAAACTTTTTAAAGTTTAAGGTTAAGATTGCAATACTTATCTAAGTTTTGGGTATAATTTTGATGAAATTAAGAGTTTAGGGTAGAAATTGATACAACTTGTCAAACTTAGGGGTAAAAATTGATTTTTTTTTCCCTTTTATAAATGATATTTTGTTGGGTATATTTTAATCAATCAATTAGTTATGATTAATTTATCACAATTGAATAATTAGTTAGGTTAATTCAATACATTATTATAAAATAATTTTTATATAATCTGGTTAATTATAAAAAACGAATTTTAATAGAATAAATAAATATATTGAAAAGAAAGATGAATATCATAAAGAGAAGGGCATGAAGAAAACTCATGTTTTTGCAAGGGTATCAAATACCCATACCCATGGGCATACAAAACCCATGGAAATAATTTTCATGGTCAATTCTCCAAACCTTGTACCAAACAAGGGTATCACAAACCCTTGTCCATCCCCATTCATGAAAATATCTTCCAATTGCTCTCCAGTCTTCACAAATAACAATTAATGTCAATATGTTTATTCTGCTCATGAAATACTGGGTCAGATGCAATATGAATGGCAACTTGGTTGTCACACCACAACTTTGTAAGAGTAACAAATGATTTGATCCAAATTGTTCATGTGGAGACATGTATGTGAATGTATCATATACAATGAGTTTATATAATACTAGACCATAAAATATTTAATATTTATTTATAAATCCTTTAATGGAGAAGATAATATATTTTACAAGACAATCATATGTGATTCAAGCTTAATCTTGAGTGAGTTATGAACTCCTACCCATAAGTAAGGATGAAAATGGGTCGAGTCAAGTCAAAGGTGTCAGGCATATCACTGTTGCTACATAAGGTCTCAAGGTAGCTCATACATTATTTTATTGCTATACGTTGATGACATGTTGATAGAAGGTGCGAACAAACAGAAAATTTCGAAGATAAAAGCTGAATTATCTAAAGAATTTGATATGAAAGATTTAGGAGCTGCCAAACAAATCTTAGGAATGAGGATTGAGAGAAAAGATGGTACATTGACATTGTCGCAGGAAGAGTATGTGAAAAAGGAATTGAACAGATTTCACATGGAAGATGCAAAACCTATGAGTGCTTCTTTAGCTTGTCATTTTAGACTATCTAAAGAGCATTTACCCACTACTAAGCAGGAAAGAGATCATATGGCTAGAGTACCCTATACTTCAGCTATATATAGCTTGATGTACGCCATGGTTTGCACAAGAACAGACATTGCACATGTAGTGAGAGTTGTTAGTAGGTATATGAGTAATCCAAGGAAACATCACTAGAAGGCTGTGAAGTGGATTTTTAGATATCTGAGAAGGAAAATTGACTATGCTCTGCATTTTAAGAAGTTAGATTTTAAACTGCAGGGTTATGTGGATGCAGATATGGCAAGTGATATATATGGCAAGAAAAGTACTATCGAGTATGTTTTTACTTTGGGTAATACTGCAATTAGTTGGGTTTCTAGATTGCAGAAGATAGTAGCTCTTTCTACTACAGAGGCTGAGTATGTTGAAGTTACTGAGGTAAGTAAAGTGATGATATGGCTTCAGTCTTTCTTAGATGAACTTGGCTTGAAATTGGGAAAGGGGACTTTGCATTGTGACAGTCAAAGGGTTATTCATTTAGCAAAGAATCCAATGTTTCATTTGAGAATGAAACACATACAGGTAAGGTACCATTTTATCATATTAGCTTTGGAAGATGGAGCACTCATGCTTGAAAAGATTTTAGGAAGTAAGAATTTGGCCGATATGCTTACCAAGGTCGTTCCTATTGACAAACTGAAGTTGTGTGCAACTTCAGTTGGACTTCACCATAAGTGGAGAGGAGTTGTTGCCATTGCAGAGGAGACGTGTTACTTGTTTTGTCTCCAAGTGGGAGATTTTTAATTAAAGTGGAGCCCAGAAAAAAAAAACATAGGCCCATATTCATAATGGCCCATTTATCTTTAATTAACCTAGTTTTTTATTTGTGGCGGTAGTGGGGGTTAATTATAAGAAGTAGAAAATTTGGGTGGTGATTGTTTACTGTAGAAGAAAAATATAAGCATGGATACTGCATGTGTTTTTTGAAGAGGAAGCTGTGGGTTGAAGCAATTCATTGGTGATATTTGAGGTGTCTTCTCGAAGTTGTTTGTAGTGAATTTTTCTCCATTAAAGAGTTTTTTAGAGTTTGTTGTAGAGTGATTCGTGAGCCTTTTCCTCGAGAGAAAAGTGAGGGAAATCCTTCTTGAGCGTTGTAAACTCTTGTAACTTTCTCCCTGACGTTTTAATGGAACCTGAATCAATAGCAGAGAACTGGACATAGCCCACATTGGGTGAACCAATATAAATTCAGTGTCAATTTCTCTTCCCTTAAACTTGATTTATTTATCACTCTTGTTGCTTAGAAGTTTAGGTTGGTTTATCTATTCTTTTAAGCTTGTGAGTTCTAAATTGTTTATTCCGCGATATTTGGAACCAAAACCTGATATGGGATTAAGATAAAATAGATATTTGTCTGAATCTAGTTGGTGAATTTAGATTAATTATATTTTATCGCACCCTAACAGGAATCTATCATGCAAGCTATGTGATTATGGAAAAGCCACAAAAATACACACATGAGCCAATGCTACCTCTACAAAGTTCAATCACTCCGAAAATTACAAATCATGAATTATAAATAGCAAGTAAACACATAACAGCAACTAAGGCACCAATTCAATTGATATTACATGATCACAAATGAAGAACAAAAATTAAAGAATACTTGCATTAAAAGAAAACTTTGAATAAAGATCAATCCTCACAACATTTGCAATTGAAATACAATTGACCTCTAAAATGATATGGCCAAGAGCCAACATCGGTTCGATGGTACAAAGTATTGAACAAGAAAAGTAAAGAAAAACTCTCTCAAAGTGTTCTAAAAATACTCAACCTCAAACAACTCATAGATTACCCTAGGAGAAAAAAGATGTATTTATAGTAATCGTGGGAATATTGCAAAATATCGTGGTAGTGTCAGCATTGAGCAAGAGCGTTCTGCAGTGTCGAGCAAGTCCCTTGTGATGTTGAACTTCCATAGCATCGAGACACCCAAAGTAGCGTCTCAACACTACCTGTAAAGTTTGCGAGGCTTGTGAGTATCTGCAATAGCGTTGAAATGCCCAAAACAGGGTCTTGATGCTATCCTCTCGGGTCAACAAGCTTGGACTTCATATTCTCTTGTTAAGATATCTCACTAAAACTCCTACTGTCGTCTTTTTTAGTTTTTTGATTTGGCCAATGAACTGTTGTAACTTATTTCCTATTTTGTTGCCAATACTGTAAGCGGTTAGTGGGTTAGCAAGTTGCTTCCTTATTGCCCATGTATACTATTTATGGCTTTCCTCTGTAGCATAAATTATGTATCAACCAATAAGATTTTATTGTGCTTTTGGTCATAATCTCCCCGAGTATTTTTCAATCTTTATCTCTCTGTTTTATCAAAAATTTTCTGGGTATCAAAGCCCATAAAACACAAATGGGTATTCGGTCAAAAAAGTGGGATCCGACTTAAGAATGGTGAACCCATCTTGAGGGGGCATGTTAAGAATCCCACATCGAAAAGATGAAGAATGACCTCACAATTTATAAGATACATGGGTTACTCCTCTCATTGCCAATTGGCTTTGAGATGGAATCTCATGTAATCTAATATGGTATCAGAGCTTACAACAAATAATGATATGGCAACTAATGAACATTCATCTACTACACACGTGTCACTAGTGTTGCCGCTCAACAGAAAGCTTCACCAACAATTTTCTCGTCCTTTGGTCATCCACTTGGAACAACTCTCACTGTTAAACTGACAAAAACTATTCATTATGGAGAGGGATGGCTCTTGCAGTTCTTCGTGGTCAAAAGGTTGATGGATTTGTTTTGGGAACTGAAGCTCCACCAACTGAAATCATTACACAAACAGAAGAAGAAGAACCTTCTCAACTCACTGCCAATTCAAAATATGAAGAGTAGAGAGCAACGAATCAAGCATTACTAGGGTGGTTGTTTGGCTCTATAACTCCATCAATAGCATTTGAAGTTATGAAACATACCTCAGAAAGTCTAAAACTTGTTGGAGAACCGGTAACATTTAATTATTTGATGTCATGTGTGTTGGCTGGTCTAGAAGCTAAATATATACCAATTGTTTGTCAAATTGAAGGCAAAGACTCGATTACATGGCATGAACTGCATTCTATTTTACTCTCTTTTGAAAATACTCTAGGAAGACTAAATGTTGTTAGTCTACGTGAAAATGTAGAAAATGCAAGTGTCAATTATGCCTATAACTGACAAAAAGCTGCCAACAATAGACAATCCAAATCAACAACAGACAAGAAGCTCTCGAGGATATGAAAGGGGCAAAGGCAAAGGAAGAAGCAATGGCCAAAAATCTGGCCCATCCAAACCAACTTGCCAACTTTGTGGTAAGTATGGACATGCAGCAACCATATGTTACAAAAGGTTCAACCGTGAGTTTGCAGGCCTTTATACTGGGGGGTCATCCTCCTCAAATCAAGAATTTGGAAGTAGAAATTCAGCATACCTTGCAACCCCATAAGTGGTGGCTGATGCACATTGGTTGGCTGACAGTGGAGCTACAAACCACATGACAGCAGACTTGGGTAACTGAAATGGCACAATTGAGTACAATGGTAAGACTGGAGTAATTGTTGGTAATAGTCATCATTTAAAAATATCACATATTGGACACAATCACATTACCTAGTCCTCTCACAAATCTCTCTTTAAACAATATATTGCATGTTCCTCTGATAAAAAAGAACCTGCTAAGCGTTGCTAGATTTACCACTGACAACAAATGCTTTATTGAATTCCATTTTGATTATTGTTTGATTAAAGACAATGCAACAAAGAAGGTATTGTTGCACGGGACTCTTAAAAATGGGCTCTACCAACTTGGTCTTCCCCTTGGAAAGCCAAAGTTCAACCCGAATCAGAATTTTCCAACATCCACCAAGCAAGAGCAGTCTTTAAAGTCAGTGTCTAATTTTATTCCTTTTACTTCCAATACCAACGTGTTGTAAATACGTATGTTGCTTCTTCTTCTTATTCGGGTCAGTCTAGAGTCTCCAAAGAGATATGGCATCAAAGGTTGGGTCATCCTTCTGGAAAAGTTATGTCTCTTGTTTTGCAAAATATAAATGTTACTGCTCTTGGTAATAAAAGTTCAAACTTTTGCGATGCACATCAATATGGAATATCTCATACTCTATCTTTTAAAAATTCCATCTCTTTTACTAATAAACCACTTGAGCTTGTGTGTTGTGATCTTTGGGGGCCATCACCTATAGTTTCTACCTCAGGTTTTAGATTTTATATTAGCTTTGTGGATAATTTTTCTAGACTCACTCACATCTATCCCCTTAAACACAAAGGGGAAGCCTTTCAAGCTTTTGTTCAATATAAAACCTTGGTCGAGAATAAGTTTGAACGCAAGATTAAAGTGTTACAAAGTGATTGGGGAGGAGATTTTAGGTCTTTCACAACCTACCTAAAGGAAAAAGGAATTGAGTTTAGGCATCCTTGTCCGCACACTGCTCAACAAAATGGAATAGTTGAGAGGAAACATAGACATATAGTAGAAATGGGACTCACCTGACTTGCCCAAGCCTCAATGCCTCTTAGATATTGGTGGGATGCTTTCTACTCTGTTGTATACCTTATAAACCGACTTCCTACTCCAGTATTAGGAAACATATCTCCCTTTGAGAAAGCCTACTCAAAACAACCAGATTATTCTACACTTAGAGTTTTTGGTAGTGCCTATTTCCCTTGCCTGAGACCATATCAAACTCACAAGTTCCAATCCCACAATACCAAGTGTGTGTTTCTAGGCTATAATGGTGCTCATAAAGGTTATAAGTGCTTAAGCTCAAGTGGGCGGTTATACATATCAAGACATGTCGTTTTTAATGAAAATGAATTTCCCTTTAAATCTGGTTTCTTAACTACTTTATTTGAAAAACAACATTCTTATGATGTAGTCATCTCTTATTTCAAGTTTCCTTCAACCAAGGAAATTTTCCAAAGTGAAAAACTAAGGCCTCGTTTGATAACCATTTGAGTTTTGGTTTTTGGTTTTTGAAAATTGTGCTTGTTTTCTCATGAATTCTCTACAATTAGTTTCATCTTTCTTAACATGACAATTGAATTCTTAGCCAAATTCCAAAAACAAAAACAAGATTTTGAAAACTACTTTTTTTAGTTATCAAAACTTGGCTTGGTTTTTAAAAACATAGGCAAAAAGTAGATAACAAAACAAGGAACTCCATAGGTGGAAGTAGTATTTGTAGGCTTAATTTTCAAAAACCAAAAGCCAAAAACCAAATGGTTATCAAACGGGGCCTAAGTTCTCAACCTAACTCTACTGAAAACAATCCTCAAAATGGAGATCCTACAGCAGTACATTTCTCACAGCAGCATGTTCAATCTAATGATAATAGTAACATCAATACCAATCCAACCTACCCAATGCATGAAGACATAAACACATCAAACTCCTCTTATTCCCAACCTCAGAATCCAACAAATGAAACTTCCAATCATTCCATGCTTTCTACTCATCCGATGCAAACCCGATCTAAAAGTGGTATTTTTAAGCCCAAAATCAACAGTTACTTGTCTTACCAATGTACTCAAAAGTTTGACGTGCAGGAACCTAGTGTTGGGATTTATGCCCTAAAGCCTCGTAATTAATTATTTATTTAATAATTAATAATAATTTTGATTATTTTATTTGTAATATAATATTATCCATTATATGAAAAACCCAAGGTTATTAGTGTAATCTTGAACAGTATGTGGTTGACATACAGGAGGATCGTGTTCAAGAAATAACCTAAAGAGTTATAGTATATGGATAAGGTTGGGTGCCTTATCTTGGTAACACTATTGATACGACCCACTTTGTAATAGTTACAAATGATTTGATCCAAATCGTTCATGTGGAGACATGTGAGTAGGGGTATCTTATACAATGAGTTTGTATAAGACTGAACCACGAAATATTTAATGTCTCTTTATAAATCCATTAATTGAGAAGATTATTATTTCATCAAGATGATCATATGCGACTCGATCTTAATCTTGAGTGAGTTATGAACTCCTGCCTGTGAGGGCTTGTCCTTTGATTTGCATGGGTGAGAGTGGCTTTTGTTGTTGATTCAATAAGCCTACAATTTTGGGAACTTGACCAAATAGGGAGCTGAGAACATAATCTCACAAGATGGAATTCACTCATTCCCTTATAGGGTAAGTAGATGAGTAGTTCCCTTAAGTGCTGATTTCGGGACTTGAACAATGGGGCTCCACCCTCTCACTGGCCTGATAGGGATTTAGTTTATGGTTGGATCATAAACAAATTGTTCGTTAGAGGATCAATGGTACTTAAGGTGCAAGATGTAATTATAGGGGTAAAACGGACTTTTGACCCAACTGTAATTACGAACAACTCGTGAAGGATCAACTTGCATGTAATGATTATATCTATGGACACAACTTGTCCTACAGTGCATAAGAGTGCAACTCTAGGTCTATAGTGGAGTGACCTATAGTTAATGAATGAAAATTAATTAATTAAAATTAATTAATTAAAGAGTTTAATTAATTAATTTTGTATCGTTGGAGCTTATAATCTGTAAGTCCATAAGGTCCTCTTGCTAGCTCATAGTAACACTAAAATATCAATTTAGTTGAAAGAAAATTTTTAAATGTTCAAATTAATATTTAATATATTAGATATATTAAATATAAAAGAGGAAAATATATTTATTGTATTTGATACATTAAATATTAAAATTTGAAATGTTCAAATTTAATATTTAATTTGAAGTGTTCAAATTAATATTTAATATATTATATATATTAAATATAAAAGAGGAAAATATATTTATTGTATTTGATACATTAAAATAATTAATGTATATTTGGTATATTAAATAAAAGATATTTATAGAATTTGAATAAAATTCAAATAAATAAATATCGTAGGAGATTTGAATGCGATTCAAATAAATATAAGATATATTTTAATATATTAGATATTAAAATATAATATTTTAATTATGGCAAATATTTTCCCTTGATCTCTATAAATAGGACCATTGGGTTGAGCCATTAGACACAACACACATCTCCGCAATAGAGAAAATTAGAGAATTCTCTCTAGACCTCTTCCTCTTTAATCCCTTGTGGGTTTTCTTTCAAGAGGATCCTACAAGCCTTGGTCCTATGTTTGAGTCATAGCTAGGAAGACTTTGTGGAAGAGATAAATATCCGCCAGAAGAATCTCCATATTTTCAAGGTATGTTATGCTTAACCATATATTATTATTTAATTCTCAATAAACTCAAACCGATTCCTACGCTTCTGCTTGGGTTTAATTTGATTATTCCCTTCACCTAGGTCTGTGAAAGAGGCATTACAATCGGATGAATGGAAGAAAGCTATGAAAACTGAAAAGACAGCTCTTGAGCATAATCAAACTTGGACACTTGTTCCTTCCAATACAACTTACAACCTTGTAGGGTGTAGATGGGTGTTCAAACTCAAGCACAACATAGATGGTACAATTCAGAAACACAAAGCAAGGCTGGTTGCAAAAGGATTTCATCAAAATCCAGGTATTGACTTCACCGAAACCTTTAGTCCTATTGTGAAATCCTCAACAATTCGAATTGTTCTCGCTTTGGCCACTAACTATGATTGGTCTGTGCGACAACTTGACATAAATAATGCCTTTTTGAATGGGCATTTGGAAGAGAATGTGTACATGTCACAACCAGAAGGCTTTGTTGATTCCAACCGATCTAACTATGTATGCAAGTTAAATAGAGCACTCTATGGATTGAAACATGCTCCAATGGCCTGGTATGAGAGACTCAAACAAGTGCTGGTTGGTTGGGGTTTCCAAAATTCAAGGTCAGGCACTTCTTTGTTTTTATATGTTACTACCACTATGAAGATATATGGGTTAATTTATGTCGATGATATCTTAGTTACTGGAGATAATGAAAGCTTTATCAATCAATTTGTGAACAAATTAAATAAAGAATTCTCCTTGAAAGATCTTGGTGCACTATCTTACTTCCTTGGTATAGAAGTGTATCATGACAAAAATGGTTTCTATTTGAATCAAACTAAATATGTTTTGGATCTGCTGGAGAAATTGGGAAAGTTCCATGTGAAGCCTTGCCCAACTCCTACCGTTACTGGATGACACTTATCAATACATGATGGGGAAGCTTTGTCAAATCCCACAATTTACCGTAGTGCCATTGGAGCATTACAATATTTAACACACACTAGGCTGAACTCTCCTATATCATAAACAAGCTCAGTCAGTTTCTTCAACAACCTACTAATGTTCCTGGCAAGCAGTGGAAAGAATTCTCAGGTATCTCAAAGGAAATCTTCATCATGGGTTGTGTATTCTTAGATCAACCATAGTGGATATTGTTGCCTTCTCTGATGTAGAATGAGCCTGTAATCTCGATGATAGAAAATCTATAGCAGCTCATTGTGTTTTTCTTGGTAATGCCCTAGTGTCTTGTTCTTTGAAAAAGCAACATGTGGTAGCAAGGTCAAGCACTAAATCTGAATATAAGTCCCTCGCACATGTTGCAAATGAAGTGAGTTGGATTCAATCTCTTTTAACTGAAATTGGACAGCAAAATAACACAGTCCCTGTTGTATGGTGCGATAACATCAATGCCTTATCTTTGGCTGCAAACCCTATGTTCCACTCTCGCAGCAAACACATTGAAATTGATGTCCATTTTGTTCGAGATAAAGTCCTTGCTAAGTCTCTAGATGTTCATTATGTATCTTCTGCAGATCAACTCGCAGATGGACTCACCAAGTCATTGACAGAAACACGTTTCACTGACTTGAGAAACAAACTTGGTATGATTGCATCACCCTCTCATTTGAGGGGGAATGTTAAGATATCTCACTAAAACTCTTGCTACCGTCTTTTTTAGTTTTTTGATTTGGTCAATGAACTGTTGTAACTTATTTCCTATTTTGTTGCCAATACTATAAGTGGTTAGTGGGTTAGCAAGTTGCTTCCTTATTGCCCGCGTATACTATTTATGGTCTTCCTTTGTAGTATAAATTTTGTATCAATCAATAAGATTTTATTGTGCTTTTGGCCATAATCTCCCCGAGTATTTTTCAATCTTTATCTCTCTGTTTTATCAAAATCTTTCTTCTCTTGACTTATGATAAGCCTTAGAATTAAGGCTTATTTAAGTCCCAATTGCTTAAAATATTTTTGTTTGTCCTAAGATTAATTGAAAATAGTGGAAGATTGTTTGAAATTAAGGAAGAATTGAATGTGATAGCAATTGGAAGAGAATTCTAAGTAATTTGGTTCTTTTTGCAGAATTTTTGGAAATTGCTAAATCAGATTGCCAAATCTGATTTGGCAATTGTTTATGGAGCAGGGAATGTGAAATTGCTAAATCAGATTGCCAAATCTAATTTGGCAATTGTGTTCTGGGCAGAAATTTATGGGGCGCGAACGAAAAACCCATAAATGGGAAGAGAAAATTTCGCACGAATCAAGGGAATTGGAGCATGATTTTTGGGCAATCTTCAACCCTAATGAATGCCTACAAATGAGGAAGAAGAAGAGGAGCTATTAATCGGATTTTGAGGGCGATTTGAAGGATCAATTTCGTGGGTTTTTGGGTTTTAAAAAAGGAAAAAATTCTGCATTAAACCCATTTCGAAATTCTTCAATTACAGCCCGATTTGGAGGAATTTAAGCACGAAATTTGAGCATTCTTCAACCCTAATGAAGGCCTATAAATAGGAAAGAAGAGGAGGAGCAATAAAAGGCGATTTGGAGGCATTTTGGGAGTTTATTTTGTGGGTTTTTCCTCTGTTTTTCTGCAACTTTTTTTTTTCTGCTTTTGCTCTCTGTTTTGTTGTTTTTTTTTAGCTTCTGTCTTTATTTTATTTTGAACTTTCTTCTTGTATACCAAGAGTGATGGTAGCATCATTTTGTTCATCATTCGAATTGGATTTTGGAAGCATTTCTAGTTGTTAATTTCATGGGTTTTCTTTCTTTACGTTAATGCTCTGTTTTTCTTTTTTTCTTTTCTGCATCTTTTTCTTTGTTTTTATATTTCTTCAAGTTCTTCTTGTATTACAGAGAGATACTCATGTTCTTCTTTTGATTTATCCAATCAATTCACGTGAAGAAGTTGGGGTTTAAGTTCGTTCTTAGAGAATTTGGCTCGTGGGTTTCATTTTTTTGTTTTACACTTTGTTTTTCTGCAAGTTGTGCAAATTCTGTTTTTGCCAAAAAAAAATTCAGCATTCTGTTTTTC
Organism: Trichosanthes truncata; assembly: GCA_033996785.1. Lineage (NCBI taxonomy): Eukaryota > Viridiplantae > Streptophyta > Magnoliopsida > Cucurbitales > Cucurbitaceae > Trichosanthes > Trichosanthes truncata. Next base: position 29,220,931 of record JAWPNB010000003.1, on the reverse strand, counting down.
TATTTTTATTCAATTTTCTGTTTTTATTGAAAAGTGTATAATTCATTATATTTAGAAGAAAAAGGAAGAAGATAGAATTGCCCATTAATGCCTCTGATTTTTGTTTTTAAATTTAATTTTATTTGAGAATTATAGTCAACTTAAGGTTGAATGCCCAAATTTTCCTAGGTTCTACAAGGTTGAATGTTTAGAATATATTTTTGTGTTAATTAGCAATTTTCTTAATTTTCTAATATGATATTTTCTTCTAAAATTAATTTTAGGATTTTTATATTTAATTTGAGCTAAAACTTCTTAGGGGGTTCAAGGATGTGAATTCCCTAAGAAGTAATTGTAGCCAAAATTTCAATAAAAACCAAGCCTACATCTCAATTGTTTGCTTGTGTTGATTAAAATTCCGTTGAGATCCTAGTTTGATCAACTAGGGTATCAACTCAAGCTTAGATCTAATACCGACGGGGGTTAGTGATAAGCGGATTTCACACAAGTGATGGAGAAAAAGAGCTTAGACATAAGCCAATTCCTTACCCTAGACATAGGGATTAAGGACTCCAAAACCCATAAAATTGTGAGCCAAATTATCTAAGATAGAGGGACTATAGACATATAGGTCTCTCACTTAGCCTCCTAAAAACCTAAATTCAAGGTAAATAGGAGATGCAATTTTGGTTTACAATTGAGTGTGGAGTAGGTTGGAATTGCAATTTTGGTTTGCAATTACGACTTAGGGCAATGACATTCTTGAGCCCCATCTTCATCTAGAATTCATTTTGCAATTTCATTTTCTAAGTCTTTTTAGTTGTTATTCCAATATTGCCAATTTTAGATTATGCAATTTAATTCTGCAATTTTTAGTTATTTCGCTGATTGCCATTTTAGATTCTGCAATTTAATTCTGCAATTTCTGTTATTTCGATTATTGTCATTTTAGATTCTGCAATTTTTGTTTTTCACCAACACACCAACCCAACATCATTTTTGCATTTTAGTTTTCAAGTTTGCAATTTCCCTTACACTTTTGCTTTACAATATTTTTGTTACTCCGTTCCCTGTGGGATTCGATACTTGGTACTCAGAGATCATTTTATATTACTTCGATCGCGTGCGCTTGCGTGACCACCGATCAACTTAGTTACTCAACTTGAGTCCAATTAGCCTCTTTTTTATCCCAATTAATCCAAAGTGCTCCAAAAAGCTCCGAATTGTTCGATCTCTATAAAACAGACAAATAAGCATGTGAGAGTAATAGAACTAACATGAATTGCAAGGATGGAAGCAATACTTGCAGTGTTGCATCCAATTAGTCTGCAACCCATTATTTATTTCTGGAAATATGCCATAGTCGAGGTCTTTCTTTCTTTTGCTTCGAGAATCAATTAACAGACTAAGGGCATGTTTGGGAGTAATTTTAGAATGCCCAAAATCACTTTTGATATGGCCAAAATCAATTCTCCTTCAAAATTGTGATGTTTGGCAATCATAAGAAAGTGATTTTGGAAACATCCAAAATCACTTTAAGTGATTCTCGGTCAATCACTTGGGAGGTGATTCCCAAGTGATTTTGTCTTCAAAATTACTATAATTTCATATATTTTTTAAAAATCCTACTTTTTGTGACGGGTAAAAATCGTCATCTTTTATAAAAATTCATTAATTTCCATCAAAAAGCATGTATTTTCAAAACCGTCACCATTGAAGTCATCCATCATTATTTAAAAAATGTCAATTTTTCTCTCTCTAAAGTTTTTATAATGTCTATGTCTTATTTTATTCTCTTTTTAACATTTTTATTCATTTTCTCACTTTTTTTCTCTCCAATGGTTTTAACTCTCTCTAAATAACTTTTTTTTATCTCTAAATTTTTTCGTTCATCTCTCTATAATTTTTGTATTTCTATAACTTTTTTTATTTCTAATCTTTTACCTCTTGCTATAACTTTTTACTCTTGAGATTTTTTGTCCCTGACTTTGAACTTTTTTTTTTCTCATAAAGTTTTTCTCCCTAAAATTTTTATCATTCTCTTCAAATTCTTTTGTATATCTCTGTAAATTTATTTCTATATCTTTCGATTTTTTCACTATTTATTAAAATTTTCTCTCTAAATTTTTTGTCCATCTCTCTAAAATTTCTATTCCTCCATGTCTTTAACATTTTTTTTTCTTTGAAACTTTAATTTTCTCTAGCTTTATTTTTTTTCTCTCTTAATTTTTTAGTTCTCTCGGTATAACTTTTGTCTACCACCTTGTATTTTTTTTTTATTTCAAATGTAATACTCTTTTTAGTAATTTGATGATTCTAAAATCACCTTTGAAAATAAACATTAATCGTTTAAAAAATACTTTTAATTAAATTTAAATCACTTTTACAAGAGTGGAACCAAATATTAAAATGATTTATAACTAAAACTTTTAAAAAATTAATTATAATTAAATCACTTAGCTGAAAACACTTATTTTAAAGTCACTCTAAAAAATGCACATAATCATTGAAAGTCGCTATTAATTATATGAAAATCACTATTACAAGTGTAGAACCAAACGTTAAAATGATTATATAAAAATTACTTTTCATAAATCAATTATAAACAAATCAATTGTACTAAAATCACTATTTCTAAAATCATTCCCAAACATGCCCTAAGAAATGACTTAGCTAATAACCAGTTTTGCACTTGTATTAGTAAATTAGTAATTATCTTTTAGTTGGATTTTCCTAATGTTTAAGTTGTTGAGGTTCTGTGTCGGTTGAGTATCATGTATTATGTCTTTCAAATTTTCTAATGATATTTAAGACTGCTTTAAAAATTTAACTGTTTATGTCTTTGAGGATGGAAATTGGTAGAGTTGTATTTACAAGGATCGCACCCAAAACTCTTCAGAAGAAAATAGAATCATTTAATTTGCGACAGCCGGTGCTGCTGTGACGAACGACAAAGCGATGGGAAAGAGCAAATATGATTGGGGCACTTAGCATGGATTATTGAAGAGAGGAAGAGAGCTTTTGAATATTTTAAACAATTATTAAAAAAATTGCCAAGTAATCAAATAAAATTAATATATAAATCGATGTACGTCAGCAAATAAGAGTCTAACCATCATTCCATTAGGTTAAAGTTAAGGCAGATACTATTTAAAATCATTTTACAAATTTGAGGGACTAAAGTGTCTTTTTTGAAACTTTAGAGACCAAATAGACATCAATTCTAAATTTTAGAGACCAAATAGACATCAACTCTAAATTTTAGAGACCAAAAAAGTATTTTACCCAAAAATAATTATAGAGTATTCATTTGTTTTAGATTTACTAGTTGATAACAGAGAAAATTTCTAGAGTATGAAAAAATTTCCATACTATCCTATTTATTGTTTGTTACATCAACATACTTTTAAAAATTACTAGTCTTTTAGCACGTGCGTTGCACGTGACATCTCTATTAATTTTATATATTATATATGTATAATAGTATGTTAATTATGTGAGATATATATATGTGTGAATTAAAAATCTTGCATTATCATAAACCTACAAAAAAAAAATGGAAGATTACTTCTTTCATCCACATGACAATGAATTTCAATGCGTCTAGAAGTAATTCCTTCTTAGTTTGGTACTTCACAATACAAATTTTCCTCTAACACCTAATTTGAAACTCCAATTATTCTATAAAGATTATCTTTAGCAAATACTCTATTACACCTACAATTTTGCAACTACAACTCTAAAATATAATTAGATTGGAAAACATTTTTTAAAAAAAATATTTGCAATATGTGGATCCAACAATGGTTGAAAATTTTAAAAAAAAATAAATAAATAAACTATCACAGTTAAAAAAAAAAATTAGTCTAAAAAAATCTTGAATCAATCTAGTATAAATTAACACATAAAACAATACTTATAATTTTAGCATTATTTTCTTTACAAATAAAAGCAATTTGGTACCAAAAGGTCATAAGATTGAGAGGGATGTGCAATTGATTTGGTACAAAAGAAAATCAAAATATTGCATCAATACAACAATTTAAATTTATAATAAAGTAAAGACAAAAGGAATAATAACATTAGTATATGCCTTGAATCAATCAAATTGTTGAACTCAAAAAAAAAAAATCAATCAATTTGTTAGGAAGGAAAACAATTACTCTTTTCTCTCTCAACAAATGCATGAAAATATTTAGAAGGTAGTCCAAACAATTTTTTTTTTTTTTTGAGAAATAGTTTTAAAAACAAAAGTTTTGATTCTTAAGGTAGATAGGTTTATTTTTATTTTTATTTTTTGAAATATGGTGGATAGGTTTATTTTGTAGCTTAATAATAATAAAGAAAACACGCATGTATATTCTTAGAGTGTGGAAATGCTAAAAGGCATTAAATTTAATTACTCAAAATTAAACATGTATACTTAAATGGGGTGTGAGAATATTAAGAGATTGAGAGCCACTATTACTCAATTACCTTATTAAAATTTGTAAAATAATTATGATGTTACATGGGTTTTGATAAATTTCAAAATAATTATGCATAATAATTTTTTTTAATCTTAACATTAATATTAAGTTATGTGGGGTTTTTACTAATTTAAAGAAAAAAAAAATGTTGGGTGTGATTGGCATTAATAGCACATTCATTAAAAAAGTAGGTAATTAATTGTGGTGTAATAAGGCTAATATTTCCGCTCTTTATACTTGGGAATTATTTTAATTTAAAAATATTTAAAGTCCAATTTAGGTATTATATTCAAATTTAAAATAAAACTTAAATAGACTATTATAATTCTAAATTAGAGGTTAAAAAAAAACCTTATTTTTTTAGAATATTACATCATATATGTGGTGAGAATTCAAATCTACGGCCTATCAAAAAAAGATGAATCAATTTGATACAAATTTTTTAAAAAAAAAAAAACACACAATCATTGTAGGCTTAGCATGTTTTCTTTACATATAAAAATAATTTAAACCAAAAAAATCATAAGATCGAGCGAGATGCTTTATCAATTTGGTAATTAAAAAAAATACGACAATTACACATTTTGTTAACATACCTTTGCAAATATAATGTAATGCAACAATTTAAATTTTAAAATAAAATGATTCTTGGCACAAATGAAAAATCATATAAGATTGAGACTTACCTTAAATCAATCGATTTGGCACAAATGAAAAACAATGATTCTTGGCTTAGTAATGAGGTTTCTTTACACATAACTATTTATAGAGAATTGGTAGAAATCTAATATAATGGATCATTTATTATTATTTGTTATGAAATTAGAAAAAGTTTGTTATGGAATTGAGAAAGTTTAATTTTTTCAAATGCACTTTAATATATTATTTTCTTATGTGTTGTAACGACCGGCACTTTCATGTATTAATTAAAGTTTAATTTTGAAATTTAAATTAATTGTAAGGCCAATTTCATGTTTAAAGTTGTGCATTGAGATTTAATTTTGGGATTTACATAATTAGAATTGGAGAATTGGAGAGTAAATTGGGAAGAAAGAAGGGAAAAAGGGATTTAATTACTTTGGGGGCATTTTTGTTAATTAAGTGACTTTGAGCCAAGCCCAAGCCCAAGGAGAAGCCAAGCTCAATTATCCCTCTCTATTATTTTATACTGCACGCAGCCCTAAGTCAAGCCAAGCCTTCAAGCCATCATCTTCTCCAAACTTCTTCTTCTTCCCCTTGTTTTTTCGACAGCCACATTTAAGCAAGAGGGGATTTTTTTTCTGTCTTCCTAGTAGCTCCAGCCGCCGCGTACCACCGCCCGCACCCACAAACACCGTCGCACCGCCGTCTCGACCACATGCCCGAACATCGCCGCCGGTCGAGCTTCAGATTCATTCACAAAGCACCCGATCCGCCGGATCTGCTTAAACTCCGCCGCCGTCACCCACTCACCCTCGCGCACACGCACCGCGAAGTCTCCAGATCCGGTGTCAACACGCACTCTCAAACCCGATCAGACCTCACCGATTGCTCAAACCACCTCCACACGAAGCTCCACGCGCCGCCGTGCCGCCGCCTCCTGATCTGTGTTTCAAAATCCCGACGGCTCTGATTGTATCCTGATTTGGGTAATCTTGGTCAAGATCTGAGTTTTGGATTATGAAATTTTAAGAATTATTTGAATAACGAGCTAAGATTTTGTTGACAATTTATTTTAGGATACCCATAATCGAATTAAAGTTAATTCGACAAAATTCCAGCAATGACTCATTACTACACAGCCACCTCTCGAGATTAATTAAATTGGGATAAGCAGGAAGCCAGAGTTGGAGAAGACTTTGCTGCCCAGAATAAGAATAATTATTCTGTTGAGGTAAGTAATTATTTGGATTAAGCCCTTTAAGTTACTTGTGACTTGGTTATTATTATGAATTTTAGAAGGTAAGCATGCAATTCATAATTATGAAGCATGCTATGTTTAGATAAATCTTACCATAGGCAATTTGGAATAAAATTTGGACTAAGTTTATGGCTATGTTGGAATAGAGGGCTTAAAGATTGGAGTTATTATGAGGAACATGTGTATTATTAAAAGAACTTACTTAAACTAATAAAGGGATAAAATTATATTATCCTGGTAACTATTTGTGGGTAAAACTTAGCTACCTAAGCAGGTGAATATTCTTGTTGAAGAATTTATTGTATTAAATCCATGGTGGGTTCATGTGAATATACAGTAATTTGAGTAAGCTTGCCTAAGGTTCATAAGTTGAGTTGGTCAAGTAATAAGTTCCTTTGAAATCATTATAGGCTAAGGTGGAAGATCTCCATAAAAGGAGAAAGCGGACTATTTGAGCCAAGGTAAGGGACTTTATGCCGGTATGCTTAAATGCAAGTTGGGAACTGAATTGAAATAAAAATTTACACTCAAAATGAAAAGTTTTATAAATTTTTTATTTATGATTTTTGATAAATTTTAAAATGCCCTATTTCATATGAAAATGGATTTTTGACATGTTGATTGCCAATTATTCTTGTGAATGTGATGTGTGGGTTATGGTTTATGATTTATGAGAATGTTGCCTTGTGATGCATCATGGAATGAAAATTTAAAATGCTTTGGGACCTCATGCATACATGTATATTTTCATGATATAATGATTTCGAAGGCTATGACAATTACCCCCTAAATTATAGATGTACATCTAATTGAAAAAGAACTTAAAAAGGCTAATTGAAAAGGAACCTGAAAAGGTTAATTGAAAAGGAACCTGAAAAGGTTAAATGGAAAGGAAATGTTAGGTTGGGTTAATTGTCCACATTAAATCGAAGAGAAAAATTAAAGAAATATTTCCACTATGAAAATGTTTTAGGTCCCACTAGAGGAAAAAGTTTTTTAAAAAAAATCACTTTGTATGTGTTTGCATATCCTGACCCCGGTAGTGAGGTCACTTACTGAGTATTTTTAATACTCACCCTTTTTCAAAATATTTTTCTTTTCAGGTAAAGGCAAAGGCATCTGGGCGAATGACAGGATAGTTGCTACAGGAGGCCATGGGTGATCTATAGAAGTTTTCCTTCCGCAATTCCTTCATTTTTAGCGTCTTTAGAATATCTTTTTAGTAGACGTGTTATGAAAACTAACTCAATTGTTAAATGTTTTTAGTTTATTCTTCTGATTTTGAAATAAAGGGATCCCGAGGTAAAGTTTTTTGGTTGGTTTTTTTAAAAGTTTATTTCTTTTTGAAAGATTATCTAAGTTTGATTTTTATTTCATTAGCATGCATTTAGTAACGCCCCTAGAAAGTCTGATAGGAAAAGTAGGGTCATTACATGTGCTTTAAACGTGGATGATTGGAAAACTCTATATCTTCCTTGCCTTTAGTAGATGATTGGAAAACTCTATAATAAATGCAAAACTTTTTATATTTCACATTTTTACATTCCTTTCATTTATCAACCATTATTAGTGCATTTAAATTTTCATTAACTCAATATAATTTTCAATCAATTATAATTTGTGTAGGTAAGATTTAATAAATTATCAAGGTAATTTTAATTATTCTCAACCTCTAAAAATGAGATGGGACATTAATCTTTTTTCTTTTGTTGTAGGAAATTGAAGAGTGTCAAAGCTTTTTGAAATTCCAAAACTTCATTTTAAATTCCCAAAGGCCATCTTTGAATTTTTATAAAATGAATCTAAAACATTTTATATTATACCTCTTCACATTCCTTTCTCCATTAACAATTATGAGTGTATTTAAATTTTCATTAATCTAATCTAAATTTGTATAAATTATAAGTTTTTTAGTGTAAGATTTAAGAAATCATCAAGTTCATTTTCATTACTTTCACCATCTAATTTTTTTAAAAAAGATAGGTATTCTTGTATATGCATTTTTTAAATAGTTAGTTAATTAATCAAAATATTGTGTTTTTTTAGTTCATTTAAATATTGTGTTATAGTTATGTGTATTTAAATATACATTTTTATATAATACAATTTATGGGTAATAATATATTTTTTTAAAAATAGATAATAATAACTTATTCCAAGCCAAATTTACCAAATAAAATATTATATTATATAAAATAATAACTTTATATCATACGAATGTTTTATTTTTACTTTTTTCCATTTAATTAAACAATATAACTAAAGAATAATTTTCTAAAATTAAAATTTTTAAATAGAACAATAAATTATTATGAAATAATAACATTGTATTACATGTAATTATTTATTAATTTAATTTTCATTTATATTTTTTGTGTTAATTTAATTTTTAGTTTAGTTTTTATATTCAAAACTTAAGAAAACCATATAATTTTTCCAAAAAAAAAAAACCTTCTCGTGATGTTTGTTGAATTTTACTTATTTATAATTAAATTTAAGTAATTAATTTATGAATGGTTAGTGGCACAATTTGTAAATTTAGGGATTAAATAAAGAAAATAAATAATAGTCCAAAAATAAATTGAGGGGCATATTTAGAATTAAAAAATTAGTATTTTGACATAATAATCCAAAAATGATTCTTCCACTAAGCTAATTTTTAAGATAGTATGTTATGATATGATATGATGTGAGGTCTATTAAAAATTATGTGAGTCTATCAATATTAAAAAACTATTTATAAACTAAAAAATATAGCGTAAGGAAAGGGAGTACGAGTAGTATAAATTTTGGTTAAATTATCAAAAATACCCTTGAACGATGTGGTTGGTTTCAATTATACCCTTGGACTTTGAAAAGTTTCATTTTAACCCTTGAACTTTGAAGTTTGTTTCAAAACAACCCTTGAAGGCTTTTTTTCGTTAAATTCATGGACAGAAAATGATGTTTTTGCATTTGTATTGTTGCTTATGTGAACATATTTGAACATATATGTTGAAAAAAAATTCAAAACATATGCAAATACGTCATTTTTCGTTCATAAATTTAACGGAAAAAACCTTCAAGAGTTATTTTGAAACAAACTTCAAAGTTCAAGGGTTAAAATGAAACTTTTCAAAATTTAAAGGTATAATTGAAATCAACCCAAAGTTTAGAAATATTTTTGATAATTTAACCATAAATTTTTTTTGTTGATAACGTGATTTTAATGTTGGGCATTTGAAGGGCAGAACGCGGATTCACCACGGGCCAAGGGGGGACTTGAGCCGCCCCTCCAAGTTTCAAATTTTAAATATTATATATATATGTATAGTAAACGGTAAAAATTAACCTGTAGTACTCTTGGCCCCGTGGCAAACGCGTTCAAGCCCCAGTGTTCGAATCTCCTTTCTTCGTTTTTGTCAATTTTGTACATAATTTGTTCATATTTTTATATAGATTTCAACGTAAATGATTTGTGGCATTCTCGAGTACAACAAATAAACTTTTATTTATTTATTTATTTATTTATTGCTTTAGTACAACAAATAGACTTTTATATTCTTTAAAAAATTCTATAAATATCAAATGATAAAAAATATATAATAACGATGTACTTGAACTAAGGGTGAATTTGACATACTTTTTACTTTTGAACACTTTTTTTAAAAAAAATATATTTTCTTAAAACATTTTTAATAAAGTGGGTTAAATTAAAATAATTATGAATTTGCTTACATTTTTTTAAAAGTGATTTGAATTACACTACATTTAGACTGTGTTTGACATAACTTTTTAAGTGATTTTGGATGGCTAAAAGTATTTTATCCTTAATATTTTCAATGTTTGGTAACCAATAAAAATCACTTTTAAAAAAATTAAATTAATTTAAAAACTTGAAAGTTGCTTATCCAAAAGTTAGTTGTAAAAAAAAAATCAAATTATGTTTGAGAAAAACTATAATTCTTTAAATGTAAAAAGTATTTATTATTTCAGGGTGCTTTTTTTAACAAATTAATATTAAAAAAATATATATATTAATGCGTTAAAATTATCGTGCTCCCAACCTAAAGTTTTGAATCTACTCCTATATATATATGTGTGCAAAATTTTCTTCGTATGCATTTAAGCTTCTTGACATAAAGTTCTAAATTCGTCATTAAAAGGGCATATTTGAAATTGTGAAATCCAATGTTTTACCTGGATGATCTTCTCATTGTTTCCAAATCGGTTCCAAGGATGGTTTCTCATTTTCTATTTTTCATTTTTTTTTCTTTAGTTTTCTCCCTTTCAAATGCATTCATTACAGTTTTTTTTAATTGAACAATTGAATAAATATTTAAACAAAATAGTAAAAAGAATGAACAAAATTATGCAGATTTGACAGTGACATACAATAATTAAATCGGAAGTTAGATCAAGAAATCATGTGACAAAATATAAATGTATAAAACCAATGAAACTCTCAAACTTCTACCTACTAAAAAGAGAATGTATAATGCTCATGGGAAAAGAAATGAGAAAAAATGTTTGAATGATAGAGGATTCCAAAAGTACTCAGATTTATGTTCAACTAGCAACCTAAATTATTCTACTGTTACGATGATATGAAAGCAACATGTCTAGTTCATTATTGATTTATTTATTTTTTAAGTTAAAATTGAAAGACTCAGCCAAATTTATCTACTCGTTACAGTTTAGTTGTTTTGATTTCAAACACAAATATTTGGAGACAAAATTGAAATTTTTGAAGGGGTTTACAAAATCCGTGCTCTTTTCTTTCACATGCATAGTGAATAACAAGAACAAAATAGAGAAAAAAAAATTGCATTAATGACTTATACAAGTTTACCCTTAACTAAATTACATCATTTTTTCTACAAACTTTGCAAGTTATACTATAAATTGATGAGCATCGATAAAATAAAAATATAGATCTCTCTTTTCTCTCCCATTTAGCTCAATGACTCATCTCCATTCCATTTCCTTTATCTATTTTTAGCCTTCAATTTGAGTTTCAACTTTGATTAGGATTGAGCATATGTACTTGACTATTAAACTCAAAAAAATAGTAAAAAAAAACTCAACTTTTATTAATTTCTTCCTTTTTTGTCATCACAATTCGATATGAATCCGGTTGAGAAAATTGACTCAAATGGTTTATCCTCACAAAATTTACATACTAAAGAAGCAGGGATACAAAAAATTATTAGCAAAACTACATCAATTTTATTTTTTTTTTTGAAATGATATTCTAATTCAACATACCAAAAGAACAATTATGAGGGTCAATTTCCTACATCAATTTTTTTTTTTGAAATGATATTCTAATTCAACATACCAAAAGAACAATTATGAGGGTCAATTTTCTTCTTGGGACCTTCTCTAGGAAAAAAAAATTCATTTTAATATCAAGGACGACGATGGAGATTGTAGTCCCTATTCCTGTCCTCATCCGTATCCTAAAATTCATTCTCGGCTTAAATATATATGTATGTATGTGTGTGTGTGTGTGTGTGTATATATATATATATATATATATATATAGTTAAAAAATCCTTTTTTTTACCTCTAACAAATTTATAAATATAAACTTTAACTAGGAAAAAAAAAGAATCAAAACATTGTAAAAGGGGAAAACAACCCCATGATTTTCCCTATGGAAAATCCCTGCTTAGTTCCTTACAAAATTTAATCAGAAATTTCCCAACGACAGGAAGGAGTACTCTGTCTTGCTGACACTACTAAGAACAATACTTGTCTATACACTGGCGAGCAAAAACTTCTACTTTCTAATGTAGCACAGTATATTTTATTGCATTTAATAGATAGATGTCACCAAAACTTTTTAGCTAATAAAAATAAGCCACATAAAAAGAAATTAAGGGAGTGTTAGGCCCATGATTTTAGATTTGGATGGCTTTGGATTCCAAACTCAAAATCATGTTTGGCCCAATATATTTCAAAACCAACATCTCATGGGGTTACACTTCTCCAAACTGATGATTTCTCTCTCTTCCATAAAGTTTGTGGGACTCATTATTTCTCTCTCCATTTTTATTATAAGTTTGGTGAGTCCCAACTTTTCTCTTTCTATTTTTTTTCATAATTTTGGTGGGTCCCACCATTTCTCTATCCATTTTTCTAATAATTCTTTTCATTTATCTATATTTAATTAACAATAGTTTTACATATAATTTTAGGTTAAAGTACTATTTTAGTCCCTCTACTTTGGATTTTGTTCTATTTTGGTCTCTATACTTTTAAATGTCCAATTTTAGTTCTTGTACTTTCAATAAAGCTTAAAATTGGTCTCTATGATAAGTTTGAAATTAATTTTTATCAAAATTGGTTAAATAATAATAATAATTTTAATACAAGAAAAGACACAATGTGAACACCCTTCCAAAATTTATTGAGAGAAAGTTAATAGAAATTAATTTTTTTTAAGAAAAATTAACAATAAACTAATAATAGGGACCAATTTTAAGCTTTATTGAAAGTACATGGACTAAAATTGGACATTTAAAGTATCAGGGCCAAAATGGAACAAAGCCCAAAGTACAGAGACCAAAATGGTATTTTAACCATTTTATTATTTTAAGATAAAAAAGTATATTTTAGACAACTTACTCGTAGAAATATTTTTAAAATAACATTTTATTTTAAGTTAACGTATTAAAATTTAAAAAAAATTATTTTCAAAGTAAAAAAAATCATATTTTGTTTGAATTTATTAAAATAAAATGAATAATATTTAATTTAAATTAGTTACAATAAAGTATTTAATTTTCAAATTACATACAAAAAAGAAAAACAAATGTATATATATGATATTCAGTTTTTTTAGTTCAACAACATTTGGGGGTGGGGGATTTCGAATCTCTGGCCTCTTGATTGATGATACATGTAGAGATGTCCACAGGTCGGGAAATGGCTTCTCTGTCCCTATTTTCGTTCCGATTATCGCTAAGCTAAGATCACTTTGACGTATAATAATCATTTTGAACTTATTTATATTAAAATAACATAAATATATGTTATTTTATTTTTAATTTAGTCATTTTAAACTAACCTATAGAATGTATTTTATTTTTAATTTAATCAAATTAAACTTATAAAAACTATGCAGTGTTCTCTATGTAATTTTATGTTCTAAATTCATGAACCATATGTTTTTTCTCATTAACTACTTTAACTTATAACATCAGGATTAATGTCATGATTGTGAACTATTATTTTGAATTTAAAATTTTCATGTGTCAACATGAACATAGCTCAACTGGCATAAACACATGTATTCTCAACTAAGAAATTAGAGGTTCAAATCCCCCACTTTACATATTGTAAAAAAAAAAAAAAGAATTTATGTTATCCATGGAGACTTTTGAACCTCTAAATCGATTCATACATTGTCTAAGGGCCTAGAGGAGACTTTTGGAGAGCCAAGGAGAAGACTTCAAGGCCCGAGATCGTAGACTTCATGTCGGAAATGAGTGTTGACACGTGACCTTAGTTTAATATCTTTCCCTTTAACTTTTCTTTTGGTTTTTAGGAGTTTTGTTATGGACTTTGATATTGTTTACCACTGTATTTAGACAAGAATGGTTGTATGTTTTAGAACTTTGTTGAGTTTGTAATTGAATGTTTGCATTTATATCTTTTATGCATTTCGATTTTATTGCTTAAACATTTGGTCATGGTTTTGCATGTTAGGCTAGATTTAGCTCGAGAGAGTAAATTTAGTTAAAGAACATTAGATGCATGACTATATTTAATTTATTGCATGAGAGTGAGAAGATTAATTCTAGAAGCCTTAAGAGAATCGTCTCATGCCATGTTTAGTAATAGAAATAGACCAAAAGGTTAATTTATTACTAGGCATGAGTTCAATTGAGCTCGAGAGAGGATATTGATCATTTAGTAATTTTTGGCTTAAGATTAATTGCATGAAATCAATTCTATATCTACAAAGTGTGCTTCATTTAATCAACCATTATGTTTCTCAAAAATTGGACTCCAACCTTATAAATAGTAGTTATTAATGGTAATCGATGTTTTGGTTGTTGGAAATATTTTTTTTATTCTTAAACTATAACATAAATTAAATTAAATGTTTAATTCAAAATTTCTTTAAAAATTGGTCATACTACACAAGGAGTTTTATAATTTACAAAACATTCACTCAAAGAAAAAATAGAAAATAACAAAAGAAAAAAAAGCCCAATCCCGAGTTCAGAAACTTTCACCGTAAAGGCAGCTTTCTGATTACGAAATTTTCTAACCCTCCATTCCAAACACAGATTTATGATTTCCAAACTTGAGAACCCCCCAAACAAACCCCCTGGAGAAGATTTTGGTCCTGAAACAGGGGCGAAACGCCCCCTAAGGAGCTGTTTGGTTTAAGGTTTTCTAGATGCCTGGGAATAAAAGATGCTTGAGAATAAAATGCCTGGGAATAAGATGTCTGGGAATTGAAGATAACTGTGTTTGGTTGTGCATGAGAATGTTAACAGATTTTCATAGGAATAAATGATTTATGTATTTGGTGTTACATGAGAATGTTGTCAGATTTACCTGAGTTACTTTTAAAATAATTATTCATATATAATTTATTTTTATTAAGTCAATTTATTAAAATAAATTTAATTTAATTTTTATTCATTAGTAAATTTATTATAAATAATATATCTTAAATTTTAGATTTATAATTTTATTTAGTCATCAATCTTAATAATTATCCTCAAAGAAATTTAATTAATAAAATTATATAAATTTTTAGTTATAATTAATCAGTACAATAATCAAGTTGAAAAATTAATTATGACTGTTATATTTCAAAAAATCAAATATCATCTATCTAAAAGTGGCCACTAAACATAGACAAAATAAAAATTTATATTATGCCAATATTAATTAGTCATTTTCACTATAGTTTTAGAAAAATGATAGAAAATAAAAAAAGAAAAAAGAAAAAAACATAAAAAAAGAAAAAAGAAAAAAACAGGAAAAGAAATATAGAAAGAAAACTGATGTAGAAAAATAAAGAAAAAGAAGAAAAGTGACACAAGAAAGAAAGAAGGAAGAGAAGAAAAAAAAGAAAGAAAGATAATGTTAAATAATAGAAAGTAAAAAAAAAAGGAAATAGAATATTAGAACATATTAAAAAAAAGAGAGAGAGAGGGAGGGTTTTTTAAAACCCATGGTTTTGGATGGGTTTACAAAACCCATTATTGTCTTGTTAATGATGCCTGGGAAAAATATATTCCCAGGCATCTATTTTAAAAACTTAAAACAAACATGGGTTTGGGATTCTCAATCCCATTCCCACCCCAAAAAACCTCCATCCAAACGGGGCCTAAGAGCTCCAATTTTCTATACAAAAAGTTCCTTCAAAGACAAATATGCATTGATATTTCCCTTAAAAGGAAAAAGCCAGAAGAAGGGTAGTTGGCCAAGAAGTAATGGAGGGTGAAAACGAGGTAAGAAGGAAGGCTTTGGAGGCATCATATGCAAACAAGGCAAAAGTGGGACCTCTTTCTATTCACATTTCATATCACATTCCAATGGTGGTGGGTGACCAACGAAGTTCCCTTCCCTTCCCTACCCTTCCCTTGTGCTCAATTAAACTTCAACCACAACAACAACCATAAACCAGTTTCCATTATAAATGGCCTACTACGGCTGTGGATGGAGGCATTGCCTTTTCCCCTTCCCTGCCTCTCCTCTCTTCTAAGCCGCACCTTCCAGTTTGGTTCCAGTTAGGCAGCAGCAGCTCAGGTCCGCCTTCTAATTTAATGCTCCCTTTGCTTTTTTTCTCTCTCTTAATTACTAATTACATTCCAAACTCCACAACCACCACACTTTTCATTTAATCCCACTGCTCCTGTTTCAATTCTATTGGTGTATTTCTTGGTTGCCCTTTTTCTTGATTTTGCTAATCCACTCGATTCTACTTTGTCTTCTTCCTCCTTCAACGTTTTCCCCTTTTTTTTTTTTTGGTCCATTCGAATCTCTCTTTGTATTGTGAAGTTATGTGGTTTGAGGATTTCGAGTCTCTATCTCCACTGGGTTGTGGTCCAATGTTGGCCTCTGTTGTGTTTTTCTCAAGATTTGGGCATTTGGGTTTTGATTTGGGGGAGTTTTTTCATTAACTTCTCGAGTCCAATATTGACTGATTATTGAAGAGGGTTTCCAATTAATTACTCCCCATGTCTCTAAAAGAATGTGTGGGTCGCAATACATCAACTCTGATGCAGCATTTAGTATTCCCTACCCTTGAAGTTGTTACTGTATTTCTGTTTCTTAGTGACAAAAGCTTGTCGGTTGTGCTGTCTACAACAGTCACTCTCATGATAAAAGTTGTCTTTGCTTCTCATTGGTCCTTCTTTCTTTCTTGAAATTCAAAAGCTACTGATTCCAATAGCTGTTTTCTCTCACTTCGCTCTTCATATATTGGTTTAATTGTCCATTTTTTGCTATTGGGTCGTTCCATTTTTGTTACATTGTCTGCAAGAATTTCACGGAATACAATGTTTTATCTGTTCATCTCTTTCCTTTCCTTCATCCTTCTCTCCAAGTCCTTCCCTTACAAACGGCTGCCGCCATGGGAGGCCAAGATGAGCTTGTTCTCTGCTTTTCTTGTATCATGGTTCCACAAGGGTAGGCTTGCTCTGGGTTTCTTTCAAGTTCTAAAGGTCTCCGATCCGCCATTAAAGAACATCACATGTAGCACAAAACTAGAGAATCTAGAGGAGGAAAAGAGGACTTCCCTCTTGGATTTGCCCGAGTTGGCTCTCGAATCGATTCTCGATCAGCTATCGCCATCTGAGTTGTGTAAGATGGCAAATGTGTGTACTTATTTGAGGGATGTTTGTGAAGATGACTATTTCTGGGAGAAGCACATGAAGCAGAAATGGGGGAAGTTGATGGGTAATTCTGCTTGTAAAGAATGGCATTTGCATATAGCTCTTAGGAGGAGATCAGAGCTCTCAAGTCCATCTCAGAAGAAAGGTTTGTTCAGTTCATATTTTGAAGGTTGGTCTTTCCTGCTGATTAGACCAAAATCAGAAAGTAAAGGCAAGATCAGGAGTCCTTTACCAATTGATTCAATGAAGGCATGGTATCAATCTCTTGAGAGTGGCAAGCTTTGGTTCCCAGCTCAAGTCTACAATAGAGAGGTAAGAAAGCTGATGCTGGCTTAATAAATAAATGCCTTTTAAATTCTGAGCACATCATTCCTTTTTGTTGAATGTGTTTTAGACAACAACTTAGGCTAGTAGCAACCTTGTTTTATATATCTCAGTCTGTTTTGCAGAGTGGTCATGCTGGTTTCATGCTGTCTTGTTATGATGCCCAAATTTCCTACGATTTGCAGACTGACATGTTTAAGGCAAGGTATATAGAAAGATATGCTCACATCAACTCCAAAACTTACTCGAACCTTGAATTGTTATTGGATATGCATATGTCTATCTATTGGGCATTATGGGAACCAACCCTATGATTTTCCTTTTTTTAATGAAGACCTGCTTCTTCTGTCAATGGTGTATTTATTTATATGTATTGATCTTAGATATCCTCCTCATGGGCGACGGACAATAGAGGAGAATATTCATTGGAACAGGCTGAGAGCACCACCTGTTGATATTTTTCCCCATGTTCTTCACGTCTCCGATTGCTTAGCTGACTTGAAACCTGGTGATCATATCGAGATCCAATGGAGAAAAAGCAAGGAATTTTCATATGGTGTGTTTGTCAACTCCAAACACTTGGATAATATGTAGTTTTACATGATAGTTTTGAGTGGTTTCCAAACTTTCACCTACTATTTTTCCTCCACAAGCACAGAGCTTCATCATCGAAAACCTTTTTTTGAAACTTGACATTCCCCTGTTGATAGAAGAAAGTAATATGTTTTGCTGTGAACATTTTGTAGGCTGGTGGTACGGCATCGTTGGCCACTTGAAGGCGTGTGATGGGAATAAAAACAACTGCCGTTGTTGTTGTAATGGTAAGTGAAAAATTGCAGGACAAATACAAACTTATATTTCATTAGAATTGTTTGGATTTCTGAATGGATTGTGAATGTAGTGTTTGACTGTACAAAGGCATGTTTGGAAGTACAAGTACCCTAGTAAAAAAGTGTCACTCTTAAAAGTGCTTTTGAAGCCATTCTCTGTCAAGCATTTTACAAGTACTTTTTATCTCAAAATACTTTATATTACTTTCAAACATCAAAATTTTGAGTGGAAAGTGCTTCCGGCCTGAAGCCGGGTGTAGAGTGAAACTGACATGTTGGTTGTCGACAGATATGGTGATGTTGGAGTTCAGTCAGTACAGCGTCGGGTCGCGTTGGAGAAAGACGGTGATAAACAGAAAGAGCCACGAGGAAGAAGGCAATGAAGCAGATGGCTATTATGGAGGACTGAGGAAACTCTACAAAGCAGAGGAAATTACAAGGTGGAAATGCCTATGGCCCAACAGAGTTTTGGAATAGAGAATCATTACATTCATACACCTTCATGCTTCTGCTTCTGCTTTTATGTACAGATTTAGCTTTTTCTTAACCCTCTCTCTCTGAGATTTTTTATCTCAAATTATGAGTTAAGAGGCATTGCTTGGGGAGTCTTTTGGAGAATGTTGCATAGATCAGGCTTCTCTAGTTTTGTATGTTATATGTAAATTTGGGGATTTTCAAAGAGATTTTTTGAGTGGTTCAAAAGCTCTTTTTGGAATATGAAAGGTCTAGGCCTCGTTTGATAACCATTTGGTTTTTTTAAATTAAGTCTCTAAATACTACTTTCACCTATGGTATTTCTTGTTTTGATATCTACTTTTTACATATATTTTCAAAAATCAAGCCCAAGTTTTGAAAACTAGTAGTTTCCAAAAACTTTTTTTTTTTTTTTTTTGGAATTTGGTTAAGAATTCAAATATTTTGTTGAGAAAGATGGAACCCATTGTAGAAAAATGATGAAAAAAGAAGCATAATTTTCAAAAACCAAATGGTTAACAAAAGCGCCTTAGAAATTGTATTTGTATTTTTATAGGTGATAATTATCTATGTCATTTATTTTGGAATAGCTTAGATTCAAATATGGTACCTGCTCTCCACCCAGTAGATATACAAGATTAAAATTGAGCAAGTGCAGCAATTGGAGAAATTGTCTTCAATTTTTTTCTTTTCATTATAAAATCTTGGCTTACTTGTTGCAATTAAATTAGTACTTTTTGCAAGTGCAGCAAGTTTTGAACCAAGTCTCGATTGGAATATGTTTTTTTATGCAAAGCGATGAAAATAAAGTATTTAGTAGCTCAAAATGGTTAGTGAATTTGAAAGCATACCTATACAAGTCCAAAACTAGGTTAAATTATCAAAAATATCCATGAACTATGAAGTTGATTTCAATTATACTCCTGAATTTTGAAAAGTTTCATTTGAACTATTGAACTTTGAAGTTTGTTCCAAAACAACCATTGAAGGCTTTTTTTCGTTAAATTCATGGACGGAAAATGATGTTTTTGCATTTGTATTGTTGCTTATGTCAACATATTTGAACATATACGTTGAAAAAAAAATCAAAACATATGCAAATACGTCATTTTTGGTCCATAAATTTAACGAAAAAAATCTTCAAGGGTTTTAAAACAAACTTCAAAGTTTAAGAGTTAAAATGAAACTTTTCAAAGTTCAAGGGTATAATTGAAACCAACCTCATAGTTCATGGGTATTTTTAATAATTTAACCCCAAAACTACAAATGAGTTTCTCTCAATTGCTAGTTTTCATCTCAAAGGAATATTATAAATTTACTTCGAATAAAACTTAGATTAGGGAGTCGAACAACTTGCTAGGGAAACACTCTCAAACTATTGAACGTGTGAGGATTTGCAAGAAAGAAAGATTCTTTTGATCACCCAACACTTTGAAAACACATTAAAGAATCACAATGATTAGACTATTGAATAGTTGATTAATTTATTGATTAAAAGATGAGTTGTAAGGAAACTTTGAACCGAAAACCTCACACCAAAATTACATGAAAAACTCACTTTGGTTACCTCAAAATTTTGGTGGGAGGTATCTTAAAAATGGTGAAATCTTACGAGGTTTGTTCTTGGTGATAAAAAATAGTTTCTTTCTTTTTCTTCTAAACTAAGAGAATTCTCTCTCTCTTTCCTTTGAAAAAAAAACTCATTGAAAGATAGAGAATTTGTTTTTTAAAAAAAGAAAAAAAATGGTTTTCAAAATCTTTATCTAGTTTTAAGAAAAATGAATTTTCAAGTTGTCTACCTATTTCTTTCAAAAGGACTTATTAAAGATCTCTTGTTTGAAGATTCTAACCTTGATGAACAACCAAAAATGAATTAGTTTTTTTCTAGTACCAAAATTACTTCTAATTTGTGATAGGTGTGATTCAACAATTCAAGATTCAACCTACCTGAGTCCTGAATAATGGGAGAATAAAAGAAAAATTACTTTACAACACTAACTTAAAACTTAATTTAAAAAAAGGCTGCTATTGCAACTTCTGTAAAATGTAATTGTAACCTCTTAACATTTAAGGAAACTTCAGAAAATTCTTACCTTTAAAGTCCTTGAGGAAGGTCGTTGAAGAGCATCTAATTGGAAAATTGTTGAAACTGATCCCTTTTTGAAAAGTTTATCAAGAATGACCCGTCCTTTTAAAAAATGTTCTTTTTGACTTGTTGAGGGTGTGATTCCTTTGTACCCCTACTTTTAAAACTAACTAAAAGACCCTCCATTTTATCTTTCCTCTCTCATATCCTCACTCCAATCAACCTTTTATTCTCTCACCTTTGCGTCCGATTATAAACAATGCTCGTTATGGCCATGGCCCGATAATGAGAGAAAGGATTAAAGAAATGATTCAATATGTAGACATGGGAAAAAAAGGAATCATCCCACATATTGTTTAAAATTTATAAATTTGCTCAGTTATAAGACATAGTTGTTGCAAAGAATATGTAAAAGAACGAACGGACATTGTCTAAGACGGTTGAATAATGATGATGCTGTAACAACTCGAATTTTTCAATGCGGTCATTCTAACAATAATGCAGAAGCGTAACAATCAAAACTAAAATAGACTTAAATAAATTCAGCTGAAGTAATTTCTTACAAAGGATTTCTAAAGAAACTATTGAATCCATAACAACAACTTTCTAATTCTTGTGCCAGAGTGCTAAACTTCACTTCTTTCGAGACTATCACTTGATCCTTCGTCTGAAAACATTTTGGAAAAACAAAAATGAGTACGTAAATACTCAATAAGCAATTTCAACATCAAGTTCAGAAATTCATTTTTCTTCAAAACAAAACATAGAAATTCAGTTTAACAAATCATTTCAATAATTAAATCAAAAATCAAATATTCATTCGGTCATTTTCTTTTAAAACAATCATATCAAAATACAAATATCCTTGCAAAACTTTTAATACAACTATTAAAACGTTCAGTCAACTTTCGAAAAACAAAAATCTTTCAATTGAACAAAACTTTCATTTCACCAAACTTTCAAGTATCAAAACTTTCAATTCAAACAGTACTTTCAATCAATCATTACTTTCAAATATCAGAGTGGGAATAAGCATTATTTGGGTAGCTTTCAGAACATATATGATAGTTACCCGTCGGTAACACCAATCAATCAATCAGAACATTCAATCAATGTTGTCGATAAAAATCGACCAGAACATTCAATTCAATTACTTAATTGTGAGGCCATGTGAGTGAAACACACACATGAATCTTCATTCCGAAGGAATGTCAAACCACAAACTGTGCCTTCCCACAAATAAGCTTCAATCAGTCAGAGATGTCGATAAAATCGACCAGAACAATCAATATAATTACTTAAGTGTGAGGCCACGTGAGTGAATAACACACACATGAATCTTCATTCCAAAGGAATGCCAAACTACAAATGTGTCTTCCCACAAATGTGTCTTCTCACAAATAAGCCAGAACAATTCCATCATTTCCAATTTAGGCTACTACCACAAATAAGCAAAGTATTCCCAAAACAGAAAATTGGCATATCCAGATAGCCCTTATCAAAACGATCAAAAATTCTTTCGTAAACATTTGAAACAAAACATGTAGTTTCAAATAACAATTTCAATAAAAATTCATCAAATCAACCATTAAAACTCAAAACCAAAACAAACTTACTTTCAATTCAAAATCAATCAAAACACATTTATTTCAAATTATCCAAAACGGAAAACATACTTTTAAATAGCAAAACACTTTAAAGCATATAAAACAATTTCGACCAATTTCAAATCATACAAAACAATTTCGACCAATTTCAAATCATACAAAACATTCTTTCAAACATTTGTCAAATAAACAATATTAAAAACATAATTGTACCAAAATTGCAATTTTGGAAGGGATGTGGAAATTACTTACCTCAATCGATAATCCTACAATTCTTAATCTCAATCTCAATTCCAAATCTTGTCCACTTTCTTGAACAATCATCAACTTTTCCTAAAAGTCCAAACATATCCAATACTACTCTGATCAAAAATCAAAATTATATCTTAAAGGTCCAAAAGCTTATCTAAAATATAGGAAATCTTATCTACCTAATTTTTCCCATTCAAAACAATTTTCTGCATAAAAAGTTAAGGAAAATAGGGTTCTTGGGCTAAAAAAACAGCACTGAAAAAATGGGTTAAAACACTTTAAAATCCAATTAAAAACGTATCAAAATCGGTAAGATCAATACTTTTCAATACCAAATAAATTTTCAATCCTACAACTTTTAAAACCTTCAAAACTATCATAAATTATAGACAAATAACCTAGAAAATTTTATGTTTCATAAAACAGAATTCTTCAAGATTTTAACATTAAAAGAATCAAGATTTGCCACTTTTTAACATCAAAATCAGATCTGAAAAATCTGGATAAAAACTGCTGTAAAAACCATTAAAACATACTCTTTTCATGTAGAAATCAAAGCTATAAATCACACTTTAAAGAAACAATCATTTGGTAAACTTTCTTGTACAAAAAGAACCAAAAAACATTACAAAAACAGTCTCAAATTCGAAGAAAATAAAAGCTAGAAAATTCTGGAAAATTTTCCTTTATCAAACCTTCAATTTAATCCAAAATCCATAAGATGAAAAACTTTGATAAAGAATTAAGCAAACCAAAAACCTAAAAACTTTTTAGGGCAAAAGATTTTAAGAATCTTTTCATTCTAAACAATCAAGAATGAAAACAAAACCCAAAATTTTCCAAGAAAGATTCAATCAAGAAAGAAAACAAACTTGAAAATAGAAGGGAAGAAAACTTACTGTTTTTTCTTTAGAGAGGAAACTATAGAACGTCTTCTTTTTTTTTTTCTCTCTTTTTTTTCCGTCAAAAGGTTTTGTCAAAAAAGTTAGGGCTTAAGAGACCTTTTTTAAAAGAACTCTAATCAAAACCCTTAAAAGATTATATTCTCTTTTTAAAAAATAAATAAATAAAGATTTATCTCCTAATTTAAAAAGAAAATAAAATCCTAATTCAAAAAGGTTTTAAAAAAACCAATAAAATAAAATAAAAAATCTTTATTTTTCTTCGGTTGTTACAGATGCAGAGCGCGAAGATGCCGAAAAGAAGGTAATCGATCATGTACAAGAGGATGAATAGTCGATGGTGAGGTAAAAGATCGCCTAGAAAATGTACACGATCAAACTGATCATGAAGTTGATCATGGTGTAAACGATCGTGTAGGTTTAAGGCACGATCGTGTAGATAACATGCACGATCGTAAAGGTATCATGAACGATCGGGTGGTGAAATAGATTGGTGTTTAATTCACGTCCAATTTAATTGAGTCATCATGCATGAAAGTCAAAACATGTTATATATAATAGGGATACATCATAACGCAAAGAGTAAAGGGAAAAAAAGTTAGATACCTGATCCTCATTGTAGGTTCGGTCAAGATGATGATCACAGTCTCGATGTTAACAACGACTGCATGCATGTCTTCCTATTATGTATGATATTATCACATTGGGTACACCGATGGACTTGTTGCTCCTCTCTGATTGATGGGATTCTATTTCTTTGACGTCGTCAGACTCTCGCTACAAATTGGGAAGGGGATAATATCTCCACACCTTGAAAATTTGGTGGCCTTCTCCATTCTTGTCTATGGTCGACTGGAAAAATGGGTTATGCATATGCTATAATAATAGAGTTAACTGTGTAATATATGGTGCACAAACTTTGAATATTTATGTTCTGGTACGTTGCTGATAAAAGGGCTTGTCGAATGCCCTATCAAATGATATTTATAAACCAAACCTCTAAAATTTGCAGTAATAGTGGCTATGGTCGATCACATGAATTGGAGTTCTTAGATTAATTAAGTACTATAGTTAATTATATCCAATTTTATTTTGGAGAAATAAACTTTGAATTAAAAGGAAAATATAATCTAAACTAATATTTACATGGTTTGGAATCCAATTTTGATAAACAGGCATAGTTGATTAACTTAAGCCCAACTTAAATTAATTAATAACTTGATTTTATATTAAAAATCTTAAGCCAAGAATTTCTAAATAATCAATTTACTCTTTCAAGCCCAATTGAACTCATGCTAGCAACAAATCATCCTCTCGATTTATTTCTATCACTAAACATGGCATTAAGTTATTCTCTTAAGGCTTCTAGAATTAATCTACTCACTTTCGTGTAATAGATTAACCTTAGTCATGCATCTAGTGTTCTATAACTAAACTTACTCCCTCAAGCTAAATTTAGTTAAACATGCAAAACTATGGCCGAAAGTTAAAACAATATGGAGAGATGCATTAAAAACGTCAATATATAAACTAAATTAAAAGTCAACCAAATGTTCAACAACTACAACCAAGTAAGGGTCTAAATACAAACTTACAATACATAAACAGTCCACAAAAATTCCAAACTCAAAAGATAAAGCAAAGGGAAAAAGAGAGAAAACTAAGGGACGTGTGCCAACACTCGTTCCCATCGTGATGTCTCGCGATCTCGAGCTTCGAGTCTCCTCCTTAGCTTTCCAAAGGTCTCTTCTAAGTCCCAAGACAGTGTATAAATCGATATAAGGATTTTTAGTCTCTCAAAACTGAAGGGAATAATCGAATTAAACCCACAACGAAAGCATAGACATCGTCTTTGATTTATTTAGAATTAAACTAAAATACAAGGGCTAAGCAATAAATACCTTGAAAATAATATATGGAAAATATTCTGGCGGATCTTTATCTCTTCCACAAAGTCTTCCTGGCTATGACTCGAACACAAGATCAAGGCTTGTGAGAGCCTCTTGAAAGAAAATCCACAAGGGATTAAAGAGGAAGAGGTCTAGAGAGAATTCTCTAATTCTCTCTATTGAGAAGATATGTGTTGTATGAAGAATGCATAATGGCTCACCCCTAAGGTTCTATTTATAGTGGTCTAGGGAAAATAATTAAATAATATATTTTAATATCTAATATATTAAAATATATTTATCTAACCAATTTGAATCTTATTCAAATCGTTTAAAATTCTCCTACGACATCTATTTCCTAATTTGAATCCAATTCAAATTTAATAAATATCTTTTATTTAATGTATCTAATATACATTAATTATTTTAATATTTAATGTATCAAATACAATAAATATATTTTTCTCTTTTATATTTAATATATCTAATATATTAAATATTAATTTGAACACTTCAAATTAAATATTAAATTTGAACATTTCAAATTTTAATATTTAATGTGAAATACAATAAATATATTTTCCTCTTTTATATTTAACATATCTAATATATTAAATATTAATTTGAACACTTCAAATTAAATATTAAATTTGAACATTTCAAAATTTTCTTTCAACTAAATTGATCTTTTAGTGTTACTATGAGCTAGCAAGGGGACCTTATGTACCTACAAATTATAAGCTCCAATGATATAGAATTAATTAGTTAAACTCTTTAATTAATTAATTTTCATTCATTAACTATATGTCACTTCACTATAGACCTAGAGTTGCACTCTTATGCACTGTAGGACAAGTTGTGTCCATAGATATAATCATTACATGCAAGTCGATCCTTCACGAGTTTTTCGTAATTACAGCTGGGTCAAAAGTCCGTTTTACCCCTATAATTACATCTTGCATCTTAAGTACTACTGATCCTCTAATGAACAATCTATTTATAATCTCATTATAAACTAAGTCCCTCTCGGGCCAGTGAGAGGGTGGGGCCCATTGTTCAAGTCTCGAAATCAGCGCTTAAGGGAACTGTTGGGATTTATGCCCTAAAGCCTCGTAATTAATAATTTATTTATAATTAATAATAATTTTGATTATTTTATTTGCAATATCATATTATCCATTATATGAAAAATTCAAGGTTATTAGTGTAATCTTGAACAGTATGTGGTTGACATACGAGAGGATCATGTTCAAGAAATAACCTAAATGGTCATAGTATATGGATAAGGTTGGGTGCCTTATCCTGGTAACACTATTGATACGGCCTACTTTGTAATAGTTACAAATGATTTGATTCAAATCATTCATGTGGAGACATGTGAGTGGGGGTATCTTATACAATGAGTTTGTATAAGACTGGACCACGAAATATTTAATCTCTCTTTATAAATTCGTTAATTGAGAAGATTAATATTTCATCAGGATGATCATATGCGACTCGATCTTAATTCTGAGTGAGTTATGAACTCCTGCCTGTGAGGGCATGTCCTTTGATTTGCATGGGTGAGAGTGACTTTTGTAGCCGATTCAATATGCCTACCATTTTGGGGACTAGACCAAATAGGGAGCTGGGAACATAATCTCACAAGATGGAATTCACTCCTTCCCATATAGGGTAAGTAGATGAGTAGTTCCCTTAAGTGCTGATTTCGGGACTTGAACAATGGGGCCCCACCCTCTCATTGGCCCGAGAGGGACTTAGTTTATAATTAGATTATAAACATATTGTTCATTAGAGAATCAGTGGTACTTAAGGTGCAAGATGTAATTATAGGGGTAAAATGGACTTTTGATCCAGCTGTAATTACGAACAACTCGTGAAGGATCGACTTGCATGTAATGATTATATCTATGGACACAACTTGTCCTACAGTGCATAAGAGTGCAACTCTAGGTCTATAGTGGAGTGACCTATAGTTAATGAATGAAAATTAATTAATTAAAGAGTTTAATTAATTAATTTTGTATCATTGGAACTTATAATCTGTAGGTCCATAAGGTCCCCTTGCTAGCTCATAGTAACACTAAAAGATCAATTTAGTTGAAAGAAAAAATTTGAAATGTTCCAATTAATATTTAATTTGAAGTGTTCAAATTAATATTTAATATATTATATATATTAAATATAAAAGAGGAAAATATATTTATTGTATTTGATACATTAAATATTAGAATTTGAAATGTTCAAATTTAATATTTAATTTGAAGTGTTCAAATTAATATTTAATATATTAGATATATTAAATATAGAAGAGGAAAATATATTTATTGTATTTGATACATTAAATATTAAAATAATTAATGTATATTTGATATATTAAATAAAAGATATTTATAGAATTTGAATAAGATTCAAATAAATAAATATCGTAAGAGATTTGAATGAGATTCAAATAAATACAAGATATATTTTAATATATTAGATATTAAAATATAATATTTTAATTATGGCAAAGATTTTCTCTTGGTCACTATAAATAGGACTCTTGGGTTGAGCCATTATGTACACAACACATCTCCTCAATAAAGAAAATTAGAGAATTCTCTCTAGACCTCTTCCTCTCCAATCCCTTGGGGATTTTCTTTCAAGAGGCTCCCACAAGCCTTGGTCCTGTGTTCGAGTCATAGCCAGGAAGACTTTGTGGAAAAGATAAAGATCCGCCAGAATATTCTCCATAATATTATTTTCAAGGTATTTATTGCTTAACCTTTGTATTTTAGTTTAATTCTAAATAAATCAAAGACGATTTCTATGCTTCCGCTGTGGGTTTAATTCGATTATTCCTTTCAATTGGTATCAGAGAAATCTTTGAGTTTTATTTAGAATTAAAGTTTTGTGATGGTGGGTATTTTAATTTCATATATGTGATATATGTGGTTTGCAAATTGGCCTTTTAGGTATATTTGTGGCATTAAATTTAACGTTTTGATTAGTTGATTGTAAAACTCTTTATGAGTATAGGATTTCATGTATTTTTATTAAAGATCATTTTTTTTATTCAAAGGAACTTGTTGACACACCTGCAATTACAAAGTTTCAATATGAATATTCTTGAGAAGAATATCAATTATGAAATTGACGATAAATTTTGTCTTATATGGATCTTGATCTTGATGACAAAAACAATTAAATGTGAATGTGATTCATGGTGAATTGTGAATGTGATTCTCAATAATGTTGTTTCAATTGTGGCGAAAAAAAAATAAAAAAATACATGTATATACATATATATTGTAATTGGCTAACGGTGCAAATGAGGGCAATCAATCGGCGTGGAGTGTTGCGTGAGGCCGACTATCGACAAATCACTCAGATGCAGCTGGATATGATCATAATACTCTATTGAAAGTGGTCGGAGATCAAGGTCTATTCCGGTTGCACAAATTGATCAAGGAAGCGGTGACAATTTTTTGATGTGCGGCGGTTGGTATTCTTCAAAGCAAAGTTTTTAGGTTGATGGATCCCAAAAGGAATAAAAATTGAAGACCAAGATATGTCTTGGAAATTTAAATTATGTAATTTTGAATTTAATCTCTAGGATGTGTCAAATATGCCGATCAATTTTGCTTTAAGTTTTAATTTAATTATGCATGAGATGTATGCTTTAAATTAATTGATTGTTGCATAAAGTATGTCATTTAGATTAAAATCCCACCATAGGTTAAGCATGATCATGCATCTTATCTATTTTTTAATATAATTGTTATATTTAAAAATTTTGATTAGGATATTTCCTAATAGAATTAAGATGTTTTCCTAATTAGTTTATATTTTCCATATCTTTGAAGATAATTATTATATTTGGAAAATTAAATTAGGATATTTCCTTTAATAATTGGAATTCATGTTTCCTAATAAGATTATGATATTTACTAATGAGAATAGGTTTCCTTTTATTAAAGATATTCTTGATTCTAGTTTAAAATAGTTTAAATTTAGTTTATCTTCTTTTATTTCTAATTGGATTAGAATTAGAATAATCTTTTATTTTGTTTTAAAGGGTTTAAAATGATGGATTTTTAAGAATATCCTAGTGAATTGTTTTTTAATAGGATTAAAAATATTTATTTATAAATTCACTTATGTTCATTAATCTAATAATTAATAGTTAATTAAAGATTAATGAATTTGAAATAAAAATTGACTATAAGGGAACTCTGTCTATGGAAGGTTCTGTCTAGACTGGGGTATTTAAGCTGACCGAAAGGGAACACCTCTAAATGGGAACCGACCTGGGAGTTGAATTAGTCAAATTTTATTTATTTTCACTAAGCATGCTCATAATATTATTATTATTTTTTAAATAGTTTAAAAACTTAGTAATTCACATTAAAATCAATCTAACAACATAAGGGTTATGAAAGGTAGATTGAGGAACTTAGATAAATGAGATTAGCCTAATTTTTCTAAGTAATAGAAAATCCTATTTCAAAATACTTAGTAGGAGAAAGACACATGTCAAAAATCCTACGGTCTCCATCATTGGTTCACATCGTGAGATTCATGCGGGGCCTCGTGGCGGCTTTTGGACCGTCCTCCCTACAGAAGGTGTTTACATGGATCAATATCAGGGTGAATCTTTTGAGAAAGTATTATAGTAAGTGGGAGAATGAAATGTGTCAACATATCCTACGGTCTCTATCATTAGTTTACACCGTGAGATTCATGCGGGGACTCGTGGCGACTTTTGCACCGTCCCCCTACGGAAGGTGTTTGCATGGGTCAATATCAGGGTGAACTCCTAAAAAGGATAGGATTGTAGTTTTGTTTCCAATACTTGACCTACCCTACGGCGGCACTTGTTGGGATAAAACTACGGGATCTAAAATTATGGGTCACACTTACAAAGGACTCATTAAAGTTGTTAATGATGTCTTTGACCAAACTAAGGGTAACTAAATATTATAGGAATAAGAGTTATTCTTGTATAATACTTGGTTGAGATTGTCTCAGTTTAGTGAAGGAATACTTGACCTACCCTACGGCGGCACTTGTTCTAACTCACTAAAGTACCATAGCATTTGAAATGATTTATAGGGTTTATTTTTCAAATTGTTTGATTTCTATGCTAAAATTGAATGGATAATTGTTTGCATGATGTTAAATTATATATTTTTATATATTTCAATATTATGTCAGTTTCTCTCATAATTTTTAATTTTATTACTAATAAGTCAAAATTGAGAAATTTTATTACTTGGAAAAGTAACATTAACACTTGTAATGGTAGTGTAAAATTCTGAATTTGTCTTTATTGAAAAATGTTTTCAAAACCTGTTGCTAATGCTATTCGAATTGTTCGTGAAGCACATGATTAATGAATCAAAAGTAAACGAGATAGCTTGTACGTATTCTCCTAGTTGACATGTTAGATGTCAAATTTAGAAGATAAATAAAATGACAACAACATATGAGATGTTGAAGTCAACATAAGCTAAATTTAGAAAGTTGTCTAAATGATCTCAAACTAAGTATTACAAAAATCCAAGTAAAGAAACCAAATGATTGAAGCTATATAAAAGGAAATAGTTCCTAAATTAGCTAGGACAGTCATAATAAGAGGAATTTTTGAAATAACTCTAGGAAGAAAAATATAAATGAAAGTAAATTTGATTTACTAGATTTTTGGTGGAATATACATAATGTCACCTAGATAGTCGATATAAGATCTACTATCAAAATTTATTCTTCATTACATTTAATATGTAATTCTTGGAAAATACTTAACATGTAGAATAATTTCTACAAGTTAGCACCAGGAAGCCTATCTCAGTTAGTGTAGTGGGAGACATTAAGATGTCATTAAGTAAAAATTGTTACATAATGCTGAATATGGTGTTTTTAGTAACCATAAGAGAAATTCAATTTCTCGAACTTTATTACAAAAATGTTCATATAGTATGAATTACTTTGAAGTATGAAAGTTTATATTTTCAAAATTGTTTGAAAATACATTCAGCTGAAATAAGAACAATTTGTATATGTTAAAAATGTTGGCATATACTATACTACAAAATACTGAGATATGTAGGATTATAGAATCCAAAATAGAAAGACATTGTTTTCTCCTAAAAGATGATACTTGACTTTGGCTGTTAAGGTTGATTAACATCAACTTGAATAAAATGAAAAGACTAGTAAAAGGTAATTCTCTAAAAAGTTAGTTAATTACTTTATCTGTCTGTAGATCTTGCCTTCCATGCAAGATAATCATTGAGCCTTTATTAGATAGGGCTAGAACGCCAAAGAATACTTTGGGCTTACATATTCTGACCCATGTGGTCTGGTGAATGTAAAGGTCAAATAAAGTCATGGATATTTTGTCACTCTAGTTGATGATCATTCAAGGTACAAGTATCTTTACATAATACAACATAAGTTTAAATTTTTGAAAAGTTCAAGAAAATTAAGACTAGAGTTAAAAAAATCGATTAGGTAATTCAATCTATCAAAATATTATGATCAGATCATAATAGAAAGTACATGAACCTTACGTACTAAAACTAATTGATAGAAAATGGGTATTTATCCTAATTATCTTAATATCAAGTGCAATTTTGTGAAAATGTGCTGCAAGAGGAGAAACAGGACCTTGTTAGACATGGTCACATCAGTAATGAGTTACACACCATTACCATACTCCGGTTAGGAAATGCAATAGAGATTGCATGGTGAACATGATTCCCTCTAAAAGTGTCTACGAGACAATTTTAAAGATTATAGAAGAGTCGTAAAGCTGGTTTACAACACTTCACCATTTGAGAATGTTAAGCTCACGTGTTGAAACAAGCCTAAAAAGCTTGTATATGTTCAAAGATAAGCCTAAATGTAGGCCACCCCTAAGGAGTATAAAGTGGTCTTTTATGTAGTCCTAAAACGAATAAGGTATTTGTATGACAAATATCAATTTTATAAGAAATGTCAAATAAAAGACTACAAACCTTTAATAAGGTGAGATAGTGTTAATAAATTGGTTCCAAGTGAAGCCACTAAATAGTTAACAAAAGTTGTTAACAATTTTATTACATTTGAAAGTCAAATGGATCCTAGTCATGAATTGGATAAGTCTCATCGTAGTGGGAGAGTTATGAGATGACTCAATCTTTACAAGGACTTAATTGAAGCCCAAACTGTCATGTTAGATAACAAAGTTGAAGGTTTATTACTCTCAAAGTGAGACTAATGGCAAAGGGTTAGACCTAATAGGAGAAAGTAGACTAAGAGTAAACTTTCTCACTTGTTGTCATACTAAAGTCTGTAAGTATTATTTAATTCATTGTTGCATATGGGATATGAAAATGAATGTTTAGAATTCTTTTATGAAAAGAAATCTTAGATAATGCATCTACACAAATCAATCAGATATGTTTATTTTCAAAGATCAAAAGCAAAATGTTTGCGAGATAGTAAAGGTTTATTTATGAAATGAATATTACCATTAGATCTGTGAATATAAGGTTTGATAAAAGTATCAAAATCTATGACTTTGGATAAATATTAATGAAGCTTGTATAGACAAGAAAATCATTAATTGCTTAGTGGATTTTTCTCATGTTTTATGTTGGTGATATTTTTACCCATTATGAATGATGTAAGATGTCTAACATAAAACGTTGATTAAGTAAGATGTCCAAATAATTGATTTGGAATGACTCAGTATATTTTAAATGTCCAAAATGAAGATTTTAAGGACAAAATGTTAACTTTGTCTCAAACATCTTATATTGACAAAATTGTTGTCAAATATTTGATTTTTATGTCTAAGAAAGTGTATCTTAAGACACCTCAAATGTTGAGAGTATTTGATATGCATAAATGAGACTGAACATTTAATATACAATTGGTTAGCATATATCAGTTAAACGAATGGTATGACCATTGAGTAGAAAATTAAAAACTTTTTCAAATTATCTATGGATGATGAGAAATTTTTGTGTATGGAGTTAAAGATTTGATCTTTATAAGATACACTGGTTCTTGCAAAGATTTAGGAAATCTATGTAAAAATAAATCTTACCCTAGGTGGTGGAGTATGATATATAAGTTAAATTGTTTTGCTTGTGAAGCAAGAAAATGACTTGTATAACTCAAATAGTTCCTTAAAGATCTGAAAGGTGTTTCATATATGATTTAGTCTATCCTCTTTATTGTGATAATACTGGTGCAAAGATTAATATTAAGGGAATTAGAAAACACCAATGTATAGGGAATCATATCGAGAGAGAGAAAGCATCATGGTAGTGACCCAGATGGCTTTTAACGACAGTTCTTTGGATCTATATAAAGAGACTCTCCAGGCTAAAGTGTTTGAGGATCACCTAGAATGTCTAGGATTACGAGACATGTCTCATCTTTACTAGGGCAAGTGGGAGAACATGTTGGGTATAAAGTATGCCTTAGGATACATGTCTCGCCGGCTTTAGTGCAAGTGGGAGATTGTTGGGATTTATGCCCTAAAGCCTCGTAATTAATAATTTATTTATAATTAATAATAATTTTGATTATTTTATTTGCAATATCATATTATCCATTATATGAAAAATCCAAGGTTATTAGTGTAATCTTGAACAGTATGTGGTTGACATACGAGAGGATCATGTTCAAGAAATAACCCAAAGGGTCATAGTATATGGATAAGGTTGGGTGCCTTATCCTGGTAACACTATTGAT
This sequence comes from Trichosanthes truncata, assembly GCA_033996785.1. Taxonomy (NCBI): domain Eukaryota; kingdom Viridiplantae; phylum Streptophyta; class Magnoliopsida; order Cucurbitales; family Cucurbitaceae; genus Trichosanthes; species Trichosanthes truncata. The sequence continues at coordinate 29,186,642 of JAWPNB010000003.1, read as the reverse complement.
ACGGCCCACTTTGTAATAGTTACAAATGATTTGATTCAAATCATTCATGTGGAGACATGTGAGTGGGGGTATCTTATACAATGAGTTTGTATAAGACTGGACCACGAAATATTTAATATCTCTTTATAAATCCGTTAATTGAGAAGATTAATATTTCATCAGGATGATCATATGCGACTCGACCTTAATTCTGAGTGAGTTATGAACTCCTGCCTGTGGGGGCATGTCCTTTGATTTGCATGGGTGAGAGTGGCTTTTGTAGCCGATTCAATATGCCTACCATTTTGGGGACTTGACCAAATAGGGAGCTGGGAACATAATCTCACAAGATAGAATTCACTCCTTCCCATATAGGGTAAGTAGATGAGTAGTTCCCTTAAGTGCTGATTTCGGGACTTGAACAATGGGGCCCCACCCTCTTATTGGCCCGAGAGGGACTTAGTTTATAGTTAGATTATAAACATATTGTTCATTAGAGAATCAGTGGTACTTAAGGTGCAATATGTAATTATAGGGGTAAAACTGACTTTTGACCCAGCTGTAATTACGAACAACTCGTGAAGGATCGACTTGCATGTAATGATTATATCTATGGACACAACTTGTCCTACAATGCATAAGAGTGCAACACTAGGTCTATAGTAGAGTGACCTATAGTTAATGAATGAAAATTAATTAATTAAAGAGTTTAATTAATTAATTTTGTATCATTAGAGCTTATAATATGTAGGTCCATAAGGTCCCCTTGCTAGCTCATAGTAACACTAAAAGATCAATTTAGTTGAAAGAAAAAATTTGAAATGTTCAAATTAATATTTAATTTGAAGTGTTCAAATTAATATTTAATATATTAGATATATTAAATATAAAAGAGGAAAATATATTTATTGTATTTGATACATTAAATATTAAAATAATTAATATATATTTGATATATTAAATAAAAGATATTTATAGAATTTGAATAAGATTCAATTAAATAAATATCGTAGGAGATTTGAATGAGATTCAAATAAATACAAGATATATTTTAATATATTAGATATTAAAATATAATATTTTAATTATGGCAAAGATTTTCCCTTGGTCACTATAAATAGGACTCTTGGGTTGAGCCATTCTGTACACAACACATCTCCTCAATAGAGAAAATTAGAGAATTCTCTCTAGACCTCTTCCTCTCCAATCCCTTGGGGATTTTCTTTCAAAGGCTTCCACAAGCCTTGGTCTTGTGTTCGAGTCATAGCCAGGAAGACTTTGTGGAAAAGATAAAGATCCGCTAGAATATTCTCCATAATATTATTTTCAAGGTATTTATTGTTTAACCTTTGTATTTTAGCTTAATTCTAAATAAATCAAAGACGATTTCTATGCTTCCGCTGTGAGTTTAATTCGATTATTCCTTTCAGGAACTACTCATCCTACTTACCCTATATGGGAAGGAGTAAATTCCATCTTGTGAGATTATGTTCCCAGCTCCCTATTTGGTCAAGTCCCCAAAATGGTAGGCATATTGAATTGGCTACAAAAGTCACTCTCACCCATGCAAGTCAAAGAACAAGCCCTCACAGGCAGGAGTTCATAACTCACTCAGGATTGAGATCGAGTCGCATATGATCATCCTGATAAAATATTAATCTTCTCAAATAACAGATTTATAAAGAGATATTAAATATTTCGTGATCCAGTCTTATACAAACTCATTGTATAAGATACCCCCACTCACATGTCTCCACATGAATGATTTGGATCAAATCATTTGTAACTATTACAAAGTTGGCCGTATCAATAGTGTTACCAAGATAAGGCACTCAACCTTATCCATATACTATGACCCTTTAGGTTATTTCTTGAACATGATCCTCTCATATGTCAACCACATACTGTTCAATATTACAATAATAACCTTGGATTTGTCATATAATAGATAATATTATATTGCAAATAAAATAATCAAGATTATTATTAATTATTAAATAAATTATTAATTACGAGGCTTTAGGGCATAAATCCCAACAAAAACGACTCCCATGGAGACATTGTTACAATGCTAGGGACAATGTCTGCTGTCCCTCGAATTTTATAAAAAAGGAAAATATGAATTTGGCTGGCGTTGCAACGTTGTGTGGACAGGGTTGCAACGCTATGCCTGCTGCATTCCAAGGCTGAAGGGTTGCTGATGTAGCGTTGCAATGCTACAGATGGTGTTGCAATGCTATAGTCTCGGGCTCACAAGCTTTGTTACTTCTTTTCAACACTTAAATCTTCAAATATAGCTCAATTATGCTCCAAATTCGTCCAAATACTCCATAATGCTTCGGTTTTGCTCCAATTGCTCGGTTTCTGCAAAATATACATAAAAATACATGAAAGCACACACAACCATAGCAAAACTAGCATAAAACTAAGTCTAGAAATAGCACACTTATGCATACTATTAGTTGTTGTAGCAATAGCATGAGAGCATGAGATACCTAGGAGAGTAAACTCCATACAACTACATGTACGAGCGCTTAGGTCAACTTGTCCATTGAGGTAACCATCGTCCACATCTAATTTGTACTTGTCTATTGGTTTGACCCTATACGTTTGTGACTTAACTTCCTCCTCATGAAGTATTTCCATTACAGTCAGTAATTGTGTTTGTACACGTGGATCCGTATGCCCAACGATTATAACCCTTGTAACCACCCTCTTATATGCTTGAATAATATTGTAACAGGAAGTTCTCGAGCATCCTTCAAAACTTTCTTAAGACTCTCTACCATGTTTGTAGTCATCTTATCATATCAATTTTTTAATTGGTAAACCCGTGACCAACGCTCTAACCCAATTTGTTTCAAGTAGTCCGTGACGCCATTGAACTCTCCGAGCTTAGCCCAATATGCCTCAAACTCATAAATTTGAAATGCTTTTGCTGCAAGATAAAATATTGGCACAATGACCTCATTCTTGAAACGTGTCATCAAATTGTTTCTAATGTGGTACATGCATAAGGCATGAAATGCATATGGGTATACAATCGATATTGTCTTCCCTAAGTCAGACACGAAGACCAAATTAGGAATATTAGTCCCAATTGCCTTTTCTAGGTTTCTCATAAACCAAAGCCAAGACTCATATGATTCTACATCCACAATAAAGAAGGCAATTGGATATGTGTTATTGTTTCCATCAATAAATGTGACTATTATTATCGTCCCCTTGTATTTCTCCTTCAGATGGCAACCATCCACACAATTACAAGACGAATTGAACCCCTTGATACAACAATGCCATGAAAGAAAACTTAAAATGGTTACCACCCTTTAGTTGAAGATAAAAAATTATACTTGGGTTTGCTATCTTTAACGCTTCACTGTATGCATGCATGTGGGCGTAAGAGTCTTCTAGAGACCCCTTTGTGTACACCAGTTCATGTTCCCTGGCACAGTAAGCTCTCTCATAGCTTATATTCACATTGTACTCTTGATGAATATCTTGAATTATGTCTTTTGGTTGATATGAACGACCAACTTCTTCGTACTTTGACTTTATTAAGTGCCCAATTATCGATCTTCTCGCTTGCCGATGGTCGTGATTCAATATTTCAAGTGTGCATGAGTGAATGTTGGAATACTTTGCGATCTTAAAACAGTCAGACCCCTCCAAACGTGTTGCATAAAGGCCCACCTACATGCTTCTTCACGCACCGTACAATCCATAAATTTTTTTATTGATTTTTTAATATGATATTTGGAATTCTTTTTCATGGTGACCATGGACAACTTGGTAGCTACATACTTCTTGGTAAAGAAAATCTGTTCCACCTGCACGTCCATATCGCCTGTTAGGAATTCATGCGACACAATGACTTGTTCATCGTAGAGTACACCCACCCCTATGGACAGCGGTGGAAACTGAGGTTAAACTGAAGGGCCTGATGGTGGTGGAAACTGAGGTTGAATCGTAGATGGTCCACACACCCTACGGGTGATGCTGCATTATCAATATATGGCTCCTCCTCGTCATGGAAGATGGTCAAAGTTGGATCACGAACGAATGTATCACCAACGAAATTCTCGGTATGAAACGTATAGGTATTAATGTTGGCAGGAAATGATTGTCGTCCCCAACACATGGGTCATTTCCATTTGTTGGGATTTATGTCCTAAAGCCTCATAATTAATGATTTATTTAATAATTAATAATAATTTTGATTATTTTATTTGCAATATAATATTATCCATTATATGAAAAATCTAAGGTTATTAGTGTAATCTTAAATAGTATATGGTTGACATACGAGAGGATCATGTTCAAGAAATAACCTAAAGGGTCATAGTATATGGATAAGATTGGGTGCCTTATCTTGGTAACACTATTAATACGGCCCACTTTGTAATAGTTACAAATGATTTGATCCAAATTATTCATGAGGAGACATGGGAGTGGGGGTATCTTATCCAATGAGTTTGTATAAGACTGGACCACGAAATATTTAATCTCTCTTTATAAATCCATTAATTGAGAAGATTAATATTTCATCATGATGATCATATGTGACTTGATCTTAATCCTGAGTGAGTTATGAACTCTTGCCTGTGAGGGCTTGTCCTTTGATTTGCATGGGTGAGAGTGGCTTTTGTAGCCGATTTAATATGTCTACCATTTTGGGGACTTGACCAAATAGAGAGTTTGGAACATAATCTCACAATATGAAATTCACTCCTTCCCATATAGGATAAGTAGATGAGTAGTTCCCTTAAGTGCTGATTTTGGGACTTGAACAATAGGGCCCCACCCTCTCACTGGCCCGAGAGGAACTTAGTTTATAATTAGATTATAAACAGATTGTTCATTAGAGGATCAATGGTACTTAAGGTGCAAGATGTAATTATAGGAGTAAAACGGACTTTTGACCTTGCTGTAATTACGAACAACTCGTGAATAATTGACTTTCATGTAATGATTATATCTATGGATATAGCTTGTCCTACAGTGCATAAAAGTGCAGCTCTAGGTCTATAGTGAAGTGACCTATAGTTAATGAATGAAAACTAATTAATTAAAGAGTTTAATTAATTAATTTTGTATCGTTGAAGCTTATAATCTGTAGGTCCATAAGGTCTCCTTGCTAGCTCATAGTAACACTAAAAGATCAATCTAGTTGAAAGAAAATTTTGAAATGTTCAAATTAATATTTAATTTGAAGTGTTCAAATTAATATTTAATATATTAGATATATTAAATATAAAAGAGGAAAATATATTTATTGTATTTGATATAATAATTAATGTATATTAGATACATTAAATAAAAGATATTTATAGAATTTGAATAAGATTCAAATAAATAAATATCGTAGGAGATTGAATGAGAGTCAAATAAGTATAAGATATATTTTAATATATTAGATACTAAAATATATTATTTTAATGATGGCAAAGATTTGCCCTTAGTCTCTATAAATAGGACCTTTAGGTTGAGCCATTAGACACAACACACATCTCATCAATAGAGAGAATTAGAGAATTCTCTCTAGACCTCTTCCTCTCCAATCCCTTGTAGATTTTCTTTCAAGAGCCTCCCACAACCTTTGGTCCTGTGTTCGAGTCATAGCTATGAATTCCTGCCTATGACGGCTTGTCTTTTGATTTGCATGGGTGAGAGTGGCTTTAGTAGCCAATTTAATATGCCTACTATTTTATAGACTTGACCAAATAGGGAGTTGGGAACATAATCTCACAGAGATTGAATTCACTCATTCTCTTATAGGGTAAGTAGATGAGTAGTTCCCTTAAGTGCTGATTTCGGAACTTGAACAATGGGACCCCACCTTCTCATTGGCCCGAGAGTACTTAGTCTATGATTGGATAATAAAAAAATTGTTCATTAGAGGATCAATGGTACTTAATGTGCAAGATGTAATTACAGGAGTAAAATGAACTTTTGACCCAGCTGTTTACAAAAAACTCGTGAATGATCGACTTGCATGTAATGGTTATATCCATAGACACAATTTGTCATATAGTGCATAAGAGTGCAACTCTAGGTCTATAGTGGAGTGGCCTAAAGTTAATGAATGAAAATTGATTAATTAAAGAGTTTAATTAATTATTTTTGTATCATTGGAGCTTATAATCTGTAGGTCCATAAGGTCTCCTTGCTAGCTCATAGTAACACTAAAAGATCAATTTAATTGAAAGAAAAATTTGAAATGTTCAAATTGATATTTAATTTGAAGTGCTCGAATTAATATTTAATATATTAGATATATTAAATATAAAAGATGAAAATATATTTATTGTATTTGATACATTAAATATTAAAATAATTAATGAATATTAGATACATTAAAGAAAAGATATTTATAAAATTTGAATAAGATTCAAATAAATAAATATCGTAGGAGATTTGAATGAGATTCAAATAAGTATAAGATATATTTTAATATATTAGATATTGAAATATAATATTTAATTATGGAAAAGATTTTCTCTTGGTCTCTATAAATAGGAGCCTTGGGTTGAAGCATTAGATACAAAACACACATCTCTTCAATAGAGAATTAGAGAATTCTCTCTAGACCTCTTCCTTTCCAATCCCTTGTAGATTTTCTTTCAAGAGTCTTTCACAAGCCTTGGTCCTGTGTTTGAGTCATAGCAAGTAGGCTTTATGGAATTTGAGTTTCAACCTTGTTGGAGTTAGACCAAGGAGATAAAAACCCGCCAGAAAATATCTCCATAATATATAAATGTATTTATTACTCAACTTTAGTTTTTTGTTTAATTCTAAGTAAAATCAAAGACGATCTAATGCTTCCGCTGTGGGATGAATTATTCATTCCTATCATATATAACACAAATGAAAGTTTTAATTGCTGTGAAATGGGTGATAATATGAATATTCAAAGAATGTTGGTTGTTGACAGTGTTTGTGGGGATAATTGAAAAACTCATGCATAGTAGTTAATGTATGTGCCATACATTTAATAGTCGTTGGCATTTAATAGTTTAAAATCATGCAGTTTAAATGTAATCGCCACTTATGGGACAAAATTGAATTACGTATTTGCGATCGTGTAGTACACGATTGCATAGTTTTACAGTATGGATCCCATATCTAGGTATGTGATCCACACAATTTATCTTCACAATCGTCAAGATCTAGAAGACGATTGTACCGCACGATCGTATATCAACTTTACTTGCAAAGACGTTTCGAATTCCATTAGAGACCAGCTGTCACACAGTGTCAAGTGGCAGCTTCGTTGCTTTGTATACTTAACCTTAGTTACTACACGATCGTCAATCCTCTATTTAATCACATTTTCGTTAGGCAAACTTCATCAATAATCAGTAGTTCCATTACCATTTCACGAAGCTTTATCACCTCTACTCGGACAATGTTGATGTTATCGCAGACATCAAATGGGTCGAAGGTTGTCATCTACTTCGACAGCTTTGAAGAGTCCAACAATAATGTTAGGTACTCGAGCAACCAAAGAAGCTCGTGCCCATATCATGATGCTTCAACAACGTCTTCTCCCGCTCCTCCTCGAAAGCCAATTTCCCCTCTTGATCCCCGAATGCTAACATACCTAGAGGATGAGCCAGATGAGGTTGGTTCAACATAATAGATTTCAGGACACCGAATGAGTCCTCCGTGAACCAGCCATCAGTTGAGATCATCGAAATCTCATCCGACTCCGAATCTAACTCAGATTGACTGGGACGAACAATGGGGTTGGGGGTGTTTTGTTCACTTACTATGTATGCATGCATGCTTAATGGTTGTGTATGATGTTTTTTGTGTCTTGTAGATCCCTGAACTCTGAAAAGTGTCTTGTAGATATATGTCCAGTAGATATGTGAATTTCGATTTTGTTTCTAGTACATATGTGAATTTGTAATTTTGAAAGTTCAGGGATCAAATAGATACAAACCTTAATTTCTAACGTATTGCACTTGTTTGATTGGATATTAAACAATCTACACGATGGGATACAGAATCTACAGATATATGATGCAATAAAGAACCTACATGATCGAATAACCAATGTACACGATCAAATAAATAAGTTCAACGATTGACTAACGTCTACACAATCGACTATCCAATCTACACAATCTTTTATACTGTCTACATGATCCAATAGGAAGTCAATGAGATACACGATTGACTACACAATCCACGATTGTTTGAACTTATACACGATCATCTAAATTGTTGGGATTTATGCCCTAAAGCCTCGTAATTAATGATTTATTTAATAATTAATAATAATTTTGATTATTTTGTTTGTAATATAATATTATCCATTACATAAAAATCCAAGGTTATTAGTGTAATCTTGAACAGTATGTGGTTGACATACGAGATGAACATGTTCAAGAAATAACTTAAACGGTCATAGTATATGAATAAAGTTGGGTGTCTTATCCTAGTAACACTATTGATACAATCCCCCTTGTAACTTGATCATATGCGAGTTATAAACTCCTGCCTATAAGGGTTTATCCTTTGATCTGCATGGGTGAGAGTGGCTTTTGTAGCCAATTAAATATGCCTACCATTTTTGGGACTTGACCAAATAGGGAGCTGGGAACATAATCTTAAAGGATAGAATTTACTTATTCCCATATAGGGTAAGTAGATGAGTAGTTCCCTTAAGTACTGATTTTGGAACTTAAACAATAGAGCGCCACCCTCTCACCGGCCCGAGAGGAACTTAGTTTATGGTTGGATCATAAACAAATTGTTCATTAGAGAATCAGTGGTACTTAAGGTGCAAGATGTAATTACAGGGGTAGTGGTACTCGTGAAGGATCGACTTGCATGTAGTGGTTATATCCATGGACATAACTTGTCCTACAGTGCATAAAAGTGCAACTTTAGGTCTATAGTGGAGTGACCCTAGAGTTAATGAATGAAATTGATTAATTAAAAAGTTTAATTAATTAATTTTGTATCATTGAAACTTATAATATGTAGGTCTATAAGGTCCCATTGCTAGCTCATATGAACAAATAGGGATCAATTTCGTTGAGAGAAAATTTTTAAATGTTCAAATTAAAATTTAATATATTTGGTATATTAAATGAAGGAAAACATATTTAATGTATATGATACATTAAATATCAAAGAAATTATTAATGTATTAAGATACATTAAAGAAAAGATATTTATTAAATTTGAATTAGATTCAAATTAAGAAATAAATGTCGTAGGAGAATTTTAAAAAGTTATAAGACTCAAATTGATTAGATATATTAAAATTTATTGTTTAATTATTTTTCTTATGCCACTATAAATAGGACCCTAGATGTGAGCAATTGTGGATATTCTTCATAAGAGACACATTTTTTCTACAGATAATTGTAGAATTCTCTCTGAACTTCTCTTCTCTCGTTTTCTTTCAAGAGACTCCCATAAGCCTTGATTATGTGTTCGAGTCATAACAAGTAGGCTTTATGGAGTTGGAGTTTCAACCTTGTTGGAGTTGGAGCAAGAAGATTAAAGACCCACAAGAAATATCTCCATATTTAAGTCAATGTATGTTTTGCTCAATGTTTGAAATGTCGATGTCAATGGAAATGTCGAGGTCCAGATTTTACAGAAATGTCGATGGAAATTTTGCAAAAAATTTATGGAAATCGTAGAAATTGATGGAAATTATTTGAATTAGTCAATGAAACTTTAATTATGGCTCAATTAGACTATAATTGACAATTTTTAATCACCATATCTAAAACTTAAGACAATATGTAGATGTAAATGTCGATAAAAATGTTGATGCGCATAGGAATTTGGGAAAAAAAATATGAAAATTGATTAAAATTGTTTGAATTATTTCATGAAACTTTACTTGTGATTTAATTATACTATAATCAAGGTTCAAAATGTCGATGTCGATAGAAATTTTGGGAAAAATTATAGAAATCATGGAAATTGATGGAAATTATTTGAATTAGTAAATGAAAATTTAACTATGGAATTAGGCTATAATTGACCTTTATGATCATTACATATCTAAAAATATAAATAATATTTATATGAGGAGTGTCGATGTTGGTGAAAATTTTGAAAAAAAATCATTAAAAACGTGAAAATTGATGAGACTTAATTTAATTAATTAATGAGACTTTAATTATAACTTAATGATGATATAAATTTCTTTCATAATTTTTATTAATCATAATTATAAAACTACGAATTTAGTATTTATATATATGTCGATATTTTTGGAAAATCAGTAACTATACATTTCCATCGACATCAACATTTTGAACTTGAACCTTGATTAAGAGAGATCAAATGTTGATAAATGACAAATGATGGTAAAAAAATATAATAAATTCATAAATATTAAAAATTTTCACAAAGATAGATATAAAAAATTTAATACAACATTTTGTAGATGCATGCACAATTTTCACAATACTGTATTAAACTTTTAAAAAATAAATAAAAGTATGTGTTGAGAGGTTGGAAGGGATAGAAAAGGAATAATGGAAAGAGAAAGAGATGGGAAACCAAGAGATAGAGATAGAGAGAAATTATAAGAATTACCAAGATTTCCTCGACATTTGTCAACATTTTCTCAATATTTCTCGACATCTCAACATCTCGACATTTCCTCGACATTTTAGAAAAACGATATTTTACCCCTCATTAAGATGTCGAACCCTCCAACATCTGGAAATGTTGAACGACATTTCGAGATGTCGTTCGACATTTTAAACTATGGTTTTGCTTAGCCTAAATTATTTTTCATTTAATTCTAAAATAAAATCATAGTTGATTCTAACGCTTCCGTTGTGGGTTTAATTCGATTATTCCTTTCACAAACATTATACATGATCGTCTAAACATTATACACTGTCGTCCGAACTTATACTCTATTGTCTATACAATTTAAATGATCGTCCAAACATTATACATGATCGTCTAAAAAAAATTATATGGGAACGTTGAAATTTACTGGATGATAAAATTAACTAAATATTTGGAACAAATATTTACAAATATCATCATAGAAATACATTAGGCCATAGTTGCAAAGCATGTTGCCTCTTATACAACGACATATTCTTATGAGTTAATGTATTAATGTTAGATCCTATGGCAATGTACTTTAGGAACTTAGCACAATAGAAGCCACAATCTAAACCTCTGATTTGACGGGTCTGTGACGTTACTCTCTTCACAGGCCAGGGGTCCCTCCGTAGCTGCGGTTTCAATGCAAAGAACTCACACACTTTAAGCAACGAAGGCAAACCTTTGGACAGTGGGGTCGTCTTCTCCGCAACCATACTTTCATTGACATAATTCAGCATTGAGTCGTAGATTTTGACCTTGTTGTTGCATACATCAATGCATGCAAGCAGCTAGTACTCCATGATGTTTATTAGGCCGTATACGAATTCCACTTCGCTCCATGCAGGCTAGTAGTCCTTCTACATCCTTATTATGTAGTCAATTACATGGTGTGCTCTACTACCCAATTCGAATGACTGCCTCTTTCTTCCTCTTTTTCCGGTGTCTTTAACGACCCGTCTAGAGACATTAGAAACTCCTACAACATATCCACACAATAATCATATGTATATGACAATCAACCCGAATAACATCTAAAATGCATTTACTTACCATGAATGCACTGTCGAATATGGTGAACTTGAACTTCAGCAGTTCTGGCTTAGACTGAAGTTTACATCCAACAAACATTAGAAGCAAGTCCTGTCCTATTAACACGTATAAGAGTGGTCAGAACAATCAAATCCCGAACCCTAAAACCATGAGATATAACCATGAAACCCTAAACCCTAAACCCTTAAACAAAAAACCCTAACAAGTAATGGGAGTAATGATTAGAACACTTATGTCAGCAACGACCTATTCCGAGTTCGAGAACTTTTTGAAGTATGCTTTACCCCGAGTCATTTCTAGCATCGGGTGAAGTTCTTTTACATTGAGTTTCTCCCTCAACCATCTGTCGAAGACCTCCTTTAAATTCTTAGGAACGACGAAACAGGGGTCATATTTCGTAATCTCCTTCTCTTCAATTACAAGAATAAGGTACTTTTCTTCTACACACGTCACCTTCTCTGCCTATGCGACTTAGCCTTCTTTCCAGCCTCATCAGGAGCGAATCATGCTGTGGCTGCCCTCTTGCGTCTGCCTCGACAAGACGTCACTTTCGAAGCCTGGGTACATAAAACATCAATTAATCTCCTGTATGAACCTAACGCATTGAAAGATATAATAATGGTGCAATTGTACATGACTCTATGTTACCTGGACTTGGACTAGCAGCAGAAAGATTGTCCTAGGATGGTTGCTATGTCGTATCATCCGCCAACGTCAGGTTTGTAATAACTAAGTCCTTAACACCAGTGTCAGGAGGGACCTCCAGATACTGCTTGTTCATGACCTCCGGATTAGCATCCTCGACCACCTAATCTTCAATGGATGATAGAGGTTGAAAAAATTTATCGGATGCAAGTATTGGTGGATCAACCAATGTATCCTCATTTGAGCTTGGTCGTCGGTGGTGATTGGTTCATCAACTCCACCAATCACTCTATCCTTAACGGATGGTGGCAGCACAATCTCCTTATCCCTAACAGCGAGCGATTCCTCTCTGTTTGTTGTGGAAGTGGGTTGATTGTCCTCATCGCCCATATCAGTAATTGATTCCACTCGATTCATTGCCACCACCTCATCAACCACATGCTTCCCAGTATCTAAAGATACACTAAGAGTGGGTAGATCAATGAGTGGAGCATTATCAGGGTATCGAAAAGTGGAAGTGTCATCTATAATCCCAGTGACTTACACATCTACAATCGCATCTGCAACTCCCGCCGGCGCTTCTTGACCTACATCAACACCATCACCATCTGTTGGCTCCTCTCGATCTACATTATCTGCACCTCCCAGTAAATTGTCTTCCTCTGTACCACGTGGAGTATTTAGGAAGGGAATGTCCGCACTTAATGACGACTCCTATGACAAATAAAAAGCAAAGGACTTATTAAATGTACTATGGTGACATATACATGCAATATGATATATAAATACATATATGATACCTGGCAAAGTCGTCCTAAGTACATTCGTATCACCAGCAACTCATGCTCTTCTAGTTGATCGATGTGACCAACAGCAACCGTCAGGCTATTTAGCCAACCATCAATTCGAGCCTCGATTACAGTAAGGTCTTCCTTACACAATTTGTTCTGTGAAGTGTCGGAGCCAGATGCGACTGACAAGTTATCTCCACGAAACCACTAGACCAATCCTGCTAGTCCATCTCATCATCATCATTAGTCCCAATAAAGCTAGTATGTCCAACGTTCCCGGACTGCTGTTCATGATGTGGACCATGTTGAAGAGGTGAAACAAACTCTCAAGGGACCTCCGCATGAAGGGTTGAACTATCCCTCTCATTAATTCGGTCTTCCTTGTATTGAATTTCTACATCGGTCATCAACATTCCCGATGTAACCCTTATCTGTATTGAGTATAAGTTAACACGACATATTCAAACATGTGTTACATTAGACAAAAAGTTTTAGGTTAGGTGCTTACTCGATGAAACCCAAACACCGCCCTTTCCAATAAGATATAAGATGGTGCACGTGAACACGTCCATCGAAGAATCCATGGGACAGTTGTATCGTTACGTTCGTGGCTATGGTGTCGCTCAAAGCTGACAATATTTCATAAATCCATACCTATAATAGCATTAACAAAATAATTTGAGACATTATATCAAAGTTCTAGAAAAAACAAGGAAAATTTAGCTCGCACGTATACCAAAAATGCATGTCCAAAGCCTTTAATGGTGTAAGCCAATGGCATATGTTTCAGTTTGGGTTGGCGTTGGATACGACAAGCTTCCTCAACTTTACCATTCAATGCTTTCTTCAAGCCTGATATAGTCCTCGTGAATATCAAGGATGACCAATTGTAGTGTGTGAATACCTCCCAGTCATCCACGAGTTCCAATATGGACATATCCATCAAGGTTTTATTGTCCTTCCCCATCATGGCCATTTCAATGAACAACACCAAGGCCATCTTCACAGCATTTTTCATCCGTTGTGAACTCATATTTCTAGAAGGAAGTCTCAAACTCCTTGCACGTAATGCTTGTTTTATCAACACCGTAAAATAGTCCTTGTAGCCTATTACTATCGGTGGCCATTCGTACCTCCTTTCCAAAAGGCTATAATCTAGTTATTATGTTGAAATCATCAATGGTGAATGTCACCTTCTTCCCCCCTGATGTTGAAATTAATAATGTCATCCCTCTCCTCTTCAACCTCCCGCAGCAACATATGATGGACCAACTGCCCATTGAAAGTTAGCTCCATGTCTAGTAGAGGGCCAAAACATGTTCAGTTGTTCCTCGTCAACTTCCTCTTAATTATTTCAATAGTGGAACTTGAAGGAATGAACATTATTAAATAAAAAAAAAGAATAAGCAACTTACTTGGAGTACATATGGAGATATTTCTTGCATGTCTTTATCTTATTCATAAAGTATTTCTGGTTATGACTCGAACACAGGACCAAGCTTGTGGGAGCCTCTTGAAAGAAAATTCACAAGGAATTGGAGAGGAAAAGGTCTAGAGAGAATTCTCTAATTCTCTATTGAGAAGATGTGTGCTCTAATGGCTCAACCCAAAGGTCCAATTTATAGAGATCTAGGGAAAATCTTTGCCATATATATTCTAATATCTAATATATTAAAAAATATATATTTAATCTATTTGAACCTTATTCAAATCTTTTAAATTCTCCTACGATATTTATTTCTTTATTTGAATCTTATTCAAATTTTATAAATATATTTTCTTTAATGTATCTAATATACATTAATTATTTTAATATTTAATGTATCAAATACAATAAATATATTTTTCTCTTTTATATTTAATATATCTAGTATATTAAATATTAATTTGAACATTTCAAAATTTTCTTTCAACTAAATTGATCTTTTAGTGTTACCATGAGCTACCAAGGGGACCTTATGGACCTACAAATTATAAGCTCCAATGATACAAATTAATTAATTAACCTATTTAATTAATCAATTTTCATTCATTAACTTTAGGTCACTCCACTATAGACCTAAAGTTGCACTCTTATGCACTGTAGAACAAGTTGTGTCCATGGATATAACCATTACATGCAAGTCGATCATTCACGAGTTGTTTGTAATTACAGCTGGATCAAAAGTTCGTTTTACCCCTATAATTACATCTTGCACATTAAGTACCACTGATCATCTAATGAACAACGATTTATAATCCAATCATAAACTAAGTCCCTCTCAGGCCAGTGAGAGGGTGTGGTCCCATTGTTCAAGTCCCAAAATGAGCACTTAAGGGAACTACTCATCTACTTACCTTATATGAGAATGAGTGAATTTCATCTTGTAAGATTATGTTCCCAACTCCCTATTTAGTCAAGTCTACAAAATGGTAAACTTATTGAATCGGCTACAAAAGTCACTCTCACTCATGAAAATCAAAGGACAAGCCCTCACAAGCAGAAGTTCATAACTCACTCAGGATTAAGATTGAGTCACATATGATCATCCTGATGAAATATTAATTTTCTCAATTAACGGATTTATAAAGAGAGATTAAATATTTCATGGTTCAGTCTTATACAAACTCATTGTATAAGATACCCCCACTCACATGTCTCCACATGAACGGTTTGGATCAAATCATTTGTAACTATTACAAAGTGGGTCGTATCAATAGTGTTACCAGGATAAGACACCCAAGCTTATCCATATACTATGACACTTTATTTTATTTCTTAAACATGATCCTCCTGTATGTCAACCACATATTGTTCAAGATTACATTAATAACCTTGGATTTTTCATATAATGGATAATATTATATTGTAAATAAAATAATCAAAATAATTATCAATTATTAAATAATTAATTAATTATGAAGTTTTGGGCATAAATCCCAACAGAACTGATATGGGACAATGCAGAACATGTTGCATTGAAGTAATCAACAGTAGGTTTCTTAGCCGTCATCTCCATTTCTGTACAAAAAGGAGTTATACGTGAGTACTTAAAAGAAAAAACACAAACTGCTTGACTATACGATCACATATAGTATCTATATGATACGATAGATTAGATATACGATTGTGTATATAAACTATATGATCCCATCTGCAAACTGCACGATCGTCTATCCCCTAATCACATAGATAGTCAAGTCCATCGTGTACCTTTCTTGCACAATCGTGTATATAAACTATACAATCCAATCCACAAACTATACGATCGTCTTTCCCCCGATCGCATAGATAGTCAAGCCTATCGTGTACCTTAATTGCACAATGGTGTACATAATCTATCCGATCGTGTACCTCTATACTAGATCGTATAGTTTAGGGTTCAAGATTGTTTAGCCAACCTTGTTCGACAACCCTCATGTTTAAACTTACACCTATTTTGACCAAATTATTTGGATTGCATTCCACAGACAGTGATGAAAACCCCTTCCCAACAATATAAACGATTTTTTAGAACGATTACAACATGCATTCTGGGTTTGAACTATAAACAAAATGAGTTCGGGCTAGTACGACGGTTCTTAAACGAGTAAATGAAATTGAAAACATACAACACATACCTTCAATCGAAGAATAATCCAAGATCGTTCAATAAATGCTGATGAATCGATAGAGAACAAAACGGTCGAGAGCGAAACAATCGAAAGAGTTGAAAGGAGGGAGGGAATGTTCGAAAATCGTAAGTGTTGAAAGAAAGATGAAGGGTCTTTTTGTTAGTTTTAAAAGCAGGGGTACAAAGGAGATTTCACAACTTAACAAGTAAATTGTTTTTTTTTAAAGGACGAATCATTCTTGGTAAACTTTTCAAAAAGGGGTTAGTTCTAGCAATTTTTTCATCCACTTGGTAGAAAAGATTTGATCAATGGTAGTTTTACAAAGTTACCTAATCGGTTAAAGCTCAAAGTGAAGTCTAGTTCAAATGGTCTAAGACATTACGTAGCAATCAAAAAGCTGGTTCAAATCTCTCTATCCCTTGTTGAACTTAAAAAAGAAATACAAAAGTTGCGCTTTTAACTTAAAGAAACTAAGACGAAGACACTTAAATACCAACTAGGTGTTAGAAAATAGTAGTAATTAATAACATAATTTGAGTTATAAATTTGTATATAATTATTTTTCAATATTATTTAATTTATAATTTTAATTTTATAAAAAATAAAATGAGTTCATAACATAAATATTAGGTTAAATTAGAAGTTTAGTCCCTAAACTTTGAGGTTTGTGTCTATTTGGTCTCTGAATTTTAAAAAGTATCTAATAAGTCCCTAACTTTTAATTTTGTATCAAATAGGTCCTAAACTTAAAAAATGCCTAATAGGTCTTTGAACTTTCAATTTTTTGTGCCTAATAGGACCTTGACATATTCGAATCTTTTAAAAATTAACCAATCTATTAGATAAAATTTTGAATTTTATGTTTAATAAGATCCTAAACTTTCAATTTTGTATCTAGTAGGTTCAAGAATTTTAAAAAATGTCGAATAGGTCAAGGACCTATTAGACACAAAATAAAAAATTCAAGAACCTATTGGACACAAAATTGAAAGTTTAAAAACCTATTAGACACTTTTTAAAGTTCAGGGACAAAATAGATACAAATCTGTAAGTTTAAGGACTTATTAGACACTTTTTAAAGTTCAGGGATCAAATAAACACAAACTTAATTGTTCAGAGACTAAATTTGTAATTTTACCTAAATATTATATTTATCCTAAAATTTAAAATATGAAAGTATTGAAAACATAAAAATGTTGTTATCAAAATTTGAAAACAAGAAATAGAATCTAAATTTAGTACCAAACATGCCCTTCATTTTCTTAAGACTAGTAGTAGATTAGGAGGCCTAGAGAGAGATTTTCTCTCATTTAATATATCAAATATATTAATTTTTAATTTGAACATTTCAAATTTCTTTTAATGAAATTGATCCCTTAATGTTCTTATGAGCTAGCAAGGCAACCTTATGAATGAAGGGAATAATCTAATTAAACTCATGCGAAAGTGTAGGAATCGATTTGAGTTTATTTATAACAAAATAATAATATTAGGGTTAAACATAAACACACCTTGAATAAAAGAAGTTCTTCTTGTATACTTGGTCTCTTCCACAAAAGCCTTCCTTGTTAGGGACAAGGACCCTCAACATATCTCCACAATGGTATGATATTGTCCATTTTGGGCATAAGCCCTCATAGCTTTGCTTTTGGTTCTCCCAAAAGGCCCCATACTAATGGAGATAGTGTCCCTCACTTATAAACCCATGATCTTCCCCTTATCTAGCCGATGTGGGACTTTGGTCGCACTCCCAACATTCCTTACTATGTCTCAAACAAAAGATCAAAAGAGTTTGAGGGAACCTTCTTGAATATAATGAGAGAATGAGGGGAGAATTCTTTTAGAGTCTTTTTCTCTTATTTTTTGAATGCACACAATGACTCACCACTAGGATCCTATTTATAGTGGCCATGGGCAAATAGTTAAATAATATATTTTAATATCTAATATATTAAAATATATTTATCTAACAAATTTGAATCAAATTCTAACATTTCCATATTCTCCTACGACATCTATTTCCTTATTTGAATCTAATTCAAATTTAATAAATATCTTTTCTTTAATGTATCTTAATACATTAATAATTTCTTTGATATTTAATGTATCATATACAATAAATATATTTTTCCTCATTTAATATATCACATATATTAAATTTTAATTTGAACATTTCAAAATTTTCTCTCAACGAAATTGATCCATATTTGTTCATATGAGCTAGCAAATGGACCTTATGGACCTACAGATTATAAGCTCAAATGATATCAAAATCAATTAATTAATTTTTACTCATTAACTATAGGTCACTCCATTATAGACCTAGAGTTGCACTTTTATGCATTGTAGGACAAATTATGTCCATCGATCTAATCATTACATACAATTCGATCTTTCACAAGTTGTTCGTAATTATAGCTAGGTCAAAAGTCTATTTTACCCCTATAATTATATCTTATACCTTAAGTACCACTGATCCTCTAATGAACAATTTGTTTATGATCCAACCATAAACTAAGTCCCTCTCGGGCCAGTGAGAGGGTAGGGCCCATTGTTCATGTCCTGAAATCAGAACTTAAGGGTTACTCATCTACTTACCCTACAAGGAATTGAGTGAATTCCATCTTGTGAGATTATGTTCCCAGCTAGAGATGTCCATTTTCCCCGTGGGGACCCGCCTTAATGGGGCGAGGAATCCTCGTTTAGGCAGGGAATGGGGGAGGGAGTGAGGGAAAAAAATTCCCCGCGAGCTAAATGGGGACGGGGACGAGGAATGTATTTCCCGTCCCCGTTCCCTGTTCCTCGCCCCGTTTAATTTTTTTTTATATTTTTATTTTATTTTTTAATATATATATGTATATGTGTATAAGTATATATATGTCATTTAAAAGTTTATTGTTAATGATTTAAATAATTAGATATGTTTGAATCATATAGTTAAACATTTTAATTATATGTATGGATTAATTGGATAATTTGATATGTAATATTGTTTTGTTTTTATTAGGAGATTCAAGAATTTTATCTTTAAATAGCTATTTTTTTAAATAGAAAATTAATTATTTAAATTAAGAATTTTGGTGAATAATTAACAATGTAATTGAAAATTAATAGATATTTTCCATAGAAGTTAACTATTTGAAAATTTATCAAAAGAATTATTTGATTCTTAAAAAAAAAAAAAAAAAGTTAAACGGGGAATAATTCCCCGCAGGGAATCCCCGCGAAATTTAACGCAGAATTTCGGGAGGATGGGGACGGGGAAGCCATCCCCGTCCCCACTCCGCCCCGTGGACATCACTATTCCCAGCTCCCTATTTGGTCAAGTCTCCAAAATGGTAGGCATATTTAATCAGCTACAAAAGTGTCACACCCCGCCCCAGGTTAACTCTACCAAACCTAGGATGAGCTGTGACGACAGTAGACCCCAAATGTGCAATGGAATCTATTGCCAAATCTTTACCTCTTCTCTCATTATATAATTTTATCTATAAATATCACATGAACAACGCAATCAAAATTTCTCTTAACTTACAATATATGATATGCAATAACTTGACAAGACTGGTGGCAGATTCTGAATAGCTATCTCTAGTTGAAACCCAAGAGCAACCTGGTGGAAAAATTAAAAACAAAAGAATGAGCTAAAAAGCCCAGTGAGTGGTAAGTCAATAAGAAAAATTAACTTTTAGGAAAATCTCTTTGCATGGCAAACATAATTCAAACTCTATAAAAAAAAATGTAAATCATGAAAAAAAAAATTAACTTCTCAAGATCATAAAAATAGAGTGAAATTTGTAACAAGGTCATTGTTACGAGATCTCTTAGAAACATAAGATGCACAAACCGAGATTTCAACTCTTGGAAACAACAACTCTTTAAACAATAACTCTTGATACATAAATACAGGCTAATAAAAATGTGTATAAAGAAATCTCATAATTTCAACTCTTGAAATATAAGCATAAGTTCTAATCACCAAATTTGTACCCAAAACTCTGTCATACTGGCGTAGAGTAATCTCCATACGCACAGCAGAGCAATCTCTGTCATACGTGCACGTAGAGCAAACCCTATCATCTGTAATGCTTCAGGACCAGGATTTGGACCAGGATTTGGAATCCGGATTCGGCACCTAATGGCCCCGGCATTCCCCTGCGATCTGAGAACGCTGCATACTATGGAAACACATTCTCATAGCATATGGGTAATCACCATGGGTACAAAAATCTAGTGGTTTAAAAATCCACTTTTAACATAAATATTCTTAATTCTCAAACTCTTTCTTAAAATCGTGTTCTCTTGCTCTAAACAACTTTTCATAAACTTGAGAGATTTCTGAAATAACATCAAACATTTATAATTCCTCATATGATCATCAAATCTCTCATAGAACATTTCCAAAATCGTTCTTTCTCTAAAACCACATTTTATAAACCTCATATAAACATTAAAACTTTTCTAATTTCTCAAATAATCATGAAATATCTCAAATACTTGATATGATAATATGTACTTTTACCAATTGGCTAAAATCCAGAGAGTTCTATAAATTCACCTTTTATAAGCTCAACGAAAATTTCATATAAACATAAATCCCTTCAAATTCAAATATACCAAATCATGAATTCAATTTAGTGAACATATGTCACTTTCTTATCAAATTAGTAAATCATTAATTTCAATAATAAACGATTTACGAAATACATGCAATTTCCTCCAAATTATCAAAATCTTCAATAACTAAATCACTTGCATTAATATAAATTGCAATTGATTTCAAATCTCACAAAAATCTCATCAATTACTAAAATAATTGAAATACTTTATAAAATAACCACTCACAGAACCATTGTCGTTGCCACCCTGAAACGTTGGCTATTTCAATTCTCTGTTCAACCTGGAATTCCAATAATCATACCAGAGCTTATGAATTATTTCCAAAGGAAATAAACATGCTTCACATTGGTCAATTAAACTAATTTTTCAAGTTCATTCTTTTAATTAATAACCAATTGTCCAAATTCCTACTTAATATCCCATTTTCTCTTTCATCCTTTTACGACCATGGTACATTTGTCTCCACTCCAATTAAAATATATTTAATCAATTCCAACTCTTCTTAATTATTTTGTCTTTTACCTCTAAATAAACAATTCTTTTCATACAAATGGACCAACCTTACTCATCAAAAACTCATTGACCAAGTTCTCTTCACTTTCTCCTCTTCCAATTTAAGTAAATGTATTTTTTTTTATTTCTCCTTCCCTCCTCACGTAAGGTGAGGTGAGCCTTACCCTCAAAGCCCATTCCTCTCTCTTCATTAGAAACAAATTGTACAACACCACTTTTTTTTTTTTTTTTTTTTATAAATTTATTTACACTTTTACTTTAATTTTCTCTCTCTTATCTTCAATCATCATCTTCCTCTTCACATCTCCATCTCTATTTTTGTCCTTCCCTTCAACTCACAAATTGGACGTATATTTTCCTCATTCTTTCTTATTTAAGCTTTCTCCTTAGCCTTTCAAATAAGTACTACCCCTATAGCAACTTCGTCTTCTTCTTCTTCTTTTTTTTTTTCTTTTTTTTCCTTCTACTTCTTTTTTTCCAACCCACAAACTCCACCTTTTCATTTATGGCTAACTTCTCATTTCTTCCCCTTAAACAACATAGTCTCCCTTTTTTTAAAAAAATAAAAATAAAAGAAATCAACATTTCAAACCCCATAATCAACCCTCAAACTCCATTCTTAATTGGGTTTGAAGCATCATAACAACTTAACAAACAAAGAAAAATAGATCCATAAAATTATTTCCTTAGAAACTTATTTCCCTTCCATGTTTTCCAAAGAAAACTTACCAATAGATTGCCCAAAATTTCTCCGAACCTTCCTTGTCTTCAACCCACTCTTCTCTTGCTCTCTCTCTTTTGCAATTTCTCTTTTCCTCCCTTTCTCGTTCTCCTTACCTCTTTTATCTTTATTTATTTATTTATTTTTCCATGGACTCTTCTAGACTTCTCTTTCTCTTTCTTTTCATTTTTTTTTTCATTTTTTTTTCTAACTAAGAAGTTTGGGTTTGGGCCTTCATCTTTTCTTTATTCTACTCTTAGCTTGGGCTTGGGCCTTTATCTTTTTCAACATATTCATCTAAATTTCTAAATTAATTTCTTAAACAATATCATTTTCAATTTTCTTTTACCTCTACTTTATTCCACACATTCTTCTCCTTCAAAATTTTCAAAATCACCTAACCCATATACCAAATGCATATGTGCAAATGCTAGAAACCCAAAATTGGGTCTTACAAAAAGCCATTCTCACCCATGCAAATCAAAGGACAAGCTCTCACAGGCAAGAGTTCATAACTCACTCAAGATTAAGATCGAGTCGCATATGATCATCCTATGAAATATTAGTCTTCTCAATTAATGGATTTATGAAGAGAGATTAAATATTTGGTGGTCCAGTCTTATACAAACTCATTGTATAAGATTCTCTCACTCACATGTCTCCACATGAATGATTTGGATCAAATCATTTGTAACAATTACAAAGTGGGTCGTATCAATAGTGTTA
The DNA here is from genome assembly GCA_033996785.1 of Trichosanthes truncata. NCBI lineage: Eukaryota > Viridiplantae > Streptophyta > Magnoliopsida > Cucurbitales > Cucurbitaceae > Trichosanthes > Trichosanthes truncata. The sequence continues at coordinate 29,163,398 of JAWPNB010000003.1, read as the reverse complement.
CCAGGATAAGACACCCAATCTTATCCATATACTATAGACTATTTAGGTTATTATTTGAACACGATTCTCCCGTATGTCAACTACATACTGTTTAAGATTACAATAATAACTTTAGATTTTACACAATATTGTATCATGTTATAGACAATATAAAATAATAAATTATTTTATTAATAAATGAGAAAATTTTTAATTACAAAAAAACGAGCTTTAGGGCATAAATCCTAACAATGGACCTACAAATTATAAGGTCCAATAATATAATTAATTAATTAAACTTTTTAATCAATTAATTTTCATTCATTAACTCTAGGTCACTCCACTATAACTTGGAGTTGCACTCTTACGAACTGTAGGACAAGTTGCATCTATGGATATAACCATTACATGCAAGTCGATCATTCACAAGTTTTTTGTAATTACAGCTGGGTTAAAAGTTCATTTTACCCATGTAATTACATCTTATACCGTAGGTCTCATTGATCCTCTAATGAATAATATATTTATGATCCAATCATAAACTAAGTCCCTCTCGGACTAGTGAGAGAGTGAGGTCTCATTGTAAGTCTAGAAATCAACACTTAAGGGAACTACTCATCTACTTACCATATATAAGAAGGAGTGAATTTCATCTTGTGAAACTTATGTTTCCAGCCTACCATTTTCTATTTGGTCAAATCCTCAAAATAGTAGGCTTATTGAATCGGCTACAAAAGCCACTTTCACCCATGCAAAACAAAGGACAAGCCCTCATAGGCTCATTCATAATTCACTAAGGATTCAAGTCGCATCTTATCACCTTGTTGAAATATTAATCTTCTCAACTAATGGATTTATAAAGAGAGATTAAATATTTTATGATCTAGTCTTATACAAACTCATTGTGTATGATATCCCCGCTCACATGTCTCCATATGAACGATTTAGATCAAATCATTTGTAATTGTTACAAATCAGGTCGATTAATACTGTTATCAAGATAAAACACTCAACCTAATATACTATAAACTCTTTAGGTTATTTCTTGAACATGATCCTCTCAACCACATACTATTTGAGATTACATTAATAACCTTAAATTTTTATGTAATGGATAATATAAATTAAAATTAAATAATAACTCCTAGTGAATTAGCCATCTCCTTTTTAGGGCATTGAACACATTCTCAATAATGTTCCTCACGATAGAATGCCTCATGTTAAATAACTCCTAGGGACCAATCAGTTCATTTCCTCCATGCAATTCGGTTAAATGGTATTGTTGTCCTTGATACGATGCTAGAAATCTTTCAAAGTTCGGACACCCAGTATCACATAAATAATAGTACCTTGTTGATGGAGACCGTAGAGGAATAAGAAAATACCACGACCTAAGAGTAAGTGCACATTGTCTCTTCAAGTAGTAAAATGGAGAGTGCTCTAAGTATCGAATCCCAAAGGAAGAAAGTTAACAAAAATCTAATTAAACAACAAAGACCTCCTCTAAATTTGCAATAGAGGTAACCAAAAAGTAGTTGTGAAGGTTGTGGGTTTTGCAAAAATAGAAAGTAAAATAAAGTGGAAACGAAAATGGATGAGTAAACACAAATAATAGAAGAGAGATCCAAATCTATTTCAAACCCAAGGAATATGTGCCCACCTATGCATTCGCAAATTGCACAATTAGGCGAGACGTATTAGTGATTGCTGCCCATATGCACCCATCACTCTTTCGAGTATTGTACGGTTCAAGCAGAATGTGACTTGAATGTGCCTGCAACCTACCCTAATCGATACTTAAAACCGTGAGTCAAGTTCAACACCTATTGAACAATTTTCTAAGTGCTTTTAGGAGCCTAAATAACTAAACACATATGTCTATGACTAATTGAACTTAAGTCCACTTCTGAGAGTGATTGCCTTGCAGTGTTCATTTCCTTTTAGCTGTGGGTTTTCTATGTTGCATAGTAGAGTTCCTATAGCCAAGGATGAAAAAATCGTCAATATTGTCTGAAATATCGCCATTTTTGAGGGGTCGAAAAAGGGGTAAAATCTTTTTTACTCCATATCATTGAAATATCGACAAAATCAGCAAAATATTGGTGAAATCGCTGCTATTGCTGATATTTGGGTGATATTTTGCTTATATTTTCTCTACATTTAAATATTAAAAATTACCGTTTGCAAGATTTTACGAAAATGTAGGTCTGGCACAATTGATAGGTTTTTGGCTTTTGTTATATGGAGTGCGGGAGAAATTCTAGTCCTAAGGTAGGGAAAACTTTCCTACCTCTCCCATTAAATGGCTGCCACGTAGCCATTATTTTTAAAATAAATTTTATTGTGGGTCTCACAAATTTAAATGAGATCAATTTCTCCATTTTAATTTTCTCTCTCTCCAAGGAACTTCTCTTCCTCTCTCTAAATTCATTACAAGTATTTGTGTTTCTCTCCCTTAATTTTCTCTCTCCCTTGATTCTCTCCCTCTCCACGAATTCGTTACAAGTATTCGTATTAATTTCCAAGTATTTAAGTTATCATGAATAAGAAAATATAGAAAAATCAAATGCTTAGCAAAAAATAACAGAAAATACGTCTTTTTGAATAATAGTTGCAATTAACTCTAAAAATCAACCCCAAAAATTAATTTTAGAAAGCCATTTTTTTTAGCAACAGGAGATTCCTAGTTGAAAAAACCCAATTCCAATCACTAGGCAATTCGAGACCTTCTTCAACATTACTGTTAAAAGCGCAAAGAGCTCATCGGATTTGGACTCCTTCATCATCATTCTCTTCATCTTCTTCTTTAATTCCCTCTTGCAAATTGATTATGTACTCGAAGTCTAAATGTTGTTTGTGCGAATACCGTTGCCGTAGTTAAACAAAATGATGAAGAAATTCAACCGATTCATAACATAAATTAAAGACTCGATTGAGTCATCTTTGATCAATTAATCAATTTTGTTAGAGTTTTGATGAAAAAAAGCCAATTTGATTATGACGAAAGAGAAGATCAAATTTAGAGAGAGAATGAGAAGTTCCTTGGAGAGAGAAAATATAAGGAGAGATAGAATTAAAATGGAAAAATTTATATCATTTAAATTCGTGGGTCCCACAGCAAAATTTAATTTAAAAGAATGGCCACATGGCAGTCATTCAATGGGAGAGCTAAGGAACCATGGAGTGCTTGAGATCAAATCTTGCTGCAAGCATTTGATTGGTTTTTTTCCCTCTCCCCCTCTCCGCATTCCCACAACCCCACCCCCACCTCTCACCCCTCTCTCTGCCTCTTTTCTTTCATTTTTGTTTTATTCTCTCACTATTTCTTCTTCTTTTTTTAAACTTTTTTAATTATATAATTTATATTTTGTTATTTTTTCTCTCTCTAGTCCACAACCCCACCCTGCCCCTCTCCCTCTTTTCCTTTTTTTATTCTCTCACTATTTTTTATTTTTTTCCCAATATTTTAATTATATAATTTATAATTTATTTTTATTTCATTTTGTATTATTTTTTATACAATATTTTGTATTGCATTATTGTTAAATAATGTATTTATTTGTATTCACATGTCTATTAATTAGTAAATTAATTAAATTTATGTTCATTCTTGAAATAAACATTATTTATCTACAAATTATTTAAGTTTATATTTATTTTACAACCTTCAACTATCTATATTTAAATGTTCATCGATATTTAATAAATTTGAATTACCGATATTGATATTATCGATATGAATCTTTGCCTGCACCTATTATACTTCTGTCAAGCAACACGGAGAAAATCTATTTAGAAGTAAAATAGATTTTCTTCAAAGAAGGGAAAAAAATCGGAAGAGTTGGGACCATTTTGGAGAGAGAAAAGAGCCTTAAAGATAAAACAAAAACAAAAAGATTATTTATCATTTTCTTACACGATATAACCCTGGATTCGGGGGAACTGAAGTGATCGGAATAGAGAAGTGAAGTTACTCCTCAAGGTAATGCGGCACATTCGCAATCATCTTCTCAATTTCTAGGTATCTTCTTTATCTCTATCTGAGTTCATTTTCTTGATTGAAGGCTGTCGTTCAATCTCCAGAACCAGAAAAATCATGTTCAAAACAAAGCTTCAAGAACTTTGTCACCGCAAATTATACAAATTACCCGAATATTCCGTTGTTAAACAAGGTCAAGATCACGACCCGCGATTTGAGGCCACAGTCACGGTCGACGGCAGGGAATTCCGCTCTCAGGCTCCCTGTAAGTCTTCGAAGCAAGCTCAGAACGATGCTGCTAAACTTGCTTTTGACTTCTTTTCTCTTCCTTCCTCACCGTCCTGTCCGCCACCGCAACCGCAACAGCAACTGCTGCCGCAGCCGGAGCAGCGCCTCCACCAACCATTTTTTTCGGTGCCATCTCCTTCGCCAGAACAACTTCATTGCATTCCCCAATTTTCTCACCCGTCTCTGCATATATCTTCTTTTCCACAGCCGTCCTTGCCTTCGCAATTGGGTATGAGTTAAGACTCTTTTTACACTTTCTTTTACTTATAGGTGCGTTTTGTTGTTGTGTACTTGTTGATAGTTTCTATGAAGCCCTGTCTAAAAGTTGGACGGTGTCAGTTAGTTAAATGTTTGAGAAGCACTTTTTTGATCTCCATGACTAGAAGATTATAAGTGGTAAAGGGTAATCCTAGAAAGTATATTAAAGAGTTTTGAGATCACCATTGTTTTTTCAAGATTTGAAAATAATGCAGATCATGTCTTATTGTTAAAAGCAGAGAGGAAAGTCTTATATGGAGGCTGTGGTTTGAAAGGAACAGAAGGGTTTTTCATAATCAAAGCTCAAACAGGGAGATTTTTTGGGAACTTGTGAAAATTTTTGCTTCTACCTGGTCTATCTCTTCTAATTTATTTGTAATTATAGCATAGTTCAATTACTCACCAGCTGGGTGGCTTTTTTGTAACCCTTTGGTGTGTGGGGATATCTCATCTCCCAATTTTTTGTGTAATCTCCTTTGATAATGAAAGTTATGTTTCTTATAAAAAAATCATGTCTCCCAACATTCAGTATTCAGATAATACTGTGATTTTCAGCTAATAGTGATGGCATCCAGGACAGTTGGTGGTAGCTTCTCAATCTTTTTAGGAGGCTTCAGGTTTCTCTATCATCATGTTCTATATACTTTTTAATTGGCATTAATATTGATGAAATTGTAGTTAGAAGACAAGTCACTAGATTTGGCTGTAAGTTTGATGCTTTGCACTTTTCTTACCTTGGTCTTACGTTTGGTGAGAACCATAGATTTCTTCTCTTTTTGGATCTAGTCTTGGATAAGGTTAGTGGTAAACTTGCTAAATGGAAGAACACCCCTTATTTCGAATGGTGGTAGATTAACCTTAGCTTAATCCGTTGTGGCCAATTCCTAACTATTTCTCTTCCTTGTTTATGTTCCTGTCAAGGTTGTGAAAGGATGGAAAGATTATTAGAGATTTGCTTGGGAGATTTTATTTGGAAAGGAGCTAACTTTGATCAAGGTTGTCATCGAATCAAGTGGAAATTGAATGCCCTCTGTTAGGTATCCGTTAATCTCAACCTGCAATAATAACTCAGAAAGATACAAATAAGAAACACAACACAATTTGAATAGAAAACAACCCTCCATATGAATAGTTCTTCAATATGGAGGGGGGTTTATTAACCGATATATTACTAAGGAGAGGGAACAAATACAAGGAAAACTCCCAACAATTCGAGAGGCTGGTTCTCTCCTACAGACCAGAATGTCCACAAAATTCCTAACAAAAAGCCTGAGGTACAGACACCATACTAATACCTCACTCCCTTGCTCCCCTTCGTACACCCGAGCTCTCATTCTCCCGTGGTCCCTAATCCCATACTAACAATTACCTTCCTGCCCTTTCTTTCATACTTCTTAATAATCGGAGGCCTTACACCCTCCCTATTTCTTTAGGTGGTTTGGGAGGGGAAAACTTGAGACACGAAATTGAAGTGTTTCATCATAGGTGGCTTTGGAGATTCACATAAGGAGGCTCTTTTGAGAAAAGTTATTTTGAGGCAAATCAAACCCAGAGGAGTTTAAAAGCTGCACATCATGGATGGAAGAAAACTAAATTGAATGGAATAGGACAAACAAGCTCAAAGGATTCAATAAAAAAACTCCACAACTATGAAATTTTGGCACTATACCGTGACAACTGCAACATAAGATTTCAGCGAGGAAGGTGTGAGTTTGTCAGGGAGGAGATCATGGATAATCTACTGAGGTTGCAATTCAAGTGAGAATGTTGCAAGAAAGAGATTTCGGGAGAGAAGAAAGATTGATAAAATTAAGCTTGGATCTCCTAGGAGGAATTTGTGGCGGCAAGAGGTGTGGCTGGAGATGAGGAAAGGAAGGAAATTGCACTGCAAATGATTGAAGATTAACAAGATGAAAGTGGAAAGTTAATGTTGTGGAACTTGTTCTCAGTATTGGAAAAATACTCAATGTATTTTTTATTAGAGAGTCACTAATATATATATAGGTACACAAGAAAATCCTAAACTAGAGAATGTACAATTACAATAAAGGACAAATATACATAATTATATATATTATAACACTCCCCCTCAAGTTGGAGCAAATATGTCAATCATGCCCAGCTTGTTGCAAAGATAATATATTCTTGCTCCATTTAAGGCTTTGGTAAAGATATCTCCCAATTGTTCTCCAGTTTTCACATATCTTGTGGACACCAACCCTTGTTGTATTTTCTCACGAATGAAATGAAAATCCACTTCAATATATTTAGTCATCTCATGAAACAGTGGATTAGATGCAATATGAAGTGTAGCTTGATTATCACACCACAATTTAGCTGGCATAGTAATACTGAAGTCTAACTCAGTAAAAAATTGATGTATCCACACTATTTCACACACAAACTGTGCCATAGCTCTATATTCTGACTCAGCACTTGAACGTGAAACCACATTTTGCTTCTTACTCTTCCATGATACCAAATTGCCTCCTACAAAGACACAATATCCAGAAGTTGATCTTCTTTAGATCCTGCCCAATCAGCATCGGAAAAACATTCAACTTTTGTATGACCATGATCTTTATATAAGATTCCACGCCCAAGTGCAGCTTTTAGGTAGCATAGAATTTGTTCCACTGCAGCCCAATGATCAACTGTCAATGAAGACATATACTGACTTACAACACTTATTGAATAAGTGATGCCTAGTCGTGTCACTGTCAGATAATTCAACTTCCCAACCAATCTTCTGTACCTCTCAAGATCTTTAAATGATTCTCCTTCTTTGATGAGTTGCAAATTAGGTACCATCGGAGTACTACATGGTTTAACTCCTAGTTTTCTAGTCTCAGATAACAAATCAAGTACATATTTTCGTTGTGACAAAAAGATACCTTTCTTGCTTCTCATCACTTCAATGCTCAAAAAATACTTCAGTGTTCCCAGATCCTTAGTATGAAATTGACCTTGAAGAAAAGTTTTCAAAGAAGATATACCTGATGTATCATTTCTAGTGATGACAATATCATCGATGTACATAACAAGCAGAGTAATTCTATTCTCAGGTCGTCGATAGAAAAAATAACGATCAGACGTGCTTTTCTTCATTCCAAACTTCTCAAGTGCTTGACTAAATTTACCAAACCATGCTCGTGGGCTCTGTTTCAATCCATACAATGATTTCCTAAGACGACAAACTTTATCATTCTCTCCCTGAGCAACAAATCCTGGTGGTTGCTCCATATAAACTTCCTTTTGAAGATCACCATGGAGAAAAATATTCTTGATGTCAAGTTGATGCAAAGGCCAACATTGAGTAGCAGCTATGGAAATAAACAATCTGATAAAAGTTAGTTTAGCAACCAGAGAAAATGTGTCACAATAATCTATCCCATAAGTCTAAGCATAGCCTTTAGCAACAAGGAGTGCTTTCAAGTGTGCAACTAATCCATCAAGATTAACCTTAATGGCAAACACCCATTTACTCCAATTGCTTTCTTTCCTGCAGGATGAGATACTAAATCCCAAGTACCATTATCATCTAAAGCATTCATCTCTTTGAGCATTGCATTACGCCAGCCAAAATGAGATAAAGCTTCATGAACAAAGTTAGGGATAGAGGTAGAATCAAAGGATGTAAGAAAAGAATATGTGGGCTGTGACAACTGGTGATAAGAAACAAATGAAGCAATAGGATAAGTACAAGTGCGTTTACCTTTACGAAAGGAAATTGGAAGCTCATCACTTGTTTTTGGATCAGATGTTGAAGAACCTTCTACTAATAGGACATGTGTCCGAAGGTTGCTGTGGTGGCCGTTTGGAGTAAACTTGAGTAATGGGTGGACGAGGAGGGATAGAGATGGGAGGAGATGGAGTAGGAACGGATGATGAAGAGACGATCTCATAGATAAGTAGGTCATTCTCCCCTTGACACGGACTCGACAGTAATGGGCTAAAGGGCATATCTTCAAAAAACGTAACTTCTGGAGAGACAAGATATTTGTTAAGACTAGGACAATAACAACGATATTCCTTTTGAACACGAGAATAATTGAGGAAGATGCATTTTATGGATTTAGGATCTAACTTGGTACGATGAGGACTGACATCTCGAACAAAACAAGTGCAACCAAATATTTTGGGTGCAATAGGGAACAAAGATTTAGTTGGAAAGAGAACACAATAAGGGATCTCACCATTAAGAACAGAGGAAGGCATTCTATTAATCAAAAAGCAAGTTGTGGAAACTGTATCTGCCCAAAAATGCTTTGGAACATGCATTTGAAAGGATAATGCTCTAGCAGTTTCAAGTAAATGCCGGTTTTTTCGTTTAGCGACCCCATTTTGGGATGGAGTGTCAAAGAAGATTGATGAATAATTCCATTTTTACACAAGTAAGATCCAAACGTATGAGAAAAATATTCACCAACATTATCAGTTTGCAAAATTTTAAGAGAGACATTAAATATAACCAAGTCAGACGAGAATAATTGTCAACAAAAGTAACAAAATATTGAAATCCAGTTTTGGACACTATTGGACAGACACCCCAAACATCGTAATGAACTAAGTCAAACGGAGTACTAGCTCGTTTATGGACTCTAGGACTCGAACAAAGACGATGAAATTTGGCAAATTGACAAGACTCACAATTCAACGAAGACAAAGAATGAAATTCTGGATAAATTTTCTTTGACATGGACAAACAAGGATGACCCAAGCGACAATGGACTTCAAACGGGGATGCAACTCCAGAGCATACCATAGTTTTCGGTATCTCCTGATAAAAAATCTAAAGACCTCCAGACTCATATCCTTTACCAATAATATTCTTCGTCATACAATCCTGAAACAAGCAATAGCTAAGGAAAAAAGAGATAAAACAATTAAGGTGATGAGTGAGTTTACTAACAGAGATCAAATTAAACAAAAGTCGAAGCAAATGCAAAACAGAAGACAAAGGGAGAGAGGGTGTAAGATTAATGGTGCCAGATCAAAGAACAGAAGATATAGATCCATCTGCCAAAGTGACAGTTGGAAAAGGTGCAGGTGACAAAGATGTAGAAAATAAGCTAGAATTACCTGTCATATGAGCTGTGGCACTAGAGTCTATGACCCATTTGGTAGAGGATGTAAGAAGACAATGATTCATATTACCTGACTCAGCTAAAGTTGCAATAGGATTCAATGAAGAAGATGCTTGTAATGAGTCCTGGTTCAACTGGAATTTAGCAAAATCGTCTGTAGAATAGTGACCAACCTCTCAGATGTATCATTAGTGGAAGCAAGCTGAGCAACTTGAGGTCTTTGACCCTTATTCAACAACTTCCGGCAGTCGCGTTTCATATGACCAGGCTTACTGCAATAGTGACATACAATCTCCGGCAAATCTTGTCATCGATTATCAAAACCAAGCCTCTTAGTATTGATGCTCATTCCTTTAGCCTTAGGATCATTCTGACTAATGAGAGTACTATTGGACTAAGGAACAGACAAACTAGATGAAGAGTTTTTTGTATGGAGGACTCTACTAAAAGCTTTGTCCAAAGAAGGGATCTCGGAGCTAGAGAGAATTTGTGATTGACCATCTCAAATTCAGACGAAAGGCCATTCAGAAAGCTCATGATACCCATCTTCTCTCGTTGAGCTTGTTGAGCCTTTATATTCGTACTAAATGGGAGTAATGTATTAAGTTCTGCACACGTCTGCTTAACTTGCATAAAGTAGTTCGTAATGGATTGTTCTTTCTGTTTCGCTTGAAAGAAGGCCGTGCAAACTTCATACATTCTATCGACTTACTCTTTTCCTAAGTATAAGAATTCTAAAAAGCCAAGCAGTTCCTTTACAGAATCACAATGATTTACCAAGCCAACTACTTCACTCTCAATTGAATTCTTGATTTGAATATACAATCGAGCGTCATTGCGAAGCCAAGTCTTCAGTGTGTAATCTTTTGGCAGATCCTGATCGATATGATCATCCATCTCAGTGCTTCGTAGATAAAACCGAGTTGTCCAACTCCAATCATAATAATTGGAGCCATTTAACTTATGCTCCATGATCTTTGACGAAAGTGGAACCAAATTAGATACTACCATGGGTTTCATCTCAACCATTAATTTACAACAACAAAAAAAAAAATAGCAGATAAACCCCAAAAGACATATTTGATCAGTACGAAAAAACAGCTGAATCTCACACAAACTGCAAAATTCGAGACAAACCAAGGAGTTATTGTTGAATCTAAAGGCACAAAACGACTGAAAATGTCAAGCTGAGACAAACCCAGGTGGTAAAATCTTGATTAGAGGTTCCACGCACTCTCACGCGCCGTCACGTGGCGACGGACATAGAAGCGCTTCTGGCGGCACGTGTAGCTCACGCGCGGCTCCTTCTGGCGAATGGCGACAACAATCCTGCACTACAGACGGCGGCGCTCCTTGTGAGGTAGGCTGTGTTGACAAACGACCACCCTAAAGTGATGACCCAAACTTCAAACCCTATCCTCACTTGGAAAAGAGAAAAACTCTAATCACCAAATGAAAATTCTAAACCCTAGGGGCTCTGATACCATGTTCTCAGTATTGGAAAAATACTCAATGTATTCTTTATTAGAGTCACTAATATATATATATATAGGTACACAAGAAAACCCTAAACTAGAGAATGTACAATTACAATAAAGGACAAATATACATAATTATATATATTATAATAGAACTGAAACTTAGAAAATGTGTTTCGAGGGCTAAGATCCCTAAAAAAGTGAAGGTTTTCTTATGGGTCCATTCAGGAAAGCTAAACACGGGACGTACTTCAAAGATATTGGCCAAATAGCTCCTCATCCCATCTTGGTGCGTGATGTGTAGAATGAATGGGAAAACAACATCTTTTCTTCCTTTGTCCTTGGGAAGCTTCCTTATGGGCAAAGTTATTTGGTTTGTTTGGGCTTAATTGGTGTTTTCCTAAAAGGAATGATGAGGAAAAGGAATGATGAGGCTTTATTTCAGCTTATTTTTGATACTCCCTTCAAGGAGAATTGTCAAATTCTTTGGAATAATGCTATCATTGCAACTTGTTGCGTGATTTTAAATGCATGCAAAACTGCAAGTGTACGGTGTCAAGTTTTAGTACAGTGGATTAAGTGCAAGTGTCGTCTACAGGATTGGTTTTCTAGTTTAATTAATTACATATACTAACACTTAATTTTATCTAGAGAACCTAATTGAAAGAATGAACAAACTAAGATTAAAACTATATTTACAAATTCTCAAAAAAAAAAAAAAAAAACTATATTTACAAGCTGGAGACAACTAGAGGAAACATTCTCAAGACTTAGCTTTCAACCATTAAGCTCAATTTGATTAACCTAATAGATTAATTTCATTAAGCAATCAAGCCAAGAAGACAACAATTAATAAATGACTTTTTCAAGCACAGTTACACCTCTTGCTCAAGTAAAACACTAACCTGTCTGTCTAGAGTTTAATTGAACAAGGCATTGAAAGCACTTCTTTTAAAGGCTTCCTAGGAGAATTCTTTATTCATACAAGAATATACAACTAGGTCATACATTCACATCTAGAGTTAAGGTCTACTTTTCCAGGCTAACAAGTATAAGCAAATAAAGCATAGAATACATGAACAAATTGTTGCAATATAAAACTAACGATTGAATTAATCAAACAACCATAAAATCCAAATACAAAACTACAAGTCTCAAGATACAAGTTCAGTCACTCAACATCCACAATAAAAACCTAAACTTGTGTAAAAGTCTATGACAGAAAGTATAGAGGAAAAGAGAAAGAAAGAACTCTCTGACGCGTGCCACACTCGTTCCTGTCGTGATGTCCCGCAATCTCGAGCCTTGAATTTCTTCCTTGGCTTTAAAGAATGTCCTCCAAGTCCCCAAAAACTCGATAGAATCGAATCAAGACTTGTTTTCCTCCAATTGGCCTCCCCCTTGCGAATCCATTCTTTTCCTTTTATACATCGTGACAGCGTCTCGACGCTGTGATCTAATTCGCGCGGAAGAAAAGGAAAAAATAGAGTAGCGTCGGACGCTACACACAGTGTTTCGATGCTACAGATGGAAGGATCCTAGCGCGTGTGTTTTGGGCGTTGAGACGCCCAAGAGTGGCGTCTCAACACCACTCCGGCGGGGTATTGAACTTTGCTTGACTACATCAACAACGTTGAGACGCTATAGACAACGTCTCAACGCTGTCCTCTCGGACTCTATTGTTGCAGCTTGTCTTTTCCTTAATTCTAACGTCCCAAAACACGCATTTGCGCTCCAAATACTCTAATATCTTCTCCAAATACTCAATTCTACTTTACTTGCTTGAATCCTACAAAATAAACAAATTAATTGAATGAAAACACACGTTGAAGCCACAAAAGAATTTAAGCCTAGAAATATCACACTTTTGTGTGCTATCACAACTTTGTGGAAGCTTTGGCTAGAGAGGAACTAGAGGGTCTTCAAAGAGCGGTTGAACAACCTTGAGGAGACATGGAACTCGATCGAACTCCTTGACATCTCTCAGCCCACGTCATAACTAACTCATGGGCCCCACTCACACGTTACTCACACATTACTCACTTCATACATCATTTCTCTTTACCCTTAGCCATTTCCTATGATAAACCTATGTGATTGGGCCCTATGCCTATCACGTGTGGACTTGGGACCATTGGAGAAATTTACAGGTGATGGAGAACGATCTGTTATGGACACTATATATACATGGAGGTGTCAACGCAAGAAGGAGGTGAGTAGAAGAAGAGTCTACTCTCTTGGTCAAGTTTATCTTTAGGCTGGCTGGAAATTGGAGTTCGCATGAAGGCCCATTCTATTACGAAGTTGGATCTTACTTTAGGTAATCCCAACTAAAGCCAATACTATTGCTCTACCTTGCGTGCGAAAGTTAGAACCCATAAAATGCTCAAAATTATGTTGAATTCGTAGATCTAAAGACTTACGGTAGGTTTATTATTGCAGAGATAGAAGTATGGTGAGCCAATATACAAATGGCCATGGAGAGATAGTGGACACATTGTTTAGATTATTGAAGATTACACATAATCATGACTAGAAATAGTGGCATGAGCGCAAACACACCACATGCATCAAGAGAGAGCAAATCTTGGGTTGTAGCATATTCGTTGCAAGATGATGGTATACACTTCTTCAAAATGTTTTCATGAAATGGGCCCTATTAATAACTGTTTTCAGAAAATCATTTCTTGATTCGTGCCTGCCAAATACTTACTTGTTATATTTATTATGCCTTGCATTTTTAAAAACATAAAATTAAATATGATTCAATCAATTGCACCCAACATACAGTTTTTTATTCCATCTGTTGTAATCTTAATGACTTTGATATGGACTGTACCAATTACTTAAAAACTTTGGCCTTCTGCAATTATTTGTTATCCTGAACAACACAATGTCAAGAAGGTTTAATTTAAGTGGAATTCAGACAGCATGTTGTCCTAATATGCTAGAATACTTAAAATCTTGTTGTCACTCTCCTTTTTTTGCAGGCACTGTCGTTTCAATAACTAACCTGGACAACAAACTTTCTTCCCCACTGAGACCAGAAGTAAGGCTTGAAGTAGCAAATGAAGCTTCTGAACTTGAGGAATCTACTAAAGGTTTTAAAATCTGCATTCAATGTTTATCAAGCTTTCCATATTTCTCTTCACATCCTTAAAAATAATTATTATTGTTTGTATTTTGAGCCATCAAATTATTTTGTGATTGATTATTTGTGCGCTAGGATACCTTCCTTTTTCTTTTTCTTTTTTTTTTTTTTTTTTTTTTTTGTGAAGGTTGCGCTAGGATACTTATAGTTACATTTGTTTATGTGGTCTGATTCTTCCTGTAGATTCTTCCATCACGAGTAATATGGACGTCAAGTTTGCAGCACAGTCAGTCCAACCAAAAATACAAAACACTGATAAGTCTCCCGTGGATGAAGACATTGACAAAGAATGCACTAAATTGACTGGTTAGAAAGGATTACCACTATATTCCTCTACATTAACAAAGATATATTGCTTCAATTTTATGGTAGCATTGTGGCGCATATTGGTTTTTTTTGATCTTGTTATGCATGCATATGGTATGATTTACCTATATCCTACCAAGTCAAGATCGTTGAACTCTTTAAAAGCAAATATGATCAGCAACTTTATGTTGGGTTGACGTGAATATTAGATTGCAATATGGAGGTAGATGCCAGCTAATCTAAAAACATATGGAGGTAGAACGTCATGTTTACATTTGTTTCTTTTTTGTTTTTGTTTTTTTCTTTTTTGGAAACACATGCTCAAATTTGTTATTGTATACTTTGTTGTGATGTATGCTGGGAGAATGGAGTAGGAAAACTTTTTTTAATGAGATTTTATGCACGGATGGACATAGATTTGTAGGGTTGAATTAGCTTTTAATCATCTAACAGTGCTAGGAAAAATAAATTTATAGCTTTGCCTCTCTTTTGTCTAATTGGAGAAGTTTATTGTAACTTCTTCAGATTGGGGTCTTTCTTTTACGTCTTTTAATTATTTATTTTATTATTATTATTATTAAAAGAGTTTCATACATCAATGAAATTAATATGTAACCTATAAAAAAAAAAGAAAAAGGAATAGGCGACTAGTGGGTTTCACATATGCAAGGAGAGGGAAGAATTAGTACGATTGAGGATCAGGTACCCTTAACACTGTCGAGGTGATTAGAGAGGTTAGGTTAGTTGGGTTTTTTGTTTGTTAGAGTGCGCACTGCTACTAATATGGGGAGAAGACTACTGACAGGAGGTTAGAATGGGAAAGTCCCAGTGCTTGGAAAGTCTAGTACCTAATATATATATATATATATATATATATATATATATATATATATATATATATCCATGAGTATCCAAGCCAACATGTACGTACCTTAACCACATTTGCCTTTGTCAGCTCATTTTGATTCAACATGTTTAAAGGTTTCCTCCTGGTGCACTCTTTCTAAATCCTTTGCTGGTTTTTCTTCACTGGATATTTGTTTTAATTGACATGCTTTTATCTTTCTTAGGTAATTTCTAGTTGTTTTTTATTAGTTTTTTTCTTTCACTCCTCTTGGAGTTTGTATCCCGAGCAATAGTCTCTTTTCATTTTATCAATGAAAAGTTTTGTATCTTGTTCAAAAAAGAAACTCATAGGATATTAAATCCTAGATAGATAGCTACCGTAGTATGAGCTCATTCCATTCAAAGCCCTTTAGCTTTTTTATTGGCCCAAGTGACTACTAGGCCAACCCATGGTCATTATCATGGGTTGTTTTTAGGATGCCAATTATTGATATTCTCAAGTGCATTATCATTGGCACTGAAACAAATTGTTTTTGGGAATGCCAGAAGGGTTGCATGTAAGGTCAAATTGGTTCTGTTGAGGAGGGAGAGATTGGAAGAAATGAGGAAGTGGTGTAAGAGGTGATCTGCAGAAAAATTGGATGATGGGAAAGAACATAGAAATGTTGCTTGAACGCAGATTGTGAAAGGGAAACAGTCAATGATAAGGGTGCAGAATCAGCCATAATAACCAATCCTAAAGGAATGGCTATAAGCTCTTCTTCTACAGGCACGAAGATTCAAGCACTTCTCTTAGAGGAATGAATTGAAGTGAGAGGAGGAAAGTTGGGGTCACCTACATTTTTTTCCGAAAAGGTTTTGATTGTTCCATGTTTAGAGCCTTTTTGGTAAATAGCTTGATTCAGGTAGAGAAATTAGACTAATCTATATTTTTTTGATTAATTTGGATTGGAGAAGTTTCATGTAATAAGTTCCTCCTGGTGGGGGTTGTAATCACCAACCTTTAGGTTACTTCCTTTTTGTTTGTTTCAATATACCCCTCCTTTCTTGTTAAAAAAAAAAAAGAAATTAGACTGAGCTGTAGTTAACTTAGGGAACGAAGACTCACTTGGTTGGAGGGATGGAACTTGGAAGGAGACCAATTTAGGATTGGACAAGATTCAAACCACTTTATTATTGAAAATTTGACCCTTTCAAGAGAAAAAGCTACACAAGAGGTTATTGGCTCCATGCCAAGGACAATGTTTGAGCGTTTGGATGCATTCAAAATGTTCTAATCGATGTATCATAGTAGATAGATAGCGAGGTAGTAGGAAGCAACTTCATGAATGAACTTAAAGCTAAACATATGGGTTGAGGTGAAGATGCTAACTTGTTATTGATGGGTCTGGATAAGGAAGAGAAACTTAAAGTGTAATACTGAGTATGAGAAAAAGGCTGAGTCTCAACTATGATTGTTATTTATTTATTTATTTTTGTTAAGAAACAATTTCATTGATGGTATGAACTTACAAAAGAGGGGGAGAACCCCAATAAAGAGATTTACTTAAGGCCTCTCCAATTGAAAAGGAGGGATGACAAGCTATAGTGATGGCAGAGGGGAGAGCATTTATACCAATTTGCAACCAAATTAACTATAGCATCAAAAAGATATGTTATAAGAGAATTCCTTATCTTGGAAAATTTCCTATTCCTTTCTTGACCCAAGCTCCAATAATAGGCTCTAATAAAGTTCTCCCATATAAGCTTTTTTTCCTTTTTAAATGGGTGACTGCCAAGTGTGTGCAAGAGGAAAAGCATAGGGCCGCTCGGGACAGTGTGCCAGCCAAAGGACGATAGGATGTGGTTCCAAAAAGCCATAGCAAAGACACAAGCAATTGGGAGATGACTTTGGGACTCAGAAATTTGTTTGCAAATTGGGCACCATTGTGGGGAGAGGTTCATGAGGGAAGTAATCTTTGTAGCTTGTCAAGTGTGTTGATGGCTTTGTGGGAGAGTTCCCAAAGAAATAACTTTACCCTTTTAGGGTAGTGATCTTTCCATATCAATTCATATAGCTGTGGAGATGCGTCTCTAATGGTGGGGAGAGGTAATGCAATAAAGAGCTGATGGAGGAAAGAAGCCCATCTGATTCCTGCTTCCAAAGATAGAGAGGTAATGCAATAAAGAGCTGATGGAGGAAAGAAGCCCATCTGATTTCTGCTTCCAAAGATAGAGAGGTAATGCAATAAAGAGCTGATGGAGGAAAGAAGCCCATCTGATTCCTGCTTCCAAAGATCTCTATCAAGCCCTTGTGTAAGAGTAACATTAGATAGGCAATGCAATAGGAAAGAAAATTCCTCTATCTCAGCATCTCTTAGGTGTCTTCTTAGCCCAAGGTTCCAAAAAACGGCTTTGGACACCCACATATCACAAACCACCCCTTCCTTACTGAGAGAAAGATCACAAATCAAAGGAAATCTTCTAGAAAGTGGTTCCTCTCCCAGCCAAATGTCTTTCCAAAAGGAAATACTCGTACCATTCTCTAGTTTATAAATCATTTTGTCGTGGATTAAAGAGCAGTAGCTCAATATGGCTTTCCAAGGGCCTTTGGCTGTAGCTAGCGAAGATTGACCCAACTTTGTGTTGAGGGGGGAGGATATGAATTCTGCATCAATAACTTTCCTCCCTAATGATGTATTTTCACTTTGAGATCTCCAAATCCATTTTGTTAGGAGAGATTTGTTTTTTTCTTTGAGACGAGCCCTTTAATCTCAATGGGGAGAAGAAGTTTTCACCACTGCCATTCCTTAGAAAAAAAAATTTCTAATCAATCTCTCAAGGGTGAAGATAACCTTGGTCGACAATTTGAAAATGGACATATAATACGTAGGGAGGTTGATAGTGTGTCTTGGATGAGCATGAGTCGACCTCCTTTGAGATGTGGTTAACCCTTTTCTCCACTTTTTCAATCATAGGCTCCCAAAATGATACTGAGGCTGGCCAAGTTCCAACTTTGTACCCGTACTTTATAGCAAGAAAATGTACCTCCTGTGCGTCCATATTGAGGCCCAAAAATTCTGATTTCTGATGATTCACGTTTAGCCCCGAAGCCACTCCAAAGAGTCTTACCAAGTTGAATAAATTATCAAAGAGCTTGTTCTTCCACCGTGGAGACAAGTTTGGTGTCATCAGCAAACTGCAAGTGATGTATATCCAAGGAACTCGCCCCTGAAGAGAAGTCCTTTACAGCATGTCTATTTGCGGCATGAATCATGAGTCTGCTAGAACAATTGACCACCATAATAAAAAGAAAAGGGAAGAGGGTTCACCTTGGCAGAGACCCCTAGTAGCAAGAATCTTTCCTCTTGAGTGACTGTTAGTGATGATAGAGAAGTTTGGAGATGTGATGCATCTTCTAATCCATTTCCTCCACGTTAGACCAAAGCCTTTAGTCGCAAGTATCTCATCAAGAAACTCTCAATCAATCTTGTCAAAAGCTTTTTCAATGTCTAGTTTTATGATCACCCCTTTCTTTATTTTCCTCTTTCATTCATCAATGAGTTCGTTGGCTATGAGAGATGCATATCCTGGCCACAAACCGATTGGTACTCGGTGATTGTATGAGGAAGGACCTTTTTAGCCTTTCAGAGAGAACTCTAGCTATAATCTTGTACATGTATGATATGAGACTAATATGATGATAATCTCCAACACTTCGAGCATCCGATTTCTTTGGTATAAGAGGAATATAAGTCTCATTCAAGCTAGCGTTGATAACACACTCAATATATCAGCTTTAAGAATGTTCCAAGACTTTTCATAGAATTCCATGGTAAAATCATTCGGTCCTGGAGTTTTGTTAGATCCCAAATCTCTACTGCATGCCAAATTTCCTCTTTGGTTCCCTCTCTAACTCCTTTGCTTGATTAGGACTAATTGGATCCCAATATGAAGGGTGTGGAAAGAAATGGCTGCCTCATAGACTGTTAGGAACTCCCCTTCTATCTTAGATTCCGAAACAAGGCTTCTGCCATCAGCTGAGAGGATCTCTAACATGGGGTTTTTCCTCCTTTGGGAAGCCATAATGTGATGAAAGAAGCTCGAATTAACATCCCCTTGGTTCAGCCATTTCACTTGCAACTTTGCCTCATCATTGCTTCCTCAACTGTCGAGGTCATCATCTGTGCTTTTATAGAATTCTTCTGAGGAATTTGGGCAGCTTGAAGATCCCCTGATTCTTCCATTGAACCCAACACAGTGAGCTCTATAATAAGCTATTCCTTCTGGTTCTTAATGCAACCAAAAGTCTCTTTGTTCCACGTTTTAACTATTGTCTTAAGGCCTTTTAATTTTTGAATGAATCCATGTTCCGATCAGCCCCTTAAGGGTGTATAAGCCACTGATATTCAACCATTGGGAGGAAATTTTGATGCCAAAGCCACATGTTTTGGAATCTAAAAGGTGGACCCCATTTGTCCACACCAAAAGAAAGTTGGATTAGTGGTAAGAGGTTACTCTTTCCAACCACTTGACAATGGCAGTCGGAAATCTAGACAGGAATGCTTCAGTGGCTAAGAATTTGTCGACTAGTGTGAGGGTGGGGGACTCTCTAAAATCTGATCAAGTGTATAATCCGTTGGACGGGTATTTCCGCAAGGACTGCTTAGTCAATGAAATTGTTAAAGCTTTGCATATTCCGAGTCGGCCTTCTATAGATTGATTTTTCTCTAGAACATCAGATAGTGTTATAGTCCCCTCCCAAAAGCCATTTGTCTTAGCATTGGATAGGTCCTTGAGCTCCTCCCAAAATTGCAGTTTCTCCTCTGTTTTAGTTTTGCCATACATATCTGAAATCCAAAAGGAAGAACCATCAGCAAGAGATATGAGAAGAGTTAGGGGGAATGTGTTAGGCAGCCTATTACTAAAGTTTACCAGAGGAGGGGTAAAATAGTCAAGGCATCAGGAAGTTAGTTACAAACAAACTGAGCGAGGGGGGAACACAGTGAAAAAAAGGGATATGGGGGATATTAGTAGGGGTTTCGGGGAGAGGAGGAAGGTAGGAAGATTTTGAGTGATGAAAGCCTGAGGGCTGAGGGAGGAATAGAGAGAGTGAGTCTCGAGAGTTTTTTCCTTGTATTGTTGCTTTGAACATCTCTTTGGTGGATTATCTTTTGATTTTTCAATATATAGTAAGGAGATACCTTACAAATTGGTATAAGAGCAATCAACCTGGGTAGACTTGGGAAAATGGCGCAAAAACGATTAGATGAGCGAATTGATGGAGTCGAAATGGAGTTTGAAGCATTCAAGGATGGTTTCCATGGGCTGCAGGATTATGTGTGGAAAATTCCTGGAATTGAAGATGCGCTGGTGTCTCTATCCAAATCGGTGGAGCAATTGACGATCCAAGGAGGCGAAATTAAGCGATTGATGGCCATGATGGCAACAGAGGTAGCGGGACTCCGATCGCGTTCGACGATGACGACTGTGGAAGAAAGTGCACGACAGAAGCTCAAAGGAAAAATGACCGCTGAAGTAACGTCAATTCAGATTGAGACGATGGACGAAAGTCCTCTACCGGAGAAGACGGAGGACGGCTTCGGCGACCAGAATAAATTCAAGAAAGTTGAAATGCCGATCTTAGGAGGAATCGATCTGGATTCATGGCTTTTCCGAGCAGAGAGGTATTTTCAAATCCATAAACGAACTGATTCTGAGAAACTTATTGTAGCAATAATTAGTTTCAAGGGCGTGGCGTTGAATTGGTACCGGGGAAAAGAAGAACGCGAATCGTTTAAGGATTGGTCGGATCTGAAATTGAGGTTGTTGGAACACTTCTGTCGAGCGAAGAAAGGGAGTGTCCTTGGAAGGTTCTTGGAAGTGAAGCAGGAATCGTCAGTAACCGAATACTGCGAGTAATTTGAGTTGTTAATGGCTCCTCTGCCACACTTGGCGAATGAAGTGATTGAGAACACTTTTCTAAATGGGCTGGACCCTGTGATCAAGGCTGAGGTCTTATGTTGGAGGTCGATTGGGCTTAATGAGATGATGAAAGTGGCTTTGCTGGTTGAGGATCGTGAGGAAGCTCGGGAAGAGGCCAAAAACCTAATAACAGAGCTCGAACCCTAATGACATCCGTGAAGACGGGGCAAAGAAGCTGTGAAAAATGTTGAACTAGTAACCACGCAAACGATTACCTTGACCAGTAATGCTATATTGAATCAAAGAAAAGAGGCTCCTATAAAATGGTTATCCGATGCAGAATTCTAGGCTCGGAAAGCAAAAGGGCTATGTTTCCGGTGTGAGGAGCGTTATACCGCTGGCCACAGGTGTAAGGCTAAAGAGCTTCGAACTCTGGTGGTACAACCTAATGGAGAGGAACTGGAAATTGTGGAAGAAGGAAACGGCCTGCTCGTTATGGAAGGTGATGAGGAAGAAGAAGACGTACGAGATGCAGCGGAGTTATCCATTAATTCAGTCGTTGGAATGACACCCCCAGGAACGATTAAGATGAGAGGGATGATTCAAGATGAGCCTGTGGTAGTTCTTATTGATTGTGGCGCCACCCACAATTTCATAGCCCAACAAGTAATAGAGAAATTGCAGCTTCCATTGACCGACACTTCGAATTACGAAATTATAGTAGTAGGTACAGGGTTAGCGATTAAAGGGAAAGGCATTTGTAAAGGGGTGGCTGTTAATCTGGGAGAGCTTATCGTTATTGAGAACTTCTTGCCCTTAGAATTAAAAGGAGTGGATGTCATTTTGGGAATGATGTGGTTACACACCCTAGGGGAAACAAGAGTACATTGGCCGTCTTTGACGATCAAGATTGAAACTGAAAATAACCAAGTCGTTACCCTTAGAGGTGATCCAAGTTTGACTAAAACAAAGGTTTCATTGAAGAGTTTGATGAAGGAGTGGGACGAGAACGACCAAGGCTTTCTGGTGGAGTTGAAAGCCCTTCAAGCAGTTGAATTAAATGCTGAAACAGAGAGTGTTATTGCACTGGAGGAAATCCCGTCCACAGTTTGCCAATTACTTCAAAAGTATTATGATGTCTTTAATATGCCTGAAGGTCTACCGCCAATCAGAGACATAGATCACCGCATTCACTTGCAAGAAGGAGTGAGCCAGTCAATGTTCGCCCCTATAGGTATCCCCATATGCAAAAAGCTGAGATAGAGAAACTGGTAGAAGAGATGTTGCACTTTGGAATCATCAGGCCAAGTGTAAGTCCTTATTCTAGTCCAGTCATTTTGGTCAAGAAGAAGACAGGGGGATGGAGGTTTTGTGTTGATTATAGAGCGTTAAATAACGTCACAATTCCAGATAAATTTCCCATACCGGTTGTTGAGGAGCTATTGGATGAGTTTAATGGTTCGAGTGTGTATTCAAAAATTGATTTGAAATCTGGCTATCATCAAATAAGAATTCACTCGGATGATATTCAGAAAACGACATTCCGAACACACGAGGGCCATTATGAATTCTTGGTCATGCCCTTTGGGTTGACCAATGCTCCTTCCACCTTCCAGGCATTGATGAATAGGATCTTCAGGCCATTTTTGAGAAAGTTCATTTTGGTCTTCTTCGATGACATTTTAATTTACAGCACCAGTAATGATGAACATGTTAAGCATTTAGGAATTGTTTTTGAGGTTCTGAGGGAGAATCAATTGTATGCAAACCAGCTGAAATGTTAGTTTATGAAGGAGAAAATTGAGTATTTGGGTCATTGGATTTCAGCAGCTGGCGTAGAAGCAGATGCTGAAAAAATTCGAGCAATGGTTGAGTGGCCACAACCCACGAATATAAAGGAACTAAGAGGATTTTTGGGTTTGACTGGTTATTATAGACGGTTTGTGAAACATTATGGGGAGATGGCAGCACCATTGTCACAATTGCTCAAAAAAGGGGCCTTCCAATGGGATGAGCAGGCTACGGTTGCTTTTGACAAGCTAAAGAGTGCCATGGTGACATTGCCAGTGTTATCATTGCCCGATTTCAGTCAGCCATTTGTTGTTGAATCCGATGCTTTAGGGACTGGTCTGGGGGCAGTTCTGTCTCAGGGCAAGAGACCAATAGCCTTCTTCGTCATACATTGTCTCAAATAGCCCAATCCAAATCGATATACGAAAGGGAACTCATGGCCATCGTAGTGGCTGTACAGAGATGGAGGCCGTATCTGCTTGGGAAGAAGTTCATTGTGCAAACAGACCAATGTGCATTAAGGTATCTATTGGGTCAGCGAGTGGTCAAACCTCAGTACCAACGATGGGTCTCCAAGCTTTTGGGGTATGATTTCGAGGTTCAATACCGACCGAATAAAGCTGCTGATGCTTTGTCAAGAATTCCATCGGCGGTACATATGGCAATGCTGACAGTGCCATCCATTTTGGATGTCAGTATAGTAGCTGAGGAGGTGAGAGCTAATCCTAAACTCCAAAAGATCATTCAACAGCTGTAGGAGGACGAGGATAGTGTGCCACGTTTTTCTATTCAACATGGCAACTTAATGTACAAGGTCGTCTGGTATTAACCAAAGATTCGACTTTAATTCCCGCGGTGTTGCATACCTTCCATGACTCCGTGTTAGGAGGTCACTCGGGATTTTTGAGAACCTATAAACGGTTGATGGGCCAATTATATTGGGAAGGAATGAAAAACGAGTATGTAGAAGAATGTTTGATATGTCAAAGGAACAAGACCTTGGCTACTTCACCCGCTGGTTTGCTGGTTCCTTTAGATATCCCTGTACAAATTTGGGAAGATGTTTCCATGGATTTTGTGGAAGGGCTCCCTAAATCTGAGGGTTTTAGTGTGATTTTAGTGGTGGTGGACAGATTGAGCAAGGCGGCCCACTTCATGCCATTACAACATCCTTTTAATGCCAAGACAGTGGCAGATATTTTTATAAAAGAAGTGGTCAGACTACATGGATATCCACCATTGTCTCCGATAGAGATAAAGTTTTTATCAGTCACTTTTGGACGGAATTAAGTCGCGTGCAGGGTACTAAGCTGTGTCGGAGTACAGCTTTCCATCCACAGACTGACGGCCAAACAGAGAGGGTTAATAGGTGTTTAGAGACATACTTGCGATGCTTCTGTAGTGAACGGCCTAAACAATGGAGGAGATGGTTGCATTGGGCAGAATATTGGTATAATACTACTTTCCATATATCCATTGGTATTACGCCGTTTCAAGCTGTTTATGGGCGTCCTCCTACTCCACTCCTATCTTATGGAGAGGTAAAAACAGCCAATGCAACGTTGGAATGACAACTAAGTGAACGAGATATAGCGCTGAATGTGCTGAAAGAACACTTGCGGGTAGCGCAAAACCGAATGAAAAAATTTGCAGACAAGAAACGATCGGAGGTAAATTTTGAAGAGGGCAATGCTGTTTTCTTGAAGATTCAGCCGTATAGGCAAGTGTCTTTAGCCAAAAGGAGGAATGAGAAGTTAGCTCCAAAGTATTTTGGACCTTATCGAGTCGACAAAAAGATTGGGAAGGTGGCTTATAGGTTACAGTTACCGGCAGACTCCAAAATCCATCCGGTTTTTCATGTGTCCCAGTTGAAGAAAGTTTTGGATTGCCGAGCCTCAGGAGATTTTTGCTGACAGAGTTAATGAGCACACTGGTGAACCAGAGGTGTTAGTAAGTTGGAAGGATCTACCTCCTCATGAAGCAACTTGGGAAACGGTGCACACCATGACTAATCAATTTCCTTCTTTCAACCTTGAGGACAAGGTTTCTGCAAATGAGGGGAGTAATGTTAGGCAGCCTATTACTAAAGTTTACCAGAGGAGGGGTAAAATAGTCAAGGCATCAGGAAGTTAGTTACAAACAAACTGAGCGAGGGGGGGACCACGGTGAAAAAAAGGGATATGGGGGATATTAGTAGGGGTTTCAGGGAGAGGAGGAAGGTAGGAAGATTTTGAGTGATGAAAGCCTGAGGGCTGAGGGAGGAATAGAGAGAGTGAGTCTCGAGAGTTTTTTCCTTGTATTGTTGCTTTGAACATCTCTTTGGTGGATTATCTTTTGGTTTTTCAATATATAGTAAGGAGATACCTTACAGAATGCACCTGTAGTAATTTCAGATACAGGATGGATCATTCCACATGGTCAGAATGCCTCACGAAGCTCCAAAGGATTCTAGCACAGTCCAGCCAACATCTTTAGCACTCCAGATGGATTTAATGAAGAGCCTATCCATCAATGCCACTTTAGTTTCTTGGAGAATGACAATCGTGGGATTGTGCTTGATAAACAAACTCCTTATGAAGTTTCTCTTCTCCCTGCAGCCCAAGCCTTTGACATTCCAATAGAGAATGGTCATAGGGAGGTGTTCTGCCCAACCTGATTCTTGGATGATGTTGGTCTGTCATAATTGACCGTGGAGGTCAAATTGGCTATCTCTTAGATCCCTTTATTCAGCTTCCTCATAGTTTTTATCTCCTTGGTTACCTTTGTCGGAAGGGGGAGAATGACAATAACTATGACAGTTAATCCTGACTTTGTTGGGAAGAGTGCAAATGCGACAATAACTAAGCCTCCAAATTTTCAATCCAAAAAAGGAGAAAGTAGTACAGCGAAAGTGATTAATTGACATTTAAGAGACTTGCAAATGCAGATGTGCAAATAGGAGAGAACATGGCTTATGCTTTCTTTGCAACGAGAATTTGTTGATGTGAGAACAAGGACTTGCAAATATTGGTTCTACAAAGGGGTCAAAGTGGATTTCTTGGAGAGGAAGATAATCTACACTTTAAGGAGTGTATTGGACTTTTTTTTTCACGGGGGTTGGACTTGCTAGAGGAATCCGAATTAAAAACAAGGCCTTATCAAGCACCACAATCAAAGTCATAATCCCAAGAAGGAAAAGCAGATACTTGGTCATAATCCCAAGAAGGAAAAGCAGATACTTTGGCACAACTTTATAGTTAGTTTTCTTATGGAATTTATGGTTGGAAAAAAATGCCCACATCTTCACTGATAAGAAACAAAGCATCGGTTCCTTCATCGATTCCACTATTTACCTTGCTATTTCTTGGAGTAAATGTTATCTCTGTTTTGTAATTATAGTTTGACATCCCTCATAGCTCAGCGGAGCTGTTTTTTGTAATTATCTTTTCGATAGGACATTTTTGTATCTATTTCATGCATCAATGAAATGATTTCTGTTTTCTATTAAAAAAAAAAGATCCCATATCTCTATCTTGTCATAATCTTATTTGTAGAAGGTGCAGAAACATTTGGTGTTTTGGGAAAAGGCTTATTTTGAAAAGTAAGCAAGTGGACTCTTATTTAGTTCGTACTGGGTTATTTCAGTTTGGTTGGAGAAGGTGATAGAGAGACTTTTGTGGAAAGGTGAGGGTGAAGGGGGGTGGATTGCATCCAGTTAAGTGACAGAGGGTTAGCTTATGAAAAGGATAGATTGGGAGTTGGGAATTTAACCTGGAAAATGAAGCTCTATTGGCTAAGCGGCTTTTCTATTTAGGAGTACACCCTTCTTTTAATCAATCTTTGTTTGAATTGGAGATGCTGATTCATTGGCATGGTCATTCCAGTTAGTAATACTACTTGGGTTATTCTTTCTACAATCCAGCCTTGATTCCCTAAATTTTCATGTAGGATACTAGGGTTAGCTCTAGTTGTGGGTATTGATATGGATAGACATCTGATAAAATTGGAATGGCACATAGAAGATTAGCATGACCTTGTGCAAGGATGACAAGCACAAATTGAGACATGGTGCAAATTTTTATCAATAAAAAAAAGAAAAAAGAAAAAAGATAAAAGATAAAAACTAATGAAATTCACACACGAAAGAGAGAGAAGAGCTAGTTAGACTATGTGGTTAGTTCTCCTTTTTTTTTTTTTTTTTTGGATAGGAAACAGAGAAACCATTTCATTGATGGGTGAAATAGATACAAAAGAAGTCCTATCTGAGATAGTTACAAAAAAGATCTCCAATGAGATAAAAGAGTTGTTAAGCCACAAGTACAAAAAGGGGGAGGTAGATTACTCCACGATAAAGCATGGAATGTAGTAGATGACGTCCCTATGGGAGTTAGGTAGGTTAGGTTAGTTAGGTTGCATTATGTCTGATAGTTTTAGCGAGCAATTGGGAGTTGGGACTAGTAAGGGAAAGATACTACTGGTAAGAAGCTACAATGGGGAATCCCAACCTCTCAAATGCTTGGGAACTTATATGATTACTATCACCAATTCTTTTTAGTTCTTTCATGTTATTGTTCTCACTCCATCTAACATTGCTCAAAATTTGGACTTCATACTACCCCTACAATTATGAATGATCATTTATCACAACTTGAGTACTTCTTTTGATGCTCATAGGTCTGCAACATTTGTACAAGAATCAATTGCAAAACTTCGCTCAGAAGAGAAGCCTTACTTTGCCTGTATACACATGTGAGCGTGATGGCCCACCTCATGCTAGTCGTTTTAGGTGTAAAGTGGAAATTGATGGAAAGACCTATGAAAGTCCAGAATTTCATGTCACATTGAAAGATGCTGAAAATGCAGTTGCAAAAGTTGCTTTAATGTCGTTATGTCAAGATGGAGTTCAAGAGGCTAGTATTCCAATTCAAACTAACTTTCATAAATAAAGCAAATAATTAATGGCCACACACGTGAATGTGATTTTTTGCTTAAATGAAATACCCACACTTCCTCACGTGTTTCTTCTACAAATTTTTGGATATTTATTTCTTTTACAAATTACAGGATTCTGGCCTTTACAAAAATCTCTTGCAAGAAATGGCTCAAAAAAGCGGTCTAGGTTTACCAGCTTATTCAACATCGCAATCTGGTGAAGTTCATGTACCGATTTTTGTTTCAACAGTAAAAATAGGAGAGGAAACTTTTGAAGGGGAACGGTTGAGAACTAAGAAACAAGCTGAGATGAGTGCAGCGAAAGTTGCTTATATTACCTTAAAGGAGGGTAAGTGTTATTGGCAATAGTATGTTTGTTAATTGATTATTTTTGGTCAGTTTTGGTTCCTAGCCTGACTTTTAATCTCTTTAAGCAGATACATTTATTTATTTTATGAGATTTATGTATGCAATGCTTATAAGTTTATGCCAAGATGAGACATGATAGTTAGTGGACTAAAGCAGAATATCTATTTTTATGTTCAAACTATTGATCACTAGTTCTGAAGACTTCTTACCTGCCTTGCTGTTGCTTTGCTTAATCAGAAAGCAAATTTATAGCATTTACTATAATTTGTGCAATTACAATCCAGGTAAGTCAAGTAAGAACCCTTTGTTTGCATCACAAGTCGTCTCATCTAGCTTGCAATCCGATGTCATCACTGACCTGGAGCCGCAAGTGAGCTCCAGCCCTGTAATTTCACATCCAAGCATGACAATTGAGAAACGACCCAACGATGGAGGTGATTTTGCCCCTTGACACTATTATACTTTGTGCTCTTTTCCTTGGCTGTTACATATATTTCCAATCATTACTGATGCATGACATATCATATGAACTGATGGCACGTAATCAAAACTTTTCAACTTGCATAAATCCATGCATAAACCCTTGCCCAAACTTGGCATAGAAAACTTATTCAAACATTGAAACATGTAGGATACATTTCATCCTTTTATTCCATCCAAGTTTCTGATTATTGTCATCTTATATTATTCATAGAAACTTTTTGTGCTACATCGGTCATAGTCTTATATTCAATGTTTAGGATCTCAAAGCATTTCAACAAGAAAGAGAGCTTCATCGTCCTGTGACCTTGGTTATGAAGTTTCTCATGAGACCGACGATTACGTTTTGAATTTAGTCTCAAAGCTAGAAGCTGGAAAGAGTTCATCTTCTAAAAGGGTCTTCGTTTGTCCCCGTCAACCGAATATGACATTTCCAAAGGACAGTACCGTACTACCAATAAGTGATGACCAATGGGTTGCATTCTCACTTTCGACCGAAGCTAGTCAATAAACATCATCGTGATTAGCTCAGTTTACTCAGGAATGAAGTATACCAACTCCTAAGGTGTGGGTAGTTACAGCTGTGTGTACAACTCTAACTCAGAATAGTTGATAATACTTGGATCAGTGCAGTTGATGTTGCAATGCAAAGGAGGTTTGATTGCTTTTGTCATTAGGATTATTCCTAGTGAAAGGATGTTGGGATGAGGAACTGTTTAAGTAAACTTAGATGTAATGGGGATAGTTTGATCTTCACTGTAGAAAAGGTCTATCATATTATAGTTAATGTATTTTATCAGATGTTATATCACTTCGTTTTGCTGTTAAATCTGTTGTGTGAGTAGGAGGCACATTTCATGAGTTTTGCACAAGATGATCTGAAAGGAGGATTCTCAATGTTCATCTTATGGGCTAGAAGGAAATATTTTGAGGGATAACTATATTTGTAGAAGCAATAAAAGTTACCCAAATCAGTGAAAATGATTGCAAGCAAATAAAAGATTGAAAAGTAATAAATATTCTAGTATATAACTATTTTAGTGCATAATTGATTCATTGGTTGACCTATACGGCTATATACTGATCAACTATTGTCTTGATAAATTATTGATTAACCTGTATATTTACTGACTTCAATTATTTTTCTATTTGTTACATTTACAATTATTTTTTTAGGTAATATTTTCATAATATTTTATGTAATTTATACTAGAATTGCAATTAGAACTTTAATTATGGCCTAAATTCTCAATTGCTTGTTAAAAATGCCTTGGATGCTTGAAATAGTTAATTTTCTAGACAAACTTCCGACGAACTGTTTTGATAATTGTGGTTGGTTTTTTATGAATCACAATAGGCTAGCTCGATAATGTTAAAATTATGGGAAACAAATTTTTAATCCTAAATTTGATAAAACGTACCAACTTTTTTTCTTAATAGTTTCAATTTCATCAAATTGCATCTTCATTTTGATAAGCATTGCAATGTTTACATTAAAATTTATGGAAAATTTGGCTAGAGGGTTAATAAAAATTTCTATTATCAAGAATGACCAAATGAATCAATATTTTACATAAATAGTTTTTGAGTGAAATTTCAGACAATTATATCCCTATTGTAGATTCTCTCTCCTAAATTAATAAATAAATTTATTATATATTTTTATGGGTAATTGTAATGGGTAGCAAATTAGGGTTTGTTATTTGCAAATATAGCAACTTTTAAAAAAAATTGCAAATATGGCAAATCTCTTAAATAACTATTTCTTATTCCCATTTTACCCATTCGTGCGCGTTCTTCCTCCTCTTTCTTCTTCCTCTTTCATTTATTATGATTAAAGTCTATCAGTGATAGAAGTTTATCACCGATAGACTTCAATCACAATACATGTACTGTAGCTATTATTGATAGACTACAATATTGAAGTCTATCAGTGATAGAAGTATATCACTGATAGACTTTAGTCACATTGGTAGTCTATCAGTGATAGACTTCAATCCATGATGGTAGTCTATTAGTGATAGACTCCTATCACTGATATACTTCAATTACAATATATGTTGTCTATCAGTGATATGCTGCTATCACTGATAGATATGTACAACAACAACTAATCAACAATAATTGCAACGGTGATACATTCATAAGTTAGGTAAAGTACATTGTGCATTTCCAGTTGTTCTTTTTGTCATGTGCTTTTTTGGTCATCTCTGTTCTTCTTCCTTGTCTTAATTTCTTTTTATTTTTCATCTTCCTCTTCGTCATCATGCTTCTCATCACTTTCATTTATTAGTATATCAATGATAAATAAATAAATAAATGAAGTAGAAGGGTTGAATAATTTTAGCCTACTATTATTGATAAACGGTGATACATTCATAAGTTAGGTAAAGTACATTGTGCATTTCCAGTTGTTCTTTTTGTCATGTGCTTTTTTGGTCATCTCTGTTCTTCTTCCTTGTCTTAATTTCTTTTTATTTTTCATCTTCCTCTTCGTCATCATGCTTCTCATCACTTTCATTTATTAGTATATCAATGATAAATAAATAAATAAATGAAGTAGAAGGGTTGAATAATTTTAGCCTACTATTATTGATAAACTTCTATTCAATATTTTGAAGTCAATAAGTGATAGTCACTGATAGAATTTAAATAATTGAAGTCTATCAATGATATACTTATCACTGATAGACTCTATCAGTGATAGAAGTTTATCATTAATAGACTTCAATTGTAGAAACAACAGCTAATCAACGATTACGAAAAAGAAACCACTTCAATCTTCAATGCTAAAAGTCAAAAGTATATGATCTAATATTGAGTATGGAAATGGATTATCTCTAATTTGTATTACATGATATTACAGTGCTAAGTAGATTTATAGAAGCAACTAAACATCAAACAAAATCAAATATAAGATTACATTTACTGTGATTACTTTATCAGTGATAGAAGCCTATTACTGATAGACTTCATTCATCACATGTAGCCTATCTCTTTTACAAATCTATCAGTCATAGCAAAATCTATTACTGATAAATTAGTACAAAAACACCTAATCAGCAATAATTGCCATTTTGATTGAAGTCTATCAGTGATAGGCTTCTATCGACTTCACTCACAATGGTAGTCTATCAACTAAACATCAATGATGCACCATTTTAATGTGATTAATCAACAACCAAACAAAGAAAAAACATAATCCAACCTAACAGGAAACCAAACATATTAGAAGAAGCATAATACAAAGAAAAAAATAGCAAACTAAACCAATTAAACAATTTGGATGCATCTAAACATCAAACAATACCAAATAGAAGATTAAATATGAAAGGACTTAAGTTCATATGAAAGAAGTATATCACTATGGAGTTTATAAGTGCAAGGAGTCTATCAGTGATAGCTTACAATTATTGATAAACTTCTATTGATTATTTTGAAATCAATTAGTGATAGTC
Source organism: Trichosanthes truncata (assembly GCA_033996785.1). Taxonomy (NCBI): domain Eukaryota; kingdom Viridiplantae; phylum Streptophyta; class Magnoliopsida; order Cucurbitales; family Cucurbitaceae; genus Trichosanthes; species Trichosanthes truncata. The sequence continues at coordinate 29,131,113 of JAWPNB010000003.1, read as the reverse complement.
ATTGATAGGCTTTAAATAATTGAAGCCTATTAATGATAGACTTCTATCACTGAAGTCACCAGTGATAGAAGTCTATCACTAATAGACTCTGTCAGTGATAAAAGTCTATCACTGAGGGGTTTTTAGTCTTTTGACGCAAGCTTGATTTAATTTTTGCCATATTTGCAAATAGTTTTAAAATTTTCTATTTTTGCTATTTTTTTGGCCGACTTTGCTATATGTGCAAGTATCCCTATTTTTATTTAACTTATAGATAATATTGACATTTGACTAATTAATATATTGTAAGATCCCACGATTTTAGCAATTAGTTTCCAAATATTCCTCAAATTATTCTCCAAAATTATTCTCCCAAATTAGCTCTTTTCATACACAATTAATGATTATTCCAACCAGTATTTTTCATTCTCCGTCTCCTCCATCAACATTTTTTCTTTCCTCCTCCCATTTTCGTCCTTCAATAACAAAAAATCTTTTATTTCCCTCATTCATTTTGTATGTTTAACAGTTTTCATTATCGTATACAACAGGTGGTTCTCACTATTTGCAGCAGTGTCATTCACTTCAAATCACCATTGCAGGTTACATCAGCATATTTTTACAATTTTCCACAGTCAATGGGTACGTTTATTTCACTGATTAATATCAGATTTAGTATTTACTAGTTGATATATATAAATTTCTGGTTTGAAGTATATGCTGTATACGTACTTATGTTGTAAGATTCAGATTACCATTTTCACTGTATAATAATCTCAAATTCATATTTACCATAGAGTATGTGATATATATGGATTTCTTCTCTGCAATATATACTATATGGGTGTATTTATGATATTTGTATTATACAATATATGATGTTTATATATATACATTATATTACATGATATTGATGGATATATATTATTCAATAAATATATGATTTTTACGTATATTTCTATTTTACAATTAGGAACCCAGGTCTTTAACAAAATGATTTGTTAATATGGAAAATATATCATATTTTAAGGATATACACAAGTATATATACTATATATTAGAATTTATATATGTACTATCTAATATACTCCTTTGTATAGGGAGTTTTGTTGTACCAATGCTATATGCCGGAACTTGGAACGAGAGAGATAATTATGTTGGTTATAAAGTTTCAGAGATAACGATTCATGACGGAATGTCCTACCTTTAGTTATAAGAATTCATCATGCAAAAGTTGGGTACTATAGGCAATTTGTATTCCCCTAAGATATTTGCTTGCATAGGATCCCAAAGTTTTATTAAGAAAGATTTAGAGATTACTGATGATAGAGATGTTAAATGGTTGTCTAGCATAGTGCCTCTTGGTATTGAACAATATTATGCATTTATTGTTGATTCAAAGAACAATCTAGATATTATTTTGGATAATATCTTGTACGTAGGTTCAAGTAGTAACGATCATACTGCTGAAGGACGTTTTTACCACAATATAGATGTTTCAAGGTGTCATCCAATTTTCAGATTCAAACAGATGACATTTTTTATAGTAAGCATATATTACAAAATGCATTACGGACGATTGCCATCAGAGACAACTTTCAATATATGACAATAAAATCCAATCGGTCTTTTTTGGTAGTTCGATGTGCCGTTGAAGATTGTCAATGGGTCCTTAGAGCTTGTCGTTATGGAGATGCTGATAGTGATTCTTGGATTATTCAGAGATTTGACAGCAAATATACATGTTCTGTTGATATTGTCATGACGGACCATAGGCAAGCTACGTCATCTGTTATTAAGGATTTTATTAAGAGGAACATCAACATTGATGGTACACAGTTGCCCACTCCTAAAGATATGATCTCTTACGTTCTTTCTGAACATGATTTGCGAATCAGTTATCAAAAAGCTTGGCGTGTTAAAGAAGCCGCACTAGATGAAATTAGAGGATCTCTTGAAGATTCATACAAAAAGATACCATCGTTTGCTCATATGTTAAAAATAAAAAATCCAGGTACTTTTTGTTTTATTATATTTTCAATATTTTTACTATACTAATGTATTATATATTCATTTAGTATATATTGTATATTGACTGAATCATATCTATATATGATATATGTTCATGTACGTAGGCTCAATTACTGAACTTAAACTTGACGATGATGGAAGGTTCCGTTACTTCTTCATGGCATTTTCTGATTGCATTTATGGTTGACAACATTGTCGGCCAGTTGTTTCAATTGATGGCACATCTATGAAGAATAAATTTGCTGGTACTATACTTATTGCTTATGCGTCTGATGCTAATGATCAAGTCTCCCCAATAGCCTTTGGTGTTGTTGATTTGGAGAATGATAGTTCGTGGCAGTGGTTTTTAACCCAACTTAAACAAATAATTGGAAATCGGAGAGATCTCGTTATAGTATCTGATAGACATAAGAGCATTGATAAAGCAATACATACAATTTTTCCTGATGTTGCACATTGTATTTGCATGGTCCATATGTTGAAGAATTTGAAGGCAAGATACAAAGACAAGATTACTGATACCATTTTCTATTCGTGTGCCAAAGCTTTTAATGTGGTTGATTTTGCCCATGATCTGCGCCAATTGGAGAAATATGCACGAGGCATACGTTCTGAATTGGAAACGATTGGATTGACCAAATGGGCTCGTGCTTATTCAAGTCGTAGGAGATATTGGATGATGACAACAAACATATATGAGAGTCTTAATGATGCCATTAAAAAGGCTAGAGAGCTTCCTGTTGCATCTATGTTGGAGGTTCTGAGGATGACGTTACAAAGATGGTTTTATAAAAGAAGGAATGATGCAGCTTTTCAAGCTACTGATTTTACCAAAGCCACACAAACCCATTTAAGGCAAGAAATAGACAAGGGTCGTTTAATGTAGGTAAGTATATACTAATTTTGATGTTATATTTTATTTATACATTGTTCTATATATATTATAATATATATACCCCTTGTATATTACATATTGAAATAGGTTAATCCAGTTGACAATATGCACTACCATGTAATAGATGGAATCTGTCAATATGCTGTAGATTGTGAGAATAAGAGGTGCAGTTGTAGGATGTGGGACATATTGGAGATACCCTGTTCTCATGCATGCGCTGTTCTTACATCCAAGAACATATCTATCAAGGAGTATACCTCACATTACTACTTGAACAAGACACTGTTCTCAATTTTCAATGGCTTAATCCATCCATTAGGTCATGAGGCTAGTTGGGACATTCCTGAAGAGGTAAAGAGCATAGCTGTTCTTCCACCCAATGTCAAGCGTTCAGCTGGAAGACCCAAAAAGATTAGAATTCCTTCAATGATAGAATTCAAGAGACGAGTTAAATGTGGCCGTTGTGGAAGAATTGGCCATGATCGAAAGTCTTGTAAGTTCGCACCTACCCAATAGACTTAATTTTGTTATGCTACTATTTATCTCTCCTACACTATTAAAACTTTTTTTATTTTTTGTTATGTTCCATCTCTTAGTTTAGGATGGTTTTTACTCTCAAAATCGATTTAAAAAAATCAATTGAATTCACCTTATATTATGACTATTCAATTTAACTTAAATTCAATATCTCTATATTTACGTATGTAACATTTGTATATCAAGACGTCCCTGATGTACTATAAATTTACAACTGTTTATTTTTAATAAATCACGAATGAATATTACATACATTAGTATATATTAATTGTGTAAATACTTAATGTCAATGTATAGTATGTGCACATTTTGATTTATGTACCACTTACTGAATATATGAATATATCTTGTATAAGATAGTATATATTATATACTTACAATTATTTACATTTAGTAGCATTTATTAAAATTATGAATATATCGTAATGAATATATAGATATATATTATTTAACGTAATATATATTATATGTTAACAAATATTTACAGTTATTAGCTTTGAATGAGTGTTACATACATAAGTATATACTAGATGTATATATATGTCTTATTTCAATATATAGTATTCCATATAACAAATTTTAAATAATATATCGACCTGTCTCCTTCAAACGTATATACCTTTGATCATACAAGTATATCGAAATGCTTTCAAAACAATATAAGCTAACAATTCAAAACTAATGATACCCGTAACTTCACAAGATTCAACAACCATATTTTAGCTCATAAAGAAACATTCATAAGTTCAAGTGTCATAAACTTCCATCAAAATAAACAAAAATCAAATATAACAAACTAACTAAAACATCATAGTGTTAATAACTAACCAAACTAAAATATCCATCAAACTAGTTCAGAATCCAGCTATTTGAAAATCAAATTTGTGATAACAGGTTGAAGTTTGGTCCATCATATTCTTGAGAGTTAAAAATTTTCTGCCCTTTCTTTTCTTCTGCCGAGCCAAACTTTGACGTGTATGGTGATCACATTATCATCGAAGGCAATACAGCTTTACGTTGACGTTTTGTCAATTGTTGTTTCTCTGCAAATGGACCAATTCCTTTTAACTGCCATAGTATATATTATCATATAAGTTCATAGTTACATTCACAAAAATATATATGTCGATAGAATAACAAACTAACTTACAGCATGAACGTAGGTTGATTTCGAATCAATTTGATTTTCTTTCTTCCTTTTACTCTCATACTTTCCCTGCAATATATTTTGATATTAGATTTTCCCATCAACTAAGAAGTTAATTTAGTTCAATGTATTCAGTAAAGTATTGACCTATACCTTATATAACATTGCTGCCTGTTCAATTTTTTCTACCTCAACTAAGAAGTTATGGCTAACAATATCATCTTCCATAAATATACTTGGCATATCCTATATTACCAATAATAACACATCAATTGACTCATGAATTTTAAATATAATATATGAAAGTATATTTAGAATATACCTTATTTATTTTAATGTTATTCAAAACTTTATATTTTGAATATATGTTCAGTTTCTGGACATTTGACCACTTTTCCCTCGACAATAACAATGGAGCAGCCTGTATATATTCAAGAAGAGCATATGCATAAAATTCCTATATATTCTCAATATATATACATATATGAATAATCATACTACTATATATAATATAAATACCTCATATAAATTTTCTCTATTAATTCCCAACACAGAACCTCTAGTATATTTTTCCACCTTTATAGTTTTTTTCCTTCCATCATTCTTCTACTCAACCTTCCTTTTTCCAGCCTTAATACTTTCAATCTTCTTTTTTCCATCATTCTTCTGTTCAATCTTCCTCTTGATCGTATCTTTTTTTTTTTGTTGAGCTAGATTGTCTTGTAACCTAAAAAATATTAAATAGCATAACATAAGTTATATAACTTAATGTACATTACAATATATATGGTGTATAACTTACTCTTTTATTCTCAGTGGTTATTTCTTCAGTCTTTTTTTTCTTCAATTTGGCTTCCTGTGATGTACATTATAGTGTATATGTTATAATTATCATCAATACTAATATTATGAATTAAATATCTAGCATAGAGTTTCTACCTGTATGTTATAATTATCATCAATACTAATAGTATGAATTATATGTATCTACCTTTATGCATTCATCCGTCTGTTTTCTTTTTCCCTTAACATCTCTCCCTCTGTTCTTTCGTTTTGAACGAACTACCTCATCTTCCTGCATATCGACATGAAGTATATTTATTACTTACCTAAATTGTTTTTAATTTAATATTATATATACAATAATATATATTGTAATATCTCAGACTCATCACCACGCTCATTGACATTTCCAGTTGGTTCCTCCTCCCTTTCCACTCTCACAGCATGTATCACTTCCTCTATTATAGCATCAGTTGTCACGTTTTCTTTTATTACATCTAAATTTGCAATCTGCAACAATATACTTGGTTAGTTTTGTATATATTTCAATAAATTACGTATTATATATACCTCTTCATTATCCTCATTTTCAATGTCCTCATTTCCTTTTGTCGTTTGTTCAGCAGTATCAACTTGATCAATATCTACATGATCATCCCCATGTTCCTATTTAATAGTCCATTTGAATAATCAGAAATACTTGGACAAGAATTTAATAAATTTTAATTTGTAATATGTAACCTAACTATCCACAATTACTTAATTTAGAGCTGTATATAACATATAGCTCAAAATAATATCCAAAAGGAACTATTTCTATCCCTCTAACATCAGTCAATGGGTCTTGATATTGTGTTGGAATTGGTTGGGTTTGTCCCACTTCCTGATCAATATCTCCTCTTATGTTTTCTCCTAATGGGTTTGTTTGTGCGTTATGAACTTCACGAGCCATATCACCAAATAGATGTTTGAAAAACGATGAGTTAGTTGGTATGCCAATGTTGTTGGATCGAACCATTTTTGGGTTTGTTTCGTCGTCCTATAATCACAAGTATATATTTTGCAATGTCAAAATAAACAATATGAAGGTACAGTTTCACATTAAAACATACACACTACATACCTCAGAGTCTATTGTGACAATCTTATTTTCATTCCTTTTTTTTTGTGCACTTCTGCTACTACTACCCAAAATTCGTTGACTTCTTCGTATATTTTCACTGTTGCCAGTGTATTTTACTCTAGCCATTCCCTAACATATATCATATATACAGATAGAGATGTAACTATATTACACATATTCAACATAACTAGAGCATAATATTTGAAATATACTTGAACAACTAACGAACAATCAAAAGTATATATATTTTTAAAAAGCATCCCAATACAGAATACAAACAGACCCAAAATGAGTAGTCACATTTCCTTTATAGTCGAATATATGATACATTAAAGCCTACATTTTAAGTATTCAACAGAACAGTCCCATTTTATGTTTTTTTTATCGTTTTTCTACTTCGGAAAACTAAAAAACATGAATAATACTTCTGGTTTTCGCATTCTTGCTAATATGTATGAAATATTATTTCTACATTCATCTATTACTAGTGTTTATTACTGAAAAACAGTAAAAACATAACAGAGATTGGATCAAACTTTTATATACTTAAAAAAAAGGAATATAATAAGGAATGAAGTAAATACCGGTCATATATTTGATGGTTGAGAAGTTCTTCTTCCTATCACGTTCTTCTTCTCGCGGCGAGAGTTTTAGACAAAAAAATATCCCTATTTTTTTCGTCGAGGGTTTCTAAAGACGAAAAAATTGGCTGTGTTTTCGTTTTGGCGTTAATCAAGGAAGATTTTTCGATTTCTCCTTTTTCGTTTTGGTTGGAATTTTTAAATAAAAGAAGCCAAACCGTTGGCATTCCTTAAAAGAATTTTTTTAATTATTTTTCTTTTATTACTGTCTTATATGGCATGGGGGGCACAACAGTAAATGGATCATAATATTTGTGTAAAATTAATAGACCCATTGGCTACTAATCAAAAAAATAGTGAATTCTGCCCAAACATAAAATATGGGCCTTCATTATGGCCTCTTTATGTATTTCTCCCTAAAATTTAACAAGTGTTTGTAATTTTTATCTTTTAATCAATTTTTGTTTGAAAAATCATTTAATCATTTAATATATATCAAGTATGAAATTGATGAGATGTAAGAGGAGATGACATGAAAGTTGAATTTTTGTTGAAGTTTATGAGTTTTGAGAAATTTGTTTGATAGTTGTGTCCATCTTGGATTTTTGTTGAAATTCATGAGTTTTAGAATAATGTTATACGATTTTTTTTTAAAACTTAAAATTAGTGGGTAAATTTAGTGAAAATCTAACAAAGGGTCAAATTGATGAAATTGAAAATTTTTGGGAAAAATTGTTATACCATGCCAAGTGTAGGTATAAATTGTTTTTTCTCTAAAATTATTATCCACTTAAAAATTTAGATTATGGTGAGTTTGCTATGACTTTTAGAGTGGTAAAAAGTGTGTTTTTTTTTTGTTTGGTATAAAATTTAGTTAGATAATCAAAGGTAATTTTAAAAATCTTAAAAACATTAAAAATGCTTTTCAAGGCAACATTTTCTTAATGTTCCTTTTCACAAGAGTGCTTAGAGAAGAATTGCTCTACAAAAGTCCATTTGTTTCAAGTCATTCCAAATTTACTATTAGTATATACAAGTTTGTGATTTTCAATTAAAGATACCTTCATATTTTTTTTAAAAAAGGGAAAAGTTCAATTTTTACTTTTAAACTTAAGTGAGAGAGTCAAATTTGAACTTAAAATTTTAATTTCATCAATTTAAATCTTGAAGTTGAATAAATGTTGCAATTAATATATCATCAAAACTAAATTTGAATAGTATACAATTTAACTTGCAAAACACTCAAAATCATGTCAAAGAATTATCCAAATTCAACCACAGATCAAAATGCTTGAATTTGGCAATAAAATGTCTAAATCCAATTAATTAAAAACATCCAACAAAAGGTTCAGGGTTTAAATGGATGAAATTGAAAGTTTATGATTAAAGATGGCTTACTCACCTAAGTTCAAAACGACTTTTAAAAACAATTGAGTTTTTTCCTCCAAAAAGGTGAAAATATAGGTGATCTGTAAACCCGAGATTTTTCCTTGAAATTTCTTTACAAAAAGAAACAAAGGGAAAAAATAAAAAATACAAATAATTGTTAAAACTTTTTTTTGGGAAATTGTTGTATAAGGAAAAGAGGAATAAAACAAAAGAAAGGGATAAGAGAAAACAAAAAGGAACTAGGTGTTTGGTATGTTTTGTTTTTTTTTTTAAAAAAAAAAAGGAAAAAGAAATGTGGGAATGTATAAGCTTTGGAGCACTCACCACTAACTCAACTTTCTAACCCATTTTCTCCCATTTGCTTCTCTTTTATTAAAGAAAAATAGAGCATTTCGTGGGAGAAGGTGGAAGAAAGAGGAAAAGAGAGCTTGTTGGGGTTGAAAGTTGAAGAAGAAGGGGGGGAAACTCAGCACAAGCCTCCATGGCAACTAGGTGATCAACTCTACTCACTACTGATGTTTAGAATGTTTTGAACTCCAAAAGAAGAGTTAAGAGGTGAGATATTATTTTATTGAAAGTTAACCCATTTTCGAACAAATTTCGTGAAGGAAGCTCGAGCAAAATCTGACTTTAAATTATTGATTTGTGAAAGGGAAGTCAGAGGAGAGATTTTGCTATCAAATCTGAGGAACCTCTGGTGTTTGAGACATGCTGATCTGTAGGATTTGAATCAGAAGCTCCATTAGGTATGGTTGGAAATCTTATTTAATTTCCTATAACTTTCATGAATAAGTCGTGAGTAAAAGATGATTGGAAGTGGCTTTAAAATTCAGATCAGGTGTGGTGTGCAGCAGAAAAACGATTCTGAAAATTTCAGAAGTTTAATTTTAGGGAAGTAGGTTTCGAGGTATTTACGGACACATCCTTTGGGAATTTCGATTCCATTCCTTCAGATAAGTTTTAGAGGGTTCAAAAAGGAAGAGTTTGGTATAAAGTAAATCATTTTTGGCCAAGTAATGAAGAAGTTATGAGTATGTGAGTTTAGAGTATAAAATTTGCAGAATGCTGGGAAATAGATGAAGTGATATTTGTAATCTTAAGTTTGAAGTTCTAATGCTTGGTTTTGGTTTTTTTTTGACAGGCCAGGAGGAAGTAGGTCAAGTTTACGGGCCGAGGATCTAGTTTTAACACTGTGAGTGACAAAACGAATTTCGAAAACGATTTCTATGCCTGAATTTATGCTTATGGAAATATAAGACTTCCTAAGAATGAATTAGTTTAAATGCTTTATGTTTTTTTTTAAACATTGAACACATACTTAAGAGCATACATGGTTTCCTAGGAAATGATTAAGATATTGAGCCGAGGCTGTATAGTACCATGTGCACACAGGTCATTTTCTGTTGTCGACGTTGAGTGTACTCCGTGACAACAATGCTGTCGTGAGTGCTGGGCGGGGCCCACTACGACAAAGACGATGGGAGTGCTGGGCGGGCCCCACTACATCGTAGAATGAATGTTGGTTGTACTGGGCGTGCCCTACACAACGTAGATCGTCACATGGTTTTTCCTTAAATGGTTAATATTCTTGATATGCCTTGTGAGATTTTAATGACATACCTGCTGGAGTGCTGAAAAGAAAAACTATTGTGACTATACATTTATATTTAACGCTTGAATACAGATTCATATGCTCATAGATTATCAGGTGATATGATTTGCGAGTTAGTAGCTATAACTAAGTCACTCGCTGAGCCTCATAGCTCATTCTTTCAATGTTTTCCAACTTTTCAGGTAGAGATCGAGCTCCCGGTGCCTGAGGTTCTGCCATAGTCTGCCGAGCACTCTCTAAGTTTGATATTTTGTACGTGGGTGGGGTTTTGTAGCGAGTCCGTATATACATTGTAGATATTTTGGAAGGAACGTATAGTCATGTTCATGTATGCACTAGTGGTGGTGGTTGTGTAAATCATGGTTGGGTATATTTTGGGTTGTAGTGCTCTCTACCCGTTCTAATTTTCAAGTGAGGTTTAAGTAGAGCCGCTCCTTATGTACGTATAGTAATTAACAAAGTTCCGCTGTGTTGTGTTTAAAGTATTTCATATGCCAGCATAGTATGTTTATCAGATGTTACAAAGTCACAGGTATCGTTAGAAAGGTAAACGATGTCTGATGGCTTCACGCTATCTTCCGGGCTAAGTTAGCGGTTAGTTCGGGAGGGGGTGTGACATGATCTTTGAAAACATGGGTAAAAAGTAGATAACAAAACAAAGAATCTCATAGGTAAAAGTAGTGTTTATAAGATCAATTTTCAAAAACCAAAAACAAAAAATTAAATGGTTGTCAAACGGGGCCTTTTTTTAATACCTACAAAATATTACAAAGTCCTATTGTGATTCATAAATTTCTCAGCAAAAGAACTCATTTTAAATCTTTATCGTTAATTTTTATATCATCCTTTTTTTTTTAGTTCAAACAAAATAGTGAAAAATTAAAGCCCCGTTTGATAATCATTTAGACTCGTTTGATAGCCATTTGATTTTTGGTTTTTAGTTTTTAAAAATTGTGCTTGTTTTCTCATCATTTTTCTACATGAATTTTATCTTTCTTTAAGAAAACATTTGAATTCTTAGCTAAAGAACCAAGTTTAAATATTTATTGTTAATTTCATTTTTCTCGGCAAAAGAATTGAGTTTAAATCTTTATCGTTAATTTTTATATCATCTTTTGTTGCCAAATTTTGGATAGGAGAAATCTCACCTGACCTCCATGTGAAAACGACGATGAATTTGTATTCTTGGAGAAAGAATGCAGCCTGCAAGACAAGAAAAACCTGGACATCGGTGTGGTGTAGGCCATATAGGCCCCGATGCTTAAGTCGAGGGTTTAGAGAGAATTAGGAGTTTTAAGAGAGTTTTTGGAGGCTAGAATGAACTTAGCTTGTTGTCCCCTCAAGAGAGAGCTTAAATACCTTCCTAATTAGGGTTTTTTTGTGGGTTTCTGTCTTCAATTGGGAACAATGGGGCTGGACTGGGGGTCTCCGGCCATGAGGGACCAAGGCAAGGCCCAAAAGTGGCCTTGCCATGTGGTTGGCCTCGGCTGGGCTGACCATGGGCTTGGGCTTTGGCCCAAGCTCGTTTCTCTTCCCTCTCGCTTTGTGGGCCTGTCTCGTGTTAGTTTAGGTCCGTTTTGATTTTAGATTGAGCTTCTTTCCTCGTTTGGCCCTTTATTGTAGCCTTTTAGCCAGCCCATTCTTATTGGTCCAATTTCACCCATAACATTACCCTGCACTCCTTAGTTAGGATTCGAGATTAGGAGCGTGTGAAGTAATTGCATGGAGCCTGACTTGGGAGTAACCTATTAAGTTTTGGAGTCATTTATGACATTTCGAGGTCTGCCTCAAATTTTCTCTAGTTATTGTTGTCCATCCTTATGAGGATATTCAATCTCCAAGATTGTCAGTTTCTCCATTTTTTCGTAGGAATTTTAGGGTTCCATGATGCTTATTTTGCGTCTTAGATCATCCCCATGATTGCCATCTAACCCCGTAGGTCGGTCTCTTCCTGGTGGGTAAGATTCTCCTCTGGATGTGTGTTTGTCCACATCCTGGAGAAAATTTAAGGCTCCAAGGTTATCCTTGGATCTACCTAAGATTTTCGTCCAACCCCATAGGGAACATTTCGATCTTTCTTGGGGGTTAAGACTCTCCTCGCGATTTGCGATCTGTGCTGTTTTCCTAGAGAAAATATGTAAATTCGAAGGCATCCTCAAATTTAAGTGGGACTGCCATTAAACCCCATAGAGACTATTCTGGACTTTTCAACCTCCCGTAGGAGGAAATTTTGGCCATCTAGTAGCTGCATAGCTTCATGACCTCATGCTGGAGGGAATTATTGGCTATTTAGTAGCCTCGTAGCTTCTCACTTTTCGTAAGCATTTTCTGAACAATTGTAGCTTCATTATAAGCTGATACTGTGAGAAAAAAAGAGGAAATAGGCAATGGAGTGAGAATCGGGGGCAAGATAACAACCCAACTGGTCGGCCTCGGCTCAGTTAGGGTTGAGTCCTCCTTGACGTTTTTGCTGCATGTTCCAGACGCATGCTTGTAACCTCTTGCATGTGCTAGTACAAGTTCTCCTTGGCCATACCATCCTCTTTTTCATGATTTTGGATGCTTTTTTGTTCCCTTTTCAGTTCCTTGTGAAATCCATTGTTCTTCAGCTGCTTGAGCTTTTGCTAGAGCTGTGAAATTTTTTTGAAGCTTCGGCATGTTTGGGTCTTTCCCTAGTTAGTTAAGAGAATTTAATCAGAATCGATTTTGATCCACCCCCTATTCCAGAAGGTTGGATTTAAACTCAGATTCTCCCTTAATTCTTATGCTGGAAAGAGGTCGGTCTCGGCCCCTTTGTTTATGCTTATGTTTCGTGTGTTTTCTATAATTCATGATTTTGTTGCTTCTATTTTTCAGATATGCCTCCACGGTCTGCTTCCTTCAAAAGAGATTATTTCTTCTCCGACTCAGATGACTCCAATGGAAGTGGTAGAGTGGACATGAATGAGGGTTAATTTTATTTTATGTGCTTTCCCTATACTTTCTTTTTACCTTATTGTAAGACTTTTATTTATGAATCAATGAGAATATATTTTGTCTCAATCATCCTTGTTTGTTTCTCTTTAAAGAGGTAAACTCCGTCGAACAGAATTATATAAGTCTTACTAAACAAGATAAATTGATAAAGGAGGTCCTCATTCATGCATCCAAACCACAAACCAAAGAAAATCACTTACTTGTAGGTGCTCGACCTCAGCCTCGGTTTCTCTGAACTTCTTGACTTTCTGGCTCGTTTTGCATAGCTTCCACCTTTTGTTTAATTAGAGAGGCATATCTCTTTAGTAACTTCGTTGCCTATTGCTTAATAGGGAGGCATATCTCCTTTGTAACTTCTTATTTGATGAAGAAATCTTATTATGTTGAGTCTATGCTTTACTCACAAAGTTCATGATAATTTCAAAGAAGAATAAAATAACATTTTATGCATGTTAATCAGTCTTCGAGAAACACAACAGTAATAATCATAGAAAGGCAATCTATAGATAATAGATCTTCAAGTGTTTTGCATTCCAAGGATGGGAAAGAACATTTCCTTTATGATCAATTAGAGTGTACGTGCTAGGTCTGACAACTCTTGCAATTTGGTATGGTCCTTCCCATGTTGGACCTAGTGCACATATTGATGGATCTTTAGTATTTGGCATGACCCTTCTTAGTACAAGATCTCCTTCTTTGAAGCTTTGTCTCTTGACCGTTGCATTGTAATATCTTGCAATTATGTTCTTGTATTATGCTACTCGAAGACGAGCTTTTTCTTTGTGCTCCTCTAATAGATATAAGCACAATCTCATTGACTCCTCATTTTGTTGAGGGTTAAACTCTTCTATTCTTGGTGAAGGTAAACCAATTTCCACAGGAATGTCTGCCTCTGCCCCATAGGTAAGTGAGAAAGGAGTTTCACTTGTGGTAGACCTTGTAGTTGTCCTGTATGCCCATAGCACATTGGGCAACTCCTCTGCCCATGCTCCTTTCAGGTTTTCTAACTTTGTCTTGAGATTTAACTTGATAATCTTGTTCACTGCTTCCACTTGCCCATTGGCTTGTGGATGTACTGGAGATGAACATCGATGATTGATGTTAAGATATGAACAAAATTTTCTGAATGCTGCATTATCGAATTGTTTTCCATTGTCTGAAATAATGGCATTAGGAATTCCAAAACGACATACTATGTTTCTCCATACAAAGTTACTTATCTTCTTTTCTGTAATTGTTTCCAATGCTTCTACTTCAGCCCATTTTGTGAAGTAATCAAATGTCACCACTGCAAACTTAGTTTGTCCTTTTCCTTGAAGAAGAGGTCCAATAAGGTCTATTCCCCATTGTGTAAAAGGCCAGAGACTTACTATCTTTGTTAGTGGTTTAGGTGATTGTCTTGGTACTGGAGCAAATCATTGGCATTGGTCACAGGATCTTGTGAAGTTTCGAGCATCTTGAAGCATTGTTGGCCAATAATATACTTGTTTTACAATCTTATGACATAAGGGCCTTCCTCCGGAATGGTTTCCACATATTCCTTCATGGATTTTCTTCATCACATATTCTACCTCAGTAGGTGTGAGACACCTTAGAAGCAGTATTGAATAACCTCTCTTATAGTTTACCTTCTTTAGGAGGTAATGAGCTGATTGCCTCTGTATTCGTTTGGCTTCTGCTTTTTCTGAGGGCAATTTTTCTTCTTTCAGATATTCCAATATAGGATCCATCCAGGAAGAATCTTCCCTAGACTCGGCCTCCTCTTGGTCGTCCTCAGCCTTGGCCAGGTCGTCCTTAGCCTCGGCTGGCTCGTTTCTGGCTTCGATTTCTTCCTCTCTGAAAATCGTTACGTTAGTTTCCATTATCTCTTCTCTGCATATGGTTGGGTCAAATAGGATTTCAACTTGAACTGTTCTACTCAGTTCAGTTTCATAGGCTGCTGCTAATCTAGCTAAAGAATCAACATTGGAGTTTTGTGATCTTGGAATTTGCCTGAACTCATGTTTGGAGAATGAGGCAAGAAATTTCTTGACCTTTGACAAATACTTTTCCATTCTCTGCTCTTTAGCTTGATATTCATCAGTTACTTGTTTCACTATCAATTGATAATCACTCAAGACTAAGAGATTGGAGATCCTTATTTCCTTGGTGACCTTTAATCTTACTACAAGTGCTTTTTATTCCGCCTCATTATTTGAGGTTCTAAAGTTGAATTTGAGAGCATATTCATACATTTTTCCTTCAAGAGATTCAATTAAAATTCTTGCTCTGCATCCTTTGACGTTGGAGGATCCATCAACGAAAAGTTTCCAAGGTAGATTAGGATCTTCTGGATGAGATTCCTCCACCTCCATTGTGCATTGAAGGTGGTCGGCCTCGGCTCTTCCATGGTTGACCTCGGCCTCTGCTTGGTTAGCCTCATCTTCTACATGGTTAGCTTCGGCTCCTACGTGGTCGACCTCGGCTTATAATGGAGTGAGCTCAGCAATGAAATATTCCACTGCTTGTTCTTTGATCGATGTCTTCGGTTTGTAGTGTATATCGTATTCACTAAGCTCTACTCATGAGGCATTTTGAAGCCCCTGACTTTTGCAGCACTTGTTTGAAAGGGAAGTTTGTGAGGACAGTGACCTTGTGTGCTTGGAAGTAAGGACGTAATCTTCTAGCTGAGGTAATTAAGGCAAGTGCAAGCTTTTCTACTTGAGAGTATTTAGTTTTAGTCCCCACCATTGCTCTGCTGGTGTGGTAGCTGGTCTTTGTTGGCCATTATCGTCTTTGATTAGTGCAGAACTTACAATGGTGTTAGAAGCTGCTACATAAAATAATAACTCATCTCTCTTAACTGGTTTGGCTAGGAGGGGAGCTGAACTTAGATAAGCCTTCAATTCTTGAAAAGCATGTTCACATTCTTTAGACCATTCAAATGGAAGACCTTTCTTCAAAATTTTAAAGAAAGGTTGAAATCTATCAGTAGCTCTACTAACGAACTTGTTCAGTGCTACAATTCTCCCATTGAGATTCTGAAGTTGCTTGAGATTGGTTGGAGAGGACATATCTAAGATGGCCTTTATCTTGTCAGGATTTGCCTCAATTCCTCTTTGATTTACCATGAATCCGAGGAATTTTCATGATGTTACTCCAAAGTACATTTGCTTGGATTCAGTTTCATCTTGTACTTTCAAAGTATTTGGAATGCTTCATGGACGTCAGTTTCATGTTGATGTGCTTTAATGCTTTTTACTAGCATATCATCCACATACACTTCCATATTCTTCTTTAGCAATGGGGCAAACATTCGATTTACCATTCTTTGGTAGGTTGTTCCTGCATTCTTGAGGCCAAATGACATGACTTTGTAACAATAAAGCCCCATGTCAGTAATGAAAGAGGTCTTTTCTTGATCAGGACCATATATCTTAATTTGATTGTATCCAGAGTAAACATCCATAAAGCTTAATAACTCATGGCTTGCTGTTGCATTTACTAACTGATTTATCATAGGCAAAGGGTAACTGTCTTTAGGACATGCCTTATTTAGATCAGTGAAGTCGATACACATTCGCCATTTGCCATTAGACTTTTTTACTAAAACCACATTAGATAGCCATTATGGATAATGAACTTTCCTAATGAAATTGGCTTTTAGTAAATCATCTACTTGGTTGGCTCTGATCTCGTTCCACTTCTAGTTGAATGTGCGTTGCTTCTATTTTATGGGCTTGAAGCCTCTGTCCACATTCAGTCGATGTACAATAACATCGGGGTCTGTCCCTGGTATATCCTCATGAGACCAGGCGAATAAATCTACGTTGTTCCTAAGGAAACTGATAAGTTTTTCTTTTTGTTCAGCCCCTAGGTTTGTTCCAATGTTTATTCACCTATCCTTTGATGTGAGTGGGACATATTCTAGTTTCTAGATGAATTGCCCTCTCTGGTCGGCTTCAGTCTCCTCTGGGGCGAGGAGTTGGTCAGCTGCCTTCTTTGTCGTTTCTTCTTGTAATCTTTTAGGCCAACGCTGCCATGTAGCTTGAAAGATCTAGTCGGCCTCGGCCTTCGAATTCTGGTCGACCTTGGCCTTTTTATGCTCGGCCTAGGCCAACACACATAGGCCAAATTCTTCACGTGATCCTTTTGGTCCATGCTGCCATGTAGCTTGAACGATTTGGTCAGCCTCGGCCTCAGTATGAGGTTGAGGAGTCGTGTTCTTCTGCATTTGTCGCAAGTGACGGTCCTGATGAAATCGTCTTTCTTCTCGTTCCAATGTTTGTGTTTCCAGCATTCTACTCATCTCTCTTGGAAGATTGACTCAGGCACAAGGTTTTCCAAGCAAGCGTTGTCGTTTCCCACAGATGGCGCCAACTGTTGTTGTCAAATTTTAGATAGGAGAAATCTCACCTGATCTCCACATGACAACGGCGGTGAATTTGTATTTTTGGGAGAAGAACGTGACCTGCAAGATAATAAAAACCTAGACATCGATGTGGTATAGGACACACAGGCTCCGATGTTTAAGTCAGAGAGGGTTTAGAGAGAATTTAGGAGTTTTATGAGAGTTTTTGGAGGCTGGAATAAACTTACCTTGCTGTTCCCTCAAGAGAGAGCTTAAATACCTTCCTAATTGGGGTTTTTTGTGGGTTTCTGTCTTCAATTAGGAACAAAAGGACCGGAGCTGGACCAAGGGTCTCCGGGCCATGAGGGACCAAGGCAAGGCCCAAAAGTGGGCCTTGCCATGTGGTCGGCCTCGGTAGGGCCGACCACGGGCTTGGGCTTCGACCCAAGCCTGTTTCTCCTCTCCCTCGCTTTGTGGGTATGTCTCATGTTAGTTTTGGTCCGTTTTGATTTTGAATTGGGCTTCTTTCCTCATTTGGCCCTTTATTGTAGCCTTTTAGCTAGTCCATTCTTGTTGGTTAATTTCACCCATAACATCATCTTTTTTTTAGTTCAACCAGAATAGTGAAAAATTGAAGCCCCGTTTGATAACCATTTGGACTCGTTTGATAGCCATTTGATTTTTGGTTTTTAAGTTTTTAAAAATTGTGCTTGTTTTCTCATCATTTTTCTACCACGAATTTCATCTTTCTTAAGAAAACATTTGAATTCTTAGCCAAATTCCAAAAACAAAAACAAGTTTTTGAAAACTATTTTTTTTTTAGTTTTCAAAACTTGGCTTGGTTTTTGAAAACATAGGAAAAAAGTACATAAAAAAAATAAAGAAACTCATGGGTAAAAGTAGTATTTATAGGATTAATTTTCAAAAACCAAAAACTAAAAAATAAATGGTTATCAAACGGGGCCTTGATTTTTTGTTTTTGGTTTTTGAAAATTGTGCTTGTTTTCTCATCATTTCTCTACAAATAGATTTCATCTTTCTTAAGAAAACATTTAGAAGCTATTTGGGGCAAGGGGTTGTAAGGAGTAGGACTTAGTAAGTTTGGGGAGTTAGGAAGTCTGGGGAGTTATAAAACCAGTGTTTGGGGTACAGATGTAACAACCTAACTTTTCCTATTAGACCTTCTAGGGACGTTACTACATGCATGCTAATGAACTTTGAAAATTGTTAATAAAAGACAACAAGAAAGACACTCTTTTTTAAATAATAAAAATCTTCTGGTTTGGGATCCCTTTAAAATCATTACAAAACATGAACATAAAATAAAACATTTAACAAATGAAATAATTTCATAACATAACGTCTACTAACAAAACATTTTAGAAAAAAAACAATATAAATGCGAAAATCTCATTTACATCACTCATGGCCCTTTTCGACAAACTAATTTGTCAATCGCCTAGGAAGTCCTTGCCTTTACTTGAAAAAATATTTTTGAAAATAATGAGTATTATAAAATACTCAGTAAGTGACCCCACTACCGGAGGGATATGCAAACACATACAATATGGTTTTAAAACTTTTTCTCTAATGGGACCTAAAACCTTTTCATAGTAGAAACGTTTCCTTTAACTTTTCTCTTCAGCTTAATGTGGACAATTAACCCAACCTAACCTTGCCCCTTGCCTTTTCATTTAACATTTTCAAGTTCCTTTCCCATTAACCTTTTCAGGTTCTTTTTCATTTAGATGTACATCTATAACTTTAGGAGGGTAATTGCCACAGCCTTCGTAAGCATTTTGTCATGAAAGCACACATATATGCATGAGATCCCAAAGCATTTTCAGTTTTCATTCAGTGATGCAACATAAAACAACATTCTCACATTATTCATCATAAATCCTAAATCACGCATCACATTCATAAGAATATTTGGAAATCATACATGTAAAAATTCATTTTCATATAAAATATAACAGTTTAAAAATTCAGTTCCGAACTTACTTTGAGCAGTCGGCATAAAGTCACTACCTTGGCTAGAAATTTGACAATTCCCAAAATGCTATCTCCTACAAGGAGATCATTCACTCAACCTATAGTAATTCCCAAAGAAATTGGTGTCAAATATTCCCAACCTTTAGACTTTAACTTTGGAATTCACTTGGGATTTTTAATAAAAGACTTATCTTACCTTAAAATTAAAATACCCAAATGGTTAGCAACTAAAAGTTGCCTCGAATCTTAATTTGCCCAAACTTTTAGAGAATGGTTAGCCCAACAATCTATTAAGCCGATGTCGTCAGTAATTAACTCCTTAATTTTCTCCAATTGCAACATGTCCTTGAGAGATTCAAAACTAGAAATTAAATCCACCATCTTCAATCGTACCCACAAAACTTATGGTTCGCAAACTCACCAAATATTACCATAAGGATCCAAGGCTCGCTAGATAGTTCCACAACAATGATCAAAGAGTCGAACTCACAAATTCAATGCCGAAATGGAGTGGATATCCTTGAAATGAGTCAAAAATTTCATGGGTCATTCTCAAATCAAACCAAAAATCGACACCAAATCCTATAGAATACAAACTCACCTTGAGGATTGGACACTCACTGGACAAAAACAAAGCTCGCCGGACAGAGACGAAGCTACTGGATCGATTGCTCCAATACCCACGTCGAAGTTGGAACCAAACTGCTGCAATGACTCACAATTATGGGCAGCGGTAGCTCGGGTTGTTGCAGATTGCTTGGCATGGTGCTGGCGACGACGCAAGAAAATGCAAGGATAAACTGTCGGAAACTTGCGTGAGCGAGAGAAAGGGAAAGCAATGTCCAACGTTAAGCAGAGCAGCATCATTTCGGGCGCAAGCTTTGGCATGCAACGGTTCTCAATCTGAGGGGCAGCGGCGGCTGGGCGGGACTCTCTGGCATCGACAGTGGCAAAGACTTGCGGCGGTGATCTACGTGGATGGTGGTGGTGCGACAACAATTGAGCTATGATGGTGACGGTTAGGCACTAGTCGGAAGGTTACACCGGCGAGGGAAAGAGGAGAAGAGGAACAATGGAGATGGTGGATATGGGTGTTGTTGGCTGCATGAGGGGAAGGAGAAGAAGAAAGTTGGAGAAGATGATGATGTCATAATAGGGGTTCCTTTTCCCTTTTTTTTGATAAGCAAAACCAACATCCTTTTTCCAATTTTGCTCCCTTCCTTATCTCTAAATTAAAAACCCTAGCTAAACAACCAAAACTCATTTAAGCCCAAGTCCTTTAAGATGAATCTCAATATAAAATCCAACAATAGATTTTTTTTCAAAATTTAAATTTTGCTTAAACTCTAAATTGTTGGGTAACTTTAGGTCAAATAACTTAGCCCCAAATTTCTCAAGTTAAACATCGACCATAACCCAAATCAAACAAGAGTTACATGAATTTCAAAATCCACTAGAAGAGAAATTAATTTGAAATTGACTTCGAAATTTAGAAATTACTCATTGCCTGAAATTGGTGGGCGTTACAGCAGAGTTCTTCAGTCTGGAGTTAAAAAGTCTGTGTTTCGGACAATGAGTTGTAGAGAGTAGGAGTTCTAAAGTATGTGTTTGGGGTACAAATTTGTTTAATTAAGAGTTCTAAAGTCTGAGTTGATTTTAGTTTTTTTTTTTGTATAGTTTTTTTCTACCATTTCTCAAAATTTCATTATTAAGAATTTGTTCACATGAATTCTAAGATTATAATTTTTTGATTTTATTAATTTATGCATATTTTAAAATTTTCTTTAAAGAAAAAAAAGAATTTTGAACAAAATATCCCACATTCTTTTTTTAATATCCCTCACATTAATTTTTCATTTGCCTTAAATAGTTTTCAAATAATAAAAAGTCTTACAATACTTTTTTAAATATTACGTGTGATTCGAAAAGATTTCAATCCATTAATTTAAAGAGATTCAAATAAACTTCAAGATTTTTATGTTTTTATTCTCTCAATTCTAGAAATAATATATATTTGTTTTTGTCAATTCTAAAATTAAGATTTTAAATTATATTATTTTATGAATATTTTATAATTTTGTTAAAGACTTGTTTTCGTCAATTTTAAAATTTTAATTTAAGATTTTTTTTCAAGCTTAATAAAATAATTTTTTTTGTATAATTTTAAGATTTTATTTTTCTAATTAATCAATGTAATGGATTATTTAAAGTTTGATTAATTTGACAATAATATATTCTGAAGTTTTAAATTAACTAAGTTAAAAATAAAATATCAAATATTTATGCTATTTTAAAACAATTAAGTTCAAAATGAATATATATTTTTTAACACCATTCAAAATGAATATCATACATACTTTTGTTCAAATTACTATATATTTATGTTATTTATTGTAATAATTTTATTTTATTAAGTTTGGAAGGAGAAATCATTTATCTTTTTACTTTGAATATGATTAATTTAAAAATCAATTTTTTTTAATACGTCAACCTTTTTAAATACTAATTTATTAAATTGTAATACGAGTTAATTTAAAATATGTTTTTCTTATCTTCAAATCATAAAATTATATATATATTTTTAGCTATTAATAAAAAAATAAGCTAAAAAAGATAAGATTGTTATTTGTTATAAGTAATTTTTGTTTAAACTTAAAAAAAATTGTAGATGACATGTGGAGAAAGTGAGATAGGGAGATTTTTATCAATTAAAAAAATTGTTGATTTCAATTTACATAATAGTATCATATCTAAAACATTCTTATGTAATTTATATTAAAAAAAGAAAATTATAGAATAAAAAGAAAAATATTTTTGTTAAAAATTTATTAAAATTATAGGATAAAAATAAAAATATTTTTTTTATATTTAATTATTAATTAGTAATAATGATGAGAAAATTTATATAAAAAATAAAGAAAAATTTTTAAATTAAGAAATTAAAAAAAGTATGTAAAAAAAATAGAGAGAGAAAGGAGAGGAGAGAAGAGAGAGAGGTAGGAGTGAGATGAGGTGAAGAAAAAAGGAGATAGGAAAGTTGTGGGGCCCACACTGGAGAGTTGGAGGATGGGTTAATAAGTTTGTGGGATCCACAATAGAGAGTTGGAGGAAAAGTTAATAAGTTTGTTGGGTCCACAATAAGAGTTAAAAATCCTTGGGCCAAGCAAGGAGACTGGGGAGTTGTTAACTCCTCCAAGCTTCACTACTCCCAATTCCTTAATCTAAACACCGCCTTAAATTCTCAGCCAAATTCCAAAAATAAAAACAAGTTTTTGAAAACAATTTTTTTTTAGTTTTCAAAACTTAGTTTGATTTTTTAAAACATATGTAAAATTTGATAACAAAACAAGGAACCCTAAACTCATAGGTGGAAGCAATATTCATAGGCTTAATTTTTAAAAACAAAAAATAAAAAACCAAATGGTTATCAAATGAGCCTAAAATATCACATAAATAAGTTGTTTTTAGTTCTTTTAGTAGGGACAATCTCAAAGTATTTAAAGTATCTAGAAGGTGAAATTATAAAATTTTGAAACATAGGAATCCAACAAAACCTCAAGAACTAAGAAAGTGTTTATCTCAAATTTTCTAATAACAAAGTAGCAGGATAAAATAATTATTAAATTAAAGGTATGTTTTGAATTAAAAAAATGCAAGGGGCAAAAGAATAAACCAAACTTGATTCTCTTAGATCCCTCATTTTAATATAACTGTTCCTGATTCAAAATTACATATATAAATATATATAGTGGGAGGATGAAACTTTAAAGTATATTATATACATTGAATATTCCAAGACTGAAAACAAAAGAAAACCATTGAAGCAAAATGGCTTTAATTGGCTGTTGGGTATAATCAGTGGGCTCTTTTTGTGGCCAAAGCAAAAAGAAAATCTCTATAATCTTCACAAAAAGTTCTCTCACATATTGCTTCTGTTAATTGAATGCCATATTTCCCTTTAAAAGCCCTTTGAATTTCATCCAAATCAACCTCAGCTCTGCTCAACAATACTCTCTCCAATGGTCCATTATCATTTTCTCCACCCTTCATGCTTTTGTAAAGCACCTGATTCAATTAAACCATATTCATGTACAAAGCTCTTTAACAACTTTCTCATAAGGAATCTTTTCAAAATAAAATGAACTCAAATTATTGTGTATGTATTTGACCTTGGCATAATACTTTGGAGGATTACATATACACTTGACGATTGTACGTAGGGCACTCTCGAATTCTCCACAATTTTGCAATTTAAGAGCCTGAAAAAAATATAGATTTGTGATTGTATAGTTGAGGAGATGAAATTTCAAAAGGTTGGAGAAAAGTTTGTACATAAAAAATATTTAATACCTTGGTAAAGTTATGTCCAAAGATGTGTTGGTAGCAAGAAAAAGTAAGCTTTAGTTGTGGAATGCTTCTTTTAGTGAGCATTTCAAGAGCAACAGCTTCTTCTATGATTCCTAAACTGTCTTTTACTGTTTCATACAGCCTTCTAGCATCACACTTTGCAATATGTTGGCTAATATCTGCATTATGGGCTTTGTGTGAGGCAGCCAATGCTACAAGAATCTGTTGCAAAATTTCAGTTAATTTTGTGCCATCAAAATCAGATTATAAATTAAATAAGAAAAAAGTTTGGAGCTTTTCTTTTTTGCTACTTTACCTTTTGGTATGAATGGGGAGGGTCTATGTTGATGATATCTTGGTCCAGTTGCTTTTTATATCTTGCTTGATAAGATTGTTTTATGAGAAATATTTGGCTTGATTTTCTCCCCACAAATATTTCAATAAGAGCCTTGTAATTAGTTTCCGCTGGTTCGAGGGCTTCCCGGGCGACAACGGCATCACGTTCATGAGGATCAAGCATCCACAAAGACAAAGCTCGAGTTACTGCCTCTTTCCTCTCCTTTTCGACATCGTTTGTCCCTAGTCTTTCCACCAACTCTTCACCATAGATTGCCTTGTAAATCTCCCTCATTTGCTGTCTTTCCATCGGATTTCGACCGGCAAGAACTCGAACCAGCCTATTGCTTCTCCGATCCCACGAATCATGAATGTCTCTACAATCGTTTTCGAGACCGGTGTCGATTGACATGTTGTGAATTTTGGTAGCCATAGCAAACTCTGGTTAATTATGTTGCGAAAGAGAGCCATTGACTGACATATATAAAGGGAAGAGAAGCAAAGGGATAGTGGAAAGTTGAAAGTGAGTTGCTTTCTTATGTGTACCATTGGATTATGTGTGTGTTGTCTTTCAAAGCACAAAAGAAGGAAGTTTCTGTGCCTTTTCTTCTCTCTTTTGAAGAAAGTAGTGATGAAAACAAGTTGTATTCAAACCTTTGTGGCATGTGAGTGAGCTTTGTTTTCTAGCAAATGGTTGTTGGGTTTCCTTGTAGACAATGAGTATACATTCAACCCTTTTGTGACATCTTTTCCATTGTCCACTTTCCAATCCCTTTTCCACCTTTTCTTTCTTTCTTTGTTCTTTTTTTTTTTTTTTTTTTTAAACCTAAAAACCCTTCTTTTCAATATCAAAAAGTTGCATATTTGAGAGAGCATTGAGAGAGACCAAGAAAAAAAAAAAATTTAATATCATTGGATACGAAGCTTGCATTAGAAGAAGGTAAAATTTTACACATTCACGTACATTGAATCAAAGTCGTTTGGATTTTGCATCAATTTCTAGATATAATTAATGAACAAAATTATGAGAAATTCAAATTGTGTTTTCTTTGATCTTGCTTTTCCACAATAATTTTTTCCTTCCATGTAAATTTAAAAATAAAAATTTTCAATTAAAACAATAATACTTTTAATTTACTAGTTTTTGGACGCATGCCTTGCACCAAGCATATCCTTTTAAAAAATAAATTAACAAAATAATTTTTTGAATTATGTATGATTAATAATTATATTATTATATAATTCAATTTAACAATATAATTATGAATGATATAAGTTTGTTATCAAATATTTAACCTTCTTCAAATATTTAGTCTTTTTATGTTAATAAAGACAATCTATTGGAATAGAAATTTTGGCAAATCAGAAATTGCCATGTCATTAATTAAAATTAGTGACAAAATTATTTATTTAATTAGGGATTATTTAAATTTGCAAGTATCCCTAAATTAAATTAAGTCAAATTCAAATATGCAATTGGGTTATATGAAATTTGGGCTAATTTTAGACAAGGCCCAAATGAGACACCTTAAGCAGCAAAGACTACCAGGCCCAGTTCAACAATCAAGCCCAAGCCCATTTGGAGGCCTTGGGGAACTCTATAAATAGAGAGCTCCCTCCTCCATTTGAGAGGTTCAGAAGTTGAAATTCTCTAGAGAACTTAGAGAGAATTCAGAAATAAAGACCAGAAGACTCCCTAAACTCTTGAAGATCAAACACTCTCTGAACCAGACCCTTGAAGATTAGAAGACTTGGAAGATCGAGAACAAGTTGCAAAGCCCTCGAGACAGATGTACATTGAGAGAAAGAATCAGAGAAACAAATTAGAGATTGTACTCCACTACATCCAAATTAATACAAATTAAATTTATTTACACGTGTCTCATTTCTCTTTCTTTATTGAAATATCGTGTAAACAAATTGGCACGCCCAGTGGGACAATCTCTACCTCTCATCTCTTTCTCTCATCTCAAAGCACAATTAAAGTGATGTCATTCAAGACTTCTTCGATGATCTCTATCATGAGCAATTTGTACATGGGTTCTACCACCCATAGTTGCTCCAATGAAATAAGGTTGGAAGAAGATGAAGTAACAACACTACCGGGGGCATCGACTAACAACAAGTTTCTGGTCAAGTGTAACTAGGGGCGGATCCATGAAGGGGCCAGGAGGGGCACGTGCCCCCCCTCAAGTTGAAATAAGATATAATATAAACATATACTTTAGCTCTTACATAACAAAAATTGTATTTGGCATGTTGGCTCCTTCTTCTAGCCTTGATTGGTGCCCCACAGCTGGGTTCCGTGTTCGAGTCTCATTGGCTGCCATTTTTATTTTTATTTTGAAAACTAACTGCATTAAACGTAGGGAAGAACAATTTTCTCCCAAAAAAGAAACCCCCAACTGAGAATCAGCCTGCAATTTTTATTGTATTAGTTAATTATTTAATAATAACATTTCGTGATTTGCAAACATCTTTTTTATGAATAAAAATACATTTCTCATTTAAAAAAAAAATACATATGTATTTGTTTTAAATAAAAATAATTTTGTTATGTTTTTAAACTTTTTATCACCGAGCTTGCCAATAACATTATTTTCAATTCTCAAAATAAATAAATAAAATAAAATAAACAAGATTTTCATTCCTTTAATAAATTTAAATTCGTTTATGAGATAAAAAAGTTAAAATACTACTTTGATGTCTGTACTTTGAGACATATTCTATTTTAGTTTATGTACTTTCAAATATTCAAAATTTGTCCTTATATTTTCAATAAATCTTCAAATGTTTTTTTTTTTTTTGAAACTTCAAATGTTTAATTGTCATTATTAATTTGAAGATACTTTTATAGAACATGGTAAAATAATAATCATCATTTTCACTTAAGAAGAGACACTATGTTAATATGTTTTCAAAATTTATAAAGCAAAAACTAATAGAGATTAAATTTATTTTGAGAAAGTTAACCATAAACTAACAATAGAGACTAATTTTAAAATTATTAAAAGTACAAGGATTATATTTGAACATTTGAAAGTATTTGAACGAAAATAGAATAAACCTCAAAGTACAATGACCAAAATGATATTTTAACCTAAAAAGAATATGAAATAATTTTTTTCATATATATATATATATCAACGGGATAGAATAGTTGATTTTGTTTTCAAATTTTTGGTAAATTGTTTTCATAAAACTAATTTCATATAAAGAAATTTAACTCATTTTAGAAAAAAACTTTATTGCCTATTTCAAGTTTCATTTTTTTAGTATATTTATTTTGATAATTCAATAATTCAA
The DNA here is from genome assembly GCA_033996785.1 of Trichosanthes truncata. Classification (NCBI taxonomy): domain Eukaryota; kingdom Viridiplantae; phylum Streptophyta; class Magnoliopsida; order Cucurbitales; family Cucurbitaceae; genus Trichosanthes; species Trichosanthes truncata. Next base: position 29,103,746 of record JAWPNB010000003.1, on the reverse strand, counting down.
TTATATTTTATTTTAAATTTATGTATATATAATGTCGTATTTTAAGTCTCTATATTAAACAAATCGATATCATATCCAATGGTTTATTATAGTTTTTCTTTTATAACATGTGGGGTGAGAGATTCGAACCTCTGACCTTTTGATCGAGAGTATACACATACACTTATGTCAATTGAAACATGCTCATGTTAGCTGTTTACTACAGTTTAGTAATCGATATAACATGATTTGAATATTGTATCAACACATCTAAAATTATATGAAATTGTGCCCCCCCTAACATAAAATCCTGGATCCGCCACTGGTGTAACCCTTTGTTCGATTTCGATTCTGACGTAGTGTCTGTCATGATGACTGAAACAAACACTATGGAAGAAAGAATGGAAAAGATGCAGGAGAAAATCAACATCTTGATGAAGGCGATTGAAGAAAAAGATTCTCAAATCGCATACTTAAAGACCCAGATTGAGAACCAAAATGTCGTTGAGTCAAGTCAAACTCCCGCCGTCAAGGATCGCAATAAAGAGAGGGTAGTTGTGCAAGAAGATCAACCACAACACTCCACTTCGATCGCTTCATTATCTGTCCAACAACTTCAGGACATGATAATAAACTCCATTAGAGCTCAATATGGTGGGGCTCCTCAAAGTTCTCTCTTGTATTCTAAACCATATACTCAGAGAATTAATAGTTTGAGGATGCCAACTGGATTCCAACCACCAAAGTTTCAGCAATTTGATGGAAAAGACAACCCTAAGCAACACGTTGCCCATTTCATCGAGACGTGCAAAAATGCTGGTACACGAGGAGATCTACTGGTTAAACAGTTCGTACGAACGTTGAAAGGGAACTCATTCGACTGGTACACTGATCTAGAGCTTGAGTCAATAGACAGTTGGTAATAGTTCGAAAAGGAATTTCTTAACCGCTTCTATAGCACAAGACAAACCGTCAGCATGTTCGAGCTCACCAACACTAGACAATGAAAAGGTGAACCCGTTGTCGACTACATAAATTGTTGGAGAGCCACGAGTCTCGATTGCAAAGATCGCCTCACTGAACTTTCAGCTGTGGAGATGTGCATTCAAGGCATGCACTGGAAACTTCTTTACATCCTCCAAGGTATAAAGCCTCGTACCTTTGAAGAACTTGCAACTCGTGCCCATGACATGGAGCTAAGTATTACTAGTCGAGGAGAGAAAGACCTTTTAGTCCCTAATATAAGGAAAGAGGAAAATAACATCCATGAGACTTTAGAATAGTCTATGGTTGTAAATACAACCCCTCTCAAGTTGTCTTCGAAAGACAAGAGGGTTGAAAAGCGACAAGGAAATGAAAGGCGTCGCTTAACTTTAAAGGAAAGATAGAAAAAAATCTATCCTTTTCCTGACTCTGACATTCCTGACATTTTAGAGCAACTACTGGACACACGACTGATCAAGCTTCTAGAATGTAAACAGCTGGAGGAGATGAAAAAAGATGATCCCAAGTATTGCAAGTATCATCGAGTTATCAGTCATCCAGTGGAGAGGTGCTTCATCCTAAAAGAGCTAATTCTAAGATTAGCTAAAGAAGGAAAAATTGAGCTAGATCTCGATGAATTAGTTCAAACAAATCATGCTGCAGTGACAACAGACACATGCAATCAAATGCATTCTTCTCCGCTTCATGATCAAGGAGTGTGTCTAGTCCAATTTGGAACCTTGGAACCTGTATCTATTTGGTCTCAACATGAGGTACCAAAAAACAAACTTTAAGACATGGTCAAACCTACCAAACTTCAAGATTTCCTTCCAGTGGAAAAAGGGAAAGAATATTTCGCAAGTTTATACTGCACCAATGTGGAAGAAGTTGATGATTCAAAAGAAGTCGAGTAAAAGACTTCTGTCTTTGATCATATCAAGCCTTCAACTTCTCGACCTTCAGTCTTCCAAAGGATGAGTATGGTCGAGAGAAAAGAAGAAAATCAATGTCCAACTTCTATCTCAACTCGAACTTCCGTCTTCCAAAGGCTAAACGTCTCCACATCGAGGAAAAATAAACCTTCAACATCTGTCTTTGATCGTCTCAAGGTAATAAGCGATCACATGAAAGGAAGATGAAATCCTTGAAGGAAAAATTGTTCGATGAAGTAAACCAAGACAAAAAGATTCATAGTCTTGTTCCTTCACGTATGAAAAGGAAATTCTCCGTTCTCATAAACACAGAGGGTTCCTTGAAGGTAAAGAAAAATGTTATCATCTTAACAAATCCTACAAATGAAGGATCTGATCAAGACTATGATGAAGACAAAAGCATCTGAAATGTAAGAACTCATAATCGTTAGAGTATAAACTACATGATGCTCTTGGCCTGCATGAGCTTAAAAGGTGAACGACCCAAATAAAAAAGTCTTTGAACTACGTTATGACTTGATCCCTTCCACTCAAAGGGTACGTTGCAGTTTGGATGCATACGAGCGAGCTTCAACCCCTTCAAGTTCGGTTCGTCGCTCACTCCACTAAAGTTCGAGCTTCCGCCATCTTCAAGTTCGAGGATTTTTGTCACTCACTCCACTAAAGTTCGAGCTTCGTTTTCCTCAAGTTTGGTTCGTCGCTCATTCCACTAAAGTTCGAGCTTCAACCTCTTCAAGTGCGGTTTGTCGCTCACTTCCTCTAAAGTTTGATCTTCGTTCTCCTTAAGTTCGATTCGTCGTTCACTCCCACTAAAGTTTGAGCGTCAACAACTTCAAGTTCGGTTCGTGACTCACTCTACTAAAGTTCGAGCTTCAACCTCTTCAAGTTCAGTTTGTCACCTACTCCTTTTAAAGTTTGAGCTTCGTTCTCCTTAAGTTCGATTCATCGCTCACTCCACCTAAAGTTCAAGCATCAACAACTTCAAGTTTGATTTGTCGTTCACTCCACTAAAGTTTGAGCTTCGTTCTCCTCAAGTTTGGTTAGTCGCTCACTCCTTCTAAAGTTCGAGCTTCTTCTCCAAAGTTTAAAGACTTCGTCGTCGCTTCTTCTCCCAAGTTTGAAGGTTTCGTCGTCGTTTCTTCTCCAAGTTCGAAAGCTTCGTCGTCGCTTCTTTTCCAAAGTTTAAAGGATTCATCTCGCTTCTTCTCCAAAGTTTGAAAGTTTCATCGTCGCTTCTTCTCCCAAGTTTGAAAGGTTCATCGTCGCTTCTTCTCCAAAGTTCGAAGGCTTCATCGTCGCTTCTTCTCCAAAGTCTGAAGGTTTCATCTTCTTCAAGTTCGAAGGTTATGTCGTCACTTCGTCTCCAAGTTCGAAGGCTGCACTGTCGCCTCACCTGTAAGTTCAAAGGCTTCGTCGTCGCTTCTTCTCCAAGTTCGAAGGCTTCGTCGTTGCTTCTTCTCCAAGTTCGAAGGCTTCATCGTTGTTTCTTCTTTAAGTTTAAAGGCTTCATCATAATTTCTTCTCCAAGTTTGAAAATTGTGCTATCGCCCTACCACCTCCAAGTTTGAATGAAGGCTACGCCATCTCCAAAGTTGGAACGAATCTAAGGGCGAAGCTAACAAAAGGAGGACCATCCTTAACTCCACCTGAGTTAGGAATTGAGTAAGGATTTGGTCACCTCCAAAGTTGGAACGAATCCAAGGGTGAAGCAAGACCACGATGAAACAAAGTGGAAGGTGGACCATCCTTAGCCTAAACTAGGAGTTTGGTCACCTTCAAAGTTGAAGCAACGAGGACGTTGAAGCAGCCGTGAAGGTGAACCATCCTTAGCCTAATCTAGGAGTTTGGTCACCTTTAAAGTTGAAGCAGCGAGGATGTTGAAGCATCCGTGAAGGTGAACAATCCTTAGCCTAATCTAGGAGTTTGGTCACCTTCAAAGTTAAAGCAGCGAGGACGTTAAAGCAGCCGTGAAGGTGAACCATCCTTAGCCTAAGCCAGGAGTTTGGTCACCTCCAATGTTGAAGTTGAAGCAGTCGTGAAGGTGAACCATCCTTAGCCTAAGCTAGGAGTTTGGTTATCACCTTCAAAGTTGAAGCAACGAAGAGGTCGAAGTTGCCGAAAGGTGCCATCCTTAATTCCACCTGAATCATAGGTTGGTCACCTTCGAAGTTGAAGAAGACGTCAAAGTTGCCAAAATGTGCCATCCTTAATTTTGCCTGAATCAGGGTTGGTCACCTTCGAAATTAAAGAAGACGTCAAAGCTGCCGAAAAGTGTCATCCTTAATTCCACCTGAATCAGGGGTTGGTCACCTTCGAAGTTCAAGAAGACGTCGAAGTTGCCAAAAGGTGCCATCCTTAATTCCGCCTGAATTAGGGGTTGGTCACCTTGGAAGTTAAAGAAGACGTCGAAGTTGCCGAAAGGTGCCATCCTTAATTCTGCCTGAATCAGGGGTTGGTCACCTTCGAAGTTAAAGAAGACGTCGAAGTTGTCGAAAGGTGTCATCCTTAATTCTGCCTGAATCAGGGGTTGGTCACCTTCGAAGTTAAAGAAGACGTCAAAGCTGCCGAAAGGTGCCATCCTTAATTCTGCCTGAATTAGGGGTTGATCACCTTCGAAGTTGAAGAAGACATCTTAGTTGCAAGCAAGAATAAAAAACAAGAGGGCATATATATTGTCTAAAAAAAATTCCTACCTGTGTTACCTTTTTGTGGATTACGATATTCTCTTATATAGTAAAAGTATTTGCAAGTCTTGCAAATGTAAAAAAAAAAAAGTGAAAAAAAAAGTGAAAAAAAAAGTGGAAATAAAACGTGGAAAAAAAAAAGAAAAAAAATTTGGGACTTGCCTATTCCTCATTCCTCAGTGTGAAGCTCCACTCCCTCTTTGTTGATGTGAATTGATGGAAGACCCATCTCTTCTATTTATAGTGGAGGAAAAGATAAAATTACATCTAATTTGAATTCAAAGATAATGCCAAGAAGATCAAATCAAAACCAATTTGAATCCAAAGATCATACAGGATTCAAACTTTGGGATATTAAAGTTTGAATTTTGGGATGAGTTGACTACAAACTCAAATCCAAGTTCTATTCCAAAATTCAAATCGAAATCGGGTAGGATATCATCTCAATTTAAATTTTGTCATATCTAATCTCAAATTAAAAATTGACTGCAAGCCAAATTAAAATTCTATTCCAAATCCAAAATTCAAATTTGGTAGAATTTTATCTAAAAAAAAAACAAAAAGCAAAATTTGGGCATAATCCAAATTTTATCCCAAATCAAAATTTGATTAAAGTCCAAATTCAAGTTCTATTCCAATTCCAAAATATAATTGGGTAGACTTTTATCTCAAAAAGTGAAATTTGGGCATAATCCAAATTTTATCCCAAATCAAAAATTGATTAAAGTCCAAATTCAAGTTCTATTCCAATTCCAAAATATAATTGGGTAGACTTTTATCTCAAAAAGTGAAATTTGGGCATAACCCAAATTTTATCCCAAATTAAAATTTGATTGAAGTCCAAATTCAAGTTCTATTCCAATTCCAAAATATAGTTGGGTAGACTTTTATCTCAAAAAGTAAAATTTGGGCATAATCCAAATTTTATCCCAAATCAAAATTGGATTGAAATCCAAATTCAAGTTCTATTCCAATTCCAAAATATAATTGGGTAGACTTTTATTTCAAAGAGTGAAATTTGGACACTCCAAATTCAAGCTTCGAATTCAAATTCATTGGTAGATTCTAAACTATGCCCCAAATAAAAAAAAATGGTATAATTTGAATACTACTTGAAATTCAAATTAGATAAAATTCAAATTTTGAATTAAGGAGAGCATAAATTCTACCGAAATTCAAATCAAGGTTTGATGCCAAGTAAGAAAATCAAAATTATGACCCAAATTCATATTTCGATGAATTGGCAGATCAAATGGAGTCCAATTTAGGAGCAAATACCTTAAATTTTGATTCCAAATTATATTTTTCAAGATTCACTCACACATACCAGTGCATAAATCTGGAAAAAGGGGCCTTTGTTGGAATAGAAATTTTGGCCAATCAGAACTTGCCATGTCATTAATTAAAATTAGTGACAAAATTATTTATTTAATTAGGGATTATTTAAATTTGCAAGTATCCCTAAATAAAATTAAGTCAAATCCAAATATGCAATTGAGTTATATGAAATTTTGGCTAATATTAGACAAGGCCCAAATGAGACACCTTAAGCAGCAAAGACCACTAGGCCCAGTCCAACAGTCAAGCCCAAGCCCATCTGGAGGCATTGGGGAACTCTATAAATAGAGAGCTCTCTCCTCCATTTGAGAGATTCAGAAGTTGAAGTTCTCTAAAGAACTTAGAGAGAATTCAGAAACAAAGACCAAAAGACTCCCTAAACTCTTGAAGATCAAACACTCTTTGAACCAGACTTTTGAAGATTAGAAGACTTGGAAGATCGAGAACAAACTGCAAAGCCCTCGAGACAGATGTACATTTGAGAGAAAGAATCAGAGGAACAAATTAGAGATTGTACTCCACTACATTCAAATTAATACAAATTAAATTCATTTACACGTGTCTCATTTCTCTTTCTTTATTGAAATATCGTGTAAACACAATCCAATTGAAATTTTAATATATATTAAAATGTATAACCGGCATAAAAAATGAATATGTAAAATATTAGAATAATACTTATAAAAATACAAGTAAAAATGTTCTATCTCTTCATCAATTAAAAATAAATTGAACATTTTTACTAGATCCTGACTCTCTCTCTCTCTTTTTGAGTTCAATTGGACCGACTCTTTGTATATTATTAATGAGATTTGTTATGTAAATACTGTTATATAAATATGTTAGTTTGGTATATAAATACTGTTATATAAAACAATCTTACATTCTGTTTGATTGTTTAAATTATGTATTATTTAAACAGTAGAGATTAGGGTTGTAATCCATCAAGTTTGTAACCTTCAAGATATCAAAGGCTCTTGATCATTTCCTATTTGAATTACTATAATTTTGATATATATAAAGTTTATTGAATGAAAAATATAAGAAAATGGAAAGTTATTAAATTTAAAGGTTAATGTTTTCATCGTGGTGGAAGGTTGTGGGATGTGGAAATATCAAGAGGGTTGGAATCATTACCATTTAAATACTCAAATAAATATGCTTTTGCAAATGGAGTGTGAGAATGTTAAGAGATTTAGAGTCATTATTACTCAAATTTCTGATAACTTATAATATTAAGTTATTTGGAAGCCTAAAATCAGCTAATGCTGTAATGCCCTAAGCCTAGGATTCGGACAAGGATTTGGAATTCGGATTCGACACCTGATTGCCCTGATATTCTCCTGCATCCACTGGGACCTGGCCACGCTACGTACTTGTCTTGAGCTACTTGCGAGAGTGAAGATTGCCCTCACAAACCAACACAGCTCGACATGTTTTGTCCTCACTCACATGCTTCTTAGGAAAATTCTTAAGAGGTCATCCAACATAGGATTGCTCCAAGCCAAGCACGCTTAACTTTGGAGTTTCTATGATTGAGCCACCAAAAAGAAAGGTGCACCTTGTTGGTATAGGTAGTAGCTATAAATTCTTTTAAGCCTTTCTTAACCATGCCTTGTATAGCCTCAGGATCCCTCTCATTCCAATGTGGTGTCGGTTCATTCATGTACCTCTTCTAAACTCGAGCCTCACATGCCCACTAGCTTTCGCCTTAGTTCGTCCCCGAACAAAATCGTATTGGGAGAGGTTCTGCTCTGATACCATCTGTAATGCCCCTGGCAAGGGGTGTACAAATTATCCGGTAACCCGAGTAATCTAGACTACCCAACTCAAACCGTAAGGGTTGGATTAGGTTTTTCTTTGGTTTGGGTTGGGTTAGAATTTTGGAGAATCAAATTTTTGGGTCGGTTCTCGGGTTGGCCATTTAGGCTTGGGTTGACTCGACCCAATCCAACCCAACCCAACCCAACCTTACCCAAAATTTATGTTATATATATATATATATACTTATAAATGAATTATTTGTGAATTTTTAATGTTTTTCATCTAAGATTGTAACGAAAATTAAGATGTTATGAAGTTTGATATTTGAATGTTATGTGATTTTAGTTATTAATTCAAGAAAAAATTATTTTAAATACTTAAGAAAATTATAAAAAAAAAAAAAAATCAACCCGGCGACCCAACCCAACCCAAACAAAAAATATAGGGTTGGGTTGCAACCCTTGATCGGGTCATTCGGGTAGCCAACCTGACCAACCTGAATTTTTGGGTTGGTCTTAAAAAACCCTTCAACCCAACCCAACCCGTATACACCCCTACCCTTGGCCCAAGATTCAGACTAGGATTTGGAATTCATATTCGATACCGGATGGCCCTAACATTCCCCTGCGACCTAGCCACGCTACCTACTTGTCTTGAGCTGCTTGCGAGAGTGAAGACTATCCCCACAAACCAACATGGGTCCTTTTAGCATGCTTTGTCCTCACTCACAGCCTGGGCCATCAGGTGTCGAATTTGGATTCCAAATCCTATTCCAAATTCTGGTCCTGGGCGTTATAGAAAAAATATTTTTTTTGAAAATGATGAGTATTAAAAATACCTAGTAAGTGACCCCACTGTTGGAGTCGTGACATGCAATCACATGCAACATAACTACACTTTCCTTGTAACAACCCAACTTTTTTTTGGACTTAGATAGACCAGGGTCGTTACTATAGGCATGCTAATGTAAATGAAAACTCGTGAGAAAAGATCTAAAGTGAAATAATTTTATTATAGAGAAAAGAAAAAAAAGTAGTAAATAATAAATAAATAAAATAAATAAAGTAAAAAAATAAAAAAAATAAAAAATTCATCCTTTACTTGGGATCCCAAAGGAAACATTGGAAAAACATAAGATGGAGTAAATTGGTAAGAAAATGAAAATAATCTGAAACATTACTTTTAAAATAAAATCTAAATAAAATAAAGCAAAACTAGTAACATGAAAGCGAACGAAGCTACACTGACTCTAGACCCATGGCTCAACCAGCAAACAATCCTGTCACTCACCCTGCACGTCCCTAACTTTACCTGAAAAAGATAATTTGGAAAAGGTTGAGTATTTAAAATACCCAGTAAATAACCCCGCTACCGAGGTTGTTCATGCAAGCACATGCACATCATAAATCTTGAAACTTAAACATGTGGGACCTAAAATTTTTTAAAACTTTTATCTTTACCTACCGTGGACAATTAACTCCTCTCTATAACTATACTAACTCGTGGTGGTGCATATGCGGGTTCATGCTGTGAGACCAAACCCCATAAGAAGATAGTTAGCAATCACTCAGCGGTGCAAGGCCTCACCTGACATAGTGCCTCATGGAAAATATGTACATGATATGTCAACTCGTGGTGGAGCTGAGTGGGTTTAAATGAGGACAAACTCTAACAGAGGTTAATTGACGAGCCATCTGCGGTACAGGACCTCCCCACAAAGCCCCTTATGAAAATACTTAGCATGAGAGGGAGCGTAATTACCACATCTTTTCTTGAAAATATTCTTGAAACATAATCATGTAAAACTTGTTCATAATCATGGAAAACTTATTCGTAATCACACACACATGCATGAGGTCCCATTAATAGTACATGCTTTTTATATGAATGCAACATGAAAACATGCATAACAATCAAGTTTGCATTTTCATACATCACAAATCAATGCAGTTATCAAAGAATACTTCCAACCTAGCCTAAGGCGTGCCAATAGCAGAGTCACTTACCTTAGTTGTAAGCACAACAAGCTATCAATTCCACCTAAAATTCCTTTGTCACACCTAAAGCAAATCCTAGAATTAATAACTTGAAAATGTAAACAAATTGGGCTCAAGTCTTAAAAACTAAACTTACCCCAAAAAGGTCCTCCCTTAGGCCTTGGTTGCTTAACTCGAACTATTCGGAAATGGGTTCCAAAATTAGAAATTTGACTTAAACACTTTAACTAAAACCAACAAGACTTAAGAACAAGCTTTACTAACAAAAACTTATCCAAGAGTATTCAAGAGAATTACCCAACCAATTCCTTGATTTGAAGTCGTATCTAAACCTTAATTCCCTCAAATCGTATCTGTCCAAAAGATTCCAACAATTAGAATCTAATCTATAAATATGAATTAAATTCGAATAGGCTAAGGACCAACTAAAACTCACCAATCGACGTCGAAACCTTGCTGTATAGTCCACTAAATCGCCCCAAATCCGCTAATCTAATGTCGAAACGACGTGGGTATTTGAAATCGAAGTGAACCAGACTATGGGTGTTGTGGATCGGGCTTCGGGATAAGGGCTGAGAGAAGAAATCGAATGGCGTTGGTGGGGACTTTGTGTAGCGGCAGTTCGGGTTACAGGAGTCCGGCAGCAAAATCATGCGTGCGACTCGAGTTGCAGGACCCCGGTGACGATGAGGAGAAGAGAAGGAGACGGTGGGGCTGATGGCTGTAAAAAAAATAGAGGAAAAGAGGGGTGGAAGGTGATTAAATTCGTGGATGAGGGTGAGAGGTTGAAGATGATGGCTTGAGGAGCCTTGGGCTGTGTGCAGCTTGTCAAAAAGAGAAATAGAGTTTTTTTTTCTTCTTTTCTTTTAACACAAAAATCCTTTTTCAACCACATCACATCTTGAAAACACTCTTACCTTTTTGCCCTTCCTCTACATTTTCTCTTTTTCTCCTTTTCCTATTTTCCCTTCTTAAATCTCAAATAATCTTGACCAAACTAGATAAAATAAGCCAGTCACTTGCTAACTTTTAGTTTGGGCTTAAAACAATTGGATCTAATAACTTGAAATTATGCGAATTAAAACCCACATGAAATTTCAACTTTTCAAAATAATAAATTTAAGATTTAAATTACAAATTTATCAACCATACTTTTTTTTTAAAAAAACTTAATTATCTTTATGCTTTAAAAAAAAGGAGGTGGGGCCTTACATTCCTAACTACAACGGGACCTAAAACATTACTTTTATCACCAACTCCTTAGCTTCCTCGGGATGTGCATCACTTTCATGCACATGGTGTTGAGGATCCCACATTGGAAAAATGAAGAGAGACTTCACAATTTATAAGATACATGGACTACTCCTCTCATTGCCAATTGGTTTTGAGATGGAACCCCATGTAATCAAATATGCTATCAGAGCCCATTAAACCTAAATGGGTATTCGGCCGAAAAGTTAGAATTCAACCTAAGAATGGTGAACCCAAAGAGGCACCATTTTGAGGGGGCATGTTTAGGATCCCACATTGAAAAAATGAAGAGAGACCTCATAATATATAAGATACATGGACTACTCCTCTCATTGCTAATTGGTTTTGAGATGGAACCCCATGTAATCAAATACATGGTTTGATGTACATCACTTACATGCACACCCAACCCACTAGGCGTGCATCACTTTCATACACCCTAGGCCTCTCCTTGCAGGTATGCATCACTTTCATACATAGGTTTGTATCACTTTCATATATACCAACCTTTAGTGCATCACTTTCATATATACCAACCTTTAGTGCATCACTTTCATGCACTAGGAGCCCCAAGACGTGCATCACTTTCATGCAGTTAAAATAAACAGGGTAAAAAGGGAATCTAATTAACATCTCCTGACTTTTATGGTCACACACACATGCATGAGGTCCCACAAACATTGGCATATATATCGTGATGTAGCATAAAGGGAATGACTTAGTATATATATATATATATATATATATATATATATATGACTCACGCCTTAAAGTCGAGTGACCCATAACTTTACGTAAATAATCCATGACCTAAAATAAAATAAGCCATGGCTTTAGATAAAATAATTCATGACTTTAAACAAAATAAACCATGACTTAAATAAATAATCTATAACTAATATGATTCATAACTTAAAATAAAATAATTCATGTCCTTAAATGAAATAAACCATGATTTAGTAAGTAATCCATAACTTTAATAATTCATAGCTTAAAATAAAACAGTTCATGACTTTAAATAAAAATAAACCATAACTTAAATAAATTATCCATGGATTTAATTAAAATAATCCATGATTAATCAGTCAAGCATCCCCTGCAACAGAAACAACCCAACCAAGAATTAAAGCCAACCAACAGTAAAGCCACTTGCCTCAACGTGTTGGAAAAAAGCTTAAATAAGAAGGAAATTGAGTAATATCTGTGTAAACGCATGCGATGGCCATAATATGTGTTGAACGTTTTAGTTCTATTGAAAACTTTTGAAATTCCTTAATTGTTGTGCCATTTTCAACAAGTGTTTGCATCAGGTAAATACTGCCGCACACGCTGAAAGCTTGCTGCATTGAAAAGAAAGACAAAAAGAATACAAACGAAAGGGATGTGCTTAGCCCTGTGTCAGAAAAGCTCGATTTCTACACTATTTGGGAGGCAAGGAACATTCTTAGGAGTGGAGGACGAGAGTTGGAAGCTCGAGATCGTGACGTGCATCGGGAACGAGAATCGACACATGACTTAGAGTTTTTCTTTCCCCTTTTTGTTGTAATTGTTGTTATGGATTTTTGTTTAAGTTTAGATTTATTTTTAGTGATTATGATTGACTAAAATTTAGCTAGGATCCTAGCCGTTGAATTTATTGTTTTGATTGTTAATTTAGAATTTTATTATGTTTATAATCATTCATGCTAATATGTTCTGAATGCATGTTAGCTTTTGGCCAAAGTTTGCATGTCGCATTGGTTTAATTTTATGCTTGAGAGAGTGATAATTAGACTAGAATAAGTATTAGCATGACTATTTGTAAATTTTTGCATGTGAATGAGGAGTTCTCATAGAAGCATAAAAAAGAAGTCACTTAATGCCATGTTTGTTATTAAAATCTAGACGGATACGTTAGGTTTATAACACTGCATGAGATCAATTGCACTTGGGAAGGTCTTTTGAGTATTTACAACTTCTTGCTTATGGCTAGGCATGATCTTTTCTTAGGATTAATTAATTAAAACAGTAGTTCAATTGGTGAAATCAATTCTCTAGGTTTTTCTCTCCTTGACATTTTCCTCTATTTTTATTTAATTTGTTAATCATAAATCTCTAAAAATCATTTCTCTAAATAAAATTGGATGTCATTATTCATGATAATGAATTGATCTAGAACACCATTCTTGAGGACGATACTCTACACTCATTAATCACTATACTAAAACTTGACATCGTACACTTACAGCTTTGCATGGTCATAAAAACACTAACAACTGGCCTTGCATTTGTCTATTTCCTCACCCTCAACTAGAAGTACCCCCGCCATCCTGCGAAGTTTGGTGATTAGAAGTAGGGAAGAAGAGGCATCCCACCTTCCTTTTGGCGATTGCTCCAGCTCGTCCTTGAGAATCCTGCCTATGTTGAGCTCTAGCCCCTTGTAAATACTATACAACAATGTGACTCTCTTCTGTGAGATTGTAGAATCATGTATTGTTGGCAAGATCCTGTTCTTGATGAAATAGAGTCAAATATATGGCTATGTCTTGATGTTGGCAGGCGACGGGGTCCATACTCCAGTCTGTGACACCTTCCACTCGGTGCCTTCATGCACTACAATTCTGAGGGCTTCTTCTAGCTGCTTCTCAGTTGGGTTCTCTATAACCTCATTTCCTGTAGGGTTTATGAGAGAAAAGAGCATGATATCCTTTTGGTGTCAAGTGCGGAGTAATGCACTGTTCTCCCTCTAAGACTCTGCTCATTCTTGGTCTCATCACCTAGGTGGGCATAAAATTGTTGAACCAATGGCATAGCTGCTCTCTTTGGTCCCTCGTAGAATTGCTCCGATCCATACTTATGAATCACATCAACAATGTATTGTGGGATGGGACTGAACTTGTTCGAGAATCCCTTTGACAAGGCTCCTCACACCAGTTAGATAAATTTATAAACTAGACTACTAATATTTGTATTAAAAGTGGTCAGGGTCGATCACAAGGAGGCAGAACTATGGTTATTTATTTTAATCTAACTTTGGACAATAAACAAACCAATAGGGGAGATTTTCATGCTTGAAATTTAAATTGATTGAAAATTAAAATTAGGAGAGGAAAATTAAAAGCTGTAAATAAAGGTTGTGATTCACAAACTTATCGATGCGTTGATCCAAGGTATGTAGGGGTGTTTATATTGTAACATTAATCATAGAATTTAACTAAACATGCACAATTATAGAGTTTTAAGATCAACCAGACTCATTGGAATCCCATGAGAGCCTCTCCTAAGGCAGTCGAGATTACGAATGCCTAAATCGACTCTAAACTAACTCGTTAGTTGGGGGCGAACATTCCATACTAGCTAATTGGAAGTGTTAAGCGCTTGGAACAGGTCAAAACATAATAATCTAACTTGACGGGCCCTTCGAATTAAACAATTATGTTCCAATTGGTTCTAAAGCCTACTACATGCAAAGTAATGAAGTCTAATACTCCTAATTACTAATGTGGTTGTTAGCTAATTGCTACTCAAATTAAGTTAGAGACAGAGGACCCCTACAGTTACTCAAGCATAACATTGAATTTGCTAATTAAGCTAATTTGTCAGATCAACCCAATTAGAGAACTACTAAGATTAACACAAGAACCAAAAGCTATAAAACATGTTGTAATTAATTAGAAATTAAGCACAAATTCTCATAATGTTGCAATAATAATCCCTACATTACCTCGAATCAGCGATTACACTTAGTCGAACATCGTTTGTATGAATCTTGAAGCCATAATACAACCAATCCGGGGTCACGTTGGGATCAATATTTTCAACGCCAATCACAAGTTTCACACAATACAATTTCAGAATCAAACACACTCAACTGGCTTTGTTGGAAAAGCCAACAAAGACTCTAACACTCCATTAGACAAGTCTAATCAATTCAACAATAAGTAAACCCTAAACCAATCCTAAACTGGGGACGATAGCATGCCATACTCACAACCGATTGATTAAGCACTTAGGGACTATTAGATTTCGTGAGACGTGATAACTTGTAGAAAACAAGTTATAATTGTCCCAAATTCTTCTATTTCATGTCCTAACGCGGCAATTGTTGTAAGATAATAAGGCATGTAAGGGTAATGTAGTGCATCAAACTGAAAATTGGCACTACATAGTATCGCTTAGTGAAAATGCGTAAAATTGCCTTGTTCTTGCGCTCGCATCTTAATCGTTGCCGCTCCTTGCAGGGAAGGCGATGAGGCGCTGCAACATGGTGATACAACTAAGCAATGAGGCGTCGATACTTAGAGGAGACCAAAAGGATCTACGTGCACTACCTGTGTCATAAAGGACGGATGGTGGAGCAAAAATCGAACTGTATGTAGGGTCAAGGCCTACAGAAAAGTAGAATGGCAAAGGAGGATACCATTGGTGCATAAGCCGTATAGCGTAGAGAATGAAAATGGGCGTGTGGTTTAATATTTTCACCCATGACTGTTGCTTATTTAAGGATACCATCTTCTTCATTAGGAGAGGGGAAAAGAAAGGAAAGTGAACTGGCAGACGGATCCTCATTGGAAAAAACGCCATGGCCACCATCGAAGCTCAAGGAAGAGGAAGTGACAATCCTCTATGAGTGACGTGGTAGGAGCTAGCAGTCATTGCATCATTGCTTTCTTCCCTTTATTTTCGGTGTTGAACTATTTTAATTAATGTCTAGTTATTGTAATCTAATGTTTTTCATTATGGTTCGTAGGAGCTAATTCTCTCTTCAAGACTTGGCCCGAAGGCCCTTTTTTTGAGCTTACCCTAACAATATTTTGATGCTAGTAAAGTAGAAGTTTAACTCCAACCTTCTTCTCAAGTGTGTTTATTGAAATTGCTTGAATTTCGTTTGGCCAACCGAGTTTGGGTTGTAGCATGTTTAGGCACCGGAAGGGTCAAAACATATGGAAAGAACTTGAGAGGAGAAAGGGCAACACTTAGTTGCTAGATTGATTTAGGGATATTTCAATCTCTAGTAGGTGGTAGAATGGGGCGGTAGTTATTGAGCAATAGTGCACAGAGGAATCTAACCTTTATTGTGAGTGAACGTGATACCGGGATGGAGGCGGTCATAGGTCCCCAAGTCTAGGTTGAGTAAATACCTCTACAGCATTAGCATTTTGCATAAATGGGTGGGTTGGCATAAGGCACCAGGGCTAGGTCTTGAGTTTCCTTGTTATTAGTTTCTCTTTGCATTGTCTGATTAACGTTGTTACCAATCAGTTATTTTATCATTTTTATCTTAAGTTTGTTTATTTCTTTACACTAAAATCACCATCTCACAATACTTCGAGTACCGCACAAATTTTACTAAGTAACACTTTGTAGTGAAGTTTTGCCATTGCATCAAAAGAATAGTACACCTTCCCTGTGGATCTCTACCCTGGAATACAAACCAGGTATTACTTGCTGGCTAATTGGTGTGCACTTTCATCGATGCATTAGATGTCAGCGAACTTGTCAATGCTGTAGGGTAGACATCAAGGGCACGATTTTCCATATAATCATCCATCCCATCGCATCATTACCGTTGCATCATGTAACTTTTACATCACTCACGCGTTGCATCTTCATATACAATCAGCACATACATCCCACCAAGATGATTAAACTAACTAGGTTGATTGGGCCTAAATTAATTTTACCGATTCTTTGATTTCTAAGGACCTAGCTTCTTTAAGTCATTTATGGGAGCATAAACTCATCGACGCATCATCCCTATGCTACTGAACTTAAACACGATCTCTATGTGACTAAGCAATCTAAAGAACGTGCATGGCTAAGTTAAACACGCTCGACGCGTATAGGTTGTCAAGCTACCTATGAGATGCTTAAGAATTAACATAAGAAAGCAAAGAGACATTCAATAATGAAATTAATACAAAAATGTACAAAACCTCATGGCTTTACGATGTAAAATCCTGAAGATATCACCAAATTGGCATTTTTGCTTAGCCGGACACCAAAATCTCGAATATCAAGCCCATAAATCTTTCTAAATCTATCCCAAAGTGACTAAAAATGCAAAGAATAGAAAGGAATAAAGAGAATATAGTAAAGGACGACTGTCTAAAAGTTTCAAATGACATAAAGATAGGAAAAAAAGTATTTATATTCTTCGCAGTAGCGTCTCGACGCTATAGGCAACATCTCGACACTATTGCTAATTAGACTAGCGCTTTTGGGGCTCGTCGAAGCGTCGACCTGCACTTACTGTTACAGTGTCTTGACTCTGTTCTACATTTTCACGTTCTATTTTTCAGCATCTTGCGTAGCGTCGATCCGATGTCTAGACGCTTGAACAAGGGCATTTTGGTTATTTGGCTTCTAAAGTTCGCTTGAGTGCTCGATTGCCCTTCAGTTTGCTTTAAAATAATTTCGAATGCATGTAAATGCTTCTTAAGGCTCCTAATGCTCAATTTCCTATAAAATGGACATTAAATACATGAAAATTATACAAACTAACACAAATTTGATAAAGAAAGATAGGACTTTTTTAGTTCTATCACCCTTCATCTCTCTTTCTATTCTTTGATTTAGACGAGCTAGGCATCTTGCTCTCTGAAATCTCCATGATATCATCATCAGAGAGTGGAGGTTCCTTCTGAACTTGCTTCGACGCTTCTTTTTGTTCTTGTATAGCATTGAAACACCAATTCATTTGATCTTGCTTTAGATATATGTTAAAAAATGCATGTTGAAAACATTTTCCTCAACCCCCTGATGTTTAGGTAGTCAAATATTTGACTAGACGTGTGGTTTTACAAGCTCAAAGACATGACCAAGAAAAAATCAAAGCATGCATAACTTCTCTCATTTTAGTTTTTTGTAGCTTTTATTGCACCTTATTCTTAGAATTTTGGATGGGTGAGCTTGTTATTGATCTTGCAAAGATATTTAAAAGAAATCTTCAATGTTATTTTAATTTGATCTTCTGTATGCATCTTATATATTTTCATTTATTATAGTTTGAATAGTAGAGCTATTTGAAGTGGTATGAAGTTTTGGAAATGTTGTTAAGACTAAAACTATCTAAAAGCAGGTAATGAGGTATATTTCTTTTGCAGAAAAGTTTTATATTGATATTTTCTTGTAATGGGTTGGTTTAACTAGTCGAAAAGCTTGTGGGGTTTCTTAAATTTCTATGCAGGATGTCTACTAGTCCAAAAGTTGGTGGTTACTTTTTGGTCCTTTGGCTTTAGACAATTTGAAAATTTGAAACTCATCTTTTTACTCTTTCCTAATAAAAGTTCATTATATATTTATTTATTTCGTTCTTGATAATTTTTTGTAGGATGGTAAAAGAATTACTTCACAACAATGGAATGTCTTGGCTACGACACAACTGGCTTGAGTTGTTTGAATTTTTGATACAACATATTCTGTAATTATTGAATGGTGTATTGATAAAGTTTATATTTTGTATCATCCCAAGTAGATATATTCATTACTATATTTATTTTTGTAGGGTAATGTGAATTTTGTAGGAATGTTGATTTAAATAAAGAAACTTTTTTATTCTATTTTTATAAATCATATATTTATTACTTGACAATTATGTAACAAGGTATGAAACATGAAAAATAGCATTATGAACATATTAGAATATTTATAAAACATACAATAATAGCAAGAGATTCTACATCCTTAGGCATCTAGACTTACGAGTTCATTGTCTATTTAGTGACACTTTTGTGCAAAAACTCACTATGCAAGCATACGCAATCGTAGGTAGTAATTGGTGGATAAGGTCGATCCCGCGAGGACTAAAGTAAGCTAATTTTATAAAATTGAGCTCTTTAAAACTAATGCTAAAGCAAAGGATGTAAAGAAACTAAAGGAAAGATTAGGCAACAAACGACTCAAAATAAAGTAAGCAATAATAACAACTTAACACTAGAATTAAGGACTCCAAACGGCAAGTTAAATGAAACTAAAAATGATAAAGAGAAGCGAGTCGGGATATATAAACTCCTAACTTAAATTCTGTTTTAGCACGTTCGCTATAGCAAAATCATAGAAAAGTTCAAGCAGTAAACGAAAATGATTGATTTATGATCCAAACTTCTTCCAAAATCACGAACTACGATTTATAAACTAAGTTCAACATATTCCTATGAAAACCCAGCCATATAAACACAATTAAGCCCCCATTTTATTTGTTTTACAAGCTAAGAATATATGTCTATACTCTTATATTCATTATCAAAATAATAATGAATGAACTTGCATAATTTGTGCCTTTCCACTAGTTTTTAACCCTTCCAGTATCAAAAACTAGCTAGAATCCTACCTAAGGTGATCAATCTTAAGCAAGAAAGAGAGATAAATAAGCACCCACAAATAAAATGCTCAACAATTGCAATAGCTATAACAAAATGGCTTCCACAAAATGTTAGGGTTCCATAAATCCCAACTCTAAAGAAATTAGTTAATGCTGAAATTAAACCTTAGATACAGAAAATCAAAGCTACAATAATCCATAGAACGATTAGAACAAACAAATCTATCAAAAACTACAATCTATAGTTTATAAGAAGAGATAGAACTAAAAATAGAAGGAATAAAGTTCTGTGGTAGGAAATGTTGCAGCAAAGTTGATCCACTTTTGAGCTTCTTCTTCTCATGAACTCCTCTACGAGCTCTCTTCTCTTCCCCCAGAAAATCGATTCCTTTTTCTCTAATCCTCCTCTTTTTCTTTTCTTTCCATTTTCTATTTATATGGATGGCTAAATGGCACATTTAAGGGCTGATTTGTCTATTTTAAATTAGGTGGCATTGAGTTATATGCTCAATTTACGCAACTTTTTCCAGCTCACAATGCTACAACAATCCCATAGCAAAATGTTATCCTCAACATTCTGTTTTCCACAATGCTACAGCTCTGCTACAACAATCCCATAGTAAAATGCTATCCTCAACATTCTATTTTCCACCTTCAAAAGCAATACTAAGGATAAGAGAACCCTTATTGAAAACACTAGAATAGGGGCAAAAACTAGTAAAATAAGGGCAAATAAAACTAAAAACAACATCAACTTAACTTCTAAGATAGCACCGAACAAACCACACAAAACACGAAAAACTAATGCAAATCACTCATACTTTGTCCCATAAAGAGTTATGAAAAGCGCTAAAATAATCCTATTTTATAGGATTATCACACCCCCAAACTTATACATTACTTACCTTCGAGTGATGCAAAAAGAAGACAACAAACACTACACAAGAGTTAACAGTGGGAGAACAATGATAGCTAGGTCTATTTGGTCCTTAGGCAGGTTTTCCTTTCTCATTCACATGCAGCACTACATGCCATGACAAAGTTGTTTGCAAGATAAAGACACCTCCTAGTGTGTGTGTGTGTGCAAGGCCCCGATTAACCAACTTGCCTCTCCTAAGCAACTTTAAAGCTTAAGTCTTGGAACTTAGTGTGTAGACAATAACTGTATCCAATAAAATGCTTATCCATAAGATAATGAGTTTATACATGAAGCTCTCCAAAGCCTTACTCTATTTTATTTCAGTACAACATTCAAAAGGATGGGGATGGTATGACCATAACTTTTTCTTTTGTTTTTGTTTTTGTTTTTTTTTAGAGAACCCCTCTTTGTCATTTGCACCTTTGCTTTAAACGCCAACATTGGTGATGAAAGTTTTCTAACTACAAGCACTATCACTAAGATGGGTCACTTTCACATAGTCATACCTCTCGCCACTGTTCGACTCAAAGATAAACACGGGTGTTATGTCTATCCCTGGTTTACTAAGCCACTCGAGATAGAGGAGTATCTCTTTTTTTTCTTTTCTTTTCTTTTTTTTTTAACAAAATGAACAAGACCACTCCCCCAAACTTGAGATTTGCTAAAGATTCACTCACTAAGCTTAATTCAAAACATCAAATTGATACACTTTTTCATCTCTAAGATCTCTTCAAACTACTAAAGTTTCTTAAGAACAACAAGCTAAGTACTTAGGGCCTAAGTGTAAAGAGATTCTTTACCCTACTCCCTAATTTGCCATATCAGAAATGCCACATGCAAAATTTAAAGGAAAGAGCCTAACTTATCATCATGAGAAATATACCAAACCAACAGAGACTCCCACAAGCAACTCAACTCGAGAAAGAGACCCAAACAAACACCAAATAATAGCCAAACAACAGCCTAAAAGCAACAGTAGAGAAAAGAAAATCAAACACACGCTAAGAAACATTAAATTTCACCCCCAAACTTAGAATGTGTTGGGTTCTCTCAACACAACAATTCAGAACAACCCAAACATACAAAAATAGTTTCATACTGCAAAAAATCTTAGAGTAAGATAACATGAAGTGATAAGTAAAAGAGAAAAGGCTAGAAAATCCCCTAAGCGGTCTCCTCGTCCTCAATAGTTGTTCCACTCGCACTTGCCTCACCAACTTGATTTGCGAAGGTGATATTGGGAAAAACTGGGAGAGAAGGAATCGGTCGGCAGGCAATACACCTTAGTGCCGTGTGGAAAACTTTATCCCTTTTCTTCATGTAATCGCCCAATCCTTTTACAACGCTCTCCAAGTGCAATTGCCTTGCTTGGATTTCTTGCATCATTGCAAGCCCATCATTTGAAGTCGGGGCCTCAATAGGTGACTCAACTGAATGCTCATGCTCGATCTTTGTGAGCAATGCAATGGTGGCGGTAATGTTGGCTCCAACTTTGTTCTTATCGCTTTTCTCTGCAGCACTACAAGGCACGCTAGCTGCAAGGCACAATGAAGTCATAATAGAGGGAAAGAAAAGCTTACCTTGCTTCTTTGTGGCCGACTCAGAAATCTCCTCAAGGATGATCTTGCCCACATTTATAGATTTTCCCTTTAAAAGAGCATAAAGAAGCACGATTTTTTTCCTACGAAATAATATGATCATGGGCCATGGGCATCAATCTACTCCTCAAAAAATGATTCCACACCTTAGCATGAGGGTAGAGACTAGCTCGGAAGCATGTTCACTTTCCATGGGAGGATACGGAACAAGAAGTTCCTTGGGTAGCTGCTTCTTCTAACACCTCTCTCAACTTTTGCTCAGACAAACTGGCCACAAAATTACTATACTCATCTTCTCCATCCTCAAGGGCAAATAACTCATTAATGGCAGCTACAGAAACTTTTACATCAACACCCCGAACCTTAATAATGGACCCTCGCTTTTCTCCAAAATTTGCATAAAATTCCTTAACAAGCGGGGCATTAACAGTTTCTGGATGAGAACAAAAGCGCTCCCAACCTCGCTGTTGTATTACTGAAGTTACTTACTCTGGCAATCCTAAATTTTCCTCCTCATCGATTTAAATAAATCTTTTTTCCCAATAGGGTAATCTCGCTTGAAAAGTTTCCTCAAACCGCCGTTTAGCATTAACCGAAACAAATCTGTTTTCTTCAATTACACTACACGAAGCTCACCTAGGCCCCATTTTAATTCAAAAAACGACACCCTTTCGACCAACACAAGACTTTGATCGCCCAAATATGCGCCAAGAGACCAATGTAAAATAATAAAGAGCATGCCTAACATAAAAAATACCTACCTTAACAACAATGGCGCCATAGGGGAGGTACACTCAAATTTTCGCCCAATGGGATGAGAAGATACCCATTTAATCACCCAAAACTTGCCATCGGAAGCACAAAAATAACCCGAAATTAGTACCACAATGCTTAAAAAATCCAGAGCAATATACAATGGAAGATAATATGGAGAAGAAGCTGAAAGAAAATGAAAGAAAATGGTGACTGAGGGGGCCAAGCGTGCGATTCAACACAAAGAAGAAGAGACAAAAAAAAAACGAAATGAAAAGGACTGGGCATACGTTTGCGAATTAGGGATTGAAATTTTAATCCCCCCCCCCCCCCCAATTCCAAAACGACGCCTCTTTAGGAAAAATAATTAAATTCCTTTTTTTAAAAAAAAAAACCTTGCAAACACGCCCACCTATGGCCGATGTTTTAAACCCTTTTTTTTGTGTATTTTCTTATTCTTTTTCTTTTCAAACATTTTATAAAAACCTTTTTCTTTTCTTTTCTTTTTTCCAAACAAAACCCATCCCTACACTTGTTCTATCACTTCGCTATAGCAAAATTGAATGAAATCAGTATAGAATACTTTGCTTTACTTTTGCTAAACACTTGCTATAACAAAGCTATCACAAAATAGAATGATATCAACACATAATGGTTTGTTGATCTTTTGCTATATGCTTGCTATAGCAAAGCTATAGCAATTTGGCTGAGTTTTCAAAACAGAATGCCAACTTCCTCAAAATTGAAAATTTCACCTCAACCCTTCTACATTTCTCTTCTAGCTCCTACACACAACAAAATTTCCTCTCTTAGTAGCATGTAGCTTCAAACTTAACTTCCGCTAAGAAAAAAAAAAGAAATATATATTAAAATCACAAGAAATTGAATGAAATTAAACACTTAGCTTGAATGGGTTGCCTCCCATTGAGTGCTTGCTTTAACGTCTTCAGCCCGATGACTCCCTTTTCTTTCACACATCATCCTTCAGTAGCACACAAACCTTCTCTCTGTCCATGGAACAACCCCAATAATGCTTCACTCGTTGTCCGTTTACCTTGAAGGTATTCTCTGATTTTTCATCTAAAAGCTCGATTGCACCATGTGGAAAAACTTTCACAATTTTCAATGGCCTTGACCACCGAGATTTCAACTTTCTCGGGAATAATTTCAAACGAGAGTTGAAAAGAAGCACATTTTCCCCCGGTAAGAAGTCTCTTGAAAGAATGTGACGACCATGCCATGCTTTGGTCTTTTCTTTATAAATCTTGGTAGTTTCGTAGGAAAACCATATCAACTCTTCGAGTTCAACAACCTGTAGTTTTCTTTCCTCTCCCGATGCTTGAAGGTCAAAATTCAACTCCTTGATTGCTCAATGAGCTTTGTGCTCAAGCTCCAAAGGCAAATGACGTGCCTTGCTGAATACAAGCCTATATGGCGACATACCTATCGGTGTTTTAAATGTAGTTCGGTATGCCCAAAGAGCATCATCAAGCTTCACTGACCAATCCTTACGTGATGGACACACCATATTCTCCAAAATTCTCTTTACCTCATGATTCGACACCTCCGCTTGCCCACTTGTTTGGGGATGATAAGCTATAGCAACCCTATGTTTGACTCCATACTTGGCTAACATGGATTCTAGCATTTTACTCCCAAAATGAGTACCTTCGTCACTTATGAGAGCTCTAGGTGTGCCAAAGCATGTAAAAATATTCTTCTTGAGGAATTTACTTACAACCTTAGAGTCATTCATTGCGCAGCGATTGGCTCAACCCACTTGGATACGTAGTCCATTGCCAACAAAATATAGAGGTTCCCAAAAGATGGCAGGAATGGACCCATGAAGTCTATCCCCCATACATCAAAGAGCTCAACCTCAAAAATGTTGTTCAGAGGCATTTCATGTCTTTGTGAGATATTACCCACTCTCTGACAACGATCACAAATCTTGGCAAACTGATGGGCATCTTTAAAAAGAGAGTGCCAGAGGTATCTAAACTGTAACACTTTCGCAGCTGTTCGGGCTCCGCCAAAGTGGCCACCATAAGGTGCGGAGTGGCAATGATAAAGAATACTCTGAACTTCGTCTTCAGGAACACATCTCCTTAAAATTTGATAAGCACACTTTTTATAAAGAAATGGTTCATCCCAGAAAAAGTATCTTACATCATGCATAAACCTCTTTAATTGTTGCCTACTCATCTCAGGAGGTAGAAGTCCACTCACCAAATAAATTCACGAAGTCTGCATACCATGGGAGACGCTCACTAACACTAAGAAGTTGCTCATTAGGAAATGTCTCATTGATAGGTCCTTGCTGATGTGTCTCAGCCTCAACATGGAGTCGAGATAAGTGATCTGCAACTTGATTCTGTGTCCCACTTCTATCTTTGATCTACAAGTCAAACTCTTGAAGCAACGGTATCCAACGAATCAACTTGGGCTTGGAATCTTTTTTAGAAATCAAGTATTTGATTGTTGAATGATTAGTGAACACTATTACCTTTGTACCCATCAAATACCCTCGAAACTTGTCAAATGCAAAGACCACTGCTAACAACTCTTTCTCAGTGGTGGTGTAATTGATCTGAGCGTCATTCAAAGTCCTACTAGCATAATAGATGGAATGGAATACCTTACTTCTTCTTTGACCCAAAAAAGCTCTTACTGCAAAGTCGCTCGCATCACATATCATCTCAAATGGTAAAGACCAATCAGGAGCAACAATTACTGGAGTTGAGACCAATGCTTCCTTCATTCTCACAAATGCTCTTTCGCACTCTTCATAAAAAAAATGGTCTGGATTGCTCAAGAAGCATGCAAAGAGGCTTAGAAATCTTTGAAAAGTCCTTAATGAACCTCCTGTAGAAACCAGCATGTCCTAGGAAGCTTCTCACACCTTTGACTGTGGTCGGTGGAGACATCTTCTCAATTACCTCAATCTTTGCTTTTTCGACTTCTATTCCCAGCTTTGAGACTTTATGACCCAATACTATCCCTTCACAAACCATGAAGTGACACTTCTCCCAGTTTAATACTAGGTTTGTCTCCTCACATCACTTAAGGATATTCTACAAATTAAACAAGCACACATCAAAAGTTTCACCAAAGGTAGAGAAGTCATCCATAAATACCTCTAATGTTTTCTCCACCATGTTGCTGAAAATAACCATCATGCATCGTTGGAACATAGCTGGAGCATTGCATAGCTTATCGAATGTTACACGCAAGTGCACGTGATTGAAGTAATAAGAAACTGAAGTACTCTAGAGTATCGTACCCAAAGGAACGAGTTTTAATAAAATGTATTAAAATGGCACGCAATCGTTGACAAATTGCAACTAAAAGTAAACATGGGTGTAAATGATTTGTGAAGGATTTTGACTAAAAGAAAAATTATTTGAAAAATAATGGAAATAAGGAAGGGATTCAAGATGGTAATGCCCCTTTGGAAAGAAAATGCAATATAAGGCAATTGCAATCGTAGCTAACTCAAGAACTAAGTAAATCGAATCCAACTTCTATTCAACCTTCTATGAAGTTCTTTAGGAGACTAAGTGATTAAACCTATATTTCTATGGCTAATCTAACATAGATATATCCGCGCACAACTTTAGTCGTTTTGGAGTCTTGCCTTATGTCTAGGGTCGATGTTTCAGAACTTATGTCTAAGCCTTTTTCTCCATTACTTTTGTGACATTTGCTTCCCTTAACCCTTTCAGTATTAAGTTATATATTAGCAAGCAACACCAGATGTCCAACTAGAATTTACCCAACATTGAACTCACCAAAAGCAAACAATAGTTCAAGTGTTAGCTAGATTGTTTTTGCTATCAAGCTTTACATCTTTCCTCTAGAGCATTCACCAACTTGAACCCCTAAAAGAATTTTAGCTCATCATGAATGGAGTAAAAAGCAGCAAATTAAAAGTCTAAAAATGCATAACAAAATTGAGAAGTGAATGAGAAGAAATTCGGGTTCAATGAAGATTCAAATAAATGGTAATTCGATTAAAATGAACACTAACATTTAACAACTTGTAACAAAGCTTGATAAACGAAAATATTATAGCACGAGAGCTACAATGGAAAAGAAATAACAGTAGCTAAAACTTCCTATGAAATGAAATGAACAAAATATAATCTAAAGTGAAGAACAAATAAAGAGACCCGCTTCACTCCTTGCTTAATCGACACAACCACTCTTTCTTCAAAGGCGATTGGGTCTTTACCACCTCTAACTTTCGTTGAGGTAGGATTAAGCTTCGGAGCTTCACAGGTTTGGAACAAACAAAAAAAAAAAGCAGTAAAACAGAATAGAAAACAGCAGCCTGAAGGTATGTTTGTGTGAGAAAAATCTATAAGCTTTTGCCTCCATTTCTTCCTTATTTTATAAGCTTTATGGGCTAGGGTTTCCATGTTTGTTCATGTGTAGCTTGGGTCAACTTTCCTTGCTGAATTCATGGAGAAGAATGGCATAAAATCTCCAAAATTTCACTAATCCCGTATTTTCTGCGTTTTCCATATTTTTGTAGAAATGCAATTGCAATGAAATTGCATTTCTGTTCCATTATTTTCCAGATCTGCCAGAATTTCAATTGCAATGCAATTGCATTTCTGTTGCATTCTTCAAATTCCTGCACAAAAACATCAAGTAAATGTGGTTTTATTTTCTTTTGCTTTCTTTTCTCCACTTACTTAATTTAAAAGGCTACCAACAATAATTTAATTTAAACCAACTTTTTGCTAGCCTTTTTATCTAATAACACACCTAAAATAACAAGAATAACTAAGTATAAAGGTAAAATAATTCTCATAAATGATAATTATTAATAGCCCGAAGGGCATTCGACGAAATGTGAACGTGCCATAAGGACAAGTAAAAGTGGTCTTCTCCTGATCCTCTGATGCTATAGTAATCTAGTTATATCCAAAATACCCATCTAAGAAGGAATAATACTCCTTGCCTGCCATCCTGTAGAGCATTTGATCAATGAAGGGTAGCGGGAAGTGATTCTTCCTCGTTGCCTTGTTCAACTTTCTGTAGTCCATGCATACCTTCCATCTAGTGATTGTTCTCGTCGGGATCAATTCATTGCTCAAATTCTCTACCATTGTAATCCTGCCTTTTTACGGCACATACTGAACCGAACTTACCCATGTGCTATCAGAGATAGGGAAGATGATACTTGCATCAAGCCACTTATTTATCTCTTTTCGTACCACCTCTTTCATGATAGGGTTAAGCCGCCTTTGATGCTCTACTGAATTAGAACAGTCATCTTCCAATAGGATTTGTGCATACATATAGATGGACTGATACCTTTTATATCCGCCATAGACTACCCAATCACTCTTTGGTGCTGTTTTAGCACGACTAACAACTTTTGCTCACACTCAACACTCAAAGATGATGATATGATTATTGGTAAAGTGTCTTCCTTCCCAAGGTATGCATTTCAAATGCGAGGGAAGTGGCTTAGGCCCCAAAGCGGGTGGTTCATCCATGGATGGCCTGGCTGCAAGAAAATTTCTCTCAGATAGCCCCAATGATTCAAATTGGTGTTTATTCACTCCACCATATTGTTTAGCACCCACGTGAGCTATCTGCACTTTCTCACCATATTCAACCTCATCCTTGTCTTTCACAATCTCATTAGAAGCAACTAAGTCTTCAGTCCAACTATCCACCACTACTGTGTCTAATACATGCACAAGAGAGCACTCTTCGATATCATTAGGAAAATGTAAAGAGTTAAAGAGATTGAAAGTTACCTGCTAATCATTGACTTTCATTGTCAATTCTCCTTTTTGAACATCAATAAGTGTCCTCCTCGTGGTTAAGAAAGGTCGCCCAAGGATGATCGGAATGTCTCTGTCGGCCTCATAGTCAAGTATGATGAAATCCGCAGGGAATATGAATTTATCCACACTTACTAAAACATCCTCTATCTTACCCTCAGGATATACCACTGATCGATCAGCCAACTGCAAAGAGACTGTGGTGGGCCTTGCCTCTCCTATGCCAAGCCTTTTAAAGATGGACATGGGCATTAGATTAATGCGCGCCCCCAAATCACATAAAGCTCGCCCACAATATGTGTTCCTGATAGTGCATGGTATGGTGAAGCTCCCCGGATCTTTCAATTTCTGAGGAATTTTTTGCTAGACAATGGATGAACATTTAGAAGTAAGAGCTATAGTTTCGAATTCCCCCCAATCTCCTCTTTTTAATCAAAATGTCCTTCATAAATTTTGAATAATTCGACATTTGTTTCAAGGCTTTGACTAAAGGGATATTAATGTGTAACTCCTTTAGAATCTCCAAAAACTTATCAAACTGCTTATCTTGTTCCTTTTTTTTGAAAACGTTGAGGAAAATGAGGTGGTGTTCTCGTATTCACCTAATCAGCTGGTTGTTGTGGCAATGTTGCAACATTTTTCTATTCTGCCTTTTGTTCTTGTGGTAATGCTACAACAATAACCTGGTCATTCTCTTGATGTTAGGGTGATGCTACAACCTCAATCTGGTCATTCCCACACTTCACTTGATTTTCACTATCCTCAACCTTCTCTTGGATTGAAGTGGGCTCTTTTACCTTAAGAGTCCTATTTTTAGGCTCCTCCAATTCTTTCCCACTTCGAAGTTGCACCGCTTAACATGTTTCTTTGCCTTTGTTCCATGGGTTATCAGGGTCACTAGGCAAAGTTCCTTGAGGTCTATTGTTTAGAGCTGAAGCTAATTGTCCCACTTGGTTCTCCAAACTTCTAAGGGCTGCAGCCTAACTCTGCACTATGGCATCAGTTTTGGCCATATGATTTTTCAACAAAGTCTCAAGTGAAGATGTAGAATCTTGATTTTGTACCTTAGGGGGCTAAAAATTCTACTGATGATATCCTTGTTGTTGAAATCCTGGAGGTGTAGGAGGTCTTATTTGCTGATTAGAAGACCCAACCCCTTGATTGTTCCATGAAAAGTTCTGGTGTTGCCTCTTACCCGGGTTATATGTGTTCGAATAGGGGTTAAAATTCTTGTTATACCCCACATAGTTCATTGACGCTGGGTTGGATGGACAAATATCAAAGGTGTGGCCCTCACCACAATATACACATGACACTGCTACTAGTGGCACAAATGGACTTCCTGAACCCATATTCAATGATTTCAACGTACTAGTGAGAGTGGCAATTTGAGCCGCGACGTTCGCTACTGATCGGTTGTTCACGCAAGCGCACGCGATCGAAGTAATATAAAATGGTATCTGAGTACCAAGTATCGAATCCCACAGGGAACGGAGTAACAAAGATTGTTGTTTTGCAAAAGTGTAAGGCAAATTGCAAGTTTGAAAAGTAAAAAATACAAAAATCAAGTTGTTGGTGGAAAATCGAAATTGCTAATTCAATTGCTAATCCAGAATGGCAATGTTGGAAATAACAGAAATTGCTAATCCAATTGCTAATCCGGAATGGCAATGTGCGAAAGACTAAAATTGCAGAATTAAATTGCTAATCTAAATTGGCAATATGAAATGGCAATATGAATGAACTTAAGAATGAAATGATAAAGGATGGGACTCAAGAATGTCATTGCCCTAAGTCGTAATTGCAAACCAAAATTGCAATTCCAACCTACTCCACACTCAATTGTAAACCAAAATTGCATCTCCTATTACCTCAAAATTGGGTTTTTTAGGAGGCTAAGTGGGGCTCTATATGTCTATAGTCCCTCCATCATAGATGATTGTTGGCTCACAATTTTATGGGTCTTGGAGTCCTTAATCCCTATGTCTAGGGTAAGGAATGGCTTATGTCTAAGCTCTTTTACTCCATTACTTGTGTGAAATCCGCTTATCACTAACCCTATCGGTATTAGATCTAAGCTTGAGTTGAAACCCTAGTTGATCAATCTAGGATCTCAACGGAAATTAAATCAACACAAGCAAACAATTGAGATGTAGGCTTGGTTTTTCTTGGAATTTTGGCTACATTTACTTCTTAGGGAATTCACATCCTTGATCCCCCTAAGAAGTTTAGCTCATATTTTTAATGAAAAACATAAAACTAATTTTAAAGAAAGATTTCATAATGAAATTTAATTAAAAAAAACAACTTATGAATTGTAATTTGGGTTTTCCTAGAATTTCAAGCAAAAATGCATAATTGAAATTAAATTAAAATGGCAAGGGTAATTAGGTAAATTTCTTTCTTTCTCCTTCCTTGCTTTAATTTCTTCTCCAGGAACTCAATTTAAGGCAAAAGAAAAACAGAGCACAAAAGCAAGAACTCGGCTCGATTCCTATCCCACTCCTTCCTCTCCAATCGATTCAATCTCCTCCACTTTTAGAGCGAAATTGATCTTGACAATTCAAAAATACCTTGAATCGGATTGGAAATCTAAGGAAGATGCAGAAAATTATTTGAACAATCCGAATTGAAGAAAAACTCTTAACAAACGAGAAATTCGAATAGATTTGGAATTTTCTACGCAATAATACTCGTTTACCTTCACTTAAGAGCAAAAGGAGAATACCCAAAACCATTCATTGTGACAAGACCGAAGAATTGATGCACTGTAATTGAATTTTGGTAAAGAAATCAACGAAACCGAAGGAAAAACAGAGGACTAAATGCGAACAAAAATACCTTCGAATGAACTTGAAACCAACGTAAACTTGAATGAAAATGCAATAAATCGAAAGACAAGTAACTAGGCAATTGTCTGTACTACAAACTAGAAGGGAAATTGAATGGAAATTGAATAAAAATGATAAAACAGTAGCAAACAGCAAAACAGAGCTGTCCAAAAACCCAGAAAAACAGAAAATTGAAGCTTCGATTGACCCTCCGAATCGTCTCCACCTCTCCGACGTTCTTCAATCTCCTTATGTAGACAAATGTAGGGTTTCAATTTGCCAAGAATAATGCATTAAATCCCTTAATTTGTGCGAGAAATTCTCTGTCAATTATGGGTTCATCAATCACGAAATTCCCGAAATTTCCTTATTTGCAGCTGCTGAAGATTGCCATTTGGTCGGTTTGGCAATTGGTTTGGCAATTCCTGCAAAATAATCAAAATACTTAGAAATCTTTTCCAATTGCTATCATATTTCAATTTTTCCTTCTTTCAACCATTTTTCACCATTTTCCATTAAAAATAGGACAAACAAGAGTTCTTTTGAGCAATTTAGGATTTAAATAAGCCTTAATTTCACGGCTTATCACACCCCCAAACTTAAGATGTTGCTTGTCCTCAAGCAATTTTTAAGAGTTTATGGTGGTGACAATCAACCATATTTGATTCGCAATTGGTTTAGCATTATCAACTTCTCAGAGGATCTTCAAACTCATAATACCTTTTGCCCAACTTGCTAAACTTGCTCTTCCTACTTTTCTCATAACTTAACACTTTTTGACACATCCAGTTTAACTTAAACTTCTACTAGTTCAGGTAGATTTCACTAAGTTATCCTAGCAAAAGATTTCACAGTGCTCCACTTTTTTCTCCCCCCCAAACTTATTTTCATGCTGTCAACATTTTTTTTTTTTTTTTTTTTTTTTACATGTATTTCGGTCAATTGCGCCTTCGTTTCAACTTACTAACACTTTGTGGCGGAAGTAGCTGACTACGAGCACACATCACCTAGTACAACATACCCATTTTCTTATTGAACTGTTCATGCAAAGCAAATCATGGGTATCATGACTTACCCTGATTACTTGGTTAAATCTAAAAAGAGGGGTAAATTTTTTTTTTTTTTTTTTTTTTTTTTTTTTTTTTTTTTTTTTTTTATGACAGCTCATTCTTTTACAGGACATAACTGTTTCCCTCCCCCAAACTTAAACTTGTCGATGTCCTCATTGACACTGGAATTAAGGGAAGATGGAGGGAACTTAGAGTAACTTAGTGTTTCTATCTGAAGTGTGTATTAATTTGAGTCTACTGGATGTGATCAAAAGTGTTAACTAAATGGGGAAGTAGTACTAGCCTAGTCAAGCAGGTGGGTGGTAGGTATTTAATGAAAATGGGTGGTCCTACCTCATCATCGAAGTTTAAATTTTTTTTATTTTTTTATTTTTATTTATTTTTATTTATTTTTATTTTTATTTTTTTTTCAGAATTCATGAAAGCAATCGACTAAATAAGCATACAAGAACTTTACTAAACCTTAAACCAAAAACATAACGATTAACAAAGCTAGAAAGATAGGTTAAAGAGAGACTCCCCTATGCAGAGAAAAATGTGTTGTTGTCATTACTGTCCTCGGGGTTGTTGGAGTCTTTGACAAAGAATTCTCCTGAAATTGCAATTGCAATTTTGCTTTCGCATTTGCGACTATAATTTCTTCCTCCCGCTCTTTCTTCTTATATTTTCCTGAAACTCAGGAGTAAAGCATCAGAAAGTTGACACAGTTTTTCTCAATGCAAAGTTACTTTTTGGAAATTCCAATTTTTGAATTCAAAGTTGATTCATCAAATTCCCAGGTAAATCCCCAGGTAGAGGTGTTCCCTTAGCGATCAACTTAAGTACCTCAGCCTAGACAGGATTTTCCTTAGACAGAGCTTTTCTGAATTAACTTCTTCATTTATATTGGAATTTCAAAAGTTGAAAGTTTCTCTTTTTTTTTTTCTTTTTTTTTTTTTTTTCAAAATTGATCAGGGAGATCGATCCTTCATTCCTCCTTTGGTTTTCTCCCTAATAAAGCTTGACTTTTTAACCATTGGCCTTGACATTGTTGCCTTGTCCATCTTGTAAATCCACAAATCCATGTCGAATCATCACAGGTCCTGACCACTTCTATTTCAGTTTTGTATTGAGGAGCTTCCATTGGTAGTTGAACAATAGCGCTGGTTGTACCTCCATCAAGTTTCAAATTCCCTGATGGTGCCAATTCATCTTCCCTTTTGAAGTCTTTTTCCTCTTTTGGTGTGAGGTTAAGGTGTGAGGTTGGCCACTGATAGTTATTCTTTGCAATCTCCTCCAAAATCTCGTAGGCATCATTGTACGTCTTTGACATAAGTGCTCCCCTTGCTGAAGCATCCACTACCATTCTTGTGTGAGTATTCAACCCATTATAAAAAGTATGCATTTGAATACCGTAGGGAATCCCATGGTTCGGGTACTTTTGTAATAACTCTTAAAATATCTCCCATGTCTCATATAGAGATTCATCATCTTGTTAATGAAATGAGGTGATTTCGCTCCTGAGCGTGGCCATTTTAGTGGGTGAAAAATATTTTGTCAAAAACTGTTCCACCAACTCATTCCAACTCGTGATAGCTCCTGATGATATAACATTTAACCATTCCAGCACTTTTCCTCTCAATGAATAAGGAAATAATGTCAATCTGAGAGCATCCTCACTCACTCCTCAAATTATGAACAATTTACAAACGCCCATAAACAACTGAAGATGCAGATGAGGATCCTCCAGTAGAGACCCACCAAATTGGCCCGTGTGCTGAAGCATCCGAAACATGACCGATTTTAGCTCAAATTGTTGTGTCTCTATCTCTGGTGGAAAATTTTCTAGAATTAACACTGGCACAACATATTCCTGAATAACCCTATCTCTCTCATCATCCACTGCCTCGGCTGCTCCATTAATATTAACTTTCACTGGCGGATCAGCTATTCTTTCAACTATTGCCAACCCTCTATATTCCTTCCTTCTTTGATGATTCGATTTTGTGATCAAGGGGTAGCAATTCAGGTTCGTGCTCCTCGTTCATATAAGAAAATTAGCATTGACATGATACACAAGTAACCAATCAAATTTTTTTTATGTTTGTTAACTATAAACTAAAAACAATAAATAAAAGTACCCAATTTCACAAAATTCACAAACAATTAGTCGCCGACAACAACGCCAAAAACTTGTTGTGAAAAAACTCATTACACAAGCATACGCAATCGTAAGTAGTAATTGGTGGACAAGCTCGATCCCACGAGGACTAAAGTAAGCAAATTTTATCAAATTGAGACTCGCTAAAAACTAATGCTAAAGCAAAGGATGTAAAGAAACTAAAGGAAAGATTAGGCAACAAACAACTCAAAATAAAGTAAGCACTAGTAACAACTTAACACTAGAATTAAAGACTCCAAACGGCAAGTTAAATGAAGCTAAAAATGATAAAGAGAAGCGAGTCGGTATTTATAAACTCCAAACTTAAATTCTGTTTTAGCCCAGTTTGCTATAGCAAAGTCATCGAAAAGTTCAAGCAGTAAATGGAAATGACTGATTTGTGCCTGAAACTTCTTCCAAAATCACGAACTACGATTTATAAACTAAGTTCAACATATTCCTATGAAAACCCATCCATATAAACACAATTAAGCCCCCATTTCATTTGTTTTACAAGCTAAGAATATATGTCTATACTCTTATATTCATTATCAAAATAATAATGAATGAACTTGCATAATTTGTGCCTTTCCACTAGTTTTTAACCCTTCCAGTATCAAAAACTAGCTAGAATCCTACCTAAGGTGATCAATCTTAAGCAAGAAAGAGAGATAAATAAACACCCACAAATAAAATGTTCAACACTTGCAATAGCTATAACAAAATGGCTTCCACAAAATGTTAGGGTTCCATAAATCCCAACTCTAAAGAAATTAGTTAATGCTGAAATTAAACCTTAGATACAGAAAATCAAAGCTACAATAATCCATAGAACGATTAGAACAAACAAATCTATCAAAAACTACAATCTATAGTGAAATCTAAGAAGAGATAGAACTAAAGATAGAAGGAAGAAAGTTTTGCGGTAGGAAATGTTGCAACAAAGTTGATCCACTTTTGAGCTTCTTCTTCTCGCGAACTCCTCTGCAAGCTCTCTTCTCTTCCCCCAGAAAATTGATTACTCCTTCTCTAATCCTCCCCTTTTTCTTTTCTTTCCATTTTCTATTTATATGGAGGGCTAGGTGGCACATTTAAGGGCTGACTTGTCCATTTTAAATTAGGTGGCACTGAGTCATATGCCAAATTTACTCAACTTTTTCCAACTCACAATGCTACAGCAATCCCATAGGAAAATGTTATCCTCAACATTCTATTTTCCACAATGCTACAACAATCCCATAGCAAAATGCTATTCTCAACATTCTGTTTTTCACCATCAAAAGCAATACCAACGACAGACCCCTTCTTGAAAACATTAGAATAGGGGCAAAAACTAGTAAAATAAGGGTAAATAAAACTAAAAACAACATCAACTTAACTTCTAAGATAACACTAGAACAAACCACACAAAACATGGAAAACTGTTAGGATTTGTGCCCTAAAGCTCATTTTTTGTAATTAAACATTTTCTCATTTATTAATAAAATAATTTATTATTTTACATTGTGTATAACATTATCCAATATTGTGTAAAATCCAAGGTTATTATTGTAATCTTGAACAAGTATGTAGTTGACATACAAGAGGATCATGTTCAAGTAATAACCTAAATAGCCTATAGTATATGGATAAGATTGGGTGTCTTATTCTGATAACACTATTGATACGGCCCACTTTGTAATTGTTACAAATGATTTGATCCAAATCATTCATGTGGAGAAATGTGAGTGGGGTATCCTATCAATGAGTTTGTATAAGACTAGATCACAAAATATTTAATCTCTCTTAATAAATTCATTAATTGAGAAGATTAATATTTCACAAGATGATCATATGCGACTCGATCTTAATTTTGAGTGAGTTATGAACTCCTGCCTATGAGGGCTTGTCCTTTGCTCTGCATGGGTGAGAATCGTTTTTTTTTAACCAATTCAATAAGCCTACCATTTTGGAGACTTGACCAAATAGGGAGCTAGGAACATAATTTCATGAGATGGAATTCACTCCTTCCCATATAGGAAAAGTATACGAGTAGTTCCTTTAAGTGTTGATTTCGGGACTTGAACAATGGGGCCCCACCCTCTCATTGGCCCGAGAGGGACTTAGTTTATGGTTGGATCATAAATAAGTTGTTCATTAGAGAATCAATGGTACTTAAGGTATAAGATGTAATTATAGGGGTAAAACGGACTTTGACCTAGCTGCAATTACGAACAACTCGTGAAGGATCGACTTGCATGTAGTGATTATATCCATAGATACAACTTGTCCTACAGTGTATAAGAGTGCAACTCTAGGTCTATAGTGGAGTGACCTATAGTTAATGAATGAAAATTAATTAATTAAAGAGTTTAATTAATTGATTTTTTTTATCATTGGAGCTTATAATTTGTAGGTCCATAAGGTCCCTTTGCTAGCTCATATGAACAAATATGAATCAATTTCGTTGAAAGAATTTTTTTTTGAAATGTTCAAATTAAAATTTAATATATGTGATATATTAAATGAGGGAAAATATATTTATTGTATATGATACATTAAATATCAAAGAAATTATTAATGTATTAAGATACATTAAAGAATTAAATTTGAATTAGATTCAAATAAGGAAATAGATATCGTAGGAGAATTTGGAAATGTTTGAATTTGATTCAAATCGGTTAGATAAATATATTTTAATATATCAGATATTAAAATATATTATTTAATTATTTGCCCTAGGTCACTATAAATAGGACCCTAGGGGTGAGCCATTATTGATCACAAGAGAAAAGAACAAAATTCTCCTCTCTCTCCCTCCCTCTCTATTTTCAAGAAGGTTCTCACAAACCTTTTTGGTTCTTTGTTTGAGCCATAGCTAGGAAGGCTTTGTGGATAAGATCAAAAACACCAGAAGAATCTCCATATTTTCAAGGTATGTTATGCTTAACTTTAATATTATTATTTTGTTCTAAATAAACTCAAACTGATTCCTACACTTCCAAATGGGTTTAATTAGATTATTCCCTTCAAAACTAATGCAAATCACTCCTACTTTGTCCCATAAAGAGTTATGAAAAGCGCTAAAATAATCTTATTTTGTAGGATTATCACACATTCGTCTGTATATTTAGTACTTAATCCCTTACCCAAGCATATCCCTTAGGTTTGTGTCGCCCATTTATTTTCTGTATTTATTTTTCTGTTCTTAGTTTAGTTTATCTTCCATTAGTTGTGTTCTCTAAATAAAGCTAAGTGAGTTTATTCGCGGTAATTAATTGAATTAAAACATATCCCAGTAGATAAGATACTTGGTAGGAATACTGTTTTATTATTACTTCGATCACGTTCGCTTGCATGTACGTCTGATCAAGTTTTTGGCGCCGTTGTCGGGAATTGTTGTATTTTAATTCGGTTAATATTGTGAAAAAAATCGCTTGTTTTGATTTAGAGGTTTATCTTTGTTTTGATTTATTTTTCTTGCTTGTTTTTGTTTTCTTTTGAGTCTTAGTCCGTTGTTTCTAGCTATGTGTTTATATAGTTTTTGATTGAACCTGTGTTTATTTCCTTATTGCTTTTAGATGGCTTCTGATAGATTTGGGTGGTCCTTTACGGAATCTGAGCCCGAAGAACCAACACCACCTTCTAGTTCCTTTCCTGTTAATTATCTCTATGCTAGTCTTAGTGAGGAGAGATCTCCTTTACACTAGTTATTGCAAGACTGTATTTATTATTTTGGAGCTCAACACTTGCAATTAGAAAATTGGGTAGTGAGACCTCAAGTAGCCCATATAGAACAAGAACCCCCTCAGGTAGCCCATGTAGAGGAAGAACTGTCCTTAGAGAGCATATTTCAAAAAATTTTGGAGGATCCTAGAGCTATTCATGTGAATTTAGAAAATTCAAATGAGAGACTCTAAACCTCTAGGGAGGCTAGGGAAGTGCAACCCACTTCCATAGGATGTTGAGTGAGTCAACTGATCACTGATTCACTAATAGCCTGTCATGAGCATGATTCTTTCGATTCCACTGAGTTTGGGCAGGTGAGGTAGAGTTGTGTTGAGAATGGAGATGAATTAGAGAGTTTAAATACACACCAGGATCGAGTTCGTGAGAATGAGAGAGTAGATGAGTTTATTTTAGTTGACGATATTCAGGGGGTAGAGTTTGAGGTTGTCATGCCTTTGTTTGTTTTATCTCTTGATAGTTCTTTTTATTCCTAGTGTTCTTTTTCTTGTTCTCACAAGTCCATGTCAGAGTCTTTGTTTGTTGATCTTCCACCTTTTATGCTTTTATTAAATAAAAATACCCAAAATATTTCTGCTTCAGGGTCCCATGAGAAGCTAGTGTTTTTGATAGCTTTGATTTATTTTATTGACTATAGGAATAGGGGTTTGAAGAAATTGGAGAATTTTTACGTACCTTGAGAGCCCACATGAGTTCCGTCTAGCTAAAGACGTTAAAGAAGTGTTTCTTGAGAGGCAACCCAAGCTTCTTTCCTTTGTTTTCGTTATTTTAGTTTTCTTCTCGTTCTTGTTTTTCTATTTTTCTCTATTGTTCTTTTGTGTTGAACTCATGTTCTTGTTGGTTGATGTTTATAGGAGCTCGAGAACCATATTATCTCTTCCATCATGCACCCCATTTGATCAGGTTGAATCGAGGATTCTCTCAAACTCCAAGCCAGTATCAGTATCCCTTTATTTTTCTTTAATTGTCCTTAAGCATGCTTAGTTAGTTGGGTAGTTTATACATTGAGGACAATGTATATTTTAAGTGTGGGGGGATGTTTGCTATTCTGATATGAGTTTTGTTGAAATTTTTTATGAGTATGATGATTCTGTTGCATTGTGTATGATGAGGATCACCTGTGATGTGTTATGAATATGGTAATTTTTGCAATTTTTTGAAATATGAGAGCATGTCTAGGATTCAAGTAAATTAAAAAAAATTCTTGGAATTCCTTGCATTTGTGGAGCACTTAGCCTACTTATTAGTGGTTTTGAACGCTTAGAACAGATTTATAGTATCTAGATGTTCGTTGTCACCCCGATAGGCTTAAGTTCTAGCTGAAGGTTGTCTTGCATGATAGTCTGTAATGTTGAGCTTAGGAGAGAAAATAATGTTTATTTGCCTCGTAGAGAAAAGGAAAAAAAAATTGAAAGACAAAAAAAATGAAAGAAGAAGAAAAAGTGAATAAAATAGCTTGTTGTTCGTACTGATCAAGGGCAAAAAGAACTGCCTCTGTTGTGATTAGTTAGGTCACTCATTGAGTGGGTGCTCTAAGTAAGGGTCCCTGCAACAGTTGTGTGAAAGTTAGTGTCCTTGAGTGTTTAAAGAAAATGCAAGTTTGGGGGAGTGTTGCTCCGTAGTGTTAGACATCCTAGTTAGATATTACTTTCTTGAGTGTTGGATGCTGTATAATTGGTGCTTAGGGCTAGTGTAGGGGGAAGATGAATTGAGGATTCTATAAATATTTCTAGGCTAGTAGGGATCAAATAAGGAAGGCTATGCAAATATTTGCAAGGAAGGAAAAGTTTAAAGTTTAAATTTGTTTGATGAATTGATGTGTTTGAGTATTTCCTTTAATTGTGATTATTGTGCTAATTAGAACATTGAGGTATGAGTCATTATGATGCAATTTGTTGATTCATATGTTGGTTTTGTTGTAGCTTTGCTCGAAACTAACAATGGTTTAAGTGTGGGGGTATTTGATAGCATGCAATTATGCTATCTTATCTCCTATTATTTTAGCTAGTTTTGTTATGATTTGGTGTGTTTTGATGCCTACTTCTGTTGATTTTGCAAAAACTGAGCTAAAGGAGCAAAACTGAGTGTTCAGGAGTATTTTGGGTGAATATTGGAGCTAATTGGGCCATTTTGGAGACCCAAGAAGGGAAGAAATATTGTATTGACAAAAGAACCCGAGGGAAGAGCGTCTAGACCCTGAAAATAACGTCTAAACGCAATATTTGAAGTGCCAAACTCGAGAGCAAGCATCAAGACGCTGAAAACGTGCGTAGAAGTGGAGTTCCATCCATGATTCTTATTTTTTGCAATTTAATAAAATTTTTATTTGACTTCCATAAGTTTCAGTCTTTTATGTTCCAAATTTTTTTTCCTTTTTATGCATGTAGTATCTACCCTTAGATATTACCTATAGAGGAAGTCGGGTCGTTATACTCCACTTTACTCTAACATTTCAAGTTAATCAAACATCAGCCTCAGAACCAGATGAATTTATGTGAACAAATCGCTCACCACACCCTCCGAGTAACTAACCCTAACATTTCAAATTAACCACAAATTAGCCTCATATCCATAGGACTCAAAACAAATCCACCTTATTGGAGATGGGCATGCAACATTCAACAAACGATTTCAATAGACAAGAAGTTAGAGATACAGAGGTGTACACACCGTTTCAAAGATGGTGGAGCCGAAACCAGAAAATGTCATGGCAGTTTGCAGTTGTTCCTGTAGCAAGGAAACCCATAACTTCTCATGTATTTTGGGGGCAGAATCATCACTCCAAAGGACGAAAAAAAAACAAGCCAAGAACGAACGCAGAAAGTCAATTGATACAAAGATTTCATGCAAAGACCGAGATTTAACGTTATTCGATGTTTAGACGTAAATGTTTCAAATAAAGGTAAAAATAACGGGTCAAAAAGGATCGAGAGCAAGAGGTTATGACTCATCAGAACACACCTAAACCGAGAGTTTTGTTATTAAAATAAAATAAAATAAATTGCAATGGAGATAACGGGTCGAAAAGGACCCAGACCGAGAGCATACAAAAGTTTTCCATATAACCTAGACCGAGAGTCTCATTGGATTAAAGAATTCATAATTAATTAAATAACCTAGACTGAGATTTTTGTTGTTAAAAGAAAAGAAAATAAAAAAAATTGCAATGGACATAGTAGGTCGAAAAGGACCCAGATCGAGGGCATACAAAATTTTTCCAAATAACCCAGACCAAGAGTCTCATGGATTAAAGAATTCATGATCAATTAAATAACATAGACCGAGAGTTTTGTTGTCAAAAGAAAATAAAAGAAAAAATCGCACTGCGTTAATGGAAGTACGAAAGTGAATTACCCTGCGTTAACGTGTCTTTTATAACCCAAAGCGAGAGTCCTTTGGAATGTGACTTTTGCCGGTCTTTTTGGCCTAGACCGAGAGTGTTGACAACAACAGAAGGTTATGCATCATTAACTTTTAAAAGCAGGCCGTCATCTATCGATAACCCTGCTGAAAAGAGGTCATCCATACAAACCTCTCCCCCCTATTTTTCGTATATCCATTTCATATCAAATAATGACTCTCACTCTCTATTATCTACAACATACCTATTGTTTCAACTTTTTAAGACATTTAAGGATGCTTTGGCTATTTATATATACGTACTCTAAATTTGTATCTTTTTTTTAGATCACATGGTTTCATAGGGCAGAACCCGTTCGATAACGTTATCGTTTCTCGTTTCTTGTTTCATGTTTCTTGTTTTTTAAAAACTAAAAACATAAACATGTTTGATAACTATTTATATTTCTTGTTTCTTTAAAAAAAGAAACATAAACATACATGTGTTTGATAATTGTTTCTTGTTTCTTTTTTTTTAGTAAAAATAAAATTTAGTACATATAATATAATAAAACATATAATATCATTAAAATAAATATCAAACAATTATAAAGAGTTTATAGTATTGTATTTAGGCCCAACACAAAATTAATAATAATCATAATAATAAATTTTATCATTCAAATGTTGTTCAAATTTGAGTTGCAATGTCATTTCTCACTCCAATCAATTCACCTTAAACAATTTTGGCTTACACGAGTTTGTTCAATTAGACTAATTTATAAATTGTCTAAGGTTAGACAATCTAGCATACCCACATTTCTTTAATTTAATAATAAACTTTATTTTTTTCTTTAAAAATGCATTAGCCAATAAGACACACAAGTAAAATAAAAAAAAAAAAAAAAGAGAGAGAGAGAATATATATATTTTTTACATTTAATGGTAAACATGAAATATATTATTAGTTTATTTATTTAATAAAAATTAAAATTGTACCAAAAGGGAAAATAATAGAGATTTAAATAGAAAATAATAATTAAAAGATTGTTAATGGAAAGTAAAAAAAAAAAAGAAATGAGAGAGAAGAGAAAAATATAAACGAAAAGAGAAAAGAAAAAAAAAAGAACTATTAAAAGAAAAAAGATTATGATGGAAGAGAGATAAAGGAGAGAGGAGAAATAAATAAAAGAAAAAATAAAAATAAAAAAGAAGAAAAGACGAAAAGATAAAAAAGTATTAAAAGAAAAAAATTAGAATGGAAGAGAGAGAAAGAAGAGAGAGGGGAGAGATGGGTGTAGAAAGGGAAAAGAGAAATAGAGATACATGCATTACACATGAAAAAAAAAACAGAAACAGAATTTGAAAAACTATTTTTTGTAGTTTCTCAAAATTTGCCTCATTTTTTATAAACAAGAAACATGATGCTTTATCTAACATGTATGTTTCTTGAAAAATGAGAAACGGAAACAAGAATCAAGAAACAAGAACGTTATCAAACGAGCCTAATGTTTTGAGTCTTAAGTCTATTTTCTAATGAAAGATATCTTACTTAGAAATTCTTTCATATAAATTAATGATATTATTTTATAATTTTTTATTCACAGATATTATTGTTTAGTTTATAAATCCTGAATAAAAATAATTTTATTTACTTCTTGTGAAATTCAAATTTTAGATTTTTTTTTTTTGGGCTACATATTTATTTTTCATTTTTTATGTTTAAGAACATGGTGTGGTAGGGTCTAACTTTTTGGTCGAGAATATGTGTCTTAACCAATTGAACTATGCTCAAGTTGACCATGACCATTATACTTATTTTTATGAGAAAATTAGGAATTTAAAATAGGAAAAAGAAATAAATTAAGTTCAGTAACTAGTTTGTTTTTCTTCTTTTTCAAAATCAAACATATATATTTTTAGAAAAATAAATAAACATAGCTATTAAGAAACTACATTACATACAATGCACTTTTCAGAAATATCTTTAAAATTTTAAACAAATTTGGAAGTGTTCTTTTTAAACGAAAGAAGTATTTTTCAATTTTTAAACTTATTGTAAAGAAAAGAAAGTTAAATCCTACTCTGACCTTTTGATTTCATGCTTATTTTATTTTAGTCCATAAACTTAATATAAAAACTATTTTAATCTTTAGAGTTAACTTTGATCAATCATTTAACTAAAATTCAAATTCATTTTAAAATGTTTTAATCAAGTATACAAATTTCAAAACTTATCTATATAAACGTGTTAGTGGATCTAGATTTGTGTTAAATAATTTTAAAAATAATTAACGGCATACAATACAATAGTTTTTTTTTAATCAAATTAAAGAATAAGATATGAAAAATATAAAGTGCTTAAAAGCTTGACGACTAAAAATAGAATAATAGTAAAATTTTATTGAACTAAAATTTAAATAATGAAAAGAAAAGGTATAAAGAAGTCATTCTCATAAAGTTCCCCATGGAGAATCTACTCCACTATCATAAGTTTTTCAACAAAAATTTTAGTGGGAATAAGAAAATTTTCAACAGATAAAAAGTAAGCCTGGACCTTGTCCCATCCATCCCATTGACACTTCTCATACATCATTGCTCTAATGTATCAGTATAACAGAAAAAAAAAATGTGGGGGGTGGAATAAAGGGTGAAAGATAGAAATCCAAACTACCACCACTAACTAAAAAGTATCTAAATTTGGAATAAAATTTATACCATTTAAATAAAATACTATTGACACAGTAAATAAAAGAGAATTGTGTGAAAAGAATTAGATAAAGGAAGTTGTCACTCAATGTTACAAGATTTTGGGTCCGTTTGGGATTTACTTTTGCAAGGATCAAAAGCATTGAGAGAATCATAATTATTTTACTTATTTGGTTAAACTAATTATTATCTATTTAAAATTACTTTTCAATTTTCTCTTACCTACTTACAAAATCACCTAGTAGTAGCTTTCTTAAAAATTACCATAGGTGCTAAGGTGGGTGTCGTTTGATATCTTAGAAAACCCTTTTCACTGTCTTTTTTACATGGTACTAACGTCTAAATAATGGTTGTAATATACATTATTATTACCAAAATGAGTATAGCTCAGTGATAATTAGACATGTATCTTCAATTAAAAGATCAGAAGTTCAAATTCTTATCATTAATATTAACTTTTTACCTGTTATGTTTTAATAATAATTTAGGAAAAAATGTAATATTTTTTCGAAAACATTTATCAAATAAGCACTGGCAGTTTTTTACAATCTATTTATTGAAAA
Source organism: Trichosanthes truncata (assembly GCA_033996785.1). Classification (NCBI taxonomy): domain Eukaryota; kingdom Viridiplantae; phylum Streptophyta; class Magnoliopsida; order Cucurbitales; family Cucurbitaceae; genus Trichosanthes; species Trichosanthes truncata. Next base: position 29,059,063 of record JAWPNB010000003.1, on the reverse strand, counting down.
ACACTTTTAAAAATCTAGCCTAGTTTTAGAAACTAACAAAAATATAAAATCTAAGAGCTTGCTTGGTGATATCAAAATTTGACTAAGTTTCAATTAAAAATATTAAAAACAAAACTAGGAAATTATTTATAAATAATTTTGATTATTAAAAAGATAAAAACATTTTAACGTTCCGATGGCTTGAACTTTTCCATCATGGGTTTAATTAATATTTTTGTTTTTAGTTATATCTTTGTGAAAATAAAAAAGAGAGAAAATATTGCCAATTATATTTTCATGCGGTGATTCTTTTTTTTTTTTTTTTTTTTCATTTTACTACCTTCTCATGAGGTGAAATTTGATGACATACCTTTATAAAAAAAAAAAAAAAATTCATTTTCCTCAAGATACCTTTATAATATAAAATGCAACATTGAAACTTTTGTTAAATAATTAGGTACGCTCATTAAAAAAAATTCAATTTGTTTCTTAACCTATTTGTAAAGATCCTACTTTTCCTATTAGACTTTCTAGGGGTGTTACTAAATGCATGCTAATGAAATAAAAATCAAACTTAAATAATCTTTCAAAAAGAAATAAGCCTTTATAAAAACAATAAAAAACCTTTACCTTGGGATCCCTTTATTTTAAAGCTTAAGAATAAACTAAAAACATTTAACAATTGAGTTAATTTTCATAACACGTCTACTAAAAAAATATTCTAAAATGCTAAAAAAGAAGAAATTGCGGAAGGGAAACTTTTATAAGTCACTCATGGCCTCTTGCAGCAACTATTATGTCATTCGCCTATGATGCCCTTGCCCTTACCTAAAAAAAAAACATTTTGAAAAAGGGTGAGTATTTAAAATACTCAGTAAGTGACCTCACTACTGGAGTCAGGACATGCAAACACATACAACGTGATTTTTAAAACTTTTTCCTCTAGTGGGACCTAAAATACTTCCGTAGTGGAAATATTTCTCTTTTACTTTTCTCTTTGGCTTAAAGTGGACAATTAACCAAACCTAGCATTTCCTTTCCATTTAACCCTTTCAGGTTCCTTTTCAATTAACTTTTTCAGGTTCATTTTCAATTAACCTTCTCGAGTTCCTTTTCAATTAACCTTCTCGGGTTCCTTTTCAATTAGATGTACATCTATAATTTAGGGAGTAATTGCCGCAGCCTTCGAAAATCATTTTATCATTAAAAACATACATGTATGCATGAGGTACCAAAACATTTTAAACTTTTCATTCCATGACGCAACACAAGCAACATTCTCATATCATTTATCATAAATCAAAATCATAAATCATGCATAACATTCATGAGAATATTTGGCAATCAACAAATGGAAATCCGTTTTTATATATAATAAGCATTTTAAAATTCATCAAAAATCCATAATAAAAAATTTATAAAAGCTTTTCATTTCAAATCAAATTTTCTTTTTTTTTTCTTTTTTTCAATTCAGTTCCTAACTTGCATTTAAGCATACCGGCATAAAGTCTCTTACCTTGGCTAAGCTCTAGAATCCAAATCACCCAAATGCTCACCAAAATTCCACCGCTTTGAACCTCAGTCAAACAATTTGGAGCTTAATTCAAACCATCCCTAAGGTTAGAAAAATTCCTAAAATTCATAATTAAATCCCAAAGTTTCTCCCACCAAACTAAAATTTAATTCACCTAAAACTCCCTATGACACTTAGAGAAAAACCAAACAACCCAAATCCTAGAATCGAAGCCTAGCATATACTCAAGAATTTGCTTGATTTTTAGGATAGGAATTTTACCTCCATTCTTCTCCAAAACAGAACCGACCTTTGCCGATTAAGTGATGGTTTGATTTGATTTTGTCAAACCAACCTTCACCTACAATGGGTATTCAAAAAATAGAGCCCAAAATCAATGGGTCAACCTCCAATTTACCATAACAATGCCCAAAACTAGATCTACCATTTGAAAACCATAAGAAAGCAATACAAAACTCTTACCCACTTGAAAATAGAGGCAAAACGGGGCTGTACAGTACCGAAACTCGTCGAAAAATAGCCTAAAACGCAGAGCAATCTCGCCGTACACGAATTGTAGCAGCGGAGGCTGTCTGCGGTTTTGGGCGATTCACGGCGATCCTGCGGCAGCGAGAAGCTTGCTAAAGTTTTTTTTTTTTTTTTTTTCTGCTTTACTGGTGTGGTTGTCGCAATACAGGGGAGGGAGAAGAAGAAGAAGGATGAAGAAGAAGACTTGAAGGCTTGGCTTGAAGGCTTGCTTGACCTAGGGCTGCGTGTGGTATTAAATAATAGAGAGGGATAATTGGGTTTGGCTTTTTTTTGGGCTTGGGCTTGGCTCAAAGTCACTTAATTAACAAAAATGCCCGCAAACCAATTAATTCCCCCTTTTTCCTTCTTTCTTCCCAATTTACCCTCCAATTTCTCCAATTTCAATTATGCAAATCTCTAAAATTCAATTCTAACACAACTTTAAACATAAAATTGGCCTTACAATTAATTTAAATTTCAAAATTAAACTTTAATTAATACCTGAAAGTACCGGTCGTTACACTATTCTTATTTGAGTTTCAACAACATTTAAAAGTGGGTGGATTCGAATCTCTGACCTCTTAGTCGAGTATACATGTCAATTACGGCTGAGCTAAGCTCACTTTGGTAACATATTCTTTATTTGAAACATTGAGTTCTAATAATATTTTTTAACTTAGTCATTTAATAGAATAATACATTTTATCCAATATTTTTCTATTTTACGACAGATGAGATAATATGGTTTGTTTTCTATTTTGTCTTTTTATTTTGTCTTTTTTTTTTTTTTTGAGGGGGGGGGGGGGGGGGGTGTAAATATCAAATTGGATTACAATAGGTAGATTACACTTTTTTTTTTATTACACTATATATGTAGTTTTCAATTATTTAAAAAAAAAAAAAGTAAATGTCCTCTAAAAAGGGTATATGTTTAGTAGTCATTTTTTTTTTGTCCTTCCGAAAATTTTCATCATTTTAGTAAAGAATATAGGCTTCATATACCAAATACTTTTTTTTTTTGAAAGGCCCCCCTTTAAAAAAAAAAAAAAAAAAACAAGCAAACAAATTTAGGTCTATTTAATAATGATTTCGTTTTTATTTTTTATTTTTAAAACTAGACTTATTTTCTCACTATCTCTTTATTTTGTTATTCACACCCTAAAGAAGGCTTGAATATTTAACCAATTTTTCAAAAGGAAATATATTTTGTAAAACAATTTTTAACGTTTAACTTTTGTTAGGATTTTTAAAATATTTTTTGAAAACAAGAAAACTTCTTCTTAAGTAACAAGATTAATTTTTTTTTTAAAACAAAAAACAAAAAAAATTAGACATATCAGACATGTTTGATAATGTTTTTGGAAATTCATGTTTATGTTTACTATTATTATTTTTTTGGCTACTCTAATTTCAAAACACTTTTTGAAACTATGAACAAGTTTATGGAACCAAAAAAACTAGCATTAGAAAAATCCTTTTTGTGCTAAAAATTGACAAATAGTAGGAGAAAAAGTGAAAAAGTGAAAAATCTATTGATACAGATTAAGGACTCAATTTGATAAGAATAGATCCTTATCAAATTGAGTCCTTAATCTTTGTTTCAAAATTAACGTTGTAGTTTAAAAAATAAAAGATCCTTTCTTAATGCAAAAGACATGTTGGACAAAGACTAATTTTAATAGGTAAAAAAAAAGTGTCTTAAACAAGATTTTGAATTAAAAAAAAAATCTTAATTTTTTTTCTAGTATAAACAATATTCTAAAAAAAAAAAAATTCCTTAATAGACTTTATTCTTTTTAAGGCACATTACATATTTGTCGGCTCTAGATATAGTTTGTTTTGTATGTAACTACTTATGCATTTCAATGAAAGTGAAAGGTTTAATTATTTGACATTATTTTTGGTTTGTCTAAATATCTTTTATTCTCTCTTTAACTTTAATTTATTAATAATATCTTTTTTAGTACAATAGGGGTTGGGGGATTCGAACCACAGACCTCATGGTCGTTAACACATTCAATATGCCAGTTGAGCTATGCTCTTTGACAATTTATTAATATTATTTTTTGTTTCCTTTTGAAATTGTTCTAATATCCTTTATATTTTATGGAAAAATCTTTCCATTGACTATTGCATTTATTGTATATTATACTATTTTGAATATCTTCTGTTTTATGGTAGAATGACCACATGGATGGTAAGGTGATTTTATCATATATGGTTATTGGTATTTTTAAAGATGCAGTGATTGAGTATATTTTTTCTTATATCTCTAGTTGTCTTGATATTTGATTAACTAATGGGATCTTTCCCATATTTGATTGAGTGACTTTTTGTTTTAAAATTGAAATTTGCTAAAATTGAGCATGGAGGGAAAAACCTTGTAACATTTCTAGTTAACTCTTGAAGACTTATCTTTTTGTGGTTTTTGTGTTACATATTGAATTCTTGAGAATGTGCTTCAATTGGAGATTGCAACCGAACGGTTGTTGAACACACTACACATTTCACAAGGGGAGCTTGTGAACGTAGATCGTATGTCAAAGGGTGATAGAGATTACGGCTTAAAATCCAAGAAGTGAATTCTTTTAATTTTATGCATAAGACAATTTGTATTGTATACTAATCCTTTGATAATCTAATCTCTGGCGTGGCCTTGTGGAGTAAGTTGGAAAACCAAACCATGTTAAAAATGTTGTGTGTTCATTTATTTTTACATTTCTACATTTCTTTACCAACCATACATATTTAGCTATTTTATGGATCGCTCACACAATTACAATAAATAAATATACAATAGTCGTTATTGTTCCAACGAGATATATTAAATAAATTAAAAATTAGATCCTTACAGTAAGAAAATAAAAGAAAAGTAAAAAAAGAGTTTTTTTAGTACAACAAATATGGAGCATGGAGATTTGAACCTTCAACCTCAAAGAAATGAGTAGATGCCAAATTACCGCTGAACTATGCTTATGTTGGAAAATAAAAAAGATATAGAAACAATAGCCCCAAAAAATTGGAAGAAAATAACATCTACATATATAAAAGGGAAAAAAAACAAGTAATTTCATGTTTTTTTTTTCGAAAATGCAAATTGTTCATAAGCTTACGCTACGCTCTCTCGTAAGATTTTGTATTAATTCTCTCAATTTTTTCTATACTTTATTATGTGAAACCTTCTTTTAATATCATTGTTGTCAAAACACATCCTAATATAATTTAATCGGCAGATTTCGTTTACATTGGAAATCAACATAAGCTGGTAGAACCAAAACTAAAATTAACAAGTTAGAAAAACTTGGAAGTTTGTTTGATAATTATTTTGCTTTTGCATTTTTACTTTTGATTTTTTTTAACACAATACATGTGGAGTACGAAGATTTGAACTTTCGACCTCAAGAGAATAATTACATATCAATTACTGTTGAGCTATGGTCAATGTTAGCTTCTACTTTTGAATATTAAAGTTATAAATATTACTTCTACCTTTGAATTTTCTTTGTTTGTTGTATACTTGAACAAAAAAAATATATGTTTTCAAAATTTAAGCCAAATTTTAAAAACTAAAAAAAAAAATAGTTTTCAATTTTTTTTTTTTAATTTGACTAAGAATTTCCATGTATTTTTAAGAAGGTGAAAAACATATTAAAGAAATTCAATTGCTATGAAGTAAGGATAATTTTTAGAAATAGGAAAAAAAGGAAAAAAATTATTGAAAGGGTTAAACTTCCAATTATATACATACATATATATATATATATATATATATATATATATATATATATATATATATATATATATATATGTTTCAATCTACGACAGGCTAGGAGCTAATTTCTTTTTTTTCAACTTCATCTCTGAACATAAAGGAATGGAAATAAATCCTTATCCATATTCGTCAAAGCTCATAAGGATATGACTTGCTTATTTTTTATAAAGAAAAAACAAGAAAAAAAAAAGGATTCAGATTTTTTGATTTGATATACTTTCAAATGATGTAGTGATCAAATACGAGAAATTTGTTACAAAATTTGAGTATGATCTTTGACAATTGACAGCAACAAGAACAAGAGATTCTTGTCTTTTTGAAGGGTATTTCTGTCCATAACCCTGAGTGTTGGTTGCCCTTTAAACATCTATGAATAAAACTTTCCGGAGAAAAATTAGGAACTAAATTCTTTTCCATTATTGTTATGTACTTATTATATTCGGACACAGAAAAACCTACATTAAGTAGTTACTTTACTAAAACAATACATGTCTGAGTTTTTTTTTTTTTTTTTTTTTTTTTTGATTTCCAATACATATCTGAGTTAAGAGATTAGTTAATGTCTAATTAATGGACCAATGAAATCACCAGATTAACAAAACTTAAAACAATATGATCAAGGCATTGAAATAACAGAAAAAGTCCATTCAAGAACAGATTGTTATATACCAAAGTAAGAGAAGAAAAACTTAAATTATAAACTGAACAAAAAATGATTAATTAATTACTTCATTATATAAGATCGAATATTCCTTAGAACAAGAAGGAAGAGTATAAATCAATCCAGCACAAAGTTAAAAAAGAAGTAATTGAAAAGAAAAAAAAATCTATTTTATATAAACCAAATCCATAATATTAGGGTTAGAAACTTAGAACTTACCTTTATGCCTTCTTCCATAAAGTGGTGTTTGTAAGTGAAAAGTTTGGTGTGAGGAATGAAGCCTGGTCCGAGATCAAAACAACTTGGATGACTACAACAAAACCCTAACAGATCCACAATAGAACAAAACTTTTGTACTATCCATAAAAAAAAGAGTATTGAAAGAAAGAGAAAAAAGAAAAAAGAAAGAAAAGAAAAGAAAAGAAAACCCTTGAAAACTTTCTATATGGCCAATAACCAAAAACCCAGTAGCTAGAAATAGAAAAAAAAAAAAGATCTACAAGTAGACAAAACATCAATCAAGTTTCCCAATACTTTTGAGTGAGAGTTGAGGATAAAGCTTAGGGTAGGCTTAAGACTATAATAGCTGAGATACATGCATGCTTTAATTTGTTTGTTTTGAAACCCTATCTCTCTTCCTTCCTCCAAAAAAAGACAAACCTAAAGATGTAGAATTGGAATCTCACTCTCACTCTCCATTCTTATCAAACAACCCCACATCTCATAAAAACACTATTTGGATTTTATATGCATGTTATTTTGAGAACTAAATGCAAAAAAAAAAAAAAAAAAAAAAAAAAAACCCCTTCTTCCCTTTTTTCCCTATAATTCTCTTTTTTTTTTGTCTTCTCTTTTTTTTTTTAACGACTACGAATCGAACTAAGAATGAGAGATAAAGGAAAAGCAGATCATCGATCGGAGTCGAGGATCTTGGATCAAACTTCATTCCAAACACCTCTTTTCTTTTGCCTTCATCACAAGCACACACACACAAATCTCTTTCTCTCTCTATATCTCTCATGATTTCATCAATCAGACCCAAGGGGGTCCTTTCTTTCTCTCTGCTGCACAGGGAAACTCAGAGATGAGGGAGTGAGTGATATATTGAAAAGATGTGTAGGAGAGAGAATATAAAAGAAAAAAAAATAGGTCACATGAAAGACAGGTCATAATAAACATAAAATACTGAAAAAGCTGGTGGGTTTAAATTGTCTTCTTCTGATTAGCTTATGAATATATTCATAGAGTTGGTGGGTAACCCAAAAAAAAAAAAGACTCTGAACAGAAGGTGTGGGCTTTTGCAGGCTAAGCTCTGAAAAGGAGGGGAAAAAAAAAGAAATGAGAAATAGGCCTCCACAAAGCACAGACTTGCAAAGCACAGAGAGTCCTATTTTCAATTATTTTGGGACCTCAATTAATTGTGAAGTTGTTGTTGTTGATGGTCCACTTTCTTTACAAAAAGTTGTGCATATAAGACTTGTCCATCAGAGGGGAAGAAATAAAGTGTCACCGTCCATATCATAACGGCCATTATAATAAATTAAATTTGGTTAAATTACAAATTTAGTCTATAAATTTTAAGAGTTAAATAGATACATATTTAGCTTTTGAATTTTAAAAAGTGTCTAACCAGTCCTTGAACTTTCAGATTTTTGTTTATTAGGTCTCGAACTTTAAAAAGTGTCTAATAAATCTCTAAATTTTCAATTTTATGTCCAATAGGTTCCTAATTTTTTAATTTTTTGTTGAATAAGTACCTAAATTTTCAATTTTGTGTCTACTAGGTTCTTGACTTATTCGACATTTTTTAAAATTTACAGACCTACTAGACACAAAATTGAAAGTTTAGGGTGTTATTAGACATACAATTCAATTTTATATCGAATAACTTAGTTAGATTTAAATTTTTTTGAATATGTTATGGACCTATTAGACACACAATTAAAAGTTCATGGATCTATTAGACATTTTTAAAGTTTAGAGACCTATTAAATTTGGTTAAATTAGAAGTAGTTTAGTTCTGAACTTCAAGTTTGTATCTATTAGGTCCCCAAACTTTAAAAATAATCTAATAAATCCTTAAACTTTCAGTTTTATGTTTAATAGGTATCTGAACTTTAAAAAGGTCCATAGGTCTCTACACTCTCAATTTTTTCTTAATAGGTGTGCTTCACATAATTAAATTTTTTTTAAATCTATCTCATCCATTAGATATAAAATTGAATTTTATGTCTAATGAGACCCTAAATTTTTAATTTTGTGTTGTAGGAATTAGTCAATGAATTTTAAAAAAAAATCGAATGGATCAAGGACCAATTAGACACAAAATTGATAATTTAAGAACCTATTGAATACAAAATTGAAAGTTTAAAGACTTGAACATTTTTTAAAATTTTAGAGACCAAATAAAAACAAACTTACCATTAAATTTCTACTTGTCACCACTGCACTCTCATGTGTCTCACCATTTTGCAGTTTTCTTCTTTTAGTTTTGACTTCAAATCCCGACGCACTTTTATCTTCTCTAAGATGAGTGGCCTTCACAATTACTTATTTCCTTTGCTATGCTACCAATTCACTTTAATTTGCTTCATGCTTGCCGAGTAAAACTGTGCCAACTAATAATTATTTTCTAATTTTAAGGGGGAAAGGAACAGATTTTTTTGACAGATATTTTTCGTCCACAAATACCTCTATCATTATTAAGATCATTTTCAAATAGTTTTTTAAGAATTTGATGTCGAAATTAATTTCATTTATTGTGATTTTTTATATAAATACTATATTAGAAATATAAGGAGAGGGGTTTGAAGAAGAAAAATTATTCAATCAGCACTCCCCAAATAACAATTGGATACAAAATTGAAATATTTTAGTAAGTTTCTCTCTCATGCATCAAACAATTTAAAGCCACTAGCTACATTTATGGCAACTTCCTTTAATAATCTCTCATTTGGGGAAATACTTACATTGAAACTACTCCTCAAATTAAATATTCTATATCTAGTTTTAATGGTCATATTTTGTAACGTCGACATTTTCAAGTATTATTAATTTCTACTTTTAGAATTAATTTTTAATTTGATATTCCCTCTAATTTAATTTTGGACTAACTCTTTTTGTTTGGGCCTATTTGATTTATGGTGGGAGTATAATTTGGAAATTTTGAGTTTCAAGAACTAATTGAAGGTTGCTCGAGCAAAGTGAAGTTAAGAATTTGGAAGGAAGTGGAAAAAAAGGGAAAGAAAATAAGAGAGGGATAGAAAGGGGATATAGAAAATTTGGGGTTTTGTTAAAAAAATATATATAGCAAAGGAAACCCTTAAAAGGAATTTTTTTTTGTCCTCTTCCTCATGGCCCCTCTCCCCTTTTCGTGAGAAGCCCCAACACCACCTTCATCTTCGACTTCCTTCTTCCACACGTTGGCACCAACTCACCTTACCATCTGCATCTTCTTCTTCTTCTCCTTCAGCCCACGCCAGTGAGCCTTCCAACAACGTCGATAATAACACAGATCCCTTAGTGGCCTTCATTCTATCTCCTTGCACCCATTTTTGGTGATATTTTTTCCTCCTGCGTGTCGTCTGGCGTTCTGCTGTGATATTTTTGTTAAAGAATTATTGAAACATGCGTTGACTAAATACCTTGAAATTAATACTTCAATACTTGCAACTCTTCTTTAAACTCATGCACAATTTAAAACCTACCCCTGCTACTAGTGCAAGTATACACTAATAGTAAGCAAGTAATATATTGGAGTACTCTAGAGATTGATCTAGAGAAAAATTATTCTTACAAAAGACTCAATTTAACTCAACAGCAGTAGATTTTTACGGAACTAAACAATAATGGATGATACTCAACAATGTTCTGAAAATAAACACAACAACTCACAAGACTAGATAACGTAACTACAAACACAATGATTTGAACGCAAAGAGATTAAACAGGTTTGGCTTCAGATTTCCTTATACTGCTATTCCTTTTGAATTAGTAATACATTCACGGATTCCTTCTTGATTAGACATAGGTACCTACTTACCCTAATTCTTCTGAGAAGAGTGTTAAGCACAACAAGCCCCTATATTTCTATACAAGATTCATTAGTATGAAAACCGGCCTACCATTTCATCTACGATGAGTATTTTATGTCTAAAATACCCTAGTGATTAACACTCTCGTTTCTCTTGAAACTTCCACATATTATAACCCTTTTAGTAGTAAAAACATGTTGATACTGTTGGAATTTATGCCCTAAAGCCTTGTAATTAATGATTTATTTAATAATTAATAATAATTTTGATTATTTCATTTACAATATAATATTATTCATTATATGAAAAATCCAAGGTTATTAGTGTAATCTTGAACAACATGTGGTTGACATAGGGGAGGAGTAGAAGGCGATTAGGGGCTATTTTAACATGTGTTCCTCACAGAGAGCTCAAGGATAGTCTAGGCATCTATAGCAGCAAACAACTTTGAGCTGAAAACTGGTCTCATTCATATGGCCAGAGATAGCCCCTTTAGGGAACATCCTACAAAAAATCCCAACCCTTATTTGAAATCTTTTCTTTCTCTTTGTGGAACTGTTAAAATCAATGGTGTTTCCTGTGATGCTATTCGCTTATGTTTGTTTCCTTTCACTTTACAAGATAAAGCTAGAAACTGGATGGAAAAGCTTGGAGCCACAAAGTATCTGCACCTGGGAGGAGCTTGCCCAAGCACTCCTATTGAAATTCTTCCCACCTACCAAGACCACCAGGCTCAGAACGAAAATTGGAACGTTTAGGCAACTTGAAGGAGAACAAATGTTTGAGGCTTGGGAGAAGTATATGGGCCTTCTGAGGAAGTTCTCACAACATGGGTACCCTAATTGGCTACAAATCTAGTTGTTCTAGAATGGGTTGAACGGAAACACCAAAACAATACTGGATGCAGTAGCGGGAGGGACAATTTTATCTAAAATAGTGGTTGAAGCCAAGACTTTGCTGGAGGAGATGACTGCCACAAGCTATCAAGGCCTACAGAACAATCAATGGCGAAGCCAGTGGCATGCATCTATGAAGTCAGTGAGGTAAGTGCTTTGAAAGCACAAATGGCTTATCTAACCAATACTTTATTTCAATTGACAGGTTTAGGGAGAAGTACTTCTATTGCATAATTGACAGCATCTCAACAACCACATCTTGGGGGAGATTTGAACATGGAGCAGATGAATTATGTGAACAACAAAGGATACAACCAAGGAAAAAATCATATGCACAATGCAATCCCTACTCATTACCAAGGTTTGAGGTATCATGAAAAATTTTCTTATTGTAATAATAGGAACGTTTTGCACCCTCCTTCAGGTTTACCCTCCAGGTCACAGTAAGTAGAGAAGAAATCCTCTTTGTAGGACATGATTGGAAACTTTATCACTGAATCAAACAAGAGGACAAATCATCTTGAGCAGAAAATTGAAGGCATTATCTCAGGGTAAGGAAGTGCAATCAAAAGCTTAGAAGTGCAGATGAGCTAGTTGGTGTCTTCTCTGAATGCATTGCACAAAGGGAAGTTTCCAAGTAACACTGAAGTCAACCCTAGAGAACAATGCAAGGTAAGAAGTTTGAGGAGTGGGAGACAACTAAAAGGACCGGTGAGACGGCTATATGATGAAGGTGAGGAAACCATGGAGATTGGAGATAAAGAAGTTGAACCTGCACCTGAGGCCGAAAAGTTCCCTACCCTAGCCAAATAATATTCCCTATCCTCAGAGATTCAAGAAGAAAAATCGCAGTGGGGAATTTTCTAAGTTCCTTGATATGTTTAAAAAGGTTAATGTTACAATTCCTTTTGCTGAGGCACTAGAGATGATTCCAAGCTATAAAAAGTTCATGAAGGACATTCTAACCAATAAGAAGAAACTTGGGACTCTAGAGACAATACACATGACAAAGAAGTGCAGTGACACACTACATAAAAAGTTTCCATCCAAATTAAAAGATCCAGGGAGTTTTACTATTCCCTGCACCATTGACAATTCTTATTTTCACAAGGCTTTATGTGATTTAGGTGCTTCTATTAATTTGATGCCTTTCTATGTGCACAGGACCTTGGGCCTTAAGGAGCTCAAACCAACCAACATCTCTCTACAACTAGCAGATCGTTCATTGGCTTATCTGAGAGGTATAATAGAAGATGTGTATTGTCAAGGTGGATAAATTTTTTATTCCTGCATATTTTGTGGTGCTTGACATGAAGGGAGATGATGACACCCCCATTATTCTTGGACGTCCCTTCCTTGCTACGGGGGAAGTCTCTGTTAGAGTAAAAGACGGTAAGTTATCTTTTAAAGTTAACAATGAGAAGGTAACTTTTGACATGCATAATGCAATTAGGTATCCCCTAGAGGTAAGTCAGGGTATGGTTGTTGATATAGTTGATTGTTTATCTAATGAATTCTCTGAGATAATGGTGAATAAGGATCCACTAGAATGGACATTGACAAGGAATTACAACAACGAAGACTTGAGCACAAATTGAATCCACATGAGTCCAGTCTAACTAAAGACATTAAAGTAAGCGCTTCTTGGGAGGCAACCCAAGTTTTCTTTCCCTCATTTACTTTTCTTGTTTGTTTTTCTTTTCTAGTTTAGGTTGTTTTGAAAAAGAGTGTCAAGTAAATCTCGTTCCCATTTTGCAGGACCTTGATCATAATGAGTAACCTCCTAGCCAATTCAAGGAACTCCCATGGAACAATCTCTCATCTTATCAGGCTAGTATCACTCACTCATTTTTATCGTCCTTATTTTGTTTATTGAGCATGTTACATTGAGGGCAATGTAAACTTTAGGTTTGGGGGTGGGTAGTATTTGCAATCCTGAGAATTTTGAGCAAAATTTTTTCGATCTTAATGTTGAGTAATTTTGTGACATGCAGAGCCGCAAGTGTACGGTGTCAAGTTTTAGTATAGTAGTTAAGTGCAAGTATCGTCCATATGAATGGTTTTTCTAAATCAATTAACTATTATAGTTACTGACACCCAATTTTATTTAGAGAATAATGACAAAAAAAAATTTAAAAGGGTTGAATTGCAAGGAGAGAAAACATAGGAAATTGACTTCACCAACTAAACTAATGTTTTAGTTAATTAACTCAAGATTTATCATACAACACACCGAGCAAGAAGTTTAAAAGACCAAAAGACTTTCTCAAGCACAATTGGAACTTGTGCAATTTTATAAGTCTAACATGTTTGTCTAAACTTTAATAAAATAACACGAAATTAAGCTACTTCCTACGATGCTTCTAAAAGAACCCTCCATTCTCATGCAAGGATTTACTGTTAGAAATGCAATTAATTAGTCTAGCCCTAATTTATTCTTTTACAAGCAACAATCAAAGCCAATAAAATAAGTAAACTTTGGCAAAAAGAATACTAGCATTAAGAACATAAAAACATACAACGGTGTGATGTAAACTCAATTCAAAAGCTTAAACTAAAACATCGAATTTAGTGGCTACATCAATCCCCTAGATAAAAGTCTAGCCACTCATTACCACAAAAATAAAATCTAGACTTAATACAAAATCCATAACAAAAACTACAGCAAAAAAGGGAAAGAAAAACTCTAATCACGTGTCGATCCTCATTCCCGATGCACGTCACGATCTCAAGCTTCCAACTCTCATCCTCCACTCCCAAGAATGTTTCTTGCCTCCCAAACAATGTACAAATCAAGTTTTAGGGTCTAGGTCTCTCCAAAATGGCTCACCCTCTCCGCAACAATTAAGGATCTTTTTATAGAAACCGTAACAGTGTCAAGATGCTAGGTTGCATCGTCTCGACGTTGTCCTTCCAAAATGCGTGTTTTCGAAATAGAAAAGGTAATGTTGAGACGCTAGGTTGCAGCATCTCAACGTTGCCTGTGCGGATTCAATGGCTTGTTTGGCTACAATTGTAGCGTCTCAACACGACTGATAGTGTCTCAATGCTATGCCCTCGAGTTTTTTGGTCCATTTTGCTTCTTTTATTTACATGGCTTCTCAAGTTTCATTAGCCTCATACTAGCCATGGTATTGCCAAAATCTCCGGTTTCGCTCCCATTGCTCAATAACTAAAATTTAAATAAATAAACTCATGAAAAACACTGAAATAACTATAAAGGCTTACAAAAGTAAAGCCTAGAGATGGCACATTTTGTGTGCTATCACTTAAACATGTTTGAAAGATTTACAATGCATGATGACTGATTAGGACAACTTAGGAAGTAATCTAAGTGTTTTTTTTTTTGTTTTTTGCAATAAAATGATCTCTAAAGCATGTCCTAAATCGAATATATTCAAATTTTATCTGTAATTTTCTTGCAACACATGAGCACATAATTGATTTTCTATTATGTTCGAATACTAGGATGCTTTTGTTGAGTCTAGAGGTTGTTGTCACCTCGATAGGTTTAAGAACTAATTAATAGTTGACTTGCATGAAAGCTAGTGATTGAAATTTGTGAAATAAGAAACATTTTATCTTTATTGATTTTTTTAGCATGTTACAAGAAATTGAAAGTATGTTCCATCAATAATTGTGTGCTTAATGTGTGGGGATCAAAAGATCTACCTCCACTGTGTTCAGTTAGGCCATCCATTGAGTAAGTGCTTTAGATAAGGGTCCCTACAGTGGAAGTGTGAAAGCTAGAGTCTCTGTAATTAGGAAAAAGATAAGTTTGGGGATGAGTACCCCTGTGAAAAGAAAGAAAATGAATGCTTGAGTAGATTGCTCTCTATAGTGTGAGAAAGCTTGAAATTGGAACTTAGGGCCAATGTAGGCAGAAATGAAGGAAAGTCTTGGTGAAAATATCTAAAGTTAGTAGAAACTAATAGAAAGGAAATCAAACACACACACACACAAGGAATAAGATAGATAGAATTTAAGGGCTCGTTTGATAACGTTCCTGTTTCCTGTTTCTTGTTCATGTTTCTCATTTTTCGAGAAACAGACATGTTTGATAAACCATAATGTTTCTTGTTTCTAAATTTTTTAGAAACGTTTCTAAAAAAATGGCAAATTTTGAGAAACTTCAAAAAGTAGTTTCTCAAATTCTGTTTCTGTTTTTTTTTTTCAGGTTTCATGCATGTATTCCTATTTCTCTTTTTACCCATCTCTCCTCTCTCTCTTCTTTCTCTATCTTCCATTCTTTTTTTTTTCTTTTAATACTTTTTAATCTTTTTGTTTTTTAATCTTTTTTATTTTTTGATTTATTTCTTTCTATTCGTTCTCTCTCTTTCATCATAATCTTTTTTCTTTTAATAGTTCATTATCTTTTTTTTTCCTTTTTCCTTTTCTCTTTTCGTTTATGTTTTTCTCTTCTCTCTTATTTTCTTATTTTCTTTTACTTTACATTAACGAGCTTATAGTTATTATTTTCTATTTAATTATCTATTATTTTTCATTTTGGTACGATTTTATTTTATTTATTAAATAAATAAACTAATAATGTATTTCATGTTTACCATTAAATGTAAAAAAATATATACATTCTCTCTCTTTTTCTGATTTTACTTTTGTGTATTATTGGCTAATGCATTTTTTAAAAAAATAAAATTAAAGTTTATTATTAAATTAAAAAAATGTGGGTATGTTCGATTGTCTGACCTTAGACATTTTACAAATTCGTCTAATTGAACTAACTTTTGTAAGTCAAAATCGTTCAAGGTGAATTGATTGTGAGAAATAACATTGCAAATCAAATTTGAACAACATTTGAAGGATAAAATTTATTATTATTATTATTAATTAGGTGTTGGGCCTTAATAAAATACTATAACCTTTTTATAATTGTTTTATATTTATTTTAATGCATGTTATATGTTTTATTATAGTATATGTACTAAATTTTATTTTTACCAAAAAACAAGAAACAAGAAACAGAAATAGTTATCAAACATGTTTCTGTTTTTAGTTTTTAAGAAACAAAAACAAGAAACGAGAAACAGAAACAGGAAACAAGAAACGAGAAACGAGAAACGAGAACGTTATCAAACGGGGCCTAAATTGCTTGAGGAAGGATGTGTTAAGACTTTATTTTATTGTTTATATCAATTAGATAACTGAGGCTTGAGTCATGATTCTTGTATTAAAATCTTGTGAAAATATTATTTTGGTTTTGTTTTGCTCGAGGACTAGCAAAAATCTAAGTTTGGGGGTATTTTATAGTAGGCAAAATAATGCTATTTCTCGGCTTGATTTTATGCTAGTTTTTCTATGATTATGAGTGATTTCATGTGTTTTTATGTATATTTCTCAAAAATCGAGCATTTGGAGCAAAACCGAAGAATTGTGAGATATTTTGACAAAATTGAGAAACTTAAGGCTATATTTGAAGATTAAAGTATTAAAGTATTGAAGATGAAGAACAAGGCATTTGGACTCGAGGGTATAGCGTTGCAACGCTATTTGAGAAGACTTTCAACCTTGATGAATCGAGGGCATAGCGTTGCAACGCTGTCTATAGCGTTGCAACACTACTCAAATAGATTTTTTCCTTTTCTATAAAATCGAAAGGACAACATTGCAACACTGCCCCTAGCGTTGCAATGTTGTCTCGACTCTATAAAAAAGAAAGTTTGCCATTCATGAAAGGGGAGCCGTTTTTGGGAGACCAAAACCCTAATCTTGATTTCTACACTGTCTAAAGGCTTGGAGGAGAGTTTTGCAGAGCCAAAGAGGAAACTCGAAGCTCGGGATCGTGGACTTCACGTCGGGAACTAGTGTTGGCACACGACCTTAGTCTAATCTCTTTCTCTTGCTTTTCTTTTGGTTTTAGGAGTTTTGTTATTAACTTAATTATTGTTTACTGCTGTATTTAGACAAGAATGGTTGTATGTTTTAAAACTTCGTTGATTTTGTAATTGAATGGTTGCATTTACATCTTTTATGCAATTTTATTGCTTAAACCTTTGGCCATGCTTTTGCATGTTGGCTAGATTTAGCTCGAGATAGTAAATTTATCCATATAATAATAGATGCATGACTAGATTTAGTTTATTGCACGAGAGTGAGTCAATTAAATCTAAAAGCCTTAAGAGAATCGCCTAATGCCATGTTTAGAAATAAAAATAGACCAAGAGATTGATTTATTGCTAGGCATGAGTTCAATTGAGCTCGAGAAAGGTTATTGATCACTTAGTAATTCTTGGCTTAAGATTAATTGCATGAAATCAATTCATTATCTACACAGTTGTGCTTAATTTAATCAACCATTATATTTCTCACAAATTGGACTCCAACCCTATAAATAGTAGTTTAGATTTTATTTGTCTCTTCTATCACTCTAAAGTTTTCTTTCTCTATATAAAACTAGACATAATTAACTTTGGTACTTAATTAATTTAAGAACTTCAATCCCCGTGATCGACCCTGGCCACTATTACTGCAAAATTTTAGTGGTCCAGTTTATAAATATCATTTGATAGGGCCTTCGTGTTAAGAGTGCAAACAAATGTCCCACATTGGCTAGGGATGGGAGTGATCATGGGTATATATGTGAGGACAATTATCTCCATTGGTATGAGGCCTTGTTGGGAGAAAAAAAAATATAATAATAATTTAAAATTACTACAATATTAATTCCCCCTTCCACAGGATAAGCCAACTAAACGAGAGTCACAATAATAATTTAAAGAGATAGGGAAAATAGAACGAGACTGGAATTTATACTGGTTCACCCCAAACTCGGTACTACGTCCAGTTTCTGCAACTGCATGATCTACTAAATGGGAGATTACAAGAAGCTCTCAAAATTCGCGCTACAAATTAACCCTCAATAGCCCAACAATGACTATTGACTTCTAAGTACCACAATCTGGTATCTTAGAATAAACAACAAAGAAAAATACCCTCACCTCAATAAGACTCAATTCTCTCTAAAAAGCTTACTTCCGCCCACCACAAATCTCACACTCTTTGTAAAATTCTCCAGCCGCAATAAGAAAAAGAAAACGAGACAGGCCACCACGGTTCTGCACCTTTTTAACTTTTTTTGCAAGACACAAATATATAAATATATATGTTGGTTGCCAGAAACCTAAAAAAAACCATGAATGGGCCTTAAACCAATATGGGTCTCTAGATGAGTGGTCGTGTGTGGGGTTTCCGTCAAATCCATGTAGCACTTATTTTGGCTCCACCAAATAAAATTCTTAACAATCTCCCACTTGGAGACAAAATACAACTTTGCCTCCCACTACAACAAAGCTCTGATCACCTTGGAAACTCCAAGGTTCAACTCCCACTACAACTGTTAATTCTGACCTTCTTGGCAAACTCCAAGACAAAGGAAAAAATACCTGAAAACAACAAAGTCACAAAACAGACAACCATAAGAAAATAACTGTAGTGCATCTGTGCTCGCCCTGAGGTATGGGCTCACTACGTGGATCTGTCTCCCAGATGAAAAAGACAGACACGTACTCCCACTTCAGCTAAGTGGTAACAACTGACATCTTCTTCACTCCTGAACCGTTGTTCCTGAAGAAGATACACTCTGAGAAGGGCTTGAATCCTCTGTTCAAACCTACTGCCAAACTAGAGACCTTACCTTTGACCTTAGCAACTGCTCTGGCCTTCCACTTCGATGCCTCCACTCGCCTAGGCGACTTCTTCAATTCAATTGATCGTCTGACAATTGGGGTTTCACGATAGCCATCAACTTTCTCTCCTGGACTTCCCAATTGTTCCTGAACTGAAGGAACATGATCTAATTGATCAAACTTGGCTACCATTGCTGCTGGCTCAACTGTACCTCTACTACAACCATCTGCAGCTTTAACTGGCATCCACTGTCTCTTCAACCCTTTGGCAACATCCAACCGACATCTGTACAATGTAGATTTCCTGTGGCCAACTGCCACTACCTGGGATCCTATCCTGAGTTTACACTGGCTTTTGCCAAACTCACATCTGTAGCCCTCATCTGCTAACTTGCCTGTGGAGATGAGATTCATCTTAACACTGGGTACAAACTTCACATCTCGCAATACCAATTTATTCCCACATTCTGTCTTCAGACTGACCTCTCCAATCCCATTAGTCTTGGATGTTCTACCATTCCCCATCCTCACTAGGCCATGATATCCTCCCGTAAAGGATGTGAACAAACTCCTATTTGAAGCTATGTGTACAATAGCGCGCTGTCTAAAATCCACTCAGATGAATTACTACAGCTCTCTGTGTCACTCCCAACACAGACTAAGGCATCTTGCACTGCATTTGCCTCCCGTTTTTCTTTCTTTTCTGGATCCTTTTTCAACTTTCTACACCGACTCTTCAAGTGACCTTTCTTGTGACAGTAAAAGCATTTTACTCTTTGTTCCTATAATTCCACTTCTTCCTACTGCTACTCGGCGTACTTTCCTCATTAATCTTCTCTTTACCCTTAGTCACAACCAAAGCTGATCCTATAGTAGACTCTTTACTACTATCCTTTCTACGAACTTCCTCAGCTAAGGCTAAATCACAAACACCTAAAAATTTCAGAGTATTTTCTCCTACCGAATTAGACACTGCTGTCTTCATTGTTTCCCAACTATCAAGTAAGGAGGTTAATAACAGAATAGCATTCACTTCATCAGTAAACTCTATTTTAACTGATTTCAACTGATTTATCAAAGTGGTTATCTCATTTATATAGGAATTCACGGAAGCATCCTCAACCATATGCATATTGAAAAACTTCCTAAGCAGATAGATCTTATTATTTGTGCAGGGTTTTTCATACCTGTTTGTGAGCGCTTCCATCAATTTAATTGCAGTTGTCTCACCGGCTACCTGACTAGCCACGTCCATTGACAGACACATTCTAATCGCGGCAACTGCTTCTTCATCCAAAGTCTCTCAATCTTCGTCTTTCATTCCTTCCGGTCTCTTTTTCAAAGCCTTACCCAGCTTTTTAACAGTCAAATAATCTTTGACCATCATCTTCCAATATCCAAAATTTTTCCCATCAAACTTCATGACTCCATCAAAACTTGTTGGCTCCACATATCCCATGACTCCTGAACCAAAAGCTCTGATACCACTTGTTGGGAGACAAAAAATAATAGAATAATAATTTAGAATTACTACAATATTAATTCTCCCCTTCCACAGGATAAGCCAACTAAACAAGAGTCACAATAATAATTTAAAGAGATAGGGAAAATAGAACGAGACCGGAATTTATACTAGTTCGCCCCAAACTCGGGACTACATCCAGTTTCTGCAACTGCAGGTTCTACTAAATGGGAGATTACAAGAAGCTCTCAAAATTCGCGCTACAAATTAACCCTCAATAGCCCAACAATGACTACTGACTTCTAAGTACCACAATCTGGTATCTTAGAATAAACAACAAAGAAAAATACCCTCACCTCAATAAGACTCAATTCTCTCTAAAAAGCTTACTGCCGCCCACCACAAATCTCACACTCTTTGTAAAATTCTCCAGCCGCAATAAGAAAAAGAAAACGAGAAAGGCGACCACGGTTCTGCACCATTTTAACTTTTTTTGCAAGACACAAATATATAAATATATATGTTGGTTGCCAGAAACCTAAAAAAAACCATGAATGGGCCTTAAACCAATATGGGCCTCTAGATGAGTGGTCGCGTGTGGGGTTTCCGTCAAATCCATGTAGCACTTATTTTGGCTCCACCAAATAAAATTCTTAACACTTCGACAAGCCCTCTTATCAATGAACCGAACAATGTACAACAACAAACGATAGGGAACAAGGGGAGGCAATGAAGCATTAAGAGGGATAGCGGTAAATGAAAAAGCGATTAAGTGAAGGGTTAAGGAGTTGTGAAAGGAGCTTGTCGAAGGCTCATCAAATACATTTATAATTACTGATCTAAAATTAACTACTTGTAGTAATTAACAGTGGACTGAGTCGAACTACAGGGAACCGAATAATTGATTTCTATTAATTGGATTTCTTATTGACATGGACTAGGGGGATTTTGGATAAAACATAAAAAGACAGAAGGATTAAATTGAAAGCATTAAAGATAACGATCTCACCTCAGGCACCGATTCAAAGTAAAACAGGCAACAATGTAATTTTCGATCACATATGACCAACTTGAAATCTAATCAGCAATTTATCACTTAACCGACTTGCTGGAATAGTTGAACAAGCCCCTAAGTAAACTTAGGCACCTAAATCAATTAACCCAACCTAACATGGAGTTAACAACCTAACTAACTCTAATTAGCTGGGCACGATAGCATTCTATACTAATGTTGCTAGTTGCATTATGGTCTAGGGATTGATTAAGACAATTTAATTAAACTAGATTGGCTATCTAATTTAACTAACCTGCTCTCTTAATTCTATGATCCTATCATGCACATTACATGGGGGGAGAAGCTCCCTACTGTGCATGCATCACCCAGACCTTGTGCTACTTATTAGCAAACACAAACTTATTCGACACGAATAGGTTCTCATACTATCTACAAATAAATTAATGCTTTGAAATGAGAATTAAGAGATAATAAACATGTTGAACGATATTCAAGTTAATTGGTACTTTAAACCTAGCTTAATGAACATACCCTATGCGTATATAGAGTGTCAATCTACCTACAAGCATGCACGCTATTGAACTAAGATAAAAGAACAACAAGCTACTATAGAGTATAAAGAATTTAAGCATAAAGTCTCATAAAAATTACATTGTACCGTTGTTTACAACCTGAATCAACGTCGAAAGCTTAGCAAAATATGAAATTGACATTGCTCGACACCAAGGATCGATCAACAACACTAATATAAGCCTAAAACTATGAAAAACAGTAAAGATGGTGAGAGAGGAAGCCCATGGCGGCTGTACAAATCAAACTTAATGACCTAAATGGGAGAAATTTGCTTTTATAAAAATCGAAGTAGCATTTAGATGCTACCAGCATCTTGAGGGGCATACTACAATGTCACGAGGGGGTAGCTCGATACTTGGTGGTGACAACATCTTGACGTTGTCCTGTTCTCGCGCATTCTATCTTATTTTAGCATCCTAACGCTCCTAGCAGCGTTGAGACACTCTCGTCAGGGGCACAATGGTCATTTCACTTCAATCTTCACTCAATTGCTCAAATGACCTCCAAATTAGCTCATTTTAACCCCAATTGGATGCAAACGCTCCAAAATATTTCTCTTGCTCAATTTCCTACAAAATGATCAAATAAACACATAAAATCTATCGAACTAACAAGAATTAGGCGCAATAATTAATAGGACCAAAATAGTCCAATATTTTTGTGCCTAATTCATGCTTGTTCGATAATTTTTATGTGTTTATTCATCCATTTTGTAGGAGTTCGAGCAAGAGAAGTGTTTTAGAGAATTTGTATCTTATTAGAGATAATTCGAGTTAATTTGGAGGTCATTGGAGCAATCGGGCTAAAAGAAGAAGCAAAATAATCAGAAATGCCCCTGAGGAGTGTCTAGACACTGTGATGACGCTCAAAAGACGCTTGAAGACAGATTACTGGAAAACAGGACGGAGTCTCGACGTTGTCTATAACGTCTCAACGTTGTAACAGTGAGTGTCGCGTGACGTTGCAGTGAGGCCCAAAAATGCTGGTCTAATTAAGGGTACCATCGAGACGCTTCCTATAGTGTCTCGATGCTATGACGATTTGTATAAAAAGAAACTTTCGACCCTTAGGTCATTTGTCTCCCTTTTCCTTCCTGAAATGAGGCTGACCTAGTTTGATTTACTCTGTTTTTAGTAGGTTTAGGATTTTTGATCGATCTGTGAGTATGTCGGTTGAGATTTCACGTTCGACTAAGCAAAAATGCCATTTCGGGAGATCGTTGGGCTATTTCATTATAACGCCATGAGATTTAGCTTTTAATATATTTAGATTTCTTCTTTGAATGTCTTTTACTTCTTTAAATTCATTCCTAAGCATGTGAAGGGGTGAATATTAAGAATGCGGAAGCAATTTTGGATCTTGAGCACTCTAATTTGATCAATTTTATCATACAAAAAACATGCTCAAAACTGGAAAAAACTGGAAAGTATGAACACATACCTTTGTAGCTCAAAATCTCCAAATTCTTTGCAAATCTTGGATCACCAACACTACTTGGACCACCACTAGAGTCTTCCCTACTATTCTCAGCCCTTGGAATGGATTGTGGGATCTTTGATTGAGAGAAATTGGGAGAAAAATGAGTAAATATCTAAATAAAAAAGCTAGAGAGTTTTCTACAAAAATCTCTTGTTTTTCTAATCTTCTTTCTCCATTGTGTTTCTTCTCTATTTATAGAAAGCCACAAGCTTAGTGAAGAAGCCAATTGAATGAAGATAAACTTCAAACAAGAAGCTTTGTGAAGAAGCCAATTGAAAGAATATATGCTTCAAACAATAAGCTTGGTGAAGAAGTTATGAACTTGGTCCATATTTCATTTCCAAATGAATTTGAATTCTTTTTTAATTTTAATTCAAAATTAATATAAAATTAATTTTAAATTAAAATCAATTTTTAATTAATTAAACAATTTAATTAATTTTAAATAAATATTTAATTTAATATCAAATATCAAATTAAATAATTGGACCAATCCTAATTTCTCAAAACGAACGTTCGAACATGAATCCCTATTCATGTTTTAAACCGAACGAATATTTAAATCATATTTAAATATTTCCACCTCTTCTTTATCATAGTTTAATTCATAATTAAGCTATGATACGTTAAGTATATCGCATATAATTAACTTTTTCTCCCAAATTCGAATTTGAACAATTCAAATTCTTTTCTCTCAAATTATTCCAAGGCTTAGTCTGAGCTAGTAAGGGGACCTAATGGACCTACAGATCATGAGCTCCAACGATACGAGATTAACCGGCCAAACTCTTTAGCCTAGCTAATCAACATTCGTTAACCATCGGGACACTCCACTAAA
Organism: Trichosanthes truncata; assembly: GCA_033996785.1. Taxonomy (NCBI): domain Eukaryota; kingdom Viridiplantae; phylum Streptophyta; class Magnoliopsida; order Cucurbitales; family Cucurbitaceae; genus Trichosanthes; species Trichosanthes truncata. The sequence continues at coordinate 29,034,670 of JAWPNB010000003.1, read as the reverse complement.
GCCCAGTGGCTGCACTCTCCTCACTGTAGATATATTTCTGTCCACTCGATATAACCATGATTAGTAAGTCGATCCTTCACAGGTTGTTCGTAATTACAGCTGGGTCAAATAAACCGTTTTACCCCTGTAATTACTTCTTGTTCCTTAAGTCCCACTGATCCTCTAATGAACAATTTGGTTTGTGGTCCAACCAACAAACTGTATCCCTCTCGGGCCAACGAGAGGGTGGGCCCATTGTTCAAGACCTGGAGTCAGTACTTAAGGGAACAACCTCTCTACTAAACCCTAAAGCGGGTGGGAGTGAATTCCATCTCGCATGACTATGTTCCCAACTATCTATCCGGTCTTATCTCCAAAATGGGAGGCTTATTGAGTCGGCGATCTCGGGCCACTCTCACCCATGCAAATCTAAGGATAATCTCGAATAAACAGGAGTTCATAGCACGCTCAGGATTAAGATCGAGTTACCTAGGTCATCGTATGAATATAGTCAGTTAAAACAGTAAACGGAGTTAAAAAGTCTAAGTGACTATTTCGCGGTCCAGTCTTATGCAAACTCATTGCATAGGACGCCCCCACTCGCATGTCTCCACATGAACGATTTAGGATCACATCGTTAGTACTATACAAAGTGGGCCGCGTCCATAGTGTCCCCAGGATAAGGTACCCAGCCCTATCCCTATACTATAGACCGTTCTGGTTATAACTCGAACTTGATCCACTTTTATGTCATACATAAAGTTCAAGTATACATACTATAGCCAAGGGTACTTAGTTCATTGGATTTGGGTTATTGAATACACAATTCACTTTATTCAATAACACATTTACTGAATAAATCTCAATAACATCTTTATAGTAAAATAGAATATACATTCAGTTTACAAAACCACGAGTTTTAGGACATAAAACCCAACAGCATGTTCATAGGTACGCCTAACAAACCTATATGCATCGAATGTGTTTAGCTTAGCTATGTGTAATCTTGAGTTTGTTTGAACATATCGAGAGAGAGCTTAATTTGAGTAACAATAGGACTTAGATTTGGTGAGTTTGTGAACTAAATGCGATCATGAACGACTAAAAGGAACTAGGTTCTAAAGAAGTAAAAAGTGTAAAGGCTAATTTGAGCTTGCCACTTAGATTAGTTTGAGAATTTCACTAATTTTAGTAAATCCTAGGGCTTAAACGACCAATCTTGAGTATGGCACATTGCAGTATGTGGCTAGGATTAGTAACGTCCCCAGCTTAGGATTGGTTTTGGGTTTAGTTAGCATTTTCTTTATTAAACTACGTTAGGAGTTATTAGAAGCTCATTTTGTTCCAATTGGACATATTAGTGCATCCAAAGCATGAGTTTAACTTTATGATTATCTATGATTAGCGTTGCTAGAATATATCCCGACGTGACTCTGAATCGGTGCCTAAGTGAGATCTTTGTCTTTATCACTTTCAGTTTAGTCTTTTTGTATCTCTTTTTATACTTTATTCCAAACCCCCCAGTCTATGTCAATCAGCATCAATAAGAAAACCAATGAATAGAAATCATTTCGTTTGGTTCCCTGTGTTCGATCCGGTCTACTATTAATTACTACAAGTAGTTAATTTTAGATCAGTATTATAAATGTATTTGATGAGCCTTTGACAAGCTCTCATATATAATATAGGACTATTTTGGTCCTATCAAGTTGCCAGATTTAAGAGAAAGAACAGGAGAAAGAGAATGAGGGATTTTGATGAAGGAGGCGTTGATAAGAAGATGATAAAATGCATGGGACTAGGGTTAATAAATGCTAAAACTGAGAATCGTGGTTTGGTTCAATTCGGTATGTATATGTTTGTAAACTGACCCGAACTGAATCGGTTCGGTTCACTTTCTCAGTTTGGTTCGATTTATTACACTCCTAGATAATTATATGTAGAGCAAAGGATTGCTCCTTAATTGGAGATAGAAAATTCAATTTTGAGTTTATAGCTAAGGTAAGTGGCTTTACTACTAAAACACTTTAATGCTAGGCTGGAAATTTTCTAATATTGAATAATATTTTGAGAGTCATGTATGCTATGTGATATGAATGTAAAGTAAGCATGTATGCTATGCATGTTAGAAAATTATGTTGTTTATGAATGAAAAATTATCTATGTTGCATCATAATAATGAACTGATGTTTTATTTGTGGGACCTTATGCATATGTATGTTGCATAAAAGTTATGAAATTTTGAAATAGTTACCCTCATTTTCCTGAAAGATTTGACTGCATGATAGTGATGTTGTCTAGAGGCTTTAAGTACATGAAAATGATGTGCCTAGAGTTAATGGTTATGAAAGTGATGCACACCTATGCATGAAAGTGATGTATATACCTAGAGAATTTGGTGTGCATGAAATTGATGCATGCCTAGAGGGTTTGATGTACATGAAAGTGATGTATATGGAGCTGATGTGTATAAAAGTGATGCATATCTTGAGGAATAGAAAAATGGTGGAAAACCAAAAAGGAAAAGTCTTAGGTTCCACTAGAGTCATGGTACAATAAGTAATATTGCATGTGTTTGCATATCCTGACTCCAGTAATAGGGTCACGTATGGGGTGTTTTTAATACTCATTCTTTTCTAACTTTTTTAAGGTAAAAATTAGGTGATTTCCAATTTGCTGAATAAGGGTCATGGAAATCTTCAGTTATCATCTTTCCCCATTAGATAGTTTCTATTTTCCATTAATTTGTTGAAGTTTCCTTTTGTAAAACTTTTAGTTGAAATGCTTTAAACATTCCTTATGTTTTTTTTTTTTGTGTATTTTCAATGGGATCCTAAATAAAGGTTATTTAATTTAACAAGATTATCTGGTTAAAATTTTAAAGTAAATAGAACTTTTGAGGTCTCTTTCTCATGCAATGTAGTAGCGACCCTAGTATGTTTATGTTAGGAAGTTGGGTCTTTACATGTTTTGTGTATAAAATAAATACTTAGACAATATTTTAAGTTAGTTTTTATATGTTTAGGATTTCATTGATTTAACCAACATAATCAAACATGAATACAACTTAATTGTTAAAGTATCTACTCTTTTTTATAAATTTCAAAAGGTTCAAGTCTTCACTCCACATTTGTTGTTCTAAAAAAAGATTTAATTGGTTCATTTAGGATTAAGAATAATGTCAAAGCTAGTATTTTTGCATAGTAGAGAAGGTCTTATAATCTTTGAAATTAACCTTGTTTACACGTAATTTCAAAATAGAAGGAAATGAGACACGTGTAAATAAATTTATATTTTTATTAATTTGAATGTAGTGGAGTACAATCTCTAATTTGTTCCTTTGATTCTTCCTCTGAAATATACATTTGTCTTGAGGGCTTTGCAGCTTGTTCTCACTGTGGATTTGTCTCGAGGGCTTTTGCAGCTTGTTCTCGAACGTAGATTCGTCTAGAGGGCTTCACAGCTTATTCTCGAATGTAGATTGTTCTGAGGGCTTTGTAGCTTGTTCTCGATCTTCAGAGTCTTCTAGTATTCAAGGCTCTGATTCAGAGAATGTTTGATCTTCAAGAGTTTAGGGAGTCTTCTGATCTTCATTTCTAAATTCTCTCTAAGTTCTCTAGAGAGTTTTCACTTCCGAACCCCTAAAATGTAGGAGGGAGCTCTCTATTTATAGAGTTCCTGAAGGCCTCCAGGTGGGCTTGGGTTTGTCAGTCGGATTGGGCCTGGTTGACTTTGGGCTTAACCTTTAGACTGGGCTTGGCTGACTTTAGGCCTAACCCTTTGGACTTTCGTCTAAAATTAGCCCAAATTTCACATAACCCAATTGTATATTGGGATTTGCCATAATTTAATTTAGGGATCATTGCCAATTTAATTAATTCCTAATTAAATATAATTTCGTCATCAATATTGGGTAATGACGTGGCAATTTCTGATTGGGCAAAATTTCTATTCCAACAAGCCTCATTTTCTAAAGAATTTTTTTTTAGATATATAGTTTAATAAAAAAATAATGATAAGATTTAAATTATATTGTTGGTCAATGAACTTTTATATCTATTCTAATTATCTCTCCTAAACTTTTAAACATTCTATTTTATTCTTTCAACTTTGCATAAAATATCATTTTCATTAATTCTTTTTTATAAATTATTGAATGAAATATGATACAATGAGGTAGTTTATTCATTTACCTAATCATAATAATTGTCTGCATATGAATATATATTTGAGCACATATGTAGTCGGTTAGGTGTTGAGTTTCAAAATGGACTAAGGATCTTATTAAATGATGAATAGAAAAAGTAATGGTAATGACTAAAACAATTTTTATGAAAAATATTAGGGACTAAAATATAAAATTTGAAATTTTAGAAATTAAAAAAAATATATGAAAGCGTTGAGGAATTATAGCAAGATATTTAAACCTACTATATATATATATAATTATATAAAATTCCTTTAAAAATAGGATGATTTCAATTACATCCCTATTGTCTTAAAATTTTCATATTTAACTCTTGAAATTTTAAGTTGTCTAAAAAATCTCCTTTTTGTGTGTTCAACCAATGAGGACATTGTTTATGTGTTCATCCACGAGCTCACCAACCCTGATATTCGTTGCAAATAGCATAGCCATTCTTCTCCCTTGATGATATATTGGATAAGTTGCCACAATTATCCTTGACATTTTACGAAGTCCTAGCCTAATTTTTTGTTCATTCATTGTGAGAGGGGAGACCTCTACTTTTGTCCATTGATCATAAAAAGGAAAGAAAGTAAAAAAAAAAAAAAAAAATGCCACAAACCGTGAATATTTGACCTGATGAATTTGTGCTTGCCTTATTTTTCTCTCAAACTCTAAATCTTTAAGCGACAACTCAATTGCAGAGTAACAATCACATTTTGACTTTATTGAGTGAACTAATAAAGAGTTTTCTTTTCTTGTTTTTTCTCTCTCTAAAATTAACTTAAAAGATTAATGGTTAAAACAAAACTTTTGAAATTACAAAGCATAATTAAAATCAATACTATAGCATTTAACTTTTAAAAAAAAAAAAAAAGTAATTGTAGCTTAGCAAAAATCAATAAATAAATAAATAAAATAACTAATAATTGATTGTCTTAATAGTAGTTAAGATTCATTCAATTTTTCTTAACATCATTAGTTTAACGTATAATTGGCCTCGACATTGATTAGAATGATTATACTAATCACTAATTCACCCTTGCTTTATGTTATATTTATAATCTTTTTTAAAGTATTAATTTCTTTAATATTTAACCAACATTGTGCTAAATTTCCAGTGAGGTCCAATAATATTTTTTTAATAAGCAGCCCATCCTGTCAATGTTGGGCTCCACAACATTTCTAATCGTTCTTTTCTCTTTTGCTTCTGTCTGTTCCCTTTGATCTTTTACACGTCTTATTTCAATTCACAAGGTATTGAAAGAAGAGACAATAAAGAGGCAATATCTTAATCTTCTGATTTTGGATCTATTATACTAAATTATTATTTTAAACTTACAGTTACATGCATGTTTTCTTGTGTCAAATTCATCATTTTGAAGATCAGAAACTTATAGCTCTAAGTTTGAGTGATACTTCATTTCTAAGCATGTTCTATTTTTTAATTACATTTTATAAATAATAATATGGTGTTATTAAGTTATATATTTTTTATTGAGTCGTGATGATAATTTATATTTAAAAAAAAAAGAGATATAAGTTATTTTATGATGGATTAAAAATATTCTTTTAGTTCTATACTAAAGTTAACGATTTGATATATAAACTTAAGTTTGTAAGAATTTCGTCTCTATACTTTTAAATTTGTAATATATATAGTCCCTAATATTTAGTATCTAACAATGTACACAACGGATCCATATATAACCAAAAAACTGCAGGGGCCAAACAGAACTTAAAAAGTAATTATACATTAGATATTTAAAGAAATTATTTATAGTATTCTATGAAAAACTAAAAGTTATATATATATTTTTTAAAAAAATAGTGTCAATGATTACATACAAAAATTATTATTAAAAAATGGTCAAATAACTATAAATTTTTTTTTTCCATTTTATTATTTGTGTTTATAAATTCTTTAAAGTAAAGTATCAAAAGTAAAAATATGATATTTATAAATCGATAGTTGTAATTACCTTAATTATAACAATATGAATATTGTAAAGATTAAGGGTGCATTTGATAGTATAAAGTGTTTATGCAATTAAGGGGCTGTTTGGGGCACTGAGTGGGTTATAATAACAGGGGGTTATAATAGTCTGTAGGTTATAATAGTCTGTGAAATAATATAATATTGTTTAAAATGCAGAGTTGTTTAGTCTGGGGTTATAATAGTCTGTGTTTGGGGTGTGTTTGGGGTGCAGAGTATTCCACAGGTTATTATAACACATGTTATTATAACCCTTGCCCCAAACAGCCCCTAAAAGTTTTTTTTATAAAAAAAAGTAGTAGTGGTCGATTAAAATTTTAAAGAGTGTTTTTAATCTATTAAAAGGATTGTTTTCAAAATTTTGATAATCAAAAGTAGTTTGAGAAATTCTAAAATAAATAAAAAAAATATTTAAAGTGTTTTAAGATTAAACATTTAGGGTCCGTTTGGTTTAACTTTTCAATTGTTTAATTTTGAAAAAAAAGTCATTTTTGTAAAATTTGTAGTGTTTGACAACCACTCAAAATGACTTTTTCAAAAATGAGTTTGAGAAATAAGTCATTTTGAGAGAAATACTTGAAACTAAATTTTAGAAGTTTTTTTTTTAAGTGTTTAACTTGTAATCCCTACTAAAATTTCATGATATATGAAAATGACTAAAATACCCTTGCATTACCCCACTCACCATGACCCACTGCTGACGAACACTTTGGCGACCACTGCTGATGACAACTCTAATGAACACTCCATCAACCCCTCAGACGACTTCCTTCGGCGATCACTGCCGTACAACCACTTAAACAACAATTTTGGTGAACAACTTCGACGACAACCCAACAACCACCACTGCGCGACAACTTCGACGACCACTCTAGTGACCTGGCCATCGTTGACGACCACCTCCAACGACCACCTTGACAAAAACTCTAGAGACCACTCTAATAACCACCTTTGCGACCCAACTATCCCGACAACCCAATAACTTGATCCCCGAGACTCAACCACCTTGTAACCATTGCCAATGACCACTCCTACGACCTAGCCACCTTGGAGACCAGACTATCTGGCAACAACGGCAACCCGATCGTCCAATGACCGTAAGTGACCACCCTAGCGACCCGACCACCCTAGTAACTCGACAACCTTGATAACCACTATGGCGATCAACCCGAAGTCTCAATCACCTAACAATTGAAAGGAATGAACGTTTCACTTCACAGAAGAAGTATTGGATCGTCTTTGATTTTATTTAAAATTAAACTAAAAATAAAGGTTAAGCAAATTTACTTGGAGTAAATATGGAGATATTTCTGGCGGATCTTTATCTCCTCCATAAAATCTTCCCAACTATGATTGAACACAGGACCAAGGCTTGTGGGAGCCTCTTGAAAGAAAATCCACAAGGGATTGGAGAGAAATAGGTCTAGAGAGAATTCTCTAATTCTCTATTGAGGAGATATGTGTTGTATCTAATAGCTCAACCCAAGGGTCCTATTTATAGAGACCAAGGGAAAATCTTTGCCATAATTAAAATATTATATTTTAATATCTAATATATTAAAATATATCTTATATTTATTTCAATCTCATTCAAATCTCCTACGATATTTATTTATTTGAATCTTATTCAAATTCTATAAATATCTTTTATTTAATGTATCTAATATACATTAATTATTTTAATATTTAATGTATCAAATACAATAAATATATTTTCCTCCTATATATTTAATATATATAATATATTAAATATTAATTTGAACATTTCAAAATTTTCTTTCAACTAATTTGATCTTTTAGTGTTACTATGAGCTAGAAAAGGGACCTTATGGACCTACAGATTATAAGCTCCAATGATACAAAATCAATTAATTAAACTCTTTAATTAATTAATTTTCAGTCATTAACTATAGGTCACTTCACTATAGAACTAGATTTGCACTCTTATGTGCTGTAGGACAATTTGTGTCCATAGATATAATCATGCAAGTCGATTCTTCACGAGTTGTTCGTAATTACAGCTGAGTCAAAAATCCATTTTACCCCTATAATTACATCTTGCACCTTAAGTACCACTGATCCTCTAATAAACAATATGTTTATAATCTAATTATAAACAAAGTCCCTCTCGGGCTAGTGAGATGGTGGGGGCCCCATTGTTCAAGTCCCAAAATCAGCACTTAAGGGAACTACTCATCTACTTACCCTATATGGGAATGAGTGAATTCCATCTTGTGAGATTATCCCAGCTCCCTATTTGGTCAAGTCTCCAAAATGGTAGGCATATTGAATCGACTACAAAAGTCACTCTCACCCATGCAAATCAAATGACAAGCCCTTACAGGCAGGAGTTCATAACTCAATTAGGCTTAAGATCGTGTCGCATATGATCATCCTGATGAAATATTAATCTTCTCAATTAATAGATTTATAAAGAGAGATTAAATATTTCGTAGTTCAGTCTTACACAAACTCATTGTATAAGATACCTCCACTCACATGTCTTCACATGAATGATTTGGATACAATCATTTGTAACTATTACACAGTGGTTCGTATCAATAATGTTACCAGGATAAGGCACCCAATCTTATCCATATACTATGACCCTTTAGGTTATTTCTTGAACATGATCCTCTCGGTCTATTTCTATTACTAAGCATGACATTAAGTCATTCTCTTAAGGCTTCTAGAATTAACCTACTCACTCTCATGCAATAGATTAATCCTAGAGATGCATCTAATGTTCTATAACTAAACTTACTCTATTGAGCTAAATTTAGTCTAACATGCAAAACTATGGCCAAAGGTAGGGGTGTACATGGGTTGGGTTGGGTCGGATTAGGGAGATTTTTTGAACCAACCAGAAAATTTGGGTTGGTCAATCTCCCAACTCGATCAACCCTATTTATGAGAGCAACCCAACCCAACCCAACTCATATATTTTTAGGTTGGGTCGGGTTAGGTCATCGGGTTGCGAACTGGAGAATTTTCTGTAGATTTGCAAGTATAATTATTAAAATATTTCCAAAAGATAAGCTAAGAATGAAAACAATATGGAACATATATTTGATGCTTTAGATTCTTAAATTTAGAGAGAGGGAAAACCATAATCCAGGTAAATGAGAAATATCGATTTGAAAAACACATTCAATTTGGGTTTTTAGAGAACAAACAATCATAAAATATAAAACTCAAGAAAAAGAAAGTAACAGAATCACAACTAGTGGCTCATTTAACAATTTTTTAAGAGGGGACACGACATGAAGATGAACATAGATCTCAAACAAAACAAAACAAACAAAATGGAAGATTCAACCCGTTGAGAGTAATCACAAGTAAATAAATATATTTAAGAGGGCACACGACATGAAGGTGAACACAGAACACAGATCTCTTCACCGTGATAGACCAACTCAACACACTCATACGATAAATGATAGGGGCTGTGGCTGTCGGCGAAGAGTGAATGAGAGGCAAATGAGATCCGTTGGAGTTAGAAAAGGGGAAAACTAATTTTGACGAGATCTGTTGGCATCAGTGAGATTTGTCAAACGAACTTGAAGCTTTCGGTGAGATCTACTGGCGAAGGGCGAAAGAATCGACATCTATTGGTGTCAGCGAATAAAGGGTGAAATACTCGTGACTGTTAGTGAGATATGTTGGCGTTGGTGAACAAAGGGTGACGATGGCTGACGGCGAAAGAGAACTATTGTCTGTGAAGGGCGAGCGAATGACGACGTCGGGGACAAAGGGAGAATGGGAATGGCTAGGTTGTTAGTGAAGTGCAAGAGAACAACGACGAATGAGAGGTAGATGAGATATCATGAAGGAGGAGAGAAAGATAGATGGAGAGAGAGAATAGTGGCTAGAAACCCTATAAGAGAAACCTAATAACTTATATATATATTAGGTTGTATATATATAAGTTATATAATAACTTATAGAAACCCTTAAAGAGAAACCTAATTTGGGTTGAACCAAAATTGGTTTTCTTGAACCCACGAATCGAACCAAACCGGTGATTTTTTAAAATTCCAACCCCATCCAAACCGAGAACTTGTCTAACCCAACTCAACCCTTGTAATTTTGGTTGGGTTGATAGGGTTTTTCGGGTTGTCGGATTTTTTGAACATCCCTAGCCAAAGATTAAGACAATGATAGCAAGATGCATGAAAGACGTCAATATATAAACTACAACTAGAAATCAACCAAGTGTTCAACAATACAACCAAACTAATGTCTAAAACACATATTTACAACATTAATAAAATCCAAAAAAAAGCCTAAATTCAAAAGAAAAGGAAAGAAAATAGAGAGTAAACTTAGGCCGCATGCCAATCACTCATTTCCGATGTGATTGATAGCATGTAATAATGCTATCTTATTTCCTATTTATGCTAGTTTTGTGATTATTTTGTGAGCTTTTATGTCTATTTCTCTTAATTTTGTAGAAATCGAGCTTGAGGAGCAAAACCAAGTGTTTGGGAGTATTTTGGTGGATATTGGAGCCTTTTGAAGCTTAATTGAAAATTCAAGAAGATTAAAGATGTTATTTGAAAATTCCAAGCTAAAATTGAGGGTTTAAGGAGCAATTGAGAGCATTTGTGGAGCATTTTGAAGATCCGAAGCTCGAGGGACTTGGAGATCACGACAGAAACGTGGGATCAACCATTGTTTGCTAATTTCTTCATTTTCCTTTAGCTTTAGTTTCTGTTTTGTGGCTATAAATTAGGAACTTAGAGGGTTAATTGTATGAATTTAAGTATCTTTGTTCCTAATACTTGGGGTTTTGATATAGCCATTAGACTTGAGATTTTAATTGATTAAGTATCTTGATTGAATACTTTCGTTTCATTCATGCTTTTATGTATTTAATGCTTATAATCTCTTGATCACGAATTATTTGTTTTATTAGTCTGAATTTGTGCTTGAAAAAGTCTTGTTTAGGCTAGAACTTAATTGCATGACTATTTGTAAATTCTTGCATGAAAGTGGAGAATTCACTTAGAAGCCCTTAAAAGAAGTTTCTTAATGCCTTGCATGCTATTAAAATCTAGATAGAGATATTAGATTTATAACATTGCATGAGAGTTAATTATGCTGAAAGAGTTAGTTAATACCTTCACTTCTTGGCTTATGGAATATTTGCATGACAAATCTTGGTAGTTTTCGCTATAAATCTAATTGGTTAAATGGATTCCCTAGGATATTTCTCTCCTATTGTGTCTCCATTTATATTTTTTTTTTCTGGATTAACTCTTTAGTTTAGCATATTTTCATTTGACTTCTTTCTCTAAATAAAGTTAAATAAGAGTAATCACGGTACTTAAATGAATTAAGAAATCCAATCCATGTGATCGACCTTGGCCGCTATTATTACAAATTTTAGAGGTTTAGGTTTATAAATATATTTGATAAAGCCTTCGACAAGCTCTTTATCAGTGATGTCCAAGATCTTAAGCTTCAAGTCTCCTCCTTAGCTCTCCAAAGATCTCCTCTAGGTCCCAAGATAACGCTTGAATCGAAAATAGGGTTTTTGGTCTGTCAAAACGGCGCTCATTTGATGAATGAAAAGTTCCCTTTTAGAGAGACAAGATAGCGTTGCAACATTGTCCCTTCGAATTTTATAAGTAAATAAAAAAAAATGATTTGGTTAGCGTTGCAACACTCTGGACTGTTGGGATTTATGCCCTAAAGCCTCGTAATTAATAATTTATTTAATAATGAATAATAATTTTGATTATTTTATTTGCAATATAATATTATCCATTATATGAAAAATCCAAGGTTATTAGTGTAATCTTGAACAGTATGTGGTTGACATATGAGAGGATCATGTTCAAGAAATAACCTAAAGGGTCATAGTATATGGATAAGGTTGGGTGCCTTATCCTGGTAACACTATTGATACGACCCACTTTGTAATAGTTACAAATGATTTGATCCAAATCATTCATGTGGAGACATGTGAGTGGGGGTATCTTATACAATGAGTTTGTATAAGACTGGACCACAAAATATTTAATCTCTCTTTATAAATCTGTTAATTGAGAAGATTAATATTTCATCAGGATGATCATATGCGACTCGATTTAATCCTAAGTGAGTTATGAACTCCTGCCTGTGAGGGCTTGTCCTTTGATTTGCATGGGTGTGGGTGGCTTTTGTAGCCGATTCAATATTCCTACCATTTTGGGGATTTGACCAAATAGGGAGCTGGGAACATAATCTCACAAGATGGAATTCACTCCTTCCCATATAGGGTAAGTAGATGAGTAGTTCCCTTAAGTGCTGATTTCGGGACTTGAAGAATGGGGCCCCATCCTCTCACTGGCCCGAGAGGGACTTAGTTTATAATTAGATTATAAACATATTGTTCATTAGAGAATCAGTGGTACTTAAGGTGCAAGATGTAATTATAGGGGTAAAACGAACTTTTGACCCAGCTGTAATTACGAACAACTCGTGAAGGATCGACTTGCATGTAATGATTATATCTATGGACACAACTTGTCTTACAGTGCATAAGAGTGCAACTCTAGGCCTATAGTGGAGTAGTTAATGAATGAAAATTAATTAATTAAATAGTTTAATTAATTAATTTTGTATCATTGGAGCTTATAATCTGTAGGTCCATAAGGTCCCATTGCTAGCTCATAGTAACACTAAAAGATCAATTTAGTTGAAAGAAAAATTTGAAATGTTCAAATTAATATTAATTTGAAGTGTTCAAATTAATATTTAATATAAAAAAGGAAAATATATTTATTGTATTTGATACATTAAATATTAAAAAATTGAAATGTTCAAATTTAATATTTAATTTGAAGTGTTCAAATTAATATTTAATATATTAGATATATTAAATATATAGGAGGAAAATATATTTATTGTATTTGATACATTAAATATTAAAATAATTAATGTATATTAGATACATTAAATAAAAGATATTTATAGAATTTGAATAAGATTCAAATAAATAAATATCGTAGGAGATTTGAATAAGATTGAAATAAATATAAGATATATTTTAATATATTAGATATTAAAATATAATATTTTAATTATGGCAAAGATTTTCTCTTGGTCACTATAAATAGGACCCTTGGGTTGAGCCATTCTACAAAAAAAAAAAACACACATCTCCTCAATAGAGAGGATTAGAGAATTCTCTCTAGACCTCTTCCTCTGCAATCCCTTGTGGATTTTCTTTCAAGAGGCTCCCATAAGCCTTGGTCTTGTGTTCGAGTCATAACTAGGAAGACTTTGTGGAAAAGATAAAGATCTGCGAGAATATTCTCCATAATATTATTTTCAATGTATTTATTGCTTAACCCTTGTATTTTAGTTTAATTCTAAATAAATCAAAGATGATTCCTATGCTTCCACTGTGGATTTAATTCAATTATTCCCTTCGTGGACAGCGTTGCAATGTTATGTCTGCTGAACTCCAAGGTTGAAAGGCTACTGATAGGGCATGCAACGCTACAAGTGGCATTGCAACGCCATACTCTTGGGCTCAAATGCTTTATTCCTCATCTTCAATACTTGGATCCTCAAATATAACTTCTTTTTGCTCCAAAATTGTCAAAATACTCCACAATGCTTTGGTTTTTCTCCAATTGCTCAGTTTCTACAAAATATACATAAAAACACATGAAAGCACACATAATCGTAGCAAACCTAGCATCAAACTAAGCTTATAAATAACACTATTTTGTATACTATCACAACCTGATCACTCCGATGACCATTTCGGCGATCACCCTGGCGACTCAATCCGACAACCACCCAACAACCACTCCAGCAACCCAACCACCCGACAACCACTGCTTATGATCACCGACGACTACTCCAGTGACCACCCAAAAACCCAACCACCCTGATGACCACTCCGACAATTACCCCAGATACTCGACCACCTTGACGACTGATAGGACCTATAAAGTCCTATTTAATTACACTTATTTCTTGTTAATTAGAAGGATTTTATGTGTTTTATTATTATTTTTTAGGGATTCGAACAATTCACGTGTTTTGAAGAGTTTGCACCATTTCAGAATTAATTCGGACCAAATTGGAGGTGATTCAAGCAACTGAATTTCTTTACCAAATTTGACCGGTCATATCATGATATTTCGAGATGAAAATATATTCAAATTTAGTATCAAATCGAAGCTTATTGAATTATCTTTCTAACGGTATAAGACTCATTGCATTCCAATAAGTATTATGAAAGTTATGGCATTTTGAGTGATTACTGCTCCTGCTGGAAAACTGCTGTACCCGAGAATATTTTGTGCCAACTTCCGTTCCCATTATCTTGCTGCTCACGTTTTGGAATATATTCAAATTAGATATCATTTTAAAGATCTCGGAATGATATTTCCAACCATATAAAGATCACGTTGATCCAAGGTTTGGAGAAGAAGTTATGGGCAAAATAATGAAGACTGCGCAATCCAGAAACTTTCCTTATTTGCAACATTCTATGTTTGTTTTGAGAATTTAGGGAAGGATTTTCGAGTTTTAGATGTATTTTCCAGCATTTTACAAGAGAGAACATTATTTACTTTATTTTATTTTATTTTAAATATTATTCCCTAATTGTTTTGGGAAAATATCTTTCTAGAATTTAGGGTTTCTTACTTGTGTAAGTTGTCTACTTCAAGGCTATTTAAGCCTTCTTATGGACAGCAAGGGGGATCTCTTTTTGGCCTCTTGGCCTAGACATTTTTAGAGAGCTTTTAGACTCATTTTCTCTTTTCTCCTTAGACAATAATGGTATCAAATTTTATCACGATGCTCGGCTAAACTCTGCAATTCCAGTTCAAAGGTCGGTTGTAATCAGTTGCAACATTGTGAGGCTTGAACCTTAGTTTTCTTTCAATTTCAAGTATTCTTTAATTCCCGTGTTAATTTTATAAGTATGTATTTTGATTAAATTGACGCCTTAATCACTCTACATATTTTATTGCTAATCACGATCATGATCCGTAATTGTCATGTTGAATGAACATGTAGCATTAGGATTATCACATGTGTATGTTTTGTGGGTTTCCATATTGCATGGCTTGCATGTTTAATTCTAGGAATTAAAGAAGCTTCTTAATTAGGTGAAAGTTGTTTTACCTGATTAGTTGTCTTGGTCGTTCCAAGGTTCGTAATGCCTTTATCTAAATAATTTGGAGCGGTTTCGTCAAAATTGTTTAGGTAATTAGCGTTAACTTGACGTTCGTTAGAGTTAATGAATTTAGGGAATTTGCACTTTTTGGGGTTTCCTAATAAGTTGACCAAGTACTTGCATGGTTAAGTTTAAATATTTTGAATGCCTATAATCAATGTTTGCAATTGAGTATAACCGTACATTTGGATTGAATTTTGGTAAGATTTGATTTATCTCTATCTTTATTGTTTATATTTTATTTTATTTATAAAAACACAAAACCCCCCCTTTTTAATTGTTTTCTCCTTGGCAAATTTAATTTGAGAAATTAATATTCGGTTCCCTGAGATCGACCCGGTCCACTCGCTACAAGTAGCTTAGGATCGGTTTATAAATTGTAATTTGACGAGCCCTCGACAAGCTCGCTTCAAATTTGGCGCCGTTGCCGGGGAACCACTATTAGTTTCTCTTTGTTAAATTTGCTCTAAAAAAAACAAAAAAAAAAAATCTTTTGTATTTTTGTATTTTTTTTTTATCTGTTCTTTAAATGGCAGATTATTCTCAGCACTACTGGACAAATGGTGGAGCTGCCCCGTATGTTGATGAGGTTAGTGAGCTCAAAACTCAAATTTCTGAATTAACCTCTGTTGTTCTTCAAGTGGCTGTAGGGAGGCTACAAGCAGTGGAGACATGTAAAATTTGTTCGTTCCAAGGACACACCACTGAAGCATGTCCTCAGTTGCAGCGGGATTTCATGCATAACGCCTACACTATAGGAGGATTTCCTGGTCATCAAATGAACTACGAGCATCACAATCCCTATCTTGAATGGGATCAATCTAGCTTTGGCTATGGATACCAGGAGGAGCAGTCGAACCAGTACTATCAAACTTCAGACTCAGGTATGTCTTTAGAGGCCATAGTTTACCAAATTGCTAATAATACTCTTCAGTTTTAGCAGGAAAATCTCCAATTTCAAAAGGAAAATCTCCAATTTCAAGAGGAGACTCGCGCTGGAATGCAAAGTCTGGGTGACCAAATTACGCAGTTGGCTGAGTCCGTGAGAAGACTGGAGAGTCTACAAGAGCAATACTCTTTTGACATCACTGAGGAAAGATTTTTTGAGGAAATCGACACCGACAGTGACGAGGAAGTTTTGAATTTTGCGCCATGCCAAGAACAGGTAATTTGTGAGGTTAAGGAGGAGTCTGAGCTTACACCCGAAGAGGAGATTCAGGTGATAGAGTTGGAGGCTGAAAAGCCTTCGCCTGTTCTATTCCCTAACTCTCTTATTAATTTTGAATTGCCTTTTCTTTATTCTCGTAAGTACTTAAAGTCTTTTGTTTCTTTTGAGTCAGTTAAGTTAGTTGAGTCTTACTTTTTACCTTTCATTCCTTATATAAAAAATAACAAAAATAATGATCTGTCTGGTACCCTAGAGAAGCAGGAAAGCCTTCTAAACTTGGAAGGTTACATTGATTCAAGCAAGAAGGGACCGAAGAAAGTAGAAGAATTTTACATGCCCTGACACTTACGAACCCTGTCGAGCATAACGACATTAAAAATTTGCGCTTCTTGGGAGGCAACCCATGTGCTTTAATTGTTTTATTTGTTTTCCTTTCAATGATTTATTTCCTTTTCGTAGTTTGTCTTGTTTTTCTTTTGTAGGTGTTGCACTTGAGAGGAGAAATTGAGGATAAAGATGCACCACCACCTACAAGCCATCCAAAAACTAGGGGAGTTTTTCTGTTCCTCTTGCTTTTTGTTTGTGTAACTCTGTTTAGCGATACATTGGGGACAATGTATCAATTAAGTTTGGGGGTGGAGAACGTTAGATTTGCATGTTTAGGGTTATTCATGAGCATATTGAGCAGTGAGCGTTAATTTTAAAAATAAAAATTGAGCTTAAATTGCATGATGAGTTAGTTGCATATTAGGTGATTATGATAATCTAGGATGTGTTTTAGGTAATCCCATTTGAAATGGCTGAAACTTGAAGATGCATGCTTGATTTACCACCTTGGCAACCTTACCACTTTGGCAGCCATCGTTGACAACCACCTTAGCGACCACCCTGGCGAAAACTTCGGTGAAAACTTTGGCGACTCCTCCAACGACATCCTCTGACGGTAGTGACCGTATTGTTGGGATTTATGCCCTAAAGCCTCGTAATTAATAATTTATTTAATAATTAATAATATTTTTAAATATTTTATTTGCAAAATAATATTATCCATTACATGAAAAATCCAAGGTTATTAGTGTAATCTTGAACAGTGTGTGGTTGACATACGGGAGGATCATGTTCAAGAAATAACATAAAGAGTCATAATATATGGATAAAGTTGGGTGCCTTATCCTGGTAACACTATTGATATGACCCACTTTGTAATAGTTACAAATGATTTTATCTAAATCGTTCATATAGAGGCATGTGAGTGGGGGTATCTTATACAATGAGTTTGTATAAGACTGGACTACAAAATATTTAATCTCTCTTTATAAATTCGTTAATTGAGAAGATTAATACCTTATGAGGATGATCATATGCGACTCGATCTTAATCCTGAGTGAGTTATGAACTCCTGCATGTGAGGGCTTGTCCTTTGATTTGCATGGGTGAAAATGGATTATGTAGCCAATTCAATAAGCCTACAATTTTGGGGACTTGACCAAATAAAAAGTTGGGAACATAATCTCACAAAATGGAATTTACCCATTCCCATATAGGGTAAGTAGATGAGTAGTTCCCTTAAGTGATCATTTCGGGGCTTGAACAATGGGGCTCCACCCTCTCACTGGCCTGAGAGGGACTTAGTTTATGGTTGTATCATAAAGAAATTGTTCATTAGAGGATCAGGGGTACTTAAGGTGCAAGATGTAATTACAGGGGTAAAACGGACTTTTAACCCAGCTGTAATTACGAAAAACTCGTGAAGGATCGACTTGCATGTAGTGGTTATATCCATGGACATAACTTGTCCTACAGTGCATAAGAGTGCAATTCTAGTTAGTAATTGTGGTTTGATTAAGTGTTTATGTTCATCTATGCATTTTAGGCTTAATTGAGGTAGAAATAGGCTGAGCTCAACAAAGGATTCCTAATTAGCTTAATGCACATTTAGTTAGCTACCCGAATGATAGCAAGATAAATGGTTAATATAGTACTTAGAGCTGAAGATTAATTAATTGAGCACCGTTTAATTGATTAGTTACTAAGTGTAGGCTCAAAAGAGATAAGCTTAGACTAGAACTAGATGCATGACTATAGATTAATTACCTGAGTGACAACAGGAGTAGTGATTAATCTATAGAGGTCAGTGATGAAGGGTCGTAATGCCTTGTATGACTTAGCTAGCGTTGATGGACACCTAGGTTAGTTAATTAATACTTGAGAATTTGAGGAGACTGACAAAAGATTCCATGACCTTAGGCTTTTAGACTTATGAATCGAACACTTGATTCTGCCTAAATTGCTAGCTTAATTAAGTAAATTAAAGTCCAAGAATGCAATCAACACCTATAAAATTAACTATCGATTTGTGTCTCCCACTTATCTTACTTTTTAGGATTAGTTGTTATTTTCCTGTTTGCTTTTGCTTTATGTTCTCTAAATAAAGTAAAGTGAATTAAAAATCAATCTCTGTGGGATATGATACTCGGTACTCTTGTGCCATAGATTTAATTACCTAATCAATTTTTAACTCTAGTCTTAATTTTCTTGAACTTTTAAAAAATTTAGGCTTATGTTGTATTAGGTAAAGATACTTGTACCTTGAATGATCATCAACTAGAGTGATGAAATATTCATGACTTTATTTGGCCTTTACATTCACCAGACCACTTGGGTCAGAATGTGTAAGCCTAAAGCATTCTTTGGCTTTCTAGCCCTATCTAATAAAGGCTCAATGATTATCTTGCATGAAATGTAAGATTTACAGACAAGTAAAGTAATTAACTAACTTTTTAGAGAATTACCTCTTACTAGTCTTTTCATTATATTCAAGTTGATGTTAATCAACCTGAACTGCAAAAGTCAAGTATCATCTTTTAAGAGAAAAAAAAGTCTTTGTATTCTAGATTCTATAATCCTATATATCTCAGTAATTTGTAGTATAGTATATGTCAACATTTTAACATATACAAATTGTTCTTATTTTCAGCTGAATGTATTTTCAAACAAATTTGAAAATATAAATTTTCATACTTCAAACTAATTCATACTATATGAACTATTTAGTAATTAAGTTCGAGAAATTGAATTTCTCTTATGGTTACTAAAAACACCATATTCAACATTAAGTAACAATTATTATTTAATGATATCTGAATGTCTCCCACTACATTAACTGAGATGGGCTTCCTGGTGCAACTTTGTAGAAACTATTTTACATGTTAAGTATTTTCCAAGAATTACATATTAAATGTAATGAAGAATAAATCTTGATAGTAGATCATATATCGACTATCTAGGTGACATTATTTATATTCTACCAAAAATCTAGTAAATCAAATTTACTTTCATTTATATTTTTCTTCCCATAGAGGTATTTAAAAAATTTCTCTCATTATGACTGTCCTGGCTAATTTAGGAATTATTTCTTTATATATAGCTTAAGTCATTTGGTTTCTTTTCTTGGATTTTTGTAATAGTTAAATTCGAGATCATTTAGACAATTATCTAAATTTAGCTTCTATTGACTTCAATATCTCATATGTTGTTGTCATTTTTTTTAATCTTCTAAGCTTGACATCTAACATGTTAACTAGAAGATATGTAGAAGCTATCTCATTTACTTTTGATTAATTAATCATGTACTTCACGAACAATTCGATTAGCATTGGCAATAGGTTTTAGGAACATTTCTCAATAAAGACAAATAAATATTTTACATCTCCATTATAGTGTTAATGTTACTGTTTCCAAGTAATAAAATTTTCTCAATTTTGACTTATCAGTAATAAAATTAAAAATTATGAAAGAAACTAACAGAATATTGAAATATATAAAATATATAATTTAGCATTATGCAAACAATTATCCATCCAATTTTAGCATAGACATAAAATAATTTAAAAAATGAACCCTATAAATAATTTCTAATGCTATGGTACTTTAGTGAGTTAGAACAAGTGCCTCCGTAGGATAAGTCAAGTGTTATTTCACTAAACTGAGACATTCTCAACCAAGTATTATACCAGAATAACTCTTATTCCTATAATATTTAGTTACTATTAGTTTGGTCAAGGACATTATTAACAACCTTAATAAGCCCTTTGTAAGTGTGACCCAGAATTTTAGATCCCATAGTTTTATCCACACAAGTGCTGTCGTAGGATAGGTCAAGTATTGGAAACAAAATTACAATCCTATCCTTTTCAGGAGGTCACCCTGATATTGACCCATGCAAACACCTTCCATAGGGGGAAAATCCAAAAGCCGCCACGAGGCTCTACATGAATCTCACGGTATGAACCAATGATGAACACTGTAAGATATGTTGACACATTTCCTTCTTCCACTTACTATTTTGAAATACGATTCTCTATTACTTAGATAAATTAGGCTAATCTTATTTATCCAAGTTCCTAATCTATCCTCCATAACTTTTATGTTGGTTGAATTGATTTTTATGTTAATTACCAAGTTTATTAAACTATTTAAAAACTAATCACATTATGAACATGGTTAATAAAAATTGACTAATTCAACTACTAGGTCAATTCCTAGTTAGAGGTGTTCTCTTTCGGTCAGCTTAAATACCCCAATCTAGACATAACCTTCCATAGATAGAGTTCCCTTATAATCAATTTTTATTTCAAATTCATTAATCTTTAATTAACTATTAATTACAAGATTAATGAACCTAAGTGAATTTAAAGAATGTTTTTAGTCCTATTAAAAAAAATTCACTTATTGGATAATCTTAAAATTCTATCATTTTAAACCCTTTAAAACAAATTAAAAGATCATCTGGATATTTTATTCTAATTCTATTAAGAAAAAAAATAAATTAAATTCAAAACTTAAACTATTTTTTATCTTTGAATTAAATTATCTTTATTTATGGAAGACCTAATCTTATTAGGAAATTAAAAGATCTCATCTTATTTTGAAATTAAAAGAACTAATCTAATTTTAAAAGAATCTAATCTTATTAGGAAGCAAATAAATATGAATTAAATTCAATTTTTAAATTATGGATAATCTTGAAATTGTACCATTTTAAACCATTTAAAAATAAATTAAAAGATTATCCTAAATTCTAATCTTATTAGAAACAAATAAAGATATATTAAATTCAAATTTTAAACTATTTAAAGCATGAATTAGAAATATCTTTATTTTAGGAAATCCTAATCTCATTAGGAAATATACTAATCCTATTAGGAAAACATAGATTTCATCTATAAAAGAAAATATCCTAATATAATTTTCCAAATATAACAATTATATTCAAAGATATGAAAAATATAAACTTATTAGGAAAACATCTCAATTCTATTAGGAAACATCCTAATAAAATTTTCCAATATAACAATTATATTAAAAAATTAATCTTAATTCTATTAGGAAACAACCTAATCAAAATTTTAAATATAAAAATTATATTCAAAATTAATTAAGATGCATGATAATGCTTAACCTATGGTGGGATTTTATACTAAATGGCATACTTTATGCAATAATCAAATAATTTAAAACATATATCACATGCATAATTAAATTAAAACTACCAAAAATCACCGGCATATTGGACATATCCTAAGAAATTGAAAACAATTTAAATTATAATAATTTAAATCCAAGACATATCTTAGTCTTCAATATTTTTCATTGTTTGAACCATTTCAAATTTAGGATTTAGAAATCCGAAATTTTCAATTGCAGCAGTTGGCTTCAAGAAACACATTTGAATTGAATGATCTTTTCAACAAATCCTAACCCTTTTGGGTTATCTTTTTAACAATTACAACAAATCCTAACCCTTTTGGGTTTTCCAATTGATCTTATCAAAGCAATAAAGCTAATGCCAAATAGCCTAAACAATCAATTTGCAAATCACATATATCACACATATGAAATTAAAATACCCACCATACAAAACCTTAATTCTAAATAAAATTCAAAGACTGCTCTGATACCAATTGAAAAGGACAATGACCCTTAACATATCTCCACAATGGTATGATATTGTCCACTTTGGGCATAAGTTGTCATGACTTTGCTTTTGGTTCTCCTAAAAGGCCTCATACAAATGGAGATAGTGTCCCTCACTTATAAACCCACGATCTTCCCTTTGTCTAATCAATGTGGGACTTTGGTTGCACTCCCAACAGTGTGAGCATTTTCAAATTGAAATTCTTTATTTTTGTTACCTATGATTGGCATTACTGAATCCTATCCTGATGTGAACCTTCCAAATCGGTGTTCGATTTGTCTGAAAACCTTTATACTCTTACCCTCGTTCTTTTCTTTGCAATTTTAAGTTTCCCTGCATTATTTTATACTTTTAAGCACCAACCCCCCTTTGGTTACCAATTAATCCAAAATTAAGCAAGTTAATTACCAAATTACGTGCACGCCTCCTTGTGGATCAACCTGACCACTATATTGCAAAATATTAGCTGGTCCAGTTTATAAATATTATTTGTCGAGCCTTTGACAAGCTTATGTCAAATTGTCGTCATTGTTAGAAATTTCATTTATTTGATTTCTCTAGCTCACACCAATTTTGAACTGCCAAACTCCCAAAACCAGTCTGCATACAGCTACGGTGATGACGCTGACCAACATTCTTCCCCTTTCCACACTCCCGTGAGTTTCCATGTAGGAACTCCTACAAGCAAATCAAGGGATGTGCCTATTTCTTCATCCTCTGAGGCCTCCCTCATCTCCACGCAGTAGGAGATGCGTCTCGGAGTATCAATGAAGGTCACTAAAAAACCTGACAGAGATCAAACATGTGGTGTTGGTGGCTGTTGAGAGGGAGCTTGCTTCAAGTGCCACTCAGGTTGGTGGAGCAGCAGAGGGGGAAAAGAAAAAAATAATCAAAATGATGGCAGAGAGAGCAAATAAGGTGGCTCGAACAAGCCCTCAAAAGGAGAAGGTCGAAGAGGGCAGTGCAACACCCTAAGGCGCTGAGGTCCTTGAGAAATCCAAGGATGCCTCTCTGACTGCCTCCCACGAGAAGTAGTTTGAGGAAATTCTAGAAGAACTAGCTGGCTTGGTGAGAAGAGAAGAGGAGGCAGGCACATTAATTAGAGCATGGTTGGAGAGTTTGAAAGTGTGCTCGCAGTGGGCATTGTTGCTAAAAAAGAGGCAGAGAAGTTGCCTGAACAAGTTGATATGAATGAAGAGGTGCGCGACGCACCTACTGATCAAAAGAATGAGAAACAACAAGGAGCTAGAGCAAGAGTGAAGCTCGAAAGTAAAAAAGAGATTGAGGTAATCTTTGTTGCGTTAGGAGACAGCCTGGAAGAAATTTCCCTTTTTGAGCTTGAAGAGTGTCCCGCGAGAAGAAGAAAGGAATCCTCGCCTTAAAGGGAAAGGTAGTCATCCAGGGTAGCGAAACTTAAAAAGAATAGAAGATAAAGTAGGCCAAGGAGGCAGACTCAGAGGAGAGCACGCCTCCAAAGAAATAACAGAAAAAGAAGAAAGAAAAAGAAGGAAGAAAAGGAGAAAGACAAGGTCACCTTACCAGAGAGAGGTTTTTTACCCTTGGACTTCGAAGTCCTAAAGGCGGTCAGCGTCGACATAGAAAAGAATTGGTTGAAAGGCTTTTGCACGCAATGAGCCTACTTTGACCTTGTAAGGGACTTTTATGCGGTCGAATATAATGAAGAAATTGAAGAAGTCATGGTGAGAGGCAGCTAGGTAGTATTCAATGGTGTGGTGATCCACCAGTTGTATGGGAAGCCAGACCCAAAGGACGTGCCAAGCAACGCGCTGATGAACTCCATGGAGGAGAACCTATTGGATGAGGTGCTCAGAACCGTGGTGTTTGAATGAGGCACTTGGGAAGTTAAAGAGTTGAAGAGACTTCATCAGCTGTTGTTGAGCATGTTAACGTTGAAGGCTGCAATTTGGATGGCCTTGATAAAGAATAGGATCATGCCCAACATGAATTATCACATTCTCACAACTTCCCACGTCATACTATGTTATTGTTTCATGAAGGGCATCCAAGTCAACCTGGGGGATCTCATTGCGATAGGCCTTAAAGCAATGTTTGAAAAGCCCAAAGGGAGCCATTTCTTCCCTTGGTTGGTTTGCGACCTATCAACTAATGCGGGGTTGCAGCTAAAGCTCGATGAGCCAATGAAAGACATGACACTGCAATTCAACAAGCTGTGGTATTCTTGCGTCCTTTCAAATGCAAAGGGGAATGCCAAGGCTTTAGCTGAGTACCTAGCCTCCTCATCCAAGACCCTTGTAGCCACGCCAACCAAGAAGCATATCGCCATGTCCACCTCGAAAGGAAAAGGAAAATTGCCTTAGTCAGTCTCTCACCCCAAGAAGAGTTGGCCTGAAAAGCCTGCCTCTTCCTTAAAAATTGAAGATTCTGCCCCTCCTCTGCTACTTCTAAATGTTGAGAGCATTAAACGACAAGTTACATCTAAAAACCCCTCCCAGCCTAGGGTTGAAGGATCTTCCATGCACTCTAATGTTTTAGCATCTCAGACTCTAGCCTCTACTCTGCCTATTTTCGATAAAAATTTGCTTGTCCATTAAGAGAATATGCCTCCTCCTCCTCTCATTATAACCTTGAAATTAACGAGAATCTAGAGTCACTATGGCATGATCAAGCTCGCAAATCTACATCGTCAATGCCTAGAGTCGAAGATAGCATGCCTATTACAATGGCAATGTTGCGCACCATAGTTCGTGAGGAAGTCAATCAGGGCAACCAAGCTATGAATATGTGCTTAGATGCATTCCTATTATATTTTCATCGATGGGTCGAGTCCTTTGGACGTCTGCCCCAAATTCTAGTGCCCATGATTAGCCACTTATGCCCCCTAGTGCCCAACGTGCCCCATGGTGGGGGAAAACAAAGCGCAAGTGCACGCTGTCCAACAAGTAATATATGGAAGTATTCCACGTATCGAACCCAATGGAATGGTTAACAAAGAGCTTTTTAGTTTACAACACAAGTGCTTTCAAGTTGCAACCGAAGGTCACCAAGCAGGGAGTTCAGATCTGTTTTGACCCCGAGGAAATGTGCCCACCATACGCCCACCATACACCCACATACTTGCCTAACTAGGTCTGGCTATTTCAGAGATTTTGCCTCTTGCGCCCGCATACTGCCTCGTTCAAGTTCTGTGCGATTCAGACAAAATGCTACTGAAATGCGCCCTCAACCTACCCTAAACGACACTTAACACCATGAATCAAGTTCAACACCTATTCAACCATTTTCTAAGTGCTTTTAGGAGACTAAGCAATTAAACACATATGTCTATGGCTAATTTTGACTTAGATAAATAAGGAACGAAACTCAATGATTCTAAAGATTTTTGTCCTACGTCTAGGTACAAAAAGCGAAGTGTTATGTCTAGACTATTCTCTTAGATTACTTTTATGAAAACACATGATCAATCCAACCCTTTCAGTATTGAATCTCACACAAACTATGTTAACTCAAGTGATCAGTTTAAGCTAACAATGAAACTTAAACTCAATAAAAGCAAACGGTGCTAAATGTTAAGCAAAGTTACTCGAATCACATGGCGGAGCTTATCTCCTTTTTAGGGTATCCAATTCATTGAATCTCTTCCAAGGATTTAGCTACTCATTGAAAAGCAAACTAAAGTGTAGAAAATAAAAAGAAAACTTAAATAAGAAAAGATGCACTTCATTGAATTAAATGTGCAGAATTAAACAAAACTTGAATGACAACTTAAAGACTTGCAATGTAATAAAGAAACAGAAACTTACAACTTGATTAAAGAATAAAAATAGTAACGGAACTTGAAAGAAAAATAGAACATAAAAAACTTAAAGGAAAACGATAAAGAACCCAAAGTTTGTTCCTTCTTTTTGACTTTGTTCAACCTCTTTCAAGGAGAACAAGTGCTTACACTCCCTTCTTTTGAAATTCGTGTTCGAATGAAGTATGAACAGAACTTGAGGGAGAGTCGGTATGGCGGCTGAAAAGAAAAGAAAAACTATGGAATTTAGAGAAAAATATAGAAATTTGAGCTCTCTTAATACTGAAGCTTGAACCGCCTTTTATAGACCTCAAAGTCTAGGGTTTACTGCCGAGATCAGTGTGGAGAAGCTTGAAATATCATATCCCTTGATCCTTGGAGATTTGATTGAGAATATTTGATTTTGTCTACAAATCTCGCAAATCTGGCAGAATCTGCCGAAAAGGTCCAGATGCGGCCGCATAGTTTAGCGCAATTGTATTGTTGTCGAAATGGCCTAAATGCGGCCACATAGTTGGGCATATTTTTAGTTTTTCCTACAGCAGTTGGAATTTGGATTTTGCTCTCAATTGCTGGCGAATCATGGTCGCATATCTCTTACATCATCTTTCTTTTGCCTTAATTGCAGCCAGAATGTGGGCGCATTTGGATCATTTTTCAGCCTCTACACAAAATCAACAAAAATTAATAATTTCTTAACAAAAATGACTCTAAATACACCTAAAAAATTATTTTTACAAAATCAACACTTCAAACACATGCAAAACTTGTTTTTACTTAAATTTGTCCTAAATGACATGAATTATAACGTTAAACACTCGCTTTCTAAGCCAATAGCTTAGTTTTTAGAGTAAAATAACACTCATAAATGAGTGTTATCACACCCCCAAACTTAGCTTATTGCTTGTCCTGAAGCAATTTTAAGCAAAAACAACAAGCAAGCAAACAAGCAATAATATGCATTCTAAGGAAGTTTCGAAAAATATTGCCTTTCAAGTGAGATCTCAACTTTTAGTACTTACACAAACTTGGAGTTTCAGCTCATGAGACTCCATCTTTCACTTTTCAAGACAAAGCATTCGCATGCAATTTCGCCTACTTTGTTTATTCTACCTGAGGCTCAGCCATAAAGTCTAGGATAATTTCTCTGTCTAACAAGATAAGTCTAAACTTTTCTAAGTACAAAAGATAACAACTTCCCCCAAACTTATTCAATGCTACTGCTAGGCTATTTTTTTTTTCATATATATATATATATATATATTTCTAAGGAGAGTCTTTTTTTCACATTGTACCTTCGCTTCAACTTACTAACACTTTGTGGTGAAAGTAGCTGACTACGAGCACAAGTCACTGCTAAGACTGTTTCCACATACTCACTTCCTAAGTCAACCTTTCATGCAAAGAAAATCACGGGTGTCATGACCTCCCCTGGTTACTTGGTTAACCTTGGAAGGAGGAGTATCTCTTTTTTTTTTTTGTGAGAGTCCTTAGCAGTAGTGTAGTACATGATACATCAGTATTACAACTCAAAACTACAATACAACTCACCCACCAAAACTTAAATGGGTCAATGTCCCCATTGACTAAAAACATAGGGCATAAGAGGGGTTGGGGTACAAATTTTGTTGTAACTAGACTTGCTAAGCATTAAAGTAAACTCTCCTAAGCATACTAAGTAGTCTAAACACAAGGAGAATTCAGATTTGAATGGTTTATGAAGAAAAGTGATCGATGAGGTACATGAAACTTAAACCTAAATATGCATAAAGTAGGTGGAAGTTGAGAGAGCTCTAAGTATCATCATAAAGGAATTTTTAACTTCACAACCAAAGAAAGCAAATTGCAAACTTGTTTTTGAAATTTGATTTGTTTTATTCATGCATGTGCAAGGTGTAAGGAAAATCATTTAAGCAAGAAGTGTTTTTCAAAAGAAAACAAACAGAAACAATTCAACCTATACTATAAAGTATCAAATATGTCCTATAAAAGCAAGTAAGCTAACCTAGAACAAAAGCAAGTAAACTAACTATGAAAGCAATAAATATAGAGTAGAAAAATAATACTCCCCTAAGAGGTAAAGGATGAATCATCTCTCTGTGGGTCCACAGACTCTAGGAGAATCGTAGGGAAGTCAGGTAGTGCTGGGGCCTTTCCCTTAGTCAGCTCTGCGAGGGCCCTTCGAATGGCGTCGTCCCTCTCTCTTGCATAAGCACAATAGGCCCTGCTTTGCTCCTGAAGTATATGCATCTGAGCCTGGATATCATCTTGTGGTGGCTCAGATGGTCTTGGTGTTGCTTCATGCAGTGGAGATGCGGCCGCAAAGTGTGGAGTAGAAGGAGTGGTGGGTTGTTTCTTTGGACAAGTGAGCTTCTGTGCGTGCAAGGCCTTCAATTTGTTGATAGCCATTAGATCCAGGGTTCCTTTGCACCTGTCGATCTCTTATCTGACTTCTAGGTACAATCCTACCCTCCTACAGAGTTTAGTAATCAGATACTTCTCTTTAACTCACGTTTGCGGTTGTTTCCAATCCTTTGGCACCTGTCACATGTCCTTACAAAAGTATAACAATCTTTAAATAAAGTTGGCTAGAAAAAACCAGATTGTAATACCTTTGCAGCTTTACAAGTAGGTCCAAAGTGCCCAGCATATGGAGAAGAATCACAATAATGTATAATCTTAGATAGTTCCTAAAGGGGCACGCATCTTCTAATTAATTGGTCTAAACAAACATTGAACAGTAAGGGATCATCCCAAAGGTAGAATTTCACATCATGGAGGAATATTTTCTTTTGTTTAGAATTCAAATCAGATGGCATCACCCTCCAGTACGAAAATTTACATAATCAGCAAACTATGGTATTGCAACTTCTACCTGATACAACTTTTCATCAAGGAAGTCCTCTATGATGGGAGGGATTTATTGATTTCCTTCATGCTCCATTATGGGCAGGTGCATAACAACTACATTTTCACACGTTTTTCTGTCTTTTACATCAAAACCAAACTCTTGAAAAAGAAGAATCCATCTTATTAATCGAGGCTTAGCATCATTCTTTTTGAACAAGTACCTAAGGGCTGCATGGTCAATATGAACAATCACTTTAGTTCCTAACAGGTACGGTCTAAATTTGTCAAAGGAGAACACAACTGAAAGCATTTCCATTTCAATGGTGGTGTAATTTTGTTGTGTAGTATCTAACGTCCTGCTTGCATAATAGATGGCTCTAAAAATCTTATCCCGACTCTAGCCTAAAACTGCCCCACTACATAGTCACTAGCATCACACATAACTTCAAAAGGCTGACTCGAGTCAGGTGTAACAATAATGGATGTCGAAGTTAATTTTTCTTTCAGTAAATTAAAAGCTTGCATGCATTCATCAGAAAATATAGAGGCAAAATCCTTCTCAAGTAAATTGCATAAGGGTTTCACAATTTTTGAAAAATCTTTTATAAAGTGCCTATAAATCCTTGCATGGCCTACAAAACTATGGACTTCCTTTACATTAATTGGAGGTGGAAGTTGCTCAATTGCAAAAATTTTAGCTCGATCCACCTCTAGCCACTTTTCAGACATTTTATGCCCCAAGACTACCTTTCTTGACCAAAAAATAGAATTTCTCCCAATTTAGTACAAGGTTGATTTCTTGACACCTTTGCAACATAAGAGAAAGATTATACAAACAAGAATCAAAAGAGGATCCAAAAACTAAAAAAGCATCCATAAAAATCTCCATAATCTCCTCTATCATGTCATGGAAGATGGCTACCATGCAGTGCTTGAAAGTGGCAGAAGCATTGCATAGTTTGAAGGGCATTCTCCTGAATTCGTATGTCCCATGAGGGCATGTAAATGTGATTTTCTCTTGGTCCTCTGGAGAAATAGCAATCTGATTATACCCTAGGTAGCCTTTAAGAAAACAATAGTTAGGAAAGTCAACTAATCTATCAAACATCTGATCAATAAAAGGAAGAGGGAAGTGGTCTTTTCTCATGGCCTTATTCAACTTCCTATAATCGATGCACACATGCCAACCTGTCACCATACTTAGGGAGATAAATTCATCTTTGTAATTTTTCACCACTGTCATTCCTCCTTTCTTAGGAACCATCTGCACAAGACTCACCCAAGAACTGTTAGATATTGCATAAATAATCCCTACATTTAAAAGTTTCAATACCTCAGCCTTCATCACATCTTTCATTGCAGGATTAAGTCTCCTTTGGTGTTCCACTGATGGACTAAATGTGTAACTGCCCGACATCTTAGATTGGATTTCTAAGGGTCGTAACTACATGCATGCATAAAACAAAAAAACTCTTGAAAATAAAGTGGAAGCTCAATAAACTCAACGAAAACATTCCATTGCTAAAACTGATCAAAAGTCAAGGTACTTTCGGGATCCCAGGAAAAACATTTAATTACAAAACTGAGTAAAGAATACCTAAATATTTAAAATCAGAGAGTTAAAGAAAGAAGCATAAAACATGAGCTAGGAAATTCCTATGATCCTAAGAAACTCTGGTCTGACATTGTCTCCATAGCCTTACTAAGCTGAATGCCCACGCCACACGCCACTTAAGTTCACGTACCATCTGAAAAGAAATGAAGGGTAGCATGAGTGAGTATAAAAAAAATACTTAGTAAGCAGCCCCACTTGAGGGGCTGATTTGCACTTTCATACATCCTACATAATATTAAGGCATGTCAGATCCTGAAATAAAATACTCATTCGTGTTCTGCTACTTTAAAGGCCCTAACTGAAATCATGACATTTTTTCAAGCTGATTTACACTATAAAGTGTTCTGTTGCATAAAGGCCTTAACTAAAAACATAGAAACTTTCTGTCTAAGTGGACAATTAACCTATCCCCAAGCTAGACCAACTACAATATTGTGAGTGTCAGTTCTATAAGAAAAAGCACCACTACAGAGTAGTTGGCTATCCCGTAGTAGGTCTAGACCTTTCACAACACAATACCCATGATATCAATACATTAAAACCATGGGGGAGTGACCCCCAAGCTGTAAACATGAGGGAACGGCTCCAAGATGAAAACATGAAACATACATGAAATTGTGCTTAAAAGCATACTTGGTATCATATATGACATAGGGAAGGTAATTGTCACTAGCATACATGAATCTCATAGATAAACGTCCATTTAACTGGGACCCCCTAAACATGCTTGAAAGCATAATAGTCATTCGATGTCATTCCAAACATACTATACATGAACAGTAATCCTGAACAGGTTATACTTTTAAAGGATCCTAAACTGCTAACCAGCCAGCCCAACAACTCAAATATCCTGAACTCAACCCACTAATCATACATCTCAAGTAACCTATAAGAAGTCAACCACTCAAACATCTCAAGAATTCTATACAAAGACAACTATTCAAATACCTCAGGCATGCTTTACTCAATTAATCAACAATAACTCAAGCATTTTGAACTTTTTAGCTAAACAACATTTCGAAGCATCCCAAACATCCATGCTTATTCAACTCTAAATCAACTACCCAAACATTCATATTTAGGAGAAACTCATAGTCATAGTCATACATGCGTTCCAAAATTCATTCTCCATATTCAAGACTTAAAGGAGTTATTTTAAATTTGGCTACTTACCTCATAAGCGTTTAAGAAACAAACTTGGCTACTTCAATCCATGCTCTTGCCCAACCTGAATAATTTCAAGAAAATTAGTGTTCACAAACCACAACTTTGAACTTAAATCTTCCAAAATCAACTTGAACTTTGCTTTTAGTAACTTACCTTACCCAAAAATGCTTAAAGCAGGAATACCCAAATAGTTTCCAACCCAAAGTCATCTTCGGATCTTAATTGACTCATTTGAATTGCACACAAGAGGGATCTAAAGGTTAGGGCTTACATTCAATTCCTAAATTAATTTTAAATAGCTTATATACCCATTAATTTCGTCCATACTATGAACTCAATAAAATGCTGGACTGATTTGGAATAGGTTTGATTTCGCAAATCCAGGCTCAAAACGCTATGAGTAAACTGAAACGATGTCAAAATGATGTGGGTCAATTCAAATCTTAATCAAAACAACCACGAGAACGTATCGAATATAGAAGCCACCAAACGTCGTCGTTAGAAAGGCGAACCACTTCAGAACTCGAGTGGTAAATGGCCAGAGCCGCTACCCCTCTTCAACCCATGGCTAGCTGTCTGGAAATTGAGGAACCTGTCATCTACTGGTCGAGTTACCAAAATGTGTGGGTGGCATCGCCGATGTTGCTGCTGGAGAAAAGAGCGGATTGTGGGCCTATACAGTGCCAAAGACGTGTGGGGTTCTCCAGATCTGGAGCTGCTTGGCCAGGACTGTTGCCTGTCCAGCGTGACAGGCATTGGAGATAGAGGAGGCTTCATTTTGTTCGCCATCAGTGAGGACCCGTTCGTCGGTGATGGAGGATCTTGCCAGAAGATGAAGAAGAAGAGAATGGGTTAAGGGCTAGTTGCCATGAGAAGAAGGAGAACGAAGATGAAGATGAAGATGGCGCCAGCGCCAACGCCAATGTCGAATAAAGACCTGCCATGCTGCTGGACTCATCAGAATGAAGGGGTCGCGTTGCTTGTTCTGTCAGAAAGAAGAAGTTGACACAGAGGGTTGTGGCGCACACATGAAGAAGGTGAAGCGATGGAGAGAGAGATGCTAGGTTTTTTTTTCCCTTCGTTATGACCTCACCATGATATCAACCAAGTGACCTCACCCTTACAACATAAATACGGTTTCTTTTTATTCTCCTTTCTTTTAAGCCTCCAATACCACCAATTAGGCCCAATTAAACTTTAAACTCCATCTCTCCTAATTAAGCCTCAATTTTAGATCCAACAGACCACTAAATAAGAAATTAATCTTAAATTGACTCCAAATTCAATTAAATAAAATATAAAGCCAACTCATACTTCACAATCAACAAAATAATCTTACCTTGAGACATGGGGAGTTACAAAAGGTATCTTCCATTAAGATTTTATGCATAACTATGGACGAACTAATAGCTTTAATGTCACTAATGTACCACCCTAATGTTTAATAATTTTTTCTTCTTCCTCTTTACTTAATTTAGCAAAAATAATGACTGGAAGGGTAGAAGACTCACCTAAAAAAGCATAATGAAGTTGTTCAGGCAACTATTTCAATTCTAATGCAAATGACTTTAATTTTTCAATTTCATTTGCTTCTAATGGGCATCAATCATATTATTATCATGTTCTATGGATAATTGATCTAATACATTACAAAAGATGGTTACATCCTGGTCTACAATACCCATGTCTAAATCATCTGACTTGTAAGTCATATTTCTTACTTCGGACGTAAACCAAATGAGCCTAGCACAAAAATAATCTTGTAAAAAAAACAAAACTAAGAACAAAAACTAACTACCCAAACTGAAAAATAATAAAAGGAAAGGAAATTTACACAAAAACACACAAGAATACAAAAACCCTAATATACAATAATTCACACTCTAAATTAAAATCAAGCAATTTCACCACAGTATTAATTAAACTAAAAATATGCCAATCCTTGGCAATGGCGCCAAAAACTTGTTGCATTATTTTTAAGTGCTCGCAAATAACTGCAAGTGTATGGTGTCAAGTTTTCATACAGTGATGAGTGAGTATCATCTCCACAGGGATTGGAGTTTTTTAGTTAATCAATTGCCATAGTTACGAACACCTAATTTTATTTAGAGAGCCTAACTTTAAAGAAAAGAAATTAAAACTAACTAAATTATTTACAAATGTGGAGACAATTTAGAGAGAAATTGGAGATTGATTCAACCATAAAGTACAAACTTGATTTAATTAGAGAGTGTATTAACATGCAACAACTATAAGCCAAGAATTACTAAGTTATCTAATTGACTTTTTCAAGTCCAATTAAACTCAGGCTTTAACATAAATCAACCTCTCGGTCAATTTCTATAATAAAACATGGTATTCACATAATTTTCTTAACGGCTTCTACTAACATACAAGTCATTCTCATGCACCAATATGTTAATAGTCATGCAACCAATTCTATATCCAAGTTTTACTTTCTCAAGCTAAAACCCAAAATAAACATACCAAACTTTGGCTACAAGATTAGAAAAGAAGCATAAGGATGCATAAATAGTGTTACGATATAATACAATTCAAAAATAAAAATCAAGTCTCAACAATATAATCCCACAAGAGTTTAGTCACTCAAATCACCATTACTAACCTGAACTTGTGAAATTCTAAAATAAAAAACATCGTGGACGTGTGCTAATCCTCGTTCCCATCATGATGTCCCACGATCTTGAGCTTTGAATCTCTTCTTTAGCTCTCACAAGTGCCTTTTAGGTCCCAAAATAGAGTTGAATCAGCTAAGGTTTATTTCCTCTCCAAAAGGTCTCCCCTCGCACGAAACTAAAAATTTCCTTTTATATTGTCGAGACAGCGTTGCAACGCTGTCCCTTCAAATCAAATAAAAAGGAAAAGATTTTCGAGGATAGCGGGCAATGCTATACACAGTATTACAACGCTCTGTGTGCTGTCTGCGTGGTTTGAAGGACTTCATGTATGGCGTTGCAACGCTATGCTCTCAGGCCTATCTTCTTGTGCACTTCTTCTCCTCCTCTCTTTGGCCCAAAAGCTTTCCCTTAAACTTCTTTTTGTCTCCAAACCACTCCAAATTCTCAGTTTGGCTCTTAATGCTCGATCCTCTATGTGTTTTCCTAGTGTTGAGATGCAAGGAAATGTCTCAACGTTAGCTCTTGAGTTTGACCAACAAATAATGGTGTATGGACGCCATTTTCAGACCTCATTTTCTCATCTCTTTTTGCACCATTTTCACCCAAATACTCTTGGATTCACCATTTTCTCCTGAAATGCTCGGTTTCTATAAAACAATAATAATTAACATCAAAGCTCATGAATTAAGCCTAAAACTAACTAAATTAATAGGATAAAGATAGTACAAATTGAGTGCTATAAAATATCCCTAAACTTAATCTTTTGCTAGTCCCGTGAAAAACAAAATACAACACAAACATATGAATCAAAGGCTACATATAATAGTGACTCAAACCTCAATCATCTCAATAATGAATTTAGAAACAGGCAAAAATGAAATAAGCAAACACATCTCAACCTCAAAAAAGTTAAAAAAAAACCATGCATTCATTGCGTGTGTGTGCGCATAGCCTACCTATTGACATTTTTGCTAGCCTGAAAGAGATTTATGAAATCCTCCGTTTATTTTTCCCTGCATTGGGTCCAAGACCTAATTCTTTGAGACTCTCACACTTAAGACAGAGATGCTTGAACTACGGAGTAGGCCTTCCCCCAAACTTGTATTTTACTTTGAGTCAAGGGAACCAATAATAGGCTATGTGCTTAACATGTACAAGGAATTCAAAACAAAAAAAATTTAAAAATACTCATATACAAACATGCTTTCAAATTTCACAGAAATCATCCAAAAATAAACTTGTTATTCATATCACATCATTGGTTGTCCTAATCACACAATAGGAACACCAATAATCATACCAAATCAAGCACAACAAAAATTTTCAATTCATCCAACAAAGATTTTCAATTTAACTCAAAATCAGGCATAACATGCATTCCCTCCAAACTTAAACTACAAATTGTCCTCAATGTATCAACTAATCCATCTTTCCTAAACATGTTAAGGAAAAATTACATGATAAAGGGAAATGATACTACCCTGAAGCGCGAGAGAAACACCACAACTTTGAACATTCCACTGGAATCGGAGATGTGAAGATACGCTTGGATATCTCAAGCTCCTGAAAACAAAAACCAATAGCGGAAGCTAAGATCAACCAACCTAAAACTCTTAAAACAACTCAGCAAGAAAGCAATAAAACTTGAGTTTCCTCCCAAGAAGCACTTGTTTAGCGTCATTAGCTCCACAAGCTCGTGAACACGCTCCAAGGCAGTTTTAAAATATAGATCCCACCATCAGCTCCCTTTCCTGCATTCTCAACAATCAACTGAACTTCTTCCCCATGATTCAAATTAGAAACATAATTCAAGCATAGGGAAGGGTCATTACAAAGCACATCAAAAGAACGCAGACATAACTTCTCAAATTCATTCTCATAAATCAAATTCTCATTCACCTCAAACATTCTAATATGCAAATTTTCATCGAAAGAGCTATCCAACAAAGAGGCATCTATAGAATGTCCTATGTTTAATAGATTTACATCCTCACAAACAAAAGATACATTTTGCGAATTTCACTAACAACACATTCAACAAGCATAATATTAGGGTGCTCAACAACAAATACATTCCTATGAACACAACAACCAAATTCATCATAATCAACCAACATTTCACCAAGCATAATAGAAGAAGCAACATAATCCACCATTAATAAATCAAAATGTTCATCCACATCAGTCGCAGTAACCACAAGCTCATTAATCACAGGTAAACTATTATTAGCAACATGTTCAATGTTCACTATTTCTACCCTAAATCATTTTTCAATTCCAAGCACAAACATAGGGCAAAATACTTGAAACATCACTTTTTCATCATTTATTTGAAAAGTTTACATGTGTGCACATTACATTCAACCTTACCAATGGCCAAAAAGGGTCATCCAAGGATCACACGAACCCTTGATTCGTTATCCTCCTCTTCTAGTACCACAAAATCTACTGGGAAGATAAATTTATCCACTTTAACTAAAATGTTCTCTATTGTACCTCGTGGATACGTAGAACCATAGACCAACTTAAGATATATAGTAGACTGCTGCACTTCCCTAAGATTAAGCTTACTGTAGATAGAGTAGGGCTTTAGATTAACATTGAACCCTAAATTAAATAAGACGTGTTTAATGTGAATGTCTCCAATTGTGCAGAGGATTACGAAATTACCTAGGTCCTTCATTTTAATGGATAGTTTATCTTGAATTAAAAAACTAGAATTACCCATCATGAAGACCTATTTGTAGTCTCTGAATTTTTTCTTCTTCATAAGAATCTCCTTCATAAACTTCACATAGCTAGGCTTGTTCTCCAAAGCTTTTGCAAAAGATATGTTAATGTGAAGTTTCTTAAACATTTCCAAAACCCTTTTAAATTGCCCATCCAATTTTTCTTTTTAAATTTTTTAGGATAAGGAACACATGCATGAATAAAAGAAGAAGAAGGGTTAGACAACTTCTCTTGTGTGGTTTTTTCTACCATAACCCTTTGACTCTTAGTTTTATCCTCATCAGACACCACTTTCTTCATCGACCCACTCAACTGAGCCCGCTCCTCAGTGTAACCACTTTACACTGCTCCATGGGGTTCACCTTAGTATCAGTTGAGAATTTACCTTTTTTGCAAGGACTTAACTGCACTGGAAATCTATCCAACCTAAATCTCCTAGTTCTTCAGAGCAATCTCATGGTTGCTCACTATGGTAGTCAAAGTGTCGACAACATCAGTCACGTGATTGACATAATTAGTTAACTATTTATTATTTGAGTTCATCTTCGAGACTGCACCCTCCACATCAGCACTCACATCAACAAACTTTTTGTACATTGCTAATAACAAAGCCTCCAAATCTGGGTTCTTACATTACTGATAACAAAGCCTCCAAATTTGAGTTATTCTTTTACTGATTTGATGACGATGCAAAACCTGGGGGAGATTACAAAACATTTTTAGTGTTAACATAAGAGAAATTCTCATGGTTTCGCAAACCTGGGTGGTAATGGGTGGGTAGTGGGTTCTGGTTCGCCTGATATTTGAATCATATGTTCTGCACATATTGCAACTACTTAATTGTGGGCTCCTCAAAATTCTTAGCATTAATGGCTGCTAACGAGGCAATCGACGGAGAAGCTATTGTAGTTGAAAGTTTGTTCAATGTGTTAGTTAGAGAAGCTACTTAAGCTTTCAAGGAACTAATCTCATAGAATTCGTAGATTCCTGCAACTATTTTAGGATTGGATCTTTGTGAGGACCACAAATAAATAGTCCTGGCCATCTCCTCCAACAATCATTGTGCCTCTTTGACCGTCTTAGTGATAATACTAATTTAGTGTTATATTTATCCCTATTATTTAGCAATTTTTGTTATGAATTAGTGATCTTTGATGCATATTTCGCTTGTATTTCAAGAAACCAAGCAATTAGAGGAGAATTGTGAATTTGGATTGAATATGATCAATTTGGAGCTTAAAGGAATGAAAAATTGAAGCCAATGACGTGAAATGGAACTTCCAAGGACGTTTGGGCCGAGAGGATTGCGTCAAGACGCCACAAGGACATTTGAGGTCCTTATAAGCCTATTTTGCGCTTATCGGAAGCATGTTAGATTGGCTAATTGAACACACATACTCAAGGAATGTGAAGAAAGTTTTAAAATTTGCTCATAGGTGGATAGTGCATTGTTTAGTGCTTCTCATTCATGCATTTTTAGTTAGCCAAATGAGCATTGAGGATTGAGTCATGCATGTTGCTTCCATTAATTCCTAATTGCTTATGTTTTTGTTTATGACTTGCTCAAGGACTATCAATATTTAGGTTGGGGGTTATTTGATAGGACCAAAATAGTCCTATATTTTTATGCCTAAATCGTGTTAGTTTGGAGGTTTAATGTAATTAATTGTCCATTTTGTAGGTATTTGAGCAAGAGGAGTAATTTGGAGCAATTCCATCCAACCAGGTTAAAAGGAACAAAATCGGAGGTCAATTGGACACTCGAGCGAAAAGATATGAAGGATTGATGATTATGCCCCTCAGAAGCATTGCGACGATAGACAGAGGCCTCGCTTGATGCTACAAAACAGTAGCCTCAGATGTAGGACAACATCTAGATGCTGTCCAGTGGCGTTGAGATGTTACCGCAAGTCCCGCGTGCGAGGATGCAGGACAGTGTCACGACACTGCTACAAGGCGTGCGGGTCGACGTTGCAGAAAGCTCCCTCGATGTTGGTCTAATTAAGGGTAGCCGAGATGCTGCTTGTAGCCTCGAGCCGCTACTTCGATTTCTATAAAAGTAATTTTTCGTCATTTACATTATTTTAGCTCTCGTTTTTCCATTAAAATTGGGCTCTTTTAGCTAGTTCCTTTATGTTTTTCATAGTTTTAGGCTAGGATAGTTGTTTTATATCAAATCTTGGTGTCGGGCAACGTCGGTGGGATGTATTGCTAGACTTTTGATGTTGTTTCGGGATGTAAACTTGGTAATTATGCATTTTATTGTGAGTTTTTGTTATTAATTTCATTTTCCAGCATGTTTTATGGTTTGCAATTCTTGTGTTTATTCTTAGCATGCTCTTTATTAATGGAACTGACAACTTGTATTAATTTAGAGTTATGCATAGCTATGCTAGTGTCTTTGTAGGATCTCTAGCCTAATTTTTGTAGTAAATAGGTCGGCTACCTCGTGGGTTAGATTAAGTAGAATTGTTTAATCACGTGTACATGGTAGGACTTAGAATTGTTAGCATAGACTTAAATAATTTAGATCGACCAAGTCTTATATAATTAACTCATTTCGACTTATCCTCTGTGTTTGATGGGTTTAATTAATTCGTTTGGTATTGGTCGAGCCAAATTAGTTAACTAAATTAGAACCAATTAGGCGTTTCTAAATTGGTTTAACTAGGAGAGGCTCCTACAGTGTCGAGGAGTTCGGTTGGCCTTAAAACAATGAAAAATTGCCTGGTAGGTTAGTTGCAATGATTGATAAATTGCATAATTTCATATTTACCCCCATACAGTGCTCGAGGTGAGTTCTTTATCGTTATTGCTTTTTAGTCCTTATGTCCTATTATTTTATGTTTAACTCTCTTTCTTCCCCCCTTTTTGTCCGTGTCAAATAAGAAATAAAAAATCTAGAAATCAATTTTAGTTCGGTTTCGTGTGATCGACCCTAGCCACTTATACTGTAAATTATTTGTGGTATGGTATTATAAATGTATATGACTGTGCCTTCAACAAGAACTTTCAAATTGGTGTCGTTGTTGAAGAATCCCGAATTAAATTGATTTCTTTACCTTGTTCTTTCTATGTCTAACAATTTTAAGATTGATGAAGGAGTGGATTGGATAAATTGAGAGGTTAGTGAATTAAGTTCTGAATTTACGGATCTAACCTATATCCTTTCTCAACTGGATTCCAGACGATGGAAGCATATTTACATGCCACATCTTTTCACCATTGATAGACGCCAAGGCGAACAGTCGAACCGCGATTAGACCTCACTCACAGGTATACCTGTAGAGAATTTAGTTCATTTTATTACTAACAAAACTCTTCAGTATCAACAGATGAGTCCTCAGTTCGATGTGGCTACTCGAGCAATGATGCAAAAGTTGTTTGACCGTGTAAAAAGGTTGGTCGATGAAGTTGTGAGACTAGAAAGTCCTCAAGAGCAGCCTCCTATTAACATCCCTGAGGTACGAGATTATGATCTGGTTGGCTTAGAGCTTAATGGTGAAATTTGTTTGTCATGTGAATAGTAGGCATGTGAGGCCAAGGAAGAAGTTGAGCTTCAGTTCGAAGAGAAGGTCCAGGTGATAGAGTTGGAGGTCGAAAGATCTCTGTATATTCTATCCTTTAGTTATTCCTTATTATGTGAATGTTCCTCTTTGTCTTACAAGTCTGAGTCAGAGTTTATTCTCTTTAATTTTTCTTGTTTTTTATTTTTAGAGGAGAGAAAATACAAAAAGACTTGCATTTTTGGAGTCCATAAGATGTTAGTGAACTTGCTTGATGCAATGGGCTTTGTTGATTCAAAGAAGAAAAGGCCGAAGAAATGAGAGAATTTTTATGTGCCCTAATGGATGTGTTGAGATTTATGCCCAAAAACCCCGTAATTAATGATATATTTAATAATTAATAATAATTTTGATTATTTTATTTGTAATATAATATTATCCATTATATGAAAAATCCAAGGTTATTAGTGTAATCTTGAACAGTATGTAGTTGACATACGAGAGGATCATGTTCAAGAAATAACCTAAAGGGTCATAGTATATGGATAAGATTGGGTGCCTTGTCCTGGTAACATTATTGATATGGCCTACTTTGTAATAGTTACATATGATTTGATTCAAATCGTTCATGTGGAGATATATGAGTGTGGTATCTTATACAATGAGTTTGTGTAAGACTGGACCGCGAAATATTTAATCTCTCTTTATAAATCCGTTAATTGAGAAGATTAATATTTGATCAAGATGATCATATGCGACTCGATCTTAATCTTGAGTGAGTTATGAACTTCTGCCTATGAGGACTTGTCCTTTGATTTGCATGGGTTAGAGTGCCTTTTGTAGCCGATTCAATATGCTTACCTTTTTGGGGCTTGACCAAATAGGGAGCTGGGAACATAATCTCACAAGATGAAATTCACTCATTTCCATACAGGGTATGTAGATGAGTAGTTCCCTTATGTACTGATTTCGAGACTTGAACAATGGGGCTCTACCCTCTCAGTTTCTCGAGAGGGACTTAGTTTATGGTTGGATAATAAACAGATTGATCATTAAAGGATAAGTGGTATGTAAGTTGCAAGATGTAATTACAGGGGTAAAAAAGACCTTTGACCCAACTGTAATTACGAACAACTCGTGAAGGATCGACTTGCATGTAGTGATTATATCTATGGACACAACTTGTCCTACAGTGCATAAGAGTGCAACTCTAGGTCTATAGTGGAGCGATTTATAGTTAATGAATGAAGATTAATTAATTAAATAGTTTAATTAATTGATTTTGTATCATTGGAGCTTATAATCTATAGGTCCATAAGGCTCCTTACTAGCTCATAGTAATACTAAAAGATCAATTTAGTTGAAAGAAAAATTTTAAATGTTCAAATTAATATTTAATATATAGCATATATTAAATATAAAAGATGAAATTATATTTATTGTATTTCATACATTAAATATTAAAATAATTATTGCATATTAGATATATTTATTGTATTTAATACATTAAATATTAAAATAATTATTGCATATTAGATACTTTAATTAATTAATTTTCATTCATTAACTATAGGCCGCTCCACTATAGACCTAGAGTTGTACTCTTATGCACTATAGGACAAGTTGCATCCATAGATATAATCATTACATGCAAGTCGATCCTTCACGAGTTGTTCGTAATTACAGCTGGGTCAAAAGTTCGTTTTACCCCTATAATTACATATTGCATCTTAAGTACTATTTATCCTCCAATGAACAATCTTTTTATAATCTAATTATAAACTAAATCCCTCTCGGGCTAGTGAGAGGGTGGGGCTCCATTGTTCAAATTCTGAAATCAGCACTTAAGGGAACTACTCATCTACTTACCCTATATGGATAAGGTTGGGTACTTTATCCATATACTATGACCCTTTAGATTATTTCTTGAACACGATCCTCCCGTATGTCAACTACATACTGTTCAAGATTACACTAATAACTTTAGATTTTTCATATA
This sequence comes from Trichosanthes truncata, assembly GCA_033996785.1. Lineage (NCBI taxonomy): Eukaryota > Viridiplantae > Streptophyta > Magnoliopsida > Cucurbitales > Cucurbitaceae > Trichosanthes > Trichosanthes truncata. The sequence continues at coordinate 28,991,893 of JAWPNB010000003.1, read as the reverse complement.
ATGGATAATATTATATTGCAAATATAATAATCAAAATTATTATTGATTATTAAATAAATGATTAAATACGAGGCTTTGGGGCATAAATCCTAACATCAAATGCATTCACACAATCTAACAAACAACAAAGTGGCTTTGTTATCTGCGCAAAGTCCTTTTATAAACCTTTGGTAGAATCCAGCGTGGCCTAAGAAGCTACGTACAACCTTGACGTTTGCTGGAGGTGGTAACTTTTCAATCACCTCTACGTGGTAACTTTTCAATTACCTCTACCTTGGCTTTATCGACCTCAAGTCCTTCCTTAGACATGCAGTGACCTAACACGATGCCATCTTTCGCCATGAAGTAGTATTTTTTCCCAATTGCGCACCAAGTTAGGGTCATTGCATCTAACCAGCACTACTTCTAAATTCTTCAGGAAATCTTCATAAGAATCTCCAAACAAAAAAAAAATTGTCGTAATAAATACCTCCATGCACTCCTCTAGAAGGTCAGAAAAATTCATCATCATGTATTGTTGAAAAGCACTCGGTGCATTATAGAGGTTGAATGGCATCCTTCTGAACACATTAATCTCATATGGGCAGGTGAAAGTTGTTTTCTCTTGATCCTCAGACACAATGGTAATTTGATTATACCTTGAATAGCCATTAAGAAAGCACTAGAATGACTGTCCTATCAAACAGTCCAACATTTGATCAATGAAGGGCAGAGGAAAGTGGCCTTTCTTAGTCGCCACATTGAGCTTTTGTTAATCCACACAGACGTGCCAGCCTGTAATTGTACATTTTGGCATAAGCTCATTTTTGTGGTTTGAAATCATGGTCATCCCTCTTTTCTTTGGCACGCACTGGATAGGACTTACCCAGCTACTATCTGAGATGAGGTAGATCCCCTGCCTTGAGCCACTCGATCACCTCTTTCTTCACCACCTCCTTCATTAAAGGATTCAACCTATGCTGAGCCTTAATGGAATTAGATTTTCCTTCTTCTAGACGGATTCTATGCATACAATATGAAGGGCTAAGGATGATTTGAGTATTGGAGTTGTCTTTTTAGCTAAGTGCAGAGTCTTAAATCGACTCACGGTTGCATTAACAACCCTAACCTCCTCTTCCTTCAATGTATCATGCATCAAAGTCAAACTCTTCTCAAATTCTTCAAGTTCATCTTCATTGTCCCGTTGAATGCCTCCCATATTCAAACTTTGAATAAAGTTACAATACTTAACGTCGGGATATTTTAAGGCGTCAAAAACATTAAACTTAGCCTCTTCATCATGCACGTGCATCATCAGTAATCCTTTTGGTACATCAATCAACGCTTGTCTAGTGGCGAGGAAAGGGCGCCCCAGTACGATAAGTACATCTTTATCTGCCTCGTAGTCTAGGATAATGAAGTCTATTGGAAAGATGAACTTATCCACCTTAACCAACACAGCTTCTAATTTACCCTCTACGTGGATGAAGGATCGGTTTGCCAATTGAAGAGTTACTGTGGTGGGCTTCTTCACCTATTCCTAATTTCTTGAAGAGAGATAGGGGCATTAGATTTATGCTTGCACCGAAATTGAACAATGCATACCCATGTCTACTCCTCATGTGGAGTAAGGAGTTGTAACGCTCCCCAGATCATTCAACTTCCTAGGGATCTTGCTCTTGACTATCGTACTGCACTCTCCTGTTAAAGCGACTGTCTCAAATTCAGCCAGTTGCCTTCTTTTGGTGAGAATATCTTTCAAGATTTGGACATAGATAGGCATCTGCTCCTGCGCTTCAACAAGAGTTATATTGATGTGTAACTGTTTTCGCACGTCTAAGAATTTCATGAACCGAGTATCATCACTTTTCTTACGAAGTCTCTGAGGGAATGGTGGGTTAGGCTTCACTACTTGTCAATTATGAATGGAACTTTATTTATGCACATTTTTTTTTCTTTTACTCCAATACATGGCTACTATTTTCCTATTTAGCTTAGTTCTCACTGTCCCCTTATACACTTCTTCTGCATGCGTTGATTATGCCCTGGTTTCCTTCTTCTGATTGGGTTTTAGCATTGGCTCCTCTCTTAAAGCCTTGCCACTTCAAAGAGTTATTGCTTAACATTGCTCCTTTCTTTTTTCTCTTGTAAGAGCCTCAATAATGTTGGGCAATGCTCCTTATGGTCTATTCTTCAACTCTGTTGCCAACTGCCCTACTTGAACCTCTAAATTTTGAATTGATGAAGCTTGGCTTTGTATCAATGTGTCAATCTTTGCCATATATTATTTCACGAGTGCCTCTAACGAGCTTAAAGCTGAGCTATTGGTGCTAGCTTGTTGATTTCATTAATACTGGGGTTGATTCTACACATGAGAGAAGTTTTGATTATTTTGAAATCCATAGGGAAGTGGTGGTTTACTTACATTGGTGTTTCCTGATTGTGGTTGTTGTAGGCCACTGCAAGAGAAATTTGGATGATTTCTCCATCTTGGGTTATATATGTTTGAATATGGATTATTTATGCCAGCTCCTCCTTGGCCATTGTAAAATACCGAAGCAGGGTTAAGAGGACAACAATCAAATGTATGGTTTTTCATACAGCTTACTAGGGGTGCTAACTTGACTCACACTTTGCACTGAATTGGGTTGACTAGTGCCTACTCACAGTGTCTTTAACTTATTCGTCATTGACGCAACCTGCATTGTCAAGGCATTCAACATGTCTGATTCTACAATTCCATTCTTCCATTTGCTAATTGTCTGAGATCCAAAGCCATCATCTGACCATTTGCAGTTATTACGAGCGATCTTGTCTAAGATTTCGTAAGCTTCGTTAAACATTTTCGAAATTAACGCCCCATTTGCTGACGCATCTACCATGTTCTAACAAGCTCTATTCAAGCTTCCGTAGAAGGTTTTGAGCTGAACGCAACTTAGGAGACCATTGTGTGAAAACTTTCTTAGCAGTTTCTTAAATGTCACCGAGGCATCGTTGAGTGACTCATTCTCTCCCTACTCAAAAGTAGCAATTTCCTTCATATTGATGTGTAGTTTTGTGCATAATAATTGCAAGTATACTGGTCAAGTAATACAGTGATTTTGAGTATACAATTATCATCTCCTTAGATTAGAGATTGGAATCGTTAATTCGTTTGATTACCATAATACTTTCACATTAGTTTTATTTAGAGAATGAAATCAAAAGAAAGGAAGGAAAACAGAAAAGCTAACCTAGAAAGTAAGAGAGTAGAGACACAATCACAAGGGATAATTCTATGGGCTTTGATTTCATTCTTTAGAACTTAATTCACTTAATAAAATTAAATTAGGCAAAATTAGATGTTCAATTCATAAGTCTCGAAGCCTACAATCATGGAATCTCTTGCTAGTCTCCTCAAATTCTCATGTTAAGCAAATTAACCTATGTGTCTGTAGCCTTAATTAACTATAACATGGCATTAAGGACCTTCATTATTAACCTCTAACATCTATTTATTAGCCTCGCTGTCACACAGGTAAATAAACACTAGTCATGCATTTAAGCTCACATCTAACTTCTCTCCGTCGAGTGTCCATTAGAAAGTAGCTCAATTAATCAGTGTTCAATTAATTAACCTTTACACTATCTACAACTAATTAACTATTAATTCTGCTATCACTCAAGTAGTTAATTAATTGACATGAATTAACTCCAAACTAAGTATCTTCCCTCGAGCCCAACTTAGACTTACCTCAGTTAGCCAAAGATCACTAATTAAAAGCATTAAACACTAAATGCATAAATGAGACACAATTAAGCCAAAAGCACAAATTAATTAAGCCATTCTCCAAAGAAATCCATTCAAACCCACAACCATAAATCTTTAATTACAACCTAATCTAAATACTGAAAACAAGGAAAAAAGGAAGAAAATTCTCAAATGATGCCGATCCCACATTTTTGTGGTGATCTATAACGAATTCGAGCTCCACAATCTTCAATTCTGCTCCAAGAACCTCCCAAAATCCTCCAATTAGGTGTTGTTATCGAGATTAGGGTAAAACCCTTGGAATGGCCTCCTCTTTCATGAAGAGAAAATGATGAACTTATACTGTCTATTGATGAAGCGTCAAAACATTGTGGACATTGAGATGTTGCATCAAATGTTGTTGCTTCTTTTGCACGCGCAGTACAACGTCTTAATGCTACAGACATAATGCTTCTTGTGTGCAAGGTTTGAGCGTCAAGACACCAAAGAAAGGGTTTCGATGCTTGCTTTGGGTCTGACACTCTAAATATGGCGTCTTGATGCTATTTTTAGGGTCTATGTGCTCTTTCCTCAAGTTCTTTTGCCAAAACTCCACTTCTTCTCTTCTTAGATCTTCAAAATAGCTCAAATGAGGCCTAAAATTACCAAAATACCCTCAAACACACAATTTTTCTTTTCAAGCTCGGTTTTTACAAAATAAGTAGAAATATGCATAAAAGCTCACACATTCTGATAACTTGTAATAGCAAGTTATTTGGGCGCCTTAAATTGGCTATTCTTGACCTTAACATGGTGAAAGGAAAGCATAAATGGAAGAACATGGAGCAAGAATTGTATAAGTTAGTGTGATTGGCGCATTACATGTCTAACGCAATAAATTTATTGAAAACCTTCAAATTTCTTCTATTATCACGCTATTCTTAACAAGTTTTGTGCAGGTGAATTCAAATCCATTACATTGAAGTTCGAACGCATTGGATGGAGGTGAATTATGTAAAGAATAGGCTTGACATGCTTTAAAATGAGGCAGCTGAATGTTAAGGCACTTGAAAGTGGCCCAATCGAAACTGAGGCATCCAAAATGAGGCGTCGAGAATGGTAGGGGACCACTATCGTACAACAATCTAATTCAAGGTCAACCAAAAGGACTCTCCATAAGGGGACCACTATACCTGCCTGGCCTGCAGCACCTCCACAAAGCATTTTTGTCGCTTGCCTCAACTTGATTGGTTGGAACATATTTTAAATAGACCATTTTATCTCATATGGGAGAGCCCATCTCCATGATCACTGCCTCTTTTCCACCATTCTTTCATCTTCATCTTCAACCTCTAGAAGCTCACATGGTGGAGTGACAACACCATTAAAGAGTTGAAGGAGGCTGAGAAGCAGCTTCAGTTTACCAATCTCACATCACCCACCTTAGTTTTTCATCTGCCTTAATATTTTTTTTCAGCTTAAATTATTTATATCAGCATGTTTTCCTTTTTAGTTTTAGTTTCTTTACTTTCAAGCATGATTTAGTTTTACTTGTATGGCTTGGTTAAAATTCGAGGAATGAACGTTTTACTCCGTAGCGGAAGCATTGGATTGTCTTTGATTTTATTTAAAATTAAACCAAAAATTAAGATTAAGCAAACTTACTTGGAGTAAATATGGAGATATTTCTGGCGGGTCTTTATCTCCTCCATAAAATCTTCTTGGCTATGACTCGAACACAGGACCAAGGCTTGTGGGAGCCTCTTGAAAGAAAATCCACAAGGGATTAGAGAGGAAGAGGTCTAGAGAGAATTCTCTAATTCTCTATTCAGGAGATATATATTGTGTCTAATGGCTCAACCCAAGGGTCCTATTTATAGAGAGTAAGGAAAAATCTTTGTCATTATTAAAATATTATATTTTAATATCTAATATATTAAAATATATCTTATATTTATTTGAATCTCATTCAAATATCCTATGATATTTATTTATTTGAATCTTATTCAAATTCTATAAATATCTTTTATTTAATATATCTAATATACATTAATTATTTTAATATTTAATGTATCAAATACAATAAATATATTTTCCTCTTATATATTTAATATATCTAATATATTAAATATTAATTTGAACATTTCAATTTTTTCTTTCAACTAGATTGATCTTTTAGTGTTACTTTGAGCTAGCAAGGGGACCTTATGGATCTACATATTATAAGCTCCAATGATACAAAATTAATTAATTAAACTCTTTAATTAATTAATTTTTATTCATTAATTATACGTCACTCCACTATAGATTTAGAGTTGCACTCTTATGCACTATAGGACAAGTTGTGTCCATGGATATAATCACTATATGCAAGTCAATCTTTCACGAGTTGTTCGTAATTACAGCTGGGTCAAAAGTCAGTTTTATCATTGTAATTACATCTTGCACCTTAAGTACCATTGATCCTCTAATGAACAATTTGTTTATAATCTAATTATAAACTAAGTCCCTCTTGGGCCAATGAGAGGGTGCGACCCCATTGTTCGAGTCTTGAAATCAGCACTTAAGGGAACTACTCTACGTCATAAATACTCATGTAGAGCAAGTAAATATAATAACTTTTGTGTGGGAATGCGATATTGGGAAGAAGGCATTCGAAGGTTCCCTTACCTATAATAACCAACTTGGGCAGTAGAAATAGAGGTAAAACAATTAGAAGGAGGTTCAGCATAGGGCAACCAAACAAACAAACCTTGCATTCTTTATTTCGTCTGCCTTGAATTCTTTATGTTCATTTGCCTTAGCTTAAATAATTCGAATGCCTTAGTTTATTTTCTTTCAAAGCATCAACAATCCGTCTTTTATTCTTGTATCTTGTGACTGTGTAGCACAAATTCCACTTGTATAAATTTCTCGTGCACCTAAACTAAGAATCTGATCTATTCCCTGAGGATTCGACCCTAGAATACAAGCCAGGTATTACTTGCTAGTGTGTTTGCTTATACTTGGGCAAGTGTGTTGGGTGACAAATTTCTTTGCATTGTTCTCATTTGCATCGCATCATTTTCATCGGCCTATATTTTTCATTGACATCGTTCGCCACGCCAAACAGACATCACCATTTCTCACAACCACCACACTCATAACAAAACTACAATAAATATAAGGAATAAGATAGCACTAAATGAGTGCTATCAAATACCCACAAACTTAAACCTTTGCTAGTCCTGAGAAAAGTTAAAACAAAACCACATCTACATGAATGAACTGGTATATCAAAATGATTCATACATCAATGTCCTAAATAACAAATAAATCAAAATAAACGAAAATACTCAAACACGTCAATTCATCAAGAAATTTAAACTTAAGCTTTTCATTTCTTGCGCGTGTGTGTGCATAACCCTCCTAAAATAGTCTTCACACATACATAATAGGTTTATAGAGTCCTCCATTCATCTTCCTCCTACACTGGCCCTAAGCATTAATTATCTAGCACTCTTACACTCAATAGTAATATCTCACTAGGCGCTTGAATACTATAGGTGTCCCCAAACTTGCATCATTTTAACTCAAGGGCATTAGCTTTCACACTACTGCTGCAGGTTCCCTTACCTAGAGTAGTCGCTCAATGAGTGGCTGATAGTGGGCATATGTGTGCTATTTCTAGGGTTGATTTTACGTTAGTTTTGCTATGATCGTATGTGCTTTCATGTGTTTTTATGTATATTTCTCAGAGACCGAGCATTTGGAGCAAAATCGAAGAATGGAGAAGTATTTGGATGAATTTGAAGCAAATTGGAGCTATAATTGACGATCCAAGTGTTGAAGAGAAGGAAACAAGCTTGTGAACCCGAGAGTATAGTGTTGTAATACCATCTGTAGCATTGCAATGCCACTTCAGCAGCCTTTCAGCCTTGGAGACCAGCAGACATAGGGTTGCAATGCTATATATAGCATTGCAATGCTACTCAGTAGATTTTTTCCTTTTGTATAAATATCGAAGGGATAGCATTGACGCTGTCCCTAGCATTGCAACGCTGTCTTGATGTCCATAAAAGAAACTTATTCATTCAAGCAAAGCGAGCCATTTTTAGAGACCAAAACCCTAAATCGATTCATACACTATCTAAGGGCTTAGAAGAGACCTTTGGAGAGCCAAGGAGGAGCTCAAGGCTCGAGATCGTGGACTTCACGTCAGGAACGAGAAGAATCCCCCTTAGAGAGGATGTTGAGAGAATTTATAGAGGAGACTAGACTTAGGAGGTTACAGTTTGATGAGAAGCTTAAGAGTGTCCATTAGTGAAGTGAAACCCATTTCCATAGGATGTCTAGTGAGTCAATTGATCACTGATTCACTAATAGCCTATCATGAGCATGATTCTTTCAATTCTACTGAGTTTAGGCAATTGAGGGAGAGTGGTGTTGAGAATAAGGAGGAATTAGAAAGTTTAGATCTACACCAAGATCGAGTCAGCAAGGATGAACCTAACTTAGTTAAGGAAGTTCATGAGGTAGAGTTTAAGGCTATAAGGCCTTTGTCTGTTTTATCTTCTAATTCTTCTCTTTATCTAGAGTGTTGTTTTTCTTATTCTCACGAGTCTGTGTCAGAGTCTGTTTATTTTGATCTTTCTTCTTTTATGCTTTTCTTATTTAAAAATACCAAAAATATGTCTGCTTCAAGGTCTCACGAGAAGCTAATGTTTCTACTAGCTTTGGTCTATTTTGTAGATTCTAGGGAAAGGGGCCCGAAGTAATGGGAGAATTTCTATGTACCTTGACAGGCCACATGAGTCTAGTCTAGCTGAAGACGTTAAAGAAGCGCTTCTTGGGAGGCAACCCAAGTTTTCTTTCCCTCATTTACTTTTCTTGTTTGTTTTTCTTTCCTAGTTTAGGTTGTTTTGAAAAAGAGTACCAAGTAAATCTCGTTTTCATTTTGCAAGACCTCGATCGTATGGAGTAACTTCCTAGCCAATTCAAGGAACTTCCATAGAACCGTCTCTCATCTTATCAGGCTTGTATCATTCACTCATTCTATCATTGTCCTTATTTATTTCATTGATTATGTTGCATTGAGGGCAATGACTTTAGGTTTGGGGGTGGGTAGTACTTTGCAGTCCTGATAATTCTGAACAAAAAATTTTGATCTTAAACATGTTGGATGATTTATAATGCATAATGATTGATTAGGATAGCCTAGGAAGTAATCTAAGTGATTTTTATTTTATTTTAATTTTTTTTTGCAATAGAATGACTTCTGAAGCATGTCCTAAATTGAGTATATTTGAATTGTATCTTTAATTTCCTTGCAACACATGAGCACATAACTGACTTTCTATTATGTTCGGATACTAAGATACTTTTGTCGAGTCTAGAGGTTGTTGTTACCCCGATCGGCTTAAGAACTAGTTGATAGTCAACTTACATGAAAGTTAATGATTGAAATTTGTTGAAATGAGAAAATATTTTATCTTTATTGATTTTTTAGCATGTTTAACGTAAACTGAATGCATGTTCCATCAATAGATGTGTGCTTAATGTGTGGGGATTAAAAGAGCTACCTCCATTGTGATCAATTAGGCCATCCATTGAGCGAGTGCTCTAGATAAGGGTACCTACAGTGGAAGTGTGAAAGCTAGGGTCTCCATAAGAAGGAAAAAGATAAGTTTTGGGGTTAGTAACCCTTGTAAAATGAGACAGAAAATGAATGCTTAAGTAGATTGCTCTCTGTAGTGTGAGAAAGCTTGAAATTGGAACTTAGGGCCAGTGTAGGGGGGAAATGAAGGAAAGCCTTGGTAAAAGTGTTTTAAGCCAGTAGAAACTAATAGAAATAAAGTTAAACACACACACACGCAAGGAATGAGATAGATAGAATTTAAATTGCTTAGTGAAGAGCATGTTAAGATTTTACTCGGTTGTTTTATGTCAATTAGATCATTGAAGCTTGAGTCATGAATCTTGTATTAGAAATCTTATGAAATTGTTATTTTGATTTTGTTTTGCTCGAGGACTAACAAAAATCTAAGTTTGGGGGTATTTAATAGTGGGCATAAGTGTGCTATTTCTAGGCTTGATTTTACACTAGTTTTGCTTTGATCGTGTGTGCTTTCATGTGTTTTTATGTATATTTCTCAGAAACCGAGTATTTGGAGCAAAACCAGAGAATGGAGAAGTATTTGGATGAATTTGAAGCAAATTGGAGCTATAATTGAAGATCCAAGTGTTGAAGAGAAGGAAACAAGCTTGTGAACCTGAGAGTATAGCATTGCAATGCCACTTCAGTAGTCTTTCAACCTTGGAGACCAGCAGACATAGGGTTGCAACGCTACTCAACATATTTTTTCCTTTTGTATAAAATTCGAAGGGACAACATTGCAATGCTGCCCCTAGCGTTGCAATGCTGTCTTGTTGTCTATAAAATGAATTTATTCATTCGACCAAAGATAGTCATTTCTTAGAGACCAAAACCCTGAATCGATTCATACACTGTCTAAAGGCTTAGAGGAGACCTTTGGAGAGCTAAGGAAGAGACTCAAGGCTCGAGATCGTGGACTTCACGTTGGGAATGAGTGTTGGCACGCGACCTTAGTTTATTCTCTTTTCCCTTTACTTTTCTTTTGGTTTTTAGGAGTTTTGTTATGGACTGTAATTTTGTTTATCTCTGTATTTAGATAAGAATGGTTGTATGTTTTAGACTTTTGTTGATTTTGTAATTGAATGATTGTAATTACATCATTTATGCATCTCGATTTTTATTGCTTAAACCATTGGCCATGGTTTTGCATGTTAGGCTAGATTTAGCTCGAGAGAGTAAATTTATCCATAGAACAATAGATGCATGAATAAATTTAGTTTATTGCACGAGAGTGAGTAAATTAATTCTAGAAGCCTTAAGAGAATCTCTTAATACCATGTTTAGTAATAGAAATAGATTGAGAGGTTGATTTATTGCTAGACATGAGTTCAATTGAGCTTGAGAGAGGATATTGATCACTTAGTAATTATTGGCTTAAGATTAATTGCATGAAATCAATTCTTTATCTGCAAATATGTGCTTAATTTACTCAACCATTATGTTTCTCAAAAATTGGACTCCAACCTTGTAAATAGTAGTTTAGAGTTTATTTTTCTTTTTGATCACTCTAGAGTTTTGTTTCTCTAAATAAAATTGGGCATAATTAACTGTGGTACTTAATTAAATCTAAGAACTCCAATCCCTGTGGATGACCCTGGCCACTATTATTGCTAAATACTTAGAGGTCTGGTTTTTATAAATTTAATCTTGATAGGACCTTCGACAAGTCGACTATCAGTGGCCTAGTTAATCACAATAGAGGCAGCTCTTTTTAACTTCGATCATTTTTACTCACTACAAGTTTCTTTTTCTTTCTTTTCTTCTTTTCTTTCTTTTCTTTTCTTTTATTTATTATTATTTTCATAAGCAAATAAACATGTTTTTTCACCCAAGTAACACATCACACCCTATCATGCAAGTCAACCATCAAATTAGAGCTTAAGCCAACAACAAACATCTGGACAATATAAAACTACTCTATGCCCTCAGAACTAACAATAGATGGGCTAAGTGCTCACAACTTGCACGAAAATTCAAGCAAAAATTTAATTTTACTCATATCCTAGACATACTCTCATATTTCACAAAAAAAATAATAAAAATTCATTATTTAGAACCTATCACAGGTTGTCTTCATCACACACAATGCAACATAATCATCATATAACACAAAAAAAAAAAAATTCAACAACAGCTCAGATTAGAACAACATAGCGCCCCCCCCCCCCCCCCCCCCCAAAAAAAACATGAAGCATACATTGTCCTCAATGTATAAACTACCTAGATCTAATTAAGTATGCTTAAGACAACGAAAAAGAAATAGAAAGGAGAACGATACTGCTCTGGAATGCAAGAGAATCCTCGATGTAAGCTTGATCAACTGGGGTGCATTGTAAAAGAATTTGTGATTCTCGAGCTCCTATAATAATAAACAAACAGGAACATGAGATCGACACAAAACATACTAAAAGAAAAGGCAAACAATAGCTAGAAAACTAAAAAGAAAGAAAGCAAAGGAAAGAAGCTTGTGTTAACTCCCAAGAAGCGTTTATTTAACGTCTTTAGCTATGGGGATCATGTGGGCTCTCAATGCACATAAAAATTCTCGTATTTCTTTGGGTCATTCTTTCTCGAATCAACTAAACACACCAAAGCTAGCAAGCTCACTAGCTTCTCATGGGCCCAAACAAACATTTTTTTGGTATTTTTTAATATTAAAAGCTTAAAAAGCGAAATATCGTGAGAATAAGAAAAAAAAATCAAGATAAAGAGAACAATCAAGAGATAAAATAGACGAAGGCCTTTCAACCTCAAACTCCACCACCTGAACTAATTCTTCTAAATTAGGCTGATCCTCTTTTTCTTCCTTACTGACTAGATCCTGGTGTGTGTCTAAATACTCCTATTCTTTCCCAATATCTATGACCCACTCCTTTAAATAGCCAAACTCAGTGGTATTGAAAGAATTAGTATCTTGAGATGGTACAAATGAATCAGTGATTAATTCACTCACTTGCCATCCTAACAATGTGGATCCCACTTGACTAACTTCCCCTATGGTTTGGAGTCCTCATTCAGCTCTATTATGCTAGATTTCTCTATAAACTCTCAACTGCCTCTCTAAAGGAGATTCTTCCTCTAGTTGGGCTTCCTGAAAATAGCTAGGATATTATTTGATAGCAGTAATTTAGTGCTTTATTTATGCCTAATTAATTGTTAGGTTTGTGTTTAATTGTGAGCTTTTATGTGATTGTTTTTTATATTTCAAGAAACCGAGCAATTCGAATTAAAATTGATGAATTTGGAGCCTCGGGTGAATTTGGGAGCTTAATTGGGAGAATTTTGGAACTAAGTATGGAGAAAGGAGGCTACATAAGCATGTTTGGTTGTGAGGAGAGGGTATTGACGCTTAAAAAGGTGTTGAGATGCTTTATTTTGAAGCTTACACTCAAGAGCTAGCATCGAGACATCCTATGGCGTCTCGACCTAGAGATAAGCGTGTGCAATGGAATCTGTATGGCACGTCTCAACGCCTCCCTCAGCATCTAAATGTTGGGGGCGCGCGCATAAGTAAAACGGCATGCTTTGCACAGCGTCGAGACATTGTGCCTAGCGTCTCGATGCTATGTCGAATCCTGCTTTATAAACATCATTTCTTCACCAAATTAAGGGTGACCTTTTTAGGATTTTTAGCCCAAATTTCGATTTCATACCTTCTTGGAACCTTTGGAGCACGACTTAGGGGATTCACGAGTGATTTTTGAGGCTCGAGAGCGTGGGATTTAAAGCGAAAGTCAAGATTTTGACGACGACGATCTTCTTTACTGTTTTCTTCCTCTTTTTCATGTCTCTTAGGGTTGTAAGACTAGTGTTTATGTACCGTTTTAATATGTTGATGAGCTAATTTAATTAGTGTAGGGGTTAAGAGTGCTTTTAGTGTTGTAATTATGGTGTGATTGGATTCTATTGCTTTTAATTTCCTTGTTAAATTTCATTTAGTTGAATTGTTTTTAAAGCCTCCCGTTAATTGGCCATTAATGAATTGATTACATTCCTAAATTGAGCTTCAAAGAGAGAATTTAGGATAGGTGTAATTCAATTAACGCCCATAAATTGCCTAAGTGACTTAGGAATACCAATTGACGGGTGAGGCTTAATATGAGTGGGCTTAATCTTAATTAATTAATCAATTAAAGCTAAGGACACTTAGGTAAGCGATTAATTAAGTGTGTTCGATTGAGACTAAAAGGATATTTTGACTGGTTTTGCTCTTGGTCTATGAATTTGGCAAGTTAATTAAATGGCATGGTCAATTCCCATAATTGCAACCAAATTGTGCTCGATCCCCTAAACTCCACTTGATTTGGTATCTCCAACCCTTTTAATTTGCTTTCTAGTTTAGATTTATTTTTTCAAGCAATCCTTTATCCCTAGTTTTTACCCTAAATAATTCTAATTATGATTATTTCTAATAATTAATTAACTAGAAAAAGGCTTCCATATAGCTTCCTTGTGGGATACGATAGTTGGTACTCTAGTGTCGTTTTATTATTACTTTGATCATGTATGCTTGTGTGTACACCAATCAAGTTCATAATTCCCAATGTCATTATCATGACCATAGAAAGAATTTTCATAACTCATAGATTCAGTATGATAATAATTAGGCATTTGGTAAACATGAAAACCATAATACTCATTAATAGGTGCATAATCAAAAGAGGGATAACTAACGGGAAAAAAAAGTAGAAGGCGGTGTCTTCGGGCTCAGGTTCCCTAAAGGGCTACCCAAATTTATTAGAAGTCATCTAAAAAGCAATAAATAACTAACCACAGGCTCAATCAAACACCCACAAATAGAACAACCATAAACAAAGGGCCAAGATTCAAGGCAAAAACAAAAACAAGGCAGAAAGATAACTCAAAAGTGAAAATAAAACCTATACATTAAAACCAAGAAATTTCTTCCCAATATTGAACAAAGTAGACTACCAATCCTTGGCAATGGTGCCAAAAACTCAATGCGTACTTTTTCGCATAGCCACAAGTATACGAGTGATAGGACCAGAAAAGTCTTATTTAATCTTATTAATTTCATTCTAGTTCAGGGATTTTATGAGCTAATTGATGATTTTATAGGAAATCGAGAAAAATGAGTGTTTTAGAGCAATTGTAGCAATTAAGGGTTAATTTCTAGTGATTTGGAGGTCATTCGATCAACCGGAGCATGAGAAGTAAATAAAATGACCAAAATGTCCCAGGCAAGAGCGTCAAGATACCAAAATTGGACAGAATGCTCAGGAATAGGGCAACATCGAGATGCTGCCTGTAGCATCACGACATTGTCTGCAGGATGCACGAAGAGGCCTCACCAATGTTGCAGCGAGCCTTGTGATCGATGTACATGCAAACACACATGATCGAAGTAATGAATTAGTAAAAACGGAAAATGAAACCAAACCGGTGAATAAATGAAATAAATCAAAATATAGGAAAAACATGAACTAGAGATTTAATCTAAGATCCTAGAGAAGTCCATTGTTAATTCCATACCCTCGCCAAGTTACACGCCCTCGTCACGCCCCTCATAGATTTAAGCTCAGTATGAAAAACAAAGCAAAGTAGCATGGGTGAGTATAAAATACTCAGTAAGTAGCCTCACTTGAGGGCTGTAATGACAAGCACATAAACATAGTCCTCGTAAAATTTCACGTGGGGTCCTGGCTTAACATAAACATTATTGCGCCATTTCAAAGGAACCTTTAGCTGTAGCAATTAAGCCTACTGTCTAAGTGAGCAATTAACCTATCCCCAAGCTAGACCAACTACGATATTGTGAGTGACAGCTCGGTAAGACAAGACACCACTAACGGATAGTTGGCGGTCCCCTAGTAGGCCTTTACCTCTCACAGCATAATACACATGGAACATACATTTTAACCATGAGGGAATGACCATCAAGCTGTAAACATGAGGCGAGTGGCTCTCAAGCTAGAACCATGAGCGAAGTGACCTTCAAGTTGGGAAACATGAAACATTCATGACATGGGGAAGGTAATTGACACTAGCAAGTAAGATCATAGGCCCATTACCCCTCCTTCTAAAGCCCACATGAAAACCTGCATGGTCGTAGGTACGAACATTACATAACTGAGGCACTTAATCATGCTAGCATGTTTACATACACGAGCAGTCTAAACCAAATAAAATCAAACCTCTCGAAATTCTCATGCTAATACATAAACAAAATCATGCTTGAGAAACATCACAACATATTCCAATCAGATCATTGAATTCTGTCATGCATCACATACATCGAAAAACTTAGAACATAATTAATCAATCAATTAACACACCAACATGCTAGAATTCATGTTCGAGACTTTTAGTGAGATTTATCCAAATTAGCTACTTACCTTTTTGAGCCAAACAAGAATAATCAAAATTCCCTTCTCCTAGAAAAATCTTTTGCACCTCCTAAAACAAATTGTAAGAGAAAAAAATTAATTAATCTTTGGCATTCCAAAACCTTGAAAACAAAATTGTAACTTTACTTTTAACAACTAAATCTTTTACCCAACAAGATCCAAAGAAGAATGCCCACACACTTACCAAATTAAAGCTGCCTTCGAACTCAATCAACCCACTATCCAAAAAGTTCATAAATTAGAGAGAAATCTAGAATCTGTCAATTAATCGAACCCAAAAATTTACAATAACATTCAAAATTATCGTTTAACTTCCAAAAATTAATGAAAGGCTCAAATCAATGAACGACAAATTTTTTTTTCAATTAACTCTTACCTAAACAGTACCTAAACTTGCTAGTTTTGGTATCGATTTAGTCCAATCTCGACAATCCGGCCTCCAAACACAATGGGTATCCTAAAATAAAATTCAACACATTATGGGTTTACTTCAAATCACCAAAAAAAAACAAAAACTGTCTAACAAATCTTAAAATCACTTGAAACTTGTTTTAAAAAATTATAACTCACTACGAACCATCGTTGGAAACGCTTACCCACACTCCCTGAAAATAGATCTCATCGAAAACACCCCCGAACAACTACAAACTACCATGCCAAGCCGGAAACCGCATGGCTGTCCTGCATGTTGCACATTGCCGAAAACCGCATCGGAGATACTGCTGCTCAGTGGCTCTCGCACGCCCCGCTTGCTACCATTGGAAACCTCAAAGGAGACTTGTGAGGTGCTGTTCGAACATGCTGGTGGGGGTTGGTTGGGGCTGGTTGTCGTGAGGAGTGAAGGACAAGAAGGATTGGAGGAGATGATGGTGATGAGAAGAAAAGAATGAGACCAAATCGTGGATGGATGAGCCAATAAGATAAGTTTGGAGGCTTAAAATTTTCTTCCTCGAGCTACGTGTAGATCTATATAAAGAAAAAAGATAACCTAGGGCTTGAGTGGCATGGCTAAAAGTCACCATAATCACAAAAATGCCGCAAACTTTTAAATCCTCTTTTTTTTCCTTCTTTAACCAAAAATTTTAATTCCAACACACAACCTTTAACTTGAAATTGGTCCAAAATTAAGTTTAATTCCAAAATTAAAACTTTAATTAATACCTAAAAATGTCAGTCGTTACAATCTTCTCACCTTAAGAACTTTCGTCCTCGAAAGTTCCTAGTCTTGAAAAAGCTTCAGATACTTGGCTCTCATTTCATCCGCTCGCTCCCACGTGGCTTCCTCAAACTGATAACTCTGCTAAAGAACTTTAACAAGGGCTATTTCTCAGTTACGAAGGACTTTTGGATCACTGGCAAGAATTTGAACTGGCTTCTTTTCATAACTAAAGTCCTCATCTATGCACAAGGGCTCATAATCAACCACGTGAGATAGATCTGGTATGTACCTCCACAACATAAATACGTTGAACACATCATGAATAGCGGAGAGTAAGGGCGGCAAGGCCAAACGATACGCTACAGGGCCAATCCGCTCTAGAATCTCAAATGGCCAGATAAACCTAGGACTCAACTTTTCTTTCCTTCCAAACCTTAAAACTCCTTTCATCGAAGCTACTTTCAAGAACACAAGATCCCCAACCAAAAATTCCAAATCCCCATGCCTCATGTCAACATAATTATTCTGCCTACTTTGAACCGTTTCCATTCTTGCTCTAATTTTATAGATTTCCTTGACGTGACATGGACCAACTCGGGTCCTAGCAATTTGCGCACGCCTACCTCATCCCAATACATAGGGGACTTTCACCTCCTCCCATACAGGGCCTCGAACGGTGTCATGCCAATAGTCGCTTGATAACCATTGTTGTAGGTAAACTCCATTACATGCAAATGGGTATCCCAACTGCCTGAAAAGTCCAATGCACAAGCCCGTAGCATATCTTTCAAGGTTTGATTCAATCTCTCTGTTTGGCCATCAGTCTGGCAGTGAAAGGTTATGCTAAAATTGCACTTAGTGCCCAAGGTCCTCTGAAATCTCTACCAAAAGTTAGATGTAAAACGAGGATCCCTATTTGATATAATCCTAATAGGAACCACGTGTAGTCTAACTACTTCTTCCATGTACAACTGTCCCCACTTCTCAACAGAATAAGTAGGCTTACCTAGAAGGAAGTGTGCAAACTTGGTGTGTCTGTCAACAGCAACCCATATTACTGTGAAGCAATTAACTGTTCTAGGAAACCTTGCAATAAAGTCCATAGACACATCCTCCCACTTCCACTGCGGCACACTCAAGGGTTGCAACAAACCTGGTGGTCTCTGTCTTGGAGCTTTTACCTGCCGACAAACCAAACCTTGTTAACAAAGTCAGCTACATCTTTCTTCATATTACCCCACAAATAGTACTGCCTCAAATCCTGATACATCTTGGGGCAACCTGGGTGCATCGAAAATGGAGAGTTATGCGCCTCCACCAAAATTTTGCTCTTGAGCCCATCAACCTTAGCCACACATAACTGTCCTTTTAACATAAGACCCTTACTGTTGATAACGAGAACTCACTCACTTGCCCTAACTCAACCTAGCATCAGAAGTCTACAAGACTAGCGTCCCCCTATTGAGAATCTATAATACATTGTCTCAAAGTCGGCTGGACTGTCAACTGAGCCAACCGAGCAATAACTTCTCCGACCATCACTACAATCTCTATGTGCTCTAACTCAGTCTGTATGTAGGCTTGGTCGGTAATACAGGCTGAAGTATGAACTGTCTTTCTACTGAGGGCATGTACAACAACATTTACCTTCCCTAGGTGGTACAGTATCTCCACGTCGTAATCTTTTACTAACTCGCACCATATCCATTGCCTCATATTTAACTCCTTTTGAGTGAAGAAGTATTTTAGGCTCCTATGGACGGTGAAGATTTGAACTTTTTGACCACACAAATAGTGCCTCAAAATCTTCAAAGAAAAAACCACCGTTGCTAGCTCTAAATTGTGAGTTGGGTAATTGCGCTCATATTCCTTCAACTAATGGGAAGCATACGCGATTACCTTACCATGTTGCATTAAGATACAACCCAAGCCTTATGTGGTTGACATACAGGACGATCATGTTCAAGAAATAACCTAAGGGGTCATAGTATATGGATAAGGTTGGGTGCCTTATCCTGGCAACATTATTGATATAGCCCACTTTGTAATAGTTACAGATGATTTAATCCAAATCGTTCACGTGGAGACATGTGAGTGGGGGTATCTTATACAATGAGTTTGTATAAGACTAGACCACGAAATATTTAATCTCTCTTTATAAACCTGTTAATTTAAAAGATTAATATTTAATTAGGATGATCATATGCGACTTGATCTTAATCCTAAGTGAGTTATGAACTCTTGCATGTGAGGGCTTTCCCTTTGATTTGCATGGGTCAGAGTGGCTTTTACAGCCGATTCAATATGCCTACCATTTTGGGGACTTGACCAAATAGGGAGCTGGGAACATAATCTCACAAGATGGAATTCACTCATTCCCATATAGGGTAAGTAGATGACTAGTTCCCTTAAATGCTGATTTCATGACTTGAACAATGGGGTCTCACCCTCTCACTGGCCCGAGAGGGACTTAGTTTATAATTAGATTCTAAAAAAATTGTTCATTAGAGGATTAGTGGTACTTAAGGTGCAAGATGTAATTATAGGGGTAAAATGAACTTGTGACCGAGCTGTAATTACGAACAACCCGTGTAGGATCGAGTTGCATGTAATGATTATATCCACGGACACAACTTGTCCTATATTGCATAAGAGTGCAACTTTAGGTCTATAGTGGAGTGACCTATAGTTAATGAATGAAAATTAATTAACTAAAGAGTTTAATTAATTCATTTTGTATCATTAGAGCTTATAATCTGTAGGTCCATAAGGTCCCCTTGCTAGTTTAGAACTACGTGTTCCGTTTGATTTTTATGACTTGCAGGAAGATAGCTTTATACGTGAAAGTTTTAAAGAAGAAGAGTTTGAACAAGAATTTGAATAGCAGCAGATTACAATTGAATATGCACATGCAATTGAATAACCAATTGCATTGAGACCAGCAGATGATAGAACAATGCCATTAAAAACTTGAGTGATTGAACCACCAGTTAGGGGTGTACATGGGTTGGGTTGGGTCGGGTTAGGGGAGTTTTTTGGACCAACCCGAAAATTCGGGTTGGTCAATCCTTCAACCCAACTAACCCTATGCAGGAGAGTAACCCAACCCAACCCAACCCAATATTTTCGGGTTGGGTTGGGTTGGGTCACCGGGTTGACTTTTTTCTATTTTTTTTATAATTTTCTTAATTATTTGAAATAAATTTTGCTTGAATTAATAACTAAAATCACATAAAATTCAAATATCAAACTTCAAAGTTCATAACATCTTAATATTCATTGCAATCTTAGATGAAAAACATTAAAAGTTCACAAACAATTCATCTATAAGTATATATATAAAAAAAAAAATCAAAATTTGGGTTGGGTTGGGTTGGGTTGGGTCAACCCGAGCCCAAAATGCCCAACCCGAGAACCGACCCGAAAATTCGGTTCTCCAAAATTTTAACCCAACCCAAACCGAAAAAAAACCTAACCCAACCCAACCCTTACAATTTGGGTTGGGTAGTCCGGGTTGCTCGGGTTACCGGGTTATTTGTACACCCCTACCACCAGTGCTGGAACTCTGGCCATTTCCGTCTCACTTGAAATACAAATCTTGGGGAAATGATGAGACTCTACCATTTATTATCTCTGCAAACCTCACTGATGAGGATGAATTTTCTTTATTGCAGGTACTCTCCAAGCACAAGAAGGTGCTAGGATGGACAATAGCAGACATACGAGGAATTAGCCATTCTTTTTGCATGCACAAGATCAATATAGAGGAGGGAGCCAAAAAGTCAATAGAGAACCATAAGATATTGAATCTGGTGATGAAGGAGGTAGTTTACAAGGAAATCTTGAAGTGGATTGATGCAGGAGTAATATACTCCATAAAAGATTGCAGCTGGGTTAGCCTAGTATAATGTGTGCCAAAGAAAAAATGGATGACTATTATAACAAACAAGAATAATGAGCTTATTCCAACCAGGACTATTGCAGGATGAAGAGTGTGTATGGACTACCGTCACCTCAACAAGGCCACAAAGAAGGACCACTTTCCATTTACTTTTATTGATCAAATGTTGGATCATCTTGCAGGGAAGGAATACTACTCCTCTATGGATGGATATTCCGGTTACAACCAGATCACGATAGCTCCAAAAGATCAGGAGAAGATGACATTCACATGTCCCTATGGAACCTTTACTTCAGAAGGATGCCATTTGGACTGTGCAATGCCCCAGCAACCTTCCAGAGATGCATGATAGCTATTTTCTCGGAGATGGTAGAGAGAACCATGGAGACTTTTATGGATGATTTCTCTATTTTTGGAGAAACATTCAATCATTGTCTCATGAATCTTGAACAGGTTTTACAACGCTGTGAAGACACCAACCTAGTGCTCAATTGGGAGAAATGCCATTTATGGTGCAGGAAGGCATTGTCCTAGGGCACAAGATCTTAAGGAAAGGAATCGAGGTGGATAGGGCAAAAGTGGAGCTAATTGCAAAACTACCTCCACCTACATCAGCAAAGGAGATCTGAAGCATTTTGGGCCATGCAAGATTTTATAGACGTTTCATTAAAGATTTCTCCCACATATCTAAACCTTTATGCAGGTTGCTAGAAAATGACAGACTATTTTTGTTCGACTAGGATTGTCTGAATGCTTTTAAAAAGTTGAAGGATGCACTAAGCTTGGCCCCCATAATGATTGAACCTAACTGGAGTCAATCGTTAGAACTTATGTGCGATGCAAGTGATTTCGCTGTAGGTGCAATGTTGGCACAGATGAGGAATAAGATAATACATCCCATTTACTATGCTAGCAAGACCATGAGTGATGCACGAGTTAACTACATGATAAAAGGCTTGTTGAAGGTCCTATCAAGATTAAATTTATAAAAATCGGACCTCTAAATATTTTGCAATAAAAGTGACCAGGGTCGATCACAGGAATTGGAGTTCTTAAATTAATTAAGTACCACAGATAATTATTCCCAATTTTATTTAGAGAAACAAAACTTTAAAGTGATAAAAAAGACAAATAAAATCTAAACTACTATGTACATGCTTTGGAGTCCAATTTTGAGAAACATGCATGGTTGATTACCTTAAGCCCAACTTGAATTGATTAATAACTTGATTTTATATTAACAATCTTAAACCAAGAATTACTAAGTTATCAATATCCTCTCTCGAGCTCAATTGAACTCATGCCTAGCAATAAATTAACCTCTCGGTTGATTTCTATTACTAAACATGACAGTAGGCGATTCTCTTAAGGCTTCTAGAATTAATCTACTCACTCTCGTACAATATATTAAACCTAGTCATGCCTCTAGTGTTCTACAACTAAACTTACTCTCTGAAGCTAAATTTCGTTAAACATGAAAAACTATGGCCAAAGTTTAAGAAAATATACAGAGATGCATACTAGACGTCAATATATAAATTAAACAAAAAATCAACCAAATGTTCAACAACTACAACCAAGCAAGGGTCTAAACACATAGTTACAACATAAGTACAGCCCACAAAAACTCTAAATCTAAAAGAAAAGTAAAAGAAATAGAGAAGAAACTTAGGTTGTGTGCCAACACTCATATCCGACGTGATGCCCACGATCTCGAGCTTTGAGTCTCCTCCTCGACTCTCCAAAGACCTCCTCTATGTCCTTAGACAGTGCTTGAATCAAGTTTAGGGTTTTTGGTCTCTCAAAATGGCTCCCCTTTTAGAGTAGCAAAACTTCCTTTTTATAGAGTTGAGACAACGTGGCAACGATAGAGGCAGCGTTGCAACGCTGTCCCTCGAATTTTATAAACAAGGAAAATTAATGTGGCTGGCATTGCAATGCTGTAAGTAGCATTGCAACAATATGTTTGTTGGACTCCAAGGCTAAAGGGCTGCTGATGTAGCGTAGCAATGCTACATATGGCGTTGTAATGCTATACTCTCGGGTTCACAAGCTTGTTTCATTCTCTTCAACACTTGGATTCTCAATTATAGCTCCAACTTTCTCCAAATTCAACCAAATACTTCTCAAAACTCCGATTTTGCTCCAATTGCTCGGTTTATGCAAAATATACATAAACATACATGAAAGCACACACAATCATAACAAAACTAGCATAAAACTAAGCCTATAAATAGCACACTTATGCATGCTATCACTACACCACAACGGAAAAGGAGTTTCTTGCAGCTGCATTCGCCTTCGATAAATTTAGATCCTACCTGGTTGGGAAAAAAGTGATTGTCCACACAGACCACTCGGTGCTAAAGTATCTTCTGTCAAAGAAAGATGCTAAGCCTCTACTCATCAGATGAATTTTGCTTTTGCAGGAGTTCGATCTGGAAATCTTAGACAATAAAGGAACAAAAAACCAGGTTGCATACCAGTTATCAAGATTAGGGTTGGAGGCTCAGAGGGACGATTCAAAGAAGATACAATAAACTTTTATAGATGAGCAACTGTTGGCAGTCAAAGCAATTGAGTTACCATGGTATGCTGACATAGCTAACTACTTAGATAGTGGGCTTACTCACTAGGTGTAACATCGCAATAATTGAAGAAGTTATATTGTTACAGTAAGTACTACTGTTGGGATGAACCTTACCTTTACAGGTTGGGACCAGATCAAGTGCTCAAATGATGTGTTGTGGAAGAGGATGTCCCGAAGATATTAGAAGCTTGTCACACAGCCCCATATGGAGGCCATTTTGCAAGTACAAAGACAACAACTAAAGTTGTAAAGACCCGAACCTACTACGACTCTCTAATGCGGAAGCACGACCTAGTTACCTTGCTCATGCTCGAAATTTTGGCAGCATGACGGCGTAACTAGGAGAAAACCAAAATTTACAACAACCTGATAAGAAGGAAAACACTTCTAAGATTTCAAACAAAGACTCAGCACCCATCAACATTACACAAAAGAGGCTGAGATCACAATCAGAGATGTAGACACGAAAGATATCCTATAGTCAGAATTTACAAAATAACATAAGTACAATTTACAACTGATCCTACAAGCCAATATACAAGTAGTTTAACTGAGAATACACAACAAAGGAATCCTAGGAGAAGTCTACTAGTATCTCCATAGCTCCGTCAAGTCGTCGACTTGTCATCCACCTCGCTCATGTACATTACCTGTAGAAAGATAAACCAAGTAGCATGGGTGAGTATAATTATACTCAGTAAGCAACCCTTTTAATAATCCACAGTTTAAAGGTATCATACCAAGAAAGAAAATTGCCCTTACTCACACCCCTGCTCAATTATCGAGTACTTATACCAATTAACCATGAACTCATCTACCGTACTTCGATTTTAGCCATTCTCTGACCCTAACTTCATGTCATACCCACGAGTCCTGTAATCTAGAACCCAAGCCCGTGAAGGCATATAAACCTCACACTCATCACAATAGAGAAATCACCCATGCGCTAGCACATAGGCAATAGGGAACGCATTCCCTACGCTCAACATAATGGGGAATTACCTCTAAGCTAGCACACAGGCAATAAGGGACGCATCCCCTACGCTCATCATAATAGGGAAATCTCCCCTAAGCTAGCACTTCGGCAATAAGGAACGCATCCTTTATGCTCACCACATCACATACGTTCTAGGCTTACAAACTCGCACGAAACGACAAAGACAGGGTGGATAGTGCTAATCCAATGGCTTTTTAACTAGATTTAATACTTTGAAAAATTCCCACGTAAAAATACCTTCCTCAGGGCCATACCCTCCTCCTGCTCCGAAATTAACAATCACAACCAACATCTCATTCAATATCAAGCATTACTCAATCTCTCATTGATTCAATAATTTCGCCATAGCGATAAAATAAGCTTGTCACATTCATTTATTAACACAAGGGCTTTATAAATAAATCCAATAGCTACTTACCTCTCAATTGACCCAAGATCGAAATTCTTCTCTTCTTAAGACGACATTAGCTTAAATCCTATCAATTTAAAGATAGCGCCCAACTTGCTACAACTTCCAAAATCGATTTCTAGCAAGCACAAAAATTCCAATTACTCAATAATAACTTAATTGAATCAAAATCAACTTCCTAAGACTTACTTGACCCGAAAGACCTCTTATAAAAATTTCTAACTTAAAACTTACCAACCACCGTAACCAAAAGTTGCTGGAACAATGCTCGATACCATCCAAATTGAATAAATTAGCCTCCAATCATATCGATAAATCCTAAAGTGAATTCCATAAACTAAAGTCAATCCAACCATTTAAAAAGTGCTTAAATAAGCAAGCAATTCCTTAAATTTCTAAACTTCATAGCCGAAACGCTTACCCACTGCCCAACGAGCCAAGATCTCACTGGAACAAATTCTAGAATGCCCAAAAAATGACTTCAAGACCACTGTTCTTGCATGAAATTGTCAGAAAAGCTTTCATCACTCATTGTTGGTGAAAAAGAGAGAGAGAGAGAGAGAGAGAGAGAGAGAGAGAGAGAGAAAGAGTAAGTTGGGAAGAGGGAGGGGAACCGAAAAAGAAAGGGATTGAGAGGGAGGGAGATCGAGAGGAAGGGACCAAAGGGAGAGGGAGACCGAGAGAAGGACTGAGGGGAGGGAAACCTAGAGGGAGGGAGCGAAAGGGAGAGGGAGATCGAGAGAAAGACAGAGGGGAGGGAAACCGAGAGGGAGGGAGGGGAATTCGAGAGAGGGAGACCGAGAAATGAAGGGGATAAGGATGATTTTTTTATAATAATAATAATAATAATTTATTTTAAATTGTTTTAAACTTTAATTTTAAATTAATTTGATTTAAATTTTTAATTTTTAAATAATTTCAAAAAAAAAAAAAACAGAATGTTACATTCTACCCACCTTAAGAACTTTTGTCCTCGAAAGTTGCTAATCTTCAAAGAGCTCAGGATAACTTGTCTGCATCTCATCCTCACGTTCCCAGGTTGCTTCCTCGAGTTGGTGATTTTGCCACAACACTTTAACAAGTCTAATTTCCTTGTTCGGAAGAATCTTTCTATCACGTGCCAAAATTAACAGTGGCTTTTCTTCATAACTCAATGTCTCATTGACTTGCAGTGGCTCGTAGTCTAATACATGTGATGGATCAGACACATACATTCGCAGCATAGACACATGGAAAACATTATGAACTGCGGAAAGAGAATGAGGTAATGCTAAACGATACGCCACAGGACCAATTCTTTCCAAGATCTCAAATGGCCCTATAAACCTACAACTCAACTTTCCCTTTTTACCAAATCTCAAAACACCCTTCATTGGTGCCACTTTAAGAAACACATGGTCACCAATGGCAAACTCTAAATCTCTTCGCCTCACATTGGCGTAGCTCTTATGCCTACTATGCGCAATTAACATCCTCGCCCTGATCTTTTGCACTGCATCATTGGTCACTTGGACTATCTCGGGCCCCAAAAGCTAACGTTCACCAACCTCACCCCAATAGACTGGGGACCTGCATCTCCTTCCATAAAGTGCCTCAAATGGTGCCATACCGATCGTTGCTTGATAACTATTGTTATAAGCAAACTCCATCAGATGTAGATGCATATCCCAACTACCAGTAAAATCCAATGCACAGGCTCGTAACATATCCTCCAGAATCAGGTTTAACCTCTCAGTTTGACCATCAGTTTGAGGATGAAAAGCCGTACTGAAGTTACATTCTGCACCTAAGGCTTTTTGAAAACTTTTCCAAAAGTTGGAAGTAAAACGAGGATCCCTATCTGAAACAATCTTCACTGGAACCCCATGCAACCTAACTACCTCTTCAATAAATAGACGTGCCCATTTTTTTACTGTAAAAGTCAGTTTCCCTGAGAGAAAGTGCGCCGATTTGGTCAGCCTATCGAAAACTACCCAAATCACCGTGAAACCTCTTGCGGTCCTAGGTAATCCGGAAATGAAATCCATGGACACCTCCTCCCACTTCCATTGTGGCACACTCAATGGTTGCAACAAACCTGTCGGTCTCTGTCTCGGGGCTTTAACCTGCTGGCACACTAAACACTTGCTAACAAATTCCGCAACATCCTTTTCATCCCACGCCACCAATAGTACTGTTTCAGATCCTGGTACATCTTGGTACTACCCGGGTGCACTGAAAAAGGAGAGTTGTGGGCCTCCGATAAATTTCCTTTTTAAGCTCGCTAGCATCCGGCACACACAACCGTTTCTTATAAAGAAGTCCACCATCCGGTGATATAGAAAACTCACTCTCCTGACTCAATTCAGCCTGGCGCCTCAAGCCTACTAGGCTAGAATCCCCCTGTTGGGAATCTATCACACGCTGCCTCAAAGTCGATTGCACTGATAACTGACCAAGCTAAGCCGTGACCTGACCCACCACCACTGCTATCTCTGAACGCTCCATGTCGGATTGTAGTTGTGCTTGTTTCGTAATCATTGTTGAGGTATGAGCAGTCTTTCGGCTAAGGGCATCAGTAACCACATTTGCCTTACCCGGGTGATATAAAATCTCTACTTCATAGTCTTTTACCAATTCTAGCCATCTTCTCTGTCTCATATTCAATTCCTTTTGCGTAAAAAGATACTTAAGGCTTTTATGATCCGTGTACATCTGAATCTTTTCGCCATACAAATAGTGCGTCCAGATCTTTAGAGCAAAAACCACTGCTGCTAGCTCTAAATCATGAGTTGGATAATTTCGTTCATATTCCTTCAATTGACGGGAAGCATAAGCAATCACTTTTCCGTGTTGCA
The DNA here is from genome assembly GCA_033996785.1 of Trichosanthes truncata. Lineage (NCBI taxonomy): Eukaryota > Viridiplantae > Streptophyta > Magnoliopsida > Cucurbitales > Cucurbitaceae > Trichosanthes > Trichosanthes truncata. The sequence continues at coordinate 28,964,288 of JAWPNB010000003.1, read as the reverse complement.
TCAACACACAACCCAAACTCTTCTTCGAAGCATCGCTATAAACAACAAACCCCCCCGTTCCTTTAGGTACAGTAAGTACAAGCGCCGAGACCAACCTTTGCTTAAGTTCCTGAAAACTTGTCTCACAATCATTACTCCAAACAAAAGCACTTCCTTTTCGAGTCAAATATGTCAAAGGCGTAGCTATTTTGGAGAAGTCTTGAACAAAGCACCTATAGTATCCAGCTAGGCCCAAGAAACTGCGTACTTCAGTGACCGTAGTGGGATGAGGCCATTCTGTAACTGCTTCCACCTTTACCGGATCTACTGACACTCCTTCCTTAGACACCACATGTCCTAGGAAAGACACTTGTTGCAACCAGAACTCGCATTTGGTGAATTTGGCATATAGCTTGTTTATTCTTAATGCAGCCAACACCCTCCTCAAATGAGTTTCATGCTCCTCATTTGACCTAGAGTAAACTAGAATGTCATCGATGAAAACGATCACAAAAGTGTCAAGGAATTCCTTGAACACCCTATTCATCAAGTCCATAAACACTGCTGGTGCATTTGTTAAGCCGAACGACATCACTGTGAACTCATAATGCCCGTACCTTGACTGGAAAGCAGTCTTCGGAATATCTTCCTCTTTATTTCGTAACTGATGATAACCTGAACGCAAATCATTTTTTGAAAACACAACCGCTCCCTGTAACTGATCAAATAAATCATCAATCCTAGGAAGTGGATACTTATTCTTTATAGTCACCTTATTCAACTCCCGATAATCGATGCATAGACGCATCGATCCATCTTTTTTTTCACAAAAAGTACAGGCGCACCCCACGGTGATACACTAGGGCGAATGAAATACTTGTCTAAAAGTTCCTGTAATTGCAATTTGAGCTCTTTCAACTCCGTTGGGGCCATTCTATAGGGAGCTTTTGATATGGGCATTGTTTCTGGCTCAAGCTCGATACTAAAATCCACTTCTCGGACTGGGGGCAATCCAGGCAAATCCTCTGGAAACACATCTACAAAGTCTCTAACCACAGGCACTGATGCTATATCTACCACTATACTTCTTGTATCAGTAACACAAACCAAAAGAGCCCACTCCCCTTGGCTAATCAATCTATTTGCTTTCAATGCTGAAATCACCCTAGGAACTATTTCATCATTAGACCCCTTAAATTTAAAACTGGATCCATTGGGGGTCTGAACACCACTTCTTTACGATGACAATCAATGTGAGCATGATTCTCAGATAACCAATCCATGCCTAAAATAATATCGAAGTCACTCATCTCCAACACCACTAGTGTTACATTTAGCAAGCGACCTGACACCATCACCTGACCAGTATTGACTTTTTCTTGAGCTATCAACTCTGACCCAACCGGGGTTGAAACTAAAAGGTTAAGTTTTAAGGGTTCTACTTACAACTGAGCTTGACCCACAAATGCAGAGGAAATAAAAGAATGGGTGCATCCATAATCAAATAGTACAAATGTTAAGTGACCAAGAATAGATAATGTACTTGTCACCACGGAACTTGATCCACCTACTGCTTTAGTTATTGTTGCAAAAACCTTACCCGGCTGGTGGCCTTTCAATGCTTCTGTATTCTTTTTCTCAGTACAACTCATCGCTATTTGTCCTGGCTTCCCACAGTTATACATACTCTTGAATCTATTCCCTTTTTCCGCCAACACACAGACGTCAAATGGCCCACCTTCCCATAACTATAGCACGTCTTGGTGGTCGCATAACAAACTCCGCTATGTCGTTTCCCACAACTAGGGCACTGACTTTTCTCCTGACCCAGGACTAGTTGTTGACCACCTTGCTGATTCTGCACCGGATACCTGTTTGGCTTAACAAACGCCTGCTCGTGTTTCCTCTTCTGTCCTGATTCTGAACTCACCCACCACTGGCTCCCTTCGACCTGGGGGTACGAGAATCAATCAAAGATGCCTCTCGAAGTGCTGCAGCATAGGTCTTAGGTTCAAGTACCGCCACTGGACCGAACAAGTCATCACATAAACCCATGACAAAACGATCAACTTTCTTCTTTTCCGTATCCACCAAATCAGGGGCAAAACGAGAAAGCATAGAGAATTCCTGCTCATAATCCTCTACTGATTGGTTTTCTCCCTATTTTAGTTGGATAAACTCTGCCTGCTTCTTGGCTCTTATGAGGGCTGGATAATATTTCTCATAAAATTCTTCTCTGAAACGTGATCATGTGATAGGTCCTTCACTAACATCAATTGACCGTTCCACCGATTCCCACCAAAGAAGGGCCCTACCTCTCAGTGCATAAGCTGCACACTGTACCATTTGATTTTCTGGACAACGCATGCGCCGAAAAATGGTCTCCATTGATGCTAACCATGCCTCGGCTGCTGTAGGGTCCACTCCTTGTCCGTCAAAATTGCCCGGATCGTACTTCCTAAAATCTCTCAAATACATGGCCTCCTCTGTAGAAGCCCCAAGGCTCTGAGTAAATAATGCCGCATGGTTGGCTAAAGCTGTCTAAATAATATTATGAAGAGCCTCAGCTGTTATAGTCATCGTAGCTGTCGATTCCACTCCTATATTTCCTTGATTTCCGCTATCTTGACTTGCAGACACCTCTGACGTTGAAAGACCCATACCAAATTCCTCATGGTGCTCCTGGCACTTTTCTAATGGGGTGTCATGGACCGGGTCCTGACTACGCACTCCTCGGCTTCTACTTCTACGTCCACCCCTACCTCGCCCTTAGGTGGCCCTTGTGCCGCCTCTACCTCGACCAACCGCACCTATAATACGAGCCATCAACTGAAATACAAAACTAAAGCATGTCATCCTACCAATAAAACTTTCAAAACACATACTATCAGAGGGAAAACTTCATGCAAACATTAACCAAAAATACTTTCTTTAGGAGCAAGCTAAGCTTAACCCTATGCTACTTTTCACATTCATAACAACAAACCTGGCGATGACGAGGCGATTTTCCTGAGAAGAACTATGGAGATACCGATGCCTACGATGTAAGCTAGTCTACAGAACCTATAACCTAGGGCTCTGATACCATTTGTAAAGACCCGAACCTACTACAAGGTCGATATGCTCCAAAATCTCAAACGGCCTGATGAAACATGGACTTAGGATTCTTTTCTGTCTGAACCTCAAAACTCCCTTCACTAGTGCTACCATGAGGAACACATGCTCATCAACTTCAAACTCCAAGTCCTTTCATCTCATGTCAGCATTGCTCTTCTATCTATTCCGTGCTATTTGCATCCTTACTCTAGCCTTTTGAATTGCCTCATTAGTGACCTATACCAGCTCGTGTCCAACAATTTGCATTCATCTACCTCGTACCAATAAATAGGGGACCTATACTTCTTTATATAAAGAGCTACGAACGATGCCAAACCGATGATTTCGTGGTAATTGTTATTGTAGGCAAATTCTATCAAATGCAAATGAGTATCCTAACTACCTGTAAAATCCAATGCCCAAGCTCGTAACATGCCTTCCAAGGTCTGACTCAATCGTTATGTCTGGTCATCGATCTATAGGTGGAAGTTTGTGTTGAAGTCCAATTGGGTACCTAAAACCCTCTGCAAAATCCTCTAAAAATTGGAGGTAAAACGAGGATCCCTGCCTGAAAATATCGAAACAGGCACCACATGTAACTAGCCTATCTCCTCCAAGTACAATTGATGGAATAGGCTTTCCTAAAAGGCAATGTGCTGACTTGCCAAGTCTAACAATAATGACCCAAGTCATTTTGTGGTATATAACTGTTCTAGGCATGTGATGAGGTACATGGATATGTTTTCCTTTTCCTACTCGGGGACATTAAAGGTTGCAACAAGACATTAAAGGTTGCAACAAACCTACTTGTTTCTATCTCCACACTTTTACTTGCTGACAAACCAAATAGTTACTGGCAAAATCTGATATATCTCTCTTCATGTTACGCCATCAATAACACTATTTTAAATCATGATACTTCTTTATGCTATTTGGATATATCAAAAATGGAGAATTGTGAATCTCAGCTAATAGCTCGTTCCTGAGCTCAATGTTTTCAAGCACACATAAATGCCCTTAGTAAAGGAGATTATTATTTGAGCATATCGAGAACCCAACCATCTGTCTTGACTCTACTTGGCAAAAGTCAATGACGATGTTAAAATCCCCCTACTGGCAACTAGCCAACTGGGAGGTGACTTATCCTACTACCACTACTATTTTAGCTTGCTCCAAATAAGTACATATATATGGGGTTGGTCGATGGTTAGAGCTACTGTATGAGCTATCTACCTATTGAGAGCATCTGCAACTACATTCACCTCACTTGGATGGTACAGTATATCGATATCATAATCCTTTACTAACTCAAGTCATCTGTGCTGCCTCATATTTAACTTTTTCTAAGTGAAGTATTTTAGGCTCTTATGGTCTGTGAAGATTTGAATTTTCTCCTCATACAAATAGTGCCTCCAAATCTTCAAAGCAAAGACCATAGCTGCTGACATCGAAACATGGGTTCGGTAGTTGTGTTCGTAATCTTTGAACTGGTGAGAAGCATAATAAATTACCTTACCATGTTGCATTAGGACACAACCAACCCCCTCTTGGAAGTATCACTGTAGATAACAATTCTCCAACTCCATTTGGCACAGTGAGCACTGGTTAGAGGCGTTGCTATATTGGAGAAGTTCTGCACAAAACATTGAAAGTAACCTACAGTCCCTAGCAAACTACGCACCTCACTAACTGTAGCTAGACAAGGCCAGTAGGTTGTTGTTTCTAACTTTGTTGCATCTACTAAAATCCATCTATCGACATGGTGGCTAAAGACCACACAGTGAAAACAATGCAAGTTAGGGGAAAGAAATATGGATGAGTGAGTAGATGAATAACAAAGGTGTAGCAGGGTAGGTGAATTATAGTTTCTTCTAACTGATGTCACTTGGCGCTCTAGCGCAAGCATACACCAGACGTGCTGACAAGCAGTACCTAAAGTATTCCAGGGTCAATTTCGCAAGGAAGGCAATGAAAACGTGAGGTGCACAGGAAATGTTAACAACATACTTGTAGTGAGAGGTGTGGTAACCAGTTGTGGGAATATGTTGTGAGTTTGAGGTGCATGAAAATAAAAGTGCAAAAAAATAACGATGCAATGAAGAAAAACTATGCTGACTAAAAACAAGCAATAGAGAAAATTGGGCTATGTCACATGATGGAAATACCAAGACCTGACCGAGGCAAGCTAATGCTAACATTGTTTTCATGCAAAGATGCATTTAATGATGAAGCTATTATTGGACCTAGGCAATGGTACTTCAAACACTTGTTTCTAAGCTAAATCCACATACATAAAATACTTCATAACACGATAAATACCATGACTTCCTTTCATAATTGAAATTTTGTAATCTATTTACATTACAGATAAAGTATTTGATAGATTCTAATTAGAATAAAGAAGTTAATGAACAATACAAAAACTTCAACAAATGTAATTTCCAACAAAGTTAGTTCACAAAATACAAATTTCACCAAGTGTTCAAGATTATAGTAACTTGGAGTTGAACTGCAATCCTTGATCCCTTTGCATGTGTAATAGTATCATTTCATTCCCCTACAATAGATCAAAAAATCACAAAGGTCGTAATCATCCTCCCTCCCAACAAAACAATAAAGCAAAACCTTTGAGGTCGTTTTCAACAAAATTTCACTTATTCTATAAGTGTATAATATGCATTGCAAAATCTCATAACAAAGTCACAAGTCTAACTCTCCTAAACTTTTTCACCCCCTCCCTCCCCCCAAAACATAGCAAAATTCTTGAAGTTATTTTCAACCAAATTTCACTTATTCTATAAGGTAGAGATCTCATCAAAATCACAAAGCTAACTCATAAACTTTTTTTCCACCCCTTAAACAAATAAAAACTTAATTATGAAGTATTTTTCAACCAGTGAAAAGCATGATTCTCCATAGATAACAAAGCTCTATCTTATTAATTCTCCTTCATCCCCACAAAAAAATAAAACAAAACACCCTTAAAGTAATTTTCAACCAAAATTCATTTATTCTAAAAGTGTATAATATGCATCGACCAAACTCTCTTAAAATTTTTCAATCCCTTCTCCCCCCACCCCCCCTCCCCCCACACACACAGAGCAAATTTTTCCTATTTTACAAGTCAAATATCATAACAAAATAAATCTAAATACATTCAATTCAATAACACACACCAAAATATTGAGATGAACATATCCTCCCATAAATATGTAAGTGTGTCATCATTTCATTCACGTATAGAAAATAAAAAACAAAATTCATTTATAAGCCAAAATGTACTTTATAAAATATGATTGAACTCTAATTTATTAACATTACACACATCAAGTGAATAACATGAGATTTAACTAAAATATGCATGTGAAGTACATATTTAAGCAAATGGAAATTTGCAAAAAACTAGTGCAATTAGATAATCAACATGTGATAACATTGAGCAAACCTAGGTAGACATGAGGAGATAGATAATAGTTTCCTTGAGAGTTAGACCACTTAACTGCAATTACATAATGAAATAAGATGTGAAACCTTTCCCACATCCCCCTAATGTCCCTTGACAATTCGAAATATAAAAAACTTGCAACAAGATACATTATCCTGTATGAATTTTTTAACATTTATCAACAGTATCTATATAAGAATCAAACCCACACCATTTAATATTGTTTCTTTATTTAGATTTGGGAAGAAAAGAAAAACATTATAACTTTCCCAAGACAAAGCCAAATAAAGAAAAGCTAGGAAAGTAGATCAATGGTTGCATAGATTCAGACAAAGTCGAATTTCATTGTTACATTGATTTCATAAAGCAAATAAAAAACCAAACTAAACAGAAGTAACAAGAAGAAAATTAATAATTAACACAGATCAATGGTTGAATAGATTCAGTGATGCACATCAAAATAAAAGGGTAAAAATTTTAGCACAAGAAAATAATTGTTATTAAATTATCCAGTACTTTGATACATGTGACATGAAATATAATACACGGTTGTCATACCAGACCCACAACTTTTCACTCAAAATCACAAAGTAGTTTATATTCATTTTTTATAACGTTGTGGAATAAATACTTCAAATCAATTCTAACTAGTGGAAATTCAAAAATTCTTACATTTGAGAAGAAGAGATCCCTTACTATAACTGCAGCAACATAACCTTGCAGATTTCCTCTCTAAGGGGCCGTTTGGATTGCAGATTTCCTCTCTCTTATTCAGTGGATTGAAGATTTCCTCTCTCTTATTCACCTCATTCCCACTCTCGTATATAGATTTCCTCTCTCTAGGAGGCTATTTGGATTGAGGGTATGGGGGTGGGTATAAGGGTGGAAATCAACAAGCGATACACATTCAAGTTTCATTTTGAATCTTTAACAGGTTCTCATTCTCTTTTTTTTTGCTTGGAGTTGGAGATATTTTTCTCAATTCTAATAAGCACTTAAATTGTATTATGTCAATCGATAATCATTTTGATTAGGCAACTATTTGAAGAGAATTGAAAACAATTGTCAAAAACAAAAATGTCCAAAACATTTCTCTATATTTCAAATGGAAGAAAATAACATACGGATATGGATGATTATACTACAAAATTTGTTGCTTAGTGTCATGACATATTTGTAGAATTTTTATCAAAAAAGAAAATTAAGAAACCAAGATTAATAAATGATACAATAAAAAAATTTCAAAAAGAAAAGAAAAAACAGATCTAAAGAGGAATGAATTCGGTCGTAGATGGATTCTTTTATAAGAAAGAGAAGAATAGAAATGCAACTAGAGGGTTAACTAGTGACAATAAGCATTGCAAAATATCACAAGAAAGAGAGCAAACAAGAAAGCAAGATTCTTGGGCTCATTTTTTAAACATCTTTTTGTTTTATTATTTTAGAACTTGATCGAGCTAGTCAGACCCATCAAAATATATTTAAAGCCAGTCCTAGCTAATATTTGCAGTATTAGTAGGCCAAGTCAATCCACAAGGAGTCTAGATAATTATTTTCTCTTTTAGTTCGAATTATAGAAACGAAACCTTAACCTGGGGGCGGGGAGGGTTGTGCAGAAATGTAAAAGAGCATAAAAGTAAACTGCATAAAGTGGAAAATTAAAGCTCGAGAAGGAAATATCTCACCACGACACCAATTGAGAAATTTCGTTGGGTTTTATATGTAACTTTGATCACAGGAGTTTCAAACAAGATTCAAATTTTGTTTAAACAACTAACCGGCTCTTCCGATAAAGCCGGAGAGCCCCTAAATGGTTCCCTTATCTAGACCAGCTCAACCTAACATTGATTTAGCCCCTAATTAGCTCTCTAAACTGAGTACGATAGCATTCCATGCTTATTAAGTTAATTTCATCACGAATGAAAATTGATTAGAGCTCATTAATTAACTTGGATAGCCTAAATTAACTAACACGTTTTTTCCCTAAAGCCTATCATGAAGAATACACTAGAGAACAACCCCTACTATGAAAACATGAGCCAACTTTTGTGCTTCTAAATTAAGCGAGAAATAAAAATGATAGCTCACGAATTTAGACAAAGCAATGAACGATCATATATGCTCGAGTTGTCCATTATAACATGCAATCTAGTTCTAGCATTAAAGCAAAAGACAAAACATGCTTAAAGCTAAAATTGATATAGAAATTAATGGTTAAACCTCACAAAGTTACATTGAAACCCAACTTCAATCTCGAATTGGCCTCGTGATCTACCCGGTAATCTCCGAAACGACTCCTGACCCCATGGATCGAGCAAAAATCATCCTAAAATGACGAAAAAGCTAAAAGCAACAATGTACAGATGGGAAAAATACTAAAGAACGACTAGAAAGTGGAGGGAGTTTTGCCCTCAAAGAGAAATTTCTTTTAATACTTCTCGAAGTAGTGTCTCAATGCTACAGCTTTAGCCCTTAGCTTTCCATAGCGTTGACCTCTGACCTTCGATGCTCTATGTTGTCTTGTTTTGAGGCATTCTGCCTTCTGCATCCAATTGTAGAGCATTGAGACACTTGAACTGGCTTTTCAACGCTCTCATTAGGGGCATTCTGGGCATTTTGCTCCATCTCCTCGATCGATTACTTGAATGAGCTCCAGTTTGCTCTGCCTTAACCCTCGTTCATCGAAAACACTCCTTGAAGCTCCTACAGCTCAATTCCCTTCAAAATAGACCATAGACACCTGAAAACTACATGAACTAGCAAGAATTAACTGAGTTAAGATAGGACTTTTCCAGTTCTATCAAATTACCCCCAACCTAAATCCTGCTAGTCCTCGAGCAAGGAACACAACAAATAATAAAATCATTGACTGCAAACACGTGACTCTAATCTCAACGCTTCAAAATATCACAACAATTACACAAGAGAAGCATCCAAAACACTATCCATCAGTGAAACACTTTAAAACTCATTTCTATTCTTTCCCACGTATGTGTGTGCAACCTTCCTAAAGTAGTCTTTACTAGCCGGGATAGGTTTATAGAACCCTTAACCCATCTTCCCTCTACACTGACACTAAGGATTAACTTCCAAGCAATCAAGAAAGTAATAGGTTACTAGACACCTTAAAATAAACCCTAGGGTAAACTTGTATCACTTTAAAAAACAAGGGCACTAGCTTTCACACAACTATTGCAGGGACCCAAACTCAGAGCACTCGCTCGATGGGTGGACTAACTGATCACAACAGTGGTATCTCTTTTTACCCATTGATTTCTCTTAACACATTACAAGTTTATTTTCACTATCACTTTTTCTTTTCACTTGATTTTTCTTCTTTTCAAAGCTCAAATTTTCTTTTCTTTCTTTCACAGGCAAATGATCACTTATTTTGCTAAGCAACTCATTACAACATATCAAGCATGTCGACTGTCCAACTATACCTTACACCTATCGAGGTGACAACGAATGTATAGGCCCTATAACTCTACCCTAAACTTTCGAGACTACAAAAGGTAGGCTAACGTGCTTAGAATGTGCAGGAAAGTCAAGAAAAAAAATTTCAAATATGGCTCAAATTAGGACAGTATTCATAACTTCAAAAAATGCAATCAAAGTGAAATAATAAGCATATCATTAAATGTCCTCATCATATAACAAGCAATGAAATCATCAACAATCAAGCTCAAAAATTTTAAACAAAGTTCGAGGTGCTTAGGACTCAACAATACATGCATACCCTACCCCCAACCAAAAACATTACATTGTCTTCAATGTATGCTAAAAATCAACGAACAAGGACAATTGAAAGGGAAACAAGAATACTCCCTTGAAATTTTTCGCATATAGGTGGTGGTGAGACCTCTTTTCAAGAATTAGATTGCCTCTAGGACAACATCTTCTATCAATCACAGCCAACAAAAAAATTAAGCTACGAAAAGGAAAGAACTAAAAGTGATAGCATTAGTTTAGTGTTATGTTTAGGCACAATTAAAGCTACTAAGCTACATTATGAGTTTTTATGGTGATATTTTATCTATTTTAGGAAATTGAGCAATTCAGACAAAAGATGATGAATTTGGAGTCTTAGGTCATGTGTGGATAAAGGATTAAAAAATGGAGCTAAGTATGGAAAGAGGAGATTCACAAGCATTCCTGGCCAAAGGGACAACGTCTTGACGCCTAAATTAGCGTTAAGACGTTGTCCTTATTTGCTCAAACCTGAGAGCTAAAGCTAAGAAGCTATCCTGTAGAGTATTGACGCTAGTGAGAGATGCGCGCAAGGATTTCCATCTTAAGCATTGAGATGCTGCCAACGCTGTAGGCACGGACATTAGTTAAACAGTGCATTTGACGCAACATCGAGATGTTGTATCGAAAATTGCTATTAATTTTTCATTTCGGGATTGAAAATGGGGGAGAACTTTTAGGGTTTTTAGACCCTTTTTGCAGAACCTTACCAAATTAGGGATAGATGAAGGCCTTTGGAGGCTGTTTGGTGTAGATTTGAGGCTCGAGTTCATGAAAATCGAGGTAAGAATCAAAGATCGACGTGGTTTTAGCTTTTTACCCTTTAATTTCCTTTTGTAGTTGCTGTATTTGGGCAGTAATGACTGTTTTAGGTACTATTTTGAATATGTTTAGTGGCTAATTACCTTTATGTTTGGGGAATTAATATAGCTAATGGCTTTTTGTAGTTAATTGAATGGTTAAATTGATATTATAGCTCTTTTTAATAGCTTTATGCATTAAGTTCGTAATGTCTTTACCTACTGACCATAGTGTTAATTGATCATTAGTTTAATTGAGCTCGACATAGTAGATTAAGCTTAGAAAAACAATGCATGACAATTGAATTCTGCCTACGTGACATAGGATCAACAAAAATTAATTGAGGCTTAAAATAAAGGTTCACTAATGTCGAGTGTTAATTAACCAGTGAGATGAACATGTGATCTAGTTAATGACATCCGAGAATTAGATGAGCTCTACGGATGATTCCTTCCATTTAGAGTTATAGGCCTAGTTAATTAATCAAGTTGATAATATCATTTGCCCAATTAATTAATTGTACAAACCATTTAGCAAAATTAATTCCCTAAACGTCTTTAACCCTACTGTCCTCATCCTTTAATTTTCTTGCATGCTTTTATTTGTCTTAATTACTTGGTCATTGGTTTATTTCTCTACATCATTAATTGCAATTATTTTTCGATATCTAACCAATCTAAACAATTCCATGTAGATACGATATCTGGTATACTTATACCACTTTATTACTTGGGCCCATGCACTTGTGGTCACACATAGTTGTTGATAAGCCTTAGTATTAAGGCTTATTTAACTCCCAATTACTTAAAATTTTCTTGTTTTGTCTTAAAGTCATTGAAAAATAGCTGAAAGAATCTTAAAAATTAGGAAGAAAGAAGAATGAAAGCAAGTAGGGTGAGAATCTTAAAAACTAAACTTATGTGCAGGAACTGTGGAAACTGCAGAACCAGAATTGCAAGATGAAGTTACAATTCTGGACAGCAGAAAAAAATCAAAAAAGGAAAAAAATATGCTTACGGAAATCTTCAATTACAACATGATTTGGGAGATTTTGAGAACGAATTATGGGCATTATTCAACCTTGAATGAAGGCCTACAAAGGGAAGTTTTGGATGACGAATTTTCATGGGTTTTATTCAAAAAGTTCCTCTATATTTTTTTTTAGTTTTTCTTCCTCTATTTTTTTTTTCAGTTTTTTTTCTCTGTTTACCGTAAGATTACTACACTGTTTTGGTCCGTTTTTCTTCAAAAATTCTAGTTCGATTCAAGTGAAAACTTGGATTGTTAAGATTCAATCTCTTCCTAGAAATAGATGAAGAAGTTTAATCAATTGAAGTCTAAAGAAGAAAAATGGGTTTTTGTTCAAGTTTTCTATATTCCGGTTGGTTCTTAGTTTAGGTGAATTTAATTTATGTTATAGTTCATTTGGGTTTTAATTTTTCATGCTTTTTATTCCTTACCTATTGTATTAAGCATTGGAATTGAGTTGAGATTATTGAAGCAATTAAAAGAAATTTTCTGGATTTTTTTTTCTTAATTCATGTTTATGGGTTTTTTTTATTTCAGAAGTTAATTTGGGCTTATTTCTTTTTAAAATTCTCTTCCATTGCTCATAGGTATGATGGGATGAAAATCTTCATTGTCTATTATAGTACTTGCTTTTAAAACTAAATTCCAATTGCTTTCAATTTCCTTTGGTTTTAGTTGCAATAATACTTAGTCTTAAGTAATTTCTTTTCCAATATGGATTTTGTTTCTAGAAATTGTTTTGAATTCTGTGAGTTAAATATGAGCTAACTTCTTAAGGGGTTCAAGGATGTGAATTCCCTAAGTAATTGTAGCATAAATTACAATGAAACCCGAGCATACATTTCAATTGTTTGCTTGTGTTGAATACAATGTCGTTGAGATCCTAGATTGATCAGCTAGGGTGGCAACTCAAGCTTGGACCTAATACCGACAGGGTTAGTGATAAGCGAATTTTGCACAGGTGATGGAGACAAGAGCTTAGACATAAACCAATTCTTTACCCTAGACATAGGGATTAAAGACTCCAAAACCAATAAAATTGTTAAGCCAAATGATCTAAAATAGAGGGACTATAGACATATAAGTCACTCACATAGTCTCCTAAAACCTATTTACAAGGTGAATGGGAGTAGCAATTTTGGTTTACAATTATGTGTAGAGTAGGTCGGATTTGCAATTTTGGTTACAACTTAGGGCAATGACATTCTTGATCCCCTCCTTTCTCTAAAGAATTTCTTTTGCAATTTTCATTTCTTTTACCAAGTCTGTTTAGTTTGCTATTTAATCTTGCATTTTTCGATTATGCAATTCAGTTATGCAATCTTTGCCACTCAATCTTGCAATTTTCAATTTTGCAATTCAATTATGCAATCTTTGTCACTTTAACTTGCAATTAGATCTGCAATTATTTTTTTTTACAAACACACCAATCTGAACCTTGTTTTTGCAATTTTTAGTTCTCAAAGTTGCAATTCTCCTTATATTTTGCTTGGCAATAATTTTTGTTACACCGTTCCCTGTGGGATCGATACTCCGGAATACTCTTGTTTTAATACTTACATCGGTAGTATGCAATTGCACTGGGGTTGAACGTATTTACTTACTTTTCTTCACCCAAAGTTCACTCGATCAGTTGTGCTTGTATCAAGTTTTTGGCACCATTGCCGTGGAATTAGTATTAGTTTGGTTGATATTGAAAATAAAGTAATTGATAATGATTTAGAGGCTTTTATTGTTAATTGTTAATTTTGGTTTTGTTTTATTTTACTTATTTTTTATTTTTTGAGAAGGTCGTTGATGCATGTGAAGTGATAAGGTGGTTAATCTTCTACCTTTGGATTTAGAAATTGACAGGACGTGCAAATGTATTCGTAAGGAGAAGAAAACCAAAAAAGAGACTATGGTCGAGCAGATAGAAGAACCTTAAGGCGATCCAGACTATTTACAGTTGATTTTCACGACAAATCACTATTGGATAGTGTACACGCCTATCCAAGTGAAGAATTTTGGGCTGAAGACCAGATTGATTCAGATGGCTTGTGATAATGCATTTAGAGGACATCGACAGAAGATCCACACTCACACTTGCATTCATTTTTATAAATTTGTGAAACAATCAAAATGAATGGTGTTTCTCCTGATGCAATCATTTGAGATTATTTCCCTTTTCTTTGTAGGATAAAGCAAAGGATTGGTTAAAGTCGCTTGAACCATGGAGCATTATGACGTGGAACGAACTAGCGCAAGCATTCCTAACAAAAAATTTCCCACCTACAAAGACCACAAAATTGATGATGGATATTGAGACCTTTAGGAAGTTGGATGGAGAAAACCTCTATGAGAGCTGGGAACGGTACAAGGAGATGCTTCGCAAGTGTCCACAACATGGCTACCCCGACTACCTCCAAGTACAATTGTTTTATAATGGTTTAGCCAGTTGTACTAAAACTATTCTTGATATTGCTTTAGGAGGAAATTTCATGGTGAAGACTGTGGAGGATGTGAGGGCCTTGCTAGAGGAGATGGTAGCCACGAGCAACCAATGGCCTATTGATCATTATGTGCCGAATTCAGTAGCTAGGATCTATGGGATTCATGAGGTTAGTGCAGTTAAAGCACAAATAACTGCATTAACTAATGCTATGAACAAACTTTCTATTTCAGTAACATCCCAGTCTATTGCTTCCTTGGTTGTAGTCAATGTCATATCACATGAGGAGCTGATGATGGAACAAGTTCAATATGTCCAGAATAGAGGCTATAAGTACTATGGGAACCAAAATTCATTGCCCACCCATTATCACCCAAGTTTGCGAAACCACGATAACTTTTTGTCTTCTAACACTAAAAAAGCTTTGCAACCTCCTCCATGTTTTGCTTCATCATCAAATCAACAAGAGAAGAAACCAGATATGGAGGCAACATTATCAACAATGTACAAAAAGTTGGTTGATATTTATGCAAAGGTGGAAGGCGCAATGGCCAAGATGAACTCCAGTAACAAGCAGGTAATTGATAATTTGAATAGTGTGACTAATGTTGTTAACACTTTGACGAGTACAATATGTAGTCATACCATCAATTTGAAGAATCTAGAAGTTCAGATGGGACAGATTGCCAACGTAGTCGATGCCTTGAAAAAAAGTAAATTTCTAAGTGATACTGAAGTAAACCCGAGGGAGTAGTGTAAGGTGATTACACTAAGGAGTGGGACGCAGCTGAGTGAGCCCGAGCAGAAGGAGAAAGCTAGAAAGGAGAAGACTGAGAGTAAAGGGGTTGTGGCAGAAAAAACCACATAAGGAAAGCCTTCTAACCCTTATTTTCCTTTGATTTCTGCTAAAGATGTATGTTCCTAAGGCATTAAGGATAATGAAAAGAATAATTTTGAGAAGAAGAGAACGGAGATGGGCGATGAAAAAAAAAAGAATTTTTTGAAAAGAAAGAAGATGGAAAGCCAAAGGAGTTGGCTTATGAGGAAAAAGTCGAGGCACCCAGGTGCGAAGCATTTGACGGTGGGACACATCTCAGTCCTTTGAGACAACGTGGTGATCATCTCACGTTTGATTACAGGGAGCTTTATTTTCCTCATCGCTTTAAACATGTTAAATTAGATGAGCAGTTTGGTAAATTTTTAGAAATGTTTAAGAAATTACACATTAATATTCCTCTTGCAAATGCATTAGTAAACATGCCCAACTATAGAAAAATTTTGAAGGAGATGCTGAGCAAGAAAGGAAAACTTAAGGTAAACGAGGTACTGAGTGTTTTTTAGCATAGCAGCATCATCCTACAGAAAAATATGCCTTTGAAAAGAAAAGATCTAGGGAGCTTTACTATTCCCAGCACTACAGTCAATGGTCATATAGATAGGACATTATGTGACTTACGGGCAAGTATAAATCTAATTCCTTTTTCTGTCTACAGGAAGCTTGGTTTGGGGGAAATCAAGCTAACTAGTGTCACTCTACAGCTTGCAGACCATTCTCTTGTTTATCCAAAAGGTATTGTAGAGGACGTTTTAGTTCGAGCTAATAAATTTATTTTTCCTGTAGATTTGTTGTACTGGACATGGAAGAGGATGTTGAAGTCCCTATCATACTGGGGAGGCCATTCTTAGCTACTGGTAATGTTGACATAAGTGTTCATAAAGGTAAACTCACCTTGTATGTAAATGATGAGAAGGTTATGTTTGACATTTTTAGTTCTATGGATGATTATAATAATGTGCATGCATGTTATAAAATTGATTGTGTAGAGCTTAAATCTTCTATCAAGACGATGATAATAGAACCTGCTGATAGTGATATGATTGATTCGTCTAATGTGGCCATGAATTCTTCCATTTCTTATGCTATGTTATTTGCACTGAACGAATCCTGAGTAGTTGTTGACTTTAGAGAGTTGGATTTGACTGATTCAGGATATTTTGAGGATGCCATTAATTTTGAGCTTAATGTAATTGATAACATGCGTCCTAAAATATTCGTAATTAATAAGTCTAGGGAGTTATATGAATTTGATTTTTATTTTGGATGTCTGGATAAGAACATGTATGAGGTTGAGTACTCTATAGATGCTATGTTGTTGGATTGTAATGTTTTGAATTGTATGCATATTAGAGAGCTCCCTCATGATAGAAAGATCGTGTATGATGATGTTCATATTCCTGTTTCTTTTGAATCAGATTTTGTTGATGTTTTATTAATGAATAAGATTAGGCACCCAAGTTCCCCATTGATTGATCCTTTTTCTAAGATGAATTTAAATGTTGATGAGGATCATAACATGTTAATTGAAGGTGTAGAGGAAGGTTGTGATGGTCAATTCTTCATTTTTGAACCACCTTGAAGGAGTTTGTGAGAAACTTGTCTAGCTAGAGACGTAAAATAAGTGCATTTTGAGAGGCAACCCAAGTGTTTATAGGCTTTTTTTCTTGTTGTTTCTGTTTAGTGTTCTAGGTAGTTGATCTTTGTTTCTAAGAAGAAGAAGAAATGTTTCCCAGCTAAACGCTCAACCATTTGATTTATGAAGGGAATAGGAAAGTGATCTTTCCTAATTGCAATGTTAAGCTTCCTAAATCTATGCACATCCTCCATCCATTTTCCACTCTCATGGGCCCCAACTCATTATTTTGGTTATTCACAACAGTAATACCAATCTTTTTAGGAACTACATGAATTGGGCTTATCCACTTGCTATCAGATATAAGATAGACGATACCTTAGTTAAAAAGCTTGAATATCTGCTTCAGTACCACTTCCTTCAAGGCTAGATTGAGACGTCTCTTGGGTTCCCTTAAAGGATTTTCTCCTTCTTCCAGCAAGATCTTATGCATGTACAACATCGGGCTTATCCCCTTGATATCAGACAACATCCATCCAATGGCTAATTTATACTTTTTAAGCTTGCTCGCCAACTTTTCCTCCTATCCTAATGTGAGATCTTTGGAGATGATAACTTGCAACGTGTCCTTATCACCCAAGTATGCATACTTAAGGTGGTCAAGAAGAGCCTTCAACTCCAACTTTGGTGCATGCAAAGTAGAAGGAAGCATTTCATCGGTCTTGGTAGAAATTTCAACATTAAAATGAACAACTTTAGAAAGAGAAGTTGAGGACAACTCCTCCAAACCAGTTTCACTAAACAGATCATTCAAATTCTACCCTAAGTCATCATCTAACATCATACCATGCACAACATAGTCAACTACATCAAGTTTGCACAAGGAATGAACTTCACTAGGGTACTTTATTGCATAACAATTGTTAAATCTAGCTATTTCATCGCCAAACTTAATAGTGAAAGTACCCTCATCAACAGAAATCTTTGGCTGTTTTCATGAATGCCCTAATAAAATAGAAGCAGAAGATGCATGGGAGTTCTCATCCATTTTTTAAATATAAAATCAGCATGAAAGATTAATTCCCAAGACATCCTCAACTACACCTAAATGATGGATGTAAGATATGTCAGCCAGTTGAATCACAACACCAGCTTCATTCAAATCATTCAATTTAAGCTCTTGGCAAATAGAATAAGGCAAGACATTTATTGATGCTCCTAAATCTAGCATGGCATGCTCAATCTTCTTATTACCAATTACACAAGGTAGGATAAACATACCTGGATCCTTGCATTTTTCTGGCATATTTCTTTGAAGTAAGGCTGGCACATTTTTACTTACCAACACCTTTTCTTTTCCTTTGGTGTTCCTCTTGTTGGTACATAATTCCTTAAAAAATGTAGCATACCTCGGGATTTACTTGATGCCATCCAATAAGGTAATGTTGATCTCTACCTTTCTGAATATGTCCAAAATCTCCTTCTTTTTCTCCTAAGCGCTCTCCTTAGGTTAGGCTAACCTGCTAGGAAAAGGAGGTTTAAGGACATAAGAACTTAAATTCAAAGAGGATAAAAAATTACCCCTCTTTTAGGCGGTGGAGCTGTGTTCTCTTTCTCAAGTGGAGTCTCTTCAGGTGGGGCTCTGGACGAAATATCCTTGCCACTTCTCAGGACAAGAGCATTGATGCTCTCATTCAGGTTAGCTTTAGGTTCCTTAGCTGAGTTCTGTGCCTCGAGCATGGCAGCGAGTTGGGTGATCTTGTCATCCAAGTTCTGTATCCCAATATGTGTTTCCTATTGAAATTGAAGCACAATATAGGCTAAGCTTTATGACAATATCATCAATAGACATACCTGAGCCCGAACTAAATGCTTGTGAATCCACAGGTGCCTACTGTGGTCTAGTGTATCCTCCCATGATGTTTACCTCTCGAATTAAGTCTTGCTGCACTTGGAGGCATGCATCTGTGATGTATCCTACTGCCTTCATCACCTTTTCTTGTCCTACAACCAGTTTTTGAACAATAGCAGTTAGAATGGACATCTGAGATTTAAGCTCATTTCCCTCTTTCTGTTCTTCTGGAGTTCGTGTTACAAATTGTCGTGCATTCTCTACCATATTAGAAATGAGTTTCCTTGCCTCCATAAAAGTCTTGTTTATCAAGGATCCTCCACTCGCTACATCAATCAAGCTTCTATTGGTAGGGAGAAGGCCTTTTGGAGTTGTTGCAAAGACACGCTATAAAAAGCCCACTTTTGATTTTTCTCTTAACTCACCATTTTGAATTGGAAATCTCATAGAAGCATAATCATTCAATTCCAAGAGGCATGGCAACTCAAAAGCTTTCTATAGTGCCCATTGTTGACCTTGTGATATTCGCATGTTTTGTTTCATCAAGTAAGCTCTTAGACCACAACCCTTCTAATTTCATAACGTTTTGTGAATTTTGCTAACACAATATTGTTAACGATGTTCATCTTTTGTCACATGGCAGCAAAAGGAGACTTGCTCATGTATTGTACTAGTCGACGATGTTCTGACACTTACGACGATGTTTCCTATAATATCGATTGCCGCAAACAGAATACCACTGGGTTTTGTTTTCCAAAGAATCTCAGCGATCCTACTAATCATGAAAAAGATTATTGTGTTATGATTGTTCGAGCGAAGAATACTATTTTATAATCTCTACAAGAATGTATAACCTCATGTGAAACACTTAAATAAATTTATATTGTATAATCACTATTGTGTAACTTTATTAGCTACTTTATTTTGTACCATGATTTGTCATGGTTACACACGAACTATTCGTTTTCGTTATGTAAAGAATGAGATAAGCAATTGCTTAAAAATCTAATAAATGGATATGACTAATATTTTTAATAGCAAAGCAACACTATAATTTGAATTTATACTTGCTTTATAAATATGGAAAATTGTTTATAATTCTGAACAAGAGTTATTGAAATAGATTAAGCATAATTCTATAGAAATTCATTATCAAGAATATTACAAAACCACAATTTTCCTAGTTTTATGAACAAAAAAAGCATGTCTACACCCTTGGACTCTCTAATCAATCAAGCACGGCACCACGTGAATCACTAATCAAAAAATCATGAGTCTATTTTAATTACGTTTTATTATGAACTCTTGTAGTATTAACATCCAAATTGCAACTTATCTATGGTGATGAGTAGTAAATGGAAATAATACAATTAACATGTGTAAGAGTTAACTACATAAAAAGTATTTTCATCAAAGAGAAAAAGGACAAATAAGCATTGGATCTCTGTATATCACAAGTTCAAAGCATTTATTCTTCACAAAGCATGGTTCAAAAATAGGAAATACAAGTTGCAATAATCCATTCAATCTCTAAAACATTGACGTGAACAATGGACTACAAAATAGAATACGAATTAAGAAGTGTCTAAGAAAATTTTGGATGGAAGAAAAAGTTTTTATGACAATTGCACCAGCAAAGATCAACGTTTCCTAATAGTCTTCCCCATGTGTTGCATTGGCTTTTGTCCAAAATGATTTGATCCCCTCGATGCCATTAAAATTTGTTATTTATATATATCACTTGAATTGGGCGGGTTGAGCGAAGGGCTAACTGCAAACATTATTCTCATTCTTTAACATATTCACTCTCATGCATTTGTAGGAAAGATTAGTTTGTTCACATAATTTCAATTTGATATACAATTAATGACACGTAAGTTAGAATAATAGAAAATAATAATAAAATTTGAATTAGGTGTTATTTCTAATCTTTCAATACATGTCTTCTGATAGCCATTAAAATTTTAATGTAAAGACGATAACATTTCTTCTAAAATTTAAATTGGTGACTCATTGTATCTTTAACGATATAAAATAACAAACTATCTACACGAACTTTTTAGTTCTTCTTTTGATATCCGAAGCCAAAGCAACTTCTCTGCACTAATTAGAAATTCATAAAACTTGATTTCAATTACGAATATAATAAATGTAGCGTGATCAACAAAGAAGCACTAAGTTATAACAAAAATGGTTAAAAATTTATCTAAGAATTAGGTTTAGTATTTTTGGTCGTTTTCTGTCGTTTTATCTATATATTATTCATTTCTATTTTAATTTGATATACAATTAATGACATATAAGTTAGAATAATAGAAAATAATAATAAAATTTGAATTAGGTGTTATTTCTAATCTTTCAATACATGTCTTCTGATAGCCATTAACATTTTAATGTAAAGACGATAACATGTCTTCTAAAATTTAAATTGGCGACTCATTGTATCTTTTAACAAGATAAAATAACAAACTATCTACACGAACTTTTTAGTTCTTCTTTTGATATCTGAAGCCAAAGCAACTTCTCTGCACTAATTAGAAATTCTTAAAACTTGATTTCAATTACGAATATAGTAAATGTAGCGTGATCAACAAAGAAGCACTAAGTTATAACAAAAATGGTTAAAATTTATCTAAGAATTAGGTCTAGTATTTTTGGTAGTTTTCTGTCATTTTATCTATATATTTATTCATTTCTAAGTATTATTATCATTGTAGATGTTCTTGGTTTTCTAGCAATAGTAGGCTGATGAGGGTTTTTATTGTTTTATTGTTTTTTTTTTACTTTCCTTTTTTTTCTCTCTTTGTTTTGTTTTGTTTGTTTGTTTGCCAAAGTATTTTTGTTCACCTTTCTCTCTCCCCGAACACCCCACTTTCTTATTCTTCTTCTTCTTTTCCTCCCCCTATCGAGAACTCATCTCTCTCTCTCTCTCTGCACGGGCAGGAAGTCCTCGCTGGAGTCACGCCCCACACAGCTCCGTCAGATCTCCCTACACACTGTCAACTCCGATCGACCACTGTCGTTCTCCCACTACTACTAAAAGCGAAGTGGCGTCAGATCCACTGTGCAGCCAGCCTCATGCTGCCGTTGATCCACGTGTCCGCCCCATATCGTCCAGATCCGCAGACACACTAACTCCTTTCCGTTTTGCAACACGTCGTCACACTCGCTCTAGACCCACGATCAGCACCTTGCTGAAAACTAGACCTACTCAATCACCGACTCACCGTCCATGCATCGCTTCCTTTTGGCCGGCGATCAGCATCTGAACAACCACACTTCAATTGTGTTCTAAACTGGGATACCCGATGGGGGGGAAAATTGTCGAATTTGAGTTAATTAGATAAAGATTTCAACAAGGATTCAGTACGTCGCAACCACTTCACAGCTTCATTTCGATTGGATTATTGAAGGATAAGCAAGAGGCCAAAGTTTGGTCATTTATCACGAATTTCGAGAAGCTGATTTATTGTTCAGAAATTCCAGAAGGAGATCTTTGGTGCCCGAAATAATATTAAATATTCTGTTTGAGGTAAGCAGTCATTTGGATTAAGCCCCTTTAAGTTATTTTATGATTCTATTGATGTTTGAAAATTTATGAATTATGAAGATATGTATGAAATTTTAGTTATGAAGCATTGCTATGGTTAGGGGAATTGTGAATTATGAAGGTAAGCATGAAATGAAACATGCTATGGTTATGAGAATTCTACTGGAGTTGTTTTGAGATAAATTTGGATTAAGTATATGGCTATATTGGAATTGGGGGCTTAAAGATATGAGTTCATTGTGGATAACATGTGTAGTACCTTAAGAACTTACCTAAGTTTGTGGTTGGATGAATTTATCTTATATTGGTGACTATTTGTGAGAATACTTTGTTACCTAAGCCTGTAGTTAATCTTATTGAAGAATCTAATGTTGTAAACCCATGGTGGGTTCGTGTGATCAGTATACAGTACCTCGAGTGAGTTTATGCCTGAGGTTCATGAATTGTGTTTTGGAAGGCCTTATTCCAATATTTGTGTTTGCCAAGTAATAAGTTTTTTTGAATCATTATAGGCTGAGGTGAAAGATCTTCATAAAAGGAGAAAGCAAGCTATTTTTAGCCAAGGTAAGGGACTTTATGCAGGTATGCTTAAATGCAAGTTGGGAACTAAATTGAAAAGCTACATTTGAAATGAAAAGATTTTATAAATGTTTTATTTATGATTTTTGATGAATTTTAAAATTCTATATATGAAAATGAATTCCTACATGTGTGATTGCCAAATATTCTTATGAATGTGATGCATGATTTATGATTTATGATGAATAATGTGAGAATATTGCTTTATGCTAATCATTGAAAGGAAATGAAAATGCTTTGGCACCTCATGCATACATGTGTATTTTTATGACAAAATAATTTCGAAGGCTGTGACAATTGCCCTCCTAAAATTATAGATGTACATCTAAATGAAAAGGAGCCTGAAAGGCTGAATGAAAAGGAGCCTGAAAAGGCTAAATGAAAAGGAACCTGAAAAAGGCATGGTTAGGTTGGGTTAATCGTCCACATTAAGCCAAAGGAAAAGTTAAAGGGAAACGTTTCCACTATGAAAAGGTTTTAGGTCCCACTAGAGGAAAAGGTTTTAAAAAACATTCTGTATGTGTTTGCATATCCTGACTCTGATAGTGAGGTCACTTACAGAGTATTTTAAATACCACCCGTTTTTTTCAAAAATGTTTTTATTTTCAGGTAAAGGCAAAGACATATCTTAGGCGATTGACAAAGGCAGTTTGTGAAAGGGTCATGGGTGACTTTGAAGAACACGATTTCTGCATTTAGATTGTGTTTTATTTAAAAATATTTTGTTAACTAAACAATATGTTGTTAAACAATTTTAGTTGATTTAACTTTCTAATCCACATTATGTTTTGAAATGATTTTAAAGGGATCTCGAACTAAAATATTTTTAATTGTTTAACAAAAAGTTTAATTCTTTTTGTCTACTATTAAAGATTTCTAAATTTCATTAGCATGCATGTAGTAACGTCCCTAGAAAGTGTAATAGAAAAAGTTGGGTTGTTACATTTCATAATGTTTTGTGAATTTTCCTAACACAATATTGTTAACGATGTTAATCTTTGGTCACATGGCAGCAAAAGGAGACTTGCTCATGTATTGTACTGGTCGACCATGTTCTGACACCAACGATGATGTTTCCTGTAATAACGATTGCCGCAAACAGAATACCACTGGGTTTTGTTTTCCAAAGAATCCCAGCGATCCTACTAATCATGAAAAAGATTGTTGTTGTTATGATTGATCGAGCGAAGAAAACTATTTTATAATCTCGATAAGAATGTATAACCTTCATGTGAAACACTTAAATAAATTTATATTGTATAATCACTTTTGTGTAACTTTATTCGCTACTTTATTTCGTATCATGATCTGTCATGGTCACACGCGAACTTTTCGTTTTCATTATGTAAAGAATGAGATAAGAAATTGCTTAAAAATCTAATAAATGGATATGGCTAATATTTTTAATAGCAGAGCAACACTGTAATTTGAATCTATACTCGCTTTATAAACATGAAAAATTGTTTATAATTCCGAACGAGAGTTCTTGAAATAGGTTAAGCATAATTCTATAGAAATTCATTATCAAGAATATTACTAAACCACTATTTTCCTAGTTTTACGAACAAAAAAAGCATGTCTACGCCCTTCGATTCTCTACTCAATCAAGCACGGCACCACGTGAATCACTAATCAAACAATCATTAGTCTGTTTCAATTACGATTTATTATGAACTCTTGCAGTATTAACATCCAAATTGCAACTTATCTACGGTGATGAGTAGTAAATGGAAATAATACAATTAACATGTGTAAGAGTTGACTACATAAAAAGCGTTTTCATCAAAGAGAAAAATGACAAATAAGCATTAGAGCTCTGTATATCACAGGCTCAAAGCATTTATCCTTCACAAAGAATGGTTCAAAAATAGGAAACACAAGTTGCAATAATCCATTCAATCTCTAAAACATTGACGGGAACAATGGATTGCAAAATCGAATACGAATTAAGAAGTGTCTAAGAACATTTTGGGTGGAAGAAATTTTTTTTATGACAATTGCACCAGCAAAGATCAATGCTTCCAAACATTCTTCACCATGTTTTGCAATGGCTTTTGTCCCAAAAAATTTGATGCCCTCGATGCCATTAAAATTTTCTATTTATATATATCACATGCATTGGGCGGGTTGAAATAAGGGCCAACTGCAAACATTATTCTCATTCTTTCACGTATTCACTCTGAGGCACTAGAAGCATTTGTAGGAAAGATTAGTTGGTTCACATAATTTCAATTTGATATACAATTAATGACTTATACGTTAGAATAACAAAAAATAATAATAAAATTTGAATTAGGTGTTACTTCTAATCTTTCAAGACACGTCTTTTGATAGCCAGCAACATTTAAATGTAGAGACGATAACATTTATTCTAAAATTTAAATTGGCGACTCCTTGTATCTTTTAACGAGATAAAATAACAAACTATCAACACGGAGTTTTTAGTTCCTCTTTTGATATCCGAAGCCAAAGAAACTTCTCTACACTAATTAGAAATTCATAAACTTTATTGATTTCAATTACGAATATAATAAATGTCGCGTGACCAACAAAGAAGCACCAAGTGATAACAAAAATGGTTCAAAATTTAGTTAAGCATTAGGTCTAGTATTTATGGCAGTTTTCTATCATTTTATCTATATATTTATTCATTTATAAATATTATTATCTTTGTAGATGTTATTTGTTTTATAACAGTAGTAGGTTGGTGAAGGTTTTTTTCCTTTTTTTTGTTTTTTTTGTTGCTTTCCTTTTTTTTTTCTCTTTGTTTTGTTTTGTTTTGATTTGTTTGTTTGCCAAAGTCTTTTCGTTCACCACTTGGTTCTAAATCTTTTCCTCACAGTTATTATGTATTTTATCGATACTAAAATTTCATATATGAACTGTAGTTCTTGTACTACAAAAAAAGTTTATTATTTGTTGTTATGTTATTTTTTATCTTCCTAATTATAAGACAAAGACGACATATATTTGTTTTAAAATCTTATCGAAACAGTATCTTTTCACGATCCTTTTCTATTTTAAAGATGCTCTCTATAAGGTGATGGTTTTTGGAAACTAAATTAACACGATCTTTTTGGCTTTTTTATGGCGCTTTTACCACGGTGTCATTTTGGAGTTGTTGCAAAGACACGCTATAAAAAGCCCACTTTTGATTTTTCTCATAACTCACCATTTTGCATTGGAAATCTCATAGAAGCATAATCATTCAAATCCAAGAGACATGGCAACTCAAAAGCTTTCTATAGTGCCCATTGTTGTCCTGGTGATATTCGCTTGTTTTGTTTCATCAAGTAAGCTCTTAGACCACGCAACCCTTCTAATTTCATAACGTTTTGTGAATTTTCCTAACACAATATTGTTAACGATGTTAATCTTTGGTCACATGGCAGCAAAAGGAGACTTGCTCATGTATTGTACCGGTCGACCATGTTCTGACACCTACGATGATGTTTCCTGTAATAACGATTGCCGCAAACAGAATACCACTGGGTTTTGTTTTCCAAAGAATCCCAGCGATCCTACTAATCATGAAAAAGATTGTTGTTGTTATGATTGATCGAGCGAAGAAAACTATTTTATAATCTCGATAAGAATGTATAACCTTCATGTGAAACACTTAAATAAATTTATATTGTATAATCACTTTTGTGTAACTTTATTCGCTACTTTATTTCGTATCATGATCTGTCATGGTCACACGCGAACTTTTCGTTTTCATTATGTAAAGAGTGAGATAAGAAATTGCTTAAAAATATAATAAATGGATATGGCTAATATTTTTAATAGCAGAGCAACATTGTAATTTGAATCTATACTCGCTTTATAAACATGGAAAATTGTTTATAAATCCGAACGAGAGTTCTTGAAATAGGTTAAGCATAATTCTATAGAAATTCATTATCAAGAATATTACTAAACCACTATTTTCCTAGTTTTACGAACAAAAAAAGCATGTCTACGCCCTTGGATTCTCTACTCAATCAAGCACGACACCACGTGAATCACTAATCAAACAATCATGAGTCTGTTTCAATTACGATTTATTATGAACTCTTGCAGTATTAACATCCAAATTGCAACTTATCTACGGTGATGAGTAGTAAATGGAAATAATACAATTAACATGTGTAAGAGTTGACTACATAAAAAGCGTTTTCATCAAAGAGAAAAGTGAAAAATAAGCATTAGAGCTCTGTATATCACAGGTTCAAAGCATTTATCCTTCACAAAGAATGGTTCAAAAATAGGAAACACAAGTTGCAATAATCCATTCAATCTCTAAAACATTGACGGGAACAATGGATTGCAAAATCGAATACGAATTAAGAAGTGTCTAAGAACATTTTGGGTGGAAGAATTTTTTTTTATGACAATTGCACCAGCAAAGATCAATGCTTCCTAACATTCTTCACCATGTTTTGCAATGGCTTTTGTCCCAAAAAATTTGATGCCCTCGATGCTATTAAAATTTGCTATTTATATATATCACATGCATTGGGCGGGTTGAAATAAGGGCTAACTGCAAACATTATTCTCATTCTTTCACGTATTCACTCTAAGGCACTAGAAGCATTTGTAGGACAGATTAGTTGGTTCACATAATTTCAATTTGATATACAATTAATGACTTATACGTTAGAATAACAAAAAATAATAATAATATTTGAATTAGGTGTTACTTCTAATCTTTCAAGACACGTCTTTTGATAGACATCAACATTTGAATGTAGAGACGATAACATTTATTCTAAAATTTAAATTGGCGACTCCTTGTATCTTTTAACGAGATAAAATAACAAACTATCAACACGGAGTTTTTAGTTCCTCTTTTGATATCCGAAGCCAAAGAAACTTCTCTACACTAATTAGAAATGCATAAACTTTATTGATTTCAATTACGAATACATTAAATGTCGCGTGACCAACAAAGAAGCACTAAGTGATAACAAAAATGGTTCAAATTTTAGCTAAGCATTAGGTCTAGTATTTATGGCAGTTTTCTATCGTTTTATCAATATATTTATTCATTTATAAATATTATTATCTTTGTAGATGTTATTTGTTTTATAACAGTAGTAGGTTGGTGAAGGTTTTTTTCCTTTTTTTTGTTCTTTTTGTTGCTTTCCTTTTTTTTTTTCTCTTTGTTTTGTTTTGTTTTGTTTTGTTTTGTTTGTTTGCCAAAGTCTTTTCGTTCACCACTTGGTTCTAAATCTTTTCCTCACAGTTATTATGTATTTTATCGATACTAAAATTTCATATATGAACTATAGTTCTTGTACTACAAAAAAAGTTTATTATTTGTTGTTATGTTATTTTTTATCTTCCCTATTATAAGACAAAGACGACATATATTTGTTTTAAAATCTTATCGAAATAGTATCTTTTCACGATCCTTTTCTATTTTAAAGATGCTCTCTATAAGGTGATGGTTTTCGGAAACTAAATTAACACGATCTTTTTGGCTTTTTTATGGTGCTTTTACCACGGTGTCATTTTGGAGTTGTTGCAAAGACACGCTATAAAAAGCCCACTTTTGATTTTTCTCATAACTCACCATTTTGCATTGGAAATCTCATAGAAGCATAATCATTCAAATCCAAGAGACATGGCAACTCAAAAGCTTTCTATAGTGTCCATTGTTGTCCTGGTGATATTCGCTTGTTTTGTTTCATCAAGTAAGCTCTTAGACCACGCAACCCTTCTAATTTCATAACGTTTTGTGAATTTTCCTAACACAATATTGTTAACGATGTTAATCTTTGGTCACATGGCAGCAAAAGGAGACTTGCTCATGTATTGTACCGGTCGACCATGTTCTGACACCTACGATGATGTTTCCTGTAATAACGATTGCCGCAAACAGAATACCACTGGGTTTTGTTTTCCAAAGAATCCCAGCGATCCTACTAATCATGAAAAAGATTGTTGTTGTTATGATTGATCGAGTGAAGAAAACTATTTAATAATCTCGATAAGAATGTATAACCTTCATGTGAAACACTTAAATAAATTTATATTGTATAATCACTTTTGTGTAACTTTATTCACTACATTATTTCGTATCATGATCTGTCATGGTCACACGCGAACTTTTCGTTTTCATTATGTAAAGAATGAGATAAGAAATTGCTTAAAAATCTAATAAATGGATATGGCTAATATTTTTAATAGCAGAGCAACACTGTAATTTGAATCTATACTCGCTTTATAAACATGGAAAATTGTTTATAATTCCGAACGAGAGTTCTTGAAATAGGTTAAGCATAATTCTATAGAAATTCATTATCAAGAATATTACTAAACCACTATTTTCCTAGTTTTACGAACAAAAAAAGCATGTCTACGCCCTTGGATTCTCTACTCAATCAAGCACGACACCACGTGAATCACTAATCAAACAATCATGAGTCTGTTTCAATTACGATTTATTATGAACTCTTGCAGTATTAACATCCAAATTGCAACTTATCTACGGTGATGAGTAGTAAATGGAAATAATACAATTAACATGTGTAAGAGTTGACTACATAAAAAGCGTTTTCATCAAAGGGAAAAATGACAAATAAGCATTAGATCTCTGTATATCACAGGTTCAAAGCATTTATCCTTCACAAAGAATGGTTCAAAAATAGGAAACACAAGTTGCAATAATCCATTCAATCTCTAAAACATTGACGGGAACAATGGATTGCAAAATCGAATACGAATTAAGAAGTGTCTAAGAACATTTTGGGTGGAAGAATTTTTTTTTATGACAATTGCACCAGCAAAGATCAATGCTTCCTAACATTCGTCACCATGTTTTGCAATGGCTTTTGTCCCAAAAAATTTGATGCCCTCGATGCCATTAAAATTTGCTATTTATATATATCACATGCATTGGGCGGGTTGAAATAAGGGCTAACTGCAAACATTATTCTCATTCTTTCACGTATTCACTCTGAGGCACTAGAAGCATTTGTAGGACAGATTAGTTGGTTCACATAATTTCAATTTGATATACAATTAATGACTTATACGTTAGAATAACAAAAAATAATAATAAAATTTGAATTAGGTGTTACTTCTAATCTTTCAATAAATGTCTTTTGATAGCCATCAACATTTGAATGTAGAGACGATAACATTTCTTCTAAAATTTAAATTGGCGACTCATTGTATCTTTTAACGAGATAAAATAACAAACTATCAACACGGAGTTTTTAGTTCCTCTTTTGATATCTTAAGCCAAAGCAACTTCTCTGCACTAATTAAAAATTCATAAAGTTTGATTTCAATTACGAATACAATAAATGTTGCTTGACCAACAAAGAAGCACTAAGTGATAACAAAAATAGTTCAAAATTTAGCTAAGCATTAGGTCAAGTATATTTGGTAGTTTTCTATCGTTTTATCTATATATTTATTTAAAGCTAAGTGTTAATTAAACCCAAAACTAATACTAAAGTAGGGACGATACGAACTCGAGCCACAAATCGCACCGTGCCATGCTCAAGACCAGTCGTTTGAGACTTAAGAATTTCTTCTTTCTCTCTCCATCTCTTTCCCCCTCCTTCATCTTCATGCAGTCAACACCCCTCCCCTTTCTTCTTCTTCTTCTTCTTCTTCTTCTTCTTCCCCCTTTCATTGACACACCTAGACCATACGCTAGCTAGCTGATAGGACTCATTTAGTGCTATCCATTTCTTAATTAATTGCCTAGTTTTAGTATGATTTTGTGAGCTTTTATGTGAATTTTTCTTATATTTTAGGGAACCTTGCAAATGGAGCAGACGTTGGAACAAACACATTGAGTCTTAGGCAAAAAGTGGTGAAATTTTAGTTTAAGGATGGAAATGGACTCAATTTTAGCATGTAATGCCGAGAGGATAGCATCTAGACCCTTAAAATGGCATCTAGAAGCTAAGAATTTTGTGTCCAATCTGAGAGCCAACATCTCAATGCTGCAAAATTTGGAGCAGTTATTTTCTATCTGTAGCGTCGAGACGCTACCCATGCGTACTAAGAGGAACGCTGCCATTTTGAATAGCATCGAGACACTGTCCCTATGTTGAGACGCTATGTCAATTTTTAGACTTAGATTAAGACATTTCCTTATGGAAAAGGAGAGCCAATTTGGGGGGTTTTAGACCCTAATCCATGATTTAAGAGAGATTAGAGAGGTTTGGAGATGAATTGGAGCTGGTAGATTGTAAATTGGAGCGGGTAGATTGAAGATCTGACACCCGAGGTCATGGAGTTCATGGTGAGAGTGATGGATTGACTCGTAATGGGTTTCTTCTTTGTTTTCTCTTAATTTCTCTGCTATTTTTGGGTAGATTTAGATGGATTATGGCTGCAATGAACTGAATTATGTATTCCATTGATTAGATTATGGAGTTTAGGGCTTAATCAAGCTTTTGGACCATGTAATTGAGATTAATTGGATATTTGTAGTTGATTTAGCATTTTTACTTTTATGCAATGAGATTAATGCTTTGAATCCCTTGATCAAGGATTGAATGATCTGTTGGTTTTTGTTATTTCTTAACAAAGAATGCATAAATTAGAGTTTCAATTGCATACTAGTTGGTGTTTGGATACAACAGTGATGAGAACATCAATTAGGGTCGTTGATGAGGTTCGTTAATGCCGAGCATAATTAATTAGCGAGACGGACATGTGATTTAATTAATTATACTGAAGAATTGGATGATCTCGATGGAGGATTCCATGATAAATCTACCTTTAGACTCGAGTAATTGACCTAATTAACTACAAGAACCCGTTAATTCTAGTGAATGGTCAAATTGGTGAGATGAATGTCCTAAACCCGACCCCACTGTAATTGCAGTCCTATTTATTTCATTCTTTTGTTGCTTTAATTTAGTTAGTCAGGTACATGTTCATCAAGCATTTATTTTTCCAAAATAAATTTGAATGCAAGTAAGTGTGATGATTAATTGAATAAACTTCTCCAATTCCCTGAAGAATCGATATTCAGTAGTATTTATCGTTTTATATTACGTGCTCTTGTGTGTACATCGAACAAGTTTTTAGCATCGTTGCATGGAAATTGGCGTTTAATTCAATTAATATTGTATAGAAAATATTTGATTTTAATTTAGTAGTTTATTCTATAGTTGTTAGTTCGTTTTATTTTTGTTTTGTTTGTTCTAGGTGATCTGTGGTAATTTTGTGGAGTTATAAGGTGATTAATTGTGCTCTTGGAGTATTTTTGCGTGGTTTTTAATTTGTTGGACACTTTGTAGGTTGATTAATCCAATTTGTTTAGCCATGGATGAGGAGAATAAGGCGATTTGGGATTATTTTGTATCAGATCTACATGTTGATTACTCAGGAATAACGTACACACCATTCATGCTGACGAATTCGAGTTAAAAATTGGTCTCATTGAACTGGTTCGAGACAGTGCATTTTGAGGGCATCTAACTGAGGATCCGTACTATAATCTATGCACATTTCTAGACATCAGTGGGACGGTAAAAATTAATGGTATTAGTTCTGATATTGTTAATTTACGCTTGTTTCCATTTTTTTGCAAGAAAGGGCGAGATATTGGTTCGATTCTTTGACCACTGGAGGTATTTCGACTTCGAATGAGTTGATGAAGGCGTTTCTCACTAAGTTTTTTTCCCTTG
This sequence comes from Trichosanthes truncata, assembly GCA_033996785.1. Taxonomy (NCBI): domain Eukaryota; kingdom Viridiplantae; phylum Streptophyta; class Magnoliopsida; order Cucurbitales; family Cucurbitaceae; genus Trichosanthes; species Trichosanthes truncata. The sequence goes on along the minus strand of JAWPNB010000003.1, from coordinate 28,931,721 downwards.
TTAAGATACTGAAGCTCAGAACCGTGATTGGTACGTTTAAGAAAAGAGAGGATGAACAACTATACGAGGCATGGGAGCGGTATAAAGATATGCTAAGAAAGTGTCCACAACATGGATATCCTGATTACCTTCAGATACAACTCTTCTACAATGGTTTGCTTAGTTGTAATAAAATTACCCTTGACACTGCATCTGGAGGAAATTTTCTAACTAAATCAATAAAGGATGTGCGAGCCTTGTTGGAGTTAGCTATCATGAGCTACCAGTGGAAATAAGAGATTTTTGTACTCGAGATGGGGACTCGTGAAGCTAATGAGGTGAGTTCATTGAAATTTCAAGTTGAAATGTTAACTAAGGCTTGGAACAGACTGACATGGACAAGCTTAAAGAAGGATTATGACGAGTTGATAGCTGATGAGGAGCTTAGTCCTAAGCACGTTAGAGAAGAGAGCACAGGGTTTGTTGGTTGCAAGTGCATTCAGACTGCAAAACCTAGTAACATTGAAGACCGCCTAGATAAGCAAAGTCAAGTGATTTCTTCTTGTGTTACTAATGAGAGTGTAGTGTAGCCTATTTCAAGAGTAGCATCTACGATTGAGCATCAGGAGAAGAGGAACCCACTTAAGGATATCTTAGGGAGATTGATCGATGAGACCATGAGTTTTTCCCACACGTTGAGTGATATGATGACTGCAGTGTATGATAAAGTGGAAAGCCAAAATTCTGTGATCAAGGACATGGGCGACAAGATCAACCATATGGTAGCTCTCTTGGATAGCCTGCAGAGAGGTAAGAGTGATTTACATGTTATTCCTGCTGACCCACATGTGGAATGCACAACAATATCACTTAGGAGTTGGAAGAAATTGGAAGAATCTAAACAAAAGTTGGTTGACGTGCCCACCACGAGCAAGGAACGAGATACTGATGACGAGGTGGCTGAAGAAGAGAAAGCACCTTAGGAGCTTAATTTAGGAAAGTTTTCTTATCTAGTACCTTTTACCCTTAATAAGATCTCGTATCCTAAGAGATTTCAAAAGACAAAATTAGATTATGAGTTTTTTAAATTTCTTGAGCATTTTCGTTAATTGAGAAGATTAATATTTTATCAGGATGATCATATGCAACTCAATCTTAATCTTGAGTGAGTTATGAACTCCTGCCTGTGAGCGCTTGTCCTTTGATTTGCATGGGTGATAGTGGTTTTTGTAGCCAATTCAATAAGCCTACCATTTTGGAGACTTGACCAAATAGGTAGTTAGGAACATAATCTCACAAGATGGAATTCACTCATTCCCATGTAGGGTAAGTAAATGAGTAGTTCCCTTAAGTACTGATTCCGAGACTTGAACAATGGGGCCCCACCCTCTCACTAGCCCAAGAGATACTTATTTTATGATTTGATCATAAACAAATTCTTCATTAGAGGATCAGTCGTACTTAAGGTGCAAGATGTAATTACAAGGGTAAAATGAACTTTTGACCCAGTTGTAATTACGAATAACTCGTGAATGATCAACTTGCATGTAGTGGTTATATCCATGGACATAACTTGTCCTACAGTGCATAAGAGTGCAACTCCAGGTCTATAGTGGAGTGACATAGAGTTAATGAATGAAAATTAATTAATTAAAGAATTTAATTAATTAATTTTGTATCATTGGAGCTTATAATCTGTAGGTCCATAAGGTCTGCTTACTGGCTCATATGAACAAATAGGGATCAATTTCATTGAGAGAAAACTTTGAAATGTTCAAATTAAAGTTTAATATATTTGATATATTAAATGAGGAAACACATATTTATTGTATATGATACATTAAATATCAGAGAAATTATTAATGTATTAAGGTACATTAAATAAAAGATATTCATTAAATTTGAATTAGATTCAAATAAAGAAACAGATGTTGAAGGAGAATTTGGAAATGTTTGAATAAGATTTAAACTAGTTAGATAAATATATTTTAATATATTAGATATTGAAAAATATTATTTAATTATTTTCCCTAGACCACTAAAAATGGGACCCTAGGGGTGAGCCATTCTGTTCATTTTTCACAAGAGAAAAGAACTCTTGACATTCTCCTCTCATTCCCTCTCTCTATTTTCAAGAAGGTTCCTAATAGAAGGACTTGTGGAAGATCTTATCAAGATTAAATTTATAAAAAACCAGACCTCTAAGTATTTTGCAATAATAGTGGCCAGGGTTATCCACAGGGATTAGGTTTCTTAGATTCAATTAAGTACCATAGTTAATGATGCCTAATTTTATTTAAAGAAAACTAACTTTGATTTGGTTCTTTAGACAAAAACTTAAACCTAACCTATTATGGACAAAGTTGGAGTCCAATTTTAGAGAGGCATTCGTTAATTGCAATTCATGAAGCACAACTATAAAATTGACTAAAGAATTTTGAATCATTCAATAGTCCTACGCCAAGAATTACTAAAATATCTAATTGACTTTCTCGAGCTCAATTGAACTCATGCAAGAAGTAAATCAACCTCTCTGTCTATTTCTACAACTAGACATGGCATTATGAAATTATTTTAATAACTTATAGTATTAACTTATTCATTCTCATGCAATAGATAAATCCTAGTTATGCATCTAAGTCGTTAGTTAAATTTACTTTCTCAAGCTAAACTTAACTCAACATACAAAGCTATGGCCGGGAGCTTAGAAGATTGATTCAAGATGCATAAAAGATGTTACAAGCATATTCAATAAATCAAACATAGTTTTATACAATAATGTAATTAACTAAAAGTCTATAATACTCAAACACATTTAAATACAGTCCACTAAATCCTAAAAATTAAGACGCAAAGTAAAGGAAAGAGAGAAAAAATGGACAATGCGTGCCAACACTAGTTCCCAATGTGATGTCCCACTATCCCAAGCCTTTAGTCTCCTCCTTAGCTCTCCAATGTGCTCTCTAGACCTCTCAAACAATACTTCTATCAAAATTAGGTTTAGGTCTCTCCAAAACAGCTCCCTTTACTCAAATGAATAACTTCCTAACACATGGGATGGCGTTGCAACGCTAGGGGCAGTGTTGCAAAGCTTTCCCTTTATTCCTTATTTTAAAAAATCGTGGTAGCATTGCAACGCTACCCTCATGGGTTTGCTAGCTTGTTTTTCAATCCTCTTTCGTCCAAATGCTAAATTGTTCCTCCAAAATGACCCGTTTGCCCTCTTTTCTTCTCCTTAGACAATTTTACCCTTGATTACTCGATTCCTGCAAAATAAACACTTAATTGCATGAAAGTATTCGATAATGTCTTTAAAAAGTGCAATAAAACATCCCTAAAATGCATCATAAATTACACTTATCAGATCCCATAAACCTCTTTGGTCATTTGTTCGAGTCATAGCAAGGAACACTTTGTGAAAGTGTTGGAGTTCAACCTCATTGGAGTTGGAGTACAAGGAGAAAAAGACCCGTCAGAATATTCTCCATGTTTAATCCTAAGGTATGTTTTGCTTAGCCTAAATTATTTTTCATTTAATTCTAAAATAAAATCAAAGTTGATTCTAACACTTCCGCTGCGGGTTTAATTCGATTATTCCCTTCATATTGTGCTTCAACATGTTTAAGGCATTGAAACACCCTAAGGATTTTAGTACATGTCATACGATTGATATTGTGGACACTATTGTTGATGAATGTGTAGAGTTAGTATCTCCTGTTGATAAGTATGAAATTGGCATGCTTGATGTTTGTGGTGAACTATCCGAGAATATGAATTCAGAGCATGATTATTTTTGTGATGATGTTGTTGAGGCACCCTAAGGACACAGTAAGGAGGGGGAAGTTATTTCTGAACCTGTTTGTGCACAAGTTAACACCCCCCCTCCTCAATTGAAGTAATTGTCTGCTCACCTACATTATGCTTTCTTAGGTAACTCTTCTACTTTTCTTGGATCGAGCAGCTATCACCTCCAGTGAACGTAAAGAGAGTTCGTAGCTTCTTAAGACACGTAGTTTTATCATCGTTTTATTAAAGATTTTTCTAAAATTATTAAATCCCTATGTAATCTGCTTGAGAAAGATGCTCCATTTATTTTCAAGAATGATTGCATGCTAGCATTTAATGTTCTTAAAGAAAAGATGCTTATGATAGTTCTACCTTATTGGAGTCAACTTTTTGAGATTATGTATGATGCTAGTGATTATACATTAGGAGCAGTCCTAAGACAACATAGATTTAAGCTTTTTAGGGTCATTTACTATGCAAGTAAAACTCTTGACAGTGCACAACATAACTACACTACTGACTCTTGATAGTGCACAACAGAACTACACTATTGCTTGGTTCAAATAACATAGTGCATATTGTGTTGGGAGTGCGACCAAAGTCCCACATTGGCTAGATAAGGGGAAGATCATGGGTTTATAAGTGAGGGACACTATATCCATTGGAATGAGTCCTTTTGGGAGAACCAAAAGCAAAGCCATGAGGGCTTATGCCCAAAGTGGACAATATCATATCATTGTGGAGTTATGTTGAGGGTTGTTGTCCCTAACAAGTAGTATCAGAGCCATGCCCTTGAGCCGTGATCGGTAGAATCCTCGGGTGCCGAACAAAAGAGGTGAGCCTCGAAGGCATAGTCATGGTGGAGATTCGTGGTAGAGAGCTCTATCGGATAGGCGGTGTGCTCCAGTAAAGGAGTTGGCCAGGGTAAGAGCTAGACGGATAGATGACTATTTGAGGAGAGGCTCGGTTGGTACTTTGTTCGAGGGGAGGATTGTTGGGAGTGCGACCAAAGTCCCACACCGGCTAGATAAGGGGAAGATCATGGGTTTATAAGTGAGGGACACTATCTCCATTGGAATGAGGGCTTTTGGGAGAATCAAAAGCAAAGCCATGAGGGCTTATGCCCAAAGTGGACAATATCATACCATTGTGGAGATATGTGGAGTGTCTGTTGTCCCTAACATATTGATCATGTTGTCACGTTATTTGTGCACTAAAAAGGATTCCAAACCCTGTTTGATTAGGTGGATTCTCTTATTGCAGGAGTTCAATTATGAGATCGGTGATAGGAAAGGTCGTGAGAATGTTGTTGCATATCATCTTTCCAGGCTTGAGCACGAGTCGACTGTTCAGACCTTCCTTACAAAAGAGGACTTCTCCGACAAACGTTTGTACATAGTTAAGTCTTCTTTTCCCTAATACGTGGACGTTGTAAATTATCCTACTTCATGGAACCTTCAACCAAACTCGAATGCCCAGAGGAGGAAGACATTTATGCATGACACGAAGTCTTACTTGTGGGATGACCCGTTGCTATTCAAGGTATGTTCTGATCAGATCATTAGGAGATGTGCTCTTATGGAGGTAGTGGGAAAAATCTTGCATGATTGCCACTCTTCTCCATGCGGTGGACATTTTGGTCTTACGAGAACAGTTGCAAAGGTACTTCAGCCTAGTTTTTATTGGCCTAGTTTATTTAAGGATTGTTATACCTTTGGGAAAACATGTGATAGGTGTTAGCAAACAGGTAATATATCTCGTCGACATGAAATGTTGCTAACCCTTATTCTTGAAGTTGAGTAATTGACGTATAGGGTATAGATTTTATGGGTCCATTCCTGTCCTCTAACGGGTATTTGTACATCTTGGTTGCTGTGGATTATGTATCTAAATGGGTAGAGGCTATCGCAACTAAGACTAATGATGCACGTGTTGTATTAAGATTTTTACACAAGCACCTAGATTTGGTACACCATGAGCTATCATTAGTGATGAGGGGTCTCATTTTTACAACAAATTGTTTGATTCACTACTTACAAAGTATGGTGTTATACATAAGATATCTTTAGCTTATCATCCCCAAACTAATGGACATGCTAAAATTTCTAACAGGGAGATTAAGCAGGTCTTGAAGAAGACAGTGCTACAAACGAATAGGAAAGATTGGGCATTGAAGCGTGATGATGCTCTATGGGCATACAAAACGGCCTACAAAACACCGATAGGTACCTCACTGTGTCGTTTGGTGTTTGGAAAGGTTTGTCATCTAGCATTGGAGTTGGAGCACAAAGCATACTAGCCAATCAAGAAGTTGAACCTTGACCAACCGAAAGCTAGAGAACAATGCCTACTTCAATTGAATGAATTACAAGAGGTCAGAACCCGAGCATATGAGAATGCCAAGCTGTACAAGGAGAGGACGACAAGATGGCACGACAAGATGATTCAAAATTGTTCATTTGTACTAGATCGGCAAGTCCTTTTGTTTAACTCACAATTGCATTTCTTTCTAGGTAAGCTTAAATCGAGACGGTCAAGGCCTTTCATAATCAAAGAAGTATTCGTGCAAATGAGCTCCTAGATAGTGAAGGCAAAACTTTCAAAGTGAATGCTTGGAGAATCAAGCATTACTGTGTTGCGAAACAGAGGCAATTGGAGAAGATCATATTGGGAGATGTGTGAGATGTGCTAACACACCGTCAAGCAATTGACGTCAAAAATTTGTGCTTCCTAGAGGTAGCCAAGGGTCAAATTCTCTTTACTTGCCTTCTTTACTGTTTTAAGTAGTTAGTTAGTGTAGGAGTTTTATGTTGATCTAATGCTCCCGCTGATCAATCCTTGTGTAGGTACTCGTGATTCCATCTTACTTTCGCTTTTTTGCATAATAGATTATTGATCGATGGTGGACTCTTCCATTTTAAGGGCAGTGTTGTTCTCCTTTTATTGAGTATTGTCATGAAGCATGCTTATTTTGTTATATTTGCTACATTGAGAACAATGTATAACTCAAGTGTGGGGGGATGTGCTAAGCTAATATGTTGAAATTTTATTTGTATGTGCTTGATTTGGGCTGATGATGTGATTGCAAGCTATAATTAAGATTACCTAGGATTCGTGTTTAAATAGCATGTTGATTAAACTATGGTTTTTTGTGAGCATGTCTGGATTTTGAAGAATTTTAAATTTTTTTGATCTTCCCGCGCATTTGTGGAGTACTTTATGCCTAACTATGTTGGGTTGCGAAAGATTAGAAAAAGGTTATGGTCTTTTAAAGTTCGTTGTCACCCCAATAGGCTTAAGGTTTGATTAGAAGGTAATCTTGCATGGTTATTGGTAACGTTGTACTTACGAGTTTAATGTTTATTTGCTTGCAGTGGAAAAATTGAAAAATCTTGAGAAAAAAAGTATGAAAAGAAAATAAAGAAGTGTTAAAAGACGGAAAATAAGTGTTGTTGTGCTTAATGTCCTTAAGGGTAAAAGTAGTTGCAAGGGATGAGATGATAAATTTTAAGTTTCTTTCATTGAAAGTACTTGTTTGCTTTGATTCTTTAGTTTAATCTTCAAGCTATTTAAAAGGTTAAGGTTTAAGTTGCTGCTTGTGGCTGCTGATTTAGTAATGTTTTTATTCTGTTTTTCTCAGGACTAGCAAAAGTTTTAGTGTAGAGGTGTTTGATATGACTCATTTAGTTCTATCCATTTCATAATTAATTGGCTAGTTTTAGTATGGTTTTGTGAGCTTTTATGTGATTTTTTCTTGTATTTCAGGGAACTGAGCAAATGGAGCGAATGTTGTGATTGTGCAACGAACATATCAAGTATGAGGTAAAAAGTGGTGCAATTTGAGGTTGAGGATGGAGATAGATTCAATTTGGGCAAGTAGCATCTAGATCCTAAAAATGGTGTCTAGACACTAAGGATTTTGTGTCAAATCAGAGAGTTAGGGGCATCTTCTCAACGCTGCAAAAACTTAGAGGAGTTGTTGTTGCGTGTATTTTCTATTAAAGTTCGTTGTCAGCCCAATAGGCTTAAGGTTTGATTAGAAGGTGATCTTGCATGGTTATTAGTAACGTTGTACTTAGGAGTTTAATGTTTATTTGCCTGCAGAGGAAAAATTGAAAAATCTTGAGAAAAAAAAGTATGAAAAGAAAATAAAAAAGTGTTAAAAGACGGAAAATAATTGTTGTTGTGCTTAATGTCCTCAAGGGTAAAAAGAGTTGCGAGGGATGAGATGATAAATTTTAAGTTTCTTTGATTGAAAGTTTTTGTTTGCTTTGATTCTTTAGTTTAATCTTGAAGCTATTTAAAAGGTTGAGGTTTGAGTTGCTCCTTGTGACTGTTGATTTAGTAATGTTTTTATTCTGTTTTGCTCAAGACTAGCAAAAGTTTTAGTGTGGGGGTATTTGATAGCACTCATTTAGTGCTATCCATTTCTTAATTAATTGGCTAGTTTTAGTATGGTTTTGTGAGCTTTTATGTGAATTTTTCTTATATTTCAGGGAACCGAGCAAATGGAATGAATGTTGTGATTGTGCAACGAACATATCAAGTATGAGGTAAAAGTAGTGCAATTTAAGGTTAAGGATGGAGATAGACTCAATTTGGGCAAGTAGCATCTAGATCCTAAAAATGGTGTCTAGACACTAAGGATTTTGTGTCCAATCAGAGAGTCAGGGGCATATTCTCAATGCTGCAAAAACTTATTGGAGTTGTTGTTGCATGTATTTTCTATTAAAGTTCGTTGTCACCCCAATAGGCTTAAGGTTTGAATGATTGATTAAATTAAGCCCAACTTTGAATTGATTAAAGAATTCAGTTATCTGCAACAATCCTAAGCCAAAAATTACTAAACTATTTCAATTGCCTCTGTCAAGTCCAATTGAACTTATGCAAAAGAGTAGAGCAACCTCTTGGTCTATTTTTACTACTAAGCATGGCATTATGACATTCTTTTAAGACTTCTAGCATTAACCTACTCACTCGCATGAAATAGATTAACCCTAGTCATGCATCTAACGTTCTTTAACTAAATTTACTCTCTCAAGCTAAATTTAGTCTAACATGCAAACATTGCCAAAGGTTAAGAAAATATGAACAAGATGCATAAAAGATGTTACTATATATCACAACTCAAAAACTAAAATAAGTCTTACAAAAATACAACCATCCAAAAAGTCTAAAACATAAATAAAGAATACATGCTCAGTCCACAAAAATCCTAAATTCAAAAGATAAAGTAAAGGGAAAAAAAGAGAAAACTGAGGGAAGCATGCCAACACTAGTTCCCATCGTGACATCCCATGATCTCGAGTTTGAAGTCTCCTCCTTAGCTCTCCAAGGGTCTCCTCTAGGTCCCAAGAAATCGGGTTTAGGATTTTTGGTCTCTCAAAATAGATTTCTTTGTACGAAACTAAAATTTTATTTTTATACATCGAGACAGCATTGCAACACTAGGGGCAACGTTGTAACGCTATCCCTTCGAATAAAATAAAAAATGAAAGAATATTTGGGGCTGGCGTTGCAATGCTATGTCTATTGCATTCCAAGGTTGAAGGGATACACATATGGCGTTGCAACGTTATACTCTTGGGCTCACAAGCTTTATTACTTCTCTTCAACACTTGGATCCTTAAACATAGCTCAATTATGCTCCAAATTTGTCCAAATACTCCTCAAAGCTCCCATTTTGTCCCAATTGCTCGATTTCTACAAAATATACATAAAAACGCATCAAAGCACACACATTCAGAAAATAACTAGAGCATTAAACTAAGCCTATAAATAACACATTTATGTGTTCTATCAGTTTTTTTCCATCCGTAGCGTTGAGACGCTACCTGCTAGCGCATAAGAGGAACGTTGCCATTTTGAATAGTGTCTCGATGCTGTGTCAATTTTCAGACTTAAATTAAGACATTTTATTATGGAAGAGAGGAGTCAAGTTGGAGGTTCTAGACCCTAATCCACGATTTAAGAGATATTAGAGAGGTTTCGGGATGAATTGGAGTGAGTAGATTGAAGATCTGACACCCGAGGTTCTCAGAGTTATAGCGGGAGCGATGGATCAACGTGTAACGAGCTTTGTTTCTATTTTCCCTTAATTTCTCTACTATTTTTTGGTAGATTTAGATGGATTATGGTTGTAATGAATTGAATTATGTATTTCATTGATTAGATTATAGAGTTTAGGGCTTAATCAAGCCTTTGGACTATGTAATTGAGATTAATTGGGTATTTGTAGTTGATTTAGCATTTTTACTTTTATGCAATGAGATTAATGCTTTGAATCCCTTGATCAAAGATTGAATGATCTGTTGGTTTGTTTTATTTCTTGACAAAGAATGCATAAATAAGAGTTTCAATTGCATACTAGTTGATGTTTGGATAAGATAGTGATAAGAACATCAATCAACGTCGCCGATGAGCTTCGTTAATGCTGAGTATAATTAATTAGTGAGATGGACACATGATTTAATTAATTATACTCGAGAACTGGATGAGCTCGATGAAGGATTCCATGATAAATCTACCTTTAGACTCAAGTAATTGGCCTAATTAACTACAAGTACTCGTTAATTCTAGTGAATGGTCCAATTGGTGAAATTAATGTCCTAAACTCGGCCCCATTTTAATTGTGCTCCTATTTCTTTTATTCTTTTATTGCTTTAATTTAGTTATTCTAGTACATGTTCGTCTAGCATTTATTTTTCCTAAATAAAATTGGATGCAAGTAAGTGTGATAATTAATTGAATAAACTTCTCCAATTCCCTAAGGATTCAATATTCGGTGGTATTTATCGTTTTATATACTTGATCATGTGTGCTTGCCTGTACATAAAACACCAGTCGGCACCATTCGCCACATAATCGTCTGCCGCACTGCCTAAAACCTGTTGCCCAAATCTGCGAACCAGCCACCGCCTCACCTCGCCCGTCACAAATCTAGCCGCTCCTCTCCTTCCTCTATTCGTCGCCCCGATGCACAACCATGCTTAGATCCGCGTTATGCTGCTTGTGGAGTTTCCAAATTCGTCGTCATGCTGCCATTCGCAATTCATTTTGTCGCTGCCGTCCAACCATCTAAGTTGCTACAGCAGTTTTCTTCCGGCAATTTTTAGCTCTCTCAAATGTGGGTAACGCTTCAATCGACGTGGGTAAGTTTCGAGGTGGTTTGTGATTTTTAAAGTTGAATGTAAGGGTTGTTTTGGTGATTGGAAGTTAACCCACAATGTTTTGATTCCAAATTTCATAAATCCATTATTTTTGGAGGCCGTTATGATGAAATTGGACCTTTCGAGTTGCTATCTAGCAAGCGAGATCAGTTATTTGGGTACGATTTATTGGAGTTTTGGAAATTTTTTCAACACGATTAAGGCTAAGCTTGAATTAGAATTTATTGGGTGCATGTTTGGGACCTTTCATTGTGTAGGGACTGGTTTTGTATTTTTAAACTTACCCACATATTTTTGGAATTAATTGAAGGATACCCATTGTGCGTAGAGGCCGAATCGTCGAAATTGGATCAAAACAATACTGAATCAACAAGTGTGGGGTTCTGTTTTTGGGTAAGAATTAAGGAATAATTTCGTTCTTAGCCCATTTGGACCCATGAGTAGATGCAAGAGTTAGAACTCTAATTTTTGGAAACCTTATTGTTTATTTTTTACTAAGATAATGGTTGTAATGAAATTTCGAAAAGGATGTTTGGGATATTTGGTTTAAAATTTGTGAATTCCAAATATTGATTTTCTTTTGAAATTGATCTAGGTGGTACAAAGGAATTTTAGGAGGTATTGAACTTTTGGTTTTACTTGATTGTGGTTTCTTTTGAGGTAAGTAGCCAATTGGACTAAGGCCCTTCAAGATATTATTTAAATTTTGTTTATGTTTGGAGAATTGAGATTTGTGCAAGTACGCCTGAGATTGAGTTTATGGAGCATGTGGTGGTTGGTGGATTTGTTATGAAACTTCTCTTGATTTTAAAAGTTTCCTAAGCATGTGGCTATTTTGGTTAAAGGGTTTAAAGTTGCAAGCTAATTGTTGTTAGCATGTGTAGCACTTCGGTTGATCTTTGTGCCTAAAATGCATGAATTGTGTTTATGACTAGTAGCTCTAATCTTTGTGGTTGTTGAATGTAATTGTAAGACTTGATTGCCTTAATCTTCTGTGTTGTTGATCGATATGGTGGTATGGTCTTGGGAACCCTGTTAGAGTTAGGAAATGACTTAGGATCATTAGGCTAATGACACCTACTACCCCACCTTGAGCATGCTTGCCTAAGATGTTTATGAGTTGTGCTAGCTAGAGTGTTTGTGTACCCTATGATGTGATGGCATAGAGGGTGTGTCCTTCATTGCAGAGGCTAGCTAGAGGGTTTGTCTACCCTATGTTGTGATGGACATGGAGGGTGTGTCCTTCATTGTAGAGGCTAGCTAGAGGGTTCGTGTATCCTATGATGTGATGGCATCGAGGGTGTGTCCTTCATGGCATAGAGGGCTTGTGTGTGCCTTCGAAGTGTGGGCTTGAGGATTGTGTTCCTACTTATCGTATGCTAGCTGGAGGGGTGAATCCCCGTGGATAGGAAGCAAGGCTCAGGGGTATGACAATGAGGCTATACCGTAGGTGGGAGTGGGTTAGGTGGTCACTTAGCCAAGAGAGTGTAGAACCTGAGTAAGATCAAGAGCTTGAGTGGTTTGTGGTTTGTTGGCTAGTATTTGTGGTGGTGTTGTGAACCTTCTGTTAGGATTTATGCCCTAAAGCCTTGTAATTAATGATTTATTTAATAATTAATAATAATTTTGATTATTTTATTTGCAATATAATTGTATCCATTATATAAAAAATTCAAGGTTATTAGTGTAATCTTGAACAGTATGTGATTGACATACGGGAGGTTCATGTTCAAGAAATAACTTAAAAGGTCATAGTATATGGATAAGGTTGGGTGCCTTATCCTGGTAACACTATTGATACGACCCACTTTATAATAGTTACAAATGATTTGATCCAAATCATTCATTTGGAGATATGTGAGTGAGGGTATCTTATACAATGAGTTTGTAGAAGATTGAATAATGAAATATTTAATCTCTCTTTATAAATCCATTAATTGAAAAGATTAATATTTCATCAAGATGATCCTATGCGACTCGATCTTAATCCTAAGTGAGTTACGAACTCCTGCCTGTGAAGGCTTGTTCTTTGATTTGCATGGGTGAGAGTGGCTTTTGTAGTCGAATCAATAAGCCTACCATTTTCGAGACTTGACCAAATAGGGAGTTGTGAACATAATCTCACAATATAGAATTCACTTCTTTCCATATAGGGTAAGTAGATGAGTAGTTCCCTTAAGTGCTGATTTTGAGACTTGAACAATAGGACTCCACCCTCTCATTGGCTCGAAAGTTACTTAGTTTATGGTTGGATCAAAAACAAATTGTTCATTAAAGGATCAGTGATACTTAAGGTACAAGATGTAGTTACAGGGTAAAATAAACTTTTTACCCAACTGTAATTACAAACAACTTGTGAAGGATCGGCTTGCATGTAGTGGTTATATCCATGGACACAACTTGTCCTACAATACATAAGAGTGCAACTCTTTGCCTATAGTCGAGTGACCAGTTAATAAATGAAAATTGATTAATTAAAGAGTTTAATTAATTAATTTTGTATCATTGGAGCTTATAATCTGTAGGTTCATAAGGTTCCCTTGCTAGCTCATAGTAACACTAAAAGATCAATTTTGTTGAAATAAAATTTTGAAATGTTTAAATAAATATTTAATTTGAAGTGTTCAAATTAATATTTAATATATTATATATATTAAAGAGGAAAATATATTTATTGTATTTGATACATTAAATATTAAAATGATTAATGTATATTATATACATTAAAGAAAAATATATATATTTAAAATTTGAATGAGATTCAAATAGGTTAACTTAATAATGTAGGAGATTTGAATGAGATTCAAATAAGTATAATATATATAATATTATAATTATGTCAAAAATTTGCCCTAAATCTCTATAAATAGGACCTTTAGGTTGAGCTTAGAAAACACATCTCCTCAATAGAGAATTAGACAATTCTCTCTAGACATCGTCCTCTCCAATCCCTTGTAGAATTTCTTTCAAGAGGTTCCTACAAGCCTTGGTCATGCGTTCGAGTCATAGCTAAGAAGAGTTTGTGGATAAGATAATGGCCCACCAGAGGACTCTCCATAACATTCAAGGTATGATTTATGCTTAGCCTAATGTTTTCAGTTTAATACTAAATAAAACCAAAGTAGATCCAAGCTTCGGTTGTGAGTTTAATTTGATTATTCCCTTTAATTGGTATCGGAGCATTATTTGATTTTTATTTAGAATTAAAATTGTGTATGGTGGGGATTTTAATTTTTCATATATGTGATATGTAGTGGTTTGTAAATTGGTTGTTTAGTCTATAGATTTATGGCTATTGATTAGATAAAATGTGAAGCCCATAAGAGTTAGGGAGTTGTTTGTAAAATGTTGGATCCTTTAGTTATTTATCTTTTTTTCAAAACCAACACACACTGGCCACTCAAAGATGTTGAAACATAGGGAATCAAGCCATCGGTGAGCACATGTAAAAATCAAGATTTGATGCAAATGTGTATATTATAATATTATATATGGAATAATAACATATATTTTGGTGAGTATAACTCGGTGTGTACTATCGGCAATAAGTTCACCATCTCACATGAGCTAATTAAAAGATAATTAGAAATTATCAATTGTGGATGAAGTTGTTGCCGTGTGAGTTCAAGGATGTCGCAAACTTGATGCTTTATGTATTTTGAATTGGTTTGCATGCATGTGGTGACGTGCGGTAGTAATGATGACCAGAGGCTGGTGATAAACATAGAAGACATAATTTAGGGTTTCAAAACCCTAAATTTAGATGGCCCAAAAAGAAAAGGATCTTGAAGACCAAGATATGTCTTGAATTTGAATATTGTAATTTAAATTATCTTCAATTTTATAGGATATGCCAAATATGCCGGTCAATTTTGCTGTTTATCTCAATTATGCCTGAGATGTATCTTTTAAATTGTTTGATGGTTGCATAAAGTATGCCATTTAGATTAAAATCTCACCATAGGTTAAGCATGATCATGCATCATAATTATATTTTTTTAATATAATTGTTATATTTGAAAGTTTTGATTAGATTGTTTCCTAATAGAAGTAAGATGTTTTCCTAATTAGTTTATATTTTTCATATTTTTGAACACAATTGTTATATTTGGAAATTGGTTGGAAAATTGAATTAAGATATTTGCTTTCTTAATTGGATTGCATGTTTTCCTAATAAGATTAGGGTTTCCTTTAATTAAAGATATTCTTGATTCTTGTTTTAAGTAGTTTAAAATTTGAACTTAATTTATTTTTATTGGTTTCTACTGGGATTAGAATTTAGGATAATCTTTTAATCTTGCTTTAAAGATTTTAAAATGGTAGAATTTTAAGATTATCCATGAAGTGAATTAGTTTTTAATAGGATTAAAAATATTTTTTAAATTCACTTAGGTTAATTGATCAAGTAATTGATAGTTAATTAAAGATTAATGAATTTTGAAATAAAAATTGACTATAAGGGAACTTTGTCTATGAAATGTTCTATCTAGACTGGGGTATTTAAGTTGACCAAAAGTGAACACCTGTAACTGAAAACTGACCTAGGAGTTGAATTAGTCAAATTTTGTTTAATTTTCATTAAGCACGCTCATAATGTGATTAGTTTTTTTAAAATAGTTTTAAAACTTGGTAATTTACACTAAAATCAATCTAACCAACATAAGGGTTATAAAAGGGTAGATTGAAGACTTAGATAAATGAGATTAGCTTAATTTGTCTAAGTAATAGAAAATTCTATTTCAAAATACCTAGTGGGAGAATGACATATGTCAAGATATCCTACGATCTCTATTATTGATTCACAACATGAGATTCATGAGAGGCTTCATGGCGGCTTTTGGATCGTCCTCTCTACAGAAGGTATTTCCATGGGTCAATATCAAGGTGAATCTCTTAAGAAAGTATTATAGTAAGTGGGAGAAGAAAATGTGTTAACATATCCTACAGTCTCCATCATTGGTTCACATCATGAGATTCATGCGGGGCCTCATGGCAGCTTTTGGACCGTCCCCCTACTGAAGGTGTTTGCATGGGTCAATATCAGGGTGAACTCTTAAGAATGATAAGATTATAGTTTTGTTTCTAACACTTGACCTTATCTACAGCGGTACTTGTTGGGATAAAACTACGAGATCTAAAATTATGAGCCACACTTACAAAGGCTTATTAAGGTTGTTAATAATGTCTTTGACTAAACTAATGGTAATTAAATATTACAGGAATAAGAGTTATTCTGGGATAATACTTGGTTGAGATTGTCTCAGTTTAGTGAATGAACACTTGACCTACCTTATAGCGGCACTTGTTCTAATTCACTAAAGAACCATATCATTAGAAATGATTTATAGGGTTCATTTTTCAAATTATTTGATTTCTATGCTAAAATTTAATGGATAATTCTTTGCATGATGTTAAAATCATACATTTTATATATTTTAATATTATGTCAATTTCTCTCATATTTTTAATTTTGAATTTTGATTTGTGTTCGTGGTTATGCAAGCGCACGTGATCAAGTAAATATAAAACGGTAAATATTACCGAGTATCAAATCCTCAAGGAAATCTAATGGAAGTTTTTTTTTCTTAAATTGATTAATTATTAAGGGAACTCATATTTGGAATTATTCAAGGTAAAAACTAAACAGAGAGAAAGCTTGAAATTAAATTCTAAACTATGAAGACGGTTAAAAAGGTGGAGATACCAAATTAAGGGGTAGTTTAGGAAATCGAGCACAAATTAGGTTACAATTATGGAAATTGGACCTGACATTTAATTTATCTTACTAATTACATAAACTTAGAGCCAAATCGATCAAAATCTCCTCTCGGTCTCATTGGAACACACTAATTAATCGCTTGCCTAAGTGTCCTTAGTGCTAATTGATTAATTAATTGGGATTAAGTTCATTCATAATTAGTCTCACCCGTCAATTGTTAATCCTATGTCACTTAGAAAATTTTAGGGCATTAATTTAATTTGTTCGATCCTAAATTTCCTCTGTCAATCTCAATTTAAGATTGGAATCAACTAATTAATGGCTAATTAATTAGAGGCAATAAGTACAATTTCAATTAAATGCAATTAAACATGTAATTAAATGCCATAATTCACAATCAAGCCATAATTCTACTACTAATTGTGCTCTTAACCCGTAAACATGTTAAATTAGTTCATAATATTCAGTATACAACACAAGAAATCCATCTCTACAACCCTAGGATACATGAAATGGATGAAGAAAACGATAAAATAACTCGTTGTCACAAGAAATTTCCACTCTCGCTTCGACTTATGTAATCTCGAGCCTCAATTTCTGCTCCCAAACACCCTGATTCGTGCTCCACAGGTCCCAAGAGGATGAAAAGTTGAAAAAACGGGCTACACACTAAAATGGTCTCTCAAAATATAGCCTTGAAACGATGATTATATATTGATCCTCAATATAGCATTGAGACCTAGGCATAGCATCTTGACACTGCGCTAAACGCAATGTTTTAACTCAGTGCGCGCCCTCAGCATCGAGACGCTGAGGGTAGTGTCAAAATGCTTCTGACAAAATCCTTTGCAAACGTGCCTTTCTAGTGTCGAGACGCTACAGGACACTGTCTCGACACTAGGCCTCAGGTTTGAATGCCAAATAATAGCGTCTTAATGATATTTTGGGTGTTGACACGCCATTCTCTCAGCCAATTTCACTTATGAGGGCCCTCTTCTCGAAACTTAGCTCCGTTTTGTGTACTTTTAGGCTCCACAACATACTCGATGCTCTAAATTCGCCAAATTTGTCTGAATTGCCTAGCTACCTGAAATAAAGAGAATAACTATGTAAAAGCTCATAAATACATCCAAAACTAGCAATTAAATGGGCTTAATTATAGCACTAAATTAGTGCTATCAAATACCCCCACACTTGTTTCAAAAAAAAAATACCCCCACACTTTTAACTTTTGCTAGTCCCGAGCAAAACAAAATCCAACTTTCAATGAAGAGATAAATATTTCAGAAAAATGCATGCAACAATGACTCCATTCTCAATGTCCTCAAAAGTGGAATAAGATAACAAGAACAATAAAATGAGATCTTGCCAAAATCACGAGCAATTTAAAAAGAACTCTTAACTCTTTGCGCGTATGTGTGCATAGCCTAATAATTACTTGTTTACTAAACTAGAATAACTCTATGCTTCCCTCCATTTGTCTTCCCCCTACATTGGCTCAAAAGACTCAATTCAACTCCCTCACAACCAATAAAGTAATAAAAAGCTAGGTGCCTGAACTCACTATGGGTTAGCACTCCCACACACTTGCCTTTTTACCACAATCCGGGACACTAGCTTCACACTACTATCGTAGGGGCCCTTATCAAGAGCACTCGCTTGATGGATGGCCTAACTAATCATGATAGAGGTAGCTCTTTTCACCCCCGAACACTTAAACTCATGCAAGGCACTTTTTTTTTTCTCTTCTTAGTAACACATTTTTTTCCTTCAAAGCTCAAAAATTTTCATTTTCGCAGGCAAAATAACATTTTTTTTTCTTACTCTTAAGCTTAACATTACAATCTATCTTGCAAGTTCACTTACAAACTAAGCCTTAAGCCTATCGGAGTGACCACAAACTTCTAGAAAATACAAAACTTCTCTAAATGCTCAAGTTATCAAAACTAGACTCAGTGCTCAACATATGAAAAGACTTCAAAGCAAAAATATTAAAATTTATTCAGGTTTCAATATGCTTCAGATTTACAATACAAATGCAACAACAATCCACTTTGAAGCACAAATCATAGAATTTCTTCATCACAAAAGTATGCAAGATTCTAAAACCATTCTACACCACACATTCTCCACATTCATCAAAATTTTCAAATAAGCTAAAAAAAAACCACTAAAGCTTAAAAATCATCACATCAAAATATCTCTCATCCAAGCGTTGCATCATTCCCCCCACACTTAAACTAAATATTATCCTCAATGTTTACCCAAAAGCAACTTGAAATGCAAAAAGGATAACTAAATAGACTAAGGGCAATAGTACTTCCCTGAAATGATGAGACTTCCCATAATAAGCACACAAGACCTCAAACACTTCTCAGGAACTGCAAAACAAACAAGGGCCAATTATTTATCTAACAGTGAAAACCAAAACAACCTAAACGACTATTACATAAAGAACTCTTGGGTTATCTCTCAAGAAGCATTTATTTAGTGTCATTAGCTCGACGTTTCCCACGTGCTTCTTTCAAGGTGGCTCAAAAATAAAGAACCGAACATCCTCCCTCGTTCCTACATTCTGAGATTACCAACACATTCTCCCATAGAATTTCCACTAGATATTTTACTCAAAGACGAGGAGAAAGAACTACGATTAACAGGAGAAGGGAAAGAAAAATCCTGAGCACCTAAAGCAAACATCTCCTTGTGATTCCCATCCAGGATAGGACTTAAATGAGGAGGTACAACAAATTCATGCTCCATATTCTGAACAAATAAATCATTCTTCAACAAAATTTTAAATTCAATTTTCTCCAAATTCAATTTATTTTCAAGCATGGTAGTATGATTATAATTAAAGAAATCGCTATTCTCAAGAAAATCATCTAACACATGCTCAATATTCAAGACTTTTTGAATACCACTCAATCTATTGGCGTGAAACACAGATTCACTAACAGCACATTCAGTCAACATGCAGTCGGGGTGATCAGACACAACAACATCATCATCATTTTTCAAAAATAAAAAAACTCTCATCAATCAAATCATTCTTCACAACAGAAACGGGATCAACAATTATCCTATCATAACCAACATTCTTCACATTCTTAAAATCAGGAAAAGAAACAACAGGACCTCAAACAAAGAATCAGGCACATCTAACATTTCACAATCCCTAAGCCTATTCCTATTATTATGCTCAAAAGGTCTAATTTCTACTAAATTAACCCTAAACCTCTTATCTTCAATACCAAAAGCATTAATAAGGTCAAAAATGTGAAAAATTACCTTTTCATTGTTCACTTGTAGGGTTAGTATACCTCGATGAATGCTCACTGGTGAGATTGTCTGGCCTACCAAAATTAAACTGGCTTCCTACTCTAGCTTGTTGAAGTAGTGGACCAGGTCAATTTTCCAAAGGAGCTAGAAAGTTTATTTCCTCAAAGTTAGATTTCAGTAAAAAGGGTAAAAAGGGGGGTTTTTGGAATTTTTGTTAAGAAAATAATAATAATAAAACAAACAGTTAAAGGGAGGAAAAAGTCAAGTCTTACCAAATTCCAATTCAAAGGTGTGGTTCTACTCAATTGCAAACATTGATCATAGGCATTCAAAATATTTAAACTTAACAATGCAAGCACTCAATCAACTTATTATGAAACTCCAAAAAGTAGCAAATTCCCTAAGGTCATAAACTCTAACAAACGTCAAGTTAATTCTAATTACCTAAACAATTTTTACGAAATTGCTCCAAATCATTTAGATAAAGGCATTAAGAACTTTGGAATGACCAAGACAACCAATTAGGTGAAATAACTTTAATCTAATTAGGATGCTCCTTTAATTCCTAGAATTAAACATGCATGCCATGTAATATGGAAACCCACAAAATATACACATGTAATAATCCTAATGCTACAGGTTCAATCAACATGACAATTACGGATCACGCATCATAATTAGCAATTAAACATGTAAAGCAATCAAGGCGTCAATTTAATCAAAATACATGCTTATAAAATTAACACAGGAATCAAAGAATACTTGCAATTGAAGGAAAATTACGTTAAGGTTCAAGCCTCACAATATTGCAATTGATTACAACCGGCCTCTGAACTAGAAATGCGAAGTTTAGCTGAGCATCTCCATAAAAATTCTCAAGTTCATCTAAGCTCAATTCAATATAATAACTCTCTAAAAAGTAAAGGGAAAATGTCTGAAACTCTCTCTAGAAATGTATGTGAAAAGGGGCCAAAAGATCCTAACCCTAAAGGAAAAAGTTGATTAAATATGGCAGGGAAGCGTTTAGACGCCTAGGATAGCGACTAGACGCTGCCTCCACAAATAAGGATTGAATCTGGCAGAATCAGGGTAGCGTCTCGACGCTAACAGCGTCGAAGGCAGTCTCTCTGCAGCATCGAGCGAGCCTTGTTTCTTCAAGTTCCCATCGTCTAGACGTTATTCCTACGGATCTTCAAGCTTAGTATAGTTATGCAGCGGCATCTCGACGCCCAAAATAGCGTCTAGACGCTCTCCACTTGGATCCCTTGACTTGAATTGCTTCTCTTCTCTATTCTAATGCTCAAAATAGATCGAATTTGCTTCTTTTTAAGCCCGATTCATCCAAAGTGTTCCAAATGGCTCTAAATTGCTCAATTTCCTACAAAATAGTCAAATAATCGTGTGAGGGTAACTAAACTAGCATTAAATAAGCTGATAAAATAGCACTATTACGGTGCTATCAAAATACCCCCAACTTAAATATTTGCTAGTCCTCGAGCAAAACAAATGGAAACAATCCCTCATAACATTAAGGATAAAATTCATGGATGACTCAAGCCTCAGAAATTCTGAAATTAAAACAATCTCAGAGAGTCGAGATTTGTGGCTAAGGTTTTCATTCAAGAAGTTTCAAACTTAATTTTATCGTTCCTTGCGTGTGTGTGTGATAGTCTAACCCAAAGTAGTCTTTATAAGCCCAGGCCTATTTTATGCGACCCTCAACTCATCTTCCCTCTACTTTGATCTTAGGTTCTAATTTTCAAGCATTCCCATGCTCAAAAAGGGTGATATGCCACTGACGGTGCCTAGGGCCCGGGGCAGGCCCACCCCCATCTTTAAATTATGTTTTAATTTAGTGGGCACTAGCTTTCTTACATCCTATGTAGGGACCCTTACCCAATGCACTCGCTCATGGGTGGCCTAACTGATCACACAGGAGGTAGCTCTTTTTGCCCTTAATCTTTTTAAACACAAGATTAATTTTTTTTCTTTTTTCAAAGGCAAATCAATCGTGCTAGTATTCCTCAGTGTCACATTACTCAATATCATGTAGGTAGACTCTCTAATTAGTTCCCAAGACCTTTCGTGGTGACAACAAGCATATGAGTTACATAACCTAGGTCTAAGCCTTCAAAACCCTGCATAGGTAGACTATTTGTTTTTCCTGTTGCAAGGAAAATCAAGAATTGGGTTTAATTCTAGTATGAATCAAGAAAACTAGGTACGTACCTCGAAACTGAATGATCATTTTAAAAATCAGAATCAGTATCCTCACAAACCATCCAACAAAGAGAACACAACTATTTTAGTCCAAAGAATTAGTGAAATGTGAGGTAGATAGTTGGTGTGCAATTCAAAGTTAAGTGCAATCATGTGGTTTACAGATATTCAAATTAGCAGTTCAAGATAACAACAAATTAACAGGTACCCCCAACTCAAAAGATTACATTGTCCTTAATGTAATACAATGGAAAAAAGTGATATAGAGAAAGAGGATAAATGCAAATATAAATAAAAACAAGAGGGGGAAAGACAGAGACTGCCCTAAACAAGTAACCTCACTCGTTGTCTAAAGAAGCATACGATGGCATAGGTGGTGGAAAGGTCGGGTCGCCGCCAAACAGATGGCGCAGGCACGTGTAGAGGTTTTGGTGATAGGCCTCGTCGCGCAGCTGGCGGCACTCGATTCTGTCTAGTCGCTCTGAAATAGTCGCTCAATCTTGGAATGGTCCGTGTGGTGCAGGTGGGGCTAGAAGGCCTGGGGGCGGCTACTGCATATCTTCCTCATCCTCATGTGCGTGCTCGCCATCGCCTCCATGTGGGAGGTCCCAACCACGCAGGCCCATGATAAAATTTTGATCCATGATCGCTCGTGGCTGTACAAGCTCCTCATCTGGGGCCCAGGTGACCCCAACAAGTCGGCAGATATCTGTGATCAAGGAGGCGTGGCTGAACCCAACAGTGGTGCCACCGCGCCTGGTATGTCTGATAGATCGACAAATAAGCTTCCCTGTGTCGATGGTTTTACCGGTGGCGATAGTCTACAGGAGAACGGCCCATTCCTTTGTCACATCGGTCAGTCTGGACACGGGGAGGAGCTTCACTAATGAAGTTGTGCCACACCCTGTTGGTGACACTCAAATCAGAAGCCCTAAAGCGAACCACCTCTCCTCGTTGTGTCCCAACCCCTGGCCGACATAGATGCTGGATAATCTGAGTGTAGTCGCTAGCCCAACAGCATACTCAGTATACTTGTCCCAGTCGTAGGTGGGTAGCTGGTAATAGTTGTTGAGGGTGGCTACATCAAATGGGATCTAGCGCCCGCGCACATAAGAATGAGAATCGCCATCCCGAAGGTTGGCGTAGAACTCCCGAACAATGGCCACGACGCCTGCATCAGGATGCTAGACTAGGATGTTCCACCCACGCTCGAGGATGGCAGCATGTAGGTGTCGGTGGTGGGAGTCATCTGGAGCAATCCCTCGCTCAGCAATGATCGAGCAAGATACGACGTGGCTCTGGTACTAGTTGGCAGCCTCCTGATCAACAAATCTATGGGAATCTAAAATGGACCTAGATGAGGAAGCGCCACGACTTCTTTTGGGTGCCATGTTATATTTAAGTTCCTAACACAATTGAAACAAAAGGTTAGAAAGGTTAGGATATGATTCATTACTCTAGAAATAAGGGTTACAGGGCATCTCAAAGCATTCAAGACAATGTGATCATACTCCCCCCCCCCCCCCCCCCCCGCCCCAAAAAAAAAAAGGAAAGCGCAATACCAAGGCATCCCATGTAAGCATAAGAAAATATATACCAATGCTCAGCTAGAAGAGTTTTACACACTCGAAGGTAAAATTTCACATTTTGCACAATAATTCATCACAATGGGAATTAAATTGTAATGCTCTATACGAAAAGAATTAGCAAGCCACTAGCATTAATCCAAAATGTCGACCACCGCCCCAAATTAAACACAAGTCACATAAAACATGTCCGTGAGAGTATATGTGTCAATGGGAATGAACCCCAAACATCAATATCAAACAAAATTACCACAAGGTTCAGCCTATAAAAGTCAATATTCACCACAATGTTCAGCAATTGACAGCAAGTTATATCATCTCTAGGATGGACATTGGTAGTGTCAATTACAATAGAACTACACAAGGCTGTAAATTATGTCTAGTCTAGACAAACAAGTTCAAAAAGAACAAAAGAAGGGGTAAACCGAGTCAAGCATGCCTCAAATGGAGAATTCGAAATCAACACCCCAAATCATACCCAAATCATACCCATCCCATTTCATAGACAAAATTGCAACCCCATTTCATGCCCATCCCAAACTCATCGCCAAATTTCATAACCTACCCCCCCCCCCATTGTGCTTCTAAAATTTTCATTCTATCAAACAATCTAATAGTCTAGCAACAATGGAACGACAAGGCCTTCAATGTCACCCTATCTTAGACAATTTAAGCGAAAAGCAAAAAGATAAGAGGAAATCATAGGGAGCATACCTCAAATAGAGAATTCTGCCTAGACCCAAACATACTCACTGGTTGATTAGAATGGGTCCGAATGGTGAGAGATCCCGAAATAGGTGGTGTGTGTGTGAATATGTGAGTGGTAAGTGAAAAAAAAGAGGTGGATTAGAGGAAAAATGGAAAGGGACGAAGGGGCAAAGAGCAAAAAGTTGAAAAAATTGAAAATGGGTTGTTTGCGCTCTGTTTTCGCAAAAGACTATGTTTTAAAAAACAACGTAGGGTCTCGACGCTTCTTACAGCATCTCAATGCTGTGCTTGTGGATTTGCATGTTTGACGCGTAGCATCTCGACACTAATATTGGCGTCTAGATGCTGTTCCTTGTACCCCTTTTTCACACATTTTTTTTAAATATATATTAAAGGAAATGAGCTTATTTAAATTTTATTTAAATAGAAATGAACTAATTAACTTTAAAAAGAACTCAATAAAATTAAAATTAAATAACTTATGAAAAAGCAAACTAAAAAAAATAGAGAAAAAGACAGAAAATTAGGTTACCTCCCCACAAGCGCTCGGTTTAACGTCTCTAGCCCGACGGGTCTGGCACGATGATTCCAAGTCCATGTAGTTGGGTGAATTCAATGAGAAACCTGCGAGGCACGGTGCTGCATCTCCGTCGTGGAAGATTTTTAATCTTTGTCATTTTACCTTGAAGGTTTTGTTTGTCTCCAATTCCTTGATCTCTACTGTGCCATAAGGAAAAACGTTAGTTACAACAAATGGGCCACTCCATCTGGAATGGAACTTACCTGACATGAGCTTAAGACGAGAATTGTAGAGGAGAACTTTCTGACCAATCTCAAATTTCTTCCTAATAAGCATGTTATCATGAAGTAGTTTGGACTTTTCTTTGTAAATCCGCGAGTTTTCGTAGGCATCTAGTGTCATTTCCTCTAGTTCTTGCAGCTGTAGTAGTCTTGACTCTCCTACTTTATCCATGTCAAAGTTGCACCACCTTACTGCCCAATAAGCTTTGTGCTTGATTTCTACTGGCAAGTGACATGCCTTTCCAAAAACAACCTATAGGGAGACATTCCTATAGGGGTTTTGTAGACCGTACGGTACGCCCAAAAATCGTCGTTCAATCGAAGGCTCCAATCTTTCCTTTCTGGACTCCGAGTCTTCCCCAATATAGACTTGACTTCTTTGTTGGAGACTTCAGCATGACCATTAGTTTGAGGATGGTAAGCGGTGGCGACTCGATGGTTTACTCCGTATTTTTTCATTAGAGCTTCCATGGACCTATTGCAGAAGTGTGTCCCCTAATCACTTATGATAGCTCGTGGAATCCAAAACCTACTGAAAATGTTAGTCTTTATAAAACCTACAACAGTTTGAGCATCGTCAGTTTTGGTGGCTTTTGCTTCCACCCATTTAGAAACATAATCCACAACCAACAAAATGTAAGAGAAACCACAGGAAGAAGGAAAAGGACCCATAAAATCAATGCCCCATAAATGAAATATTTCACAAACTAGAATAGGAACTTGGGGCATTTCATTCATACGAGAAATTGTTCCTACCGTTTGGCATTTTTCACATGATTTGCAGAACTGGTTGGCATCCCTAAATAAAGATTCCCAATAGAGCCCGTTGTCTAAGACGTTTCTAGCAATTCTTTTAGGCCCAAAATGTTCTCCATATGCATAATCATGACAGAAAGCTAGAATAGACTCAAACTCATTTTCAGGCACACACCTCCTAACTACTTGATCAGCACAAAATTTTCATAGGTAAGGGTCATCCCAAACATAGTATTTAGAATCACTTTTTACCTTGGCTCTTCTGGATGTAGAGAGGTGGTGAAGGAAGGTACCTGTGACAAGGTAATTAACCATATATGCATACTAGGGAATTATATTATGAATCTGAAATAGATGTTCATCGGAGAGTCATCATTGAATGGCAGTGTGGCCTCCTCCATTATCAGTCTGCTTAGGTGATCTGAACAGAGTTCTCTGCTCCTTTTCTGTCTTTGATTTTCAGGTTGAATTCTTGAAGGAGCAAAATCCACCTGAGTAGTATTGGTTTGGATTCCTTCTTTGACATGAGATATCTCAAAGATGCATGGTCAGAGAAAACAATTACTTCAGAACTAAGAATATAAGAGCGAAATTTATCTAAAGCAAAAACAATGGACAAAAGCTCTTTTTCTATTGTAGAGTAGTTGCACTGAGCAGGGTTTGGAGTTCTGGAGTCGTAATAGATGACATGGCTTTTCTTATCGATTCTCTGGCCAAGCATTGCTCCCACTGCATAGTTGCTTACGTCATACATAATCTCGAAAGGTAGGTCCCACTGGGGTGGGTGAATTATAGGTGCGTTGGTCAATTGTTCTTTAAGCAAGTCGAATGACTGTTTGCATTCCTTTCCAAATTCGAAGGAAACATCTTTCTGCAACAAATTGGTCATTGGCAACGCAACCTTGGAAAAGTCTTTAATAAACCTGCGATAAAAACCTACATGGCCAAGAAAATAGCTCACCTCCCTAACATTGGTAGGGTAGGGCAAGTTAGCAATAACATCTATCTTTGCGTTATCAACTTCTATGCCCCTGGAAGAGACCACATGACCTAAATCAATGCCCTGGTTAGCCATAAAATGACACTTTTCATAATTCAGCACAAGATTAGTTTCAATATAGCGCTTCATGACTCTAGCCAAATTATCTAAGCATTCATCAAATGTCTCTCCATACACAGTGAAATCATCCATAAACACTTCAATACATTTCTCAATATAATCAGAAAAAATGCTCATCATGCATCGTTGGAATGTACCTCGAGCATTACATAGACCGAAAGGCATCCGTCTGTAGGCATGAGTTCCAAAAGGACAAGTGAAAGTAGTGTTCTCTTGATCTTCCTGTGCAATAGGAAGCTGATAAAAACCAGAAAAACCATCAAGAAAACAAAAAAAGTGTTTGCCAACTAGTCTTTCAACCATCTGATCTATAAAGGGGATAGGGAAGTGGTCTTTCCTCGTTACTTGATTCAGCTTCCTATAGTCTATACACATCCTCCAACCATTTTGAACACGCATGGGTACTAACTCATTATTATTGTTCCTAACTACAGTTATGCCAGTTTTCTTAAGAACTACATGGATAGGGTTTACCCACTTACTGTCAAAAATTGGATAGATTATACCTGCATCTAGGAGCTTGAAGATATCTTTCATTACCACTTCCTTCATGGCTGGGCTCAATCGCCTTTGTGGTTTTCTTGTTGGTTTCGCTTTGTCCTCTAGAAGAATCATGTGCATGCACATAGTTGGACTTATACCTTTTATGTCAGCTAAAGTCCACCCAATAGCTAGCTTATGCTCCCTCATAATCAGTACTAGCTTCTCTTCTTGTTTAGGTGTGAGTTCCTTTGAGATAATGACAGGAAATGTCTCAGCATCTCCCAAATATACGTACTTGAGATGGTTTGGCAAAGCTTTCAGTTCTATTTTAGGTGCCTGCACAACAGAAGGTAACATCTTGTTAGTTTACACATAAATCTCAGCATTAGATTTAATTGGTTCAGAAAGGGTTGCTGAAGACAACTCT
This sequence comes from Trichosanthes truncata, assembly GCA_033996785.1. Lineage (NCBI taxonomy): Eukaryota > Viridiplantae > Streptophyta > Magnoliopsida > Cucurbitales > Cucurbitaceae > Trichosanthes > Trichosanthes truncata. Next base: position 28,903,688 of record JAWPNB010000003.1, on the reverse strand, counting down.
TTTAGACCAATCTCATCATAGACATCATTCAAACTAAACGTTTGATATTCATTATGCTCTTCAGAAGTCAGATCCTGCACAAGTGAATCAAAAATATCAACAAGACAGATATAATGGAAATTTTAAGGATACTTCCTAGCATCAGAAATATTGAATTGAGCAACCTCACCATCGAATTCAACTGACAAAGTACCTTCATCAACAAAGATTTTAGTCATTGCAGTTTTCATAAACGGCCTCCCTAACAGAATTGAAGCAGAAGTAGAAGAGGTCTTCCCACCCATTTCTAAGATATTAAATTCTACAGGGAATAACAATTCTTTGACCAGAACTAACACACCCTCTACTACTCCTAAGGGGTGAATGTATGACCTATCAACTAATTGAATAACTACACCAGTTTCTTGTAGTTCATGCAGTTTAAGCTCTTGATAGATAGAAAAAGGCATGACATTGATTGAAGCACCTAGGTCTAGCATAGCATACTCAATTTTCTTATCCCCAATCACACAAGGTAAAGAAAACATACCTGGGTCTCTGTATTTCTCTGGCATGTTCCTCTTAAGCATGGTCGAGACATTTTTGCTCACCAACACTCTTTCTTTGTCTTTTAGTTTCCTCTTGTTAAGGCATAGTTCTTTGAGGAATTTTGCGTACCTGGGAATTTGTTTGATTGCATCCAACATAGGGATGTTGACCTGCACTTTTCTGAAGGTCTCGAGGATTTCCTCTTCTTGGTCCTCTTTCTTGGGCCTTGCTAACCTGCTAGGGAAAGGGGCAACATGGAGGTGAGAATTAACAGACAAAGGTGGATCAAAATGTACCCTTTGGACTCTTTGGCGGAGCATTCCTTGTCAGTTTTCTATTTGCTTTGTTCGCTCTCTTTTGGTAGGGTGTTTGAACGAACTTCCTTTCCACTTCTAAGAGCGATTGCACATACATTTTTCCTAGGATTTACTTCGGGCTAAGATGGTAACCTTCCAGAATTCTGTGCTTCCAGCATGCTCACTGATGTAGCTAATTGGGTGAATTTGTTCCCCAGATTTTGCATTCCTGCTCGTGTCTCCTTTTGAAACTGTACTTTTTTTTTTTGAAACTGCATCATGTCCGGTTGAAATTGAAGAGTGTTAGATCCTAAGTTTTTAACAATATCTTCTAGAGACATACTTGATGTTGAAGTTTGAGCTTGTGTGGAAGCCTATGCTGGTCTATTGTAGTTCTGAGGAGGTGGCCTTTGCTGGTCTCCTTGATTTCCATAACGGAAGTTTGGATGATCCCTCCATCTAGGATTATACGTGTTCGAATAGGGATCATACTTCCTCTGATTATGGCCTTGAAATCCTCCAATAGCAGTCACTTCCTAAGTGAAATCCTGCTGACCTTGACCTGCAACCATTTGACGAACAAGAGAAGTTAAATCAGAAATTTGACTTTTCACTTCATTTACCTCTTTGACTTGATGGATTCCTCCACCTCCCCTCGTTCCAAACTGATGGGAGTTTTCAGCCATGTTCTGAATCAGTTGCTTTGCCTCGGTAGGTGGTTTATTTACCAATGCTCCTCTACTTGCTGCATTAACCATACCTTTGCCATTAGGCAGCAAACCTTCATAGAAATATTGGATCAGGAGCTGGTCTGAGATCTGATGGTTTGGGAAGCTAGCACACAGTCTGTTATATCTTTCCCAATACTCGTAGAGTGTCTCCCCTGTAATCTATTGAATACTATAGATCGGATTCACCTATAGTACAGTCAGAACAGAGATCTTCTCTTAGCGCTCGTTCCCTTTCTTTCGCCTCTCTCTTCACTATGCGCTCCTCCTTCCCAAGTTAAGGAAAATACTGAAATTCAATATTCTGAGAAGAACGGGTCATATACAGAGAGAAATAAAGTAAATGAAATTTAACAATGAGAAATTAAATATGGCTAGGGGCAACGATGCCAAATTTTGGTGAGGTTGTCGAGGCCTACCAAAATTAAACTGGCTTCCTACTCTAGCTTGTAGAAGTAGTGGACCAGGTTGATTTTCCAAAGGAGCCAGAAAGTTTATTTCGTCAAAGTTAGATTTTAGTAAAAAGGGTAAAATGGGGGGTTTTTAGAATTTTTCTTAAGAAAATAATAATAATAAAACAAACAATTAAAGGGAGGAAAAAGTCAAATCTTACCAAATTCCAACTCAAAGGTGCGGTTCTACTCAATTGGAAACATTAATCATAGGCATTCAAAATATTTAAACATAACAATGCAAGAACTCGATCAACTTATTAGGAAACTCCAAAAAGTAGCAAATTCACTAAGGTCATTAACTGTAACAAACGTCAAGTTAATTCTAATTACCTAAACAATTTTTACGACACTGCTCCAAATCATTTAGATAAAGGCATTAAGAACTTTGGAATGACCAAGACAACCAATTAGGTGAAATAACTTTAATCTAATTAGGATGCTCCTTTAATTCCTAGAATTAAACATGCAAGCCATGTAATATGGAAACCCACAAAACATACACATGTAATAATCCTAATGCTACTGGTTCAATCAACATGACAATTACGGATCACGCATCATAATTAGCAATTAAACATGTAAAGCGATCAATGCGTCAATTTAATCAAAATACATGCTTATAAAATTAACACAGGAATCAAAGAATACTGACAATTGAAAGAAAATTACGTTAAGGTTCAAGCTTCACAATATTGCAATTGATTACAATCGACCTCTAAACTGGAAACGCGAAGTTTAGTCGAGCATCTCCATAAAAATCCTCAAGTTCATCTAAGCTCAATTCAATACAATAACTCTCTAAAAAGCAAAGGGAAAAGGTCTGAAACTCTCTCTAGAAACGCATGTGAAAATGGGCCAAAAGATCCTAACCCTATAAGGAAAAGTTTACTAAATATGGCAGGGAAGCGTCTAGGCGCCTAGGACAGCGTCTAGACGCTGCCTCCACAAATAAGGAATGAATATGGAGAAATCAAGGTAGCGTCTCGACGCTGGCAGCGTCGAAGGCAGCCTCTCCGTAGCGTCGAGCGAGCCTTGTTTCTTCAAGTTCCCAGCATCTAGACGCTATTCCTGCAGATCTTCAAGCTTAGTATAGTTATGTGCGGTATCTCGACGCCCAAAACAGTGTTTAGACGCTCGCCACTCGACTCCCTTGACTTGAATGGCTTCTCTTCTCTATTCTAATGCTCAAAATAGATCTAATTTGCTTTCTTTTAAGCCCGATTCATCCAAAGTGTTTCAAATGGCTCTAAATTGCTCAATTCCCTACAAAATAGTCAAATAAACGTGTGAGGGTAACTAAACTAGCATTAAATAAGCTGATAAAATAGCACTATTACGGTGGTGTCACTCACCTTAACCCTGCTCGTGACAAAAATGGCTTTTCCAGAATGATCGGGATCTCCTCATGCTCCTCTATATCTAAGACCACGAAGTATACAGGAAAAATGAACTTGTTAGCTCTAACAAGCACATCCTCCACAATACCTTTCGGTCTTGCTATCGATCGATCGGTAAGTTGGTCGATAATATCATTGGGCTGAATTTCCTACAGTCAAGTTTCCTAAACAAAGAATAAGGCATGATGTTAATACTGGCACTTAAGTCACATGATGCCCTATCTATGTTTAGATTACCAATTTCACAAGGGATAGTAATACTCCCTAGATCCGTTTGTTTCAAGGGCATCTTCTGCTTCAAATCTTCGTGCTCATCTCGGATAGGATGAACACTACATTCACCTCGATTCTTCTCTTCTTTGAAAGCATCTCCTTCATGAATCTTCCATAATTAGGCATCTTTTCCAGAGCATCTGCAAGAGAGATGTTAGTATACAATTTCTTAAACATATATAAGAAGTCAGCAAACTGGGCATCTAATTTAATATCCTTAAATCTATGAGGGTAAGGCAACTCCCTATAGTCGATTGTCAGGCACTCTCCACGCCTCCTAGGGGGACTGATGTGTGCATCCTTATCTACTAGTCTACACCACGATACCTCATACTATTCTCTTCTCACTAGCTGTTGGAACGCCTTCTTTTCTTTCTTCTCTGATTCTTGGGGTTTAGTGTCATAAGCAGTAATACAAGGAAAAGAAGGAGAATGAAGCTTACTTGGCGTGGTTTTTCTGCCACAGCTTATTCTCTTGCAATCTCATCCCTCTCAATCTCCACCTTCTTCTCAAGGCAGCATACCTGAGTCCCACTCCTCAGTGTAATCACCTTACACTACTCTCTTGGGTTTACCTCAATGTCACTCGAGAATTTTCCTTTCTGAAGTGTATTCACGACACTAGAAATCTGACTGATCTGCACTTCCATATTTTTCAACGTCGTGCCATGGCCACTCACCGCGGTGGCTAAGTTTGAAATCAAGGTTTGCAACTGTTTGTTGACTCCCCCTGCTCTTTTATAAACGTCCCTAACATATCCTCCAGGTTTGTCTTTTTCTCCTGAGGAGATGGTCCTGCAACTCAGGTGGCTACAAAACATTCTTTTAGTTAGCGTGAGAAAAATTTTCATGATTACACAAACCTGGGTGATAGAAGTTGGGAAGATTCTTGTTCTGATGGCCTTGATTGCCATATCCTCGATTCTGTACATACTGGCACTGCTCCACAGAATGCTCCTCCATACTCTTTGAGTTCAATGTTGAAAGTGAGGCGATAGAATGATTGGCTCCTGCAGTTGACAATTTATTCAACGCATTAGTTAAGAATGCAATTTGTACTTTAAGAGCACTCACCTCATCTATCTCGTAAATGTTCGCAGTGGATCTCGAAGATGACGAACGGTCTGATGGCCATTAATAGCTTGTTGCGACCATTTCTTCCAACAAAGCATGTGCCCTATCCACTGTTTTTGCTAGGAAGCTTCTCCCTGCACTCATATCAAGAATGGATTTAGTACTCAAACTCAAACCATTATAAAATAACTTTACCTGTAACCAATCTGGATAGTCGTGCTGAGGGCACTTCCTGAACATCTCCTTGTATCTTTTTCAGCTTTTGTAAAATTGTTCTCCATCAAGCTGGTGGAATGTTTCGATCTCCATCCTCAACTTCGTTGTCTTTGATGGGGGGAAGAACTTCGTCAAGAAGACCTAGGCCAATTAGTTCCATGAAGATATGCAACCCTGCTTCAAGGATTCAAGTTAGTCATTCACTTTGTCTTGCAACGAGAAAGGAAATAATCTCAGTCTAATGGCATCAGTAGCAACCCCTTCAACATTACCGTTCCAAAAATCTCAAGGAAAGATCTGAGATGCGAATGTGGATCCTCCGAGGGATGTCCTTTGAAAGAGTTGTCTCGCTCCATTTGTATTGGCCCTGTCTTCAGCTCAAAGTTGTTCGCCTGAATGGACGCATGCACAATTTCATAATGGTCCGTCGGGAATATGGGCTACAAATAGTCCGAATTAGGTTTCAATCATCTTTGCTGCATTGTTCTCCCATAGTGACTCGGATTTCTTTCCTCAGCCTCCTCAAGTCCTCTCAATTTCAAGATCTAAAGGCAATAGGTTAGCCCCTTATCACTATACATAAACCAATGGCCTCCTTAGAAAACAAAGTCAAACAGAAATAACAACAAAAAGCACAAAAATAGCAAAACTCAAAAAATCAAGCAAACAAGAAAACACAAGCAAATATATACAAGAACAAAAACAACAAATATATACAAAAATCACATAAACCCCTAAACTAATTCCTCCTATTTTCTTCTCAATATTAACCAATTTTTAGAAAAAACTTCGCCGCTTCCCCGACAACGGTGCCAAAAAATTGTTTGTGGTCACGCAAGTGCACACGATCAAGTAATATAAAATGATAAATATTACCGAGTATCGAATCCTCAGGGAAGCGTAATGGAAGCTTTTTTCTTAAATTGATTAATTAGTAAGGAAACTCATATTTGAAATTATTCAAGGCAAAAACTAAACTGAGAGAAAGCTTGAAATTAAATTCTAAACTAAGAAGACGGTTAAAAAGGTGGAGATATCAAATTAAGGGGTAGTTTAGGGGATCGAGCACAAATTAGGTTACAATTATGGAAATTAGACCTGACATTTCATTTAACTTGCTAATTATATAAACTTAGAGCCAAATTGGTCAAAATCTCTTGTCAAACGTCTCAATCGAACACGCTAATTAATTGCTTGCCTAAGTGTCCTTAGCACTAATTGATTAATTAATTGGGATTAAGTCTGCTCATAATTAGTCTCACCCATCAATTGTTGATTTTATGTCACTTAGGCAATTTTAGGGTGTTAATTGAAATTTTTCGATCCTAAACTTCCTCTATCGAGCTCAATTTAAGATTGGAATCAACTAATTAAGTGCCAATTAATTAGAGGTAGTAAGTACAACTTCAATTAAATGCAACTAAACAAGTAATTAAATGCCATAAATCACAATCAAGCCATAATTCTACTCCTAATTGTGCTCTTAACCCCTAAACATATGAAATTAACCCATAATATTCAATATACATAACAAGAAATCCATCTCTACAACCCTAGAATACATGAAATTGAGGAAGAAAGCGATAAACGAACCCTTTGTAGCCGAAATCTCTGCTCCCGCTTCAAATTCCACAATTCGAGCCTCAATTTTCACTCTTGAACACCCTGATTCGTGCTCCACAAGTCCTAAGAGGATGAGAAGTTGCAAAAATGGGTTAAACCCTAAGAATGGTTTCCCAAAATTCAGTCCCAAAATGATGATTATATACTGACCTTGATACAACGTTGAGATGCTAGGCATAGCGTCGAGATGTTGTGTTGAACGCAGCATTTTAACTTAGGACCCGCCCTCATCGTCGAGACACTAAGGACATCGTCAAAACGCTTTGGACATAATCCTTTGTGCGCATGTCTTTCTAGCGTCGAGATGCTACAAGACAGCGTCTCGACGCTAGCCCTCAGGTTTGAATGTCAATTAATAGCGTCTCAACGCTATTTTGGGCGTTTATACGCCACTCTCTCGGTCAATTTCACTTGTGAAGTTTCTCTTTTCCATACTTAGCTCCGTTTTGAGTACTTTTAGGCTCCACAATATACTCGATGCTCCAAATTTTCCAAATTAGTCTGAATTGCCCGGATACTTGAAATAAAGAGAATATCTATGTAGAAGCTCCCAAATACATCCAAAAATAGCAATTAAATCAGCCTAATTATAGCACTAAATTAGTGATATCAATTTGTCAAGTTGAAAAAAATTTATTACTTGGAAAAGTAACATTAACACTATAATGGTAATGTAAAATTTTAAATTTGTCTTTCTTGAGAAATGTTCTCAAAAATTGTTGCCAATGCTAATCAAATTGTTCGTAAAGAACATTATTAATGAATCAAAAGTAAATGAGTTAGCTTGTATGTATTCTCTAGTTGAAATGTTGGATGTTGTTAGCTCTTAGAATGAGAGCTATTGAGGGTATTTTAGTGAAGCTTTTGTGGCTTAAAAACACTATATTAGGTACTTTTGTATTGAGAAGCCTCCTTGAATTGATGTCTTAGTAGTATAAGAGTCCCTTTTGAGTGAAAAGCACTTTTAAACCTTTGAATGTATAATGTTACTTAATTGTGCTATTTGTAACTTGTGTATGCCATTGTTGAAGGTTAAAAAATGGCTAAGTGTGAAAATCTAGCCTGCTATGCTAGAGCTTTGTTATTCATGAAGGGTCAAGCATGCTGGAGCAATTGTTGTGCTTTTGATGAAGCATCGCAAAGCTAGAGCATTTATCTAGGACCAATTACACAAGAAGCACGTGGGAGCTATTTCATTAATTGAGGTGGACAATTTCTGACAGTTGTATTGAGTTAAGCCAAGGCTACCACTGGTCTTCAAATGTCCACTCAACCCTATTTTCAATGAGAGGAAAAGATATAAAACCCTTGCTTGCCGTTTTAGAGAAAGGAGGAGAGCTTTTTGGAGAATAGACAATTCAGGAAGAGAATTTCGAGAAAAAGAAGAATAGCTCCTTTTGGGAGGTGATCTACTTCTAGAAATAAGGGAAATCTGCCATAAAGAAGCTGCCCACATCCCTTTCTTGTCAATTTCTCCTAGTGTTTGCAGTATTTCTTTATTTCAACATTTTTATCTTGAAGACAGGTTTTAGAATGTTGTTTAAGATTTTTCTTACTGTTTTATTGCTATCCTTTCCTATAAATATGAACTAATCACCCCTTGGGTGATGGATTAGGGAAATTTATGTTGACTTAAGCTGAATGAAATAGCAAAGACTTGTATATTCTTCACTCATATGCCTTGTGTGCTTAATGTTAGCTTGGATTTGTCTGGCCAACTTGTCATAGTTGTGTTTATTTTAACTTTGGGAAAGGGAGGGATAAACCGAATGCATGGCATAGCACTAGTTCTAATTAGGAGCATGCTCTAAAGTAATTGGGGACACTAGGGATAGTAACCCACCTAATGTTTGTAGCTAAGGGCTTAATTTCAAAGGTTAATGGGAGTTAACCATTGTTTCTTTGAGAATTCTAGAAAGAATCCGCAAGATAGCTGCATTGAGTGTTGAAGCATGATCTATGTTGTAGCATTTAGTTTGATGAAGCAAAATTCCACCCCTGATCTTGAACCCTTTTCACTAAATCTGTTTAATTCCTTTTTATTCATGGTATTCCTGTTTTTCGAGTATTCTAACACCCACTTTTAATCTTGTTCCCTTAGGTTTTGAATTCCCTTGCACAAATTGATGTTTTTTGAATTCCCTTGCACAAATTGATGTTGGTTACTAGTTACCTAGCTAATTTCAACTTAAGCATTGTAAAAATTCAATTAACTAGCCCTGAGGAGAACGGTATAAAATATACTAACCACTTGCTACATAGTCTGTGTACACTTGCACATTTAGGGTGCTTCCACTCAGAAATTGCATACACTCTGCCAAGTAACAGATGTTTAAAAATACATTCAGCTGAAAATAAGAACAATCTATATTTTTGACATATACTATATCACAACATACTTAGATATTCAGGATTATAGAATCCATAATAAAAAGACAAAATTGTTCTCTCCTAAAAGATCATACTTGACTTTGGCATTTAAGGTTGATTAACATCAACTTGAATAGAATGAAAAAAAACTAGTAAGAGGCAATTTTCTAAAAGTTAGAGTTAATTACTTTACCTGTCTATAAATCTTGCCTTTTATGTAAGATAATCATTGGGCTTTTATTGGATAAAGCTACAGGGCTAAAGAATACTTTGGGCTTACACATTCTGACCCAAGTGGTCTGGTGAATGTAAAGGCCAAATAAAGTCATGAGTATTTCATCACTATAGTTGATGATCATTCAAGGTACAAGTATCTTTACCTAATACAACATAAGTCTAAATTTTTTAAAAGTTCAAGAAAATTAAGGCTAAAGTTGAAAATCAATTAAGTAAGTCTATCAAGACATTATGATCAGATCATAGTGAAAAGTGCGAGAGCCTTACGTATTAAGATTAGTTGATAGAAAGTGTGATTGTATCACAATTCTTAATACCAAGGACAATTGTGTGAAATTGTGCTGCAAGAGGAGAAACAAGACCTTGTTAGACACTATGTCACATCAATAATGAGTTATACATCATTACCAAACTCCAGTTAGGATATGCAATAGAGATTGCATAATAAACATTATTCCCTCCAAAAGTGTCTAGGAGACAATTTTGAGATTATAGAAGAGTAGTAAAGTTAGTTTACAACACTTCAACATTTAGGAATGTTAAGCTTACATGCTGAAACAAACCCAAAAAAGCTAGAATATATATGTTCAAAGATATGCCCAAGTGTAGGCTACCTCTAAAGAGTAACAAAATGATATTTTATCTAGTCCTAAAAAGAATAAGGTATTTGTATGACAAATATCATTTTTCTATAAAGAATGTCAAATAAAATACTACAGACCTTTAATAAGGTGAGATAGTGTTAATAAATTGGTTCCAAGTGAAGCCACTAAATAGTTAACAAAAGTTGTTAACAACTTAATTACATTTGAGAGTCAAATGGATCCTACTCACGAATTAAATAAGTCTCATCGTAGTGGGAGAGTTATGAGATGACTCAACCTTTACAAGGACTTAATTGAAACCCAAGTGGTCATGTTAGATGAAAAAGTTGAAAGCATATTGCCTTCAAAGTGAGACTAATGGCAAAGGGTTAAACTTAATAGGAGAAAGTAAACTGTGAGTAAACTTTCTCACTTGTTGCCATACTAGAGTCTGTAAGTATTATTTAATTCATTGTTGCATATTGGATATGAAAAATAAATGCTCAGAATTTTTGTATGAAAAGAAATCTTAGATAATGCATCTGCACAAATCAATTAGAGAGGTTTATTTCCAAAGATCAAAAGCAAAAAGGTTTACAAAATAGTAAAGGTTCATTTATGAAATAAAATTTACCATTATATATTTGAATATAAGGTTTGATAAAAGTATCAAAACGTATGACTTTGGATAAATATTAATGAAGCTTGTATAGATAAGAAAATCATAAATTTCTTAGTGAATTTTTCTCATGTCAATGATATTTTACTCATTATGAATGATGTAAGATTTCTATCTAACATAAAAAGGTAACAAAGTAACCAATTCAAAAAGAGTGATTTGGAATGACTCGGTATATTTTATATCTCCAAAATAGAGATTTTAAGGACAAAATGTTAATTGTCTCAAACATCTTATATTGACAAAGTTATTGTCAAGTATTTGATACTTATGTCTAAGGAAGAGTATCCTAAGACACCTCAAATGTTCAGAGCATATAATTAATCATCTACTCTAAGTGGGAGACAATTAATGCATAAATTAGACTTAACATTTAATATACTGTTGGTTAGCATATATTAGTTAAATGAATGATATGACTATTGAGTATAAAATTAAAAACTTTCTCAAATTATCTATGGATAGCAAGAAATTTTTGTGTATGGAGTTAAAGATTTGATCTTTACAAGATTCACTAGTTCTTACAAAGATTTAGAGAAATATATGTTAAGATAAATATTGCCTTAAAGATCTGTAAGGTGTTTTAGATATGATTTAGTCTATCCTTTTTATTATGATAATAATGGTGCAAAGCCTAATTTTAGGAAATTAGAAAATATCAATGTATAGGGAATCATATCGAGAGAGAGAAAGCATCATGGTGGTGACCAAGACGGCTTCTAATGACAGTCGTTTGAATCTATATAAAAAGACTCTCTAGGATTACAAGACATGTCTCATTTTCCCTAGGGCAAGTGGGAGAACATGTTGAGTATAAAGTATGCCCTAGGATACATGTCTCATCGAATTTAGTGCAAGTGAGAGATTGTTGGGATTTATGCCCTAAAGCCTCACAATTAATGATTTATTTAATAATTAATAATAATTTTGATTCTTTTATTTGTAATATAATATTATCCATTATATGAAAAATCCAAAGTTATTAGTGTAATCTTGAACAGTATGTGGTTGACATACAGGAGGATCATGTTCAAGAAATAACCTAAAGGGTCATAGTATATGGATAAGGTTGTGTGCTTTATCCTAGTAACATTATTGATATGGCCCACTTTGTAATAATTACAAATGATTTAATCCAAATCGTTCATCTGGAGATATGTTAGTGCGGGTATCTTATACAATGAGTTTGTATAAGATTGGATCACAAAATATTTAATCTCTCTTTATAAATCTGTTAATCGAGAAGATTAATATTTAATCAGGATGATCATATGCGACTCGATCTTAATCCTGAGTGATTTATGAACTCCTGCCTGTGAGGGCTTGTCCTTTGATTTGCATGGGTGGGAGTGGCTTTTATAGCAGATTCAATAAGTCTACCTTTTTGGGAATTGACCAAATAGGGAGCTAGGAACATAATCTCACAAGATGAAATTCACTCCTTCCCATAGGGTAAATAAATGAGTAGTTCCCTTAAGTACTGATTTCGGGACTTGAACAATGGGCCTCCACCCTCTCACTTGACCGAAAGGGACTTAGTTTATGGTTGGATCATCAACAAATCATTCATTAGAGGATCAATAGTACTTAAGGTGCAAGATGTAATTAGAGTGGTGAAACGGACTTTTGACCCAACTATAATTACGAACAACTCGCGAAGGATCAACTTGCATGTAATGATTATATCCATGGACACAATGTGTCCTACAGTGCATAAGAGTGCAACTCTAGGTCTATAGTGGAGTGACCCTAGAGTTAATGAATGAAAATTGATTAATTAAAGAGTTTAATTAATTAATTTTGTATCATTGCAGCTTATAATCAATAAGTCCATAAGATCCTTGTGCTAGCTCACAGTAACACTAAAAGATCAATTTAGTTGAAAGAAAAATTTGAAATGTTCAAATTAATATTTAATTTGATGTGTTCAAATTAATATTTAATATATTATATATATTAAAGAGGAATATATATATATTGTATTTGAAATATTAAATATTAAAATGATTGATGTATATTAGATACATTAAAGAAAAATATAAATATTTAAATTTTGAATGAGATTCAAATATGTTAAATAAATATTGTAGGAGATTTGAATGAGATTCAAATATGTATAATATATATTTTAATATATTAGATATCAAAATATAATATTGTAATTATGAAAAAAATGTGCCTAAGTCTCTGTAAATAGGACCTTTAGGTTGAACCATTAGAAAACACATCTCCTTAATAAAGATGTAATGCTTGGCTTATTCAGGGGCATTAATTTCCAAAGTTTGAAATTAAATTTGAATAATTTTCAAATAAGATTTTTTATTTGGGTTATTTAGAAAATTGAAAGAGGAAGAGGGCAATTTGGGAAAGAAGAGTTTGGTCAAAGGGTATTTTTGGGATTTTGGTTTAAAAAAATCATCTTTCTTCCGTATTGATAACACTCATTTATGAGTGTTATTTGACTTTAAAAACTAAGATATTAGCTTAGAAAGCGAGTGTTTAATGTTATAATTCATGTCATTTAAGGAAAATTTAAGTAAAAATAAGTTTTGCATGTTTTTGAAGTGTTGATTTGATAAAAATAAGTTTTTAGGTGTATTTAGAGTCATTTTTGTTAAGAAAGTGTTAATTTTTGTTGATTTTGTGTAGAGGCTGAAAAAGGACCCAAATGTGCCCACATTCTGGTTGCAACTGAGGCAAAAGAAAGATGATTCAAGAGATATGTGACCAGGATGTGCCAGCAATTAAGAGCAGAAGCCAATTTCCAATTGTTGCAGGAAAAGCTCAAAATGCGCCCAACTATGCAGCCACATTTAGGCCATTTTGACAACAACATAATTGCGCTCAATTATGCGGCAGCATCTGGACCTTTTCAGCAGAATCTCCCAGATTCGAGAGATTTGCAGATAAAATCAAATATTCTCAATCAATCTTCGAGGATCAAGGGATATGATCGGTCAAGCCTCTCCACACTGATCTCGGTAGCAAACCCTATACCTTGAGGTCTATAAAAGGCGACTCAAGCTTCAATTTCAAGGAGAGCTTGGATTTCTATCTTCTACACCAAATTCTGCAGTTTTTCTTTCAGTCACCATACCGAGCCTCCCCCAAGTTCTGTTCATACTTCATTCGAACACGAACTTCGAAAGAAGGGAATGTAAGCATTTGTTCTCCTCGAGAGAGGTTGAATAAATTTAGAAAGAAGGAACAACTTCGGGTTCTTTATCGCTTTCATTTAAGTTTTTGTACTTTCTATTTTTTTTCTTTAAAGTTTAGCTACTGTTTCTATTCGTTCATTTAAGTTGTAAGTTTTTGTTCTTATTTAAATTTCAATTCTTCAAGTTGTAATTCATGTTTTGTTCCAATTTCGCATGATTAATTCAATGAAGTTTATCTTTTCTTATTCAAATTTTCTTTTTCTTTTATGCACTTTAGTTTTCTTTTTAATGAGTGGCTAAATCCATGGGAAGGGATTCAATGAAGTGGATACCCTAAAAAGGATATAAGTCCCGCCATGTGATTCAAGTAACTTTGCTTAACATTTAGCATCGTTTGCTTTTATTGAGTTTAAGTTTCATTGTTAGCTTAAACTAATCACTTGAGCTAACATAGTTTGTGTGAGACTCAATACTGAAAAGGTTGGATCGAGCACCCGTTTTCATAAAATCAATCTAGGAGAAGAGTCTAGACATACAACTTCATTTTTTGTACCTAGACATAGGATAAAAACCTTTAGAATCATTGAGTTGTGTTCCTTATTTATCTAAGTTAAAAGTAGCCATAGACAAATGTGTTTAATTGCTTAGTCTCCTAAAAGCACTTAGAAAATGGCTGTATAGGTGTTGAACTCAATTCACGGTGTTAAGTGTCGGTTAGGGTAGGTTGCGGGTGCATTTCAGTAGCATTTTGTCTGAATCGCACAGAACTCGAAAGAGGCAGTATTCGGGCGTAAGAGGCAAAATCTCTGAAATAGCAGGACCTAGTTAAGCAAGTTTGCGGGCGCATGGTGGGCGCATTTCCTCAGGGTTGAAACATATTTGAATTCCCTGCTTCTCATTACTGTTTTCTTATCTTATCTTTTAGTTTACTTTATTTTTATTGCACAAAAAAAAACCCAAAATATTTCATTTACTTGGCTACCTTTAGTTGCAACTTGAGAGCACTGTGTTGTTAACTGAAAAGTTCTTTTTGTTAACCATTCCTTTGGGCTCGATACTTGGAATACTTCCATATATTACTTGTTGGATAGCGTGCACTTGCACTTTGTTTTGTCTTCCCCCAGACACCCGCCATTTATCTTCTTCTTCTTCTTCTTCCCTCCCTCCCTCCCAAAATTTCTCTATCTCTCTCCCCTACCCCGTTGACAACAGCTGAAAGCCCCCCCACACCGCCGTCAACACTGTATCTCCGATTCATCCCTCCGACAGCACCCCAGTCGCACCCCTAGCTGTTTTGCTGCGTTGTACAGATCCGAGTAGCACAAAACGGTTGTGCCAAATGCCACCTCCATCTTCTTCTTCGTCTTTCTACACGTCACCGTCGGCACGTCACACCGCCGCTTGAAATCACTTCAGCCTCGCACCAGTCATGCGTTAATTGAGTTGCTCGCCTCCGAACTGCACACAACCACGTACAGTGATTTGTAGTTGATGGATTTTCCTTTTGTACACGTTTTAGGTGCGTTTGGGATGATTCCAGCGTGGTGTGTTTGGATCTGGTGACCCTAGTGCAATACCCACGTGTTTGCAGTAGACTATAGTGTTTTTCGGCGAGCTCAACAGCGTGTTCTGGTGGTTTCGACAATGTACAACTTGTTTAGTCTTTGAATTGGCATGGGATTCTATTACAGAACACGTATCGCATTTAAAGGCCATTTTGACCTAGTTGGGTCGATTTTAGCTGTTGTCTAGCAACTTCCAACACTGTTTTGGGTAAGAAATTGTGGGTAAAGTCCTTTCTAAACCAATCGAACTCGTGTTTGGATGCTAGAGATTAAAAACTAATTTTTGGAACCTAATTGTGTGTGGTTCTTTGAAATTGCTTCAAATGGTGCAAAGGAGTTTCTAGGCAAAAGAGTTTTAAATTCTCTTGTACTCACTATTGAGGTAAGTAGCCAGTGGATAATTCTTTAATGCTTTGGATAAGGGGTTCTTGGATTTTGTACACATGTATGATTGAGTGGATTGAGTATGTTCTTTCAATTATGCGCTTCAACTTACTTAGTAAATTCCTCAAGTACAAGGCTCATATTTTGTTGCTTTGTCATGATGTTTAAAGGAATTTTTACGACCATTTTGATGCTAGCAATATGCATGATCTTTGGTATGGTGTATGCGTTTTCTTTTGGAGTTTTGTGAATGAGTAAGTATGCTTAAAATTGTATATGTGGAGCACGTGGTTGTTGGTTGACCAGTTCTGGAATCCTTTTTGAGCTTAAGTTGCCTAGGCATCTATTATATTAGTATGAAGTGGGTTTAAATTTTGGAGCGCTTAGGACAAACGAGTGCTAGAATGGGTAGGTGCCAGGGTTAAGTGATATCCTTGTTATAGAATATTGTTCAGATATGTTGGCTTGAGGCATTGAGGTGGTTAACCGAGCACGGAATGTATAAAACTTTTGGCTGGGTGGTTGAAGTTTAGATCTCTTGGGTTGTTGGGTGAATTGACAAGGTGTAGGATGCTCGACTTGTTGGATTTGGCTTGTTGGCTACTTATAATACCTTATAAGTATACAGGGTTCAGGTTTCATGTGTTCAGCATGGTGCAGATGACTGGGCATGTTTAACATATTTTTAGATGAGTCTAAATGTGAGTTGAAAGATAGTGGCTGTCATGATTTCTTAGCATGATTAGGGGGCTGAACTCTGAGTTAAATGGTTTAAGGGCTATATGCCACTAGCACACGTATGAGCTAAGGTTAAGTGAAGTTCTTGTTTTGGAATGTTGTTGAACTAGGGCATAAGTCCATACTCGAGATTCGTGTTTGTGAAAAGTTTAGGTGAGCCTTGGGTCATGATTTCTTGAATGTTTTTGTAGCATATTTTCTTGAATAAGCAAGAGGTGTAGTCGGTGAGTGGTTGTTTCGAGTTTGTGCTTGAACCATGTCATCCTACGCGTGTTGTTATTGTGCTTGTGTTTTCAATTATGCTTGAGAGCTATGGGTTGGACTTGTGGGAAAGGTCGGTGACCTATTGAGTGCCTAGGTTTGTGAGTGAGAAGAAGATCGTTGGTGGGCATCACTTTTCCTTTTCCATATGAAGCATCGGTGTTGTGAGATATGAAGGGCATGAGGGTTTCTTTCCCTCTTTGCTTTTGCTAGTTTAGGGGGCGATTTCCCCACTTTATTTAGAATGAAGGTTGCTTTCCTTCATTCAATATGCTAGCCTAGAGGGTGGTTTCCCCATTGGATGTACTTGGGAAGCTTGAGCGAGGTTATGGGTGTGGTTCTAATATGATGAGTGGGTTTAGAATTATGAGTTACCTTGGAGGTTTCAAGAGAGTTACGAATGAACGGAAGCCCGTTAGGCTAGTGCCACTTACCCTATTCGTTCTCCCCGTGCGAGCATGTATTCCTAGGATGTTGTGAGATAGGATGGGCCTGAGGGTTGCTTTCCCTTTTTGCTTGTGATATCTCAGGGGGCACTATATTTGGAATGAAGGTTGCTTTCCTTCATTCGATATGCTAGTCTAGAGGCAGTACTCTGCCGTTTTGAGCATGAGGGTTGTTTTCCTTCATTGTGTTGTGCTAGCCAGAGGGGGCGATTTCCCCCAAGATTGTAGGCGTGAGGATTGCTTTCCTTCACTATATTAGACCAATCTAGGTTACATGACTTGTATATATGGCACAAGGCTATACCAGAGAGGGGTGGGCCTTAGGGTAAGGTGAGTGGGCACTTAGCTAATGGACGTGAATGTTTGAGTTGAGTAAGAGCCTGTGAGTTAGGGCAAAGCTCTTTTGTGTATGATTGTGAACTTTTGACCCTTAAGTGGACTGCTTACTGGGTATGTTTATACTCACTCTTGCTGCTTTGTTTTTGTCTTTGCAAATGGTGCACAACCACGAGGCAGGTGACAGAGGCGTTGACTTGACGAGGCTATGGAGACACCACCGGAGTTCTTCCCTGTGTCTAGTATTTAATTTTTTTTATTTTAGTTCTTGTTGCGTATTGGTCTGTAAAACTTAAATTTTCTTTAGTTTCCATGTGTTTGATTAGAATCTCTTCGATTCTTGTGTCTAGTTGGTTGAGCTCATCATATTTTAATCAGTTTGGTCGATGTTGAGTGGTTTCTTTGAGATATAGAAGTGTTTTTATTCCTATCAGGTCTTTGTCAATTTTAGTCTTCTTATAGTTATGCCGCCATGCTGCCGAAATTTTGGGCATGAGTGGGGTAACTCAGTCGTGCATCTGCATTTTGTCTATTGTGTTAAGTAGGGTCGTTACAAAAGAATTAGAGAATTCTCTTTAGACCTCTTCCCCTCCAATCCCTCTTGGATTTTCTTTCAAGAGGTTCCCACAAGTCTTGGTCCTGTGTTCAAGTCATAGCCAAGAAGACTTTGTGGATAAGATAAAGACCCAGCAGAGAACTCTCCATAACATTCAAGGTATGATTTATGCTTAGCCTAATGTTTTCTGTTTAATATTAAATAAAATCAAAGTAGATCCAAGCTTTCATTGTGGGTCTAATTTGATTATTCCCTTCACGTCTGGACTTTAAATGGGCTAATTACTGAGTAGTTTTATACTCACTCTATGTTGCACTGCTTTTTAGGGTATCCACATGATTGAATCCCCTCCAAGGATTTTAGGTACTCATCAAAGAAATAAATAAAATGCATAAAGTAAAAAGACAACAAATAGAAGAATGAACACAACTCATTGAAATAAATAAACTTGAATACATTTTGAAGTCTGAATCCAATAAAGTACTAAATGGAATTGAAACAAAAGAACTTATAACTGAAATTAAAAGAAAATAGAAACTGGAAATAAGGATAAAACAACAAGTACAACTCCTAAAAACTTATAGAACTTGAATGGAAAAACCTAAGAACAAACAAAACCGCTAAGATATTCTTCCTTTCCAACTTATTCAACCTTTTTCAAGGAGAATCAAGTACTTACTCCTCCTTTCGAAGTTGGAGTTTGAATGGAATATGAACTGAGTTTAGGGGAGACCTGGAGTGGCGGCTAAAACTTACAAATAAAAATGATAGAATTTTGTGATGAAGAGAAATCCCAACTCCAAGCTTTCTTTCAAATGGAAGATTGAGCCGCCTTTTATAGACTTCACGCCTAGGGTTTGCTACCGAGGTCAGTGTGGAGAAGCTTGGTTGATCATATCCCTTGATTTGAGGAGATTTGATTGAGAATAATTGATAAAATCTTCAAATCCCGCGAATCTTGGAGAATCTGTAGAAAAGGTCTAGATGCGGACGCATTTGGGCTATTTTCTGCAACATTTGTAATTTGGCTTCTGCTTTCAAATACTGGCGCATCCTAGTCGCATATCTAATGGACGTTTTATTATTTGCTTCAACTGCTGCCATAATGTAGGTACATTTGGATCCTTTTCAACCTCTACACAAAAACAACAGAAATTAACATTTTTCTTTACAAAATGACTCCAATTACACCTAAAAACTTATTTTTACAATATTAAGACTTCAAACATATGCAAAGCTTGTTTTTACATAAATTTTTCCTAAATGACATGAAATATAACTTTAAACACTTGCTTTCTAAGAAAATAGCTTAGTTTTTAGGACTCAATAACACTCATCCCCCAAACTTATCTTATTGCCTTGAGCAATTTTAAGCAAAAATAAACAAGCAAACAAGTAACAGCATGCATTCTAAGGAAGTTTTGAAAAAAATTGTGTCTTTCAAGAGAGATCTCAACTCTTAGTACTTACACAACCTTGAAGTTTCAGCCCATGGGACCTTACTTTTTCCTTTTCAAGACAAACAATTCACATGCAAATCCGCCTACCCTTTTTATCCCACATAAGGCTTAGTCATAATATCTATGGTAATTTCTTTGTCTAGAAGGCTAAGTTTAATTATTTCTAAGTACAAAAGACTATAACTTACCTCAAACATATTCAATGCTACTGCTAGGCTCTTTTCCTTTCTTTTCTTCTTATCATTTTTTCTAAGAAGAGTCTTTCTGTCACATTGTACCTTCGCTCCAACTTACTAACACTTTGTGGTGAAAGTAGCTGACTACGAGCACAAGTCACTGCTAAGACTGTTTTCACATACTCACTTCCTAAGTCAACCTTTCATGCAAAGGAGATCATGGGTATCATGACCACCTCTGGTTACTCGCTTAACTCTGGAAGGAGGAATATCTCCTTTTCTTTTTCTTTTTCTCTCTTTTGTTTTTTTAAATGAGTCTCTAGTAGTAGTGTAGTACATGATACATCAACATTTTGGCGTTACAACTCAAAACTACAATACAACTCACCCCCCAAACTTAAATGGGTCAATATCCCCATTGACCAAAACATAAGGCATAAGAGGGGTTGAGGTACAAATTTTGTTGTGACTAGACTTGCTAAGCATCGAACTGAACTCTCCTAAGCACATTAAGTAGTCTAAACACAAGGAGAATTTAGATTTTAATTATTGTGAAGAAAAGTAATTGATACGGTACATGAAAGATATGGGTCATCATTGACAGACTCATCAAGCCAGCACATTTAATTCTAGGGAAGCCTACTTATTCTGTAGAGACATAGACGTAGTTATACTTAGAGGAAGTTAGACTACACGGGGTGCCTGTTAAGTTTGTCTCTAACACAGATTCTCCTTTTACATCAAACTTCTGGAAAAGTTAGCATAAGTCTTTAGGCAGTCAGTTGAATTTCATCTTGGCCTTTCATCCACATACCAATGACCAAACATAACGTTTGAATCAGACCGTGGAACACATGTTATGAGTTCGTGCGTTGGATATTGCAGGTAGTTGGAATACTCATTTGCATTTGATAGAATTTGCTTATACCAATAGTTATCAAGCAACTATTGCTATGACATCATTTGAAGCTGGGAAGAAGTGCATGTCCTCTGTCTAGTGGGATGTGATAGCACTCATTTGGTGCATTATATTTCCTATTAATTTGGCTAGTTTTGTTATGACTTTGTGAGCTATTATGTGGAATTTTCTTGTATTTTGGGAAAACGAGCAATTGAAAGCGGATGTTATGATTTTGGACTTTTATATCAAATCGGGAGTAAGAAGAGAACTTATTTTGAAGCTAAGGATAGAATAAGATCCTAATGTAGTTGTTGGACCCAAGAGGAGAGTGTTAAGATGCCCAAAATGGCGTCAAAATGCTATACAATTGATGTCAAACTCAAGAGATAGCATCTCGTTATTGCCTTATGGCGTCTCAATGTTGCAAAAATACAGAGGCTTGGAGTTCTATTCGTAGTGTCGAGACGTTGCTTATAGCATCTCAGTGCTACCTATGTGTGTACAATTAGAACGGTGGCATTTTGTGAAGGGAATAATCTAATTAAACCCAAGCGGAAGCGTAGGAATCGATTTGAGTTTATTTAGAATTTAATAATAATATTATGGTTAAGCATAACATACCTTGAAAATATGAAGATTCTTCTGGCGAATCTTTATCTCTTCCACAAAGTCTTCCTGCCTATGACTCGAACACAGGACCAAGGCATGTGGGAACCTCTTGTTAGAAAATCCATAAGGGATTAAAGAGGAAGAGGTCTAGAGAGAATTATCTAATTCTCTCTATTGAGGAGATGTGTGTTGTGTCTAATGGCTCAACCCAAATGTCCTATTTATAGAGACCAATGGAAAATCTTTGCCATAATTAAAATATTATATTTTAATATCTAATATATTAAAATATATCTTATAAGTATTTGAATCTCATTCAAATCTCCTACGATATTTATTTATTTGAATCTTATTCAAATTCTATAAATATCTTTTATTTAATATATCAAATAAACATTAATTATTTTAATATTTAATGTATCAAATACAATAAATATATTTTCCTATTTTATATTTAATATAACTAATATATTAAATATTAATTTGAACACTTCAAATTAAATATTAAATTTAAACATTTCAAATTTTAATATTTAATGTATCAATTACAATAAATATATTTTCCTCTTTTATATTTAATATATCTAATATATTAAATATTAATTTGAACACTTCAAATTAATATTAATTTCAACATTTCAAAATTTTCTTTCAACTAAATTGATCTTTTAGTGTTACTATGAGCTAGTAAAGGGACCTTATGGACCTACAGATTACAAGCTCCAATGATACAAAATTAATTAATTAAACTCTTTAATTAATTAATTTTCATTCATTAACTATAGGTCACTCCACTATAGACCTAGAGTTACACTCTTATGCACTGTAAGACAAGTTGTGTCCATAGATATAATCATTACATGCAAGTCGATCCTTCACGAGTTGTTTGTAATTACAGCTGGGTCAAAAGTCCGTTTTACCCCTATAATTACATCTTGCACCTTAAGTACCACTGATTCTCTAATGAACAATCTATTTATAATCTAATTATAAACTAAGCCCCTCTCGGGCCAACGAGAGGGTGGGCCCCATTATTCAAGTCCCTAAATCAGTACTTAAGGGAACTACTCATCTACTTACCCTATATGGGAAAGAGTGAATTCCATCTTGTGAGATTATGTTCCCAACTCCCTATTTGGTTAAGTCCCCAAAATGGTAGGCATATTGAATCTGCTATAAAAGCCACTCTCACCTATGCAAATCAAAGGACAAGCCCTCACAGGCAGAAGTTCATAACTTACTCAGGATTAAGATGGAGTCGCATATGATCATCCTGATGAAATATTAATCTTCTCAATTAACGGATTTATAAAGATAGATTAAATATTTCGTTGTCCAGACTTATACCAACTCATTGTATAAGATACCCCCACTCACATGCCTCCACATGAATGATTTGGATCAAATCATTTGTAATTATTACAAAGTGGGCCATATCATTTGTAACTATTCCAACATTTTGGGCAGCATCGAGACGTTGCGTCAATAAGCAGACTTAAATTATGACAATTTCATTACGGAAAGGAGAGCCAATTTGGGGGTTTTACACCCTAATCTATGAAATTAAAGATAATTAGAAGGATCGAGGACGGATTGGAGCGGGTAGATTGAAGATCCACGCTCGAGATTTTCAGAGATCATAGCGGGAGCGAATGATCAACGCACAACAGGTTCTTTCTTTGTTTTTCCTTGAATTTTCTATTGTTTCTATTTAGTTTAGGTTGGATTAGGTTATATTGGACTAAATTGTGATTTACATTGATTAGATTCTGGAGTTTGGAGCTTGATCAAGCCATTGGACCATGTAATTGAGGTTAATTGGATGTTTGTAATTGATTTTGCACATTTACTTTCATGCAATGTTATTTAAGCTTTGAATCCCTTAATCAATGATTGAATGATTTGCTAGTCTATGCCTCTTCTTTACAAAGAATGCATGAATTTGAGCTTAAATTGCATGATGATCAGTGTTTGGATAAGAAAGTGATAAAAGCATTAATTAGGGTCAATGATAAGGAAGTTTAATGTTGAGCATAATTAATTGATGAGACGGACACTTGATTTGATTAATTATACTCGCGATTGGATGAACTCCACGGAGAATTTCATGAAAATTAAACCTTTAGATTCAAGTAAATTGTTTAATTAATTGCAAGGATTCATTAATTTCAGTTATCGGTCCAGTTGGTGAGATTAATGTTTAAACTCAGTTCCGTTTTAATTGTGCTCCCATTTGTTTGAATTCTTTTATTTCTTTAGTTTCCTTTAATTCATCGTTGTTCCTTCTAGCGTTTGTTTTTCTAAATAAAATTCAACGTGATTAGATACAATAATTAATTGAATAAAACTAACCCAATTACCTGAGGAGACGATCTTTGATACTTATCATTGTATTACTTGGACACATGCATTTGCATGTGAACAAGGGAACGCAAGTTGCTAGGACTCAAATTTGTAAAAGTCTCATATAAGGAAACTCATAAGATTAGAGCAAGGATGCAAATAGAGCGGAACAGACAAAAGAGCTATGATGAAGGACTCGGAGTTATCAATTGGCTATCACGCGTTCTAAAGGTATCGCCAATGAAGACAGTTTTGAGGTTCCTAAAAAAAAGAAAGCTAAGCCCACGTTGTATCGGGCCATTTGAGATTTCGAATCATAATTGCCCAGTAGCTTATCAGTTGGCTCTGCCCCCATTGCTCTCTGCATTTCATGATGTATTCCACGTGTCCATGTTATGAAAGTACATGTTAGATCCTTCACGCATGATTGACTAGGAGCCTTTACACTTGAATGAGAACTTGAGTTATGAGAAGAAGCCTAAGCAACTTCTTGCAAGGAATTGGAAAACTCTTCGTAACAGAGAAATAGCTCTTGTCAAAGTTCTTTGACAAAACCATCAGTTTGAAGAAGCAATATGGAAATGAGAGGAAAAAATGAGTGCCAAGTATCCAAAGATCTTTTAAGATTATAAACTTTCGATGACTAAAGTTTTTAAGGTGGGAAGATTGTAACACCCTGCATTTGCTGGTGATTTTTTTTAATTTCCACTTTTGGAATAAATTTCAAGTTTAAAAATTCATCTAAATAGGTTGTGGATTAATTGTGTTTGGTTTTGCCTATTAGAATTGATGTTTTAGTTGAACTTGAGGCACTTTGTGCTTAAGTTGCTAATGTGAAGCTTTGAGTAAGTTTGGGGGAAGTTATAGTCTTTTGTACTTAGAAAGAATTAGACTTAGCTTGCTAGACAAAGAAACCACCCTAGACTTTATGACTAAGCCTTTGGTGAGATAAACAAGGTAGGCTGGTTTGCATGAGAATGGTTTGTCTTGAAAAGGAAAAAGTAAGGTCTCGTGGGTTGAAACTCCAAGTTTGTGTAAGTACTAAAAGTTCAAATCTCTCCTGAAAGGCACTGTTTTTCAAAACTCCCTTAGAATGCAAATTGTTGCTTGATTGATTGCTTATTGTTTTTGCTTGAGGACAAGAATAAGCTAAGTTTTTTTTTTTTTTTTGGGGGGGGGGGGGGGGGGGGGGGGGGGGGGGGCTGATAACACTCATTTATGAGTGTTATTTGGCTCTAAAAACTAAGCTATTTGCTTGGAAAGTGAGTGTTTAATGTTATATTTCATGTCATTTAGAGCAAATATAAGTAAAAACAAGTTTTGCATGTGTTTGAAGTCTTGATTTTATAAAAATAAATTTTTAGGTGTATTTAGAGTCATTTTGTTAAGAAAGTGTTAATTTTTGTTGGTTTTGTGTTGAGGCTGAAAAAGAACCCCAAATGCGCCCACATTCTAGTCGCAACTGAGGCAAAAGAAAGATGATTCAAGAGATATCCGACCAGGATGCACCAGAATTGAGAGTAGAAGTCAAATTCCAACTATTGCAGAAATAACTCAAAATGCGCCCAACTATGCGGCCATATTTAGGCCATTTCGACAACAGCACAATTGCGCTCACTATGCGGCCGCATCTGTACCTTTTCGGCAGATTGTCCAAGATTCTCCAGATTTGCAGATAAAATCAATTATTCTCCATCAAATCTCCAAGGATTAAGGGATATTATTGGCCAAGCCGCTCCACACTGATTTAGGCAGCAAACCCTAGACCTTGAGGTCTATAAAAATCGGCTCAAGCTTCAGTTTCAAGGGAGCTCGGATTTCTATCTTCTTCTCCAAATTCTACAGTTTTCTTTTCTTTTAAGCTGTCATACCAAGTTTCCCCCAAGTTCTATTCATACTTCATTCGGACACAAACTTTGAGAGAAGGTAGTGTAAGCACCTGCTCTCCCTGAAAGAGGTTGAACAAAGTTCGGGTTCTTTATCACTTTTATTTAAGTTTCGTACGTTTTATTTTTCTTTAAATTTTAGATTCTTTCATTAAGTTGTAAGTTTATGTTAAATTTCAATTTTTCAAGTTGTAATTCAAGTTTTTTTCAATTTGTTATTGTTTCAATTCCAAACTCTCAGTATAGTTCTATTCCTCTATTTTCAATGAAGTCTATTTTTTCTCAATCAAGTTTTATTTTTATTTTATGCACATTAGTTTTCTTTTCGATGAGTAGCTAAAATTCTTAAAGGGGATTTAATGAAGTGAATACTCAAAAAAGGAGATAAGCCCCACCATGTAATTCTAGCAACTTTGCTTAACATTTAGTACCATTTTCTTTTATTGAGTTTAAGTTCCATTGTTAGCTTAAATTGATCACTTGAGTTAGCATAGTTTGTGTGAAATTCAATAATGAAAGGGTTGGATCGAGCACGCGTTTTCATAAAAGTAATCTAGGAGAAGAGTCTAGACATATAACTTCTTTTTTTGTACCTAGACATAGGATAAAAACCTTTAGAATCATTGAGTTGTGTTCCTTATTTATCTAAGTTAAAATTAGCCATAGACATATGTGTTTAATTGCTTAGTCTCCTAAAAGCACTTAGAAAAGGGTTGAATAGGTGTTGAACTTGATTCATGATGTTAAGTGTCGGTTAGGATAGGTTGCGAGGACATTTTAGTAGCATTTTGTCTGAATCACACAGAACTCGAAAGAGACAGTATGCGGGCACAAGAGGCAGAATCTCTAAAATTGCCGGACCCAGTTAAGTAAGTTTGCAGGTGCATGGTGGGCGCATTTCCTCGAGGTTGAAATAGATTTGAACCCCTTGCTACTTATTACTATTTTCTTATCTTTTCTTTTAGTTTCCCTTAATTTTATTGCACAAAACCCCCAAACACATCTTATTTATTTTGTTACCTTTGGTTGCAACTTGAAAGTATTTGTGTTGTTAACTGAAAAGCTCTTTGTTAATTGTTTCCTTGAGTTCGATACATGGAATACTTCCATATATTACTTGTTGGAGAGCGTGCACTTGCGCTTGCTTTTGCGTATATCAGACACCCCGTCAAATTTTTGGCCCCACTGTCAGGGAACAGCTTTTTAACAAACATTTTTTAGTTTTTCAGCAGAATTGCAATTGGTTTGCAACCACATTTCCAATCTATCACATGAATCCGAGTCTATTTTGCAGGTTTTGCAGGTTAGAGTTGGTGTATGCTCAAAGGGACTTTCCCTTGTCATTTTGATCCTGAGATAGAGCGAACTTTTCGCCACCGTCGTAAGGAGCATGGGAAGAAAAGAAAAGATCTGCAAGAGTTGAGCGCACAAGAGAATCCAGAAAGACTTGTTTTGCAGGAATCTGTTTTGCAGGAACTTTCCATGGATCCACTTGGAGTCGATCCTCTTGGTGAGCAACAAAGAAGAGCATAACCCAATGATGTGCCACAACAACAACCACAACAGGGAGCGAAGCAGCAAAATCTCATTTTTATTGCAGATGAACGAGATAGAGCTATAGGGGATTATGCAGCTGCAACTTTCCATAATCTTAATGCAAAAATCATGGAACCAAACATTGAGGCAGCTCATTTTGAGTTGAAGCCAATAATATTTTAGATGCTCCAGACTATAGGGCAATTTACAGGATTACCAAACGAGGATCCTCACAAGCACATGAAGCAATTCTTGAGAATATGCAACTCGTTTAAGCTGAATGGAGTATCAAGCGAGACATTGAGGTTGAAACTTTTTCCTTTTTTCTTGTAGGGTAATGCAAAAGCATGGCTAAATTCTTTCCCACCGGACTCGATCACTTCTTGGGATGACTTGTCAAAAAGTTTCTTTTGAAATATTTTTCTCCAACCAAGAATGCTCAGATTCGAGGGGCAATTATCACTTTTAAACAAGGTCCAAACGAAGGCGTGGATACATCATGGGAGCGATTTAAGAAGTTAGTCAGGAGATGTCCACATCATGGCTTACCAGCCTGCCTTTTGATCGAGCATTTTTATAACGGATTGACCCAGGCCTCTAAGACCTTGGTTAATGCATAAGCAAATGGATCCCTATTAAGAAAGATAGTCAATGAAGCTAACGAGATTTTAGATGTAATCTTTTCCAACAACAGTCAGTGGGGAGATGAAGACACACAATCTACTAAAAATATTGCAGGTGTATACGAGGTGGATGCAATAGCAGAACTGAGTGCGCAAATGAAAAAATTAAAAACGATTCCTATAATTTCTGGCGCATGTGTGGGGCTAGCTTCCCTAACATAGCCTTGACAAGCGAGGAGTAGGTTTATAGGATCCTCATATTCATCTTCTCCCTACACTAGCCCTAAGAACTACTTGTTCAGCTCAACCAACATTCAAGAAAGTAATAGACTACTAAGTGTCTGAAACAAACAGGGGATCCCCTAAAATTGCATCACTTTAATGTCAAGAGTACTAGCTTTCACACAACTATCGTAGGGACCCTTACCTAGACCACTCGTTCAATAGGTGGCCTAATTGATCACGATAATGATAACTCTTTTTACTCTCGACTCTTTTTAATATGTTACAAGTTTATTTTCTTTATTCATTATTTTCCTCTTTTATTTCTCAATAATTATTTCTTTTTTTAAGCTCAATTTTCTTTTCTTTCATTTCTTGTAGGCAAATACACCTTTCTTCCCCCTAAGTAATGCATTACAAACCATCATGTAAAGACCCTCCAAACTAGTCTTAAGCCTATTTGGGTGACAACAAACATCTAAACCCCATAAAACTACCCTAGGCCTTTAAGACTACAAAAGGGAAAGGTTGGATGTGCCCATAAACATGTAAGAAACTCAAGAAATTTTTTGTAATAATGCTCAAATTAGAACACATTCTCAACTTCAACAAAGTGCAAATACCAAGCTATAAAAAAACATATATTTTAATGTCTTAATCATGCATCATGCTACCAATTCATCAACAATTCATGCTTAGAAATATAAAAAATTTCAACAAAAATATACTTAACATATCAATCAAAAATATGAGTTTAAGATCTCCATGACTGAACCAACATGCTTAATAATACTTCGATCAAAATTTCGAACTAAGGCACTCAAGGACTCAATCAACATGCAAAGTAGTCAATATAAGCTCAAAAAATTTAAAAATTTGGCTCAAAAGCTAATAGTCCGAACTCAAATGCTCAGGACTCTACATTAAGCTCAAATCTAAACCTCCACCCCCCAACGTAAATTCTACATTGTTCTCAATGTACAAAAATAAGTAAAAATTAAAGGACAAAAATAAAGAGGAATAGAAAACCTCCCTTGAAAACTCAGCACATAAGTGGGTGGTAGCGTGGCGGAAACCTCCAAGAATAATAATTCTTCTCCTCAAAAGTAAATTTATTTGCTATAAAAAAAACAAAACACGTTAAGCAAGGAAAAACAAAAACATAAAGAAAAATAAAAAGAAAACAAGTAAATTTAAACATCTGGCTACCTCCAAGAAGCACAAATTTTTATAGTCGATTGCTTGACTCATCTTGTGGTACGCGTCAAGGCACATAAAAATTCTCCCATTTCCTTGCCTCTCTTTTCCTTGAATCCACAAAGCCCACTGCACTAAGAAAGCTCTTTAACAACTTATGGGCTCTAGAAATGTAGGTCTTTTTGTAGTTTTTTTACTCTAAAAGCATATAAAGATAGAGATCAAAGAAACAAGACTCGAACTTGGACTCGTATGACTAAGAAGAAGAACATTCACAAATTAAAGAAGAACCCAAGAACAAATAGACCCAGGTTTTCGACCTCCAACTCTATCACCTGGACCTCCTTTTCGAATTGAAGCTCAACTTCCTCACTTGTCTCACATACATGCTCTTCAAATGGAAAACAAATTTCATCATTAAGTTCTAAATCAACCTCACAACTTCGTACCTCAAGAATGTCTAAAGATGATCGATCTTGAATGCTCTCCAGACTTGCCACTAGATTAGCCAAATGGATGACGGGGTCACCAAGGCTTCGTATCCCAACCATCTTCCCTTGAAATCGAAGAGTGCTCTACTGAATTCGGAGATTGCTAATAGCAGTTTGATTAATTAAATCCTCTAAAGACATACCTAAATTTGAAGATTGGGGACTTGGGCTCTATTGCTCCTCCTGGAGTCCCTATGAATGATCCCACTAAAAACCGTGAGGATCATGGCTCGTGTCGTGTTGGCCCAGAACTCTTCCTAGACTAGAGGCATGTCGCATTTGCTCATAAGGCTAATTTAGAAATTTTAGAATTTAAATCACTAACATCTTCATCGTGCGGGGTAACTCGACTGAAATTCCAAAAATTATTAGCCATAAAAAGAAACAAGGTATAGACTCTTTTTTTAATATACTTTTTTTGTTTTTATTGAAATAAGAAAACCAAAATCAAGAAATCAATTTAATTGGCAGTCCTCCAGCAACGACGCTAAGTTGATTATTATCAGAATAAATGAAATCCCCGACAACGACAAAAATTTGAAGGAGCTTATCGAATGATCAATCAAATACAATTTATAATTATCGATCTAAAATTAACTACTTGTAGAAATTAATAGTGGACCCAGTCAAACCACAAGAAACCGAATAAATTAAATTTATATTATTTAGATTTCTTATTGACACGGAGTGACATGGACAAGGGGGGATTAAACATAAAAAAGGGACAGGAAGACTTCAAACTTCTAATTTTAAGCATTATTGAAAGTACAAGAACTAAAATTGGACATTTGAAAGTACAAGGACGAAAATGCAAGCCTAAAGTATAGGGACCAAAATGGTATTTTAACCTAGTATTAAATTAATTCCCTCACTTAACATAACTACATTATGTCTTAGTAGTGTTCAAAACCTATGGCCAATCTCTTCCACGCGATGCACTTGTGTTCGAATCATGACAGACGTTTCTCTCTATTTTTTTTCTTTTTTTTCTGTAGTTTATATATGTAAATAAATGTTTTCTTCTTCTATTTTAATTTTAGAATTCTATTGACAAAGTATTTTGAAGGAGCTTGTCGAAGGCTCAGTCAAATACAATTTATAATTACCAAACTAAAATTAACTACTTGTAGTAATCAATAGTGGTCTAGGTCGAACCACATGGAACTGAATAAATTGAATTTCTATTCTTTGAATTTCTTATTGACACAGACTAACACAGTCAAGGAGAGATTAAACATGAAAAAGGGAAGATAAACGCTAATGGTTATCCTCGGACACCATTTTGGGATAAAACTTAGTACAATGCTATTTTTGATCATCGAATGCCTACATGCAAGCTATTTTCCAACCATCTATTGCCCAATAGACTCATCGGTAAAGTCGGCTAAGCCTTTAAGAAAACTTAAGTCCCCTAAATCCCAATTAACCCAACCTAGCATTCAAATTAATTAGCCTAATAGCCTAATTAGCGCTAATTAGCTAGGCACAATACTGTTCCACACTAACCTAGCTAATCGCCTTAAGTTCTAGGGATTGATTAAGACCAATTAATTAAATTTAGCATGCATTCCTAATTTGATCAATTAGCTCTCTTGATTCTTAGGCCCTATCGTGCAATCTACATGAGAGACTAGCCTCAATGATACAAACATGAGCTTCTCCTATTACTATCTAAAACTAACGGTCACGTATTCAATCGAGGTGAATAGGTTGTCAATCTATCTACGAAAGAGTACATGCTATGGGAAATCAAGCAAGAATCAATAAATAATAGAACATTTTGGAAAATACTTAAAATATGGAATAAATCTCACAAAAATAACTTAGTACCTTGTTTACAACCTGAAATGGCATCGATAGTCTAGCCGAACATCGTTACAATATTGCCTGACACCAAAGGTTAACTAAAAACACCTAAACTATCCTATTCTAATGAAAAACGGAGAAAACTGGCCTTAACATGGTTTATTGGCAACCAAAAATGGAGACTAATGACATAAAACATGAAAGAATCAATTTATATGAATCGCGGTAGCATCTAGATGCTACCCAAAATCACAGGGGCTCACCGCAACATCGAACGAGGCTGCAAGGGACTGCCAACAGCGTCTAGACATTACCCAGCAGACAATATTGGTCATTTTTGCTTTAACTCTTTTCTCATGTGTCCGAATGACCTCTGATTTGATGCGTTGGAACCATGATTCGACATAGAATCTATCAAAACGTGCCTTATGCTAAAATTCCTACAAATTAATTAATTAATTACATTAAAACCTCCAAACAACACAATTTAGGCATTAAAATATAGGACTATTTTGGTCCTATCATATTTACAATATAAAAATACAAAATAATAACAAATATATAATATCATAATTTTAGTTTTAGTTTCTTCTTTAAATATAAAAAAATAAATATAAATGATTACAAATATTATTTTTAAATGTTAATAAATTATTTTTTTGATAGAATTATTATTCCAAATTTCATTTTATTTTTTATATATTTATATAAAAAAAAGGTTAAAATATTATTATTGTCCCTGTACTTTGAATTTTAAGACTTATTTTATTTTAGCCCTTGTACTTTCAAATATCCAAATTTAGTCTTCATACTTTTAACAAATCTTAAAATTAATTCATACTATTAGTTTATTGTTAAATTTTTCAAAAACAATTTAGTCTCTATTAACCTTCCATTTATAAATTGAGGAAACATATTTACATTGTGTCTTTTCTAGAATGGAAATTATGATTTTTGCGAAGTGTCTAATAGGTCTTTTAACTTTTTATTGTGTATCTAATAGATCCCTAACTTTAAAAAGTGTCTAATATATCTTTCAACATTCAATTTTGTATTTAATAGGTTCTCAAAATTTTTAATTTTGTATCTAATAGATTGTGTTTAGTAAATCAATTAAAGTTTAAAATTTTTTAAAATTTCAGAGACCTATTGGACACAAAACTAAAAGTTGAGTTACCCATCGTACACGTTTAAATTTTGGAAACTTATCAGATACAAGATTGAAAGTTTAGAAAACCATTAAACACTTTTTAAAGTTTAGGAATCTAATAGACACGGACTTAAGAGTTCATGAACTAGACTCTTGTAATTTTTTTTCTTTCTATTTGACAAGATATCTAGATGAGTTAATTATGATTGTATTAAGGTTATTTGAACTTAGTTAAGAAGTCTTTGGTACACCTATCTATTATTATCACCAATAACTTTTTTATAGTTCAATGTAATATGGAGTATGCATGTTGATTCGAACTTCTAACCTTTTGGTGATACTTTTTTTTATTATATTTATATAACATAATTTTTAGGCCCCCAAATATTACTATCTAGGTCCACCCTTGGATCAGCAGGTGACAGGGAGAAAAGAAAAGGCACTACGACGAGGACGAGGCAAAGAAAAGAAAGAGGAGGACGACGACAACGAATGGCACGACACTTTTTCTTTACTCCTAAGCTTAACATTACAAATTATCTTGCAAGTTCACTTACAAACCACTCCTTAAGCCTATTGGAGTGACAACAAACTTCTAGAAAACATAAAACTCCTCTAAATTTTCAACTTATCAAAACTAGGCTACGTGCTCAACATTTGCAAAGAATCCAAAGCAAAAATTTTAAATTTACTCAGATTTCAACAGGCTCGATTTCCACAACACATATGTCAAAATAATCCACTGCAGAGCATAAATAATAGAATATCTTCATCACAAAAACATGCAAAATCCTAAACCCATGCTACAGCACATAATCTCAATCAATCATCAAAATTTTCCAATTAAGCCCAAAATCAACAGCTACATCCATTTCTCCTTCATCCAAGTGTAGCACTATTCCCCCCACACTTAAACCAAACATTGTCCTCAATGTTTACCACTAAGCAATTAAAAATGCAAAAAGGACAAATAAAAGACTAAGGGTAACAATACTTCCCTGAAATAACGAAACCTCCAATACTAAGCACAACCGACCTCAACACATTGTAGGAAATTGCAAAACACAAAAGGGTCATTTATTCGACTAACAACAAAAAAACAAAGCAAGTAAATAGCAAGAGCTACATCAGACGAAGAACCAGGTGCATCCAGCATTTCTCAATCCATAAGCCTATTCCTATTATTAAGCTCAGAAGGTCTAATTTCCACTAAATCAACCTTAAACCTCTTATCCTCTACACCAAAAGCATTTATAAAATAAAAAATGTGAAAAATTACCTTATCGTCATCCACTTCCAAGGTTAACTTACCTCGATGCATACTCACCTCCGCCCTGCTCATGGCTAAAAATGGCCTTCCTAAAATGATTGGGATCTCCTCATCCTCCTCCATATACAAGACCACGAAGTCTACAAGAAAAATGAACTTGTTAATTTTAACAAGCACATCCTCCACTATACCTTTTGGTCTTGCTATCAATTGATTGGCGAGCTGGAGGGTAATATCAGTGGGTTGAATCTCCTACAATCCAAGTTTCCTAAACAAAGAATAGGGCAAGAGGTTAATACTGGCACCTATGTCACATAATGCCATTGTTGGGATTTATGCCCTAAAGCCTCGTAATTAATGATTTATTTAATAATTAATAATAATTTTAATTATTTTATTTGCAATATAATATTATCCATTATATGAAAAATCCAAGGTTATTAGTGTAATCTTGAACAGCATGTGGTTGACATACGAGTGGATCATGTTCAAGAAATAACCTAAAGGGTCATAGTATATGGATAAGGTTGGATACCTTATTCTGGTAACATTATTGATACGGCTCACTTTGTAATAGTTACAAATTATTTGATCCAAATCGTTCATGTGGAGATATGTGAGTGGATGTATCTTATATAATGAGTTTGTCTAAGATTGGACCACGAAATATTTAAAATCTGTTAATTGACAAGATTAATATTTCATCAAGATGATCATATGCGACTCCATCTTAATCCTGAGTGAGTTATGAACTCCTACCTATGAGGTCTTGTCCTTTGATTTGCATGGGTGAGAGTGGCTTTTGTAGCCGATTCAATATGCCTACCATTTTGGAGACTTGACCAAATAAGGAGCTGAGAACATAATCTCACAAGATGGAATTCGCTCCTTCCCATACAGGGTAAGTAGATGAGTAGTTCTCTTAAGTGCTGATTTTGGGACTTGAACAATTGGGTCTCACCCTCTCACTTGCCAGAGAGGGACTTAGTTTATAATTAGATTATAAACAGATTGTTCATTAGAGGATCAGTGGTACTTAAGGTGCAAGATGTAATTACAAGGGTAAAATAAACTTTTGACCCAGCTGTAATTATGAACAACTCATGAAGGATCGACTTGCATATAGTTATTATATCTATGGGCACAACTTGTTCTACAGTGCATAAGAGTGCAACTCTATGTCTATAGTGGAGTGACCTATAGTTAATGAATGAAAATCAATTAATTAAAGAGTTTAATTAAATTCTTTTGTATAATTGGAGCTTATAATCTGTAGGTCCATAAGGTCCTCTTGCTAGCTCATAGTAACACTAACAAATCAATTTAGTTGAAAGAAAAATTTGAAATGTTCAAATTAATATTTAATATATTAGATATATTAAATATAAAATAGCAAAATATATTTATTGTATTTGATACATTAAATATTAAAATTTGAAATGTTCAAATTAATATTTAGTATATTTAATATATTTAATATAAAAGAGGAAAATATATTTATTGTATTTGATACATTAAATATTAAAATAATTAATGTATATTAGATACATTAGATAAAAGATATTTGTAAATTTTGAATAAGATTAAAATAAATAAATATCATAAGAGATTTGAATGAGATTCAAATAAGTATAAGATATATTTTAATATATTATATATTAAAATATAATATTTTAATTATGACAAAGATTTACCCTTAGTCTCTATAAATAGGACCCTTGGGTTGAGCCATTAGACATAACACATATCTCCTCAATAGAGAATTAGAGAATTCTCTCTAGACCTCTTCCTCCCCAATCCCTTGTGGATTTTCTTTCAAGATGCTCCCACAAGCCTTGGTCTTATTTTCGAGTCATAGCCATGAAGATTTTACGGAGGGGATAAAGATCCACCAAAAGTATCTCCATATTTATCTCCAAGTAAGTTTGTTTAATTTTTTTTTTTAGTTTAATTTTAAATAAAATCCACAAAGGGATAGAATTTGTTGTAATTGTTGAAAATATCCTTCAATTCAAATGTGTTTCTTGAAGCCAACTGCTGCAATTGAAAATTTGGGATTTCTAAATCCTAAATTTGGAATTGTTCAAACAAGGAAAAATATTGAAGACCAAGATATGTCTTGGATTTAAATTATTGTAATTTAAATGGTTTTCAATCTCTTATGATATGTCAAATATGCCGGTCAATTTTGCTAGTTTTAATTTACTTATGCATTTGATATGTGTTTTAAATTATTTGATTATTGCATAAAGTATGCCATTTAGATTAAAATCTCAACATAGGTTAAGCATTATCATGCATCTTAATTAATTTTGAATATAATAATAATAATAATAATTATTATTATTATTATTATATATATATATATATATATATATATATATATATATATATATATATATAGAATTTATTAGGTTGTTTCCTAATAGAATTAAATTAATTTTTTCATATAATTGTTATATTGGAAAATTTGATTAGGATGATTTTTAATAGAATTGAGATATTTTCTTAATAAGTTTATATTTTCCATATCTTTGAATATAATTGTTATATTTGGAAAATTAAATTAGGATATTTTCTTTCATAAATGAAATTCATGTTTTTCCTAATAGGATTAAGATATTTCCTAATGAGATTAAGATTTCCTTAAAATAAAGATAGTTCTAATTCAAGCTTTAAATAGTTTAAAATTTGAATTTAATATATCTTTATTTGTTTCTAATAAGATTAGAATTTAAGATAATCTTTTAATTTTGTTTTAAAGGGTTTAAAATGGTAAAATTTCAAGATTATCCATAGTTTAAAATTTTAAATATAATTTATCTTTTACTTTTTCTAATAGAATTAGAATAAAATATATAGGATGATCTTTTAATTTGTTTTAAAGGGTTTAAAATGATAGAATTTTAAGATTATCTAGTAAGTGAATTATTTTTTTAATAGGGTTAAACAAAACATTGTTTAAATTCACTTAAGTTCATTAATCTAGTAATTAATAGTCAATTAAAGATTAATGAATTTGAAATAAAAATTGACTATAAGGGAACTCTGTCTATGAAAGGTTCTGTCTAGACTGGAGTATTTAAGCTGACCAAAAGGAAACACCTCTAACTGGGAACCGACCTAGGAGTTGAATTAGTCAAATTTTATTTAATTTCACTAAGCATGCTCATAATGTGATCATTTTTTTTAAAAATAGTTTAATAAAACTTGATAATTCATAATAAAATCAATTCAACCAATATAAGAGTTATAAAGGATAGATAGGGAACTTAGATAAATGAGATTAGCTTAATTTGTCTAAGTAAGAGAAAATCCTATGTCAAAATAGTAAGTGGGAGAAGGATATGTGACAACACATCCTACGGTCTCCATCATTAGTTCACAACGTGAGATCCATGTGGGGGCTCGCGGCGGCTTTTGGACCGTCCTCCTACGGAAGGTATTTGCATGGGTCAATATCAAGGTGAACTCCTGAGAATGATATGATTGTAGTTTTGTTTCCAATACTTAACCTACCCTACGACGGCACTTGATGGGATAAAACTATGATATCTAAAATTATGGGTCACACTTACAAAGCCCTCATTAAAGTTGTTAATGATGTCCTTGACCAAACTAATGGTAACTAAATATTATAGGAATAAGTTGAGTTATTATGGTATAATACTTGGTTGAGATTGTCTCAGTTTAGTGAATGAATACTTGACCTATTCTACGGTGGCACTTTTTCTAACTCACTAATATACCATAGCATTAGAAATGATTTATAAGGTTCATTTTTCAAATTGTTGATTTCTATGCTAAAATTGAATGGATAATTGTTTGCATGATGTTAAATTATATATATATTTCAATATTATGTCAGTTTCTCTCATAATTTTTAATTTTATTACTGATAAGTCAAAATTGAGAAATTTTATTACTTGGAAAAATAACGTTAACAATATAATGGCAGTGTAAAATTTTGAATTTGTCTTTATTGAGAAATGTTCTTAAAACCTGTTGCTAATGTTATTTGAATTGTTCGTGAAACACGTGATTAATGAATGAAAAGTAAATGAGATAGGTTGTACGTATCTCCTAGTCGACATGTTAGATGTCAAGCTTAGAAGATAAAGAAAATGACAACAATATATGAGATGTTGAAGTCAACAAAAGCTAAATTTAGAAAATTTTCTAAATGATCTCAAAGATTAAGTATTACAAAAATCCAAGAAAAGAAACCAAATGACTGAAGCTATATAAAAGGAAATAGTTCCTAAATTAGCTCGAATAGTCATAGTGAGAGGAATTTTTGAAATATCTCTCTGGGAAGAAAAATATAAATGAAAGTAAATTTGAATTGCTAAATTTTTGGTGGAATATAAATAATGCCACCTAGATAGTCGATATAAGATCTATTATCAATATTTATTCTTTATTACATTTAATATGTAATTCTTGGAAAATACTTAACATGTAGAATAGTTTCTACAGGTTGGCATCAGTCGATATAATCTCAATTAGTGTAGTGGGAGACATTAAGATGTCATTACAAGATAATTGTTACTTAATGTTGTATGTGGTGTTTTATTACCACAAGAGAAATTCAATTTCTAAAACTTTATTACTAAAAAGTTCATATAGTATGAGCTATTTTGAAGTATTAAAGTTTATATTTTCAAAATTGTTTGACAATATATTCCGCTTAAAATAAGAACAATTTGTATATGTTAAATGTTAACATGTACTATACTACAGAATACTGAGATATTTAGGATTATAGAATCTAGAAATAGAAAGACAAATTGTTTTCTCCTAAAAGATGATGCTTGACTTTGGCATTTTAGGTTGATTAACATCAACTTGAATCGAATGAAAAGACTAGTAAGCGGTAATTCTCTAAAAGTTAGAGTTAATTACTTAACTTATCTGTAGATCTTGCCTTTCATGCAAGATAATCATTGCACCTTTATTGGATGAGGCTACAAGGCCAAAGAATACTTTGGGCTTATACATTTTGGCCCAAGTGGTCTGGCGAATGTAAATGTCAAATAAAATCATGAATATTTCATCACTCTAGTTGATGATCATTCAAGTACAAGTATCTTTACCTAATATATACAACATAAGTCTAATTTTTTTGAAAAGTTCAAGAAAATTAAGGCTAAAGTTGAAAATTGATTAGGTAAATCTATCATGATATTATGATCAGATCATAATGAGTACAAAAACCTTACATACTAAGACTAATTGATAGAAAATAGGTTTTTATCCCAATTATTTTAAATACCAAGTACATTTATGTGAAATTGTACTACAAGAGGAGAAACAAACCTTGTTGGACATGGCCACATCAATAGTAAGTTACACGCCATTACAAAACTTTGGTTAGGATATGCAATAGAGATTGTATAGTGAATATTATTCCCTCCAAAAGTGTCTACGAGACAATTTTGAGATTATAGAAGAGTAGTAAAGTTGGTTTACAACACTTCAGCATTTGGGAATGTTAAGTTTACATGCTGAAACAAACCTAAAAACAACTGGAATATATATGCTCAAAGATAAGCAAAAGTGTAGGTCACCCCGAAGTAGTACAAAATGGTCTTTTATCTAGTCCTAAAATGAATAAGGTATTTGTATGAAAAATATCATTTTTATAAGGAATGTCAAATAAAAGACTACAAACCTTTAATAAGGTGAGATAGTGTTAATAAATTAGTTCCAAGTGAAGCCACTAAATAGTTAACAAAAGTTGTTAACAATTTAATTACATTTGAAAGTCAAATGGATCCTAGTCATGAATTGGATAAGCTTCATCATAGTGGGAGAGTTATGAGATGACTCAACCATTACAAGGACTTAATTGAAGCCAAAATTATCATGTTAAATGACAAAGTTGAAGGCTTATTGTCCTTAAAGTGAGACTAATGACAAATGATTAAACCTAATAGAAGAAAGTAGACTATGAGTAAACTTTCTCACTTATTTTCATTCTAAAGTCTATAAGCATTATTTAATTCATTATTGCATATGAGATATGAAAATGAATGTTTAGAATTCTTTTATGAAAAGAAATCTTAGATAATGCATCTATACAAATCAATCAGAAAGGGTTATTTTCAAAGATCAAAAGAATAAAGGTTTGCAAAATAATAAAGGTTCATTTATGAAATGAATTTTACCATTAGATCTTTGAATATAATGTTTGATAAAAGTATCAAAATCTATGATTTTGGATAAATATTAATGAAACTTGTATAGACAAGAAAATCATTAATTGCTTAATGGATTTTTCTCATGTTTTATATTTGATGATACTTTACTCATTATGAATGATGTAAGATGTCTGTCTAACATAAAAAGTTGACTACGTAACCAATTTAAAATGAGTGATTTGGAATGACTCGGTATATTTTACATGTCCAAAATGGAGATTTTAAGGACAAAATGTTAACTTTGTCTAAAACATCTTATATTGACAA
Source organism: Trichosanthes truncata (assembly GCA_033996785.1). Classification (NCBI taxonomy): domain Eukaryota; kingdom Viridiplantae; phylum Streptophyta; class Magnoliopsida; order Cucurbitales; family Cucurbitaceae; genus Trichosanthes; species Trichosanthes truncata. Next base: position 28,863,644 of record JAWPNB010000003.1, on the reverse strand, counting down.
CATTGTTATCAAATATTTGATATTTATGTCTAAGGAAGAGTATCCTAAGACACTTCAAATGTTGAGAGTATATGATATGCATAAATGAGACTGAACATTTAATATACAATTGGCTAGCATATATCAGTTAAACGAATGGTATGACCATTGAGTAGAAAATTAAAAACTTTCTCAAATTATCTATGGATAATGAGAAATTTTTTTTTATTGAGTTAACGATTAGATCTTTACAAGATACACTGTTCTTACAAAGATTTAGGAAATCTATGTAAAGAGAAATTTTAACCTAGGTGGTAGAGTACGGTATATAAGTTAAATTGTTTTGCTTGTGAAGCAACAAAATAACTTGTATGACTCAAATAATTCCTTAAAGATCTAAAAGGTGTTTTAGATATGATTTAGTTTATCCTATTTATTATGATAATAGTGGTGCAAAGCCTAATATTAAGGAAATTAAAAAACACCAACGTATAGGGAATCATATCGAGAGAGAGGAAGCATCATGGTAGTGACCAAGATGGCTTTTAATGGTAGTCGTTTGGATCTATATAAAAATACTCTACAGGCTAAAGTGTTTAAGGGTCACCTAGAATGTCTAAGATTACGAGACATGTCTCATCTTTGCTAGGGCAAAAGAGAGAACATGTTGGGTATAGAGTGTGCCCTAGAATACATGTCTCGCCAGCTTTAGTGCAAGTGGGAGATTGTTGGGATTTATGCCCTAAAGCCTCGTAATTAATGATTTATTTAATAATTAATAATAATTTTGATTATTTTATTTTCAATATAATATTATCCATTATATGAAAATCCAAGGTTATTAGTGTAATCTTTAACAACATGTGGTTGACATACAGAAGATCATGTTCAAGAAATAACCTAAAGGGTCATAGTATATGGATAAGGTTGGATGTCTTATCCTGATAACACTAGTGATACGGCCCACTTTGTAATAGTTACAAATTATTTGATCCAAATCATTCATGTGGAGACATGTGAGTGGGGGTATCTTATACAATAAGTTTGTATAAGACTGGACCACGAAATATTTAATCTCTCTTTATAAATTCGTTAAGTTAGAAGATTAATATTTCATCAGGATGATCATATGCGACTCCATCGTAATCCTGAGTGAGTTATGAACTCCTGCCTATGAGAGCTTGTCCTTTGATTTGCATTGGTGAGAGTGGCGTTTGTAGCCGATTCAATATGCCTACCATTTTAGAGACTTGACCAAATAGGGAGCTGGGAACATAATCTCACAAATGGAATTCGCTCATTCCCATATAGGGTAAGTACATGAGTAGTTCCCTTAAGTGCTGCTTTGTGACTTGAACAATGGGCCCCACCCTTTCACTGGCCAGAGAGGCACTTAATTAAATTATAAACAAATTGTTCATTAGATGATCAATGGTACTTAAGGTGCAAGATGTAATTACAAGGGTAAAACAGACTTTTGATCAAGCTGAATTACGTACAACTCGTGAAGGATCAACTTGCATGTAATGATTATATCTATGGACACAACTTGTCCTACAGTGCATAAGAGTGCAACTCTAGGTTTATAGTGGAGTGACCTATAGTTAATGAATAAAAATTAATTAATTGATCTTGTATCATTGGAGCTTATAATCTGTAGGTCCATAAGGTCCCCTTACTAGCTCATAGTAACACTAAAAGATTAATTTAGTTGAAAGAAAATTTTGAAATGTTCAAATTAATATTTAATATATTAGATATATTAAATATAAAATAGCAAAATATATTTATTGTATTTGATACATTAAATATTAAAATTTGAAATGTTCAAATTAATATTTAATTTGAAGTGTTCAAATTAATATTTAATATATTATATATATTTAATATAAAAGACAAAATATATTTATTGTATTTGATACGTTAAATATTGAAATAATTAATGTATATTAGATATATTAAATAAAAGATATTTACAAAATTTGAATGAGATTCAAATAAATAAATATCGTAGGAGATTTGAATGAGATTCAAATAAGTATAAGATATATTTTAATATATTAGATATTAAAACATAATATTTTAATTATGGCAAAGATTTGCCTTTGGTCTCTATAAATAAGACCCTTAGGTTGAGCCATTAGACATAACACATATCTCCTCAATTGAGAATTAGATAATTCTCTCTAGACCTCTTCCTCTCTAATCCTTTGTGAATTTTCTTTCAAGAGGCTCCCACAAGCCTTGGTCATGTGTTTGAGTCATAGCCAGGAAGATTTTATGGAGGAGATAAAAATCTGCCAGAAATATCTTCATATTTTTCTCCAAGTAAGTTTGTTTAATCTTATTTTTTAGTTTAATTTTAAATAAAATCAAAGACGATCCAATGCTTCCACTGTGGAGTGAAACATTCATTCCTTCAACCCTATCTATCATTAAATTACTAATTTCACAAGGAATAGTAATACTCCCTTGATCATTTTGTTTTAGGGGCATCTTCTGCTTCAGGATGGAAGTGCTCTTTTTTGACAAACTGAGCACTTCATTTACCTCGAATCTTCTCTTCTTTGAGAGCATCTCTTTCATAATCCTCTCATAATTGGGCATCTTTTCCAAAGCATCTATAAGAGGGATGTTAATATGCAATTTCTTAAACATATCTAAAAAGTTAGCAAACTGAGTATCTAATTTAACATCCTTAAATCTATGAGGGTATGTCAACTCCTTATAGTCGAATGTTGGGCACTCTCCATGCCTCCTAGGGGGACTAATCTGTACACCCTTATCCACTGGTCTACATCTAAATACCTCATGCTATTCTCTTTTCACTAGCTTTTGAAACGCCTTATTTTCTTTGTTCTTTTCTTTCTTCTCTAATTCTTGGGAGTTAGTGTGTCATAAGCAAGTACAAGGAAAAAAAGGAGAATGAAGCTTACTTGACGTGGTTTTTTCTACACAGCTTATTCTCTTGCAATCTCATCCCTCTCAATCTCCACCTTCTTCTCAGGGCTACATACCTAAGTCCCACTCCTTAGTGTAATCACCTTACACTGCTCTTTAGGGTTTACCTCACTATCACTCAAGAATTTTCCCTTCTGAAGTGTGTTCACGGCTCTAGCAATCTGACCGATCTGCACTTCCATATTTTTCAATGTCGTGTCGTGGCCACTCACCGTGGTGGCAAAGGTTGAGTTTGAGGTTTGTAACTGTTGATTGACTCCCCTATGCTCTTTTATAAACGTCGCAAACATATCTTCTAGGTTAGCCTTTTTCTACTGAGAAGATGGTTCTGCAAACCCAGGTGGTTGCAAAACATTCTTGTGGTTAGCATAAGAAATTTTTTTATGATTACGCAAAACTAGGTGGTAGAATTTGGGAAGATTTATGGTTCTAATGGCCTTGAAAGCCATATCCTCGATTCTGCACATACTGGCACTACTCCCCAAACTGCTCCTTTATATTCTTCGAGTTCAATGCTAAAAGTGAGCCTATATGGATAGTCGTGTTAAGGGCACTTCCTTAACATCTCCTTATATCGCTCCAAGCTTTCATACAATTGTTTTCCATCGAGCTAGCAAAATGTCCCAATCTCCGTCCTCAGCTTCGTCGTCTTTGCTGGGGGGAAAAAACTTCATCAGGAAAGCCTAAGCCAACTCGTCCCATGAAGATATGCTACCCAACTTCAGGGATTCGAGCCAATCCTTTGCTTTATCCTACAATGAAAAGCGAAAAAGTCTCAATCTAATGGCATCAGTATAAACTCCATTCAACTTTACTGTTCCATAGATCTCAAGGAAAGATTTGAGATGTGAATGTGGCTCCTCCGATGGATGCTCCTTGAAAGAGTTGTCTAGCACCATTTGAATCAACCCCGTCTTAAGCTCAAAGTTGTTTGCCTTAATGGGCGCATGCACGATCCCGAAAATGGTCCGTCGGGAATATGGACTAGAAATAGTCACGAATCGACTTTTGTTCCTCCTCTCGTTGCATTGTTCTACCATAGTGACTTGGGTTTCTTTCGTTATCATCCTGCAAGTCCTGTCAATCTCAAGATCTAAAGGTGACATGTTAGCCCCCTTATCACTACTCATAAACCAACGGTCTCCTTAGAAACGAAGTCAAACAAAAATAACAACAAACAACACAAAAACAGTAAAACTCAAAAATCAAGCAAACAAGAAAACACGAGCAAATATATACAAGAACAAAAACAACAAATATATACAAAAATCACACAAACCCCTAAACTAATTCCTCCTATTTTCTTCTCAATATTAATCAATTAAAAAAAACTTGCCACTTCTCCGACAACGGTGCCAAAAACTTGTTCGTAGTCATACAAGCGCACGCAATCAAGTAATATAAAATGGTAAATATTACTAGAGTATTGAATCCTCAAGGAAGCATTAATGAAAGCTTTTTCTTTAATTGATTAATTACTAGGAGTAATCATATTTGGAATTATTTAGGGTACAAACTAAAATAAACGAGGCGTGAATTAAAATTTTAAACTATGAAAGCAAATAAAAGATTGGAGATACCAAATTTAGGGAAATTTAGGGGATTGAGCCGAATTAGGTAGCAATTATGGAAATTGGATCTGAAATTTAATTAATCATGCCAATTACATAAACCTAGAGCTAAACAGTCGAAATCTCCTGTCGGTCTCATTCGAACACACTAATCAATTGTTTGCCTAAGTGTCCTTAGCGCTAATTGATTGATTAATTAGGATTAAGTCTGCTTATAAGTAGTCTCACCCATCAATTGTTTATCCTATGTCACTTAGGTAATTTTAGGGTGTTAATTGGATTAGTTCAGTCCTAAATTTCCTCTGTTGAGCTCAATTTAAGACTAGAGTCAATTAATTAATGGTCAAATAATTAGAGGCATTAATTACGGTCTAATTAAATGTAATTAAACAAGGAATTAAATGTCAATTAACGCAATTAAACCATAATTCCAATCTTAATTGTGCTCTTAACCCCTAAACAACTGAAATTAGCCCATAATAATTAGTGTACAACACAAGAAACCCATCCCTACAGCCTTAAAATGCATAAAACAGAGGAATGAAATGATAAAAGAACCTGTCATCGCCGAAATCTCCAGTGCTTCAAATTTCACAATCTCAAGCCTCAATTTCGGCTCTCAAACACTCCGTTTTGTGCTCCACAGGTTCCAAGAGGGTTAGAAGCCGCAAAAAGTGGCTAAAACCCTAAAATGGTCTCCCCAAATTCAATCCCAAAACGAAGAATAAATATCAATCCTTGATACAACCTCAAGACGCTAGGCACAACATCTCGACGTTGTGCTGAATGCAGCATTTCACTCTCTGCTTGTGCCCTCAGCGTTGAGACGTTGAGGGCAATGTTGAAACACTCCGGACGGAAACCTTTGTGCATGCCTCTTCTTATTGTCGAGACGCCACAGGACATCATCTTGATGCTAGCCCTTAGGTTTGAATATCAAATAATAGTGTCTTAACGCTCTTTTGGGCGTCAAAATGCCATTCTCTCAGCCAAATGCACTTGCGAAGCCCCTCTTCTCCATACTTAGCTCCATTTGGAGTACTTTTAGGCTCCACAAATCACCTAATGCTCTAAAATCACCAATTTCGATCTCAAATGCTCGGTTTCCTGAAATATGCAAAATATCAACATAAAAGCTCATAATTATAAGCAAAACTAGCAATAAAGAAGACATAAATATTGCACTAAATTAGTGCTATCAACTAGGTTTGATTCTTATTATTTTTACACAAAAGGTAATACTTTTCGTAAAAACACTTTATGCCCCAAGGGCTAGAAAGTGAGAGTTTTCACTTGAATCAAAATGTAACAACCAATCTAGAAACTATGTTGTCCATAAAACAGGACGACATGATAAACAAGATCTAGCTAATTTATCAGCCACCTCATTGAATTCGTGATGAATATGAGAAAACTTTACTTATTGAAACCCCTTATAGACAAATGATATGTCATATAGAATGGTTTGAACTTCAGCTAAAGTTTTCCAATCACCTTTTAGCATGGCAATAACTACTAATGAATCAGAAAAAACATGTACCTTTGTGACAGGCGTAATCCTTCCAGAACAGCACAACCTTCTGCACAAATTAGAGATATATACAAGTCTTTAAAGTTCTCCATTGCCACCACTATTCTACCATTTGGGTACCTCAATACAACCCCCAACCTTATCTTCTTTTTCGAAATATTACAAGATGCATCAACAAACAAATTTACCCAACCCACCTCCTCAACCCTTGACTCTGAATTAATGATAGTAGAAAATGCTCTTTTAGTAGACCTATTAAATTTCTGGAAGCTATGGATATCATTCAATATCCAATCACATTCGTCTGTCGTATTTTGTACAAGCTTATTCAAACGCACATTATTATGGTCATCCCAAATGGCCCAAGCAGCAACAAACAAAATGCCAAGCTAATCCTCAAGAAAACCATTCACAACATCCAACCATCTATCCTGAATAGACATACAAGAATCTCTATTCAAATTGTACATAGGCAATATTGTTTTCCAAATAGCTTTCGCTCTTTGACAATAAAAAAATGGCATGGTCAAAGATTTATGGCTTTTCTTGACACAACGGGCATCTTGCAGACACATCGAATCTCCTGTTTAAAAGATTAACCATTGTAGGAAAACAATTATGAAAAGACCTCCAAACAAAAGTTTTTATTTTTATTGGGATATTTGACTTCCTTAGAGTTTTCCATCATTTCCAATAACCATTTTCACTTGAGAAAACCTCCATCTCCTGCAAAAACATAAAAGTTTTGCATCCACTCTTAACTGAATACCTGCCATATTTATCAAAATGCCAAATTCATATATCTTGTCCACCTAACAAAGAAATTGGTTGGTTAATAATCTCTATCACATCATCTTGGCAAAAATATTGACATAGTTTTACAACATTCCACTGCAAAGAACGTGTTAAAAAATCAACAACCAACATATCTTGAGAATCACGTCTCGAGTTATTACTTTAAAAGACCAAGATCTATGTAACCACATATCGATGAAAATACGAATCGATGATCCATCTCCAACCTATAAATGAAGCCCGTTTTCAACAGTTCTAGACCCCAACAGAGACTCTTCCAGAAATATGAGGATGAAGACGATCATCAAGCTGAGTTAAATTACCGAAATACTTTTTCTATTAGGTTTGATTTGATTGCTAATTGTGTCTTCAATTAAAACATATAAAACCTATACCCCTAATCGATGAGAACAAATGGTAGAATAACACATAGACAATCATAAAGTTTGAGTCATTGCTAATTTTAATCAAAACTGTTTTTGAGCTTTCAAGAATGACCTACATTTGAAAAATATATATTTTTGACCTTGTTTACATTATCAAGCAGAGTTAAATTACCTAAACACTCATCTATATAAACCAACATTAGGGTAAAAAATATTTTTGCAAACCCTTCTTCCACCCCTCATCGTTCAATCGCGGTACTTTTGATTCTTGATTCCATTTTTATTTCAAACAGTTTGGAAAATTGGTTTTTGATTTCAAACGATTTCTTTTGATGCCGATGAAAGAGTTTTTTCACTGCTTCTTTCTTCTCCGTCGTTGATAATAAGATTTCAGACGATTTTTTTTTTCCGGTCATGTTTTCCCGATCGAGACCGTGACCAAAAAGGAATATTGATGGGCTTCCAAACGTGATCGGGAAGCATAAAATTTTCCATTGGAGGAAATAATCTGGATTTTTTCCTTGTCACCTTCTCGGGCAGGAAAGTGACCGAGAAAAAAAAAAATAGTAGTTCTTTTTTTAATGTCGTTTTTCTCTCTCTCCCTTTTTTGAGCCCTAAAACCTTTGTTTGTTTTTCATTGTATTGTGTTTTCTTTCTTTATTTATTTTGTTTCATTAGTCGATTTGGGAAATTTATATTTTTTAGTACTGGAAATTTTGAAAATTGAAACGTTTGGTTTGGAAAAAAATTAAAAATTGATTTCTTGTTTTTAGGTAAATTTCGGATGGTGCACGATTGTCTGCGATTGAAAATATATTTAGATTAAGAAAAGATTTAGGTTTCAGTTTCAAATTCAACTTTCAAATTAAAAAAAAAATCGTTTAAAAAAATCGAAAAAAATAAACTAATTATTCAAATCTAAAAGATACGAATTTAAAAAGGGAATTAGAAAATTGGAAAAGATCCAGGATTCAGATTGGATTACAATTAGGAAATACACTAAAAAGAATTGAAGAAAATAGGCTAATTGGTGGGAGTTAATTTCATTTCATGAATGAAAAAAGAGAAAATATACATTTTACCATGTGGGCCCTGTTAAGACGTAATTTTAGTACTACTGTGTATTTTTTTTCTTAATTTCTGCATGTATTAATGAGTGTAGGTGGAAGGATATTTCTACAATTCACTCCTTCACTTAACCTTCCGTGATTTAGGATTGTATTCTCTTTTCAATCTTTTCATTAGGTTGTATTCGTTCTCTAAGCTCTTCTCCTATTTAAAGGGAAGAAGTTTCTCTTGAATAAGCAAGTCATTCATCTTAAACCTCTCTATTGTCTTACCGAAGCCTTCATAAACGGCTTCCCAAAACCATTTTACTTTTTCGGCCCTAATAAAAAGTAGGGAAAAATACATTTTTGGTCCCTGAGTTTTCAACAATATGTGCATTTGGTCAAATACATTTTTGGTCCCTGAGTTTTAGAAATAGACCTCTCTGAATTTTGAGAAATATGTTTAAAAGGTCCTTTGTATTATTATTATTTTTAATATAAAATCAATATTCTTTATTAATTTTTAATATTAACGATTTTTTAAATGAAAAAAAAAAAACTCTCTTCCCTCTCTACCCCATTATCTCTCTCAATATTAAAAAATCGTTAATATTAAAAATTAATAATTTAAAATTAATCAAGAATATTGAGAGATTTAAAATTAATAAAGAGGTTTTTTTTTAATTTAAAAAATCGTTAATATTAAAAATTAATAATAATACAAGGGACCTTTTAAACCTATTTCTCAAAACTCGGGGACTAAAAAGGTCTATTTCCAAAACTCAGGGACCAAACGCACATATTGTTAAAAACTCAAGGACCAAAAAGGTATTTTTCCCTAAAAAGTAACAAAAGTAATAGAAAAATGGTAAAAAGTAATATTTTTCAAATGGAGGTCATTCTTGAAAACCCAAAAACATTTTGGGTTAAAATTAGCAATTACTCAAAAGTTTTTTTGGTTAAAATTATCATGTTAATCCATATAATTTGTATTTGGCTTCGATTTAATTAGTTATTATAATTTTAAAATTTTAATCTTTTTTTGCCATATGCCCTCTTTAAATATCTGAAAAAACATCTTTAAATATGACAAATGTTGATAGTGTTTTTACACACCACGGTTCTTTTCAAACACCAACTCATCACCTTTCTTTTAACAGTTGCAAAGAAAACATGTCAAGTGTAGAAAAAGAAAAAACAAATTGCCACAGAAGACAACTTTTAACTTTTGGTGATGCCAGAAAATTTTTCAAATATCTAACAGAGCCATGGAGATAAAATCGAAACCCCCTTTAGAGTTAAATTTTGAAACGAAACACAAATGATGTGGACAGGGAAAGTTTTGTCATTATTTAAATGCAAGCATTCTAGAAAACACAATGCTACCCAAAAAAAACAAAAAACACGATGGTGCTGAATGGACAGTTATAGTGATGGGGTCGCACGTGGAGGGGAGTTATAGGTGCATAGATCAAACATTGCAACCTTAATTCCTCAAAGTTTACAATCACACATTGTCTTTTTTTTTTTTACCTTAATCTTGTTGGAAATGAACTTTTGGAGATTGGAGGTTAGACTTGAAAGATAGATTTTGAGAAAGAGGCTACTTGTATTATTGGTCACTTCTAGCTTTTGGCTTGATTCAAACTCTAAGACATCACCTCTATTTATACTAGTTGCACCTCCTAAACTTATAGCTATAGTTTTGCCAACACATATACAATCTAGTGGTTACAAATGACTCTCTAGAATGTTCTATACAAATACACTTTTTTCTCTCACAGTCTAGAGAATTCTACATCATACTCTAAAATATCTTCAAGAAGAGAATTCTCTAGAATATTCTAGAACTTAAAATGTTTCTAGAAATTGGGCTTTTATTTAAACTAGGCCCAAATACTAATTACCCAAAATCAAGTTTATTTTCAACACCCTCTCTTAAACTTGATTTTGTTACTCCAAGCAAACCTCTCAGCCTTGTGAAGTCTTTTTTTTTAAGTGGCTTGGTGAAGATATCAGCTACTTGATCATGAGTCTTCACGTACTCCAAATGCACATCCTTTCTTGCGATGCACTCTCTAATATAGTAGTAACGCGTATCAATGTGCTTACTCCGATCGTGAAAAACTTGATTCTTACCAAAAGCAATTGCTGACTTGTTGTCCACAAAAATCTTCGTCGACTCCTCTTGTGACAAACCCAACTCTTTTAGCAGATTTCTTAGCCAAATTGCATGGCAAAAGCATGAGGTAGCAACTACATATTCTGCTTCACATGTAGAAAGAGTAACAATTGGTTGCTTCTTTGACGTCCATGTGAAGGCAGTGTCTCCCATGTAGAACACAAAACCAGTCGTGCTCTTGCAGTCATCCATATCTCCACTCCAATCACTATCACTGTATCCCACGAGCTTATAATCATCAGGAACAGAATAGTACAAACCGTAATTTGTCGGTTTCTCCATATAGCGATTGACAACTCCAACTGCATAGAGAATATCGGGCCTTGTGCATGTCAAATACCGCAAACTTCCAACTAAGCTCTTAAAAAGTGTTGGATCCACTTTTCTCCTTCCTCGTAATTTGATAGTTTGATTCCACATTCCATGAGTGTGTTGTCCGAATTAGAGTCATCCATCATGAACTTCTTGATCACTTTGATCTCTTCATCCATAGCGCTTTTCCAATTCTTGTTTTCCACAGCTTCTTGGAAGTTCATGGGCTCACAATCGACAAAAAGACAAAAGAGAGTAAGATTATCTTGATTTGTAGTTATCTCATAAAGTTCTTGTAAGCTTTTGAAGTGGTGAACTCTTTCACTTGAACTTTCATCCTCTTGAGAACTTGTAGTTGGTGAAGCTGGTGGGGTAGAAGACTCCTTTCTTGTTTGCTCTGTCATTGTTTGTTCCATGTCATCTTCTTCAAAGTATGGAAAGAAGTTGTAGTCTTCATCATGTTGTCTCCAATCCCATCCACCTTCTTCATCGAATACCACTTCTCGATTCATCGATAGTTCTACAAACATGCTCCTTCTTTCACACATATGGTTGCTTGCCCCAGTGTCTAGGTACCATCTATTATCTATGTTCCATTCGTTTTCCATGCAAGCCATCAATAAGGTGCCACATTCTTGATTTCTTTCTTCAATGTAGTTTGCCTTCTCTTCAACTTTATTGTTGCTAGCAGCTCTACATTCAGATGCATAATGACCAAATTTCTGACAATTGTAACATTTAATGTTTGACTTATCGTACCTTGATCTTGAGTTTCCTTGCCACGACCTCTTGTTGAGTTTCTTCCTCTTTGGAAGTTGTTATCGTCCTCATAGGACCTCCAACCTCGTCCTTGACCTTGTCCATGACCTCTTCCTCGTCCTCGATGTTCACCATGACCTCGTCCTCCTTGGCTTCTACCATTGTGACTGATTCCCCCAATAGTTGAGTCAACTCGCATCTTGAGTAATTGATCTGCGATTCCTTCCTTCTTCTTTTTCTTTTCTTCATATGCTTGCACGAACCCAAGAGTTGCTCAATGGTCATAGCCTCCAAGTTTTTTGTTTCTTCGATTATGGCAACAATATGTTCAAACTTTGGATCTAATGATCTTAGAATTTTCTCCATAATTTTTACATCATCGAGCTTTTCACCATTTCTCTTAAGTTGATTGGTGACCGTTAAAACTTTAGAGAAATAGTCGGAGATGACTTCCCCTTCTTTCATATGCAAAGTTTCAAACTCAGCTCTTAGAGTTTGAAGACGTACCTTCTTGACCGGATCCGCATCCTTGTATGATATTTGAAGCTTCTCCCATGCTTCTTTCGCCGTCTTTGCTTCTGAAATATTCTCAAAAGCATCGTCATCTAACCCTTGATAGATTAGATAGAAAGCCTTCCTGTCTTTCTTTCTTGAGTCTCTCAAACTGTCTCTTTGTGTTTGAGAAAGACTACCACCATTCTCTGGCTCGGCGTGTCCTTTGTCTACTATCTCCCATACATCTTGCGATCCAATGAGAGCTTTCATCTTGATGCTCCGATTATCGTAGTTGCTCTTGTTGAGCATTGGGGATTGGAATGGGACTATGTTGTTACTTGCCATCTTCTAGAAAGGATCTTCAAACTCTGATACCACTTTGTTGGAAAGAAACTTTTGGAGATTGGAGGTTAGACTTGAAAGATAGATTTTTGAGAAAGAGGTTACTTGTATTATTGGTCACTTCTAGCTTTTGGCTTGATTCAAACTCTAAGACATCACCTCTATTTATACTAGTTGCACCTCCTAAACTTATGGCTATAGTTTTGCCAACACATATACAATCTAGTGGTTACAAATGACTCTCTAGAATGTTCTATACAAATACACTTTTTTCTCTCACATTCTAGAGAATTCTACATCATACTCTAAAATATCTTCAAGAAGAGAATTCTCTAGAATATTCTTGAACTTAAAATGTTTCTAGAAATTGGGCTTTTATTTAAACTAGGCCCAAATACTAATTACCCAAAATCAAGTTTATTTTGAAAAAATATATTTTCTTCAATTTATCTTCTAGCATTTTTTTTTTTCTGATTCTAATATCCTCGTGAACCCTTTTATGATAGGTACAACTATATTTGAAGCAATAAAACATACAGTTGATTCTAAAACAGAAGTTATCTTAGAAGTAAATCCAGATGTAAACTTTTTGAAGTTAAATAAGTTTTCATATGCCGTTGTTGTAGTTGGAGAGCATCCATACGCAGAATCATTTGGAGATAACTTGAATTTGACAACTTCTGATCCTGGTCCAAGCATTATCACAAATGTGTGTGGAGTTGTAAAATGTGTTGTTATTATAATCTCGGGGCGACCTATGGTAATCCAACCATATATTTCTTCAATAGATGCACTTGTTGCTGCTTGGCTTCCTGGTACTGGAGGCAAAGGTCTTACTGATGTATTATTTGGTGACTATGAATTCACTGGTAAGCTTTCACAAACATGGCTCAAGACGGTTGATCAACTGCCCATGAATTTTGGAGATCCATATTATGATCGCCTCTTCCCACTTGGATTTGGTCTTACAACCAAATCAGAGAAAGCTAATTAAGGGAAATTTCTTTGTATGTTAAATTTGGAGATAGATGTTCTTTACATTTTTCTCTCGAGTATTTGAACATTCTCCGTTTGTACCAAAGCACGTTATTGCCATAATAATAAAGATATAATTCTTTTATTAGATTTCCTACTACAAAATTTTGAGATATTTTGAGTTTCTCTTTTAACTAGGTAAAATCATTCATTTCAAAAAAAATTGTGGCGACAATATTTATTAGGTTAAAATATTGATTTGATTCATTAAATTTTTATCCCTTTTCTATTGTGATACTTTCGATCTTTCAAGGCCTCAATTTTAGTTTTTTGAATTTTCATTCACTTCTCATTTTAGTCTATTAACTTAAAAACTTCCATTTTTGTCTTCTTGTTTTGGATCTATTATGAAAAAAGAAAGAAAGAAGAGCCTGCCTTTCAAGTCAAGCTTCTGTATAGATTGATTCATTCACAACATCTCTTTACACGCCTCTACCACTACAATATATTCTGCTTCAATCGTAGAAAGTGCAGCACACTTCTGTAGTCTTGAATGTCAAGACACTGCACCACCTGCATGAAGGGAATAATTGAATTAAACCCACAATGGAAGCATTGGAATCGACACTCATTTTATTTTAGAATCAAATGAAAAATAATTTTAGGCCAAGCAAAACATACCTTGAAAATAATATAGAGATATTTTCTGACGGTTCTTTACTTCTCATGTTCCAAGACTTCCACAAGAGTCTTCCTTGCTATGACTCGAACACAGGACCAAAGAGGTTTGTGGAAACTTTATTGAAAATAGAGGAAGAGAATAAAAGGAGAATTTCAAGAGTTCTTTTCTCTTATTTGGAATCACGTACTACAAGAATTTTGGGATTTGCCGACGACAAAAGGCGTCGACAAAAGTCAAAAAACCGTCGGCAAAGGAATTGTCGACTCAAAAATCGCCGTCGCCAATTCGGTCGCCATAATACCGTCGGAGAAACTTTTACTGACGCTTTTTGACATTTGGTTGGCCATGTTTAGGAAGGACGACACATTTATTTTAGTCGACCTTCGCGTGAAGATTTGGTCGGCCTTTTGACGAAAGGCCGATGGGTTTATTTGGTCAGCCTTTCTCAGAAAGACCGACGCTTGAAGCTTTGGTCGGCCTATGTAAGAAAGGCCGACGGAATTATTCTGGTCGACCTTTCTTAACAAGGCCGACCAAAATGCAAATGCAATTTCATTTTAATTTACAAATTATTGTACCTAAAAGGAATTGTATACAAAATAAATCAAATAAAACTTTCTATTAAACCAAATTTGAATACACTTTGTTTGTTCATAATGAGTAAATTTATACAAGATAAAATACAAGAACTTGAACACAACATAAAAAAACTTAAGTTCCTATCACTTTGTACATATTACAAAAATTTGGTCCCATAAGTTCTTTAAAAGTTCTCATAAACTACCACGCTTTTCCTAAAAAAACCAAAGAAAAACAAATGTAATTAAGTTACCTAACTTATATAAGAAAAACACATATAACAACATAATTAAACTAACATTTCAAAAGTAAGGAACAATAATATCAATACTTAAATAATTAAGATAACAAATTTACAACACAACTAAAATTACTTACAACTCTCTGAAACTATTGAACTATATATATATATGAACGAAATCACCTAACTTTAACAAATCAAAACGATCAAATCTTAAATTTAAAAGTTATTATATACACAAATAAACTCATCAAAACTTAACAAAAACAATAAAAATTTCAAACCAACTATACCAAGAGTAAACCAAAGTTACAAAACATTTACCTAAAACTTAAACAAACCATAATATAAGTTTTACCTAAACTTCTCAATATTTATGGACACATTTAACTAAAGTACCAACTACCCCCTTCACACTCCAAAACATTTCTCACCCACTCCATAACTTCAAATTAACTTCTAAGCATCAACCTACACTCAAACAATGAACATAATAATTAAACAAACCAAATAATAAACCCATAGAATTATAGTTTTACCTAAAACTTCTTAAAGGAATGAACATGTTCAACCAAATTAACTAAACTTTAAACTTATATAAACATGTAAGCACATACCCACCCCCTTTACACTCCAAAGAATTTCTCACCCACCCCCTAACTTCAAATCAATCTCTAAGCATCAACCTACACATAAACCATGAACATACACTCAAACAAAACAAATAATAAACTCATTGAATTATAGTTTAACTTCTCAAAGGAATGAACCACCAAAACTTAACTAAATAGCTAAACATGTTCATCCAAATTACTAAACTCTAGAGGATTGATTGATAAACAATCTATAAGCACCAATCCATGTACCCCCTTCACACTTCAAAAAATTTCTCACTCACCCCCTAATTTCAAATCAATCTCTAAGAATCAACTTACACTCAAACCAATTCATTGGCTACCATAACTACAGGATAGCCATACAACCATATCCAATAAATTTCAAACATATTAGCAAGTATCAATATTACAAAACAATAAGCAAGAAGTTCAAAATCAACTACAGGAAAACTTCTCAATGACATAGATAGCTTCTAAAACTCAACAATCATGGACATAAACTCAAAGAAACTCATACAAACTACATAGTTTCAAATTATTGGCTACCATAACTGCAAGATAGCCATACACAACTTCTCACTATGTATAAGCATGTTTTGATCCCAACCTCCTAAACTCAATTCAATCTCAAAGCACAATTCCAAAATATACTAACCCCCTAACACATTGGCTACCTTTACTACAGGATAGCCATACACAAAACATTAGTAGAGAGATCATACCTACTTCAGCGGTCCTCCTTGTAAATGCATGAGTTGCATAAGCATTGTTTCCATGCTAGCTAACTTCACATCTTGTGCTATAGTTCGAGTCTCGACTTCTTCTAGTCTATTTCTAGTCTGAGTTTCACTTGTCTTAACTCGTTCCAACTCTTCTCTCGTAAGCTTAATTTCTTCTTTGGCACGATTCAATTCTTCTTTTGTAAGATTCAGCTCTTCCACTAGAGTTGCATTTTCCCTCCGCAATTGTGTCAATTCTATGCTCAACTCATGCTCTCGTTGTGTTTCTCCACTGGATGACGAGTCGTTCAATTTTCTTTGTTTTGGCTTCGATCCCCAATCCATGCCTTTTACGTGGCCTGTTCGAGTTCCCAAAATAGTCTCAATGATCTCATCTTGGGCAAGTGGTTGGGACCCATCTGAAGTGGATGCCTCTTGCAACTCTATCATTTTACTCTACGAGAAAAATTAAAATGAGCATTATTCAAGTAATAAGTTTATAAACTAACTTTAGGAGTAGAAAACTTACATGAGCAACACTAGCTTCTGGATTCTCCAGCCCATTTCCTTCTTTGTATCTAGTTCTTTCAAATAACTCAATTGGTCCTATTTCAACACCATCTTTTATTTTCTGTAATTCAGATTTTTAAATATATATTAGTAATATTAAAAAACCAAAAAATAGTAGAAGAAACATTTTTTCAACACTACCTTTGCTTCTCGTATGTGGATGAATGTCTTAGATTCAGCGTGATGGTTGAAAGGTAACTTCGATCGATTTTTTTGATTTGTTTCTATATGTTTCTAACAAAAATAGAGTATTAGTAAATGAATATAAGATTGGGCATGTGAGACGACATATTTATTAAGAAATGTAAGTAACATACCTTCCAACTAGGACTCTCCCACTTATCACATAGGAAATGCCAATCAGCTATATTAACCACCCGTTCATGTGGGTGTGTACGTGCTTCCTCAGGAGAATATTTTCTATAATATTTGACCAACTCCGTCCTATACTCCTTGAACGTAGTCTGAATCTCATGTTCAATAAATTAATTGATGACATATTTGGAAAAATCTAACTCGAAATGGGTATGCATAAAAAAATCATATAGTATAACTTTTAGATAAAATTAAACATCATAAACATAAACAACTAAACGATAAACTTACCAAGAGTTTGTTTTTAACATGGTCTTTTTGTTTTGTTGTCACTTGTTTCCAACTTGATAGACGTATTGGAAAGTACTCTCTCACAATAGCGTCAATCTGGCCGCTAAACTTCGCAGCAAAATCACATACAGGCTTCCTCAATTCATCGGTTATTTGTATTGGAATCCTCCTATGCCAGTTAACATATTTGTCCAACTCTTTTCTTGTAATATATTCCCTTCCTCTACTTGTAGAATTATCTAAAACACAAATAATTAAGGAAGTACGTAAATACAAAATTATGTACAAAAGTTTATAAGAAGATTAACCTGAAGTCTCGCTCGTCGAAGACACTGCAGCAGCACTAGGGTCAATGGTAGGGTCGTTATCGACAAAAAGATCAATTGCCCCATTCTCTAACTATGCATGATCCACCATTCTCTTTACAAGTGCGCATGAAAAGTATGAGTGATACATATAAAATAATAAGGATTAAAGTTTTTAAAATAAATAATGAAACACATCGTTACTTCAATCGTTAATCGCTATCATGATATGAGTCAGAATACTCATCAGGGTTAGAAGTACTCTCATGATAAGCTTCTACATCCTCCTCTTCATCGTTTATGAAATCATCATCATTGTTTAAGGATATCCTCCTACTCAGTTGTTTTTCCACAATTGTGGGATCAACATCATCCCTACATAATGTGTTCTCTTGAATTGATTCATCAACTCTGATTCTACCCTTAACTTCTAGCAACTCAAATTGGTCATTTTCAAGATCTTCTACCTCTGGAATGTCCCACACACGTTATTCTGAACTACTTGCACAACTTTCCAATTAGTACCATATTTTGGATCGTCAAGGTAAAATACTTGTTGTGTTTGAGTAGCAAGGATAAAAGGGTCGTCAGCATACGCATAGTAAGATGTATTAATTGATCTCAACCCTAAATCAAAGTGTGGTATGTTTTTTTTTACTATTTGTGTCAAACCATTTACATTTAAATATCCTAATGCGTCTTCTCTTCAGATATTCTAAGTCCAACACCTCAGTCAATACACCATAGAAATTCAACTCATCGCCTTGATTTTCACTTTCTCCAGGCACCAGGACTGCACTATTTTCTGTAGCCCGATGATTGTCACAAGTTATAGTGTGAAAGCGTACTCTATTAACAATGCAACCACTGTAAGAGCGGACTTGAGAAGTAGGCCCCATCGCCATTGAGTACAAGTCATCAGTCATATTTCCACTCTCACGAAATGAGAGAACCTGCTAATTCATTCATATAAGTTACAAATCTTAATCATAATTCAAATTACATTTATAAACTCTCATAACTATAAGCTTACATGATCTTTAAACCAAGCAGAAAATTGGAGTTGGTGTCTTTTATATAAATCTTTGGCAGTTCGTGCTTTGGGACGAATTAGACTCAAATGTTGTCTATATATTAATACAACAAGACAAAAGTTACTTCTTAGATTTAGTTCAATTGCATATTGAAATATAGATTTAGAGATAGAGTGTCCGAGACGTACATGCAATATGACTTTATTTCGTCACAATTGTTCAAAATATACCAATGTGCTATTTGTTTCTCTTTAATGGATAAGGTCTTCAAGGTTGAACCCCCTAATGGTCTTGCACTTTGTCTAAACACTTCGAAGTTCTCACATACCTTGTTCACGAGAATTTGGTCATCATTTCATTTGTCTCTATTGAATCTCGTTTCAATCCCATTTAGATATAAGGAACAAAAATTCAATGATTCTTTCATTACAAATGCTTCAGCTATGGAGCCCTTAGGACGTTCTTTGTTTCGCACGTATTGTTTCAATGTTTGTAAACTTCTCTCAAAAGGGTACATCCAACTATAGCTAACATGACCCACAACTTTGGTTTCATATGGCAAGTGAACTGCAGATGCACCATTATAGTAAAAAATGTTGGTGGGAATATCTTTTCCAACTTACACAGTATGACTATAATATTTGATTGTAACCGATCCAAATCACTTGTGCGTATTGTTTTTGTGCACAAATCACGAAAGAACGTACATAGCTCAACAATTGTAGTGGACACATCCTTGGGCAAGTATGCTTGAACACAAATCGGGAGAAGTCCCTAAAGCAGAACATGAGAGTCGTGAGTTTTCAACCCCCATAGTTTTCCATTGTTGATATTAACACATCGTGATATATTTGACACAAATCCATCAAGAAATTTCACTGATTTCAGAAACTTACAGAACTCGACCCTTTCTTTGGTAGTCAACATGTACGCAGCATGTGGTTTTACAATCTTGTTCCTTATCTTTTGTAAGTGTAGATCTTTTTGTATATTCAAATCCTCTTGGTTTTTCCCTCAATATTTAACAATGTGACAACCAAGTTATCACATATGTGTTTTTTTAAATGTGCATTACATCTAATTTATGTCTTAACATAAGTTTTGACCAATAAGGGAGTTCGAAGAAAATACTATTTTTCATCTAGTTTGTTTCAGTTCATTTCCTTTTCTTATCTTTCTTTGATTTATGTCTACTGAACATAGGAAAGTTTAACATACAAACTTCTTGCGATTGGAGGTGGTCTAAGTTCCGATTTTCCATCAAATTGCTTACTCTTACACCAACTGTGATTCTCAGGAAGATAACGTCGATGTTCCATATAAGAAATTTTACTTCTTATCCTAAAGGATGATGTATCTACTTTACAAATGGGACATGCTTGGTAACCCTTCGTACTCCACCCAGACAAGTCGTCATACGCATGAAAGTCATTAATAGTCTACAACAAACTTGCGTGCAATTGAAAGTACTTGCCACTAACTGAATCATAAGTGCGCACACCATTATTCCATAACTCTTTCAACTCTTCAATCAATGGTTGCAAATAAACATTAATTTCTTTTCCTGGAGCTATTGGCCCAGAAATAAGTAAAGACATGAAGAAACTGGTTTCTTTCATGCATTTCCAAGGTGGAAAATTGTAGGGAACTAGCACCACCGGCCACATACTGTATGAAGTGCTAATATTCCCGAATGGATTAAATCCATTTGAAGCCAATCCCAAACGAACATTTCGTGGTTCTAAAGCAAATTGAGGGAATTCACGATCAAAATGCTTCAACCCTTCACCATCAACTGGATGTCTTAACACATCATCTTCCTCAACACGCTTATCCTTATGCCATCTCATATCAGAAGAAAAATGTTTTGATGAAAACAATCGTTTTAATCTCGGTATCAATGGAAAGTGACGTAGCACTTTATGTGGAATTTTCTTTCCTTTTCCATTGTTGACTTTATACCGAGACTTGCTGTCACACCCCCTCCCGAACCACCTGCTAACTTAGCCTGGAAGATGGCGTGAAGCCAACAGACATCGTTTCCTCCCTAATGATACCTGTGACCCTGTTATACCTGATAAACATACTATACTTGAAATATAAGTTACTCAAACACAACACAGCGAAAACTTGGTAAACGTTACCAAGTATACATATAGGGCGGTTCTGGTAAAGACCCCTGTGGAACAACCAACACGGGTAGGGGTACTACAACTCAATATATCACGAACCAAGATTTACATACCCAAGACCCCTAGCTTCGTACACGCACATAACTACACATCCCTATTACGATATGTACATTACGAGCAGACTTGCTGTACTACACCATCCACATACAAAAATATCAGACTCGTAGAGCTTCCAGCAGGCTGTGGCAGGATCTCAGGCACCGGGAGCTCGATCTCTACCTGAAAAGTTGGAAAACATTGAAAGAATGAGCTGGGAAGCTCAGTGAGTGACTGGGTTTAAAGCAATTATCTCATAAATCATAACATTTGGCAAACTACAAGCATATGTGTCGGCAGACAAGCGTTAAATATAAACTTATAAGGACAATAGCTTCTTCCAGAAATCAAGCAAGTATGTCATTTAAATCTCGCTAGCATATCCAGAGTATTCATCATCTAAAACATATAATAAACTAGGTTGTGTAAGACACGCTCAGTACAATCTAACAATCACTCTACGATGTAGTGGGGCCCGCCCAACACTCCCATCGTCTTTGTCGTAGTGGGGCCCGCCCAGCACTCACGACAGCATTGTTGTCACGGAGTACACTCAACGTCGACAACAGGAAATGACCTGTGTGCACACGGTACTATACAGCCTTGGGCTCAGAATCTCAAACATTTACTCATTCGGGTCTCATAGAAACACATGAAAACCTTTGACACTACTTGCTAACACATGTTGGCCCGAAATTATGGTATTCTCACTAGTTCAGGTAAAATAGTAAACATATGCTCACAACGAACAATTAAATCATTTCTAGGAAACCATATATGCTCATAAATACGTGTTCAAGAGACAAAGTCTTTAAGTAAAATTACTCTTAGAAAGTCTTTTATTTTCGTAAGCATAAGTTCAAGCATAGAATACACTTTCGAAATTCGTTTTGTCACTCACAGCGTTAAAAGTTAGAACCTCGGCTCGTACACTTGACCTATTTCCTTTTGGCCTGCCAAATAACCAGAAACCAGGCATTAGAACACAATTCCTTGCACTTCAAACTTAAGATTATACATATCCCCTAACTAATTCCAGCATATCACAGATTTCATACCCTAAGCTCCCTTACTCATAACTTTTCCATTACTTGGCCAAAGATGATGTACTTTATACCAAACTCTTCCTTTTTTAACCCTCTAAAACTTATCTGAAGGAATGAAATTGAAATTCCTAAATTATATGTCCGTAAATACCTCGAAAGCTACTTCCTACAAAATAGGTTTCTGCACTTTCCAGACTCGTTTCCCTGCTGCACCCTGAACTTAACATGAATTTTAAAGCAACTTCTAGTCAATTTCTAACCACGACTTCTTCATGAAAGTTATATAAAATTAAATCATATTTCCAACCATACCTAATACAGCCTCTAATTCGAAGTCCACAGATCAGCACATCCCAAAAACCAGAGGATCCCCGGATTTGACAGCAAAAACATTCCTTCAAATCCCTCTTCACAAATCATTAACATAACATCAGATTTTGCTCAAGCTTCCTTCACGAAAATTGTTCTAAAATGTGTTAACTTTCAAGGAAATCAAACCTTACCTCTTAATACTTCTTGTGGAGCTCAGAATGATCCAAACATCAGATATAGTCAGGATTGATCACAAACTTTGTCATGCAACTTGAATTGGACTTTTCCCTTTCTTCTTCAACTTCAACTTCAGCAAAACACCTTTCTTCTTCCTCTCACCCTCTCCCACGAAACCCTCTTCTTCTCCTTGGTAAATAAGATGCAAAATGGGTAGATAAATGTATATTTATAAAATGAATATAAAAAAAACTCCCACTTTCTTTCTTTTTTTTTTTTTTTTTTTCCTTTTTCCTATTTCCTCCTTTTTTTTTGTTTAAAACAAAACCCCACACATTTTATCCCAAACAAATGTTTTAAACACATTTTTTTTTAGAAAAAATTCAAGGATAAATCTCGTGAAATCTCGATTTTACACTTGCCACATGTTGGACACTGTTGCAAGTCGGCAAATTCTTTTCAATATAATATGCAATTGTGCTCGCAAGCATGAACTAACTCATAGCTTAGCCCTAGGTCACACAACTTCCACTTAGCTTCATAGAATGAACTAGGTATGCATGCATTGATTGGAAATACTTCCTTTAACAATTGTAGCAACATATCAAAGGATTTATTACTCAAATTGTTAAGAACCTTAATATGCATCAACCTCACTAAAAAGTTTGATGATGAGAATCGTGTACAACCAAGGTACAATGGATTACAAGCTTCGGTCATTAACTCCTTGAATGAAGTTGATGTATGATTTTCATGGACATTAGGGGGCATCTCATTTGCAAAATTATTGTCTTCATCTACAACCGCTTCAACAATTGGAACTTGAAGGTCATTTAAAAGGTTAAGAATCTCATTATCATCATTGAGATCATTTGAGTCTATAGTACTTGATCTATCATCGTATACTGACTCAATTGTATACCTTTAAAACCTAGGTAAGTTGGTAATCGATTCTTCATGATATACCCATTGACTATAAAATGGGGATATTCCATACATGAATAGATGTTGCTCTACTCCGTCTAAAGATTGCCACATTGCATTAATATAATTTTTACATGGGCATCTTGGTTTCCCTGAGTCATTAACATGGAACTTTGTCATTCCTAAAAATTGGGTTACTCCTTCTATATACTCAGTTGACAAATTGTCTTTAAGTTTAATCCAATCTCTATTAATCTTTATCCTTAATTATACATTTTTCAAATTCACCCCTGCTTCATGAGAAATGTTAAATCCTGTATGATTTAGACAAAAAGTTAGATTTAACTTTGTCCCAAACCAATAAGGTATATAAATTTGTTAGCTAGGAAGTTGAGATATGCAATTTTTTACTACAAAGTTGAGTTACATATTAAATTGAATATTTTAGGCCTCGTTTCATAACCATTTCGAATAATGTTTACATTTCAAGTCAATTTCTCAACAACTTTATGTTAAAGATAAGTTCTAAGCATTCAATTATTTTAAACTTAAGTTCCAAGCATTCAATTATTTCGAAATTGAGTTGAAGTAGTTTGAGTATAAACATATCATTTATGGTAGTAGGTGTCTTTTCAATTGTGTTTAAGTATAATTAATATGTTAGGAGTGAGGATATGAACCTTCAATCTCAAGGAAACGAGTATATGTCTTAATCATTGATAGGTTAATTAAGCTAAGTTAAATTTGGATTCTTAAGTTTTCACATTATCTTAATAAGCTAAATTAAATTGAATACCTTAATAAGCTAAATACCAAAACATACAAACTCATATAGTTTAATAAGGTATTAAAAGCTAGCAACTACAAATATAGAGAAATGAAGCTCAAAGTAAACCATGAGTTAATAATATAAAGGTACATCAATGATTTATTATGATCCACCATGGTAATTCATCAATATATAGGTTAGTTATTGATTTATGCTAAACTGTGAATTATTGTATAATGTATTAGAAAAAAAACAACATACACCTATCAAGTAGTTACCTATTAAAATTCTCTCTTGAATTTCTACTTATCAAAATCAAAACTTATTTGTAAATTTTTTCTCCATAGTTCATAGTGAAGATAAAAATCAAAGATGCAAATAATATCAATATAACATTGAAATCCACGTGGTCAAATTCAAAGAGCAAAGTGGCAAATACTAGTAAGAATATGATCTAGGCCCATTCTAATGTCAATCTAAGTGATGCAATAAAAGACATGTATAAAGAGTTAGTGATTATACAAATGGTACTCCCTTTATGAGAAGCCTATAAAATTTGGGATGGAACCTTTAAAACAATATAAACCATTGTAAATGTGTTCGCTAAAGCCTAAATAAAGACTTTCCAAACCTTAGAGAATGATCTAGCAAACTTTGTTCGAGTTTGAAAAGGTTTAAAAGTGGATTTCTATATACATTTCTTAACCAAAGAAGCTAGAAACATACTTAATATTTGCTAAAAAGTATTCGAATGAGTTAGAAACTACAAAAAAAAAAAAAAAAAAAAAAAAACACTTTTCAAACCTTAGGGAATGTTCAAAAAGGTTTAAAAGTAGATTTCTACATACTTTCTCAACCAAAGAAGCTAGAAATATACTTAATCTTCACTGAAAAGTGTTTGAGTGAGTTCAAAAGTGTTCGATTGAGTTCGAAACTACAAAAAAAGACTTTTCAAACCTTAGAGAATGATCTAACACACTTTATTCGAGTTCTAAAAGGTTTAAAAGTGAATTTCTACATAGTTTCTTAACCAAAGAAGCTAAAAATTTTGTTTGTTTGTGTTCGAAAATGTTCAAACTCGCAAATCTAAGGTTACACAAATTTCAAAACATAATAAACTTAGATAGATTTTCAAAATAATCTTCAATCTAAGTATATTAATTACTAAATGTAGTTATGTTTTTCTTTAATAAAAATATAAACAAGAAACGAGAACACTACCAAAAGGGCCCTATAAACAATATATATTTTCAACTCCATACCTATGAATAAAAATAATCAACATTACAAATTAACTAAAACTAAATTTTAAATACAAATAAATCAAATACATACATATACACTTCTTCACAATAAACTACAAACTCAAAATAGAGAAAAGAAGAGTTATTCTCACCTTAAATTCTTCTTTCACCACTGAAACAACTCAAATCTACCTTAAAATTTTGTTTGAACACCTTGAAACGAACCCAAATCCTAAAACAAAAGAATTCAAAGGTTAGTTAATAATCTAAATTATTTTAACTAAGTTCGAAAAATCCTAAACAAAGATTTATAGCCTAAAATTCATTAAAACATACTTAATCTTTGCTAAAAAGTGTTTGAATGAGTTCGAAAGTGTTCGAATGAGTTCAAAACTACAAAAAAAGACTTTCCAAACCTTAGAGAATGATCTATCATACTTTGTTCGAGTTCGAAATGGGTTTCCATATACATTTCTTAACCAAAGAAGCTAGACACTTTGTTGTTTGTATTCAAAAAATATTCAGACTCACAAATCTAAGGTTACACAAATCAAAATACAACAAACTTAAATAGATTTACTAAATAATCTTCAATCTAACTATATAACTCAATAGATTAGGAAAAAGAAATAACCAAAATTCAAGAGGAGGATGGGGAGTCACCGACGACAATGGGTAGTTGAGACATGGGAGAAAAATAATGAGGGAGAAAAAGAGAGAAGAAAGGGAAAGGGGAGAAAATGGAGGAGAGGGGGCGGCAGCAGGGGCAGCAACAGCTGGAGGTGTGGGAGGTGGGCGGAGATGGGAGAAGAATGAAGGAGAGGTAAAGGGAGATAGAAAGGAGAGGGAAAAGGAGAAGCCAGCGGGTGGGTGGGCGACGGGTGGCAGGCGGTAACAGGTGGTGGGCGGAGGGCATTGGGTGGGGGTGGCGGTAAGTGGTAGGGAAAGAGAGAAGAGAAAATGGGAGAAAGGGATGAGAGAAAATGGGGGAAAAGCAAAAATGAGGGGAGAAAATGGGGGCTCTTCGAAAAAGAAGAGCCCCCTTTACAAATGAACCGTCGACGGTTCAAGAAAATTGTTGGTGGTTCAGAAGTTTTGTCGACGGTTCTGTCAAACCGTCAACTTTTTGTCCTCTTATTGATGATGAACCGTCGGCCTTTTTTTCTCCTATTGCCGACGGTTCCTTAAATTGTCTGCCATTTGTTGCCAAACGCCAACGACATTGAAAATCGTTGGCATTTCTTTAAAGATATCCTAACAACGTTTTATAACCCGTCGAGATTTCTATATTCTTTCAACAGTTTTCAAAACCGTCGACGTTTCGTGTACTTTTTGTCGACGGTGCTTAAAATCGTTGACATTTCCTATTTTTTCTAACCATTTAAAGATCGTCGGAAAAAAAAGTCAGAAAAAGGGAAGATTCTTGTAGTGAATGAACACAATGGCTCATCCCTAGAGTCCTATTTATAGTGGTCTTGGAAAATAATTAAATAATATATTTTAATATATAATATATTAAAATATATTTATTTAACCAGTTTGAATCTTATTCAAACCTTTCCATATGACATCCATTTCTTTATTTGAATCTAATTTAAATTTAATAAATATCTTTTCTTTAATGTATCTTAATACATTAGTAATTTCTTTAATATTTAATGTATCATATATAATAAATATGTTTTCCCTCATTTAATATATCAAATATATTAAATTTTGATTTGAACTTTTTCAAAATTTTCTCTCAAGGAAATTGAACCCTATTTGTTCCTATGAGCCAGCAAGGGGACCTTATGGACCTACAGATTATAAGCTCCAATGATACAAAATTAATTAATTAAACTCTTTAATTAATTAATTTTCATTCATTACCTATAGGTCACTCCACTATAGATCTAGAGTTGCACTCTTATGCACTGTAGGATAAGTTGTGTCCATAGATATAATCACTACATGCAAGTCAATCATTCACGAGTTGTTCATAATTACAGTTGGGTCAAAAGTCTGTTTTACCCCTATAATTACATCTTGCACTTTAAGTACCACTGATACTCTAATGAACAATTTGTTTATGATCCAACCATAAACTAAGTCCCTCTCGGGCCAGTGAGAGGGTGGGGCTCCATTGTTCAAGTCCCAAAATCAGCACTTAAGGGAACTACTCATCTACTTACCCTATAAGGGAAGGAGTGAATTCCATCTTGTGAGATTATGTTCTCAACTCCCTATTTGGTCAAGTCCCCAAAATGATAGGCATATTTAATCGGCTACAAAAGCCATTCTCACCCAGAAAAATCAAAGGACAAGCCTTCATAGGCAGGAGTTCATAACTCACACAGGATAAAGATCGAGTCACATATGATCATCATGATGAAATATTAATCTTCTCAATTAACAGATTTATAAAGATAGATTAAATATTTCATGGTCCAGTCTTACACAAACTCATTCTATAAGATACCCCCACTTACATGTCTTCACATGAACGATTTGGAACAAATCACTTGTAACTATTTCAAAATGGGTTGTATCAATAGTGTTACCAGGATAAGGCACCTAGCCTTATCCATATACTATGACCCTTTAGGTTATTTCTTGAACATGATCATCTTGTATGTCAACCATATACTATTCAAGATTATACTAATAACCTTGGATTTTTCATATAATGGATAATATTATATTGCAAATAAAATAATCAAAATTATTATTAATTATTTAATAAATCATTAATTACGAGGCTTTAGGGCATAAATCTCAACATTGCAAACATCATCAAGTAGCCAGAAGTGGAATTTCGGTTATCTAAACCTCCTGCCATATCTGAATCAGTCTAACCGACAAGAACTGGCTTTCCACTTCCAAAAGTGAGCTTCAAACTTGAAGCACCTCGCAAATATCTCATGATGCACTTGATTGCCTCCCAATGTTGTTTTCTTGGATTAGACATAAAACGACTAGCAACACCAATAACATGAGTAATATCTAGTATACTACATACCATGGCATACATCAAGCTCTCAATTGCTGAAGCATATGAGACTTTTCTCATGTTTTCCTTCTCTTTATCTGTAGATGGTCTCTGTTTGCTACTCAGTTTGAAGTGATTGGATAGAGGAGAAATGATTGCTTTAGCTTTACTCATGTTGAATCTTTCAAGCACCTTCTCAAAGTTTTTCTTTTTTGATATATATACAGTTTCTTGGATGTCATGTCTTGTACAATTTGAATTCCAAGAATTTTCTTTGGTGGCCCTAAATCTGTCATGGCAAAATATTTGTTCAATTGTTTCTTCAAAATGTCAATTCTCGAAACATTCCTACCAATAATCAAAATGTCATCAACATAGAGCAATGATATAATAAAATAATCATTAGGAAATCTTTGCACAAAAACACAATGATCAGAAGTAGTCTTCTTGTAGCCTTGCTCCCTCATAACTGACTTAAACTTCCTGTACCACTGCCTTGGTGCCTATTTCAATCCATAAAGACATTTCTTCAACTTGCACACAATAACATTTTGCCTTTCTCCTCTATAGCTGTTCTATATACATTTCTTTATCTAAGTCTCCATGAAGGAATGCATTCTCAAAATCCATTTGCTCAACCTTTAATCCAGAAGTACACGTATAGAGACATCTTAACAACAAGAGCAAAAATTTCATCAAAGTCAACACCTTTCTTTTGATTGAGTCCTTTGACAACTAGTCTCGCTTTGCAACACAACCTTGAGGTGTGTTCTTCTTGTTTCACTTGATAAATTCACTTATTTTTTAGTTCGATTTTCCCTTTAGGTAATTTGACAAGCTCAAAAGTATGGTTTTCATGTAAAGACTTCATCTCAATTTTCATCGCATCAATCCACTCTCTTTTGTGCTCATCTACTATGACCTCTTCATAACTCTTAGGTTCTCCTCCATTAGTCAATACCACATATTCATTAGCAAAATATCTTGTTGATGGATGTCGATCTCTGACAGATCTCCTGAGTGAAGCATTTGTAGGAACTTCTGTTTTTGACAACTGTTCAAGAACAACATCATTTACCTCAAACTATTCATAAATCACGCAACAAGTTTTTAGCACTGTTGTTGGAGATTGGCAACTATTTAGTTCTTTTGATACTAAGGATAAATCACTTGATCTTACTTTAGAGTGTATTTTTATTTTTGTTGTTTTCTTGATTTTTTCTTGTTGTTTTTTATTTCCTTTGGGCTTAAACTATGCATGCGAAGAAATAAAGAGACTGATCTGTTTTCTTTTGATCTTGAGATTGAGAGAACCTAAAAAAGAAAGTAAAGAGAGAAAAAGGAAAGGATTGAAGCCTTGGTTGAACAACAGGGAGAGCCAAGAGCCATCAGAGACTACTTCCACCCTACGTAACAACAATAATTTTGAAATCAAGACAGGCCTCATTCAAATGGCCAGAGATAGCTCATTCAAAGGACATCCTTTTGAAGACCCTAATTCTAATCTTAGATATTTTTTAGAAATTTGTAGCACTGTTAAGATTAATGGTGTCCTCAGTGATACAATACACTTACGACTCTTTCCCTTTTTTTTGTAGGACAAGGAAAAATATTGACTAGAATCTTTGCCATCTAGTAGTATCACCAATTGGGAGGAGTTAGCCTAAGTATTCCTGGCAAAATTTTTCCCACCTGCCAAGACAATAAGATTGAGAACTGAAATTAGAACCTTTAGGCAATATGAAGGGGAACAAATGTTTGAAGCATGAGAACGCTACAAAGACCTCTTGAGGAAATGTCCACAGCATGAATACCCCAATTGGCTACAAATTTAGTTGTTTTATAATGGACTCGTTGGTAGAAATAAATCTCTTTTAAATGCAGCTGCTGGGGGTTCTATTTTTTTATAAAATTGCTGATGATGCTCACACTCAATTAGAATATATGGCAGCCACTAGTTATCATTGGCCTCCCAAGCACTCCACTCTTAAAACTGTGGTTGGCTTTTATGAAATTGATGGGGTCATTTCCCTCAAGTCCAACATAGCATCCTTAACTCACTCCTTGAATAAATTTGCAAGGACAGGAAACTTTCAATCCATAGCATCCATGGTAGATGATAACTTGTAGCATACAAGTTATTTAGGTCCTAAAATTAAACCAAAAGTACTATGAAAGACCATAAATGCATGGACAATTAGCTTATTTTCACTTCATTTTGCAAAGTCTCCTTTAACATTGATATGCGCTGGAAGAACAAAAAACTTATTAAGCAATGCTCCGTTGCATTGAGAAAAAGAATTTAATGGATTTCTTACATAGGATGCTGATCAGAGTACACTCAAGCACATGCAATTGAAGTAATAATAAAACTATATTCCTACCGAGTATCATATCTACATAGATTAGTTTTTAATTCAATTAAGTACCACAGATAATCTCACTTTATTTTATTTAGAGAACAGATGTCTAGAGCAGATAGGAAAATAACAACTAATCCTAGAAAGCAAGATAAATGGAAAACAAAAATTGATAGGTAATTCTATGAGTGTCGATTACATTCTTGGACCTTAATTTACTTAATTAAGCTAGTAATTTAGGCACAATCAGGTGTTCGATTCATAAATCTAGAAGCCTAAGGTCATGGGATCTCCTATTAGTCTCCTTCATTCCTCAAGTATTACTTAACTAACCTAGGTGTCCCTCAGCGCTAGCTAAGTCATACAAGGCATTACGACCTTCATCACTAACCTCTATAGATTAATTATTTCTCCTGCTGTCACTGATAGTAATCAGAATTGATGCGAGCTAGAGAAATCAAATAAATGAAATCCCCAGCATCGACGCCAATTTGAAAGAGAGCTTATTGAAGGCACAATCAAATACAATTTATAATACCAATCTAAAATTAACTACTTGTAGTAATTAATAGTGGACTGGGTCGAACCATAGAGAATTGAATAAATTAAATTCTTATTATTTGGATTTCTTATTGACACGGATTGGGGGAAATTAAGCATAAAATAGGCAATAGGACTAAAAGTAGTAAGATAAACGTTATTGGCTAACCTCGGGCACTGTTTCGGGATAAAACTAGGTACAATGCTATTTCTAATCAAAGAATGCCTAAATGCAAGCTATTTCCTAGCCCTATATTACCTAATCAACTAACCGGTAAAGCCAGCTATGCCCCTAAGCAAACTTACGTCCCCTAAATCCCAATTAACTAAACCTAGCATCAAGTTAATTAGCCTAATTAGCCCTAATTAGCTAGACACGATAGCGTTCCATACTAACGTAGCTAATCGCCATAAGTTCTAGGGATTGGCTAAGACCAATTAATTAAACTAAGTATGCATTCCTAATTTAATTAATTAGTTATCTTGATTCTTAGGTCCTATCATGCAATCTACATGAGAGACTAGCCTCTATGATGCAAGCATGAGCCGATCCTAGTGTTATCTAAACTAACGATCACGTATTCAATCGACGTGAATAGGTTGTCAATCTATCTACGAAAGAATACATGCTATGAGCATTCAAGAAAGAATCAAGAAACAATAGAACATGCTGGAAAATACTGGAAATATGGAATAACTCTCACAAAAATACATAGTACCTTGTTTACAACTCGAAACAGCGTTGATAGTCTAGCCGAACATTGTTACAATGTTGCCTGACACCAAAGGTTAACGAAAAACTCCTAAACTATCCTATTATACTAAAAAATAGAGAGAAACGACCTTAACATGGTCTCTTGGAGCAAAAAATCGAGACAAAATGACCTAGAGGGAGAAGAAATGCTTTTATAGAAATTGCGACAACGTCGAGACGATACAAGCAGCATTTTGATGCAGCCCTTAATTGGACTAGCATTGAGAAGGGCTCATTGCAACGTCGACCTGCACTCATTATTCAAGTGTTGAGACACTATTCTACATCCACGCGTTCTGGACTTGAGACAGCGTCTAGACACTTGCCGTGCATCTGAGGTTGCTACCTTGTAGCATCGAGCAAGGCCTTCGTCTGGTGTCTCTATGCTCATCAGGGGCAAAATGGTCATTTTGCTTATATTGTTCACTCGGTTGCTCAAATGACCTCCGATTTAGCTCGTTTTAACCCAAATTGGATGCAATTGCTCCAAATTACACTTCCTGCTCAAATACCTACAAAATAAACAAATAAACACAAATTCTAACAAACTAACATAATTTAGGCATAATAAATTAGGACTATTTTGGTCTGATTAGTCACTCAGGTAATTAATCTATAGGCATGCATCAAGTTATAGTCTAAGCTTATCTTTTTCGAGCCTCCACTTAGTAACTAATAAATTAGATTGTGCTCAATTAATTAATTTTCTGCACTAACTACAATTAATTAACCGTTTATCATGTTGTCACTTGAGTAGCTAACTAATTGTGCATTAAGCTAACTAGGAATATCCTGTCAGTCTCCTCATAATCCTACCTCAATTAATTAACGAACACAATCTGAGGGCATTAAGCCTAAAATGCATAAATGAATATAAACACTGATTAAACCACAATCACAAACTAAATTAAGTAAAATTAAGTGCAATGGTCCAAGAATTACAACAACACATAGAAATTAGGGAGTTAACTAAACATATTCAACAATTACAACCAAAAATCCCCAATTACAGCAACTAAAGTAACTACAATTGAAAGGAAAAGGAAAAAAAAATGCAAATGAAGGACGATCTCGTGTTTTCGAGGTGACCAATCTCTAACCCGAGCTTCAAGGTCTTCAAATTCACTCCAAAACGCTCACAAATGCTCCTAATACCCTCAATTATGGTCTGGAATCGAGATTAGGGCTTCTCTTGGGATTTATGCCCTAAAGTCTCGTAATTAATAATTTATTTAATAATTAAAAATAATTTTGATTATTTTATTTGTAATATAATATTATCTATTATACGAAAAATCCAAGGTTATTAGTGTAATCTTGAACAATATGTGGTTGACATACGGGAGGATCATGTTTAAGAAATAACCTAAAGGGTCATAATATATGGATAAGGTTGAGTGCCTTATCCTGACAACACTATTGATACGACCCACTTTGTAATAGTTACAAATGATTTGATCCAAATCATTCATGTGGAGACATGTGAGTGGGAGTATCTTATACAATGAGTTTTATATAAGACTGAACAACGAAATATTTAATCTCTATTTATAAATCCGTTAATGGAGAAGATTAATATTTCATCATGATGATCATATGCGACTCGATCTTAATCTTGAGTGAGTTATGAACTCCTGCTTGTGAGGGTTTGTTCTTTGATTTGCATGGGCAAGAGTGGCTTTTGTAGCCGATTCAATATGCCTACTATTTTGGGGACTTGACCAAATGCGGAGCTGGGAACATAATCTCACAATATGGAATTCACTCATTCCCATATAGGGTAAGTAGATGAGTAGTTCCCTTCAGTGCTAATTTCAGGACTTGAAAACGGGGCCCCACCCTCTCACTGGCCCGAAATGGACTTAGTTTATGGTTGGATCATAAACAAATTGTTCATTAGAGGATCAGTGGTACTTAAGGTGCAAGATGTATTTACAGGGGTAAAACATACTTTTGACCTAGCTGTAATTACGAACAACTCGTGAATGATTGACTTGCATTTAATGGTTATATCCATGGACACAACTTGTCCTACAGTGCATAAGAGTGCAACTTTAGGTCTATAGTGGAGTGACCTATAGTTAATGAATGAAAATTAATTAATTAAAGAGTTTAATTAATTAATTTTGTATCATTCGAGTTTATAATCTGTAGGTCCATAAGGTCCCCTTGCTAGCTCATAGTAACACTAAAAGATCAATTTAGTTGAAAGAAAAATTTGAAATGTGCAAATTAATATTTAATATATTAGATATATTAAATATAAAAGAGGAAAATATATTTACTGTATTTGATACATTAAATAAAAAAATAATTAATGTATATTAGATACATTGAAAAAAAGATAGATACATTGAAGAAAATATATTTATAAAATTTGAATAAGATTCAAATAAATAAATATCGTAGAAGATTTGAATGAGATTCAAATAAATATAAGATATATTTTGATATATTAGATATTAAAATATAATATTTTAATCATGGAAAAGATTTGCCATTGGTCTTTATAAATAGGATCATTGGGTTGAGCCATTAGACACAACACAGATCTTCTCAATAAAGAATTAGAGAATTCTCTCTAGACCTTTCCTCTCCACTCCCTTGTAGATTTTCTTTCAAGAGGCTCCTCCAAGCCTTGGTCCTGTGTTCGAGTCATAGCTAGGAAGACTTTGTGGAAGAGATAAAGATCTGCGAGAAATATCTCAATATTTACTCCAAGTAAGTTTGCTTAATCTTATTTTTTTAGTTTTAATTTTAAATAAAATCAAAGACGATTTCTGCTGCGCAGTGAAACGTTAATTCTTAACAGCTTCAACCCTCGAAATGGCCTCCTTTAGGACGAAGAAGACGCGATGTTTTTATTTTGTCTATCTACGCAACATCAAGATGCTAGGAGTAGCGTCTCGACGTTGTCTAAAACGCTCCATTTTTGTCTGCGTGCATGCCTCCAGCGTCGTGACACTGAAGGCAGTGTCTCAATATTCTAGACAGAACTGCACTTCTACGCACATTTTAAGCATCGAGATGCTACAAGATAGCATCTCAACGCTTGCTCTCGGGTTTGGCACTTCAAATGTGGCGTCAATACGCAATTTTCAGGGTCTAAACGCTCTCCCTTCAGGTTTTTTTTGCCAAAACACCACATATTCTCCTCTTTTATCTTCAATATGGCTCGGAAAGGCTCCAATATTCAAGATATTACTCTCGAACACTCAGTTTTGCTCTTTTAGTTTGGTTTATGTAAAATCAACATAAATAGACATCAGAGCACACCAAATTATAACAAAACTAGCTAAAATAATAGGAAATAGATAGCACTAAATGAGTGATATCAAGTGCACTGGAATCCATGCAATGAACAACTGAAGTCAGCACGCTAAAAAGAATCCTGATTGTGCTAGAAGTTAACGTAATGCAAGGCAGCCGAAGATCCCAATGCATGAGGCATTGTTGTTACGAAAATAATGTCAACTGATTGTGCAGTGCCAAGACAACCTACCTTGCAGACAGAGTGGTGCACGTACAGTGAGTTGGTGAAGGGAATAATCGAATTAAACCCAAGCGGAAGCGTAGGAATCGGTTTGAGTTTATTTAGAATTAAATAATAATATTATGGTTAAGCAATAAATACCTTCCAAATATGGAGAATCTTCTGGCGGATCTTTATCTCTTCCACAAAGTCTTCCTAGCTATGACTCGAACACAGGACCAAGGCTTGTGGGAGCCTCTTGGAAGAAAATCCACAAGGGATTAAAGAGGAAAAGGTCTAGAGAGAATTCTCTAATTCTCTCTATTGAGGAGATGTGTTGTACGAAGAATGCACAATGGCTCACCCCTAAGGTTCTATTTATAGTGGTCTAGGGAAAATAATTAAATAATATATTTTAATATCTAATATATTAAAATATATTTATCTAACCAATTTGAATCTTATTCAAATCATTTAAAATTCTCCTACGACATCTATTTTCTAATTTAAATCCAATTCAAATTTAATAAATATCTTTTATTTAATGTATCTACTATGCATTAATTATTTAAATATTTAATGTATCAAATACAATAAATATATTTTCCTCTTTTATATTTAATATATTAAATATTAATTTGAACACTTCAAATTAAATATTAAATTTGAACATTTCAAAATTTTCTTTCAACTAAATTGATATTTTAGTGTTACTATGAGCTAGCAAGAGGACCTTATGGACCTACAGATTATAAGCTCCAATGATACAGAATTAATTAATTAAACTCTTTAATTAATTAATTTTCATTCATTAACTATAGGTCACTCCACTATAGACCTAGAGTTGCACTCTTATGCACTGCAAGACAAGTTGTGTCCATAGATATAATTATTACATGCAAGTCGATCCTCCACGAGTTGTTTGTAATTACAACTGGGTCAAAAGTCCGTTTTACCCCTACAATTACATCTTGCACCTTAAGTACCACTGATCCTCTAATGAACAATCTGTTTATAATCTAATTATAAACTAAGTCCCTCTCGGGCCAGTGAGAGGGTGGAGCGCCATCGTTCAAGTCCCGAAATCAGCACTTAAGGGAACTACTCATCTACTTACCCTATATGGGAAGGAGTGAATTCCATCTTGTGAGATTATGTTCTAAGCTCCCTATTTGGTCAAGTCCCCAAAATGGTAGGCATATTAAATCGGCTATAAAAGCCACTCTCACCCATGCAAATCAAAGGACAAGCCCTCACAGGCAGGAGTTCATAACTCACTCAGGATTAAGATCGAGTCGCATATGATCATCCTGATGAAATATTAATCTTCTCAATTAACGGATTTATAAAGAGAGATTAAATATTTTGTGGTCCAGTCTTATACAAACTCATTGTATAAGATACCCCCACTCACATGTCTCCACATGAATTATTTGGATCAAATCATTTGTAACTATTACAAAGTGGGCCGTATCAATAGTGTTCCCAGGGTAAGGCACCCAACCTTATCCATATACTATGACCCTTTAAGTTATTTCTTGAACATGATCCTCTCGTATTTCAACCACATATTGTTCAAGATTACACTAATAACCTTGATTTTTTCATATAATGGATAATATTATATTGCAAATAAAATAATCAAAATTATTATTAATTATTAAATAAATTATTAATTACGAGGTTTTAGGGCATAAATCCCATCAATTGGCACGTGTCAAATTTCTAGCAGCTCTTGAACTCTATAAATAGAAGGTTGAAGCTCAAATGTTGTGACTTTTGGGACTTGAAACTTTTGCGTGAAATATACTCTTCTCCATTAAAGCACCAAATAGTACCAGAACATCGGAGAAGATGACATTGTTAACCAGTTGCTCTCCTCTCCATTGATGCAATAGTGTCTTGTTTATCACTTTCCTTTGTTTTTTATTTTTGCTATCTTAGGAGTATTGTTTACTTGTAGCAACAATTTTCACATTACAACCAAGTTACTATTTATTTTCTTCTTGCCGTAGTTTGTCCTATATTACATTTCCAGCAATAAAGCTTTCTTGTTTTATCTTTTATCTTTTACATCTCTCTGTTTATTCTTCTCATTATCGCTAGCTAAGTTAGAAAGAGAATGACTTAAAGAGGAACCTTGTATGCAACTTCCTCATCATTCATGGAATATCTGCTTTAGCTTCCAATGTTTTCTTAACTGTTACTATTCTTTCGTTACCTTATTCCATTTGGCCAACTGAGGTGAGGTAGTAGCACATTCAGTCACCGAGAGGGTAAGAGTGTGTGGAACGTCCAAGAAAAGTAAGAATGTCTTAGCACTAGGGGGGAACAGTCAATTGTAAGTTAAAGTGGGTTAAAAGAGAAACCATTATTTTGAGCATAGATATATCACTAAATAGTGAGCTTAACACCATTCTCGAGAGAGTTAGGGTAAGTAGAAGTCTATGCTTTGTTTGAGAAAAAAGAAAAAAAAACTATGAAAGGTAAGGAACAGTGCACACCAAGGGAATCTGTAGCCACGCTCTTCTTTATCTATTACTATTTTTGTTCATTATTCACTGTCCATTGCATCACTTTTAGCATCATTCAGTGCTCTATTATCTTCTATTATCTTTAATTTCAGAGCATCATTATTTATTTCTTTATTCTTTAGTTACCATATCTGCCAACATCTGTTAAGAAATCACTATAGTATATCCAAGTCCTTAAGGATTTGACCTTGGAATATTCTCCAAGTATTACTTGTTCGCATTGAGTGTGCACTTAGGCTCAGCACATGGCTGACCGATTGCTTCGTAATGGCATTTGTTTGTCCCACTTTTCAATCTTATCTTCAACGCATACTTTTAAGGTGCATTCACAGCATATGTTATCGAGAATCTCCAATTGATTTCAGATTTAGACTTGATATATGCCCTTCAATTACCAAACAAAATTAAATCCAGTCCACAACCCTCAATTCTATGAGGAACCAAACACTGAACAAGTCCAGTATATCAACAACAAAAGTTTTGGCTACATGATAAATAAGATGTAGAACTCAATGCCAAATCATTATAACCCAAGTTTGAGAAGTCATGAAAATTTATCTTATGCTAACACTAAGAATCTTTTGTAGCCTCTCCCAGGTTATGCATCCACAT
This sequence comes from Trichosanthes truncata, assembly GCA_033996785.1. Lineage (NCBI taxonomy): Eukaryota > Viridiplantae > Streptophyta > Magnoliopsida > Cucurbitales > Cucurbitaceae > Trichosanthes > Trichosanthes truncata. Next base: position 28,825,011 of record JAWPNB010000003.1, on the reverse strand, counting down.
CTCAACAGCATGAGAAGAAATCTTCTATTGAGGACCTATTGGGAGCCTTTATCACTAAATCCAAGAAGAGAACCAATCAGTTGAAAAACACGATAAATAATCATGGAGCTAGTCTTAATAACCGGAAAACTCAGATTGGGAAACTAGCTACGACTCTCAATACCATTCACAAAGGTAAGGCACCTGTGGTAAATGAACAACCTTGAATGGAGCATTGTAAGGCCATCGAGGTGAAACATAACCTCGAGAGATCCTGTGAAGAAACTACTCAAGAACATGAAGAAGATGAAATTGAGGTAATGGCACCAAAAGATGAAGAAAATGAAGAAACAGTGTATCTAACAGAGACATGTAGTGCCATAATCCAAAGGAAGCTACCTCACAAAGTGACGGATTCTGTGAGTTTTTCTTTTCCTTGCACTGTTGGTAGTCAGTCTTTCAGAGCTTTTGTGTGATCTAGGGGTTATCATAAATTTAATTTCTTTATCTTTTTACAAAATTAGATATTGATGAGATTAAGCTCACTTCTGTAAAACTCATATTTGCTGATATATTTGTAGGCCATCCATATGGAGTTGTGGAGAACGTGATTTTCAAAGTGGATAAATTTTGCATCCTAGTTGACTTCTATGTGATAGAGTTGGAGGAAGATAATGCTTTGCTAGTTATTGTTGGTAGACCATTTTTAGCAACTTGGCTAGGATTAATTGACGTTGATAAAGAAGAGTTGATGATAACACTCATTTAGTGCTATCTTTTTCCTTATATTTATGCTAGTTTTGTTATGCAGCTGTGAGCTTTTATGCCTATTTCTGCTTATTTTGTAGAAACCGAGCTTGAGAAGCAAACCAACTGTTCGAGAGTATTTCGGTGATTTTGAGCCTCAGGTGAGCCATTTTGAAGATCTAAGAAGAGAATGAGTGGAGTTTTGGCAAAATAACACGAGAGGAGAGTGTCTAGACCCTAGAAAGAACGTCAAGACGCCGTACAAGAGAGAGTTGTTTAGTTGCTTGGCCTCGTAGCCTTGTTATTTTTAAAAATGACAAGGTATGTTTCTCAATCAAACTGTTTAAATGTACTTATGTATAATATACATCGAATTTTAATTATATTGCATTTTTTTATAGGATTCTAAATAAAAAGCACCCATTAAACATAGTTTTTGTAATCATATGATTGTTCCTTCATACATCAAGATTCTTTATCGATATGCTGAAAAACATGGCAAGGATGATCCAGTGGTTGTGCCTATAAGTGATACAGTATTTGGAAAAGGAAAAACCTTCTATCTTATGCAAGAAGTGAAAGGAATGAACTCTTCATCCCGTAGCAGAAACATTGGATCGTCTTTGATTTATTTAGAATTAAACAATAAAAATTAAGGTTAAGAAAAATATACCTTGAAAATATGTAGAATCTTTTGGCGGATCTTTATCTCTTCCACAAAGTCTTCCTAGCTATGACTCGAACACAGAACCAAGGCTTGTGGGAGCTTCTTGAAAGAAAATCCACAAGGGATTAAAGAGGAAGAGGTCTAGAGAGAATTCTCTATTTCTCTCTATTGAGGAGATGTGTGTTGTGAAGAATGCACAATGGCTCACCCCTAGAGTCCTATTTATAGTGGTCTAGGGAAAATAATTAAATAATATATTTTAATATCTAATATATTAAAATATATTTATCTAATCAATTTGAATCTTATTCAAACCATTTAAAATTCTCCTATGACATCTATTTCCTAATTTGAATCCAATTCAAATTTAATAAATATCTTTTATTTAATGTATCTAATATACAATAATTATTTTAATATTTAATGTATCAAATACAATAAATATATTTTCCTCTTTTATATTTAATATATATGATATATTAAATATTAATTTGAACACTTAAAAATAAATATTAATTTAAACATTTCAAATTTTAATATTTAATGTATCCAATACAATAAATATATTTTTCTCTTTTATATTTAATATATCTAATATATTAAATATTAGTTTGAACACTTCAAATTAAATATTAATTTAAACATTTCAAATTTTTCTTTCAACTAAATTAATCTTTTTAGTGTTACTATGAGCTAGCAAGGGGACCTTATGGACCTACAGATTATAAGCTCCAATGATACAAAATTAATTAATTAAACTCTTTAATTAATTAATTTTCATTCATTAACTCTAGGTCACTCTACTATAGACTTAGAGTTGCACTCTTATGCACTGTAGGACAAGTTGTGTCCATAGATATAATCATTACATGCAAGTCGATCCTTCACGAGTTGTTCGTAATTACAACTGGGTCAAAAGTCCGTTTTACCCCTATAATTACATATTGCACTTTAAGTACCACTGATCCTCTAATGAACAATCTGTTTATAATCTAATTATAAACTAAGTCCCTCTCGGGCCAATGAGAGGGTGGGGCCCCATTGTTCAAGTCCCGAAATCAGCACTTAAGGGAACTACTCATCTACTTACCCTATATGGGAAGGAGTAAATTTCATCTTGTGAGATTATGTCAAGTCCCCAAAATGGTAGGCATATTGAATCGGCTACAAAAGTTACTCTCACCTATGCAAATCAAAGGACAAGCCCGCACCAGCAGGAGTTCATAACTCACTCAGGATTAAGATCGAGTCGCATATGATCATCCTAATGAAATATTAATCTTCTCAATTAACGGATTTATAAGGAGAGATTAAATATTTCGTGGTCCAGTCTTGTACAAACTCATTGTATAAGATGCCTCCACTCATATGTCTCCACATGAATGATTTGGATCAAATCATTTGTAACTATTACAAAGTGGGTCGTATCAATAGTGTTGTAAGGATAAGACACCCAACCTTATCCATATACTATGACTCTTTAGGTTATTTCTTGAACACGATCCTCCTATATGTCAACCACATACTGTTCAAGATTACACTAATAACCTTGGATTTTTCATATAATGGATAATATTATATTGTAAATAAAATAATCAAAATTATTATTAATTATTAATTAATTAATTAATTATGAGGCTTTAGGGCATAAATCCCAACAAGAAGATATCATGGAATTTTGTGCAATGGTAGAGATATCAAATAACTGCATATTAGTCTATATCACGTAAGTAAATATCTTTTTAATAATACTATAATTTTTTTATAACTATTAAATTATATATAATCTCATGCGTTTGTTAAAAAAATGTGATACAGATTTCATTGGAAATACTTTCAGGAGACAGAAAAGACTAAATATGTTCAGAGTAGTAGACTTGAACGATATTGCACCATGTTTTAATATTTTGGATGATCGAGCAAGAAAAGTGGCACATGTTTTTTCACTACAAAAACCACGGCAGATGGTACTAATTCCATATAATCATGGGTAAGAGTCTAAATAATTTAGTTGGATTTAAGATTGCTTTAATTTGATAGTGATAATTACACATACATTGGTTGGTTTTGATAGGCGTCATTGGGTATTATTTGTTGTGGATGTACATGAGAATATAGCTTATCTTTTCGACTCGCTACATCCTAACATGATAGACGATCTCCAAAACATTGTGAATATGTAAGTTTGTTTAGTATTGGATGTTATTTTAGTATGTGATTATTTTAAAGTTTATTAAACATTATGTGTTTATTTTTATACATTTTTCAATATTATTTAGGACAATGAGGATTTGTCTGGCCCAATGTACCATTTGAATTCAAAGAAAGACTAATACTGTTAATTGGATACCAGTAAAGGTAAATTAAATGAGTTATATCAATTGTTGTCATATGTTTTCTAGTGTTTTAAAAATTGTTATTTATTTATATGTTTTGTAGTGTCACGCCAATAAGGTAGCATGGAATGTAGGTATTATGTCATGAAATTCATGTGAGAGATTTTTCATAATCCAGATGTCCTATTAAAACTCTCATATGTAACATACCTCCTCACTTTTAAATTTTGATATATACATTGTAATTTTTCACATATAATTACAGTAGTTTATTAATTATTTTTATTTTCATGTAGTTTAATACTAAGAAGGCTTTTACACAAGCATAACTCAAAGAGTTACTAATTGAATGGGCAGATTACGTTTCAAATTTCATTGGTTGTGTGTCGTATGCTCTTTAGTACTTATCATAGGTGACTTTTTTGAAACTTTGGTAGCTTTTTATCCAATTTTGTAAATACAGATAATTTTGTTGCTTTATGACAATTGTGTAGCTAAACAACCCTGTTACGAAAGTTTTGGTTAGATTTAGCAATGGGCTGAAATATAGTAGATTTGATTTCTGTAAGAGCATTGTACTGTTTTTGACTGAATTGAATGAAATGAAATATATATAGTTTGTTTTGCATATGTTTCTTTGATTTGTATTTTTGGTTTCAATTGAACGAAATGAGTATTGTGTTTGGAACCATTTTTACGTAAATTTGTTTTGAAATTGTGTTTCGTTGAAACTTGTTTGTGTGGTAGAACTGAAATTAGTTGTACTGGGAGCTGAGAATTATTATAAAAACATTACTTAGGTTTTTATAGGTTTTGGGTTCCAATTATGCTAATAAATATATTGCTGGTGGTATTAGAAACAATGTTGGTGTAAACCTGTCATCATATATTCCAATAATGACGGTTGTAAAATGACATTAAAACAAACTGACATCATAGCATTTATATTTAGGTGAAGGTACAATGTCGGTTTCGGACCGTCATCCATACTACCTTCAATGTCGGTGTCCAACTAACATCTTATTAAATTGTCATCGTATGAGTACTATGACACAGACTTCGATGACGGTTTCTAACTAACATCGTATGCAACTGACTTCATATGGGTATGATGACACTAGGTTTGATGTCGGTGTAAAACAACCATCGTCACAAACCGACATCGTATGGGTACGATGACACTGGGTTTGATGTCATTTTTAAACTAACATCGTAATGAACCGTCATCGTACCTATACGATAACGGTTCGTTTGATGTCAGTTCTAAATCGTCATGAAACCCAACCGACATCGTACCTATGATGACACCTAGAAAGATGTCAGTTTGTCAAACTGACATCATATGTGTTTAATGTTTGTGCATAACTGATATTGAACCCTGAATTTGTTGTCGGTGTAAAATCGACATCATCGCAAATCGACATTGTATGGGTACGATGACGCTGGGTTTGATGTTAGTTTTAAATTGACATCGTAGTGAATTGTCATCGTACCCAAACGATAACGGTTCGTTTGATGTCAGTTCTAAATCGTCATCAAACCCAACCGACATCATACCTATGATGACACCCTGAAAGATGTCGGTTTTCCAAACTGACATCATATGGGTTTAATGTTAGTGCAGAACTGATATTGAACCCTGAATTTTTTGTAGTGGTTTAATTCTAAAATAACATCAAAGTTGATTCCAACGCTCTTGTTGTGGGTTTAATTCAATTATTCCCTTTAGGATTGACTTTGACCTAAGCATTTCCTTCCCTTTTCCTTTATTTTCAGTATTTAGATTAGGTTGTAATTAGGGATTTATGGTTGTATTTGATGATTATCAGTAGTTAAATCCCTAATTTCTATGAGTTGTTGTAATTCTTTGGACCAATGCACTTTATTTGCCTAAATAATTAGTGATTGTAGCTTAATTGGTGTTTGTGTTTATTTATGCATGCATTTAAGGCTTAATGCTTTTAAATTGTATTCTTTTATTAATTGAGGTATATCTAAGTTGAGCTCGACAGAGGAAACTTAGTTTAACTTAATGCACAATTAATTAGCTACATGAGTGACAATAGAATTAATGGGCGATTAATTGTAGTTGGTGATGAAGATTAATTAATTGGGCACTATTTAATTGAATTGTTTTCTAAGTGGAAACTTGATGGAGAGAAGCTTAGGTGAGAACCAAATGCATGGCTGATGTTTATTTACCTGAGTTACAGTAGGGTTAATAAATAGACATTAGAGGTTATAATGAAGAGTTTTAATGCTTGTATGAGTTAATTGGCGCTATGAACACCTAGGATAGTTAATTAGTACTTGAGATTGGAGGAGACTGACAGAAGATTATAAGATTTTAGGCTTCTAGCTTATGAATTGGACATTCAATTTTGCCTAATTGCCTAACTAATTGAGTGAATTAAGGTCCAAAGAATGAAATCAATGCCCATAGAATTATCCCTTGTGTTTGAATCTCCCATTCATTTTCCTGCATTTATTTTCTGGCCATTTAATTTTTACAGAGGAACCGAATAGACTTTAGTTGATAGAAAGGAAATGTATATTGATACGTTCAATCGAAGTCCCATTTTCTATTCCTCTTTCTTTGGTTGGTTGGTCTTGTTGTTGCCGATTTAGGGTGCTCTGGCTAATATGACTATGATGCTTCCTCTTACTAGCTAAGGTGGAGCAACAATTAGCTATGGCTTACCAACGGTCTTACACAATTGCCAACGAATTTGGTTTCAATTTGAACTAGCAAGAGTTTGAGTGTAAGTTTGGAGGTTCAAGGTGGGTTTGATTTCAATTCAAGTTTCAGGTTATTTTTTTTGGATTGCTAAGGGACCCATGGTTTGTTTGATCCCGTTTCAGTTTACCCATAATTGTTGGATCTTGGATTCTCGAAATCAACCCATTTGAAGTTAATTTCAGCAAGGTTTCCAGACTATTTTTCGAGTAAAAAGTAGTATTTTTTTATGAGTGGTTTAGTTTAGAGGTCAACCTTAGGCATTTAATTACTTGGGGTGTTCTCTTGGAGCATTTTTGCGGATAAGTGTGAATCTTCAAGAATTAATCTCTTGATTAGAATGTCTAATTATTAACTGATGCTGAAAAATTGTTTAGATTGGACTAAAACACTTATCGAATGAGTTAAGTTTTGTTTAAGGATCGCTTGTGAGGTAAGTAGCCTAATTGGATAACTCCTTAAAGCTTTGGATATGAAGTTCGTGAAATTTGTAATGCATGTGCTATGATTTTGTTCCTTTTAAGTATGTGGTCAAGCATGTTGGTCATTGGTTGGTATGTCGTTAAATTTCTCAAGTATGAGGTCTACTTGATTATGTTTTAGCATGGTGTTTGAAGGGGTCTGATGATTGATTGGATTGGTTTTCAATATTTATGATTCTTAGCATGGTATTCCAAGGGGTCTCAATCATGTATTAAGTTTCCGTAAGTAGCTTGACTTACAGAACTCCATAAGAACCCAGACAAAAGAGTATAAGTATGAATGTTTTAGTAGTTGGTTTAAAACTGAATGGGCATGAATGTTTAGGATATCTAGAGATGTCCATTTAGTTACAGAGTTCATCATATTTTATTTATATTTGATTGATTGACTGAGTACAATATACTTAAAATGTTGGATTAATTGATCGTATGCAGAATGCTTGAGTTGACTAATTGTCTGGTTGGCAGTAGAGAATACTTTTAAGGTATAGCATGTTCAGATTAATGTATAGCATACTCAGAATGGCACTAAATGGCTTTCGGATATTTAACATATTTTAGAGGGGACTGATTATGGAATGGGTTGATAATGGCCGTAATGACCTCTAGCATGTCTAAAGGGCCTCAGTGATATGCATGTTTAATCTTAGTTTCATGATGATGTTTAGTGGAAATTACCTTAGTGACAATTACCTTCCTCTCATGTCATATATGTTTCATGTTGGTTCTTTCAATTTTAATGGGTGGAAGGAGTGGTGGTGGAAGGTTTGGAAAACGAATATTCCACCCAAAATTCATCATTTTCTTGGGAGATGTATCTATGATTGTCTGTCTACAAAAGAAAACATGTTTAGGAGAAAGGTAGTCCCTTCTTTGATATTTGTCCATTTTGCAGGAAGAAGAAGGAATCGTCAGATCATGTCTTATTCTGTTGTAGGCAAGCAAAATAGATGAGGACTATATTACCCTCCTTTATTCAGATCGCTATATCAGCTCAAATGCCTATACAAGATAGGTAGTTGGAAATTGAAAAAGTTTTATCCCACTCCCAACTTGAAATCCTTTGTGTGGGGACTTGGGCTATTTGTGATAGAAATAATATGATTTTTGATAAACCTGTTCCATCGGTAGAAAGGAAATGTGAATGGATTTTGAATTACTTGGAAGAATTTAAGTCGGCCAGACTTTGTAAGTCCTTTAAAAATATGCACCACTCCTTCAACATTAGAAAGGGAAGGTTCATGGATTTTGTTAGTGGATGCGTCATACTGGTTAGGTGACATAATGATGGGGATTGGGGTGTTCTTGAAAAGCTCTAATAGTTGTCCTTAGGCTGAAATGCAAAGCTTTCACCACAGTGTTTTTCAGACTCATTGAAAAGCTCTGTGTTGAGACTTCAGCAATCCTTGAAGGATTGTGTCTTGCTCATCAAATGAATTTCAAGGTTGTCTCACTTCTTTCAGACTCATTGAATGAATATTCAAATGCTCAATGGAGAGACTCCATTTTTAAGCTAGGTAGCTATAATTGTCCAAGACATTCAAGTTATTAGTTCATTTTTTTAGTTTATCTTTTTTTCTCATATTTCTAGACATAGGAATAGTATAGATGATTCTTTCACTTGTAGAGGCCGTTTAGAACATGTTAGCATGGACGTATCCTTTTTCCTCTTGGCTTATGTGCCTAGTGGACAAGGAGACTACTGTTGTAGCCCTATGGATTTATTTCCTAAGTTTTAATGAGGTACCTTTGTTTTTTCTTAAAAAAAATGTTAAGACATCTACCTTTTTTTTTAAGTTAGGTTCGAGGTTCAAATCCTCAACTTCACATTTTTTGTACTGGAACATTAAGGAAATGAGTAAAAATTGAATTTTCAAAAATACAAAAAATATATAATAAATTTTAAAATATTTCCCTCTTGAAAAAAACTTTATATATTTTTTTTTTCAATAACCTTTTTGAAAATTTAAATTAGAAAAGAAAGGGATTCTTTTTTCAAAGATGAGAAACTTGACCCATTGGATGTTTAAGCTGGTATGAAAATGACAAAATTAAATACCCTCTATTATTTGGGCAATTTCATGCCATACATATGTATCTTCTTGTTCCACTCTCTCACAACATTTCTGATTTCAATATGTTTCTGGTTTAATTTTACAGGGTTCATGGAACTAAGACTTTCTTTTTCCTCCCTCTTCAACACCTTGATTCAATATTCAAAATATCTTTTCACAAAAAGAGAATTATCATATGCTTGAGAAAAGAATCTGAGTTCACTAGAATGTTCATATCCATATTGATTTAATCATTTAAAATAAAATTATGAATTTTAGTTAGTAAAAGTGAAAGATCCACTTCATATTTGACATTTTTTAAAATTCATGGATCTATTAGACATAAAATTGAAAGAACATGGACTTATAAAATACAAAAATGTTAGTGACCTATTAAACTCAAAATTGAAAGACAAAATATATTAGAAACTTTTAATTTTCAATAATCTATTAGATACAAAATTGAATGTTCATGTATTTTTTATAGTTTTAGAGACCTATTCAACAAATTTTTCAAAACCATCATTCAAATAAGAAGACATTTCCCGAAGTTATAACTCAATTTAAAAGAAATATAAATTAATAATGACTTTAACATTGGTGTTGAAGCTAAACATAACCCAAAACAAGAAGATGTCAAAAAATGTACATATACAGTGAAAAATTAGTGAAGAAAAAATTTGGTTCTTCATCTTGTTGGGCTTCAAAATGGAGGGAGTATGAGAGAGACGTAACCGACAGCTTGAGTCAGTTGAGTTGAACTTAAAGTGATCAAGAATTTCGAAGAGATCAGGAATGTAAAAAAAGAGAACGTGATTGTGAAATTTGAGGAATTTAGGCTGCAATAATTGATGGATAGACCAGAGTACACATTATAACTCCCCTCTCACCTGCCAGTGACCCAATGTTGAGACATCTATAAAAATCTCATTAAATTCAATCACGACCTACTTTTTGGCACAATCCCTTTCTATATTTATTGTACAAAGAGTGAACTTATAAAAGTAAAAAAAACAAAACTTTACAACTCTTTTTCGAGTTACTTGCATTCATTCATACTCCTGAGCTGAGCATTTAGTGCAAGAGACATGTAATGTTTAAGATGTAAATAATTAATGAACGAGCTTCTTGGCCTTCCATTCATAGAGCAAAGAAGGGGAGGTCGAGACCCTACTGACTTATGTCTCTGTGACATCCCGAGTTAGGAGGGATACATAAATGAACTGACACTACATTGAAGACAAATGTTTCGTCGTGTATGTTTTGTTGTGTGCAGAGCATGTATTTACTGAAGAAATCGGTTTGGAATATACATGGATTTCTTCAAAACTATACAAATTTAAGAATTTACAAGGAAATAAAATTTAGAAAAGAAGAATATACATCTGTGTTCATTTTTTTTTTTGTAGGTTCAACGGGAATCCTGCCGTCCTTTTAGGAGAAGGAACTCCATTTGAAGAAAGATATCTGCTTAGATATCAACTTGAGTATTTTTGAGTAAATTCGTAGTTTAATGTCAATTGCGGACGATTGGTAGTTTAAAGACTATTCTGGTCTAAATTGCATAAAGATAACTTGAGTAATTGTATAGTTTAACGACTTTTTCGGTCTACCTAGTGATTAAGGATCACTAAGGTTGATGTCATCATCATCTTCATCAATTATGGAAAGAGCTGGAGAAGATGATTTATTTGAATTTGAGTTCTGGAGGAGAACTCTTTGAAGATCAGCTTCTGTGGCTGTTTGAGCTAAGGAAGCCAGCAAGGCAGCTTTATTTTTCTGAAATTCTTGCTGTGCTTTCTTTGAAAAATCTTGGTTATGTGGAACATCAATGAACCAAGATTTTACTTTTGGAAGATTTATTTGAGTAATATTGATTTTGTTCCACCATTTGACCTTAAGGGTTTTCACTAAATATTTGGTATTATAGTGAAGAACTTGAGTAATTAAGTTCCAACAGAAGATCCATGGAACTTGAAAATGTAAAGAAAAGCGGAAGGTCAAAGGAAAATCATTTTTGAATACATTTTGAGAAAAATAATGAAAAGATTCCTGAATGGATGCAGGAAAAATTTCTTCGCAGAGGCCGAAATTATGCCACCAGGTTTTAAACCATATAGGAAATAGGTTTTTATGGGCTTGTCTGCAAAAATGAATAAACCAGGAATGGTTAAATGCTTGGTACCATAAAACAGTGGTCCATGCTCTAACATAATCCCTGTATGAGTAAGAAGGTGGATTGAACCTGATTGAGAAATGTTTTTCTGTGTAAACTTTCTGGTTCCATTTTTTGGGAGTGAGAACCCTGAAAATCTTCAATTTTGAGTAAGCGATGACGGATGGATTGTTCCTATTCGGTATATGAGTAATCTCAGAAGATTTTGAATCAATAAGAATTAATTCATAAAACTGCCGTGTTTTTTAAAGAGATTCCGGCATGAAACAACAATCACCCGAATAAATATGTGAGGTTAGCTCAACAAAGTTATCTGAATCCCACTCTGGAGGATTTCAGTAATAACATGAGCCTTTTGAAAATAGCCTTCTATTTCTGGCTTTGGAGTAAATCGTGTTGGTGGAGACACAACAGAGTTGTAGGTTGAAGAATCTGCAACAGATGGAGTGGCCGGTGGAGCAGAAGGCTCCTGTAGCCTAATAGAGGCAGAACGACGTTGAGCACGTGTTCTTACAGAAGTAAATGAAGTATCGGGAAGAGCAAAATCCTCGATACGGACTGGAGTAGGTTTTTGAGTATTTGAGGAAGAGGCAGGAGCTTTTCCTTTTGAAGTGGAAGAGGAAGCAATTCCTTTTCCTTTTCTTGAACTCATGGTGAGTAATTAAAGATGGAAACTTGAATATGAAATTAAGTTTTCTGATGAGGAAGATCAGGCTAAGCTGCAACCTCAGAGCATACTAACTTTCTTTCAGAGATTTTGAGAAGATGGAGGCTCTCTAGAGAGAGGAATTCTCTCGAGAGGAGAGTTCTTTGAGAGATGTTCTCTCGAAAGATAATCTGCAAGAGGGTTTTGAGACCCTTTTAAAGACAAAATTTGAAAATCAAAACAAGATAATATTGCTTGCCAACGGGCAAAAATCTGTTTTGAAACCAAATTTTTTACATCTTTTTCTAAAATAAATTTATAAGCTTGAGAATCAGTTTTTACTAAAAATGATTTATTGATTAAATCACCTTGAAATTTCTGGACACATAAAACTATTGCCAGAATTTCTTTTTTTACTGTTGAGTAATTTTGTTGTGTACTATTCCACACTCCGGAGTGGAAACGTACTATTGATTCCTTCTTATCGAGACACTGTTTGAGGATTCCTCCATATCCAATGTCTGACGCATCGGTCTCAACGATAAGACCTGTTTTTTCGTCGATAAGACTTAAGCAGGGAATACTTTTGACTAATTCTTTTATCTTTTGGACCGCTTTTGTCTGAGTGGGTCCCCATGGAATAGTGTCTTTCTTCAACCTTTGAAAAAGTGGTTTACAAATAGGTCGAAGATCTTTGATAAAATCTGAAACATAATTTAGACAACCCAGAAATCTTTGTAACTGAGTTTTATCTAGAATTTCGTCAGGAAAATTTTGAGTAAAATCTAAAGATCTTTGAATAGGTTTTAATAATCCGAGATGTATATCAAAACCAAGAAATCTAATTTGAGTTTGAAAGAGTTTAAGCTTTGCAGCTGAAACAACTAAACCATTGTATTTAATTGTTTGAATAAAACTCTTTAAATGAGAAAAATGTTAATCCATATTTGATGAAAAGATTAAAACATCATCAATATAGATAATTGCAAATTCTTGAATAGGTTCCAAAATATCATTCATGATCTTCTGGAATTCGGATGGAGCGTTTTTTAAGCCAAAAGGCATTACGTTCCATTCGTATTGACCAAAAGGTACATTGAATGCTGTTTTGTACCTATCTTTTTCGACAATCTGAATTTGCCAAAATCCAAATTTCATATCGAACTTTGAAAATACTTTCGCATTGGAAATTCGTTTGAGTAAATCATTTTTATTTGGAATTGGATACCTAATCCATTCCAAAACCTTGTTTAAGGGTTTATAGTTGATTACCAGCCTTGGGACGCCTCGTTCCTTTTCAGCTTGGTTATTGACGTAGAAAACATCACATGACCATGGGCTTTTGGATGGCCTTATCAGCTTTCTTTTGAGTAATTCATCGATTTCCTTCCGGCAATGGCTTAACAATTCAGAATTCATCTGGATTGGTCGTGCCTTGGTTAGAATATTTGATTCTTTGAAATCTTTTTCATATGGTAATGTTACCATATGTTTCTTTCTCGACCAGAAAGCATCTGGATGAGTGGAGCAGATTTGTTGTTCAATCTGCTTTTGAATAATCTAGATTCGTCTCTGAACTCCAGGTAGTTGAAGTTGTTCTTCAATTTCTTGAAGCCGACTTCTTCTCTTAGAAAGTCAATCTGCTTTTTCTTGAGGTTGATCTTATCAACAACATTAAGATTACTTTCTCTTAATGGGTCGATAAATTTGAATATAATGGTTTTATCCATGATTGATGAACAAATTCATTCATCTGTTACCTGTAATGGATATAATTGAGTAATGAATGGTGTACCGAAAATCACTGCTTGATTTAGGTTCTTGACTAATAAGAATGAGGTCACAAAGCAAACTCCATTGTTGCATATATGCACTTCTGGAAGCTTGTGTCTGATGAATAAAGGCTGATTATTAGCTCCTCTCAAGGTTTCCATTGTTTTTTCGAAGTATCTTAAGGGAATAATGCCTTCATGAATGCAATTCTGATATGCTCCTGAATCCACTAGAGCAATTGCATTAATTGAAAAATCATGTACCCGTAATGATATCTTAACATACCATTTCTGATACTGGACTTTTTGCAAGGTAGATAAGAACTGTTCTTCTTCTGATGAAGATTCTGAAAGTTCTCCATCTGCCTGCGCTGTTGAAGTAGTTGCTTGATTTGATTTAATCATAGCAACTTCGATGGACAGTTGTGCTATGTCCTTTTGATAATCAAGGAGAAGCTTCTTAACTTCTTCCTTGAGTTTGTTGATCTCGGACTTCAAATCTGAAGCTTTGATCTCTTGCTTCTCTTTCTTGAAAAGGGAAAAGATATCTTCGATGTTTGGATAATGAGTATCAACCGAAGCATACTCTTTCTCTTTTTCTTTCTGAAGAGATTCTTTCAGACGAATGAGTATATTCTTTTTTAGGTTGGCATCTGCAATTTGTTCAGCCGCCTCAAATAGTAATTCCTGATCCTTAGTTAGGACATTTATGTAGTTGAAACAACCGCAAAATCTTCCTCATTTGCAATCAGGTTTATGTGGTATTTCTCCTTCGAAAATATCTGTTTCAGATTCTTCCAGGAGTTGAAGTGCATGATCATCTTCTGAATCTTCATAAATTGATTCTTCATAATCTGGTCGCACTATTTGGAGTAGTTCATTCTTAATATGTTCTTCGATACTAAGTTCATTGATTATCTTCTTCATTGGACATTTTGGAGCATAATGCCCAAATCCTCTACATTTGTAGCACTGGACTTTAGAAGAAGGTCTTCTTGAAAAATTCCTACTGACAATAGGATTCTTCTTGCTATATTGAACTTTTCGGTAAGGACCCTTAGCATATGGTCTGCTAGTCTTGGATCTTTGCCGATAATTTGAGTAATAAGTTTTGGCTTGATTAAGCCTCTTCTTCTTCTTGACAGACGAAGCTTCAGGATGATAGTAATATATTTTCCAAAACTGTCCGAATTCTTGTTTCTTTTCTTTGGACTTGTTTTGCTTTTCATGTCGAGCAGTTTCAAGACATTGCTTTCCTGCTTGGCTAATAACAAAATGACAAAGCTCGCCATAAGTGACCTAGCTCCATGGAATTTCTCCTTTGTAAAATTCTCGGAGATGAAGTAATAGTTCGGAGCCAAATATTCTTGGTAATCCGACTATAAATCTTTCTTTCCAGAATGGGTATGGGCATCCGTTCTCTTGTAGACTTATGTTAAGAACGTATGCTTATACCATTCAAAGTCTTGAAGTTTTGGACAAGTCAGCCTTTGAAGGTATTAACCTGCTTGATTAACATAATCATTGTTGTTTCCAACAAAAGCTTTAATTATGCTAAAGTATAGGGTTATGACTGCATCATCTTTGTAACCCCTTGTAGTAGCTGCAAGGGCTGTTGATAGGGCCGCTGCAGAGACACCAGTGGCTTCTGTAGCTAGAGATACTCTGCTTTGGCCTGTTGAAGAGGATTCTCCAACTTCTCTCACTATTCTAGTAAAATCAGTTATTTCTATTGGAGACTTATGAGTGAGAATTTCCATTCTTTCTTCATCAGTGAAGGTATTTTGCCACCAACCTCTCAGAATGCATGTAAATCCAACAACAAGAAGCTTGGCGATTTGATGATCAGTTGCGCCTTTTGAAGTGTATGCTGCGTTAGCAACAAACATTTCTTGGACGACATTCATAATCAAATATTGAGAAAGACCGCCAATATTCCATTCATAAATGGATGATCCATCAAATGAACTAGCAATAACATGATTCTGGTCTTCTATTGATAGATCTGGGTGAGTAGCCCTTGGATAATAAGTCCTTGGGTTACTCTTTGAGTGCATAGAGATTCTATTTATTTCTCTAGGCTCTTCATCTGAGATTGCTGCTTGCTGCATCTCTGCAATTATATCAACTATCTCGTCATCATTGAGTACGTTAATTTGAGGAGACTTTCCATTAAGCTTGTTAAGCTTATGTTGAATTGATTCAAGCAAGATCTCTTCTTCGCTTTTTAATAATGGAACTGATCCTCCTGGAATCCTTCCAAAATTTGAAAGAGTATCCTCAATTATTGGGATTCTAGATGATCCTATCCTAAGAGGCTTTTGGACCTTTGGAAGAGTGAAAACCTTCTCCTCTATACGATCCATTTGTTCTGCCATGGTGGATAGTATCTTGTTTGTGAAGTTGTTTTGAGCAAAAACTCCTCGAATACCTTTAGAGGGGTTTTTGTTTTCCTCTTCCAAAGACAATTGCTTGAATGGAGAGGAAACAACTAGATTTCCCTTGGAATTTCTAAATTCAATATGTTCCATGGGTGGATGAGTACTAGAAACTTCTCCTTCTTGAGTTCTCTAGAGAGTTTCTTTTATAACGTTCACCTGTTCACTATAATTTTCTCGGCTGGCGAACCATTGAAAGAAAGGAATATTTTGTTCAAGGGCTTCCATGGTAGAGATCCATGTAGCTTTGAATTATTCTCTTTCTTCTTTTTCATATGCCTTGAAGAAAAACTTTCTAGGCATTTTTCACTTCAGGTCCATGAAATCCTTTTTCAAGAATTCCATGTTTACCTTGAATCTTTCAGATATGACATTGAGCTCATTAAATTGGCTTCTGACGTCCATATCTGATTGAGTAGGAGAATTCGTCCTCACATAAGTTGTTTCTGGTATGCGAGGAGCAAAGTCCACTGAGTTAATTTTTGCAGATAAAGATCTTCTCAGTGGTTCTTGAGGTTCGAAGCTTCTCCTTCAAAATCTGAGGCACTCTGCCTTGATGGAGCAAAAGTTGAGACTTTTGGAACCGATGGCATTTCTTGGGTGAAACTTATTTCAACAGTTCCATCTGGATGCTCAACTAGTTGAGTGGCAGACTTCGGAGGTGGTACTGCTGGAGCGATAGCTGGTTCAAGTATCCAATGAGAATTCCGAGTTATGTTTGTCCAATGTAATGTTTTCGGGACCTGAGTATTAGATCTCGAAACATTTGCTTCAAGGAGTATGGTTTTGCCTTTTGGGGAACCCCTTAAGGCTCTTGGAGCTATCTCTGTCTTCATTAGGCGATAGCATAATCTGAATATAACACCAAATGCATGAGCATCGGGTTGCATGTTCAGATCTTTGAAGTAAACATCCATAATTAAAGAATTTAGAATTATGAGATCTTGAAGTGATAGCGGATAGCATGGATAGCAATTGAAATAGGTTGGTCTGCTTTCCAAATTGGTTTCAACCATCGCTAAAAGAGAATCTTGAAACTGTAGGAATCTCTTATCCCTCAGAGTAAGAAGGCTAGGAGTATTAAGGCCAGTTCTGAACAGCGGCTTGATTGCAACCTGGACCAATCCAAGATGTATATATGAGTAATCCTCTCGGTGTGAAAGGATTTGATTCCTGGTGAGGAGGTTCAAAGACTCAGGATTGTTGTGGACAGCAATCTTGTCTTCAACAATCTTTACTCCCCATTCTTGAGTAAAATTGAAGGTAGACTTGAAATAGACTATTTTTGGGTCTTATTTTGGAATATTCCAGTTAGCTAATTGTTGCTCCACCTTAGCTATCTGGAGTAATTCATTTGTAGTGCTGGCGAGTTCGTCAACATTTGACTCCGCTTTATGAGCATCGTCTTCTTGAGTAGTTTGAGCCAATTGAGTAGATGAAGAAGAACTCTCTCCTTTGAGTAATTTTCTTGGTAACAAAGATTTGAGTAACTTAGACATAATTCATAAAATCAAATTATAAATTAAAGATAAAGATAAATATTGTTTTAATACAATAAAACTCTTCAAACTATTCTCTCTCCACGAACTACCCAACTGTAGACTGGAACACGCGGCTTACCAAAGGTCTTACGCCTCTTGCTGCATGGAACACCAATCGCTTACCAATGCCTACTGACGGAAGGGCTGACAGAACGACCACAGAGAGAATCTTAAGAAGAATTAAATTGAACTAAAGCAATAATTAATTCTAGCTTTAAGATATAAAAGATTTAACAAATTAAATCAAAGAAGCACAAAAAATTAAACACAAAGGAAATTGTATCAAAGATTGGAGTGTTATTGAATAAAGCTTATCTTGGCTCTGATACCAATTGCTCCCAAATCCCACAATCTTTGCTCAGATTGCTAAAAGGATAGGAGAATTAGGATCTTTGTAGAATACAGGTTTTGCGAATAGATAGCTTAGAGAGATTTTTACTTCTTCTCTTTTGCTAGATTATCCGCTTCTGCCTATTGAATACAAAGTGGAAGTCTTTTATAGACCCCAGACTCCAAAATGAATTTGAAACTAATTGAGTAAAAGATATGGATGAAAGGATAAGACAAACCCTTATCTCAATCATCTTTATGGAAAGCAGTGTAAAATAGGATTGGCCCGACAAGTTGTACATCTCGTCTGAGCTTTATGGAAATTAAAAGCATAAAAGTCAAAGGTAATAAATACCCTTGAAAATAAAACACAAAAGACAAAAGGTAATAACTACCTTTGTCTCAAAAGTCTAAAAAGGAAAATAAAACGTGGAAAGAAAAATGTAGAAGAAAAAGTCAAAAAGGCTAAAAGAAAAAGTCTAAACCTATATGTCTAAAAAGTCTAACTATTTATTACATATACAAACAAATTGGGTTAGTCTTATCATTTCATCCATATCTTTTACTCAATTAGTTTCAAATTCATTTTGGAGTCCGGGGTCTATAAAAGACTTCCACTTTGTATTCAATAGGCAGAAGCGGATAATCTAGCAAAAGAGAAGAAGTAAAAATCTCTCTAAGCTATCTATTCGCAAAACCTGTATTCTGCAAAGATCCTAATTCTCCTATCCTTTTAGCAATCTGAGCAAAGATTGTGGGATTTGGGAGCAATTGGTATTAGAGCCAAGATAAGCTTTATTCAATAACACTCCAATCTTTGATACAATTTCCTTTGTTTTAAATTTTTGCGTTTCTTTGATTTAATTTGTTAAATCTTTTATATCTTAAAGCTAGAATTAATTATTGCTTTAGTTCAATTTAATTCTTCTTAAGATTCTCTATGTGGTCATTCCGTCAGCCCTTCTGTCAGTAGGCGTTGGTAAGCGATTGGTGTTCCAGGCAGCAAGAGGCGTAAGACCTTTGGTAAGCCGCGTGTTCCAGTCTACAGTTGGGTAGTTCGTGGAGAGAGAATAGTTTGAAGAGTTTTATTGTATTAAAACAATATTTATCTTTATCTTTAATTTATAATTTGATTTTATGAATTATGTCTAAGTTACTCAAATCTTTGTCACCAAGAAAATTACTCAAAGGAGAGTGTTCTTCTTCATTTACTCAATTGGCTCAAACTACTCAAGAAGACGATGCTCATAAAGCGGAGTCAAATGCTGACGAACTCGCCAGCACTACAAATGAATTACTCCAGATAGCTAAGGTGGAGCAACAACTAGCTAACTGGAATATTCCAAAATTAGACCCAAAAATAGTCTATTTCAAGTCTACCTTCAATTTTACTCAAGAATGGGGAGTAAAGATTGTTGAAGACAAGATTGCTGTCCACAACAATCCTGAGTCTTTGAACCTCCTCACCAGGAATCAAATCCTTTCACACCGAGAGGATTACTCATATATGCATCTTGGATTGGTCCAGGTTGCAATCAAGCCGCTGTTCAGAACCGGCCTTAATACTCCTATTCTTCTCACTCGTAGGGATAAGAGATTCCTACGGTTTCAAGATTCGCTTTTAGCGATGGTTGAAACTAATTTGGAAAGCAGACCAGCCTATTTCAATTGCTATCCATGCTATCCGCTATCACTTCAAGATCCCAGAATTCTAAATTCTTTAATTCTGGATGTTTACTTCAAAGATTTGAACATGCAACCCGATGCTCATGCATTTGTTGTTATATTCAAATTATGCTAACGCCTAATGAAGACAGAGATAGCTCCAAGAGCCTTAAGGGGTTCCCCAAAAGGCAAAACCAAACTCCTTGAAGCAAATGTTTCGAGATCTAATATCCAGGTCCCAAAAACATTACATTGGACAAACATAACTCGGAATTCTAATTGGATACTTGAACGAGCTATCGCTCCAGCAGTACCACCTTCGAAGTCTGCCACTCAACTAGTTGAGCATCCAGATGGAACTGTTGAAATAAGTTTCACCCAAGAAACGCCATCGGTTTCAAAAGTCTCAACTTTTGCTCCATCAAGGCAGAGTGCCTCGGATTTTGAAGGAGAAGCTTCATCTTCCAGAAGCTTCAAACCTCAAGTACCACTGAGAATATCTTTATCTGCAAAAATTAACTCAGTGGACTTTGCTCCTCGCATACCAGAAACAACTTATGTGAGAACGAATTCTCTTACTCAATCAGATATGGACGTCAGAAGCCAATTTAATGAGCTCAATGTCATATCTGAAAGATTCAAGGTAAACATGGAATTCTTGAAAGAGGATTTCATGGACCTGAAGTGGAAAATGCCTAGAAAGTTTTTCTTCAATGCATATGAAAAAGAAGAAAGAGAAGAATTCAAAGCTACATGGATCTCTCCCATGGAAGCCCTTGAACAAAATATTCCTTTCTTTCAATGGTTCGCCAGCCGAGAAAATTATAGTGAACAGGTGAACGTTATAAAAGAAACTCTCTAGAGAACTCAAGAAGGAGAAGTTTCTAGTACTCATCCACCCATGGAACAGATTGAATTTAGAAATTCCAAGGGAAATCTAGTTGTTGCCTCTCCATTCAAGCAATTGTCTCTGGAAGAGGAAAACAAAAACCCCTCTAAAGGTATTCGAGGAGTTTTTGCTCAAAACAACTTCACAAACAAGATACTATCCACCATGGCAGAACAAATGGATCGTATAGAGGAGAAGGTTTTTCACTCCTCCAAAGGTCCAAAAGCCTCTTAGGATAGGATCATCTGGAATCCCAATAATTGAGGATACTCTTTCAAATTTTGGAAGGATTCCAGGAGGATCAGTTCCATTATTAAAAAGCAAAGAAGAGATCTTGCTTGAATCAATTCAACAGGAGCTCAACAATCTTAATGGAAAGTCTCCTCAAATTAACGTACTCAATGATGACGAGATAGTTGATATAATTGCAGAGATGCAGCAAGCAGCAATCTCAGATGAAGAGCCTAGAGAAATAAATAGAATCTCTATGCACTCAAAGAGTAACCCAAGGACTTATTATCCAAGGGCTACTCACCCA
Organism: Trichosanthes truncata; assembly: GCA_033996785.1. Lineage (NCBI taxonomy): Eukaryota > Viridiplantae > Streptophyta > Magnoliopsida > Cucurbitales > Cucurbitaceae > Trichosanthes > Trichosanthes truncata. The sequence continues at coordinate 28,804,014 of JAWPNB010000003.1, read as the reverse complement.
GATCATGTTATTGCCAGTTCATTTGGGATCATCCATTTATGAATGGAATATTGATGGTCTTTCTCAATATTTGATCATGAATGTCGTCCAAGAAATGTTTGTTGCTAACGCAGCATACACTTTAAAAGGGGCAACTGATCATCAAATCACCAAGCTTCTTGTTGCTGGATTTACAGGCATTCTGAGAGGTTGGTGGCAAAATACCTTCACTGATGAAGAAAGAATGGAAATTCTCACTCATAAGTCTCCAGTAGAAATAACTGATTCTACTAGAACAGTGAGAGAAGTTGGAGAATCCTCTTCAACAGGCCAAAGCAGGGTATCTCCAGCTACAGGAGCCACTGGTGTCACTGCAACGGCCCTATCAACAGCCCTTGCAGCTACTACAAGGGGTTACAAAGATGATGCAGTCATAACCCTCTGCTTTAGCATAATCAAAGCTTTTGTTGGAAACAACAATGATTATGTTAATCAAGTAGGTGAATACCTTCAAAGGCTGACTTATCCAAAACTTCAAGACTTTGAATGGTATAAGCAGACTTTCTTAACAGAAGTCTACAAGAGAACGGATGCCCATAGCCCATTCTGGAAAGAAAGATTTATAGTCGGATTACCAAGAATATTTGGCTCCGAACTATTACTTCATCTCCGAGAATTCTACAAAGGAGAAATTTCGTGGAGCTCGGTCACTTATGGCGAGCTTTTTCATTTCGTTATTAGCCAAGCAGGAAAGCAATGTCTTGAAGCTGCTCGGCATGAAAAGCAAAACAAGTCCAGAGAAAAGAAACAAGAATTCGGACAGTTTTGCAAAATATATTACTATCATCCTGAAGCTCCGTCTGTCAGGAAGAAGAAGAGGCTTAATCAAGCCAAAACTTATTACTCAAATTATCGGCAAAGATCCAAGACTAGTAGACCATATGCTAAGGACTAGTAGACCATATGCTAAGGGTCCTTACCGAAAAGTTCAATATAGCAAGAAGAATCCTATTGTCAGTAGGAATTTTTCAAGAAGACCTTCTTCTAAAGTCCAATGCTGCAAATGCAGAGGATTTGGGCATTATGCTCCAAAATGTCCAATGAAGAAGATAATCAATGAACTTAGTATCGAAGAACATATTAAGAATGAACTACTCCAAATAGTGCGAACAGATTATGAAGAATCAATTTATGAAGATTCAGAAGATGATCATGCACTTCAACTCCTGAAAGAATCTGAAACAGATATTTCCGAAGGAGAAATACCACATAAACCTGATTGCAAAGGAGGAAGATTTTGCGGTTGTTTCAACTACATAAATGTCCTAACTATGAATCAGGAATTACTATTTGAGGTGGCTGAACAAATTGCAGATGCCAACCTAAAAAAGAATATACTCATTCGTCTGAAAGAATCTCTTCAGAAAGAAAAAGAGAAAGAGTATGCTTCGGTTGATACTCATTATCCAAACATCGAAGATATCTTTTCCCTTTTCAAGAAAGAGAAGCAAGAGATCGAAGCAAGAGATCAAAGCTTCAGATTTGAAGTTCGAGATCAACAAACTCAAGGAAGAAGTTAAGAAGCTTCGCCTTGATTATCAAAAGGACATAACACAACTGTCCATCGAAGTTGCTATGATTAAATCAAATCAAGCAACTACTTCAACAGCGCAGGTAGATGGAGAACTTTCAGAATCTTCATCAGAAGAAGAACAATTCTTATCTACCTTGCAAAAAGTCCAGTATCAGAAATGGTATGTTAAGATATCACTACGGGTACAGGATTTTTCAATTAATGCAATTGCTCTAGTGGATTCAGGAGCATATCAGAATTGCATTCATGAAGGCATTATTCCCTCAAGATACTTCGAAAAAACAATGGAAACCTTGAGAGGAGCTAATAATCAGCCTTTATTCATCAGACACAAGCTTCCAGAAGTGCATATATGCAACAATAGAGTTTGCTTTGTGACCTCATTCTTATTAGTCAAGAACCTAAATCAAACAGTGATTTTCGGTACACCATTCATTACTCAATTATATCCATTACAGGTAACAGATGAATGAATCTGTTCATCAATCATGGATAAAACCATTATATTCAAATTTATCGACCCATTAAGAGAAAGTAATCTTAATGTTGTTGATAAGATCAACCTCAAGAAAAAGCAGATTGACTATCTAAGAGAAGAAGTCAGCTTCAAGAAAATTGAAGAACAACTTCAACTACCTGGAGTTCAGAGACGAATCCAGATTATTCAAAAGCAGATTGAACAACAAATCTGCTCCACTCATCCAGATGCTTTCTGGTGGAGAAAGAAACATATGGTAACATTACCATATGAAAGAGATTTCAAAGAATCAAATATTCTAACAAAGGCACGGCCAATCCAGATGAATTCTGAATTGTTAAGCCATTGCCAGAAGGAAATCGATGAATTACTCAAAAGAAAGCTGATAAGGCCATCCAAAAGCCCATGGTCATGTGTTGCTTTCTACGTCAATAACCAAGCTGAAAAGGAACGAGGCATCCCAAGGCTGGTAATCAACTATAAACCCTTAAACAAGGTTTTAGAATGGATTAGGTATCCAATTCCAAATAAAAATGATTTACTCAAACCAATTTCCAATGCGAAAGTATTTTCAAAGTTCGATATGAAATCTGGATTTTGGCAAATTCAGATTGTCGAAAAAGATAGGTACAAAACAACATTCAATGTACCTTTTGGTCAATACGAATGGAACGTAATGCCTTTTGGCTTAAAAAACGCTCCATCCGAATTTCAGAAGATCATGAATGATATTTTGGAACCTATTCAAGAATTTGCAATTATCTATATTGATGATGTTTTAATCTTTTCATCAAATATGGATCAACATTTTTCTCATTTAAAAAGTTTTATTCAAACAATTAAATACAATGGTTTAGTTGTTTCAGCTGCAAAACTTAAACTCTTTCAAACTCAAATTAGATTTCTTGGTTTTGATATACATCTCGGATTATTAAAACCTATTCAAAGATCTTTAGATTTTACTCAAAATTTTCCTGACGAAATTCTAGATAAAACTCAGTTACAAAGATTTCTGGGTTGTCTAAATTATGTTTCAGATTTTATCAAAGATCTTCGACCTATTTGTAAACCACTTTTTCAAAGGTTGAAGAAAGACACTATTCCATGGGGACCCACTCAGACAAAAGCGGTCCAAAAGATAAAAGAATTAGTCAAAAGTATTCCCTGCTTAAGTCTTATCGACGAAAAAGCAGGTCTTATCGTTGAGACCAATGCGTCAGACATTGGATATGGAGGAATCCTCAAACAGCGTCTCGATAAGAAGGAATCAATAGTACGTTTCCACTCCGGAGTGTGGAATAGTACACAACAAAATTACTCAACAGTAAAAAAAGAAATTCTGGCAATAGTTTTATGTGTCTAGAAATTTCAAGGTGATTTAATCAATAAATCATTTTTAGTAAAAACTGATTCTCAAGCTTATAAATTTATTTTAGAAAAAGATGTAAAAAATTTGGTTTCAAAACAGATTTTTGCCCGTTGGCAAGCAATATTATTTTGTTTTGATTTTCAAATTTTGTCTATAAAAGGGTCTCAAAACCCTCTTGCGGATTATCTTTCGAGAGAACATCTCTCAAAGAACTCTCCTCTCGAGAGAATTCCTCTCTCTAGAGAGCCTCCCTCTTCTCAAAATCTCTGAAAGAAAGTTAGTATGCTCTGAGGTTGCAGCTTAGCCTGATCTTCCTCATCAGAAAACTTAATTTCATATTCAAGTTTCCATCTTTAATTACTCACCATGAGTTCAAGAAAAGGAAAAGGAATTGCTTCCTCTTCCACTTCAAAAGGAAAAGCTCCTGCCTCTTCCTCAAATACTCAAAAACCTATTCCAGTCCGTATCGAGGATTTTGCTCTTCCCGATACTTCATTTACTCCAGTAAGAACACGTGCTCAACGTCATTCTGCCTCTATTAGGCTACAGGAGCCTTCTGCTCCACCGGCCACTCCATCTGTTGCAGATTCTTCAACCTACAACTCTGTTGTGTCTCCACCAACACGATTTACTCCAAAGCCAGAAATAGAAGGCTATTTTCAAAAGGCTCATGTTATTACTGAAATCCTCCAGAGTGGGATTCAGATAACTTTGTTGAGCTAACCTCACATATTTATCCGGGTGATTGTTGTTTCATGCTGGAATCTCTTTAAAAAACACGACAGTTTTATGAATTAATTCTTATTGATTCAAAATCTTCTGAGATTACTCATATACCGAATAGGAACAATCCATCCGTCATCGCTTACTCAAAATTGAAGATTTTCAGGGTTCTCACTCCCAAAAAATGGAACCAGAAAGTCTACACAGAAAAACATTTCTCAATCAGGTTCAATCCACCTTCTTACTCATACAGGGATTATGTTAGAGCATGGACCACTGTTTTATGGTACCAAGCATTTAACCATTCCTGGTTTATTCATTTTTGCAGACAAGCCCATAAAAACCTATTTCCTATATGGTTTAAAACCTGGTGGCATAATTTCGGCCTCTGCGAAGAAATTTTTCCTGCATCCATTCAGGAATCTTTTCATTATTTTTCTCAAAATGTATTCAAAAATGATTTTCCTTTGACCTTCCGCTTTTCTTTACATTTTCAAGTTCCATGGATCTTCTGTTGGAACTTAACTACTCAAGTTCTTCACTGTAATACCAAATATTTAGTGAAAACCCTTAAGGTCAAATGGTGGAACAAAATTAATATTACTCAAATAAATCTTCCAAAAGTAAAATCTTGGTTCATTGATGTTCCACATAACTAAGATTTTTCAAAGAAAGCACAGCAAGAATTTTAGAAAAATAAAGCTGCCTTGCTGGCTTCCTTAGCTCAAACAGCCACAGAAGCTGATCTTCAAAGAGTTCTCCTCCAGAACTCAAATTCAAATAAATCATCTTCTCCAGCTCTTTCCATAATTGATGAAGATGATGATGACATCAACCTTAGTGATCCTTAATCACTAGGTAGACCGAAAAAGTCGTTAAACTATACAATTACTCAAGTTATCTTTATGCAATTTAGACCAGAATAGTCTTTAAACTACTAATCGTCCGCAATTGACATTAAACTACGAATTTACTCAAAAATACTCAAGTTGATATCTAAACAGATATCTTTCTTCAAATGGAGTTCCTTCTCCTAAAAGGACGGCAGGATTCCCGTTGAACCTACAAAAAAAAAATAAACACAGATGTATATTCTTCTTTGCTAAATTTTATTTCCTTGTAAATTCTTAAATTTGTATAGTTTTGAAGAAATCCATGTATATTCCAAACCGATTTCTTCAGTAAATACATGCTCTGCACACAACAAAACATACACGACGAAACATTTCTTCCCGATCCGAAGTCATTTTCAACAGATGTCAAGCTTCAAGGACCTGTTGCGGAGGACCGTTGCGGCTATTTGGTGTTCCAGGCAATTGTGTAAGTCCGTTGGTAAGCCATAGCCTTGCCTCCTTGCCTCCTTGCCTACGAAGAAGACAAATGATGATGATGCATTTCGCTTCATGGATAAAATGACAACAACTTTAGTAAAGTTACTTTTCCAAAAAGTATCTTTAATAAGCGGGGAGTATAGCATGTGCATAGTTTTCACATCAACAATTTCTCCACAATGAATTTGAAACTAATTGAGTAATAATTGAATTGAAACCAAACCCACCTTGATTTGTTGTTCGCTGTGCAGAGTTTTCACATTGCCTGGAACACCAAATAAATTAGATGTGTGAAAGCTAGTGTCTTAATTAATTAATAAATAAATAAAAATTAAAGTCTGGGGGTTATGTGAAGTATCGTAGTGGCATAGTACTTTCTTGAATGTGAGGAGACCTAATAGTTGGGACTTGGAGCCAGAGTAGGGGGAAGATAAGGCATGAGGCTTATAAGTCTATTCCAGGGTTATAAGGACCGAAATAGTAGGCTAGTCACACACACACAAGGGATAAAAAGAAATTATTTTTGAAAATTCTTGATAAATGGGTTTATTTAAATGTTTTCGGTATGTAGTGAATTTTCTGAAATTTAGATTTATTGGGGCTTGAGTCACTAGCATATATTAATTATTCTGAAATATGGTTTTGTTTTGTTTTGTTTTGCTAGAGAACTAGCAAAAAGCAAAGTTTGGGAGTATTTGATAGCACACAAAATGTTTTATTCCAAAGACTTTTTTTATTGCTAGTTTGTGTTATATGTCAGTGTTTTAACATATTTATTTGGTTATTTTATAGATTTCAGGCATTTAGAGAAAAATCAATCATTTTGGAGACTTATGGACGAAAATGAAGCAAAATGGCATCAATTAGAGCAACCAAGTAAAGAGAGATCAAAAATTGAGCCAAGAAAACCAAGAGGGTGGCATTGAGACGCTACCTGTGGATGTCTCAATGCCAAAACGCTTGTAAAATAGACATTTTCTATCTGTAGTGTCAAGACGCTGCGTGTAGCCCCTTGACACTACTCGATTTTTCAAATATGAGACAAAATGGATGACAACATTGAGAAGTTGCCCCTAGCATCTAGATGTTATACCAATTTTTCATTTTTAAAAAGGAATAGAAATTGCAGCGTCCCAACGCTATCCCTAGCGTCTCGACGCTGCCAAGTATTATAAATAGAGCGTTTTTCTACGAATTTGGGGAGACTAATTGGAGGGAGAAAAGCCAGACTTCGATTTCTACTCAGCTTTTGAGATTTGGAAGACAGTCTTAAGAGCCAAGGAAGACATTCGAGGTTCGAGATCGCGACACATCACATCAAGAACGAGGAATTGCATGCATCAGAGAGTTTTTATCTTTTTCTTTTTTCTTTGTAGTTTCTTATATGGATTATTAGATGAGTTTAGATTTAAAATATGAATTTTGAGTGACTAAACTCTTTTCTTAGGATTAGTTGTTATTTGTTTAATTCATGAATATTTTATTTAATTAGCAATTTCTTTTATACTGTAGCAAGGTTATTCATGTATTTTTTCACATAATGCTTTTAGTCTTCTAGCCAAAGATTAATTGTTTGCTTGATTTAAGTTTTAGCTCAGGAGAGTAAAATTTAGATTACAACATAGATACATGACTATTAGTTATATCTTGCATGCAAATGAGGATCTTTCTAATAGAAGCCATTAAAAAGAAGTTTCATTAATGCCTTGTTTGATTGTAAAAAATAGAAAATGATGTTGATTTTATAATTGGGCAAGATAATTAATTGAACTTGGAAAAGTCAATTAATAATAATCATCTTCTTGGCTTATAAATTGTTTCATGTTAAAGTTGAATGGTTTAGTTAATTAAGATAAAATTTAATGAATGCAAACTACGTTCTAAAAATGTTCTTGTCTCCACTTTGTAAATCATTTTAGTTTTAATTTTTTCAATCTCACTTGATGGTTCTCTAGATAAAATCAAATGTTAGTAATTTCGATAATTAGCTAAACTGGAAATCCAATCTTGCCGACGATACTCGATACTCAAGTCCACTATAGTAAAACTTACCACTCTACACTTGCAAATTTTCATTGCACAACTAAAAAGATGTGCAACAAGAAACTACCAAACCTAAAGGCAAATACTTTCATGTATATCTAGAAAATAATAATTATGGTATATTTCATGTTTGGTAACTAACGTACCTGGCAGTAACGAGGCATTCTTCTTGTGCTTGGCTATGGAGAAAATTGGTGCTTACGATATAAGTGAGTCTAGAACCTAAAACCTAGGGCTCTAATACCAACTGTAACAACCCAACTTCTTTGACTAGAATTCAAATGGTTACTGCTACATGTATGAGAAACATGAACTTTTGGGAGTAAGACGAAAGCTTAAGTAAATCAACCCGAACATCTCAAAAGTTAAAAACTGATTAAATTTCATAAGAACCTTGAGTTCAAGATCCCAATAAACATTTATTTGCAAAACTTAATGAATAAAAAGTATTTGAATAAATACAAAAAAAAAATGAATAATACAATGGGCATAAGCACGAATTAGAAAGTTCTAAGATCCTAGGAAGCTCTGCTCATATACTATCCCCATAGTCTCACCAAACTGAACGCCCTCGCCACACACCTCGTAAGTTCATGTACTATCTCAAAAGAAAAGAAGGGTAGCATGGGTGAGTGTAAAAATACTCAACATATAGCCCTACTTGAGAGGCTGAAGCTACATTCATAATTAAAGCTCGTGATACTGAATACATGCGGGGGTCATGACTGTGTTCTAATACATATGGGGCCTTAATTGAAAATATGGAAATATTCTGTCTAAATGACAATTAACCTATCCCAAAATTGTACCAACTATGGTATTTGTGTGGGCCAACCCTGTAAGGAAAAGCACCACTAGAGGTTAGTTGGTGACCCTCTAATGTTACTAGGCCAATCCCAACACAGTACCTCATGAAAAATATTTTAGCTAAACATAAAGGGCTACCCCAAAGTTGTACCAACTATGGTGCCTATGTGAGTCGGTTCTATAAGGCAAAGCGCTACTAGAGGTTTGCTAGGAACCCTCTAGTAGATCTAGGTCTATCTCAACATAGTACCTCATGAAAACATACATAGCATGCAGGAAACAATCATCATGAACTAAAGATAAGCATGCATATAACTGAGGCCCCCTGATTATTATGCTAAGGATCATAATCACACAAAACAAGTCCATATCACATAACTGGCATTGATAAACCATAGGATTGAGGCTTATTTAGCTGTTATAGACTTAAGTTATGCTTGAAATTCCATAAAAATTATATGAAGAAGTTAGAAAATCTGAGAAAACATCAGTAGTTCAGTAGAAAATGCATTTGATAAGAAAATTGAACAAAAGGAGGAAATAAAGACTAAAAACGATGTTTCAATGCAGGGCATTGGAGAATTGTAATTTCAGATTGCAAAATATGAATTTGCAATCTAATTCAGTAATCAGCAGATAAAAAAAGTGCTGAAGTCTTCGACTGAAGCAAACATAGAAATGGATGAAATCTCCAAAAATTATGCATGGTTTCCATGGAAGTTTGGACAAATTAAGGAGGTCAAAACCCTAGTTTCAAAAAGGATAAAAAGGGAGAGAAATCTTGACAAAAGGAGTGAATTTTCCTGAAGGCAAACACGATTTCTTTGGGTCTTCATTCAGTCCAACTATTGTGTTCCATTCCAGAGGGTATACTGCCTTCCTTAGCATTAATTCAATCCAATCGAAGTTTGGATTGTGAAGATTCATTCCTTCTTGACATAGAAAGGGAGTGAATCGATTGAGACACATAGGAAGGCAATGGTTTTTTTTTTTTTCAAAATGTATCTTCAATGTGTTCTTAGTTGTTAACTCGAATTTTTGTTCTGTTTCATTTAGTTTGGCTAGTTATTTCAGTTATGTTTTCATTCCCATTTGTATCGAACTACTAGCATTGAATTTTTCATTGGAAAATTACTTTTTGCAAGTTGAATTTGAGTTTTATAAAGATGTTGTTCGTTGGTGTTATTTTAAGTAAAGGTGTTATTTGAATTTTTCAAGTTATGGAGTGTTTATCTCTTCACTTCTTACTTCAACTAGTCCTTGTTATACAACACTCAGTTTAAAGCTTTCTAAATTTTGGTTTCAAGCTACTGTCGACTTGAATTCTTTTTACCATGGAAAATATTTACAAATATTATTTAGGTTTTTAAAGTTAATTATGAGCTAAATCCTCTTAGGGGTTCAAGAATGTGAATTTCCTAAAGAGTGAATTGGGCTTAAATTGCATAAACAACCAATCTTATACTTCAATTGCTTACTTGTGTTGAATAAATTGCTTTTCTGACTCTAGATTGATCTACTAGGGTTGCAAACTAAGCTTGGATCTAGACATAGGGCAAAAGACTCCAAAATCGTACAAAATTGTATGAGCCGATTGATCTAAGTTAAAGATTCTATAGACATATAAGTCACTCACTTAGTTTTCTAAGGGCCTAATTGCAAGGTGAATAGGAGTAGCAATTTGGTTTACAATTGCTTGTGTAAGTTAGGATTGCAATTGCAATTTAAAATAGCAATTCACAACTTAGGGCAATAAACATTCTTGAGCCCCATTTTATTTTCATAAAGTTGGTCCCTTGCATATGTTTTTCTTTGCTGTTTCGCACCATTTTGCATTCCAATTTGACAATACTAGTTTTCGTTTCTTTTGTTGTTTCACACCAAAATACAATATGATTTTGCAATTTAGTTACCAAGTTGCACCTTTTAAATACAATTTTCTATTGCAATCTCTTTTGTTACACCGTTCCTTTGGGAGACGATATCTAGGAATATTCTCTTTATTACTTTAATCGACGGTGTGCGCTTGCACCAGGGCTAAACGATTTTCTAAGTTTTAACCCATAAGTTCCACTCAATCAGGTTTTTGGCGCTATTGTTGGGGAATGGAAATTTTAACAAAAAAATTTGATGTAGCAAAAATTGTAAGAAAGAATTGTAACTGCAATTTTTTATATTGCTGGAGGACTGAATATCACTTGCAACAATTGCAGGGTAGATCTAGTGTATGCGATAAGGACCACATCTCTTTAAGCTAGATCCTAAAATAGAGAGAACCTTCCACCGGCGTCACAGACAACAATGAGTAAGAAACAGGAACAATAAAAGTTGGACACCTGGGAGAATTATGTGGAAACTTGTTTGTAGATATCACTCATGGATCAACCAAAAGATGGACCCCGAGTTAATCCACTTGGGAATGAGGGCCAATATAATGGACAAACCAATAATGCATAGCAAAAAGTTATTTCTATGCAAAACCGTATATTTCTTGCAAAAGAGCGAAATAGGGCAATCAGGGACTATGCAGTTACTACCATCCAAAATCTGAACACCGAGATTGTAGAACCAAATATAGAAGCCAACCATTTTTAGCTAAAATCTGTGATGTTTCAGATGTTAAATATGATGGGAAAATTTGCTGGATTGCCAAATAAAGATCCACACAAGCACATAAAGACATTTCTAAGAATCTTCAATTCTTTCAAATTGACGGGATTTTTCATTGACACCTTAAGGCTAAAATTGTTTCCTTTTCCTTACAGGGAAACACTAATCCATGGCTGGACTCCTTTCCCCCATACTAGATCACAACATGGGACGAACTTGCAGAGAAGTTCCTTTTGAAGTATTTCCCACCGACCAAGAATGCCCAAATAAGAGGGAAAATTATCACATTTAAACAAGGGATAAATGAAGGTGTAGATGCTGCATCGGAGCGCTTTAAGAAGCTAGTGAGGAAATATCTACACCACAAATTGCGTGCTTGCTTCCTAATCGAGCACTTCTACAATGGGCTGGCTCAAGCTTCATTCAACGCATCTGCCAATGGATCTCTGCTAAAAAAGACTGTGAACGAGGCAAACGAAATTTTGGACGCAATGGTATCCAACAATAGCCAATTCGGAAAAGAAAAGCCAAGCAACACTATAAATGTTGAAGGAATGCATGGACTGGATGCAATTGCAGCATTAAGTGCTCAAATATTAGAGATGAACAACACCTTAAAAATATTGACTTTGGGGAACTAGGCCTCAGTAGCTGTTATTAATCAAATTACTACTCCTCCTTGTATTTATTGTAATGATAACGATCTTGTTAATAATTGTCCTTACAATCCGGCCTCTGTCTGTTATGTAGGACAAAACATAGCAAACCTCTACTCCAACACATACAATCCAGGGTGGAGGCAGCATCCCAACTTCTTGTGGGGATGATAAAATGAGAACACAACTAATACTAACTCATATGGAAAATAATTAAGGAGGTCCGTTGGGTTTCAACAATCCCCAACAGCAATCCTATGAGGAAAAGAATGTTGAACAACCATAACCCCAACCTGTAGTACAAAATTCATCACTAGAAGCACTAATAAGAGAGTACATGGCTAAGAATGAAGCAAACATGGAAAAGAATGATGCTATCATTCAAAGCCAAGTTGCTTCATTACATAGTCTCGAAATATAAGTGGGACAGTTGGCAAACGAGTTGAAAAATCGACCTCAGGGAACATTGCCAAGCACAATAGAAAACTCCCAAAAAGAAGGAAATGAACATTGCAAGACGATTACATTACGCAGTAAACTCAACTATGAAAGGTCGAAAATGCCAAGGGAAGTAAAATAGTCAATAACTCCAAGGAAATATGAGGAATAAAAGAAAGAATGTATAGAGAGAAAAATTCAAGAAGTAGTCAAGGACAGTGCAGATGTAGAGAGATAAAAAGCACAAGCTGAAGCAATCAATAAAACATCCGAAGCAAGAAACTCTAAGCAAATCTACATATCACCACCCATATTCCCTTAAAGGCTAAAGAAGAAAAACCAAGATGCCTGATTTAATAAATTTTTGGACATCCTCAAGCAACTCCATATTAACATCTTGTTAGTGGAGGAACTTGAGTAAATGCCAAATTATGTTAAATTTCTCAAGGATATCTTGACAAAGAAAAGGAGACTAAGGAAATTTGAAACAATAGTGCTGACAGAGAATTGTAGTGCATTGCTAAAGAGCAAAGTACCTCTCAGGTTGAAAGACCTTGGAAGTTTCTCAATCCCTGCATAATCAAAGAAACAGATATCGGACAAGCCCTATGCGATCTCATGGAAAGCATCAATTTGATGCCCTTATCAGTTTTCAAACTATTGGGAGTAGGCGAGGCTCGTCAAACTACAGTCACCCTATAATTGGCAGACATGTCAATTGCAAGACCTATCAGAAAGATAAAAGATATATTGGTAAAGGTTCACAAGTTTGTGTTTTCAGCAAACTTCATAATCCTGGATTTTGAAGCAGACCAAGATGTCTCAATTATTCTAGGGCGACCACTTTTAGCTACGGAAAGAACACTGATAGATGTTCAATAAGAGAAACTCACAATGTGAGTAAATGACTAGCAAATCACGTTCAACGTATTAAATGCATTGAAGTACCTTATAGATATAGAGGACTACTCAAGTATAGACATTTCAAAAGCACTACAAATTTACGAATCACGAGAATACCCAGAAGAATAAGGGTCCAAGGATGAAGATTATAAGAACAAAGATCTAGGGGAATCAACAGCCTTTGTAAATGAAATAAGTCCACTTAGGGTAATAAGGGATAAATCAGCACCAATCCAACCACCCATCATAGAACCCCTCGAATTGGAATTGAAGCTGCTTCCACCACATTTGAAATACGTCTTCCTGGGAAAAGATAAGACCCTCCCAGCAATCATTTCAGCCACACTAACTAATGAGGATGAATTTTTTTTGTGTTAGGTACTTACGCTACACAAGTGAGCTATTGGATGGACGATTGCGGATATCTAAGGAATTAGCCCATCCTTCTATATGCACAAAATTAATCTAGAATAAGGAGCAAGGGATTCTGTAAAGAATCAAAGATGATTAAACCCTGCAATGAAGGAGGTAATGCGAAAGGAGATTATAAAGTGGATTGATGCAGAAGTCATCTATCCTATCCCAAATAGCAGGTGGGTGAGTCAAATTCAATGTGTGCCGAAACGAGGCCTCATGATTGTAGTGGAAAACGAAAAGAATGAACTAATCCCCACACGCACATTCATAGAATGGCAAGTATGTATGGATTATAGATGTCTGAATAAAGCAACAAAGAATGATCACTTCCTCGCTACCATTCATAGTCCAAATGTTGGACAAACTTGCAGGAAAATAATATTATTGTATACTGGATGGCTATTCCAGCTGCAACTAGATTAAAATCACATCAGAAGATCAAGATAAGACGACCTTTACATGTCCATATCAAACCTTCGCATTTAGAAGGATTTCATTCGGATTATGTAATGCACCTGCAACTTTTCAATGGTGCATGATGGAAATTTTTTCAGACATGGTGGAAAGAATGATAGAAATATTTATGGATGACTTCTCTATGTTCGGGGAGACCTATCAACGATGTATGGAGAATCTGGAACAAGTGCTGAGACGATGTGAAAAAACGAACTTAGTATTAAACTGAAAAAAGTGTCATTTCATGGTATAATAAGGGATAGTACTGGGTCACAAGATATCGAAAAAAGGGATCGAGGTAGATGGAGCCAAGGTGGAATTAATTTCCAAATTACCTCCACCTAAAGCTATAAAGGAAAATCGTAGTTTCCTTGGTCATGCAAGCTTCTATCGAAGGTTCATCAAAGATTTCTCACAAATATCTAACCTCTTGTGTTGGTTGTTGGAAAATGACCGGCATTTTTGTTTGATCAGGAATGTATGAAAGCTTTCATTCAGTTAAAGGAAGCCTTAAGCTTAGCTCTTATCATGATAGAACCAAATTGGTCCAAACCTTTTGAATTGATGTGTGATGCAAGTAATTTCACAGTAGGGACGGTATTGACACAGCGACAAAACAAAATAATTCATCCAATTTATTGTGCCAGTAAAAGGATGAATGAAGCACAAAGCAACTACACCACTACTGAGAAAGAATTGTTGTCTATGGTTTTTACTTTTAACAAGTTCAGATTATACTTAGTGGGGACAAAAGTCATTATTCAAACAAACCACTCTGCATTGAAGTACCTACTATCAAAGAAGGCAGCGAAACCACGATTGATCAAATAGATATTGCTTGTACAGGAGTTTGACATGGAAATTCAGAATAGGAAGGGCACTAAAAATCAAGTTGCAGATCACATGTCCAAACTGGGAACAAATGCTCAAAAGGAAGATGACACAAATAAAAAATGTATTTGCTGATGAGCAGTCGTTGGCGGTTGAAATCAGATTAGATCCTTGGCATGCCGACATTGCAAACTATTTGGTCAGTGGTGTGACTCCCCAGAAGCTATTCCGTACCAATTAAAGAAATTCTTTCATGATATGAAGTACTATTATTGTGATGATCCATATCTTTACAAGCTAGGCTTAGATGAGATATGGAGAAGATGCATAGTAGAAGAAGACATGAGAAAAGTTTTGGAAGCATGCCACATGGCCCCTTATGGAGGCCATTTCGTAGGAGCCAAATCTGCAGTCAAGGTTTTGCAATGTGGATATTTCTGGCCCACCCTATTCAAAGACGCACATAACTTTATAAAGAGTTGTGACAAGTGCCAGAGCACAGGGAACTTAACAGCACGTGATGAAATGACTATGAAATACATGCTGGAATGGAAATCTTCGACGTTTGGGGAATCGAATTCATGGGACCATTCCCCGTGTCATTTAGAAGCCACTATATCCTGCTGGCAGTAGACTACGTATCCAAATGGATAGAAGCAATAGCCACAACTACAAATGATGCTAAAGTAGTAAAAAAGTTCCTCCTAAAAAATATTTTCACTAGATATAAGACTCCAAGAATGTTGGTTAGTGATGAGGGCATGCACTTCATAAACAGAATAATGGCCAGTTTTCCTGCGAAGTACAATGTGAACCATCGAGTGGAAACTGCTTACCACCCACAAACCAATGGACAGGCCGAGCTTTCAAATAGAGAAATCAAGGCAATACTAGAAAAAATAGTTGACCCATCAAGGAAGGATTGGTCAGTAAGACTGGATGAAGCTTTGTGGGCTCATTGAACTGCATTCAAGGGAACTTTAGGGATGTCACCATATAGAATCATATTTGGGAAAGCATGTCATTTACACTTGAGTTGGAACACAAGGCTTTCTAGGAAATAAAGAAACTGAACCTCAACATCGATCAAGCCGGAGTAAAAAGAAAACTGCAATTAAAAGAACTGGAAGAACTCAGACACTCATCTTATGAGAATGCCAAGATATACAAGGAAAATATGAAAAAGTGGCATGATCAGAGAATACGCAGAAAAGATCTCGAAAGAGGACAACAAGTCCTACTATTCAATTCTAGGTTCAAGCTTTTTTCGGAAAAACTCAAATCACGATGGTCTAGACCATTCATAATTGAAAGGGTTTATGAACATGGAGCAGTTGAACTGAGAGATGACAAAGGAAATATCTACAAAGCCAATGGCCAACGAGTTAAGCCTTATTGGGGAGACAATTTGAACAGAGACAAGGTCGCCATCTCTTTGTTGGAAGAAAAATGAAAGAATACCAGGTTTGTTGTAAATAGTTATCATTTAATGTCAAGTATTTTCATTTGCTTGATTTTTATTAAAAAAAATTAATGAGCTATAACAATTTCAGTACAAATCAGAGAACAACTTGAGTAAAATTCTGTCTAAGAAAATTCTTGTATAGGATTAAGGTATTGGAGCTAACCGATAAGGGAACACCTCTACCTGTGGAATTACCTAGGAATTAACTCAAGTGGTTTAACCATTTGGACCTAAAATTGTAGCCATTAATAAGTAGGAAGGCATGTGTGAACTTTTTACTCAATTACTTCTTAGTCACAGGAAAAGGACAAATAAGCAAGGAAGAACTTGCAAAATCAAATTGCAATTACAATCGCAATTTGCAATTTAAGCAACCCAAAAGGCAAAGGAGCCATTGCAAAGCCGAAATTGCAATCACGAATTGCAATTAGGGCAAGCAACGAAGGAGGCAGCATTACAGAATCTAAATTGGAATTCAAAATTGCAATCTGAAGTTTAAAAAGGGAAGGAGTGCGCGGGAACAAGAAAGGAATTAAAAAGATTTAGGATAAGCAAGTAAGGAATATAATTATTTTCTTAAAGAAGTCCAACTGTTGCCATATTTTTTTAAACTTCCCTTGACGACAAAAGAAAAGAAAGGAAAAACAAATTACTTCCTCAACCACTTCCTCCTCCATTCGAGCACCTCATCTTCCTCCTCAAACCCAACTATTTCGATCTCCCACAGCCACCATGCAATCTACTGTAAACACCTGCCAACGCTGGTCAAAAAGGCTGTCGGTGAAAAAACCCAATCCCACCACCGAAACCTCAAACCCTTCTCCACCCAAAACCCAAACAAATGCCCACTTTCCTCCACCAAAGACTCATGTCAGAAGCTCAAGAGAACAAAAAGATCAACCGAAGTTCGATATTTTTGGAGAACCGCTGAATTATCCAACACGTAACACTGAAGAATGGAGAAAAGAACTCCGATGCATGGTAGATTTACTATTTCAACAGCTTCGGGAGATGGAGACACCACTTGAAGTTCAACTCCCTTTGAAGTCTTCTTCTTCAAACCTTGCGAAGAAATTGAAAAAAGGATGCTAGAGTGGTAGGACATGATTTGAAAAACACATGCCGAAAGGAGAGCGGCCAAAAAGGAAGCTGAAGTCAACAACATGATTAAAAAATTGAAAAAGGATGCAAAGAAAGCAAGGAAGGAGGCCTCGGTTCCAACCATTAAACAGTAGCAAGAGGCACAACATTGATTTGAAATTCCATCCCAAGAGGTACAAAACATGTTTCCAAAGTTATAGCCCCTGTTAAACAAAAAATGCTTGCCAGAAAAAGAGTGATGAGTTCAAGTAGATTGAAGTGAAAAGAGAAATTAGGGGAAGATCAACAAAAGAAGAAAAGCTCTATTGGAAAAGTGATTGAGGAAATGTGACCTCCAAAGAAAAAATGCATTGAAGAAAAGAAGAAACCTAAAGAGGAAGATTGGGTGAAAAAGGCTTTAGAACGTGCAAAGTCTCTAGCCACTAACTTCCACGAGTAACATATAGCTTCAAAACTAAGCATGAAGAGACCTTCTAGGTGGTCTGAACCAGCACCTGAAGCTGAGAGGGTAATTCCTGACACTGAGGGACCAAACAACGAATGAGGAGACAATTCTGAATCAAAGGAACATGTATCACTAATTTGTTTGATAATTTGATAAATATGGAGACTAAAAGGGGAATTTACCTCAACCACCTCATCATCTAAAATGAGAGATGTGAATGAATAGGTCCAGGATGGAATTGAGGAGGAGGGTGTTGAAAAAGAAATGCAAGAAAATTGTGAAGAAGAAAAGGAAAAAACAGGAAGTGAGGAAGAGTGGAAAGTTGAAGAGGTGGGATCTGAAGAGAGTAAGGAAGAGGAAAACAAAAGAAAAATGAAAAGAGAAGAAACAGAGAGTGAAGAGGAAGAAGAAGAAGAAATTATTGATGTTTGAGAGAGAAAGAAAATCATGAAGAAACTAGGCTTCCAAGGAGAATAGGGATTTTCAAGACCCTTGCCACCATTCATAGCCTCGATGATTAGACAAATTAGTAGGGAGAAACTTTGTAAACATCTAAAGTCGATGAGGCTTTAGCACTGGAATTATATTCCCATATAGGAGGCCAAAGAAAAAACGAACTAACAATTAAAGGGAAGACGGTGCAGTATTCGGTAAGAGACATAAACAGAGCATATAAACTCAAGTCTCTAGGGAATTCGAAGGGGAACGAGGCAATGGAGCATCCAACAAAAAGGCAACTTGATGAGGTGTTGGAATTGGTAGCCCATCCTGAAGTCCAGTGGCAAGTGGCTCGAAAGGGAAAACAACACTTGAATGCAGGTGATTTAAGAAATGAACCCCTTTGTGTGGTAAAATTTCACCAGAAATAGAATTCTGCCCACCACACACTAGCCCATAATTTCTCAGGACCGCATCATCCTTCTCTATAGCATATACAACGGAGACGAGGTAAATGTGGGAAGACTCATTAGGAATGAGTTAGTGCTTGGGGTAAAGAAGAAGGTAGGAAAGCTATTTTTCCCGTCCCTCATAACCAAGTTATGCAAGAAGGTTGGATTGTCAATCATAAGAATGAAAGAAGAGATAAGTCCTTTAGATGAAACTGAGATCAAAAGATTGATGAGCCACAGTGAGAGGAAGGCAATGAAGTACCATAAGACCGTAATCCCACAATTAAAAAGGAAAGGAAAAATTGCAGAAGCTCCAATTCTGCAATATGATATTGCAATTTCCACTGAAGAGCAGAAAAGTCTTCAAGAAAAGCTAGCGATCTATTGGGCCTATGTCAAGGAGAGGGATGAAGCCCTCATTCATCCCTCAAGAAAACATTAGCAAGGCTCACAAAAGGAAAGGGTTCCCAGAGTTCCCTAAAGTGCTCCTTCAACCTTTAGTTCCTCCACCACATGAAGATGACCATTCTTCCTCGGATTAGGGGAGTTTTTTTTTTTACTTTTTCTATTTCCTTTTTATTGCTTTAAGTATTATTGCACTAATTTGTTAGGACTTCGAATGGGAATTTTTGCTCTTTTGTTTCTTTTGTTGTTTGATGGACTGTATTGGTTAGAATTAAGAACTTGGCTAGAAGATGAACCAATCTTTGATGTAATATGATTTGTAGACAACTTCTCAAATACAAGTGCTTTTGATCACAACACTCAAATGAACCCCAATGACGATAATTAGGAACCACCCATGTTCATTAAATGTCAACACACAAATTGCTCAACCTAGCCAACCACTTTTCTTACAAGAAACCAACACCCCAACCACACATACCTCGACTTAAAAACATACATACTGTAGATAGGTCCACTTAGTTGTCATAATCACCCAAGCATTCCCCTAGAATTCAATTAGTCAATGTGAACATTGACAACCTTTAAGTTTTGGGGGGGAGGGGGGGGAGGGGGAGGATTAATTTAGATTACCATTGTAATACCATTACCCATGTAATTATGCTGCCTAAAAGCTCATGTATGCTCCTCTAAAAAAACAAAAGATTCCGAAAGGGTGTCCCTCTTCCCAACTTTACTAAGTAATCAAGGTAAGTCATGACACCCATGATTTACTTTGCATGGACAATTAAGTGAGGAAATAGGTATAGTTTTGATTGGTGATGTGTGCTCGTAGTCAACTACTTTCGCCACAAAGCGTTGGTAAGTTGGAACGAAGGCACAATTGACTATGGAACTTCCTTTTTAAAGATTCGTAGCAAGAAATAAGTTTGGGGGGAAATCTAGCATGACAAAATTTTTTTTTTTTTTTTTTTGACAATTAAGTAAAGCGTAGATAAACGAGTAGAGGTTTAAAACTAAGATAAGTGTGGGAGAAAAGTGTTGTGTTCTAGCTAAGGAAAGAAATGGTGGTTGAGAAAAGTGGGTGATGACATTATGAATTTGAAGATTCTCTAAGAGGTTTTAGTTGTGTCAAAGTTTGTTAAGTTTTTCTAACTAACTGATGTTTGCTAAATATGCATGTGAGTTCTGCTTTCAACTTCTAATTGCTTGAGGACAAGTAATAGTTTAATTTTGGGGGTGTGATAAGTCTTAGGATTGAGGCTTATTTAGCTGTTATAGACTTAAGTTATACTTGAAATTCCATAAAAATTATATGAAGAAGTTAGCAAATCTAAGAAAACATCAGTAGTTCTGTAGAAAATGCATTTGATATGAAAATTGAATAAAAGGAGGTAGTAAAGAGTAAAAATGATGTTTCAATGCATGGGCATTAGAGAATTGCAATTTCAGATTGCAAAATATGATTTTGCATTCTAATTCTGCATTCGGTAGATAAGGAAAGTGCTGAAGTCTTCGATTGAAGCAAACATGAAAAGGGATGAAATCTCTAAAAATTATGCACGGTTTCCATGGATGTTTGGACAAATTAAGGAGCTCAAATACTTTCAAAGAGGATAAAAAGGGAGAGAAGTCTCGACAAAAGGGGTGAATTTTCCTGGAGGCAAACACGATTTCTTTGGGTCTTCATTCGGTCCAGCTGCTATATTCCAATCCAGAGGGTATACTATCTTCCTTAGTATTAATCCAATCCAAATGAAAGTTTAGATTGTGAAGATTCATTCCTTCTTGACAAAGAAAGGGAGTGAATCGATTGAGACACATAGGAAGGCAGTGGGTTTTATTCAAAATGTATCTTCTGTGTGTTCTTAGTTGTTAGCTCAAAGTTTGGTTCTGTATCATTTGGCTATGTTATTTCAGTTCTGTTTTCATTCCCATTTGTATCAAACTGCTAGCGTTGAATTTTTCATTGGAGAATTACTTTTGCAAGTTGAATTTGAGTTTTATAGAGATGTTGTTCGTGGGTGTTATTTCCAATAAAGGTGTTCTTTGAATTGTTCGAGTTACGAAGTGTTTATCTCTTCACTTCTTACTTCTACTGGTCCTTGTTATACAACACTCAATTTAAAGCTTTCTAATTTTTGGTTTCAAGCTACTGTCGGCTTGAATTCTTTTTACCATGTTTACAAATACTATTTAGGTTATTTTAAGTTAATTATATGCTAAATTCTCTTAGGGGTTCAAGAATGTGAATTTCCTAAAAAATGAATTGGATTAAATTGCAAAGACAAAGCTTATACTTCAATTGTTTGCTTGTGTAGAATAAATTGCTTTTGTGACTCTAGATTGATCTCCTAGGATTGCAAACTAAGCTTGGATCTAATGTCGAAAGGGTTAGTGAAAAGAAAATTTTGCACAAGCAATGGAGACAATAGCTTAGACATATGCCAATCTTTACCCTAGACATAGCGCAAAATACTTCAAAATCATACAAAATTGTATAAGCTGATTGATCTAAGTTAGAGAGTCTATAGACGTATAAGTCACTCACTTAGTTTCCTAAGGGCCTTGCAAGGTGAATAGGAATATCAATTTGGTTTACAATTGCTTGTGTAAGTTAGGATTGCAATTGCAATTTAAAATAGTAATTCACAACTTAAGGCAATAAATATTCTTGAGCCCCACTTTATTTTCATAAAATTAGTCTTTTGCATCTGTTTTTCTTTGCTGTTTCATACCATTTTTTAGTCCAATTTTGCAATACTAGTTTTCATTTCCTTTCTTGTTTCACACCAAATTACAATCTGATTTTGCAATTTAGTTACCAAGTTGCACTTTTTAAATATAATTTGCTATTGCAATATCTTTTGTTACATTGTTCCTTTGGGTGACAATATCTAGAGATATTCTCTTTTATTACTTGCATCGATGGTGTGCGCTTGTATTAGGGCTGAACGTTTTTCTAAGTTTTAACCCATAAGTTCTACCCGACACCTGATCATCATGCTAGATTACATACTTAAGAAAATTACATGTTCATTCCGAATAGATCATCCAATAATAACTCCAATCCTACACACAACAAGGTTCTAAATGTCAGAGTTTAAATCCTAACATTTAATCAAGGTTTTATTGGTTTTGGAATGAAGTTACCCACAAATCCTTACGAAAATAGGAACCTACTTCTAACTTATTCAACTTCAATTGGGTCCGATTTCGTCAACTTGGACTCAAAACACAATGGATAATCTTAAACGAGACCCAAAAGTTCAAGGATTAGACCCAAAACATACAACCAACGTGAACCTCAACGAAACGAGAGACCCACCTTTGCCAAAACTCGACCACACCGATCAAGCTCACCAGAGAACGAGCTAGACACTGAAGAAGAAAGTTATGGTTACAGAGAAGAGTCATCCAGCACTACACCTTGCTAAAACAAGTGCGAGAGAAAGAGAAAAATCATTGGATCTAAAGCGATACAGTAAAAAATGTGAGGAAGAGAATGCCCACGCCTAAACGGTTGTGGGATCGCGTCATGAGTTACCAGAAAAATGCACAGATGAGGACAAAGACGAGGTTGGGTCACAAGTCTCGCACAAATGGAAACCCAGTTGCCAGAAATCTGTCCTCCCATCAGTTCGTGGACGCCGATGCTAGAGGAATAAGACAACAATGATGGTGGCGGGGAGAGAAAATCGAAAGTGGAGAAGAGAGACTGATGAGGAAAAATAGGGGGTTGCATGCATGAAGATGAATGAATAAGATGATGAAGAAGAAGGGCTTTGTGCTATGCAAGACAATGGGTTTTGTTTTTTTTTTCCAAATTTGCCCCTATTCAAAATTCTTCTTGGGGTTTTTGTACGGAAGACCATTTTTCTCGCACTTTAATGCGATCTGACCTATCATCCAAAAATAATGAAATATGACACATACTGATGTTGCAACGCTGGCAAAATTACCCAGGAGGGCAGTATGAGGTCGGCTCACTTGTTCACTCTCTCGAATAGGGTAACGCTCTCATTGATCATTCTCATTCTTGCTCTCATTTGCCACGTCAGCAAAATATTTTGGAGCTTATAAGATTTTTGCCTCCAAAGACTCACTCTCACACACGTTGACTCGTTCTCGCTCTCATAGTACACGTCACTCATCACTCAAACTGGACTTTACCAATGTAGTACTCGCTCTCATGCGCTCGTTCTCTCATACTCTCGCTCTCGTTCTCTCACATATTTGCCGTCACTCGAGAGAGCCTTTTACGAATGTTGTACTCGTACTCACTCTCGCGCGATCATTCTCTCATGCTTCGTTGTTGTTCTTTTACATCTCTTGTTCTCGCTATCGCCGCTATATTGATTGTCTTTTTCTGATTTCCCGAGTATCAGTGGTACATACAGACACTGTGTGAGACACTGCGGTTTATTAGTCGAAAACACTGACAAAGAAAATACCTCAATCAGTTCTACACCTACTTTCACCATCAAAATTTCTCAATAAACCTTTTAAATAAATAAATTAAAGAAAATTTCTATGGTTTATGTCTAACAAAAATAATTTCTTGGCTTCTTTCATTTTCTCATTTGTTCAAACTTACTTTCAAACTTTTTCTCCTTTGAACTGTTCTTCACGTATAGCTAATGTCCGACCATCAACCAATCCATATTCAAAAAATAGGTACGTTCAAATACGTGTTTTATATTTCTGGAAGACTTCTTTCTACGTTTCAAACATAGAACAAACGTCTTATGTTTTAGGGTTTGAAAGCTTTCTTCCTACTTTCTTCCTACGTTCCTATGGTATAAACGTGTTATGTTTTGAAAAATTTTTTAGTTTCAGAACATTGGTTACTATGGCATTGGAGTGATATAGGTAGAACTAGAGCGAGAGCATTATAGCGAGTGTGAAGGCACAAAAGCGAGAGGGATCATAAATGAGCAAGAGCGAGAGCGAGACTTTTTTTTTTAATTATATTTGTTTACTGTTGCTTATTAGTTATTACTTTTTTTAAGGATGGAAAAGAAATCACTATTCATTCCATACAGTGGTAGTTAGGATGAGACTGAGGACTTTTATATTGGAGGTTTGCTAATAGGGGTAGTCGTGTCAAGCACTGTCAGATACGATGAGTTGAAAGGTGTGATATATGAAGTTATGAACATTAGTCCGGTGATGTTTGACATTATAATGAGGGTGAAGATGCAGTTGGAAGAGCAATCCCCTCCGATGTACATAAGGAATGATCGTGATGTTGAATTTCTCCTATTTCAAGAAAATGTTTCGAAGTTGCAAGTATTTATAACAACCGTAAAAAATAATGGTGGGAACATGCAACTGGATGAGGATGTGCAGCAAGCTTATGACGACAATTCTCATGTGATAGTTGAGAACGAGGGTATGGATATTGAAAATTTAGAATCATTGGGCATGTATAATGAGGAGGCAGAGATACCATTGTATGAGACAGGGGTGTCCCTAGGAACTGACAACAATAACCCATGGGAGTCATATTATACTCACTATAATTCTCAAGATCATCACATGGACCGAAATGAAGCATGGGGCTTACATAGAGCAATGCATGCCAGTCGAAACGAAGGAATCCAAAGTCACGTCAGTTGTTGAGAATGAGATAAGGCCCACTCCAACTCCAAGGGCAAATGATTGTACTCATTCTCAAGTCAGACCGGCGAGCACTTCTTTGTTCGATCCGTCTTCGTCTGGCTATGCTCCTGGTGTTGATATTGAGGCTGGTGAGTTGTTTGTTTGTAAGAAGGACTTGAAGAACAAACTCTCGATGCTAGCCATGAGCAAGAATTTTGAGTTTAGAGTAAAGAAATCCACAAAGGATTTGTACACTGTGGGATGCATCGACAAGGCTTGTACATGGAGGCTCCGGGGGGTGAAGATGGAGGGAACCGAAATGTTTAAGATAAACAAGTATGTGAGGGCACACACATGCTCCATTGAACTGTTAAATCATGACCATCAGCAAGCGAGTGCTGAAGTGATCGAAAACATACTTAAAAATAAGTTTGAGGGAGTTGTTCATGTGTATAAGCCAAAGCACATCATTGAGGATGTCAGGCAAGAGTATGGAGTGAATATAAGTTACGACAAAGCATGGCGTGCTATGAAAATGGCACATGCATTTGCTAAGGGGACTCCAGAAAAACTCGTACGCCATGATTCATTCATATAGAGAAGCATTGAAAATTGCTAACCCAAGCACCATGTTTGAGGTAGAACTTGAAGACTCCTTCTATTTCAAATATGCATTCATGGCATTGGGGCCTTGCATCAGAGGTTATGCGCGCATGCGAGATGTCATCATTGTTGATGGGTCCCATTTAAAAGGGAAGTACAAATGATGCATGTTGGTTGGTGTAGGGAGAGATGGAAATAACCAACTTTATCCATTGGCATATGAGATCGTGGATAATGAGAATGATCGATCATGGACTTGGTTCATGACCAAACTAAAAATAGTCATTGGAGACTCCTCGAACTTTGTTATTTTTTCATACCGTCACGCGAGTATTGTGCATAGTGTTCAAGCTGTATCCCCCATAGCTTTTCATGGAGTGTGCACCTACCATCTAGAGTCTAATGTGCTGACCAATTTCAAGGACAAGGTGGCAGCAGAATTGTTCAAAAATACTTCTAGGGCATTTCGTGAGTCATAATTCAAGATATATTGGGATTAACTTCTGCACTTGCATGGAGGTGTTGTAGCCCGATATTTGGAGAGCGTTGGTATTGAACTGTGGGTACGATGTTTTCAGATAAATAAACGTTATGACAATATGATTTCGAACAGTGTAGAGTGCTTCAATTCGTTGACTGCATAAGCACGACTGCTGCCCATCGTTCCGTTGCTCGATTATATAAGAGGGCATCTACATGAGTGGTTTTATGAAAGGAAAAACTATTGATTTTCACGCACGACATTGCTGTCGGACTATGCTGAGCAACCAATGGCCAAGGATTACGAGAAAGGTAGACGATACCGAGTTGACCCAATTGATTGTTACACATGTCATGTAAAAGACGGTCGATTAGATGGTATTGTTAATGTTCAAACTCGATAATGCACGTGCAAACAATTCAACTCGTACGAAATACCATGTTCCCATGCTATTTCTGCTACTAGAGAGCGCAACATCACCCCATCTAGTCTGTGTAATAAGTGTTATACCGTTGAAGCTTTTTAGGCAGTATATGTGAAGCCTATATACCAAGTTGGGCATGTATCAGAATGGCTGCAACCGCCTGGATATGTGGAGATGCAAATACTTCCACTGAAGAGAGTTACTCGAGTTGGACGAAGAAGGGTATAAAGAATCTCTTTCTCAGGCGAATGCAATCGAGCACGAAAATGTGGCAGGTGTGGGAATGTCGGACACAACCGGCAGTCATGCAATCAACCTCTGTCAACCACCATATTCAACCAACCAGATTAGTAGATATGTTTCTATCTGTATACTATGTTTGTGTATGTAATTGAACCAGTTGGTTTGATGTGTAATAGCACAACGTGTTTTTAGTGTTTTTATCTCTCTGTGAAACTAATTCTCGTTATCGCTGTAGCTCTCGTTCTCATATTCGTTCTCGTTCTCATTTATGTAACTAAGGAATGTGCTTACCAAGTTCACTCTCGCTATGGCTCGCTCTCGTGGACGATTTACCCATTCGTTATAATTGTGTTAAACATAGATCACATTCTTGTTCTCGCCAACGTGTTCACGCTCTCGTCGCACTCGCTCTCTCTCTCGTTCGATATCGCTCTTGCTTGCAATTCTCATACTAGCTTTCATGTAAAGGCAGAACCAACGTTTGTAGAACTGTGAAGACATTTTTATGCTGTATGCAAAGAAAATTACAGTTCTGTACAAAAAACCCCCAAACTCCATCAAATATTACAGTGTTCTGTAAAAAAAAACTACAGTTCTGTACAAAAAAACCCTCCCACCCATCAAAATGACTCATTGTTCGACCACAGTTGACATGCATATTGTGTCCTAATAGTCCGTTATCCACTATTGTACAAGTGTGGAAGTATCTGCGCCTGTCACCAAGTACTCAACCATTTAGCACAGAAGATCCCACAGTCTAGTAAATCATGACGTGTGTCAGAGTTCTTTGCACGATAGACGGGCCACGCGAATGTTCGCATACCTAGCTTGGCACAAGGGACATCACAGAAGTAGAGCAGCAAGGGTAGTGTGTGTGGGAGGGGCTTCAGGAACTTCTCGACGCGCCCCATGTCGATGTACGAGGGGTATGAGTCTTACACTAACAACTGTCCCCTATTCAGGTCCATGGCTAGCAAGAACTAGTGCTCATTCATGTTGACGAGGCAGTACACGAAGTCAACTTCCTGCCAAGCAAGCTTGTAGTCGTCATGCATTCCTTTCACGTACTCCATATAAGTATCCACTGACTCCCATGTCAACGTGACTTTGAGCAACTTCTTTTTCTTGATATTGTGGTATATAGTTTCTTTGGTTTGCAAGTTAAAACGGGCCTGCAAAAGACAACAGGTGCACTGTGAGTCGTCGTGGTTCACACATTGTGAATTAGTTCACAAGTTTAAATGAGCCTGCAAAAGACAATACATACTAGGATTCCCGTAGGCAATATGGAGAATCGATGTATGCACATTTCCAGTCGAGCGGAGAGCTTCCTCTTGATAAACATGAACAACATGTTTATAGTCATAACAAACGAAGCCATTAGTCACTACATTCGAAACTAGACATTAATAAATACAAAACCAACGAATGAAGAAGGGTACTTACATCGCACTCGGCCCAATAGCTCAATGTTAATAACTCTTTGAAGAATTTCTTCCCCATGCCTGTCGCCGTGGTACTGATGCCAGGTCGAATCTCTGCGTCCGTGCTTGAATCCTGGATCCATCCCATCATCGCGTCAAAAACACGAGAGTCAACACCGTGAGTGGGATTGTAAACAATCAACGGCTTATGCACAGTCATAATCATACCAGGGAGGGGATATCGACTCTCCTTTCGCGGTCTCGGTGACTCCTCTTTCGATTTCTTTGTCAGGCCTGAAGGCGTATACCGTTCTGACGCCTTTTTCTTCTAGATACCCTTCCTAGGGAGAAGATCAAGATCAGATGTGATCGAGCCAGTGGGGCCCTCACTGGCAATGGGAATGGTTACATCGACATCCTCAATGGCGATGCGGGTGGAGTCGACGAGGCCAGTAGATTCAGTGTCAACAAGGACTATGTCACTGGTGTCGTAGTCGATGGAGGCGATCGACTTGAGGCTCTTTAGGGTGGCAGAGATCACCAAGTCGGGAGTGTCGAAAATACATGAGGTGGAGATGATGAGGTCAGTGAAGGTCGAAGTGGAAGTGGTAATGGGGAGAGAGATGGAGATAGGGATAGTGGACCCGGTGGTGGCGACAGGAATGGGGATGGTGGGCTTGGTTGTGGTGGCGGGAATGGGGATGGTGGACTCAATGGTGGTGGAAGAAATTGAGAGGGTGGACCCAGTGGTAGTGGCAAGAATGAGGATGGTGGGCTCGGTGGTGGTGGCGGGAATGGAGATGGTGGACTCGGTGGTAGTGGATGGCATGGTGGGTCTGGTGGTAGGGGAGGGGAGGCTGTGAATGGGGATGGTGGACTCCATCGAATGATCGACACATATGTTTGGTGACTCAACTCATTTGTGGCCCTCATCCTACATAAAACAAAAGACATGTTAGTCGAGAGCATGAGAATAATCCAAATATTCTCTACATATTGTATCACATACCTTGAATATTCTACGGAGTAACTCAGATATAGTGATCAAATGGGATTTCACCTCTCCTATCTTCCACTTCAAGTCACCCATTTGCTACTTCAACTCCTCCACAGACTCCTTGACTCTATAGACCGAACATCAATACTATGAAGATAACCTAAGTTAGATGAACCCTAGTGTCTAGGTCGCAAGTGGGGAGAGAATCGCTCACTCTCAGTCTCGTCCCTCATATGAGGATCAGTCTAACCATCTCCGGTCTCCTCTCTAATCTGAGGATGGGGCTGCTGCTCCCTAGTCTGACCCTCACCGGTCTCCCCCCTGATCTGAGGATCGGTCTGACCCTCTCCGGTTGACCCTCAAAATTCATCTCAAACTCCCAGTCGTCGTCATGGACCCTCTAACCGACCTGAGTATCGTGGTATTGTTGCTCGGCCTTTGACATGACCAGTACTGACGTGACCACTGTCTGTCACAAACAAGTAGATGTTAGGATAATAAAACTACATGAAACTACATTATGTAATACGCAAGTGAGTGCATTCTAACCTTACGGGATTGAATAGATCTCACTCCAACACCCTATATGGAACGAAGTAGGAGCATGACCATCTCCTAATGTGAGGCACTGCATCATTATTTAATCAAGTAGCAAGGCGACCAGCTATTGACAACAACGTCTCATACGCCCATACCTAGAAACAATATAACCATAGTTAGTTTACAATATTCTACATACAAATAACAAGCTAATTTTAATTTATTATATAACGTGGAATACCTGGAAAGCAAGAGGGAACCCATGAAGGTTAAACTTAATAGTATAATTCTTATTCGTCCTGACCTTCAGCTTGTATGTTGCAACCTTGTCCCTCAAGGCTGCCTTAAGTCCACAAAATGTCCTATCCCAAATTCTGCTCCCACAATCCAAACTATTGAAGTATTCCAAGTCTTCAACTTCCCAATATAGGGACCTATCAATCATGACCTTTGATTTATTCTTCCCCATCATGGTCATCTCTGTGTAGTAAATCATGGACACCTTCTCTGCATTCTCGTCTATCTCAAACTGCAATCCCTTATATACAGCTTCATAAGTATCCAGACGGATTTCAGTGCCCATGCAATCAAAGTACTTGAGTCGCAGGGCTTCATTTGAGACCTCTGCCTCATGTCCTCTCTTAGGTGATGACCACAACTCAATTGTCATGAGGAATTTGGCCCTCGAAAATTGAACCACTATACCATTTAGGTCAAACCTCATCGCATCATCCCGACCGTCAACAACCTCCCTCAAGAGAATGTGATGCACCAACGGGTTGTTGAAAACCAAGTCCACCAACAAACCACCCAAAAACGGCCATTGTGAACATTTCCATTTGCTCAAGGGTCAACTTCTCCTTTACCACTTTATTTGCACTACTTATGTGGGCAAGGCTAGAAGCTTGGCCATGGAATCAATCCTCCTTGAGGATTCTCAGATCTGCTGCCATCTCAGTACTGCATAAATTGCACAAACAGTAAGAATAAAATAAAACATAAAGGAAAAAAACATAAACACAACATACATAGAATGGTAGATTATAAACTAAATTCTCGTTCTCGTTTACATTTCGCTCTCTCTCTCATAGTTTTGCTCTCGCTCACACCCTTTCTTTCGTTCACAAAACCTAAGCTTTCATTCGCAGAAATCCTAACGCATTCAGCTCTCGTTCCAGTAACATTATTCTAGCTCTATAGCTTTCGTTCACAAAATCTATCCATTTCGACTCAAAACCCTAACTACTCGCTCTAGCTCTATCACTCTCGTCCATGTAAGCTCGCTCTAGCTTTATCACTCTCATCCCTGTACGCTCGCTCTAGCTCTGCAACTACCTCAATCAAATCCACCAACTATCGCAAACATGCACAAAACCAGAACAACAATAACCTCGTCCTATATCGCAAACATGCACAAACGAAACAATAAACGAAGGAATTAATCGATTTAGGCTTACTGTTTCAAAGAAAGAACGGGTCAGTGGTGAAGATGAATGGCAGTGACGAAGTAATCTAGCGGTGATGAAGCTCTATCGACGGAGAGAGAGTGAGTTTCAAATGTCAAGTGAAAGAAGTGAGAGAAATATTGTTCATTTTATTTTTTTAAATGATGACTAGAAATGGAGGGCTAAACGACTACTGAAGCGAGAGCGTGAGAGAATAAGCGAACAATGAACGAGTCACTATATACTACAAGAGCGAGAGCGAGAGTCAAACTACAAGAGCAAGAACAAGAATAGAGTTAATGATACTACAATAGCGATACTTATATGACCGATCTATAGGCTATATCTAATATTGCTCTCACTCTCGTAGTTTGGCTATCGCTCTTGCGCTCTTAGTTTGGCTCTCGCTCTCGTGCTCGCTCTCGCCTTTTCACGGTTAGCATGCCTGCTCGTGATTCGTGATTGGGGAGACGGAAGGGTGACTTGCAGTCATGTCAATCCATTCATGGATTCATTAATGGTGACCTTTGGCATGTCAATCCATTTTTCCTATTAATAAACGAACACTAAAATGGTTTGCTCACTAAACACACTCCCTCGCCTAAAATGGAATAGTCATCTGACGATAGTTTTCTCGAATACTTGTCAGCTACATTATTGGGGGAGTCAGACCCCGAAACCCCTCCCAAGCCAGATACCACAACTATATCTCCAGCGAAGCAGAGGAGCGTGATTTAGAAGACTTCCTGACAAATGAGCTGAAGGAAGAACAGTCTTGTCAGACACCACCACCATCACAACCACCTACTTCCCCTCTGCCCATACCCCAATTGGCCCCTTCAACATGTTCTTTGAACATGCCTAGGGAGAGCGACGATCTGAGAAACAAGAAAAACAAATCTCGTTCTGTCGGTGAAGGGTCCAACCACATGCCCGTTGGGAATAAGAAGGGGAGGGGTGAGGACAAAAGGCTGCCATTGGTGATAATATTATCTGACTCCGAGTAGGTTTAGATGGGGTGTCGGCCGACTTGTTTTTCTTTTTTCATGTTTTCTTTTTTTTTTTTAATTTCTTTGTATAAACTCCCCAAACTGGAATGAATGAAAATTTACATTTTTCTTATTGTTCTTGACATCGTACATGGAATCACAATAAATTAACAACAGAAACAAAACCAGGGAGCAATAATAAACGACAAATATGGTTCAATGCGAGAGCAAGAACGAGAGCGAGAGTATAAGAGCATGAGCATACGAGAGCGAGTACTACATTGGTAAAGTCCAGTTCGAGTGACGAGTGAAGTGTACTGCGAGAGCGAGAGCGAGTCAACGAGTGCGAGAGCGAGAGCGAGTCAACGAGTGCGAGAGCGAGTCTTCTGGGGTGAGAATTTTGTAAGCTCGAAAATATTTTGCTGACGTGGCAAACGAGAGCAAGAATGAGAATGGTCAGCGAGGGCGTTACCCAATCCGAGAGCGTTCATAAGCGAGTCGGCCTCATACTGCTCTCTTGGGTAATTTTGCGCACGTTGCCACGTCGAAATGGGTCATATTTCACTATTTTGAGATGACATGTCATATCACATTAAAGCGCGAGAAAATGAGTCTTCCATACAAAAACCCCATTCTTCTTCCCATTTTCTTTTCCAACTCTCCTAAACTCCAATTAAGCCCCCAACAAACAAAAATTAACTCCAAAATCGAAATAAATGAGAAATTAGTCCAAAATTAACCTCTAAGTTAAATTAAGTGGGAAAATTACACTAAAACATAATTCCTAAAGGGAGAAAATTATATTACATGAGAACATTGGGCGTTAAAATTGATGCTAGAAGATATGAAGTATGAAGATTGAAAACCCATCTAAAGCTTATTGGTTGTGGCAAAATACCACATTCATCTTATAGTTTATGGGATGCATATGATATATTACTAGGGGTATTAAATTTTTGTCGACATGTTGACATTTTTGTCGATACTTTCACAAGTCCATGAATTTAACATCGACATAAAGGGTAAATCAAAATTTCTATTATGTTATAAAAAAATCGATCAGACATTAAAAAAATCACTAAATGTGAACATAATACTAATGGTATCATTTTAATTTATTTAAAAAATGTAAAATACTTATTTTATTAATTAAATATTTTCTTTGATATTTTTTTATGATTTTTGTGGACATCAACATAAAAAAATTTGAATTTTACCAAAAGAAAATCCTAAATAGGTGGTCTTGAGAAAATTTATAGTACTGTGTAAGTACCATAATTTCTTTGTTCACACTATGTTTTTGTGTTTATAAATAATTTTTTAATGCTGAAGGACCCCACATAATTTTTGGTGGATTCCACATAATTTTTAAATGGATGATGATGTTTTAAGCAATAAATGATAGTAGTATGATACTACGGTAGTACTAGAATTTTTTTCAATAGTCTCTTAGGAGAGAAGGAAGAGTAAACAATAATAAATGAGTAGCCAAATCTGAAGCCATCAATCCAAGACTAAGATGAATTGTCAAAAGATCTGAAGCATTAAATGTCTCAACTGTGAAACTATTACATAGATTGATGAAGTTACCTTAACACCACTAGACAAGTATTTCATAGTCAATACCTAATGTTATTGTGAATGATGAGAGAGGTGAGAGACAATGTCTCATAGTTCGCAATTTTAGTATCAATATCTTAGAGAGCCTCATAATTTGTACATATTTATTGGTTATCAATAAAATAATTGTTTGTATATTTTGACTATTTATATTATGTGTGATATCTGTTAGCTATTTTATAAATTCTAAAACTACTAATATAACCTTAAATAGCATGTGTGGTTAATATATAAGCCGAGTATCATGTTCAATAGCCAAACTGAGCATAGCTCAACTGGCGTAAAGTATATGCACTCGAACAAGATGTCAAAAGTTTGAATCCCTGTTGGGATTTATGCCTTAAAGCCTCGTAATTAATAATTTATTTAATAATTAATAATTATTTTGATTATTTTATTTGTAATATAATATTATCGATTATATGAAAAATTCAAGGTTATTAGTGTAATCTTGAACAATATGTGGTTGACATACGAGAGGATCATGTTCAAGAAATAACCTAAAGGGTCATAGTATATGGATAAGGTTGGGTGCCTTTTCCTGGTAACACTATTGATACGGCCCACTTTGTAATAGTTACAAATGATTTGATCCAAATCATTCATGTGGAGACATGTGAGTGGGGGTATCTTATACAATGAGTTTGTATAAAACTGAACCACAAAATATTTAATCTCTCTTTATAAATCCGTTAATTGAGAAGATTAATATA
This sequence comes from Trichosanthes truncata, assembly GCA_033996785.1. Classification (NCBI taxonomy): domain Eukaryota; kingdom Viridiplantae; phylum Streptophyta; class Magnoliopsida; order Cucurbitales; family Cucurbitaceae; genus Trichosanthes; species Trichosanthes truncata. Next base: position 28,769,990 of record JAWPNB010000003.1, on the reverse strand, counting down.
TCATCAGGATGATCATATGTGACTCGATCTTAATCTTGAGTGAGTTATGAACTCCTGCCTGTGAGGGCTTGTCCTTTGATTTGCATGGGTGAGAGTGGCTTTTGTAGCCAATTCAATATGCCTACCATTTTGGGGACTTGACCAAATAGGGAGCTGGGAACATAATCTCACAAGATGGAATTCACTTATTCCCATACAGGGTAAGTAGATGAGTAGTTCCCTTAAGTGCTGATTTCGGGACTTGAACAATGGGGCCCCACCCTCTCAATTGCCCGAGAGGGACCTAGTTTATAATTATATTATAAACAAATTGTTCATTAGAGGATCAGTGGTACTTAAGGTGCAAGATGTAATTATAGGGGTAAAACGGACTTTTGACCCAGCTGTAATTACGAACAACTCGTGAAGAATCGACTTGCATGTAGTAATTATATCAATGGACACAACTTGTCCTACAATGCATAAGAGTGCAACTTTAGGTCTATAATGGAGTGACCCTAGAGTTAATGAATGAAAATTGATTAATTAAAGAGTTTAATTAATTAATTTTGTATCATTGGAGCTTATAATCTGTAGGTCCATAAGGTCTCCTTGCTAGCTCATAGTAACACTAAAAGATCAATTTAGTTGAAAGAAAATTTTGAAATGTTCAAATTAATATTAATTTGAAGTGTTCAAATTAATATTTAATATAAAAGAGGAAAATATATTTATTGTATTTGATACATTAAATATTAAAAGTTGAAATGTTCAAATTTAATATTTAATTTGAAGTGTTCAAATTAATATTTAATATATTAGATATATTAAATATAAAAGAGGAAAATATATTTATTGTTTTTGATACATTAAATATTAAAATAATTAATGTATATTTGATATATTAAATAAAAGATATTTATAGAATTTGAATAAGATTCAAATAAATAAATATCGTAGGAGATTTGAATGAGATTCAAATAAATACAAGATATATTTTAATATATTAGATATTAAAATATAATATTTTAATTATGACAAAGATTTTCCCTTGGTCACTATAAATAGGACCCTTGGATTGAGCCATTCTCTACAACACACATCTCCTCAATAGAGAGAATTAAAGAATTCTCTCTAGACCTCTTCCTCTCCAATCCCCTGGGGATTTTCTTTCAAGAGGCTCCCACAAGCCTTGGTCTTGTGTTCGAGTCATAGCCAGGAAGACTTTATGGAAAAGATAAAGATCCGCCAGAATATTCTCCATAATATTATTTTCAAGGTATTTATTGATTAACCTTTGTATTTTAGTTTAATTCTAAATAAATCAAAGACGATTCTTATGCTTCCGCTGTGGGTTTAATTCGATTATTCCCTTCAATCCCACCATCCCCACTTGTTGAACTAAAAAAAAAAAGAGTATCTAGAGTATCCTGTTCAATAAGTAACTAAAGAAATTTACAATTGTATGAATAAGATTAGATGCCTTATCTAGATATAGAATGTTGATACCTGCTAACTCGTGAAATACGAGTTATTCTAGCCGAAAAATAGCTCATTTTTGTTTTTAAGTAATATCTATTAACGATTTTATCATATAAATATGTGGGTAAGTAACTCCCTAAATCGTTAGCGTTTTGTAATAAAATCGAATTTCCATGCTTACATCAGTTATCTTTATATAAAATTTGATCACGTCTGTTGACTTGCACATAGCTTAAATTTCAGTGTGTTAAAGAGTACATCTATTACATCAACAACTAACACAAAGCAGCAGTGGCCCCTCCAAATCAGAGCGAATCACCCAAATGCGGCAAGAGAATATTTTCTGTTAAGATGGCAGAAGGTGCATGGTGAATTCTGATTGGTTGCCATTTTTGTATAAAAAGCAAGGGGCCATAGAAAAAAAAAACAAAGAAGAGAGATTGGAGAGTTCTTCATTCTTCCCAAGTTTTAGAGAGTATTCTTGAGAGAAAAGGCTCACTAGAGTGATTCCTGATGACTTAGAGAGTAGCATAAAGTGTCAGGACAAAGCTAGAGGAGTAGGAGCTGAGCAAAACATTGTCAGTTTACTCATCAACATTAAGAAGTGCTTATAGCTGAAGGAGGTGAAAGATGCCTGAAGCTGAAGGAAGAAGGAAAGCAGTAGCAAGAGAAGAAACTCAAGGAGCTGGAGTTGAGAAGTTCCAGCCGACGACATCTAAGTTTTATTTTCTTCTTCTTTACGTTTATCATTTTCAATATATGCTCATCTGTTGTATTGTTTATATTTAACCCAGAAATGGGCTAAGTTTTCTTAGGCAACGAGCTAGATATGTGTTTACTTATTTTATATTGAAGCAACAAGCTAGCCATGTGTTTTCTTCCTTGAGGACTGTAACACACCAACGGTCAGGATCATTTTTCCTAGTTTCAAATTCTTTTAGGGGTCACTATTAGCAAAATTAGGTATTTTTTATGAGTTGATTAGATCTATAATATGTAAATTTTAGGTCTAAAATTTAGAATGTAAAATGCCTCAAAACAATCCCTAAAATTACTCTAAAACGGTTTTTATCAGTTTATGCAATTTTCCTAATTTTAGCTTATATGTTATGGAAATTAAAATGGGTTAGTTATGAATTTTGTTTTATGATAACCAGGAACCTAATTTTTTCCTATACATATTTTTGAGATATTAAAATTAATTTTTATGATAAATTTCTCTTTAGGATTTAAATTTGGTAAAAGTTACCATTATGTGTGTTTCCAATTTTTGGTAAATTTTAAAAGGTAGTAAATTATTTTTATGTATTCTATAGCTATAAATCAAAGGCTAATATGATCATTAAAAGTTTTCTTATAAATTTTTAAATAGTAATTTTATGATTAGTATTAACTATGTTAATTAATATGAAATTTAAGCTAGCCAGTAAAGTTAATGGATTTAGCTAGTTAATGGATTTCCTTTAAGAAAACTAAATTTAGGTTGTTAAGACCTAATTTGAATTATGTTACATGTTATTTGGGAAGTTTTCAAGGGTTTAGATTTCAAGCTTGAGGTAAGTAGAGTCTATCATAAGTCACCGATGAAATGTTTTATTGTGTAGTTGTGATGTTGGATTGCTTAATTTATATTGTTGTGAGTGGCTTTTATGAATAGTTATCAATTGAGTGTTTTGTTTAATTATGTTATATTGAATTATTAAATTGCATTATTGATTATGAGTGTTTTCTATTATATTGGTTTAATATATGCTTGATTGAATTGTTGCTTTGTGATTTTTAATTGATGTTTTGCAAAGCATGTTACATTGTATATTTTTTCAATGATTCTATGTTTCCCATGATTCATGTTAGTATGTCGATTAGTGAAGCATGTTTAGGTTAAGCATGACATAATTGTGTGTTACTTTGCATTGAAGTCTAGTTAGTAGTCTTATGTGTCATGGAGTTAGGTAAGAATATGCTATATATGCATGAAATATACAAATTATACAGTTATGTTATGCAGTTAGACATATGATATGAAAAATATGGTTTATGCTAACGGGCTAAGCCCTAGGAAATAAAATTAGTTCATGTTAACGGTATTTATAGGGGGTAATTATCTTATAAATATTGCATGCAGAATTGACGGTTATGGTATGGGTATTTCTACATAGCATGACGCCAAATCAAGGATATAAACATGTATGTAAGGTTATATAAGCAAGTACAAGTATGTTAAGTTAGGTTGTCTCGTGATCTATATGCTAGGGTATGATACGCAAGCATGTAAGCATGATGTGTGTGTTTGAGCATGAAGGTTCCTTACAATAAGAACCACTTATGGAGTATGTTTATACTACCCCTTGTGGTTTTCTATTTTTTTCAGATAGTCGTGTTGATAATGGTGAATTCTTCAAGGATGATCTTGGCGTTGAAGAGGATGAACCATGAAACCTACCAAAATTTTTAAGTTTAATTAATTTATAATCACATGTTTAGTTTTATGTTTTTGTTTTTAAATTTTAAAGACATGTTATTTTATAATTTTCACTACTAAAGTTTAGTTTTAAGTTTTATTTACGTAGTCAAGACCTATTTTTAATAGAAGAACAATGTCTTATTTTAAAGAAAATTTTCTTTATGAGTAATTACCTCAATTCAAGGTAATGAAATATATATATAAATTAGGCTCATTACAGTTAGGGTGAGTGAAAATACTAATTAGAGTGAGGGAATACCATTCCAAATTTACCTAAGATATAAGGGAATCACTTACAAGGAATAAAAATAGTTGAGGCTTCCTTTCTGTAAAACCTTCCAGTATAGATATATATTTAGGGGGTGTTACAATCCTTGAGGAAGGAACTTGACGAAGTGTAGCCTAATTGAGTGAAACATGCCTACTCATTTGGGGCAAAGTTGCGTTAGTAAAGAATGGTAAGCGCATAGTGAGTTGAGCCTTCTTTCTTCCTTGGTTATTTTTGTTGCTATCTATTCTATGGAGTTTTATTCATTGCTTACTTCAACGTTTTCTTTACTTTTTGTTATTTACATGTCTCGCACTCAAACCAAACCAAACCATTTCTACACGGCCATCGATTACTATATAATTTTACTGTATTTTCATCAGCTTAAGCAAACTTTTGCTGTGGATACTATCCTAGAGTACTCTCCCAATATGACTTGTTGAAAACTAGTATATACTTGTGCTAGCTGTTTGGGTAGTCATTATTTGTGAAGTTAGTACTTTTTACTATTTCTAATTCCTCTACAATGCAATTTTTTTATCATTATTCTATCATTCTTATCCTTTTGTTTCACACAACCACAAATACCAACAATACCACTCATTTTATAAAAGTGACAAATGATTTGATCTTAATCATATTTATGTGAAAGAAGCTTGAGGGAATCACATATATCGAAGAAGATGCCAAATACATAATATTTCTTTTGTAAACTATTAAAATAAAATATTAGTATTTCAAGGTTACTTGATCTCATGTCCTTTGATTTATATAGGCAAGAATAAGTGTTATAGCTCATGCAACTAGTCTTTTTTATTTTGGGCACATGATTAAATGGGGAGTTTGGGAATATATATTTGCTCATACGATGGAATTCAATCATTTTTCCACAAATGGAATGTGAATGAGTAATTCTCTTAAGTGTTGATTCAAGAGTTAAATAATGAAACTTTACCCTCTCACTAATTTGAGAGATATAGTTTACAATTAGATCATAAATAGATTGTTTATAGATTATTAATAGAACTTAAGATATATAATATGTAATTACAAGGGTAAAACGAACTTTTTTTTAGTACAGCAAATGTGAAAGGATGGAGATTCCAACCTCTAACCTTGAGAGAAGTAGTACATGTCAATTATCGTTGAACTATGCTCTTTTGGCCCAACTATAATTACAAACAATTCGCATTTAGTGATTATATCATTGGATGTAACTTGTCTTGCAATGTTAAGAGTATACAACTCCAAGTTTTAGTAGATAAACTTTTAAGTTAATTAATGTGATAAGAATCATGGTGTTCCACAATTTCCAACCGGACCTATTACAAGTTCCAAGGCTAAGAAGCTTCAACAAGCATTCATTTTTCATCTACAAAATTGGATAGGCTTGGCTCAACCTCAATTTTATGTGTTACAAGCTGATTCAAGAGAGGATGGACCATTTGGAGGTTCGGAGGTCAACATTTGCAAGGTTGAAGTTCAGCATGAAGTTGCCATAAATTGCATTTGAGTTTGACAATCATTTTGAAGACTTCATTTGTCATTTTAGTTTCATAAACTCTTGAGTCTAATTTTGAGCTTTTAAATTTCAGTTTCAAGTTTAGATAGTTAAGAAAGGGAGTTACTAAACAATATAATCATGGCCACTACTTTTGTAACTATTTTATGGGCATTCGAAGGGTTTTGGGTTACTTTTGTGAGGAGGCTATAGATACCTACGGGATTTGTTTTGTAAAGGGAGATGATGATGATTGAATGAGATAAACTCTCAAATTTGATATTCTTTTCTTGCAATTCTTGTGGTAGAATGCATGTGAGCCATTCAATCAAGCCTTGATCAAGTTTGATTGTGGAGTGACTCAATCTAGAACAAGATTTCCAAATCTTGCTTCTAGATCTTTGATCATAAGAGGTAATCTATTTCTAGCCTAGTCTCTTGGTTGATCTAAAATTTGTATAAGGAGGTGTTAAACTCTTTGATTCAAAGGTTCTTACTTCAAATGCTTGGATCTTTGGGCTGAGTTTTAGGATTGCCTTATCATTTTGGTATCAGAGCATAGGTTGCATCTTTGTGGCCTACTCTAAAATTGATTCTATCTTTCATTTTAAGCTTGTTCATCTTTTCTTTAAATTTTGTCCATTCATTTCATGCCTTCCATTTCATCCATTGTTCTTCATCTTTTGATTATGATCTCATTTACATCTTAAAGTTCGTATTTTGATCTTGAAAGGAAAAAAAAAAAGCATCCAGAAATTGTTCATGTTGAGATCTTGAATTGTTCATGCAAATTTTGTGTTTGATCTTTGAAATCTGATTCAATCTGAGATAATAGTGATATAACATCAGTTATCATTATTTTCTATCAATTATTAGACCAATTGCACGTTTATTTGAAGGTCTAATTAGATTCCAAACACATTTTGCTGAAACTGTCCAATTTTTGTAACTACTGCAATCAATGCTCATACTTTCGTGTTAAACTCCTTGATAACGTCCGAATTTGATTGATTTTCCTGAAGTGAAAAGTTAGATCGTTCTGTTATCTTTCCAGGTTAAGAAGGAAGTTTTGTCAAATTTGTAGCGTAGTACGTTCGTTTTGGGAATTCCAATTATGTCTGTAGTTTTACCCGAAAATTCCAGCAACTTTATTAATTGTTCCTTTCTTTGTCCTCTTTGCTTTCTTTGTTCTAAATTGTTGTTATTTCATAATTATATTGTCTTGGTTGCCTTGAATAGCTCACTAGTACAAGAATTGCTTGATCCATATTAGCCTACCCAAATTCATCAATTAGTCAGTTTTCCCAAATAGCCTACCTTTGTGTGTAAACACGAGTGTCCCGAGTGTACAATCAGTGAGTTGAGTGTGTGAGGTCCTATACATATTAACTATTGTTTGTACAACCATGAATCAAGAAGAGGGAAATGGAGGGGAAATTAGTGAAGCTAGGTGGAGAGAAGCACAAACTAAGGCTATTACTCGTTTAAACCAAGTAATTAGCACCTTGGCAAATCGAATGGAGCGAATTGAAGTAGCTTTAGGTAATCCTCAAGGAAGGTAAGTTATGAATTATGAAGGAGTTGAAAATGAAGAAGATGACAATGTAACCCTTTTAGCTAGATACAATCCAAGGGGTGGGAGAGATGTAGGTCGAGGAGAGGAAGAGGAAGAAGAGGGGGAAGAGAAATATTACCACCAAGAAGGGTTGAGAGGGAGTACCAACATGAGAGAGGAGAAGGAGGAGTCGGGGCAGTGAAGCTTAAAATTCCTACCTTTCATGGGAGATCTGATCTGGAGGAGTATTTGTAATATGAAAGCAAAATTGAGCATGTTTTTTATTGCAACAATTTTAGTGAAGAAAAGAAGTTGAAGCTTGTTGTGGCTGAATTTGTTGATTATGCCAATATTTGGTGGACGTCGTTGAAATCAGAATGGAGGAGAAATTATGAAGAACCAATTGAAACTTGGGAGGAATTGAAGGTCTTAATGAGGAAGAGGTACATTCCTAAGCATTATTCTCGAGCACTCAAGCAAAAGCTCTATTCTTTGCAACAAGGATCAAAAAGTGTGGAAGACTATTATAAAGAAATGGAGGCCCTTATGAATAAAGCATGCATTGATGGAGATGAAGAGGATACAATGGCTAGATTCCTTGGAGGGTTGAACCGACAATTGGCTCATCAAGTGGATAGGCTTCCTTACTTTGATATGAAAGAATTGTTACACCTTACTGTCAAAATTGAAGGCCAGTTATCTTGGGAGAAGAGAACTCCAAAATGTATACTTCTTCTAAATCTACTTCTTTTTCTACTAACATTTGGAAAAAGAATGCAAATAGTGAGAAAGTAGATTTCAAGCCTAGAGGAAAGTCTGAGTTTGACAAGAAGGACAAGGCCGAGAGTTCGAAAGGCAAGGAAAAAGTGGAGGTTCGAGAGAGAAATAGAGACATCAAATGCTGGAAATGTCAAGGGATTGGTCATATTAGTCGCGATTGTCCTAACAAGAGAGTCATGATCATTAAGGATGGAGAAGTTATTACGGATGGAGAGGAAAATGACCAAGATGAGCTAGTTGAAGAAGAAGTCCAGAAGGATGATGAGGAATTGGAAGATGGGAGTCGTTTGACACTTGTTACAAGGAGACTTCTTAACACTCAAGTAAAGGAGAATGATGTTGATGACCAAAGAGACAACCTATTCCACACAAGGTGTTTAGTTAATGGGACTCCTTGTAGTCTTGTTATTGATAGTGGAAGTTGCACCAATGTAGTAAGTACATTTTTGATCAAAAGGTTGCAAATTCCAACTCAACACCATCCTAAACCTTACAAGCTTCAATGGCTCAATGATAGTGGAACAATGAAGGTACTTTCTCAAGCTTTGATTTCTTTTATCTTAGGAAAGTATAAAGATGAGATTCTATGTGATGTGTTACATATGTATGCTAGAGATATATTACTTGGCCGACCGTGGCAATTTGATAGGAAGGTCTTGTATGATGGGTATTTGAATAGGTATTCTTTTACAAAAGATGGAAGAAAAACAACTCTTGTACCTTTGAGTTCTGAAGATGTATTTGCTGATCAATTGAAGTTGGAGAAAAAAAGGAAAGAGTTTGAAGAAAAAGAATTGAAAGAAAAGAAAGAAGTGAGTGAAAAATTATAGAAAAATCAGAGAGAAAAAAGAGTGACAAAAGAGATGAAATTGAAAAAAAATGAAAGAAAGTGAGTTGTTTTGCTCGAGTGGGAGAGGTGAGAAGGGCAATGTATTCCCAAAAACCAATCTTTGAGGAAGAGTATTTGGCTTCTAACCATAACAACTTGTCTTTGCCTAGTTTATTTCAATCTCTTTTGCAAGAATTTGAAGATGTGTTCCAAGATGAAGTACCTAAAGGACTACCTCCGATTCAAGGTATTGAACGTAAAATAGACTTCATCCCAGGGGCTTCCATTCCTAATAGGCCCGCATATAGAGTAAATCCAACCGAAACCAAAGAAATTCAGAGGCAAGTGGAGGAGCTCATGGAGAAGGGTAATGTACGAGAAAGTTTAAGTCTGTGTTCTGTACCTGTCATATTGGTGCAAAGAAGGATGGAACTTGGCGCATGTGTGTGGACTGTAGAGCCATCAACAAAATCACTTTAAAGTATCGCCATCCTATTCCTAGGTTAGATGATATGCTTGATGAATTGCATGGTTCATGTTTATTTACAAAGATTGATTTGAAATCTGGATATCATCAAATTAGAATGCATATAGGAGATAAATGGAAAACTGCTTTCAAAATAAAGTTTGAATTGTGTGAATGGCTTGTTATGCCTTTTGGGTTAACCAATGCTCCTAGTACATTTATGCGATTAATGAATCATATTTTGAGAGAATACTTGGGAAAGTACGTTGTTGTGTATTTTGATGATATTTTGATTTATTCAAAGACTTTGCTTGAGCATGTGGAGCATGTTAGGTCGGTTTTGATTACGCTTAGAAAAGAGAGGCTTTATGCTAATTTTAGTAAGTGTAGTTTTTGCATGGAAAATGTTAACTTTCTGGGCTTCATAGTTGGTAAAGATGGAGTGGAAAAAGATGAAGAGAAAGTTAAGGCAATTAGGGATTGGCCAACACCAAAAAATCAAGTGAGGTTAGGAGTTTTCATGGTTTAGCTAGCTTCTATAGGAGGTTTATAAAAGACTTTAGTACCATAGCTGCACCATTGAATGATTTAGTGAAAACGAATGCTGTTTTTGAATGGGGGGAAATGCAAGAGAGAGCCTTCACTGAACTTAAGGGAAAATTAACCAATGCACCATTACTTGTTTTGCCTAACTTTGATAAAACTTTTGAAATTGAGTGTGATGCAAGTGGTTTGGGCATAGGTGCTATTTTGATGCAAGATGGGAAACCCTTAATGTATTTTAGTGAAAAACTAAATGGGGCAGAATTGAATTATCCTATCTATGATAAAGAATTGTTTGCTTTAGTTCGTACATTGCAGGTATGGCAACATTACTTGTGGCCGAAAGAGTTTGTGATCCATTCTGATCATGAAAGCTTGAAGCATCTTAAGGGTCAAAGAAAACTAAACCGTAGGCATGCAAAGTGGGTAGAGTTTATTGAAACATTTCTCTATGTCATCAAATATAAGCAAGGTAAGGACAATGTGGTGGCTGATGCATTATCAAGAAGGTACAATCTCTTTACTTCTCTTAGTGCAAAAATTCTTGGATTTGAGCATATTAAAGAGTTATATAGAGATGACCAAGATTTTGGAACCATTTATGCATCTTGTCTTATTGGAAAAGTTGTGGATGATTTTTATGTGTATCATGAATTTCTGTTTAAGAAAAGTAAGCTTTGTGTTCCTAAATGCTCTATAAGAGATTTTCTTGTGAAAGAAGCCCATGAGGGTGGCCTAATGGGACATTTTGGGATTCATAAAACTTATGACATGTTGCCTGAACACTTCTTTTGGCCTAAGATGAAGCATGATGTGCATAAGATTTGTAGCCAATTTTTAAATGCAAAGAGGCTAAATCTAGATCACAACAGAATGGATTGTATACTCCCTTGAATGTGCCTAACGATCCTTGGACTAACATCTCTATGGATTTTGTTCTTGGTTTGCCTAGGAGTAAAAAGGGTAGGGATAGTATTTTTGTTGTTGTGGACAGATTTAGTAAAATGGCTCATTTTATAGCATGTAACAAAACGGATGATGCAAAGCATGTGGCTGAATTATTCTTTAGGGAAGTGGTAAGGTTACATGGAATTCCCCGAACTATTGTTAGTGATAGGAATGTTAAATTTTTAAGCCACTTTTGGAAAGTCTTATGGGGGAAGTTAGGTACTAAATTGTTGTTTTAAACTACATGTCATCCTCAAACTGATGGACAAACCGAGGTGGTTAATAGAACATTATTTCTAAGAATATTAAATCTTGGGAGTAATGTTTGTCATTTGTAGAGTTTGCATATAATAGAGCAATTCATAGTACTCATTCTTCTCCTTTTGAAGTTGTTTATGGATTCAATCCACTTACACCTCTTGATTTGCTTCCTATTCCCTCTAATGTTTTTGTGAGTGATGCAGCCACAAATAAGGCAAATTTAATCAAAACCTTGCACAAGGAGGTCAATGACAGAATTGAGAAACAAAAGTCCAAGGTTGCTTCAAGAATTAACAAAGGACGAAAGGAACTCATTTTTCAGCCGGGTGATTTGGTTTGGGTACATGTTCGCAAGGAGCGATTCCCATCTCAAAGGAAGACAAATTTACATCCACGAGGGGATGGACCTTATCAAGTTCTTGAACGAATTAGCAATAATGCCTACAAGATTGATCTTCCAGGAGAATTTTCAATAAGTTCAACTTTCAATGTTTCTGACTTAAGTCCTTTTGATGTAGGTGATGACTTCTCTAATTCGAGGATGAATCTTTTTGAAGAGGGGGAAGATGATAAGAATCATGGTGTTCCACAAGTTCCAACCGGACCTATTACAAGATCCAAGGCTAAGAAGCTTCAACAAGCATTCATTTTTCATCTACAAAATTGGATAGGCGTGGCTCAACCTCAATTTCATGTGTTACAAGTTGATTCAAGCGAGGATGGACCATTTGGAGGTTCGGAAGTCAACATTTGCAAGGTTGAAGTTCAGCATGAAGTTGCCATAAATTGCATTTGAGTTTGACAATCATTTTGAAGACTTCATTTGTCATTTTAGTTTCATAAACTCTTGAGTCTAATTTTGAGCTTTTAAATTTCAGTTTCAAGTTTAGATAGTTAAGAAAGGGAGTTACTAAACAATATAATCATGGCCACTACTTTTGTAACTATTTTATGAGCATTTGAAGGGTTTTGGTTTACTTTTGTGAGGAGGCTATAGATACCTACGGGATTTGTCTTGTAAAGGGAGATGATGATGATTGAATGAGATAAACTCTCAAATTTGATATCCTTTTCTTGCAATTCTTGTGGTAGAATGCATGTGAGCCATTCAATCAAGCCTTAATCAAGTTTGATTGTGGAGTGACTCAATCTAGAACAAGATTTCCAAATCATGCTTCTAGAGCTTTGATCATAAGAGGTAATCTATTTCTAGCCTAGTCTCTTGGTTGATCTAAAATTTGTATAAGAAGGTGTTAAACTCTTTGATTCAAAGGTTCTTGCTTCAAATGCTTGGATCTTTGGGCTGAGATTTAAGATTGCCTTATCATAATGAGTTTAATTAATTAACTTTGTGTCATTTGAGCTTTATGGACCCATGAGCTACTTTGCTACACAAAATCATCCATATCCAAAGAAACAAATTATGTTATTTTTAAATTTGTATTTAATATTAAAGTAAATTACATTTTATGTTATGTATTAGTTATTTTAAATAATAAAAAGGAAAATATATTAGATATATTAATAAAATATATTGATATGCTTCAAATAAGGCACATCATGCCACATGGATTAACTAAAAATAAGGGATCTCCTCTTCAACATTTGAAGTATCAAGTTTCATGAAAAAGGAGAATAAGTAGAGAAAAGAACATTAAGGAAACATGAAGACACCAAAGCTTAAATTAATGGATAATTAGGGTTACTAAGGGTTTAAAACCCTAAAATTGTGCTTTCCATGTATTTCTCATGTAACCTTCTTTTTTATTTCAGGTGTAATTTATTTAATAGTTATTTGGCTCAATAGTAGTGGAGCGAAGCCTATTTAATTGGCCCACTCCCAACTCATAATTCACCACTATTCTAATCAGGAGCCTGTTTGGATTGCCTTTTCAAGTGTTTATTTTTGAAAAACAAAAGTCATTTCAACAAGATTTGAAGTGTATGGCACCCACTCAAAATGACTTTTTAAAAAATGAGATTGAGAAATAAATCCTTTTGAGTGAAAAACTTGAGACCAAATTTTAGAAAAAAAAATGGTTTTTAGGTGTTTAACTTTGAATTCCTCCCAAATTTTCATGATATATTAAAATGACCAAAATACCCTCACACTACCCCTCTCACCGCCAGCAACCACACCATTGATCATTGTCGCCGCTTACTCTTGCGACCACTCTAGTGACCCTTTCCAACTACCATTGTCGGTGACCACTCTGGTGATTGCTGATGTTAGTTGGTCGGTCATAATGTTTTAAATACAAATTTGAACTTATTAGTTCATATGTTTAATAATCGTCCTTTATAGTAATTTGACATTATAAGAAGTATTTTGAGTGTAGTGCAAACTAAAAAAACTTGTGTATAAAAACACTTTTAGGAAAATATAACCAAACATATGAGTGTTTTAATTCTAAATGGATTTTATAAAAAATTATTAAAAGAAAATGCATTTTTGAAAAAAACTTAAATTAAAAGGTAAATCAAATAGGCCCTAGGTTAGTTTAGGATTTTCTTTAGTTACTTATAGTTCCTTAAGTTGTCCAACCAGATGAGGTTATTTAAAGCCTTCATTTGTAATTTTGAAGAACTTTGTTTAGATATTTTGGTGAAATGAAAATGGAAAGATGTTGAGTGATTTTGTAATCATGCAAAGCTGCAAGTGTACGGTGCCAAATTTTAATATAGTGGTTAAGTGTAAATATCGTCCACAAGAATGGGTTTTATAGATCAAATGACTATTACAGTTACTGACACCCAATTTTATTTAGAGAATAATAATTTAAAGAAAAGTGACACCAAAATAATTAAAAAGGGTGAACTGCAAGGAGAGGAAACCTAGGGAACTGACTTCACTAACTAAATTAATGTTTTAGTTAATTAATTTAAGAATGATCATACATCACAATGAGCAAGAGGTTTTAAAAGACCAAAAGGTTTTCTCAAGCCCAATTGAAACTCATGCAATTTTATACGTCTAACATGTCTGTCTAAACTTTAATAAAAGAACATGGTACTAAATTACTTTCTGTGATACTTCTAAGAGAACCCTCCATTATCATGCAAGGATTTACAAGTAGATATGTAATTACTAGTTCTAGCCTCAATTAATTCTTTTCCAAGCAACAAATCAAACCCAACAAAACAAGTAAACTTTTGCCAAAAGAACGTTGGCATTAAGAACATAAAAGCATACATATGTGATGTAGAATCAATTTAAGTTCTAATAACTAAAATGTAAAGTTTAGTGGCTACATCAATCCCCTAGAAAAAAAATCTAGTCACTCATTACCACAAAACTAAAATCTAGACTTAATACAAAATCCATAACGACAACTACAAATTAAAGGGAAAGAAGCACTCTTATGATGTTTCGATCCTCATTTCTAATGCAATCTACACAATCTCGAGCTTCAAAACCCCCGCTTCTCTCTCCCAAGTATGTCCTTTAGTCTTTTCAAATGTGTAGAAATCAATTTAGGAGTTAATCTTCTCCAAAATAGCTCCCCCCTTTTCGCAACCAAATAAAGAAATATTTATAGAAATCGTGACAGCGTCGAGATGCTAGGTTGCTACGTCTCGACGCTATCCTTACAAAATTGTGTGTTTTCGAAATAGAAAAGGTAGCGTTGAGACGCTAGGTTGCACGTCTCAACACAACGAGGTTGGTCTTGCTCAATCCACAACGTTGAGCTCCCAGTGTTGCGAACCTAATCGCCTGGCATAGAAACACTATAAGCAGCATCTCAACGCCTCTTGTGCTGACTTGGTATGCTGTATTTGTAGCATTGAGACGCTACTGATGGCATTTCAACGTTGTGCCTTTAGGATTTTTAGTATATTTCACTTCTTTGCTCCACTTGGCCCCTTAATTTATGTTCCATTAGCTCCAAACTTGCTATGATATTTCCAAAATCTTCTGTTTCGTTCCAATTGCTTGACAACTGAAATTTAAATAAATAAACTTGTGAAAAACACTGAATAGGCTATAAAAACTAACATAAGTAAAGCATATAGGAATAGCACATTTTGTGTGCTATCAAAAGAGTTCCTCTCTTTGCTCCAAACCAAGAGCGTGTTGCATCCTAGATTAGGTTTGCATGTTCCTTAGAAACATTCAAGTTTGACTGGTCATCAAACTTGTAGAGCGTTTCGACTTGAGATCATGAACAAATTCTCTTTATTAATTCAAGGCTTGGCCACCAAAGTTTGTCTTTTCTTCTTCCCCTTGAGTGATTATTTGTATATGTACTAGGTGATACCATGTGTGTTAGGAAGTGTTTGTTCTTACAAGGGTTGTCTAGGTCACTTGTAGTAGAGTTGAGTACATCGTTTGGTATCAAAACTTTCTCGATGCCTTTGATTTCATATCATATACATTTAAAAATTAAGTATGACTTAAATAATACATATTTTAATATATTTATCTATTATAGGAATTTTTATAGGACTCAAAAGGTATCCTCATCATTTTTATAAATAGAACCTATGGACTAAGCTTAATAAACACGACAACAATGAAAAAAAAAAAAAAAAGAACCCTCAATTTGAAAGAAATTAAGTTCTATCTAAAATTTTCCATTTTTCCTTCCCTTTTGGTGTGAACATCAAGAAGAAAGAAACATTTATTTGGTTCGTAGTTTTCTTTAAAAGAGATTCCCACCCGCAGTCAATATTGAAAGAAAAAAAAATCTAGTGGATGTCTTTTTTGGTAAGAAACTATTAGTTCTTCAGACATAAATTTTTCTAATTGATACCTAAATAAATTTAATGTAAATTCAATAGTTGATTTCTAAATTATTTAGGTTCCATTTGATAACCATTTAGGTTCCGTTTGATAACTATTTTGTTTTTTATTTTTGGTTTTTAAAAATTAAGCCTATAAATACTACTCACATCTATGGATCTACTTGTTTTGTTATCTACCTTTTACCTATGTTTTCAAAAATCAAGCCATGTTTTGAAAACTAAAAAAAGTAGTTTTCAAAAACTTGTTTTTGTTTTTAGAATTTGGCTAAGAATTCAAATGCTTCTTGAAGGGAGATGAAATTGTACAGAAATTTGGAGAAAACAAGCTTGATTTTCAAAAATAAAAAACTAAAAACTAAATGGTTATCAAACGGAGCCTTAGTTTTTGGTTTTTGGTTTTCAAAAATTAAGCCTAAAAATACTACTATAGATTTCCTTGTTTTGTTATCCACTTTTTACATATGTTTTTAAAAATCAACCCAAGTTTTGAAAACTAAAAAAAAAATAGTTTTCATAAACTTGTTTTTGTTTTTGAAATCTGGCTAAGAATTCAAATGTTTTCTTAAGAAATATGAAAGTTATTGTAGATAATTGTAGAAAAATGATGAGAAAATAAGCACAATTTTTAAAAACTAAATAATTATCAAATAGGGTCTAAAAAAAATTAAAGTTCAGTTGGGTCAATGCCACCTATTGAGCAATATCACAAAATTTCTCTCTAGGAGGCGCAAATGCCAAAGAGGAAAGAAGGTGCTGACATTCCTCACTGATCAAATGGTAGTTCATGCAACAAGTTTCTTTTCACGTCTAGAAGACAAGCTCCAACTGGAAGATTGTTGGATTCACTACCAGAAATTTCACATTTAACGACCAAACTTTCCATCGCGAAAAATAAAAAATTTTGTTCACAAGTAGTTTTCCAAACAAAGAAAAAGTCGTCCGCTTAATTCCTTGGGTGATAATTATCGTCTACAAAGGTTTTGCCAACTAATTTTTAAGTTTGTCCGTTAGTATTGACATATCCACCTACAAAATTAACTTGCTGTTGAAATAAAAATAGTAACAATCAAAGTTTAAAGTATCAAGGATAATTGTAATGGGTAACAAAAAATATTATGATATTTGTAAATCTAGCCATAATTTTTGGAGATTTGTAAATATAACAAAATTTCTTAAATATGATTTCCGTTTTTTTATTATTTCAATTTTACTCTCATTGGTGTATCAACATGTATGTTAGTAGTATATCTAATATACTTTATATTTGGTATATCAATAGTATATCAGTAATATATCTGATATACTTTACATTTGGTATATTAATCAACTGATATATACCTAAAACGAAGTATATTAATAGTGTATTATTGATATACTATCGATACACTTCTTTTTAGGTATATCAGTTAAAAGATATACTCTATATGAAGTACATCAGTAACATATTAAGGATATTTTGCATATTTAGTATATCACTAATATACCTAACATTGAGTATATCAGTGATATATTTTATTTAGTGATATGCTTCATTACTTTAAGTGACGAATAACTATTGATAAAGTCAAAAACTAAAATAGAGTATATCAGTAGTATATCTAATATAATGAATATGTAGTACTGATATACGATCGACATACTTCATATAAGGTATATCAGTGAAATAATATACCTAAAATGAAGTATATTGATACTATATTTGTAAGCCCTAAACTCTCTTTTGATCATATTGTGCTCATATATGATGTTTTGACATATGCAAATTGATATAGGTTGCACTAAAAGATGTCGTGATGGGATTTGGGAATCTTTTGGATTGTGAACTACAATGTGTATAAAGCTTCATAAGGAGATAGGTAAGCCATTGAATAAGCATATTAAGAGTTGAATTGAAGTAAGTTAAGGTCATTAACAAGTTGGGTAAATTTTAGGTGCATTATGTATTGAATGAAAGTTCTTATTTCTCACAAACTTAAGTAAAGTTGGCTAAATGTGTTAGGTGAATTTATTAGCTTGTTTTGGTGTTTTAAAAAAAGGGGATTATGATGTAAATGAGGAAGTAGGAGCTGGCAAAAAAATTGTGGAGCCACGGATTTGTCTTTGGCAAGTAAGTGCTGTCCAGCTGGAAGCTTTTGGAAGAGGATCAACTTCAAACAGCCATATCTCTTAATTTACTGCACCAAATTCGATGATTTTTAAGTCAAAATCTCATAAATTGAGTGTAGAATACGAAAGTGGGTGGCTGTTTTGAAAATACGAAGAGGAAGGAGGTGAAAATTGCAGAAAACCGAGAAGTGTTCACAGTTCTCGGGTAGCAGAACAGTGTGAAGAAATCAGTTTCTTTTAAGCTCTTGAGGAGGAATTAGAAGCTGCAACTTTGAGGTAAGTAAGCTAAGATGTTGTACTTGAGGTTTATCAAAAAATAGTAGGTGGTTGTTTTGCTAAATTTTGAGGAACCCAAGCTGAAAGTTGAACCTGGAATTTTAGGTGCAAGAAAAAAAAAACTGCTAGCAGAACAGTGTGAAGAAATCAGTTTCTTTTGAGCTCTTGAGGAGAAATTAGAAGCTGAAAATTTGAGGTAAGTAAGTTAAGATGTTTTACTTGAGGTTTATCAAAAAATATTAGGTGGTTGTTTTGCTAAATTTTGAGGAACCCAAGCTGAAAGTTGAACCTGGAATTTTAGGTGCAAGAAAAAAAAAAACTGCTAGCAGAACAGTGTGAAGAAATCAGTTTCTTTTGAGCTCTTGAGGAGGAATTAGAAGCTTAAAATTTGAGGTAAGTAAGTTAAGATGTTTTAATTGAGGTCTATCAAAAAATATTAGGTGGTTGTTTTGCTAAATTTTGAGGAACCCAAGCTGAAAGTTGAACCTGGAATTTTAGGTGCAAGAAAAAAAAAACTGCTAGCAGAACAGTGTGAAGAAATCAGTTTCTTTTGAGCTCTTGAGGAGGAATTAGAATCTTAAAATTTGAGGTAAGTAAGTTAAGATGTTGTACTTGAGGTTTATCAAAAAATATTAGGTGGTTGTTTTGCTAAAGTTTGAGGAACCCAAGCTGAGAGTTGAACCTGGAATTTTAGGTGCAAGAAAAAAAAAACTGCTAGCAAGAGATTGAAGAAGATGTGCTTCCATTTCTATATACCTTACACCCAAGTGTGTATGGTTATTATGAATTGAGTTATGGGACTGAATTAGATATGTTTTTAAGGTGTATAAGGAAAGGAATTAATGTTATTAATTTCTTTTTCAGGGAAAACGGAGATAGGAATAGCTTATAATCCTTGGAACCCTTTTGGTGATTGTGAGTGACTCTATTTTAGAACTATGCTTGACCTTTGTTTTTCTTCAAAAGCATAAATGTTGATCATTGAAACATGCTTGACTTACTTTTGTATATTTTTCATGGAGCTTTTAATAGAATGTCATTGATGGCACTTAAGCATGATTTGAATTAGTTTGTAACTACACATTCAAGCATGGAAACTAAATTATGGAAGTATGATTTCCTTTAGAAAATGCCTTGTGTAAATCCACTTGGAAACATGTTTAGAAAGGAAAAGTGCAAATGTTGAGAATTTGTTGTTTGTGTTAGCAAAACATGATTTCCAAGGTAATCAAAGTATGCCCCGGTATGTTGTTAACCCCCAGTACTGAAGGACATTGAGAAGGTACTTGGGAGGGAGGAATCATGATTTCCGATACTGAAGGACAAAGAGAAGGTATTCGGGTAGTAACTGGTCTAACCCCAATACTGAAGGACATAGAGAAGGTATTAGGGAAGACCAGTGTGTTCAATGGCATTCCACGTGCACGTGAGAGAGGTATGAACGTTGTTGGTATAGAGATGACTCTACCACAGCTAAGGTTCGAAAGTGGTATCATGTTATGAGTTTTATTGTTATGAGCTTCTACGCTTTTGAAATGTCTATTCTCCAGTATGGTACTACATTATGAGTTTCTATGCTATACATAATGTGGTGACTTAAACCTGTAAATGGGTAGCATGGTTTGATTATGCTTACAAATAAGTGATAAGTTATCTCTAACTTGTAGCTTGTCCGTCATTATGCTTCACCTTTGAGCTTATAATGTTTTTAAGATAGACACTCACTGGGCTTTCCAGCTCACGTTTTCATTATGTTTTCTCTTTCCAGGTAGCAAACGAGTTCCTGGTGCTCAGCCTTGACAAGACCTGTTTGCCACCACGCCGTTTTAGCTCCTTGTATATACACTTTCTTAAGTATATAGTTTGTAGTAAAAGCATTCTAGCGGGGTTGTAATAACTATAAAATGTTATGACTTGTTAAAGAACATGGTACTGAAAGTGAATGTGTCTTGCTCATATGTATATTTGAGCGTTTCAAACTTACTTGTTCAAACGTGCTGTGTTGCCTTCATTTTCAGGTATATGTTGGGATGGTCAGGGAGAGCTAGTAATAGGGTTGATTGTCTCTATCTTTACATCTCTTCCTAGGTTAGGCAAGTAAGCTGGGAAGGGGTGTGACAAATTGGTATCAGAGCAAAAGGTTTTGGGAAGGGAACTAGGTTCATGCATTAAACTAGGAGCTTGTTGTCTTAATTATTTTAACAAGATTGTATAATTTAGGACCATGGCTCGAGGTGGCAAACGAGGCAGACAAGTGGAGGCCGGAACTCAAGAAGCTACTGGAAATAGAGGAAGAGAGGTATCAGAGGGAGAGTCTAGTCATCCTCAGCAAGAGGTGAACCTGGAGGAACAGATTTTTACGAGGATAACTCAAAGATTAGCTGAAAGTGTTAGATCAACACAAGCAAACCCAGAAAAAAAAGTATGGCATTGAAAGACTAAAGGCCTTGGGTGCAACAACATTTGAGGGCACGACAGATCCCGCTGATGCTGAGGTTTGGTTAAATCAGATTGAGAAGTGTTTCAGGGTTATGCGATACCCTGAGGAAAGGAATGTTGATTTAGCAGCATTCTTGCTCCAGAAAGGAGCAGATGATTGGTGGAAGATAACAGAGAGCAGAAAAGGGGAAGCATGGAGTTGGAAAGAGTTTCGAAAGGCATTTGAAGATAAGTATTATCCGAGTTCTTACCGTGATGCGAAGAGGAACGAGTTTCTGGGGCTCGTTCAGGGATCGATGACAATAGCAGAATATGAGAAGAAGTTCACAGAGTTATCAAAGTATGCTAGCACTATTGTTGCAAGCGAGATAGATCGATGCAAAAGGTTCGAGGATGGTCTACAAACAGAGATCCGAATGCCTGTGACAGCAAGTTTAGAGTGGGTTGAGTTTTCCAAACTAGTGGAGACAGCGCTAAGGGTGGAGCGAAGCCTAGTAGAGGAAAGAATGGGAAGAGGAGTTGTAGGTGATGGACGTACCAGTTATTTGGTTAGTTCATCACGAGATCGGCTCCAACCAGGAGATAGTAGGAGATTCACCCCAAGAGTTTCTGGAAAAGGGAGCTTCAAACCTCATCGTGGTGGGCAGTCTACTTCTAAGACTGGTACAAGTGGAGGTAGGGAGAGACAGAGACAGCAGGGATCGAGTTTTTTGACAGGGTCAGCAAGAGACTCTCGTACAAGACAACCCGGTGAGTCGGTAGCTAGTTCAGCTAGGAAACCATTGTGCAACACTTTTTGAAAGTATCATTGGGGTCGATGTTTGAGTGGGAGTAATGTATGTTTTAATTGTGAACAAGAAGGTCATTTCAAGATGGAATGTCCCCAGCTAATGCAGGAGAACAAGGTAGGACAGAGAACTGCGTCTCAGACTGTGAACCAGCAGCAAACGATTGGGGTAGCTGGAGGAGAAGGCACTAGTAGGGCTATGCAGAAGGGACCTGTAGGCCGACCCCGACAGCAGGGGAAGATCTATGCCATGACACAGCAGGAGGCAGATGATGCACCAGAAGTTGTATCGGGTATACTTTCTATTTGTGGTAAACCTGCGCATGTGTTATTAGATCCAGGAGCTACACATTCTTTTATCTCTTGTATGTTTGCTACTAATATTGAGGGGGAATTAGAACCTCTATCTGAAGAACTGTGCATATATACTCCTATTGGTGCTATGTTGATAGTCCGTAGCTTCTATAGGAATTGTATGGTAGAAGTAGATGGTATGACTATGACAGCCGAACTGATTCCCTTAGATCTTCAAGAGTTCGATGTTATCTTGGGGATGGATTTTTTGTCTAGGTATCATGCCTCTATGGATTGTCATAGGAAGAAAGTTGTGTTGAGGAAGCCAGGCGACATTGAGGTCATCTTTAAAGGGTATAGGAAGATATTGCCTACTTGTATAATATCAACTATTAAAGCTAGAAAATTATTGAATAAAGGTTGTACAGCATATCTCGCATATGTAGTTTGTGCACCGGCGAGTAAATTGATACCTGAGGACATTCTAGTAGTATGTGAGTATTTAGATGTTTTCCCAGAGGAGCTATCAGGGTTGCCACCTGATAGAGAGGTGGAGTTTACCATAGACTTGATTCCAGGAACGGCGCCAATATCTCAAGCACCGTACAGGATGGCACCGAAGGAATTGAAGGAGTTGAAAACTCAGTTGCAGGAGTTGGTGGATAAAGGTTATATCCGACCAAGCGTATCTCCGTGGGGAGCACCTGTGTTATTTGTGAAAAATAAAGATGGGACATTACGATTATGTATTGATTACCGACAGTTAAATAAAGTAACAATACGTAATAAGTATCCCTTGCCCCGTATAGATGACTTGTTCGACCAACTAAAGGGTGCCTCGGTGTTTTCCAAAATTGATTTGCGATCGGGGTACCATCAATTGAAGATTAAGGACTTGGATGTACCAAAGACAGCTTTCAGGACAAGGTATGGGCATTACGAGTTCTTGGTAATGCCATTCGGGTTAACAAATGCCCCAGCAGCATTCATGGATCTCATGAATCGAGTTTTCCATCCTTACCTTGATCAGTTCGTGATAGTATTTATTGATGACATCTTAGTGTATTCAGAAAGTAAGGAGAAGCATGCGGAACATCTCAAAATAGTGCTACAGACATTACGAGATCGGAAGCTGTATGCTAAATTTAGTAAGTGTGAGTTTTGGCTGGAGCAGGTTGTGTTTTTGGGACACGTAGTGTCAGCAACCGGAGTTCAAGTGGATCCTCAGAAGACAGAAGCTATAGTCAAGTGGGAACGACCCACTTCAGTATCGGAAGTCCGTAGTTTTCTGGGACTTGCAGGATACTACCGACGTTTTGTCGAGGGGTTTTCAAAGATAGCTCTTCCATTAACCAGTTTGACAAAGAAGAACACGAAGTTCGAGTGGGGTGATGGGTGTGAAAAAAGTTTTCAAGAGTTAAAGAACAGACTTGTGACAGCACCAGTATTAACTCTACCTACCACGGGAAAAGAGTTTGAGGTTTACTGTGATGCATCACATCAGGGCCTTGGATGTGTTCTTATACAGGATGGGAAAGTGATCGCTTATGCTTCAAGACAACTGAAAAAGCATGAGTGTAACTATCCTACTCATGATCTGGAACTCGCAGCAGTTGTGTTAGCTTTAAAAATTTGGAGGCATTATCTGTTTGGTGAGAAATGTCATATTTACACAGATCATAAAAGTTTAAAATATATCTTTGAGCAGAAGGAGTTAAATTTGAGGCAGCGGAGGTGGCTCGAGTTGATAAAAGACTATGACTGTACAATCGAGTATCACCCAGGGAAGGCTAATGTTGTAGCTGATGCACTCAGTAGGAAGTCGAAGCAACCTAAGAGTTCACTTAATGCTGTTAAAGTGGCTCTGTTTGAGGAACTCAAGAGTTCTAATGCAGAAGTGTCAGTTGGTGAAAAAAGAAATTTGTTAGCTCATTTTCAGGTAAGACCTACTTTAATTAATGAGGTTATCTCAAGTCAAGCTAGAGACCCTATCCTCAAGAAATTGATGGAAGAGGTGAACTTGAAGTAGAGAGCAGATTACGAAATAAGATGTGATGGGGCGTTGATGAAGTGCGGTAGGTTTTGTGTACCTAAAGATGAAGCTTTGAGAAACACAATACTGGAGGAAGCACATAGTTCAGCTTATGCGATGCATCCGGGAGGGACAAAGATGTACCGGACATTGAAGAGCCATTATTGGTGGCCAGGAATGAAACGAGAGATAGCAGAGTATGTCTCTAAATGTCTTATATGTCAGCAGGTGAAGCCTGAACGACAGAAACTAGGAGGACTTCTAAACCCACTCCCAGTACCTGAATGGAAGTGGGAGCATGTAACCATGGATTTCCTTTTTGGACTTCCTCGGACACCGAGCGGTTATGATGGGATTTGGGTGATAGTTGATAGACTTACCAAGACTGCTCGATTTTTACCAGTTAAGGTAACTTTTACCTTGGATAAACTGGCTAAATTGTATGTTGACAGGATTGTATGCCAATACGGAGCCCCAGTATCAATTGTGTCAGATAGGGACTCGAGGTTCACTTCCAAGTTTTGGCCGAGCCTTCAAGAGGCCTTAGGAACTAAACTGCACTTCAGTACAGCATTTCATCCACAGACTGATGGTCAGTCATAAAGGACCATCCAAACCCTCGAAGACATGCTTCGAGCATGCGTGTTGCAGTATAAAGGAAGTTGGGAAACTCATCTATCATTAATGGAGTTTGCATACAATAACAACTATCATTCTAGCATTGGAATGGCACCGTACGAAGCATTGTATGGAAGAAGATGTAGAACCCCTATATGTTGGGGTGAGGTAGGGGAAAGAAAGCTAATAGGGCCAGAGTTAGTCCAAGTTACTTCAGAAAATGTTAAATTTATCAGGGAAAGGCTGAAGACAGCGCAAGATAGACAAAAGAGTTACGCTGACAAGCGAAGGAGAGATTTAGAATTCGAAATCGGAGACAAAGTTTTCTTGAGACTGTCCCCGTGGAAGGGTATTTTACGGTTCGGAAGGAAAGGGAAGCTGAGCCCGAGATATATAGGTCCTTACGAGATTCTGGAACGTGTAGGGCCATCAGCTTACAGATTAGCTTTACCTATAGAGTTGTCTCGGGTACATAATGTTTTCCATGTATCAATGTTGAGGAAATACATTTCTGACCCATCACATGTGCTCAAGGCGGAACCAGTGCAACTTAAGAAGAATCTATCTTATGAGGAAGAACCTCTACAAGTACTTGATCGGAAGGAACAGGTACTTAGGAACAAGACAATACCGTTGGTAAAAGTATTGTGGAGAAATCACGAGGTCGAGGAAGCAACCTGGGAGAGCGAAGACCAAATGAAAGAAAAGTACCCACAACTTTTCTTGTACAAATGATGTTGCTGAATTTCGAGGGCGAAATTCCTCTTAAGGGGGTAGTAAATTGTAAGCCCTAAACTCTCTTTTGATCATATTGTGCTCATATATGATGTTTTGACATATGCAAATTGATATAGGTTGCACTAAAAGATGTCGTGATGGGATTTGGGAATCTTTTGGATTGTGAACTACAATGTGTATAAAGCTTCATAAGGAGATAGGTAAGCCATTGAATAAGCATATTAAGAGTTGAATTGAAGTAAGTTAAGGTCATTAACAAGTTGGGTAAATTTTAGGTGCATTATGTATTGAATGAAAGTTCTTATTTCTCACAAACTTAAGTAAAGTTGGCTAAATGTGTTAGGTGAATTTATTAGCTTGTTTTGGTGTTTTAAAAAAAGGGGATTATGATGTAAATGAGGAAGTAGGAGCTGGCAAAAAAATTGGGGAGCCACGGATTTGTCTTTGGCAAGTAAGTGTTGTCCAGCTGGAAGCTTTTGGAAGAGGATCAACTTCAAACAGCCATATCTCTTAATTTACTGCACCAAATTCGATGATTTTTGAGTCAAATTCTCATAAATTGAGTGTAGAATACGAAAGTGGGTGGCTGTTTTGAAAATACGAAGAGGAAGGAGGTGAAAATTGCAGAAAACAGAGAGGTGTTCACAGTTCTCGGGTAGCAGAACAGTGTGAAGAAATCAGTTTCTTTTGAGCTCTTAAGGAGGAATTAGAAGCTGAAACTTTGAGGTAAGTAAGCTAAGATGTTTTACTTGAGGTTTATCAAAAAATATTAGGTGGTTGTTTTGCTAAATTTTGAGGAACCCAAGCTGAAAGTTGAACCTGAAATTTTAGGTGCAAGAAAAAAAAAACTGCTAGCAAGAGATTGAAGAAGATGTGCTTCCATTTCTATATACCTTACACCCAAGTGTGTATGGTTATTATGAATTGAGTTATGGGACTGAATTAGATATGTTTTTAAGGTGTATAAGGAAAGGAATTAATGTTATTAATTTCTTTTTCAGGGCAAACGGAGATAGGAATAGCTTATAATCCTTGGAACCCTTTTGGTGATTGTGAGTGACTCTATTTTAGAACTATGCTTGACCTTTGTTTTTCTTCAAAAGCATAAATGTTGATCATTGAAACATGCTTGACTTACTTTTGTATATTTTTCATGGAGCTTTTAATAGAATGTCATTGATGGCACTTAAGCATGATTTGAATTAGTTTGTAACTACACATTCAAGCATGGAAACTAAATTATGGAAGTATGATTTCCTTTAGAAAATGCCTTGTGTAAATCCACTTGGAAACATGTTTAGAAAGGAAAAGTGCAAATGTTGAGAATTTGTTGTTTGTGTTATCAAAACATGATTTCCAAGGTAATCAAAGTATGCCCCGGTATGTTGTTAACCCCCAGTACTGAAGGACATTGAGAAGGTACTTGGGAGGGAGGAATCATGATTTCCGATACTGAAGGACAAAGAGAAGGTATTCGGGTAGTAACTGGTCTAACCCCAATACTGAAGGACATAGAGAAGGTATTAGGAAAGACCAATGTGTTCAATGGAATTCCACGTGCACGTGAGAGAGGTATGAACGTTGTTGGTATAGAGATGACTCTACCACAGCTAAGGTTCGAAAGTGGTATCATGTTATGAGTTTTATTGTTATGAGCTTCTACGCTTTTGAAATGTCTATTCTTCAGTATGGTACTACATTATGAGTTTCTATGCTATACATAATGTGGTGACTTAAACCTGTAAATGGGTAGCATGGTTTGATTATGCTTACAAATAAGTGATAAGTTATCTCTAACTTGTAGCTTGTCCGTCATTATGCTTCACCTTTGAGCTTATAATGTTTTTAAGATAGACACTCACTGGGCTTTCCAGCTCACGTTTTCATTATGTTTTCTCTTTCCAGGTAGCAAACGAGTTCCTGGTGCTCAGCCTTGACAAGACCTGTTTGCCACCACGCCGTTTTAGCTCCTTGTATATACACTTTCTTAAGTATATAGTTTGTAGTAAAAGCATTCTAGCGGGGTTGTAATAACTATAAAATGTTATGACTTATTAAAGAACATGGTACTGAAAGTGAATGTGTCTTGCTCATATGTATATTTGAGCGTTTCAAACTTACTTGTTCAAACGTGCTGTGTTGCCTTCATTTTCAGATATATGTTGGGATGGTCAGGGAGAGCTAGTAATAGGGTTGATTGTCTCTATCTTTACATCTCTTCCTAGGTTAGGCAAGTAAGCTGGGAAAGGGTGTGACAATATTATTCATTCACTACTGATATATAACTACAAAAACTAGTGTGTCGACAAAAAACTAGTGCACCAACAAAAAAGTAGTGACCAAAATCTATTAATAAAGTCAAGAACTAAAATCAAGTATATCAATAGTATCAATAGTATATCACTGATATACTTCATATTATGTATATCTCATATATGAATTACTGATAAACTTCATATAAGTATATCTGATATACTGATTATGAATTATCGATATATTGTTAATATAATTTATATTAAAAATGTCATTTCATTGATATATCTAAATAAAGCATATCAGTAGTATATCGCTGATATACTTCATGTTAAGGATATCTGATATACTTAATATAAATTATTGTTATATTCTTAATATACTTCATATTAGGTATTTTGATATATTATCGATATGTTGAATATTAGAAATTTCATTTCATTGATATACCTAAATAAAGTATATCAGTAGTATATCACTGATATACTTCATATTAGGTATATCAACAGTACATCACTGATAGACTGTTGATATACTTTATATTCTAAAAACGCAGGATTAAAAAAACAGGATTAAATGAATGGTTATTTTGGACTTTTCGCAGATTTCGTTTGGGTTGGGCTGACTTTTTTGCTATATTTGTAAAGGGAATAAATACGAGACACGCTTGCAATTGGACTAAACTTTTTTGCCATTGTTGCAACTGCCCCAAATATCAATGTAGACAAGAATGTAGACGTCTCGATTTTATAGAAATATCAATGAAAATATTGATGTCGATAGAAATTTGAGAAAAAAAATCATGAAAATCATTGAAATTGATAGAAATTATCTGAATTGGTAAATAAGACTTTAACTATAGTTTAGTTGGGCTATATCACCAATCTGAATATAATTCAACTAGTTTAAAGCATATATCCTCGACCAAGAGATTAGAAAGTTCGAATTCTTCATCCCTAAATGTTATTGAACTAAAAAAAGTTAAGTTGCACCATTATACATATATAAATATATGTAATATTTAAATGAAAATTGTTGCTGTCCATAGAAATTTTGAAAAAAAAATGAAAATTATAAAAATGGATGAAAATTATTTGAATTAATTAATGAGACTTTAATTATAACTTAACGATATAATTAATCATTTTTACTAATCATACTCATAAACCTAGGTAATATTTGTATGGTTACATAATTTAAAGACATATATCAAATCTTGATATATGATAAATGGTCGTAAAAAAAAAAAAAGAATAATTTCATAATATTAAAATTGTATACATAGATGCATATCAAAAATTTAATACAATACTTTATAAAAGCATACGTAACTTCATGATATTGTATTAAACTTTAAAAACTACCTATATAATTAAAAAACTATATTGCATGATTGAAGGTCAAGAGGGAGAAGAACCAGAGTAATGTAAGGAGAGAAAGATGGGAGGCCAAGAGATAAAAGTTGAGAGAGATGGTAAAGATTTATCAAGATTCCTCAACATTTTTTTGATATTTCTCGACATCTCAATAATTCTTTTGACATTTCGAGATATCGCTTGACATTTTAAACACTGGTTATAGGCCAACCTGAACATAGGTCAGCTAATTTAGACATTATGCATTTGTTCTTAAGGTTACATGTTTGAATTCTCACCCTTAGTTGATGTAAAAAAAGAAAAGTCAATTCATGCATAGCGTAATAGATAAGGCACCAGTTATCATCACAAATGTGCCAAAGTGAGTATAGGTAATTAACATGTACTACTTCGCTTGAGGTCGGAGGTTTAAATCTCATACTCCACATTTGTTGTATTGAAAAAAAAATTTATCATCACAAAGATCGATAGTTCAATCCTCCACTCATCACAATTGTTAAACTAAAAAAAAAAATTGTTTTGCAGCTTCGTAAATTTCAATTTTCATAGGAGAATTTTTTCTACGAAAAGAAAATATTTACAACAATAAGAGTTAACTTTTTAGAAAAAAATGTAAGTCCAAAAATGCATACTTGATTTGGGCTTTCAAGTAATGTGATTCAGGTTGATTTTAGTCAATTTGATTTAAAAACACTGACATTTTTATGTTAAACTTGGAAACCTATGTTTTGGTTCGTATTGTTAACTTTCTATTAGATACATTAATATATATATATTTGGAAAGAACTACCAAACCTTTTTTAATTAATTTTGGGTAGACATTACATTAATATATCAAACTTTGTTTATTATGTTGCTTACAAAGTCCTTTTTTTTAGAAAGATACAAAATAGAAATCATCCTGTCTTCTTTTCCATGCTTTTGTTTTTCTTAGTTTTGGTGATAGTTATAAAGGGTCCAGAGACAATTATAAAAAATGGATCATAATTGTCACAAGAAACTCTTGATGATAGCTCTAAACCACCAAAAAAAAGTTAATAATGATGATTTAATACCAATTGGTTGGCTATATATGGGGGTTGTTTGATGTTAACCTTACAAACATTTGCAATGTTGCTAAGTTTTTATTGGGTTGTTTGATGTCATTTTAGAACCAAAAAAAAAAAAAGTTTCTTTTAGTCAACGTTAAATGTTATTATGTTCAGTATAATTGGGACAAATGGTTGTATGTCAATTGAGAGTCGTAGTAAAGGGGTAAGCCGAGTTGAAATGTTGTTTGTCCTTAAAATGGAGATAAAATTAGTGATTGAGTTTGAAAAGGGCAAGAAAATATTGATGAAAATTAAACCAAGCTATGTTGAACATAGTTGTGACTAAGACAAATGAGGACTAAAGCCAAAAGGAAAGGGGAAGAAAATTAGGAGAATTAAGGCTATACAATCACAAATTTTCTCTTCTACAAGCCTGATGAATGCAGTATTATAAGAATAAAATTTTACGCTGACGAATTTCATGTTTCAACAAATTGAACATAGATCAACTCGTTAAATCATATATACTTTTGATCAAACTTCAATCAAAATATCAGAGGTTCGAATCCTCACATATTGTTGAATTTTAAAAAAAAAAAATCAGATATTTTTGGTCTAATTTTTAGATTTTGAAAAAAGAAAAATAGTATTTAATACCATTGAATATTTCGTAAATTAAATCCAACAAAATCCACTAATAATAATAATATTTAAAGAAAAGATAAAGGGGAATCTTGAAATGTTGAACATCATATTGGTGGGGTTTATGAATACAACGTGCCCCATGGTCCATCCTCTTAAATGCGTGCTTGTGAAGCATGATCGCGTGTCGACTCTTTGTTTTTCTTCTTCTTTCTATAATATTTCAGATTTTAACTCTGACCTCAAATATATTATTTAATTCTTAGTGATGTACAATATAGTCTATATTTAAAATTTAACGAAAAATATATATTCTATAATTTAATTCCGTTTTGAGTGTTTCCGACTGTAATTTTTATTTTTATTTTTATTTTTTTTGAGAAAAAAGAGATTTCATTAAACCGAAAGAAAAGGTCCAACAATCCCAATTACCAACTCTTCGATAAACAGAGAGGAAATCGTTGGAAAAACAGATTCCCAAAATAAAACTTCATCTTCCAAAAGAGAAGCATGATTCTGTACACAAAACGACTCCAAACTGGCGGCAGCTCGAGCTAAGCGAGGAGAAACCATATTACAAGATCAGGGGTAGAACGTGAACAAAACACCCTTTAGAAGATTTCATTGGCCAAATTTGAATCTCGGTGAATCTTCACTCTCACATTTGAAAACTTAGTTAATTCTAATGGTGTTGATTTCATTTTTTGGACCTTAATTTACTTAATTAAGCAAGCAATTAGGCAAGATCAATTGTTCAATTCATAAGTCTAAAAGCCTAAGAACATGAAATCTCCTATTGGTCTCTTCCAATCTCATGTATTTACTTAACGAACCTAGGCGTCCCTAATGTTTGCTAATTAACACAAGGCATTAAGACTCTTCATTACGGACTTCTATTGATTAATTATGAGCCCCACTATCACTCAAATAATTAACCAACAGTCACGCATTCGGTTCTTACCTAAGATTCTCTCCGTCGAGTTTCCACTTAGAAACAAATCAATTAAACAATGCTCAATTAATTAATCTTTATCACCAATTACAACTAATTAACCAACACTCCCGCTATGACTCAGGTAGTTAATTGATTGTGTATTAAGCTAAAATAAGTTTCCTCTGTCAAGCTCAACTTAGACATACCTCAATTAATTAAAGAACACAATTTAAAAGCATTAAGCCCTAAATGCACAAATGAACACAAACACCAATTAACAATTATTAGTTAATTAAGCAACTAAAGTGCAATAGTCCAAAGAATTACAACAACCCAAAGAAATTAGGGATTTAACTACTCATAATCATCAAATACAACCATAAACCCCTAATTATAATCTAATCTAAGTACTGTAAATAAAGGAAAAGGGAAGAAAATTCTTAGGTCAATGTTGATCCTGCGTTTCTAAGGCGACTACGAATCTGAGCTCCATGATCTTCAATTCCACTTCAAAAACCTCCCAAAATCACTCAATTATACTATGTTATTGAGATTAGGGTGAAAATCCTCGGATTGGCCTCCCTTTTCTCGATGAGAAAATGATGAATTTATACCTCTAAGCTGTGTCGAAATGCTGTCGTTTCACTTTAGCGCTCGCCTCCAGCATCAAGACTCTCCAAAGGAAATGTTCAACTGCGCGTGTTTTCAGCGTCGAGACGCCATAAGACAGTGTCGAGACGATTGCTTTCAGGTTTGACACTTAATATGTGGCGACGGTTTCTTTCGGATTTGACACTTCAAATATGGCGTCTAGACACCATTTTCAAGGTCTAGATGCTCTCCTCTTGGGTTCTTTTGCCAAAACTTCACTTCTTCTTTTCTTGGATCTTCAACATGGTTCAATTGAGGCCCAAAATCACCAAAATAATTCCTAAACACTCAATTTTGTTTCTCAAGCTCGATTTTTACAAAATCAAGAGAAATAGGCATAAAAGCTCACAAAATCATAACAAAACTAGCATAAATAATAGGTTATAAGATAACATAATTGCATGCTATCAATTTTTTTTTTTTGAGTTTAACACCTAGAAAGTTACTAAACATAGAGGCATCCTCCCTTCTCAAATTTGTACTTGTCATCATGTTCAACTTCTCTAAATTTATTGTTTGGCCTGATACCGCTTCATAAGCCTCTAACACCCTTTTGATGGCTTCACAGTCTTTCTTTGATGCTCTGCCAAAAACTAGGTTGTCATCTACAAAAAAGAGATGGATCAAAGGGGGACAACATTTATTAATACAAATTCCTTTAATATTAGATAAAGATTCCTCCATGTTTAGCAAAGATGAGAAACCTTCAGTGCATAGAATGAACAAGTATGGTAAAAGCGAGTCTCCCTGTCTCAGCCCTCTAGAAGGTACAAACTTTTGGTGAGGCTCCTTATTCACTAAAACTGAGTATGAGATAGACTCAACATACTTCATAATCTTGTTGATCCAAATGTCCTCAAACCCTATCTTAGACATAATTTTTCTCAGGAACAGCCACTCAACTCTATCACAAGCTTTGCTCATGTCTAGCTTTAATGCAAACAGCTCCTCCTTTCCCTATTTTCTATTATTTATAGCATGGATGCACTCGAAACCAATCAAAACGTTACCGGTTATGAGTCTACATGGGACGAAAGCAGACTGATTAGGAGAGATACACTACAACAAATTCGAGCTTTGATGTCAGTTGTACAATTGGCATTTTGTAAACAATGTCAGTTTAGAGAAAACATGCTTATTTTCATGAAAATTAATGGAATTTTTTAAATTTTTGACAAAAGATGTCGGTTTTAAACCACCATCGAAAACGCTCCTACGATGTCGGTTTCACACTGTCATAGAATATTGAAGGAAAAATGGAGCGCAATATTTTGTGGATGGCGCGCCTATTATGATAAACGATGGCGGTTGAATACTGTCATAAAAAATGACCTTACGATGTCAGTTGTACACCGTCATGAAAGCCGAAGGAAAGTTATTTCAAGATAGCGCACGAACTTTGATAAACAATGTCGGTTTTAACCCGTCACCAAATGTACCCTACGATGTCGGTTTTGGAATGTCATCGAAACGTAAAAGAAAATTACACACGTGCGCGCTCTACACCAAAACACTGTCGTTTTGCATTATGGGAAAAACGACGTTGTTTCATTTTGGGTTCAAGTAAAATGCGTGCTGTTGTACCCTACAATGTTGGTTTGTTTGGTATTTTTTTATCCAAAACGATGTCGTTTTGGGGTTTTAAGCAAACTTCTTTCTCTTCAAGGTTATCTCTATACGCGCAACATTCCCTCTCTAAGATGTCGTAATGGTGGATGTGGTATGACCATTCAAGGCAACGACGGCTACTATTTCTGGTTGACGACGACAACTATTTCCAGCAAAACGACGGCGACTATTTCCGGCAACTGTGGGCAATGATAGTAGCATGGTGTCTAAGATGGGATTTAAAGATTCAAGGGTTCATATTCTACTAGGAATGATGCATTTTCGATTTCTAATGGTGATTTGGGCTCACTCTCCATTGTCGGCGGCTAACGACATTTTGTTTGAAGTTGGTGGTCCCGGCATAGACGAAAAACGACAAATAACTTCACAGGTTTGACCCAAAAAGACTCAGATTTAAAGAAACGACAAGGTTATTGGTGGCTGTGAGTACGTGGAAGGATGAGAAATTTATTTTCTTCATGGATAGAATTCATTGGTAATTTTAGAATTCTTATCTTCTTTTTACTTCAATATCTTTTTAATTTTTTTTTATTACTAATGTCATGTTCTTGGGAGTATTCTTTTCATTATGCTTTAGTCACAAAGCAAAGCCCAACACTAGCTTCACTTTCCCTATCTTTAATAATATGTTTGGAAGAGAGGTTTGATGCAAACTTGTGAGAAGGATAAAAAAAAAATGTTATCAAATATGAGATTGTCGTCTGCAACAACAATAGCCATAAGCAACGTTGCATATTAATAAATGATGGTTGTTGCATTCATATTTGGATTGGTAAGGTAAGCTACCAGATTCACAGAGGTACATCTTGTTGTTCTGTCTTTTTGTAGGACATAGGTCGGCCATTGCCAAAATTTGGTGAGTGAGATGTTAATAATCTGACATCAGTTGAGGGATTCACTATGATTTTTTTAACAAATCTAGAGATGAGAAGAAAACAAGTTGAGATTTGTTTTTTTGCACCTTAACAACTTTTTTTCTATTTTGCTAGCTTGTTTGTTGATAGTAGAAAGTTCTTGGTATCTTAAGAATGCTTCTAAGAAAGATTAGATAAAGGAAAAAGTTTGAATTGAGGTGCTAGTTAAAAGCTTTAACAGGTTGAAAAATGTATGAGCAAAAGCCTCTGCTGATCCAGTTCTTTTGAGGTATTGCTTAAGAATTAGTACTGAAAATGCCAATGGCAGTGCATGATTGCTTTGTACTTTGCAAAAGTACTTAGCAAGAAAATTAGATAGATTATATGCTTTTGAATTTCACCTTTTTAATATGGTAGTATTGTTTAATGGGCCATGAAGAAACCCAAACAGAGTAGTTTGAAATAGCGAGTTAAAGAGCATTAACTTCTATATTGTTTTTCTTTAAATTAATTTAATAACCATTGAGTCTGTTAGGCTCTATAAATATTAAATATGGTCTATTCTGAACATGGACCAAGCATAGATCTTCTCTATTTTTTGGCCCCTGTTATCTAATAATCATAATTTTACTAAGTTTTTCCATGTCTCTGTGTTATTATATTATTTCAAGTATCAAATTGAACTTCAAGACCATGATAAATTTGCATAAAAATTCTTGTTCTGAAAATCCTGTCCTTTTGCTACGATTGAATTTAACTCCAATTAAAACAACACAAACAAGCAAGTACTTCACCAGAAACAAATTCAGTATTCTCTACTTCAATGTTCTTTGTAAAACAACTATTGGCAGCTTCTTCCAAGGGCCTAATTCAACTGCAGCCCAATTCAATTTCATTTAATGTGATAAAACTAGTATCTCTTTGATTTTATATGTCTTATCAGGAACTTTGTGTTCATGAAAACATGAATTTCCTAGTTTATTTATATTTGGGAGGGCTCTGGTTCTTGTTGCATAAATGTAGGCCTTCATATGAAATGACTTGATCTTAGTGGTTCATTTACTTTTTGGTTGTTATTTGTATAAAATGAATAATTTGTAATTTTACCTCTACATATTGTATTTACAAGTTTTCTTTGGCTTTTTTCTCCTCATGTGGATGATTATCAAAAGAAATGGTTAACTTTTACAAGTACAAAAACTAAAACGTAATTGTTTAGGCCCCGTTTGATAACCATTTGGTTTTTGGTTTTTGGTTTTTAAAAATTAAGCCTATAAATACTACTTTCACCTATGGTTTTACTTGTTTTGTCATATACTTTTTGTCTATGTTTTCAAAAACCAAGCCATGTTTTGAAAACTAAAAAAAGTAGTTTTCAAAAACTTGTTTTTGTTTTTAGAATTTGGCTAAGAATTTAAATATTTCCTTAAAGGAGATGAAAACCATTGTAGAGAAATTAGGAGAAAACAAGCTTAATTTTCAAAAACCAAAAACCAAAAACCAAATGGTTATCAAACGAGGCCTTAAATAGTGGAGACTTGAGGGTGTGGAAAAGAAGTTTTAATCTTTTGGACTCCTTACATTCTACCAGGCTGGACGACCTCAAAAATATTGTAAATATGTAAGTTTATTTAATGTTGACATTAGTTAATTAGTAAATGCTTTTTAAGTTTATTAAAAATTATGTGTTTCTTTTATATGTTTTTCAACTTTATTTAGAGCAATGAAATCAACTAGGACAAAAGGAAATTATTAATTGGAGACTCGTAAAGATAAGTAAATTAATTATAATCAATTTCTATTATATGTTTAAATAAATTTTAAATATTGTTATTTGTCTCTATGTTTTGTAGTGTCATTGCCACCAAATTGTCTTTTTGTTGAGGTCTCTGTAGTTGCTCTCCAATATTATCTTTTCGACTCGATGACCTCAAATAAATTGTAAATATGTAAGTTTGTTTAATATGGAGGTTAATTTAGTCTGTAATTTTTAAGTTTGTTAAACATTATGCATTTCTTTATATGTTTTTCAATTTTATTTCGAACAATGAGGATGTGTATGACCTAAAGTACCAATCAAATACAACGAAAGACTAATGCTATTAATTGGATACCCATAGAGGTTAAATTAAATTAATTATAATCAATTATTATTGTATGTTTGAACAAATGTTATATATTTTTATTTATTTATATGTTTTGTAGTGTCCTCGCCAACAAGGTAGCGTGGAATGTGGGTGTTATGTCATGAAGTTCATGAGAGAGATTTTCTATAATCCAGATGCTTCTTGTATGTAACACTTTGTTACTATTATATTTTTATATATACATTCTACTTTTTCATATATGGTTATAATAATTTATTCTTTGTTTTTCATGTAGTTTAATACTAAGAAGCCTTTTACACAAGCACAACTCAACAAGGTACGAGCTGAATTGGCAGAACATGTTTCAAACTTTGTCACTTGAGTATCATCTACATGCTAGTACTTATCAAAATTGTGAAGCTAGCTTTTTTGAATCTTTGGTAGCTCTTAGACAATTTGTAGCTTTTATGACAATTGTGGTAGCTGAACAACTCTATTACAAGAGTTTGGTTATTTGAATGAAATGAAATATGTTATATTTGGTTGGGAGAACATTGTGTTGTTTTCAATTGAATTGAATGAAATGAAATGGTAGTTTGTGTTGCATATGCTTCAATTTGTGTTTTTTGTTTCGATTGAACGAAATAGTATATTGTATTGGACCATTTATTACGTAAATTTATTCTAGAATTGCGTTTCGCAGAAATGTATTTGTGTGTGATTGGACTGCAAGTAGTTGTACTAGGAGCTGAGAATTATTTTAAAAGCATTGCTACGAGTTTTTATACAGGGTTTGGGATTCAATTATGCTAATAAATATATTGCAAGTGGGATAAGAAACAATGTCAGTTTAGAGCTATCTTCTTATATTAAAATAATGATGGTTAAAAAAATGTCATTGAAACAATATGTCATCGTAGCATTAGCGATTGAGCCAAGGAAAGATGCCAATTCACAACTGTCATCAAGGTAGGCTATAATGTCGGTTTAGAATTGACATCGTATAGGTACCATTACACTAGATTCAATGTCAGTTTAAAACTGAAATCGTAGCTAACCGTCATCATATGGGTACGATGACACTGGGTTTGATGTCGGTTTAGAACCAACATCTTAGCTAATCGTCATCGTACATCTACGATAACGGTTCGTTTCATGTTAGTTTTGAACCGTCATCAAAGTGAACTGACATCGTACCTACGATGGCACCCGAATAGATGTTGGTTTTCCAAACCAACGTCGTATGGCTTCGATGTCAGTGCATAACTAACATTGAAGTCCGAATTTGTTGTAGTGATAACTTCTTCAAGCACCTTTTTTAAGCAATTCGCAAGAGCTTTAGCTACTATCTTATAAACCATATTGCAAAGGCTAATAGGCCTAAAATCCTTCATATATTTAGGGTCTGACTTTTATAGGATCAAAGCAATCCAAGTTTTGTTTAGATGTTTAACGTCTTCTCCATCATTCAGCACTCGTATCGTTTCTTCTCCAACTAGATCCTAGTAGCTCTGGTATAACATAGTATGGGCCCTATTTGGGCTAGGCGCTTTGGTCGGATTCATGTCTTTTAGAGCTTTTTCTATATCCCCTCAAATAAGAGGGAAACACAGCTCTCTATTATGACACTTAAAGACTCTGCTTTGGATACCTTGTAGTGCCAAATCCATCATCTTAAGGCTAGGGTTTGAAGATTTGAAAAGGGTTTTAAAGTAATCTGTTGCCACTTGCCCCATTTCTGATTCTTATTCCACCCATGAGCCCAAGTTGTTTGTAATCCCTATTATCTTTTTTTTTCCTTCTGTAAGAGGCCCTTGAGTGGAACCATTTTGTGCTTCTATCACTCCATTGGAGCCAATCTTCTCTAGATCTAAACTTCCAATGCCTTTCTTCTTCCAATAAATTTTCAATATCAATTTTTGCTTTCAGAATTCTTCTTTCATCTGAACAAGACTTTTCTAATTCATCAATTTCATTCATCTTCCTTGCTATAGCCCCTTTGAGAGAGTCATTCAAGCGATCCTTATTCCAATTTGTAAGCTTTTCTAAATAATACATGATCTTTCTATTGAACGTCAAAGTTCTCCCTTATAACGCCCTCAAATTTTAACCTAATTTAGGGAACGTTAACAAACTAACAACTGATATGCTCTGAAAAAATTTGACAACATAACGACATAACTACAAAATTATCCAATTTTTCTAACACCTGTTAGACGATGCAAACACACTTCTAAAGCAAGGTAACCAGATAACACACAAACTCCACCCCTCTTGAGCATCACAACACATACTCCAGCACGAACAAAATCTCATCAACTCCACGTAAATACGCAAACAAGAAAAAGAGAAAGTTTCTAAAATCATGCGAAACATTTACTTTATAAACTAAGTTCTACCAAAAGAGTCTTTCTTCAACTTCAAAGAAAATAGAGACATAGAGAATAAATAATATAAGGTATAAGCCTTTACACAACATGGGTTCAAAGTTAACTAAGGACCTAACTACTCTTTTCAATGAAAACTTCTATCATAAAGCTTAAGTCTTGCTAATGGTCTCTTCCAATATCTCATCCTCACCACCCAGCTCATAGAAACCTTAGTCACCTGCAAAACTGTTGATTGGGGGAGAAGCAGTACAAAAGTGCTCAGTAAGTAGCTCACATTTGGTGAGTCATCAAACATCAAAAAAACAAACATCATGTTGTTTACACACACTCAAACATGCTTATCAACATTAATAACACAAGTCTCATGCTCAACTTACATAACAAGTAAAGTAAACATAAAACTCACACAATACATAAATTCTACCTCTTACCATGCACACTGAAGCTCCACGAGCTCACGCAATACTCATAATTTAGTTCTCACAAGGCTTCCTAAGACTAATTCCTTCGAGACACGTTGAACCCCATTGATTTTATCCAGGGCCATCGACATTCTCTGTCGGCCCGACTGATTTTATCCAGGGCCACCAACACTCTCCGTAAGTCCCAACTCATTTTATTCTGGGTCATCAACGTTCTCGAGTGTAACACCCGACATTTTATTTTATTTCATTTTGTACTAATTGGAATTAGTGGTTGTATGGTTTTGTGATATGATAATTTTGGAGTTGGTTTTAAGTTGATTCTTATTTTGGTTTGAATTTTGTTAAGGGAAAAATAGGAATAAATGGTGATGATTGTAGTTTGAAAAGAGGGTTGGAAAAAAAAAAGGAAGAGAAATTATAGATGAATGCATTTTTGGAGAAAGTCAAACCCCACCCTTGATTCTCTCCCCCTCTCTCTTGATTTCCTCCCACTTTTTGGGCTATCGTTTCTCTTTTTTTTATTATTTTTAATCTCCAAAATCAAACCCCCATCCCCATCTATCTATCTATCTATCTATCTATCTATCTCTCTATCTCTCTATCTCTCTCTCTCTTTGAAAATCCTTGCTAGGACCCACACCTTCGAGTTTCTTCTTCCTTCTTCGAACGCCAACCGCCGTCGCCAGTCCTCGCCGGCAGTTCGTCCGCGCCACACCGCCCCCTCACAAGCACCGTGCCGCCTCCATCTGAACACCGTGAAGTCGCAGCTACTCGCCTTCTCGCCATGCCGCAGCAAATCTGCACATAGCTGCAGTCTCACACTCCTCATCGCTGAGCCCCCTTTTTGTCTCAGGTTGCACAAACATCTCTATATATCTTTCCCAGCTCTTAAATAATTGTTATCCATCAAGCTGGCGGAATGTCCTAATCTCCTTTCACAGTTTCGTCGTCTTGGCTGGGGGAAAGAACTTCATCAGAAAGGCCTGGGCCAATTCGTTCCATGAAGATATGCTACCCTGATTAGGGGTGTTCAAAAAACCCGATGACCCGAAAAATCCGATCAACCCAACCCAATTCAACGATTTGGGTTGGGTTATCAACTTGTTTGGGTTGGGTTGGGTTCAAACAAATGGAAACTTTATGGGTTGGGTTGGTTCGTGGGTTCACCAAAAAAGGAGTTTGGGTTGAACCGAACCAACCCGAACTTCTTATTAATTTAAAAAAATATTTTTTTTTACTTATATTACAACTATATGTACATATATTTATTTTAATTTTATAATTATTTTTAGATTATTTATTATTCAACAACTTTTTAAAATAAGTTTTTGAGTCTTTGGAAGGTAAAAATTCATGATATAAATTGAAATTGAATTGCTAATCTTAATTCAATATTTAAAAATAAATAAATATATATTTTATATATCAATACTTAACTTTTTCTTAAAATAAAATTTTGAGTTTATAACCCGACCAACCCGAACCAACCCAACCCAAATATTTCATGGTTGAGTTGGGTTGGGTTCATTATTTAATAAGGGTTGTTTGGGTTGAAGAAATTTGCAACCCGAATAATTGGGTTGGGTCTAAAACGTACCTCAACCCGACCCAACCCAACCCACGAACACCCCTAACCCTAATAAGAGGGCTTGTTGAAGGCCCTATCAAATGAAGATTTATAAACCAGACCTCTAAAATTCGCAATAATAGTGGCCATGGTCGATCACATGGATTGGAGTTGTTAGATTAATTAAGTACCATAGTTAATTATGCCCAATTTTAT
The DNA here is from genome assembly GCA_033996785.1 of Trichosanthes truncata. Lineage (NCBI taxonomy): Eukaryota > Viridiplantae > Streptophyta > Magnoliopsida > Cucurbitales > Cucurbitaceae > Trichosanthes > Trichosanthes truncata. The sequence goes on along the minus strand of JAWPNB010000003.1, from coordinate 28,728,823 downwards.
TTAGAGAAACATTTTAGATTGATCAAAAGACAAATAAAATCTAAACTAATATATGTACATGCTTTGGAGTCCAATTTTGAGAAACATGCATGGTTGATTACCTTATGCCCAACTTGAATTGATTAATAACTTGATTTTATACTAACAATCTTAATCCAAGAATTTCTAAAGAATCAATTGACTCTTTGAACACATGGATAGCAATAAATCAACCTCTCGGTCTATTTCTCAGTAAACATGGCATTAAGTTATTCTCTTAACACTTCTAGAATTAATCTACTCACTCTCGTACAATAAATTAAACCTAGTCATGCATCTAGTGTTCTACAACTAAACTTACTCTCTCAAGCTAAATTTAGTTAAACATGTAAAACCATGGCCAAAGGTTAAGACAATATAGAGAGATGCATAAAATACGTCAATATATATAAACTAAATTAAAAGTCAACCAAGTCTTACACAAACACAACCATACAAAGTGTCTTAGCATAGATTTGCAATATTAATATAGTCTACAAAAACTCCTAAATTCAAAAGAAAAGGAAAGGAAATAGAGAATAAACTTAGGTAGCGTGTCAACACTCGTTCCCGATGTGATGTCCACAATCTCGAGCTTTGTCTCCTCCTTGGCTCTCTAAAGGTCACCTCTAGGTCCTTAAACGGTGTTGGCCTCTCAAAACGGCTCCCCTTTGACGAATGAAAATTTTTCCTTTATAGACATCGAGACAGCGTTGCAATGCTATCCCTCAAATTTTATAGAAAAGGAAAATATAAATTTGGTTGGCATTGCAACGCTGTGGACAGCATTGCAATGCTATGCCTGCTGCATTCCAAGGCTGAAGGGTTGTTGATGTAGCGTTGCAATGTATAAATGGCGTTGCAACGCTATACTCTCGAGCTCACAAGCTTTGTTACTTCTCTTCAACACTTGGATCCTCAAATATAGCTCAATTATACTCCAAATTTGTCCAAATACTCCACAATGCTTCAATTTTGCTCTAATTGCTCGATTTCTATAAAATATACCTAAAAATACATGAAAGCACACACACACAATCATAGCAAAACAAGCATAAAACTATGCCTAGAAATAGCACTCTTATACATACTATCATATCCGGCTTAAGGAATTCGAGCCAGTCCTTAGCTTTGTCTTGCAACGAGAAAGGAAACAACCTTAGTCTTATCATAGCAGAAAAAAGACGATTCAATTTTACCGTGCCATAGATCTCTAGGAAAAATCTGAGATACGAATGTGAGTCCTCTGATAGATGTCCCTTGAAAGAGTTGTCCAGCGCCATTTGGATCATCCCCGTCTTCAGCTCGAAATTATTTGCCTAGATGGGCGCATTCACAATCTCAAAATGGGTTGAAAATAATTGCGGATAGGCTTCCTCTCTTCCTCATTTTGTTTTGCCATAGTGATTCAAAAATTCTTCTCCTTCTTCAACCTCCAACAAGTCCTGTCCATTTTAAGATTTAAAGGCAGAAGATTAGCCTCCTTACCACTACGCATAAACCACAACGGCCTCCTCAAGGAATAAAAATAACAAAAATAAACAAAAAAATCAAAGAAAAACAACAATCAAGTATATACAAAAATCACACAAAAACTCCTAAACTAACTCCTCTCACTTTCTTCCTAATATTAATCAAATCAGAAGAAACTTCCGCCTCCCCGGCAACGTCACCAAAAACTTGTTTGGTGTCACGCAAGCATACGCGATTAAGTAATATAAAACGGTAAGTATACCGAGTACTGAATCCACAGGGAGGCCAAAAAGAAGTTCTCTCGATTTAATTAATTATTATGAGTACTACAAATTGGAATTATTTAGGAAAAACGCTAGACAAAAGGATACTTTGAAATAAACTCAAAACTAGAAACTAATTAAAATAGTGGAGATAGTAATTAAAGGGAAGTTTAGGGGATCGAGCACACATTTGGACATAATTATGGTTAATTGAAATTGCCAATTAATTAACTCTATCGAATTCATAGGCCTAGAGCTATAATGGTTGAAATCTCCTATCGGTCTCAATCAAACACGCTCAATTAATTAATAACCTAAGGGTCTTTAGTGTTAATTAAATTAATCAAATTGAATTAAGCCTGCTTGTCATTAACCTCACCCGTCAATTGTTGTTCCTATGTCACTTAGGCAAAATTAGAGTTGTGAATGAATTAATTCTATCATAAATTTCCTCTATCGAGCTTAATTTAGAATTAGGATCAAGTAATTAATGGCCAATTGATTAGAGTCATTAAACACAATTCATTCAAATGAATTCAAAAAGAGTAATTAATTGTAATAGTATCAATTAAACCATAAAAATAATCCTAAATGTGCTCTTAACCCCTAAAGAACTAAATTCAGCCCAACATAGTCTCTAAACAGTACATTAAATCCCTCATTACAGCCCTATGAACTACAAACAAGAGGAAGAAATAAACATGAAACCCGTTGTCGCAGGATTCCTGACTCTCGCCTCAAAATTTATGCTCTCGAGCCTCTAGATCTACTCTCGAACACTCCAATTTGTCCTCCACAGGTCCTAAGAAGGTAAGAAATCAAAAAGTATGGCTAAAACCCTAAATTGGTCAACCCCAAATCAGTCATGAAATAATGAATTTATAGTAGTCCTCGACGCAACTTCGAGATGCTAGGGACAGCATCTCGACGCTGTCCAAACTCACTGTTTTACTTATGTGCACGCTTCCTCAGTGTCTTGATGCAAAGGGCAACGTTGCAATGCTCCAGACGGAGAACGTCATGGTGCTCCTCTCTAGCATCAAGACGCCATAAAGTAGCATCTTGATGCTAGCCCTCAAGTTTGTAACTCCAAATAAGGCGTTTTGATGCCCTTCGAAGCATCTTGACGCTATCCTCTCGGCCTCAATAGCTTATGCAATGCCATTCCTTATACTTAGCCTCCAAAATTGATCTATTTTAGCTCCATAATCCATTCAAAGCTCTACATTTGCTAATTTCGCTCCTAATTATTCGATTTTATGAAATACACGAATAATCAACATAAAAGCTCTCATTTATACTACAACTAGCTAGAATTTAAGGCTAAATTATCGTACTAAATTAGTGTAATCACTCTTCCTTTGGTTTCTCTTCATAGTCCTTTACCACATGCCCAATTTTCCCACACATGTAATAAAAGTCAAGTAGTTTCTCATATGATTGCCCGAATCCAAACCTCATCAGCCATCGATCCCATTTTTATGTTTGTTCCTATTTTAAGAGGCATTCTGATGTCTATTTTGATTTTAACCCGAAGGGTTTCTCTGCAACACCTTCCATTCCCATTGAGGTTCACCTCTTCAAATTCACCGAAAGAGTTCCCCAAAGTAGCCACCCATTTCCTGAAAAAACATACCAAAGGTAAGTCATTGAAATGAACCTAAATTTTTGCATACCTGAATTCCATTTTTGAGACTCTGTTGTTCCCTTTAGGCTCCTCGAATGGGAAAATGGCATTATCAAACACCCATGGTCCCCCATCTACAATTATTGTTCTTTCTATCTTATTTCTAAATATGCATATAAATAGATTTTTCCCACGTTTTCTATAGTGACGTTCTCCTCCATATTCCATATTCTAGGAATGAGAGTTATGAACAGTTCATTATTGATCCTTTTTTCTGTCCATATTTTAGATTTTGATATGTTTCATCAATGTCGTCATCTCCAATCTCAACTACTCTCCTTTTTTCTTCCTCTATGAGTTTCAGCCTCTCCAGTTGTTTGTTGATGGATTCCTCCTCCATTGAAACTTGTGTTGAAAACCTTTGTAGAACAACCGTACGCAATCACAAAAGGATCCCTCTACGCAGACTCAAGGCTACCCTTTTTACTCACGGTATCTCACTTAGTTGAGAGAAATAGAGAGAACCCAGAGTTCTATTTTTGGATGTATTTAATTTAAACATTTTGTAATTTTTATTTTTAATGTATTGATCGATGTACACACAAGCACACACGATCGAAGTAATAATAAAACTGTATTCCTATCGAGTATCGTATCCACTGGGATTGCTTTTTAATTCATTTAAGTATCATGAATAATCTCACTTTACTTTATTTAAAGAACAAGACGCAAAAGCATAAAGGAAAATAAATTTTAATCCTAGAAAGAAAAATAAATGGGATACACAAATCGATAAGTAATTCTATGGGTGTTGATTGCATTCTTGGACCTTAATTACTTAATTAAGCTAGCAATTAGGCAAAACCAAGTGTTCGATTCATAAGTCTAGAAGCCTAAAATTATGGAATCTCCTGTCGATCTCCTCCAAACCTCGAGTGCAATTAATTAAATCTCATGTCCGTCTCATTAATTAATCCTCACCCGACATTAACGGACCTTCATTTTAAACCTCAATTAGCTTTCGTTGTTCCTATTTCATTTAGGCATACTTTAATTGTCATGCATTGTTTTTCTAAGTTTAATTTACTTTGTCAAGCTCAATTAAACTAATGATCATTTAACCCCTATTCCTTGTTTTTTTAAAGGCATTAAGAACCCAATGCATAAATGGAAAAAAAAAAACACTTAATCAAGCCACTATTACTAATTAATAAAGCAAATTACGTGCAATGGTCCAAAAATTATAACAACTCATAGAATTTGGGGACTTAACTAAACATGTTTAGCAATTACACAACAGGAAACCCCTAATTACTACCACTAAAATAACTATAAATGAAATGAAAGGGAAAGAAAGTGTAAACAAAGGACGATCCTGCGTTCTCGAGGTGATCAATCTCGAACCCGAGCTCAAGGTCTTCAATTTCGCTCCAAAATGCTCACAAATTCTCCCAAATACCCTCAAGTATAGTCTGGAATCGAGATTAAGGCTTCAACCCTCGAAATGGCCTCTCCTTGGACGAAGAGAAAAGGATGAACTTATACTGTCTATTGAGACAGCATTTCTGTTGGAATTTATGCCCTAAAGCCTCGTAATTAATAATATATTTAATAATTAATAATAATTTTGACTATTTTATTTTCAATATAATATTATCCATTATATGAAAAATTCAAGGTTATTATTGTAATCTTGAACAGTATGTGGTTGACATACGAGATGATCATGTTCAAGAAATAACCTAAAGGGTCATAGTATATGGATAAGGTTGGGTGTCTTATCCTGGTAACACTATTGATACGGCCCACTTTATATTAGTTACAAATGATTTGATCCAAATCATTCATGTGGAGACATGTGAGTGGGGGTATCTTATACAATGAGTTTGTATAAGACTGGACCACGAAATATTTAATCTCTTTTTATAAATCTATTAATTGAGAAGATTAATATTTCATCAGGATGATCATATGCGACTCGATCTTAATCCTGAGTGAGTTATGAACTCCTGCCTGTGAGGGCTTGTCCTTTTGATTTCCATGGGTGAGAGTGGCTTTTATAGCCGATTCAATATGCCTACCATTTTGGGGAATTGACCAAATAGGGAGCTGGGAACATAATCTCACAAGATGGAATTCACTCCTTCCCATATAGGGTAAGTAGATGAGTAGTTCCCTTAAGTGCTGATTTCGGGACTTCAACAATGGGGTCCCATCCTCTCATTGGCCCGAGAGGGACTTAGTTTATAATTAGATTATAAACATATTGTTTATTAGAGAATTAGTGGTACTTAAGGTGCAAGATGTAATTATAGGGGTAAAACGGACTTTTTGTACCATTTGTAATTACGAACAACTCGTGAATGATCGACTTATATGTAATGATTATATCTATGGACACAACTTGTCCTACAGTGCATAAGAGTGCAACTCTAGATCTATAGTGGAGTGACCTATAGTTAATGAATGAAAATTAATTAATTAAATAGTTTAATTAATTAATTTTGTATCATTGGAGCTTATAATCTGTAGGTCCATAAGGTCCCATTGCTAGCTCATAGTAACACTAAAAGATCAATTTAGTTGAAAGAAAATTTTGAAATGTTCAAATTAATATTAATTTGAAGTGTTCAAATTAATATTTAATATATTAGATATATTAAATATAAAAGAGGAAAATATATTTATTGTATTTGATACATTAAATATTAAAATTTGAAATGTTCAAATTTAATATTTAATTTGAAGTGTTCAAATTAATATTTAATATATTATATATATTAAATATAAAAGAGGAAAATGTATTTATTGTATTTGATACATTAAATATTAAAATAATTAATGTATATTTGATATATTAAATAAAAGATATTTATAGAATTTGAATAAGATTCAAATAAATAAATATTGTAGGAGATTTGAATGAGATTCAAATAAATAAAAGATATATTTTAATATATTAGATATTAAAATATAATATTTTAATTATGACAAAGATTTTCCCTTGGTCTCTATAAATAGAACCTTTGGGTTGAGCCATTAGACACAACACACATCTCCTCAATAGAGAGAATTAGGGAATTCTCTCTAGACCTCTTCCTCTCCAATCCCTTGTGGATTTTCTTTCAAGAGGCTCCCACAAGCCTTGGTCTTGTATTCGAGTCATAGCCATGAAGACTTTGTGGAAGAGATAAAGATTCGCCAAAAGAATCTCCATATTTTCAAGGTATGTTATGCTTAACCCTTGTGTTTTAGTTTAATTCTAAATAAATCAAAGACGATTCCTATGCTTCCGCTCTGGGTTTAATTCGATTATTCCCTTCAGTTGCAACACTGTCCAAAACACAGTCGTTTTGATGTTGCGCGCAGGGGTAGCGTTGCAACGCTACGGACTAAGAGCTTCACTTCAGCACGTTTCTAGCGTTGCAATGCTAGCTCTCGAGTTTGCTCAATACAAGTGGGCGTTGCAACACCATTTCAAATGTTGCAACGCCATCCTCTCGGCCCCAAATGCTAACTTCTTCAACTCTTCTCTTTTGACTCTCCAAAATGACACGAAATAGCTCCATAATGTCCAAAATACCCTCGAACACTCCGATTTTGGTCTTTAGCTCAGTTTCTGCACCACAAATAGACATCAAAGTACACAAAATCATAACAAAACTAGCATAAATAACAGGAAATAAAATAGCATAATTGCATGCTATCATGTATCAATAATTCTAAGTTAAATTTCTATCATGTCAATTAGATATTTGCTAATGTTGCTAGTAACATATTATTAAGTGGTAGATATATGCCAAAGTGAGCTTAGCTCAGTGATAATTGGCATGTACCTTCGACTAAGAGGTTAGAGGTTCGAATCTCCCCACTCCCAAATGTTGTTGAATGATAGCATTAATTTAGTGCTATATTTATGCCCATTTATTAGTTAGTTTTTGTGTTGAATTAGTGAACTTTGATGTATATTTCTCTTGATTTTGTAAAACCCAAGCTTGATGAGCAAAACCAAGTGTTCGGAAGCATTTAGATGATTTTTGAGCTTTTAGAGATTTAAGGATGAAGAGTTGGAGTTTTGGCAACAGAAACCAAGAGGAGAGCATCTAGACCCTGAAAATGGCGTCTAGACACTATCCTATGGCTTCTCAACACTCAAAAGGCCTGCAATGTGAAGTTCCATTTGGACCGTGCGTGCATAAAATGACGGTGTTTTGGTGAGCGTCGAGACGCTGATTAACTAATATAAGCAACAGAAATAAAAGCAGGAAAATAAATGGGAGACACAAACCTAAGGGATAGACTTGGGTTTATGATTAATTACTAATTAACAGAGAAATATGATTTGAAGGGAATAATCGAATTAAACCCACAACGGAAGTATAGGAATCGTCTTTGATTTATTTAGAATTAAACTAAAATACAAGGGTTAAGCAGTAAATACCTTCCAAATATGGAGATTTTTCTGGCTTCCACAAAGTCTTCCTGGCTATGACTCGAACACAGGACCAAGGCTTGTGGTAGCCTCTTGAAAGAAAATCCACAAGGGATTGGAGAGAAAAAGGTCTAGAGAGAATTCTCTAATTCTCTCTATTGAGGAGTGTGTTGTGTAGAATATACAATGGCTCACCCCTAAGGTCCTATTTATAGTGATCTAGGGAAAATAATTAAATAATATATTTTAATATCTAATATATTAAAATATATTTATCTAATCAATTTGAATCTTATTCAAACCGTTTAAAATTCTCCTACGACATTTATTTCCTAATTTGAATCCAATTCAAATTTAATAAATATCTTTTATTTAATGTATCTAATATACATTAATTATTTTAATATTTAATATATCAAATACAATAAATATATTTTCCTCTTTTATATTTAATATATCTGATATATTAAATATTAATTTGAACAATTCAAATTAAATATTAATTTGAACATTTTAAATTTTAATATTTAATGTATCAAATACAATAAATATATTTTCCTCTTTTATATTTAATATATCTAATATATTAAATATTAATTTGAACATTTCAATTTTTTCTTTCAACTAAATTGATCTTTTTAGTATTTCTATGAGCTAGCAAGGGGACCTTATGGACCTACAGATTATAAGCTCCAATGATACAAAATTAATTAATTAAACTCTTTAATTAATCAATTTTCATTCATTAACTCTAAGGTCACTCCACTATAGACCTAAAGTTGTACTCTTATGCACTGTAGGACAAGTTGTGTCCATTGATATAATCATTACATGCAAGTCGATCCTTCACGAGTTGTTCGTAATTACAGTTGGGTCAAAAGTCCATTTTACCCCTATAATTACATCTTGCACCTTAAGTACCACTGATCCTCTAATGAACAATTTGTTTATAATCTAATTATAAACTAAGTCCCTCTCCGGCCAATGAGAGGGTGGGCCCCATTGTTCAAGTCCCGAAATCAGTACTTAAGGGAACTACTCATCTACTTATCCTATATGGGAAGGAGTGAATTCCATCTTGTGAGATTATGTTCCCAGCTCCCTATTTGGTCAAGTCCCCAAAATGGTAGGCATATTGAATCGGCTACAAAAGCCACTCTCACCCATGCAAATCAAAGAACAAGCCCTCACAGGCAAGAGTTCATAACTCACTCAGGATTAAGATCGAGTCGCATATGACCATCCTGATGAAATATTAATCTTCTCAATTAACGGATTTATAAAGAGAGATTAAATATTTCGTGGTCCAGTCTTATACAAACTCATTGTATAAGATACCCCTACTCACATGTCTCCACATTAATGATTTGGATCAAATCATTTGTAACTATTACAAAGTGGGTCGTATCAATAGTGTTACCAGGATAAGGCACCCAACCTTATCCATATACTATGACCCTTTAGGTTATTTCTTGAACATGATCCTCTCGTATGTCAACCACATACTGTTCAAGATTACACTAATAACCTTGGATTTTTCATATAATGGATAATATTATATTGCAAATAAAATAATCAAAATTATTATTCATTATTAAATAAATTATTAATTACGAGGCTTTAGGACATAAATCCCAACATGATTAACTTGACATTGAACTCATAAGTCTAGAAGCCTATGGACACGGAATCTATTGTCAGACTCCTCCAATTCTCAAGTATTAATTAACTAACCTTGGTGTCCCTAGCTCTAGCTAACCCATACAAAGCATTAAGACTCTTTATTACAAACCTCTATTGATTAATTATCACTCATGCTATCACTCAGGTAATTAACCAATAGTCATGTATTCGGTTCTCACCTAAGCTTCTCTCTGTCAAGTTTTCACATAGTAACAACTCAATTAACTAGTGTCCAATTAATTAAACTTCAGCACCAACTACAATTAATTAACCTCTAATCTTGTTATCACTCGGGTTAACTAAGTATCCTCTGTCGAGCTCAACTTAGTCCTACCTCAATTAATTAAAGAATAATAGTTAATAGCATTAAGCCCTAAATGCATGAATGAATCAAAGCCTAATTAATCACAAACATCTATTAAACAAGCAATTACTCCAAAGTAATTCAACAATTAAGCATAAAACAATGTTTAACAACTAAACGAATATTCAGAATATTAAGAATCATACAATTACAGCCCAGAAATCCCTAATTACAGCCACTAAAGTAACTACAATTGAAAGGAAAAGGAAAAAGTAATTCAAACAAAGGACGATCTCGGGTTTTCGAGTCGATCAACCACAAACCTGAGCTCCAAGGTCTTCGAATTCGATCCAAAAACACTCACAATCACTCCCAATACCCTTAATTGTGGTATGGAATCGAGAATAGGGCTTCAACCTCAGAATGGCCCCTATTTTTGACGAAGAGAAAATGATGATTATATACCTTCAATTGACGCAGAATCGAGATGCTAAGGACAGCGTCGAGACGTTGCTAAAAACACAGTCATTTTATGCTCGCACGACTGAGTAGCATCGAGATGCTCCAAACGAAACTTCAATTTGTGCGCCGTTTAAGCATCAAGATGCCACAAGACAGCATCTCGACGCTTGCCATCGGGTTTTGCGCTTCAAATGTGGAGTCTATATGCCATTTTTAGGGTCTAAACACTCTCCTCTTGGGTTCTTTTTCCAAAACTCCATCTCTTCATCCTTGAATCTCCAGAATATCATCATTTAGGCTCCAAAATCATCTAAATGCTCCCAAACACTTGATTTTGCTCCTCAAGCTTGGTTTCTACAAAATCAAGAGAAATACACATCAAAGTTCACTAATGCAGCACAAAACTAGTTAATAAATGGGCATAAATATAGCACTATATTAGTGTTATCATTGAACTAAAAACAAATGGTAGATTTATTAGATTGAAAAATTGAAAAATAATGTTATGTGCGTGATAAATCTTTTATTACTATTATTATTATAATAATAATATAATGCGCACTAATATACCATACATCTGAACTCAAGAAAAAAAAAAAAGATCACCAAACATCCAACAGTTTAAAGATAGGAAATGAATTTTTTTTTAGTACAACAAATGGGGGTACGATAATTTGAACCTTCGATCTCGAGGGAAGGAGTACATGTCAATTACTACTAAGCCAAGCTCACTTTGGTAGAAATGAAGCTGAATACTCACAGAATAAAATGTATGCCCCACTTGATTTTTGGTTTTTGAAAATTAAGCTTATAAATATTACGTTTACCAATGTGATTCTTGGGTTTTTTTATATAGATGACCTCCTTTTGGCAACAGAAACGACAAATGACTGGGTATCTCATATTAACGATGGATAACCTTTTGCTACTATCAGCAACTCTCAGTCTTAGTTGTTTGACAAGCTTTTGCAACCTCTCGGTCAGGGTCCTTTTCAATCTGTTACTTTTTTCTTTTATTTCAATTGCACTTTCAGTTAAACGTCAATCCATCGGTACTCTCAGTTTCTTCGTTCAATCTCTGTATCACTACGCACTCTGGGTTGGCAGTTTGAATCTCTGTCTTCGTGTTCTCCTGTCGTCAGCAACTCTCGATCTCGGTTGTCTCACAAGCATTCGTAGCCTCTCGGTCTGGGTCCTTTTCGATCTGTTACTTTGTTCTTTTATTTCAATTGCACTTCCATTGAAACCCTAATGTAACGGTATTCTCGATTTCTTCGTTCAATCTCTGTATCACTCCACTCTCTCCGTTTGTTCTTGTTTTCATATGTTTGACCTTTGGAGTGACATTTGGCCCAAAATAGGTGGAAAGATCAGGTTTTCCCTTTTGCACAAGCAACTGCATCGACATTTTTGGGTTTCGTCTCCTCAGCAATGGAAACAGTTTGTAGACCTCTGTCTCTCTCATTTCCTAAATTATTGATTATAATGTTGCATGCCTATCTTCAATAAGTTTGATGTGTTATGAGTCCCTTGGTTGTAAAGTTGATTTATGGTTGGTTAGTTTCACAAATGGTTTGGGGAGCGACTTGAGTGATGTAATCGACGATCGAAAAAAATGACTTAAAGAATAAATTGAGGCCTTTTCTTTTTACCAGTAGAATGAGATAGTGGAGTTGACAGTTAGAGTGGAGTGGAGAGTGAGAATGGAGTCCAGAGTTAAAAAAAAAAAACTAAATAAATGGAGTCGTTAGTCAGAGTGGAGTCGATAGTTAGAGTGCAGTCGATAATCAGAGTGCAGTCGAGCATTTGGTGAGCATGAGAGCCGAGAGTTGTCAGATGGGGTTCAAATTCGACATTTAGTGAATGAATTTAGGGGGCAAATAGATTCCCAAAAGTTAGATTCGATATGTTTTTTGTGAATATTTGTTTTGTGCATCTCAGAGGAAGTTGATTTTTTATATATGTAATACAAGATTTTCGAAATGGCACCCTTGTTGAAGATCAATGTAGCTGATCGCTTTCTTGGCAAAGGTACATGCCTCTCACACATTCAGAATGCAAACGAGATGGTAAAGAAAAAGCTTACGACCACCCAGCTGGATTTGTTTAGGAGGACTATTATATTCGGGTTATTTTTAGATGTGGATATGGTTTTCAACAACCCATTGGTGCATAACATTCTTCCAAGAGAGGTTGTCAAAGATAGACCAGATGTGATGAGCTTTGACTTGAGGGGTACAATCGTCTCATTTTTGAAAGAGGAGTATTGACTGATGACTAGATTGTGGCATAATCGAGCGATTGAGAAGGATGCATCATTGAAACACCAGGATTTGTGAACTAAGTACTTTGTTGAAGAGTGCATGAACAAAGAGATGCACCTTTCTATGTTCAAGGACAAGTATGAGGAAATGGTGTTTGAGAATGATGATGATGCAGTGAAGGTAACATTGGTATATACTATACGGACATAGAGCAGCTAGAATATTTCAACTGACTTGATTGGAGAACAACAATTTGGGAGAAGACATTGAAGGGCCTTTAGACTGGGTTGAGAGATAAGGCTGAAGTCTATAAGCAGAAGATGGCCTCCAATAAAAACTACATGGTGAAGTATAGTTTCATAGGATTTTCCCATACTTGCCAAGTACTACATGTTCCATAAACTCTACTTGACCTTTACTTATTTTTACCAAACATTTGTGATTATACACTTTGCTTTGCTATAGGTGTGGGCCTATGAGACTTTGTCTACATTAAAGGAGAATGTTGCCAATAGATTGAACAACGATGTAGTACCCCACATACTTTGATGCTCGTGCCAACAACCAGTTACGTTTAAGTAGTTGGAGCTAAACGTATTCAAATTCCAGAAGGTTATAAATTTTGTTTAAGATATAAGTTTTGTATATTGCATACCTTATATACATGTTCTATTCTTATGTTTTGTTGTGTGGTGTAATCCAGATGGTGGTTACATAAGTTCTCCATATGTTGGATGCTGAGTGAGAATTTCACTACAAAGATGTAGACCAAATGGCCCCCAGATCGTTGGAGAGTAATGTTCGTACTATCGATGGTGCTCCTAAGCAGCGGGATGATCAGGATCATCAAGGTGACCATGGTCATGATAATGACGATCATTGTCATGGTAATGATGATCATGGTCATCAGAATGATGATGGCATCTAGCATGACCATGGTGAACACGATGAAAATACTCACGGGGATGCTGGTCGTCCCCAAGATGATGGCCCCTCAACTCAACTGGACGTTGAGGGCAATGTTGTTGATCATGGGGTCACCCGGGATCAGAGACGTACATCATTAGATCGAAGGAACCGTCGTCCACCATCAAATGCGCGTAGAGGTGATGATGACATGTTGTGGACTTATTTGCAACGTCTAGACGATCATGTCGAAATGCTTCACACTGGTTTATAGGAGATAAAAGATGATCTACATGGGGTGAAGGATGATTTACACTATGTGAAAGAGAAGTTGAAGTCAATCACCTCCTTGTTATCCATGTTATGCCAGGTATGCCTATGTTTAAATGAATTTTTGTGCATATATACTCGCATGCATACTTCTTTTCATATGCAAGGGAGCAGGCAAGTGGATAATGTTGTGCGAGATATACCACTGACTTTTGGATGCGAAGGTCGTGTAACAGACAACGTGGATGCAAAGGCTCACCTTGGAGCATTTGAATCTGAGAAAGCCAAAAATCAGTCCAAGAGGCTTGATGGGTCATTCACATAACTATGATCGAAAGACTAAAGGAAAGAAACCCAACAAGGCCTAATGAACAATGTCTCAAAAGAGACAAATTTAGTCAGGGTTATACTCCCAAATTAGGCTTCATATGTCCAACCTATAACCACTAAAAGCCAGACCATGAATCCTAATTAGAGAGTAGATGTTAATGTTATGGGTAATTTTTGTTGGAATTTATGCCCTAAAGCCTCGTAATTAATAATTTATTTAATAATTAATAATAATTTTGATTATTTTATTTGCAATATAATATTATCCATTATAGGAAATATTCAAGGTTATTAGTGTAATTTTGAACAGTATATAGTTGACATACGGGAGGATCATGGGTCATAGTATATGGATAAGGTTGGGTGTCTTATCCTGATAACATTATTGATACGACCCACTTTGTAATAGTTACAAATAATTTGATCCAAATGTTCATATGGAGACATGTGAGTGGGGGTATCTTATACAATGAGTTTGTATAAGACTAGACCACGAAATATTTAATCTCTCTTTATAAATCTGTTAATTGAGAAGATTAATATTTCATCAGGATGATCATATGCTGATTTCAGGACTTGAACAATGGGGCTCCACCCTTTCACTAGCCCAAAAGGGACTTAGTTTATGGTTGGATCATAAAGAAATTGTTCATTAGAGGATCAGCGGTACTTAAGCTGCAAGATGTAATTATAGGGGTAAAACGGACTTTTGACTTAGCTGTAATTACGAACAACTCATGAAGGATCGACTTGCATGTAGTGATTATATCCATTGACACAACTCGTTCTACAGTGCATAAGAGTGCAACTCTAGGCCTATAGTGGAGTGACCCTAGAGTTAATGAATGAAAATTGATTAATTAAAGAGTTTAATTAATTAAATTTGTATCATTGGAGCTTCTAATCTGTAGGTCCATAAGGTCCCCTTGCTAGCTCATATGAATAAATAGGGATCAATTTCATGGAGAGAAAATTTGGAAATGTTCAAATTAAAATTTAATATATTTGGTATATTAAATAAGGGAAAACATATTTAATGTATATGATACATTAAATATCAAAGAAATTATTAATGTATTAAGATACATTAAAGAAAATATATTTATTAAATTTGAATTAGATTCAAATTAGAAAATAGATGTCGTAGGAGAATTTAAAAAGGTTTGAATAAGATTCAAATTAGTTAGATAAATATATTTTAATATATTATATATTAAAATATATTATTTAATTATTTGCCCAAGGCCACTATAAATAGAACCCTAGGGGTGAGTCATTGAGTGCATTCTTCACAAGAGAAAAGAACTTTTGAAATTCTCCTCTCATTCGCTCTCTCTCTATTTGCAAGAAGGTTCCCACAAACCCCTTTGGTCCTTTGTTCAATTCATAGCAAGGAAGACTTTGTGGAAGTCTTGGAGTTCAACCTCATTGGAGTTAGAGTACAGAAAAAAAAAAAAGACCAGTCATAATATTTTCTATATTATTTTAAAGGTATGTTTTGCTTAACCTTAATTTTTATTTTTTAATTCTAAATAAAATCAATGTCGATTCCAACGCTTCTATTGTGGGTTTAATTCTATTATTCCCTTAAATTTTGGACCTAAAGAATAAGCCCAAGAAGGAAAGGAGTAATTAGAAGTAGAATCAATACAGGGCATGCCTAGCATCGAGCGAGTTTAGAAAAACACAGAAGGCTGAGCTAGAAAACAAGAAGAGTAAAAACGAATTGGCCTGAAGCCCAATTCATTTCCTTGACCTCGGTATGAGCCCGAGGCTGAGGAAGCCCTTTAAGGGGCATGCTTCATGCACAACCCTGATCCAGGATGCCTTTGGTTCAGCCCGACATGGTTCTTCCTTGACCTAATTCGCAAAGGAAATGGGTAAACCCTAGTTCTTCCTCATATAAATTATATTTTACAACCTACAAAAGGTAAGCTCTTCCTAATACTCTAAACTCTTACTACACATAAACTCTCTGGTCTAACTTAAGTATCAGAGCTTGGGTGGCAAGCACCGCATCAGTGTGCAATTTTTCTCGTTTGCAGGCCACTCTTCCCCTCAAAATATAAATTTACTGTTGCTGTCACGTGAAGGTCAAATAAGATTTCTCCTGTCTGAATATGGGCAACAACAATTTCACATAAAGAAATATTGTTGACATCATTTACCACATCATTCACAAAATCAATTTTTATACACAAGCTCTCACATTCATTTATATGAATAATGTTGTAAGTGATGTCATGCATGACATGTCAATCTTCATTCATTATTTTAATGAAAAAATATCCTGAGAGTATTTTTTTTGGAGCCTACAAGAAGGATTTTTGAAGCTCTCGTAGAGATGGCACTAGAGACATGATATCGCTATGCCGAACCTAATTTGTCTTCTTACTCTTATTCTTGTAGCTTTGTTATGGATTTTAGTATGGGATTTGTATTTTTATTCTTTGATTATGCATAGCTAAACTTTTCGTTTATAAAGATTGATGTAGCTATTGATATTTTATGATTTAATTAGTTGAATGCATATTAGGGTTCATTTGGATTACTTTCTAATTTAAACACTTTTGAAAAAAATGTTATTATATCTTACATTTTTTTGAAAGTATTTTAAATAACAAATTTTTTTTGCTACACTATATTTAAAAGTCAGTTTTAGATAATCCATCTATCAAGTGTTTATTAAAAAAAAAAAGTTTTAAAATTAATCAAACTTTTTTTAAGCACTTTTTATTTATTAAGATTTTTTTTAAACCACTTTTGATCACATAAAATCACTCAATAACCTTTACTAGACACACTTTAATTTCTTAATTTTTCCAAAGGTGCTTATAGAAAAATAAATTTTATTCAAAATGCATTTGTTTTTACAAGTATTTCCAAACACACTATTAATGCTTGTTTTCCATCCATGCAATTACTTGTTTAATGCTTTTGATCTATTAGCCATAGATTGAATGTTGTTGTTTTTATACTCTGGAGAAGTGATTTAGAGTGGACCTTAATTGCATGGCTAAAGTGAATTTAAAATTAACAGATCTAGGATTGCTTTAAAAGTTGTTACAAGAATTAGACTTAACGCCATTGCTTGTTATTAAAAACTAAATAGAGATTTTGGTTTTTCTTTTCTTTTCTTTTCTATAGTAAGAGATTTTGGTTTTATAATTTAACAAAGAGAGTTAATTGGACTCGAAAAGAGTTAGCTTTTATCTATGTCTTCTTGACTTATGAAATGTTACATGTTTGTTATTGCATTCAATGTAATTAAATCATGAATTATGGTGACATCAACTTTCTAATACTCGTTTTCCATTGATTTTTCTCATTACTTTAGTTTTCGTTAGTTTAAAAGTTTTCGTTAGTTTAATTTTAATTTTATCACGTTTCGTTCTCTAAATAAAATTTAGCGTTAGTATATGTGATACTTAAGTGAACTAGAAACTCAATTTGGAGATATCCATAATTTACTTACATTATATTAAAATTTGATCTCTATAGTTGCGGATATGCAAATTTTTGCGTAGCAATAACTGAAAATAAATTAAAAACTTGAAAAATAAATAGCCATTGTATATCGGACTCTTGAACTCTAGGAACATAGCATACCCCCCACCAACGAAGTAGAAGTGATGACAATTTTGACAAAAAAAAAACTATACATTTCATATTATTTACGTACCCTATAAATTTAAAATACAAAGAAAATATAATTAGAGGGGGCACCCTAATGTAATGTCCGAGTTTAGGAGGGTTACATGAATGAACCGTGACCACATTCGAATTAAAGGGATCCTGAGGATATGCAAGTATGGCTTGGCTTGGAACAATTCTATGTTCGGTGACCTCTTGAAAATTTTTTTAGGGAGCATGTAAGTGAGGACAAAGCATGCTGAAAGAACTCATGTTGGTCTGTGCGGACAGTTTTTACTCTTAGAAGCAGTTCATGACAAGTATGGTGACATGGCCAGGTCGCATGGGATGCAGGGGAATGCCGAGGTCATAAGATGCTGAATCCCAATTCTGAATCCTGGTCAGAATCCTTTGCCTGGGACGTCACACCCAACGTGGATCTGCCCATGCTTTTAGTGTGTCATCTTCACATGTATATTCATCGATGGTTTGTGGTAGGAATTCAAACAAATGATTTGTGAAGTTTTCTCATGCCTTTATTATTGTGGTGTTGGTTGTGTGTTCTGTAACTGGCATAAAATGAATAATCTCATCCAAATAATACTTACAAAAAAAACTCAACATGCACTAAACACACACATAAATTGCCACTTAGAACACGAACACAAGTATACACTAGGTCCTAACAAGTAATACAAGGAGAGTATTGTATGATCGAATCCACAAGGACAAATTGCTTATCAAATAACTATAATTGCGTAGTACAAAGAAGGAACATGATAACCCATGTTGGTCGAATTCGCAAGTGCACGAATCGTTACAAGTAATACAGTGTTTGAATACAAAGTTCGTTCTCCACAGGGACTGAAAGCTACTAATTATCAAATTCTCTAACCTCAATTTTATCTAATCACCAAATTGTCAAAGATAAATGAAAAAGAATTAAACTTGCTTGAAGAATAAATGTGATTAAGATATGAAATTGATAATGCAAAACAGAGGATAAAACGCTAGAGCAATGACTTCATCGAATACGTCCTCCTACTCTATTTTCTTTTCATTAATAGCCAATGTTTTCTTTTATTTCTAGGTTGTTGACAAGCTCTACCCTATAGACTTGATATTCTTTCTCAAGAAATAACGATATTCATTGAAATGTAAATTGCCTATATCTCTATGACAATTCAAACAATTCAATTATTAAGCCCGTAGAATCTAAAATTGCCACAAAACCTACAAGGATATCTCTATCTCAAGTGTAAATTAGGGAAAACACTTCAGTTCATCAATGATTTTTGTCTCTCAACCTCAAATCATGACATAGAAACAATGTAAAGAATGGTCAAATCTAAACATGCTTTAAGTGCATAAGAATATTCACAACCACAAATGAAATAGAAACATCATCTATTAACTAAGAAAGAGTAGGATTCGAGTATTTGATTACATCAAGCTCTAGAAAGAAAAACTCTGTTCATAATGTAAAACTTAACAAGACTAGTCAACAATGTCATTTGGGTCATTACAAACAACAAAAGAGAAAGGAAAAGTGAAAAGAAGACAAATCTAGATGATTAAACGAATAACCAAGCGTAGCTCTTGCTCCTTTTGGTTGCTCGATCCTCCAAGGTAGCGTATTCTCTTCTCTTATAGTTTTTCTCCCTTTTGTTCTTTGTTTTCCGCCTCCCAAAATCTAATTTTCAACCCCCACAAATGATAAAAGATGTCCATTTAAACTTAGGGCAGTCGGCGTAGCGCCTAGGCATCGTGGACAGCGCCTAGGCACTATAAACAAAGGCGTTAAAACATTCTCGAAACGCCTAGGAGCCCAAAAAAGCCTAGGCATTGTCATTTTGCCTTTCCCGCACTGTCTGTGGCGCCTAGGCATTGTATTTTTTTTATTTTTTATTTTTTAGCTTTCATCTTGAAAAGCTTTGAACTTTGATTTTCAAAATGAAATATTTGATTACCTATAAAAATGAAAGAAATGCAAGAATTAAAATTCAAAAACTATATGAAAACTAACTAAAAACAACCTAAACAAGATAGAATACATATATATAAAATGAACTTATCAACCCACATAAATTTTGAATGAGTTTGCGGTAACGTAAAAAAAACAGGAATAAAACAAAACAGTAAAAGAAACAAAGGGGCAAAAATTCAAACTACAAGCAGCAAACAACAAATACTCAGATGAGAGGAACAATCTTGGCTCACAACTACCCTAGTTAGCAATCACACTCTTACATTAACATAAGTTCGTCTTATCTATTGAACTTTTAATTAATGTAGGTTTCACTCAATATTGCTACACTCTATCGAGCTGCTTTTTTTAGGTCTGTAAAACTCTCTAAGTGTATGTCTATACCATAATGGATTATAGAGAAATAAACCTAGAACCCTTCTTCTACCCTACGAGTATTTCCCTTATGCCTAAAGTAAATTGGAGCAATTACGCCCTTGCTCTGTTTGGTCTTTCCACATACCCTTACCCTTTCAATATCAAAATATGTTGGTGTTTCTTAATAGATGGCCAATTGGACAAGAAAACTTAAGAACAAAACATTCAAATAAAAAATTCAACAGTTCAGCAATATAAACTTGCTTTAGTTAAGAGAAATGTGATTAGATAACTAGTTTATTGTGAGCCTCACCTAAGGTAAATTTAGCCCATTACTGGGTTGGAAACATGCATGATAACACATTGGTTCATAATCAACAAATAAAACAAAGAGGAGAGAAGATACAAATCACGATATAGCTATCTGGATCTATAAATATCCAATGCTCCATGATGGTTGCTCTTCTTCCTTCCTTATGGTATCTTCTTCAACCTTTGTCTTTTTGTGAATCCTTCGGTTGGTCCTCTGATCTGCGCAATGCCTTCTTCTTTAGGCTAAGATCGAGCAATGTCTTACTCTATTTCTTGCTATGGAAATGACTCTAAAGCTTCTTCATTGCTCTTCTGCTCACTAGAAATCGCTCCGACTAGCTCTCTAGTGTAAGAAATTCTTCTATGGTGTGAAAAATAGGAAAAGTCCCTAAAAATGGTCCCTCTGGCCTTTTTAAATCATTCCTTCAGCATGTAGAAAATTGCCACGTAGCAATGTCATCATAACTAAAAATATTCCTTCATGTGGCTAGGTGATTCTCTGCAATTCAAAGGGACCACTGCTCCTTGCATTGGTACTTGACGCAATATGAAGTCATTTCATCACACTGAAATTGACGCTCTGTGCATGACAAACAAACGTGATCAACTTCAAGAAATATATAAGTTAAAATCGAAAAAGGATCTTTACTCTTTTGCGTTGTTGCTTTGGAAAGTTCCTTTTTTAGCGCAAATGTCTGTTAAAAGTCAATTGATATCTTTACTTGAACCCAAAAATAAGCTATTTTTAGGCTAAAATAACTCGTTATTCACGAGTTATCACTTATCCGTCTTCAGTTTTATCAATCTAAGTTTTATTATTCCTTATTTACTAAGGGTCTTGGTTCTTTTTTTGTTTTTTATTTTGTCTATGCAAATGTATCATTATCACTACTGTAGTATGGAAAATCGTATCTAATTAACAGTACGAAAAAAAATTTATATATTTAGTCTCATCTATACTATATTACAAAGCAAGGATTCCTGAAAAGTATTTCTAGACCAAAATACCCATTTAAATTTCAATTAATTACATCAATTAAATTTCATACTTGATCATATTCCAATTTAATTTCGAATTCGAACAACTATATTGAGATAATTTGATTCAAAATGGAATTCATATAAATTTTTTATTAATTGAAGATATGATTTGATTCAAAATCAAATCAAATTTGGATTTGAATCTAAATCTACTACATAAAGTGGACTAAATTACACTTCCATTTTTTCCAGCTTCAGAAGTAGGCATCTCCTCTAATTTTCCATCCAATGTCACTTTTTTTCTTTTTTAAATTTTGTTAACCGCACCTACCCCCACGTTTAATTTATTTGCAGCTCCAGAAAATTTTCCATTGGTTTCAGGTATCTCTTTTTTTTCCAAAGAGGTAGACTTTTGTGGTAGACCAAATTTGTTGGTACTCCAAACATTTTATTGCTTTAATAGCCAAGTACACATCTCTAACCCTTTAATATTGTAGAAAAGTACTGTATATTGTAAAAATTAGGTGCTTATTTTTTATTTAGGTGCAACTTACTAAAATTGTTTGTCATGACTTTGTAAAACAATTTGTCGAACATATATTTTTGTATTATTTAGCATATTTGTTGTTAGTATATTTGTTATGATATGTGACATATATATATTTTTTATTATTATGAATTACTTCTCTAGTTGTATGCGAAATTTAAAGAAAAATTTAAAAAGCAAGGATTCCTGAAGAACATGTTTAGGCCAAAATACCCATTTAAATTTCAATTAATTACATCAATCAAATTAATCTAATTTCGAACAACTATGTTGAGATAATTTTATTCGAAATGGAATGCAGATTTACTTTCGAATTCAAACATCTATATCTATACTATATTAAAAAGCAAAGGATTCTTGAAAAATAATGTTAGACCAAAATACTCTTTTAAATTTTAGTTAATTACATCAATCAAATCTCATACTTGATCATAATCTAATTTAATTTCAAATTCGAACAACTATATTGAGATAATTTGACTCAAAATGGAATTCATATAATATTTTTTTCAATTAAAGATATGATTTGATTCAAAATCAAATCAAATTTGGACTTGAATCTAAATCTACTCTATAAATTGGACTAAATTACACTTCCATTTTTTTCAATTATAGAAGTAGGTATCTCCTCCAAATTTCCATTTGGTATCTATTTTTTTCTATAAATTGGACTAAATTACACTTCCATTTTTTTCAATTATAGAAGTAGGCATCTCCTCCAATTTTCCATTTGGTATCTCTTTTTTTCTTTTTAAATTTTGTTAACTGCACCCGCCCCCACGTTTAATTTTTTTGCAGCTCCAGAAAATTTTTCATTTATTTCAAGTATCTCTTTCTTTTTTCAAAGAGGTAGACTTTTGAGGTAGACCAAATGTTTTGGTACTCCAAACATTTTGTTGCTTTAACAGCTAGGTACACATCTCTATCCATTTAATATTGTAGAAAGAACTAAGGGTGTGCATAAAACCAAAAAAATCGAGGAACCGAACCGGACTGAACCAAACCGATTGGTTCAGTCCGGTTCTTTAGAATTTTGTGGTTCTTTCGGTTTAGGATAGTTAAAAACTGATGATTCGGTTCAATTTTCGGTTTAATGCTTAATAAAACCGAAAATAACCTAACCGAACCGAAAGAATAAAAAAAATTATATATATATACCTTTAACCCTTAAGCCCACTTTAACTCAAGCCCAATTTACCTATTATTCCATTATTTATCTCTCTGGGCCCATATTTGCTACTCATCCAATCCAATTCATCTTTAAGTTACTAACCCTACCATATTTTTTCTCTTCCACATTCGCTACACCTCCAGCCGCCGTGGTCTTCTCAACCCCCTCCCTATCTCTCTTCTCTTTCCACTTGTATTCTCTTTGTGCAGGTTGCAGAACGATGCCCATTTGTTGTCATCACCGTTGCTCGTTTTCCATCGTCGTCGCTGCCCCTTCACACTTTTAGTTTGTGGGTATCGTCTTCTCTTTTGCGTGGTTTGTTTTCTCTTTTGCATTGTCGCCGCCGGCTTCTTTATTTTTCCCTCGTTTAGTCGCCGACTTCTCTATTTTCTCTCTTTGTTTGGTCGTCATTGGCTTCTCTCTTTTCCTCTATATTCTGTCGTCATCGCTTCTTTACAATATTATGTGCCTTTCTTCTATGGTCATGGACAGTAGCGTGGATCTGCAGGTACTCCTCGGTTAAAACCGAACCGAGGTAATCAAAACCGATATAGTTCGGTTCACACCGAAATCGAGGAGAAAATCGGTTCTCTCAGTTTAGGTTTGTTGCAAACCGATGGGTTCGGTTCGATCTTTGGTTTCGTCCAAAACCGGACCGAACCGAACCGTGAACACTCCTAGAAAAAACTCTATATATGAAAAATTAGGTAATTATTTTTTATTATTTTTTATTTAGGTGCACCTTGCTAAAATTGTCTGTCATGACTTTGTAAACTAAATTGTCAAACATGTATTTTTGTATTATTTAGCATATTTATTGTTAGTATATTTGTTATGATATGTCACACGTTTTTTTTTATTATGATGAATTACTTCTCTAGCAATAGTTGTATGCCAAATTTAAAGAAAAATTTAAAAAGCAAGGATTCATGAAAAATATTTCATATCAAAATACCCTTTTAAATTTTAGTTAATTACATCAACCGAATTAATCTAATTTAATTTCGAATTCGAACAACTATATTGAGATAATTTGATTCAAAATGGAATGCAGATTTTATTTCGAATTCAAACAACTATATTGAGATAATTTTATTCGAAATGGAATTATTTAATTTTGAATTCAAACAACAATATTGAGATAATTTGATTTAAAATCAAATTCATATAATTTTTTTTCAATTGAATATATGATTTGATTCAAAATCAAATCAAATTTGGATTTGAATCTAAATCTACTCTATAAATTGGACTAAATTAAACTTCCATTTTTTTCAGCCCTAGAAGTAGACATCTCCTCTAATTTTTCATCTGGTAGGTATTTTTTTCTTTTTAAATTTGGTTAACCGCACCTACCTCCACGTTTAATTTTTTTGCACAGCTCCAGAACATTTCCATCTGTTTCAGGTATCTCTTTTTCTCTTTTACAAATATGTAGACTTTTGAGGTAGTGCAAATTTGTTTGTACTCCAAACATTTTGTTGCTTTAATAGCCAAGTACACATCTTTATTCCTTTAATATTGTAGAAAGTATAAAAATTAGATACCTTTAATATTGTAGAAAGTATAAAAATTAGATACTAATTTTTTTATTTAGGTATACGTTGTTAAAATGGTTTGTCGTGACTTTGTAAACCAATTTGTCTAACATGTATTTTTGTATCATTTAGCATATTTATTGTTAGTAAATTTGTTATGATATGTCACATATATATATGTTTTTATTATTATCAATTATTTCTCTAGTAATAGTTGTATACAATAGTTGTTATAAAATTGCGTTCTTAAATATTGCATCAATTAAACAAAATTTGTCATTAAAAAAATATATTATATATATAATAATAATAAAATAAATAAAACTTCAAAAAATAATGGAAAATTATATTATATTTAAATTATGTTATATTATATAAACAACTTATATTATATAGAAACCAATTTTATTATATTGGAATTAGTGAGATTAAGAACACTAAATCAGAATAGAAATCGAAAAAAAAATTCTTAAAACTAATTAATTATAAAAAAAATCATAATACAAATATAAAATAATACAAATCAACAACTAATAAATATACATTGTCAAAAAAAATACAACTAATAAAAATACAACTAATAATTAATTTTAAAATAATTGAAAAAATTAATCTTATCGATAACATATAAAATTAATCTTAATTAATGGTAAAATAATTGTAATCCTGTTTAACTCAAATTATTTTAATCTTCAAAAATTAAATATATACATATAGTGGATAAACTAGTTAAAATTAGTGCTAATATATTAATTGAATAGAAAACGCCGAAAAACAAATCACCAATACGCGTTTCCAGCGGAGGACTCATGAGTCAAGAAACATGACAAAGCCGGTTCAACATTTTCAAATCATTGATTTTCATTATTATTTTTTAAGGTAAACTTTTATTATTAATTGGATTACATCAGATCTGGATCGCTGGATTAAATATTTAATTACCGAAAGTCAATATTCCATGCATGGAAAACAATAAATGGAATATAAAATTACTTTTATTATTTAGATTTTCTTTTGACAAGTTTTATTATTTGGATTTAAATATTATCTTGATTATAAACAGTTACATATGTTTCATTCTGATCTTATATATAAAAAACCTAGATATAATATCAGTAATAACATACTACTAAGTACTAACTAATATATCAAAAAAGAAAAAATAACATACTAACTAATTCTATTCTTAAAATGCTGTTATTATGACAAACAATGAATCGGGGTAGTATCGAAAATTTTCCATACTATGTAGTACTAAAAAATTTTCCGTGCTGTTAATTAGAAACTACGTTGGAGTAAAATAAAAAACTTACTCCAGTTTAGTCAGGCCTCTGTAAATAAAAATAAAAAGCCTCTAATTTAGCAGTAAACTAAATTGCTGTTAATTAGGAACTTTTCAAAGCCGCAACGCAAAAGAGTAAAGATCCTATTTTCAATTTGAACTTATATATTTTTTGAAGAGATTTGATCATGTCTATCATGCGCAGAGTGTCAATTTTAGTGTGACAAAATGACTTCATAGCTCAACGGTAATTGACATGTACTCTTGATCAGAGGTTAAAGGTTTCAATCACCATGTTGTTGACCTAAAAAAAATCTAATATTTTGAATATTTTCTATTTAGTTCATATTTTTATAAAAAAGAAAACTCCAATTTAGTTTCTTATATTTGAATATTTTAAATTTAGACTCTCGTTGTTGGTGAAAATTAAATTTAGTTAATGATAAATTTACATGACATAATACTTAATAAATCGACAGAGATTTAGAAGAAGAAAATTTTATCTGAAATGATGATCTAATGCCACAATACACTTGATTAAATTGAGTTGAAAATGCTATATACGTTTTAATTTGATGAAATAAACATATACTTACTCATTTTATATGACTTAGCACGTACTAACTTACTTTAACTAAAAGTATTTGTTGTTATGAAAAATTAACTCATAAAAATTTGGTTAAAGTATACAAAATATCCCTGAACTTTGGAGCAGGTTTCAATTATGATCCTAGACTTTGAAATTTTTCATTTTTACCCTTGAACTTTGAAATTTGTTTCAGAAAGTACCATTGAATTTTGAAATTCATGCAAAATATATCTTTTTCGTTAAATAAATTATGGAAATTGACGTGATAGTTAATGTGTAAAAATTAGAAGGCATACGTGATATTGTTTATAGCTATATAGAAGATTAAAATCGTGTTACCATTTATTTCATCTTAAAAGATATTGTTAAAATCATGAGTATAGCTCAACTGACATAAAACATATATCATCGATCAAGAGAGCAGAGGTTCAAATCTCACAACCCACATATTTAAAAAATATATATATTGTTAAAATCATTTGCATAATCAATATACATCAACTTGTCATGTTAATTTATGAGAATGATGTTGTAAATGATGTTACATATGTCTTTATTAGCGACTGCATTAATTTCCATTTTATTTTAATGAAAAAGCTCCCAAAATATTTTTGGGAACAAATTTCAAAGTTCAAGGGTAGAAGACAAACTTTTTAGATTAGGGTTATTATTGAAATAATCTACCTCAAAGTTCAAAGGTATTTTTATGGCAAATGAAGGATTGCGTTGGCAAATATGAGTTTTATTAATCTCAATGCACTGCATACAAGCTTGACATTCTGCTCCTTATATAAAGGAGTTTGGGCTGCCAACAGATTTAACCACTCAACAGCTTATAAGCCAACTACCAACTAATCAAGACTTATTAACTTAAAATAAGTACAGTAAGCCACTAACAAAAATACAATCAATCTAATACACATAACATCCTCCCTCAAACTGATGACTCGAAGAGGCGCAATTTGGATCTAAGGCAGAGAAACCTTGAGTGAGACAAAGGCTTTGTAAAAAAATCTCCAAGTTGATCAGCATAAGAAATGTAATTGATTTGGATGTCCTTGTGAGTGGCTTTTTCTGGAACAAAATGGTAGTCAATTTCAATATGTTTTGTTCGGGCATGAAATAAGGGATTGTTGGCCAGCGCAATGGCTGAAGTATTGTCACACCACAGTGTAGGAACCATAAGAATGGGAATGTGAAAATCACATAGTAGCTATCGAATCCAACACAATTCAGTTGTAGTTGAGGCAAGAGACCGATACTCTGCTTCAGTGGAAGATCTAGCAACTGTGGGCTCCTTCTTAACACTCCATGAGATCGGATTAGGGCCTAAAAAGACAATATATCCAGTGGTAGACCTTCTGTCAACTGTGTCTGTCACACCCCGCCCCAGATTAACTCTACCAAACCTAGGATGAGCTATGACGGCAGTAGACCCCATATGTGTGCAATGGAATCTATTGCCAAGTCTTTATCTCTTATCTCATTATCTATCTTTAACTATGAATATCTCATAAATAATGTGTTGGACTTTCTCTCTTTACTTACAAAAAAATGATATGCAATGACTTGACAAGACTGATGGCAGACTCTGATTAGCTAACTCTGGTTGAAACTCAAGAGCAACCTGGTGAAAAATTAAAAACAAAAGAATGAGCTAAAAAGCCCAATGAGTGGTGATTCATAAGAAAATACATTTTCAAGGAAATTATTCTCTTACTAAACATAAGTTCATAACTATGTGAAATAATACAAATCACGAATAGTTTAGAAACCTTCGAGATCATTTTAAGACATTAAAGTCTGTAAATAAACATCTCTTGAAACAACAACTCTTAAGTCAACAATTCTTGAAAACATAAGCACAAGTTCGTAAAAACATAGATAGGGAAATCCGTAATTATAGCTTTGGAAAGCATAAACATAACTAGTGAAATTTATCACCAAATTTGTACCCAAATCTCTATCATACTATGTACCGAGTAATCTCCAGATACAAGTAGAACATATCTCTGTCATACGTGCACGTAGAGTAAACTCTAACATCTGTAATGCTTCAGGTCCAGGATTTGGACCAAGATTCGGAATCCGGATTTGGCATCTAATGGCCCCGGCATTCCCCTGCATCCCCTGCGGCCTGAGCACGCTAGCATACTATGGAAACACATTCTCATAGCATATCGGGTAATCACCATGGGTACAAAGATCTAGTGGTTTGAAAACCACTTCCAACATAAACCTCTTAAATCCCAAATCACTTTAAATCATACAAATTCTTAACTTTTCAAGATCTCAAACTCTTTCTGAAAATTATATATTTCTCTAGATAATTGTTCGTAAACTTGGGAGATTTCTGAAATAACATTAAACATTTATACTTCTTCGAATAATCATCAAATCTCTCAATAATATAAAACATTTTCAAAGTCATATTTTCTCTTAAACTACATCTCATGAAATTCATGCATTTCTCAACAAACATTTAAACTCTTCAAACATCTTAATAATCATAAAATATCTCAAATATTTCTCAAATAATAATTTATGCTAAAAGCATAAAATATTGGAATTTCAATACCATTTTTGGAAATTCATAACAATTCTCTAAAAATCTCTTTGCAGTTTCTCTAAATTCACACATAATTATAGAATTCTTAAAAATCTATAATAATAATCAAATAATGAAAACAATTCGTAAAATAAACCACTCACAGAATATATCAACTTTGGCTCTTCATATGATAAGCTAGTCCAATTTCTGTCCAATATGAAATTTCCAATAACCATATGAATACTAACTCTCCAAATTGAAAAACCATAACATTAATTAAGTAACAACTAATTCAATTTATCACCCTTAAACATCATCAATTAGTCCATAACTTTAAATTATTCATTCTCTCTCATCCATTTATTACTAAGTACACTTTGTCCTTTTCTTCAATTAAATACAAACAATATTTCTTCCTCTCTCCTCATACACAACTTTCTTTTCCATGATAAAATAATATATTTTTTTTTCTCCAAATTATAACTCCCTCAAGTGAACTTCTCATCCCAATTAAAAGCTATTTTCTCTCCCCTTTCACATAATTCTCACTTCCATCACATTTTGTCATAGTAAACAATATTTTATCTATTCAATTTTAAACCCCCACGTGAACAAAACTTCCAAATAAACACTCTCTCTCTTCATTAAACTTACTTGTACCACACATCTCTCTTTTCTTTATTTTATTTTTTTTTTCTTCTTCTTCATTTACTTTCTCTCTCCTCCCTTTCCTCTTATTTTCCTCCATAGCCTGAAACATGGAGCTTTCTCTCTTTTATTGTTTTTTTTTTTTATACCTTTCACTATTCATTTTCTTCTTCCTTTATCCACCCACAAAACTTCCTTTCTTCACCCTTTTCATCTTCCATTCTAATCCATTTGTTTCTTTTCTTCTTCCAAGTCAACTCTATCCAAAAACACTACCAACAAAATCCATGGAAACTTTTAAGCATAAAGAAATCAAAACCCACATTAAGGTGTCCAAAACTTACATATGTTTCTTAATCTTTCAAACTTTAAAGATAAGGAGCTTACCGGCCTGAAATCGAGCTAATGGACTTCTCCAAACTACTGTGGGTCTTAATCATAACATTTTTCGTGATTTTCGGTATTACCACAACTTTCCGACGAGCTTCCAACCGAGCTTCCGGCGATCCGGGGAGCCGGCCACTTTCCCTTTCTCTCTCTTTCTCCTCCCTATTCTCCATCTCCTTTCCTCTTTCCCTTCTTTCTTTTCTCTCCTCGAAAGCCCAACATTTCTTGTCTTTTTTTTTTTTTTTTTTTTTAAAGAAAGATAATGTGGCTTGCAATCTATCAAATAAGCATACATATGTGGCTTCTTTGAAGCCACACATTATTTCTTTTATTTATTATTATTATTATTATTTCAAAAATACACCAAAACCATACATATTTTCACTTTCCACTTTCCTTTTTCTTTTAACAAAAATTTACCCCATAAATTTCAATTTACTTTTACTTCTAATTTATTCCAAATTTCTCCTCTTTCAAGACATTTGAAAATCAAATAACCATTATGGCATATAAATATTAGAAATCCAAAATTGGATCTTACAATGTCACTTGCCCAGTCAGCATCACAAAAGGCTTGAAGGTCAAGAGAACCATTTTTGAAAGTCAGTCCAGTGTTAAGAGAACCTTGTAAGTACCCAAAGGATTCTTTTGACAGCAGTGAGGTCTCGTTCAGTGGGAGAATGTAGTTTTTGACAAGCTTTATTAACTGCAAAAGAGATATCTGGTCTGGTGAATGTTAGGTATTGAAGGGCTCCAACAAGACTGCGATAGGTGTGAATATCAGTGAGAGGAACTTGAGATGAAGAGGTAGCAGAATCTTTGGTAGCACAAGGAGTGAGACATGGCTTACAGTTGAGCATTCCAGCTTGTGTAAGTAGATCAGTAGCATATTTCTTTTGACAGACAGTAATAGATGATTCATTCCGAGATACCTCTAGCCCCAGAAAATATTTTAACTCACCAAGATCAGTCATTTCGAACTCGCTTTTCAAATCATTGATAAGATCATCAATGTAAGTGGAACTGTTCCCAGAGATCATAATGTCATCAACATAGAGGAGTAAAAATGTGGTAGAAGAAGGGGTAGCTTTATGAAATAGAGATGGATGATCGGTTGTTCACGCAAGCGCACGCGATCGAAGTAATATAAAATGGTATCTGAGTACCAAGTATCGAATCCCACAGGGAACGGAGTAACAAAGATTTTGTTTTGCAAAAGTGTAAGGCAAATTGCAAGTTTGAAAAGAAAAAATACAAAAATCAAGTTGTTGGTGGAAAATCAAAATTGCTAATTCAATTGCTAATCCAGAATGACAATGTTGGAAATAACAGAAATTGCTACTCCAATTGCTAATCCAGAATGGCAATGTGCGAAAAGACTAAAATTGCAGAATTAAATTACTAATCTAAATTGGCAATATGAAATGGCAATTTGAATGAACTTAAGAATGAAATGATAAAGGATGGGGCTCAAGAATGTCATTGCCCTAAGTCGTAATTGCAAACCAAAATTACAATTCCAACCTACTCCACACTCAATTGTAAACCAAAATTGCATCTCCTATTACCTCAAAATTGGGTTTTTTAGGAGGCTAAATGGGGGCTCTATATGTCTATAGTCCCTCCATCATAGATGATTTTTGGCTCACAATTTTATGGGTCTTGGAGTCCTTAATCCCTATGTCTAGGGTAAGGAATGGCTTATGTCTAAGCTCTTTTACTCCATTACTTGTGTGAAATCCTCTTATCACTAACCCTGTCGGTATTAGATCTAAGCTTGAGTTGAAACCCTAGTTGATCAATCTAGGATCTCAACGGAAATTAAATCAACACAAGCAAACAATTGAGATGTAGGCTTGGTTTTTCTTGAAATTTTGGCTATATTTACTTCTTAGGGAATTCACATCCTTGAACCCCCTAAGAAGTTTTAGCTCAACTTAAATATAAAAATCCTAAAACTAATTTTAAAGATAAAATTCATGGTAAAATGGTGGAAATCAGTTAAATGAAATACTAAAATAAAAATTGGCTATTCCTATGTATTCAAGCAAGACTAAATAATAGAAACTAAGCAAGGTGGCTAGGGAAAATAATTAATTTTCCTTATCTTCTCCCTTCTGCCATGCCTTCCTACCACTTTAAATTGAAAATTTCTTGCTGTTCAAAAGCTAACAAAACAGAAAGGAAAAATAGAGCATGAAGAAATTAAGAAAACCCATGAACTTGACTTGAAATTAAACTCAAAATTACATCAAATGAGATTAAAAAAAATGCAATCTAACTCCTGTAATACAACTGAAGAAAATCGAGATGAGAATTGAACTAAATTAACCAAAGACAGCAGAAAAAGATGAAAAACAGAGGTTGCGAAAAAAACTAAAAACCCATGACGTTTACTTCTAAATTCGCCTCCAAATTCCCTTTTATTGCTCCTCCTCTTCTTCCCTATTTATAGGCCTTCATTAGGGTTGAAGAATGCCCAAATTTCGTGCTTAATTTCCTCCAAATCGGGCTGTAATTGAAGAATCTCGAAATGGGTTTAATGCAGAATTTTTTCCTTTTTTAAAACCCAAAAACCCACGAAAATTGGTCCTTCAAATCGCCATCAAAATCCGATTAATGGCTCCTCTTCTTCTTCCTCATTTGTAGGCATTCATTAGGGTTGAAGATTGCCCAAAAATCATGCTCCAATTCCCTTGATTCGTGCGGAATTTTCGCTTCGTTCGCGCCCAGAATTTTCTGCCCAGACACAGATTGCCAATCAAATTGCCAAACCAGATTGGCAATCTGATTTAGCAATGTCACATTCCCTGCTCCAGGATTGCCAATTCGCCGGTTTGGCAATGGTCTGGCAATTTGGTTTGGCAATTCCTGCAAAAGAACCATAATACTTAGAAATCTTTTCCAATTGCTATCACATTTCATTATTTCCTTCTTTCAACAATTTTCCACCATTTTCAATTAATATTAGGACAAACAAGAGTTTTTTCGAGCAATTGAGGATTTAAATAAGCCTTAATTTCACGGCTTATCAATGGATCAGCTTTAGATGCTTCAAAACCAAGAGTTAAAAGATAATCAGTAAATCTCTCAAACCATGCCCTCGGAGCTTGCTTTAAGCCATATAATGATTTCTTGAGTTTACACACATAATCAGGATTTTCAGAATCAATGATGCCTTGCGGCTGAGTCATGTATACTTCATCTTTAAGAATACTGTGCAAAAATGCGTTCTTAACATCCATTTGTCTCAAAGGCTAGTTGTAATGAGATGCTAGAGAAAAGAGAATGCGGACAGTGGTATGCTTAACCACAGGACTGAAAGTCTCATCATAATCAATTCCGCCTTCTTGGTGAAAACCTTTGGCCACTAACCGAGCCTTGTACCGTCAGACAGTTCCATCAGGGTTTCTTTTGATTCGAAATACCCATTTATTGCCAATAATATTCTTTCCCAAGGGTAGAGGAACTAAGTCCCAAGTGCCTTGTCTTTGTAGGGCAGTGAATTCCTCTGCCATAGCAACTCTCCATTCTTTATACTTAGTAGCAGTGGAAAAACTTGATGGCTCCTCTGTTGGTACAACTTCATTAGCAGTAACAGCAACAAAGGTTGTTTTCTTTTTAGTTATTCCAGCCTTGGATCGTGTGGTCATAGAATGTTTATTTATTACTGGTAAAGTCTCCAAAACAACACATGGTATAGGATTCAGAGGAATGTTTAGTTCAAGAGAGGAGGAAGGAGACAATGCAGTAGGGGATGAAGAGTTTTGAGGTGAAAATAACAGGGGAAGTATAGAGTTTGAAGAAACATGGGAGCTGGATGGTGATTGAGGGAAGAGGTCTTAGTAGCATAAGGAAAGGTTGTTTCATCAAAGATAACATGTCTCGTAGTAATAAATTTATCAGTCTCAAGATTGTAACAGATATAGCCTTTAGTAGAAACAGTGTAGCCTAAGAAGATGTGTTGAGATGTTTTAGGCTGTAGTTTGTGATTATTGTATGGTTTAAGGAGCGGGTAACATGCACAACCAAAGGTTTTGAATAAGGTGATATTGGGATCATGGTGATAAAGTTTCTCAAAAGGGGAAGTGTTTTCTAGAAGGGCTGAGGGAAGACGGTTGATAATGTAAGCGGCTACAGAGAAAGCATGATACCAGAATTTTAGAGGTAGAGATGCATGGGTTAGTAAAGTTAGGGCAACTTCACTTAAATGTCTATGTTTACGCTCGGCAACACCATTTTGTTGTGGAGTGTAGGGACAAGAGGTTTGATGAACAATTCCTTGATTGTTTAAAAATGTTTTAAAACAAGTGCTTGTAAACTCTCCACCACCATCGGTTCGAAGGATTTTAATATTGGTGGCAAGGTGTTTTTCAATAAAGGCTTTAAAATTCTGAAAAATTTGAAAAACTTGAGACTTATTTGGTCATAGGAAAAATCCATGTATAACGAGACATATCATCAATGAAAGAGACATAATAGCGATAGCCAAAATATGAAAGTTCAGGACTAGGTCCCCAAACATCACTATGTAAAATATGAAGAGGAGTGTGAGATAGAGATGTAGACAGAGGAAAAGGTAGTTTATGCATTTCCCTGTAAACAAGCAATTACATTTATTTGGGGAAAGGGAAATGTTAGCTTTAGACAAGGCTAAACGAAGTATTACATCAGATGGATGTCCAAGATGATCATGCCAAGGAGAAGCAGAGACCTTGATGCTTACAAAGGTAGTTGGTTTGGTTTGTGAAGGTGGCATAGGAGACCAAGAAGACAGAGGATAGAGACCATTTTTAGAGAGACCCTGAAAAAGAATTTTGTGAGTACATTTATCTCTGATGATAAATGAATCTTTGTCAAAAAGAATGGAGCAGTTGTTATCTTTACAAAGTTGATAGACAGAAAGTAGGTTAGCAGACATAGTGGGTACATGAAGTATAGAAGGAAGATTGAAAACAAAGGAGGGAGTGGGAAGAATTCTTTTACCAGTCTGTGTAGCCGGAAGAGTTTGACCATCACCTACAGCAATTTGTTCATCAGTGGAACAGGGAACAGGAGAGCCAAGTAAAGACATATCTTGGGCAACATGGGCGTTACAATCAGAATCTGCCAGCTATACAGAGTTAGTCTGATTTGAGTCATTCGAAGAATAAGTGATAAAGAGCTTGTCGAAGGCTCTATCAAATATATTTATAAACCTAAACCTCTAAAATTTGCAATAATAGTGGCCAGGGTCGATCACAGGGATTGGATTTCTTAGTTCATTTAAGTACCGTAATTACTCCCACTTAACTTTATTTAGAGAACGAAATCAAATGCAAACAAGCTAAACTATAGAGCTAACCTAGAAAGCAAAAGATAAATGGAGACACAATAGGAGAGAGATATCCTAGGGAATTAATTTCACCAATTAGACTTATAGCGAAAACTACCAAGATTTGTCATGCGAATATTCCATAAGCCAAGAAGTGAGGGTGTTAACTGACTCTTTCAAGCACAATTAACTCTCATGCAATGTTATAAATTTAATATCTCTATCTAGATTTTAATAACATGCAAGACTTTAAGCAACTTCTTTTAAGAGCTTCTAAGAGAATTCTCCACTTTCATGCAAGAATTTACAAATAGTCATGAAATTAAGTTCTAGCCTAAACCATACTTTTTCAAGCACAAATTCAGACCAATAAAGCAAATAATCTTTGATCAGGAAATTATAAGCATTAAATACATAAAAGCATGAATGAAACAAAAAGCATTCAATCAAGGTATTTAATCAATTAAAAATCTCAAGTCTAATGGCTACATTAAAATCCCAAGTATTAGGAACAAAGATACTTAAATTCATTCAATTACACTTCTAAGTTCCTAATTTACAGCCACAAAACAGAAACTAAAACTAAAGAAAAAGGAAGAAATTAGCAAACAATGGTCGATCCCACGTTCCCGTCGTGATCTCCATGTCCCTCGAGCTTTGGATCTTCAAAAAATACTCCACAAACGCTCCCAATTGCTCCCTAAACCTTCAATTTTAGCTTGGAATCGAGATTAGGGCTTCCACTCTCCGATTGGCCTCCCAAAACGGCGCAAAAAATAGTCTTTTTATAGAAAACCTCGAGGCAGCGTCGAGACGCTGCTTACAGCGTCTCAACGCTGCAAGAAATATGGGGCGCGCGTGTTTTTTACGGAAAAACAGCGTTTTTTGAGTTTTCGTAGCGTCGCGACGCTATAGACAGCGTCTCGACGCTACCCTGCAGACAGTCCTGGCCATTTTTGCTATATCTCTTCGCTCGGGTGTCCGAATGACCTCCGGTTCGATGCGTTGGAACCGTGATTCAATGTAGAATCTCCCGGAACATTCCTTATCATAAAATAACATCTTTAATCTTCTTGAATTTTCAATTAAGCTTCAAAATGCTCCAATATCTACCAAAATATTCTCAAATACTTGGTTTTGCTCCTCAAGCTCAGTTTCTACAAAATTAAGATAAATAAGCATAAAAGCTAACAAAATAATCACAAAACTAGCATAAATAATAGGAAATAAGATAGCATAAATACATGCTATCAAATACCCCCACACTTAAACCTTTGCTAGTCCCGAGCAAAGCAAAAACAAAACCCACATATATGAATTCATCAGTATATCAAAGTGACTAAAACCTTAATGTTCTAAATAATAATATAATAACAATTTAAGGAAATACTTAAACACAACTATTCATCAAACAAACTCGAATTTAAGCTTTTCATCTCTTGCGTGTGTGTGTGCATAGCCCTCCTAAAGTAGTCTTTACACGCTCATAATATGTTTATAGAGTCCTCCATTCATCTTCCCCCTACACTGGCCCCAAGCACTAATTCTCTAGCCTTCTTACACTCAAAAAGTTAATAAGCTACTAGGTGCCTGAAAATAAACAAATCGACTGGCTAAGCTTGCATCATTTTAATGTCAGGGGCACTAGCTTTCACACACCCATCGTAGGGAACCTTACCTAGAGCACTCGCTCGATAGGTGGCCTAACTGATCACGATAGGGGTAGCTCTTTTTACCCTCGACTCTTTTTAATACATTACAAGCTTAATTTTTTTTTTCTTTTCTTTCTTTTCTTTTCTTTCACTAAAATGATTTTTCTTTTGAGCTCACTTTCTTTTCTTTTTTTTTTTTTTTTTTTACAGGCAAAACAAACAATTTTTTTCTTCCTCCTAAGTAACACATTACACCTTATCATGCAAGTCAACCATCAAACTAGAGCTTAAGCCTATCGGAGTGACAACAAACTTTTGGACAATATAAAACTACTTTGAGCCTTCAAAACTAACAAAAGATAGGCTAGGTGCTCACAACTTGCAAGAAATTCAAAGCAAAAATTTTAAATTTACTTGAATTCTAGACATGCTTTCATATTTCACAAAAAATTGTAAAAATATTATTAATCATAACACATCACAGGTC
The DNA here is from genome assembly GCA_033996785.1 of Trichosanthes truncata. NCBI lineage: Eukaryota > Viridiplantae > Streptophyta > Magnoliopsida > Cucurbitales > Cucurbitaceae > Trichosanthes > Trichosanthes truncata. The sequence goes on along the minus strand of JAWPNB010000003.1, from coordinate 28,691,355 downwards.
GTCTTCATCATACTCGATGCAACATAATCATCATAAAAAAAAAATCAATAACAGCTCAGATTCATATCAGAACAGCACACATCCCCCCACACTTAAAACATACATTGTCCTCAATGTATAAACTGTTCAGATTTATTCCAGCATGCTCAATGACAATTTAAAAAGATAAAAGGAAGAGTAATACTGCCCTGAAGTGCGAGAGACTCCTCGATTCAGCCTAATCAATGGGTGCAATGTGAGAGATATTATTCTTGAGCTCCTAAAAACATCAACCAACAAGAACACAAGATTAACACAAACAAAGCTAAAAGAAAAACAGAAAACCATAAAAATAAAAAAAAAAACTAAGAGAGAGAAAGCTTGGGTTGCCTCCCAAGAAGCGCTTGTTTAACGTCTCTAGCTAGACGAGGTTCAAGGGCATGCATCAAGGCACATAAAACTGCTCATATTTCTTTGGCCCCTTTTTGCTTGAATCGATATAACCTTCTATGTTTAGAAGACTCACTTGTTTCTCATGGGCGCCTGACAAAAAAATATTTTTGTTATTTTTATTTAATATAATAAAAGAAGAAAAATCAAAAGAAGGCAAACTAGACTCGTGAGTATAAGAAAAAGAAAGATCGTGATTAAGAGAAGTTTCTAGAGATAAAATAAAGGAAGGCTTTTCAGCCTCATACTCTATCACCTGGATTTTCTCTTGCAATGTGATTTCACTACCTTTTTCAACCTCACAAACCTGTTCTTGGTGTGTATCAAGTTGCTCCAACTCATCCCCACTATCATCTATATATATCATCCTTGAATGCCTTTCCTCAGTAGTATTAAAAATTTTTTGCTCATGTAGGGTCTTAAGTAATTCAACAATTTGACCAAGTTGTTGAGTTATACGACTTAGTGCTACCCCATTTTCTTCCACCTTAGCTTCTATCCTATTCAACCTCTCTGCTTCAGTCTGACAAAAACTTCTAACCCTTGATTCCAAAATGTATTCTTGCAATAGGTCTTCAAGGGAAGAGTTTTCGTTAATTTGGTTGGGATAGGCCAAGTTTTGGGTCCAAGTGCCCATATCATTACCATAAAAGGAGTTTCCATAACTTAGAGATTCAAAATGGTAATGATTAGACACTTGATATCCATGAAAATCATAATTAGCATTCACAGGGTCATAAGAGGGGTAGTCTACTGGGTAAGAATTGAAGGATGGTGTTTGTCCTTGGGTGGTCAAAAACTCCCCATAAGGCCACTCAGAATTATAAAAAGCCATGATCTGAATCGAAGAAGATTAAATTTAGGCTTTCAAATAAATACATACTCCACCAAATCAACGCAACCAAGAACAAGAAACAAAGACTCAAAACAAGAACAAATCAACAAAAATAAAAGAAAACCAATAAAAAAAATTAATTTAATTTAATTTTTTTTTTTAAAAAAAAAATCTTTAAATTAAAGCAAGCAATTTCTTCACAATATTAAATGAATTAAAGTATGCCAATCCCCGGCAACGGCGCCAATTTGATAAAGAGCTTGTCGAAGGCTCTATCAAATATATTTATAAACCTAAACCTCTAAAATTTGCAATAATAGTGGCCAGGGTCTATCACAGGGATTGGATTTCTTAGTTCATTTAAGTACCGTAATTACTCCCACTTAACTTTATTTAGAGAACGAAATCAAATGCAAACAAGCTAAACTATAGAGCTAACCTAGAAAGCAAAAGATAAATGGAGACACAATAGGAGAGAGATATCCTAGGGAATTAATTTCACCAATTAGACTTATAGCGAAAACTACCAAGATTTGTCATGCGAATATTCCATAAGCCAAGAAGTGAGGGTGTTAACTGACTCTTTCAAGCACAATTAACTCTCATGCAATGTTATAAATTTAATATCTCTATCTAGATTTTAATAACATGCAAGACTTTAAGCAACTTCTTTTAAGAGCTTCTAAGAGAATTCTCCACTTTCATGCAAGAATTTACAAATAGTCATGAAATTAAGTTCTAGCCTAAACCATACTTTTTCAAGCACAAATTCAGACCAATAAAGCAAATAATCTTTGATCAGGAAATTATAAGCATTAAATACATAAAAGCATGAATGAAACAAAAAACATTCAATCAAGGTATTTAATCAATTAAAAATCTCAAGTCTAATGGCTACATTAAAATCCCAAGTATTAGGAACAAAGATACTTAAATTCATTCAATTACACCTCTAAGTTCCTAATTTACAGCCACAAAACAGAAACTAAAACTAAAGAAAAAGGAAGAAATTAGCAAACAATGGTCGATCCCACGTCCCCGTCGTGATCTCCATGTCCCTCGAGCTTTGGATCTTCAAAAAATACTCCACAAACGCTCCCAATTGCTCCCTAAACCTTCAATTTTAGCTTGGAATCGAGATTAGGGCTTCCACTCTCCGATTGGCCTCCCAAAACGGCGCAAAAAATAGTCTTTTTATAGAAAACCTCGAGGCAGTGTCGAGACGCTGCTTACAGCGTCTCAACGCTGCAAGAAATATGGGGCGCGCGTGTTTTTTACGGAAAAACAGCGTTTTTTGAGTTTTCGTAGCGTCGCGACGCTATAGACAGCGTCTCGACGCTACCCTGCAGACAGTCCTGGCCATTTTTGCTATATCTCTTCGCTCGGGTGTCCGAATGACCTCCGGTTCGATGCGTTGGAACCGTGATTCAATGTAGAATCTCCCGGAACATTCCTTATCATAAAATAACATCTTTAATCTTCTTGAATTTTCAATTAAGCTTCAAAATGCTCCAATATCCACCAAAATATTCTCAAATACTTGGTTTTGCTCCTCAAGCTCAGTTTCTACAAAATTAAGATAAATAAGCATAAAAGCTAACAAAATAATCACAAAACTAGCATAAATAATAGGAAATAAGATAGCATAAATACATGGTATCAATAAGAAGCAGCCACTGCCGCCAATTGAGCAGGGGGTGCCTCCCTTGATATGCATAATCCATTTGATGAAAACAATCTAAAGCAGTGTGCCCAGGACGATTACAGATTTGACAAGAGGGTCGATTTCCATTACTGCGATCAGAGAAAGAGAAATTAGAACCACCACGATTTGGATTCCGACCTCCACGATTTCCATTTGTACTACGACCATTGTTGAACCTTCCACCACCAAAGTACCACGGCCTCGATTCCAAGAGCCACCAGAGTTATTGGAACCATTTCCTCAGAAAGATCCTTGATTCCGTGTTAAAGAAAGCATGGCAGTAGCAGAGATAAGATTTTCAGTGGACTTATGTTGATGTTCAAGGGTTTGTTCTTCAATTTTGGGTAGAGCATAAAGATTCTCAAATGAGATAGCATCAGAACGAGTTCGAATAGAGGTACGGAAAGCATGATATTCAGACGGTAAGCCATTAAGAATATAAATCAACATGTCCTCATCATCAACAACAATAGCAAGATGATCTTTTAAATCTTTAGCACGTTGGACATAAGCATCAATGGACTCAAAAGATTTCTTAGACAAAACTTGCAAAGAAGATCCCAACTGAATAATATGAGATCAAGATACAGAGGAAACTAGTTTCAAGACAGACCCAGGCTTCTCTTGAAGTAGAACAGGCAACAACAAGTGCAAGAACTTGGGCAGAGAGTGTTGAGTTGATGAGCGCAGTTATCGAACGATCTTGAGCGATCCAATCACCGTGAATTGGATTGACTTCCGTCGTATCGTTTCCAAGAGCATCCTGAAGAAATTTAGGCAGTTCAGGGCTGGATCCATCGACAAACCCGAACAATTTGTGAGCATGAAGAATTGGTGTGATCTGATGTCTCCAAAGCGAGTAATTTCTAGAGTCAAGTTTGATAGAAATTAGGTTGCAAACATTGGAGAGTAAGAGAATTGGTAAAGACGGACTGGGTAGAGAAGAATGAGAGGTAGTGGAAGTAGAGGTGGAGGAAGCCATTAGACGTGTGTCAATATGGCTTTGATACCATATGGCAAATGAAGGATTGCGTTGGCAAATATGAGTTTTATTAATCTCAATGCACTGCATACAAGCTTGACATTCTGCTCCTTATATAGAGGAGTTTGGGCTGCCAACAGATTTAACCACTCAACCACTTATAAGCCAACTGCCAACTAATCAAGACTTATTAACTTAAAATAAGTACAGTAAGCCACTAACAAAAATACAATCAATCTAATACACATAACAATTTTGTATAGTTTAACCTTAAAATTTTGTTATAACCTTTGACAATCTCACAAGAACTATCATTTTTAAATCTCTATACTTTCATTCTCGTAACATTTAATAATGGCAAGGATACGATTAAAACAATGAAATGGAACTTTTTTGTTTTGCAAAGGTATAAATATTCATTGCAAAAACAGAGAGCCTCGAAACCTGAGAATAAGTCAAAAAGGAATTAAGTTAAGAAAAATCAAAGGCTCACAACCCGAGCAAGGTAGAACAAAAGTAACAAGATGCAACCCAGACTAATATAATGTAGTAAAAATCAAGAAAACTAATCCCAAGGAGAACCAAATCAAAGCAACAAATTTCCTCCTAGCCAGGATTTGCAACGAGTCGCTACATCCTACTGAATAATATATAGAATAGCCTGAGGGGAACGAGCATCAGACCTATGAAGTCGAAGGTTTCGCTTCCGCCAAATGTAATATGTGGAAGCACACCAGACTTGCCTCCAAACACATCACTGACAACGTTTACCCCTACTTGTCTGGCAGATCCAGGTTAACTCATGCATCCGAGGAAGAGATCTCATGGGTATAATCCCCCACGATAGAACACCCACCCCATACTATCCGACTAAAGTGGCAACCAAAAGAATAAATTGCCTCGTGATTATGCAAAGGCTGAGCAAAGGAAACAATCTATCAGAATATAATCATCCTAATCATGAACACGATCCCCAGTGAGTAACTTGTCATGAGAACCAGCCATGCAATAAAAGAATGCTTGGGTATGTTGCTCCCAAATCAGAGGAGCCTAACCCAAGGAACCAATGGTCGTTGCACTCTAATAGCCTCCCAAGCACTTGCCATTGAATGAAATGGAAACTTTTATAAAATAGAGACCTAATTGAAAAATGAGTCAAATGGTACATTTTTACCCTTTTAATATATTTAATTCTATTTATATATTTTTTTAAAAAAAATTGAAACACTTAATATATTTTTTTTGAATGACAATACATTTTTTATAGAAGGAGATAATAATGAAACGTACACTGAACTCTAGATGGGGACTTTGTGAATTCAGCCATCTAATTTGACAATTCCAGAACCGTACAATCATTGGCTTTGTTCTGAATTTTCCTCTTAAAGGTAAAAAATTATGTTGCAACTTGGAAAGACTTAAACAAAATTTTTTATTAATAAAATAGAAGGAGAAAGAAAAAAAAATTCTAACTCCCTTCAATTGGATAAAATTTACCTACTCCCCTGCTATACAGATATGTCTCAACTTTTGTACTTGTCATGTTTAAAAAAATTTCCTTCTTAGTGGTGATTGTGCTATAATCATTAGTACATGGAAAGAAAAAAAACGATAGTGTGAAACTTGTGTACGAAACGTTTGGTTTAAGGTTTGGATAGATGACCAAAAGTAACAAGCGTCTGAAAATAAAATGTAAAATAAACAAAATGACACCAAATGCGGATTAAAGATAGTAAAAAGAAATCTCTTTTCCCAACCTGTAAGTTTTATCCTTTTCCATGGCTTTCAATTTTCTACTCAATTAAAACAAAAAGATTTCAAAGGATGATCCTTTTTCTACACTTTTCTGTTCAAACATCGTTGTTTTCTTTTTTCATCCACAATTGGGTTTCAAAAGTCATTTCATTTTTTGACAATAAAAGTCACCAAAGATATTTTTTTTAAAAAGAAATCCAAAATATCAGTATTACAATTTTTCTTTAAAAAAACAAAACGAAAATGTAACAATAATAATGGTAATGAATTATTATCATGTTGGAGGGGATGAAGATAGTCAGCATCACCAAATATATTGTGATAAGCTTTGGAAGTAGATGGATATTATATGCTGAGGTGGAAATTAACATCGGAAAGTACCAAAAAAAATTAATATTACAAAAATGTAATTTCCAATTATCTAATAACGAAAATAGAAAGAAAATGAAGGGGAAAAGGAAAATTATGAAGGTTCTTGTATATAAATAACACCCTGGACGGCCGACTTGAGAACTCACAAAGTTCCAATCACTGACTTCACATTGTTCAGAAATTCAGATCTCTCTCTTTCAGTTTCTCTCTCTTTTCTCTGACATTCCAAGTCGCCATTCAAGACTTCGAAGCTGGCGAGTTGCTTGTGTGGTTCTGCCGTCGGTTTCCTCTCCCTCTGTAAGTTTAATTTTCTGAGTTTTTGCTGTTCTAATTTGCTGTTTCTGTCTCTGTTTGTGTTGAATTGCTCTGTTTGTTTGATTGATTATACTGAATTGTGTGTGTGATCGTTAGATCTAGAGAAATGAGATATTAATTAGAGAACGATTCCTTCTCCGAATAGCGATTTTGCAGAAATCGGAAAATTAAAACAATCTAAACACATGAAACTGAAGGAAACATAATTTACTCACACATTCAAACGCCACAATCAATCTAACGCAGCTTTTACTTGAATGTACTTTCAAACTTCAATTTGAGATTAAAAATCTGAGAATTGAGAGAGAAATTCAGATATTGGACGATGCTGCTGTGCTCGAGAATTTGGGAATGGCAGCGCAGCCGTCCGATAGGACGCGTCGATCGGACGGTATCGGTCATCGGCGACTGGCCGGAGCTGAGTATTGGCGCGGCGGTGGCTCGATTGCAAAAGCAAAGAAAGTTCGTTACTTGTTAGGGCCTGCGTTAAAGAGTAGAGTGGGGGAATTGGTGTGAGAATTAATTAAGCTTTAAATAGTATTTTAGGTCTTGTCGACTCCGGTTAATTTTGGTCCTCATAATTTCAAAATTTCTAGTGTTTGCACTTTTTATAAATGGATGATTTTGATCACTGTTCGCAAAATTTTAACCAAAATTTTATATATAATGAAAACCTTTTAATAAGTTATAACTACATTTTAAGATATTTATTGATTATAATATTGTGCTAAAATTATAATCGAAAAAAATGAAAATGAACTAACAAAACTGTCACTTTTTTAAAAATACGTAGTCTAAAACAAACGTTTCAAAAGTAAAAATACTAGAATGTATAAAAATTTAAGTGGGAGACAAAAATAAACTAAAGTTGAAGTCTGAAAGTATAAGAACTAAGATAATATGTTTTTTTAAAAAAATCTAAAATAATATTTAAAACATTAATTAATTTGTCGTGAAACATAGAAACGGGAAAGAGTGATGAGTGTGACAATTGAGATGTGGGGTAGTGGGTTGAGCACTTTGGACTAAAATGGCACATTGTTTTTGGTCAATAGCCTAATCATCGGTTAATCAAATACTCAAATGACAAATCTATACTTCACATTATTTATTAAGTAATTACTTTATTTTTATTGATATTCAATAATCGATTAATTATCTTTAACTTTTTTTTAAAAAAAAATGATCATCTATTGCAACGACAACTTTGTTGATCAACCTTTTGGTAGTGAAGAAACATTGAAAATGATTGAGTGCTTGAATATATCAATCATTAAATCACTATTTGAACTAAAAAAATCACATTTAATTATCGTTCTTAATTATTATTTTTAGTTCGTTAATGTCATTTTTCTAAAAGAATATTATAAAAGAGCAAATAGATAGAAATTTTTAACGTAACCAAACTATATGAATCCTAATGAGATCACAAAAGTTATAACGACATCATTGTTTTGTATGTTTTATTAATTCGTAAGATTTATTTGTTCATTAATATTGTATATTTTAATCATATATATAAAAAATTTGTATTTTTTAAAATTAATTACAAAAAAGTGGTACTTTTTTGTTTTGAAAAGAAACAGTTGTACTTTTTAAAATAAATAGTAATTTTAGTGATGTGATGCGACAATCTTCAAAGTGAATTCATTTGTTTTTTTCTCTAGTGAAATCAATTTTTGATGTCATGATTTGTAGGACATAAATTAAATTCACGCCAACGTAAGACAGGAATTTTTTTACAAGTACAGTTGAAATCACCTTTGCACATAATTTCACAAAAAAGCTGCCACACAGTTTAACAAATAGTTTTAAAATTAACATCTTCACTATAAATAGTTTCAAAACTATCACACTTGTAAATTTATTTTTCAAAACTACAATATTTTAATATTTCCCCCACGAATCATATATTAATAATTGCATAGTATTTGCTATTTATTCACGATAGTCTACCATTGAAAAGTCAACAAACAACATGCTACACAACCATTTTTGGACAAATAATAAAAAATTGGGGGAAAAAAATCGAATTTGAGGTTGAATCAAAATCAAATTTAACCATAAACTTTCGAGGTTATATTAATTTAGACCCTAAACTTTCAATCTCATTAAATTGGACTTTCAACTTAAATAAGTATTGCAATTTTTACCCTCAGCCCAAATGTTGCTAATTCGCCCACTAATTTTAACAAAAATAGTGTAAAAATCTTCATAAACTTATTAATTTCAATAAAATAAAGTTTTGCATAAAAATAAGTTTGACCAATGCACAAATTAACCAATAAATAACTTCATCAAATTTCATAAATTTCAACAAAAAAAATTTAGCTCAAATATCATTTTTCTCTAAAATTTTATCAATTTCATATTGTACATATGTTTTATAATTCATTGAACACATAAGAAAAAAACCCTTTTTAATGATATTTGGAACGAAAACTTATTAGAAGGTTAAATTGTAACATTTTTTAAAGTTTGAGGTTAGGATTGTAATGCTTATCTAATTTGAAGTGCAATTTGATGAAATTGAAAGTTTAGGGTTAAAACTGATACAACTTGACAAATTTAGGGTTCAAAATTGTTTTTTTTTCTTTTTTCTTTTTTTTTCTTTTTTATGGAAGAGGAGAGAGTCATTTAACAAAGTGTGAAAAAAATATTTTTTTACAAAAAAATCGAAAATATCCCAATCCACAAATATAACATATAATTTGTGGACTCCACTTCTATAATCCGAAGGAGTCCATTTTACTTTTTCATTTTTTTAATTTCGATTTTTACTTTAGATATAATTTGGGCGTTATATAAAAAACAAGATTAATGTTAAGCAAAGTAAATGTTGTCCAAAAAGAGTTTCTTCTACATTCACATTTGTATATATATTATAGATATATTCTAGATTGATAGATTATAAGTATCAACGAAAAAATCATTAATTAATTATCGTTTATAATTGGTTTAAAGCCATGGTTGATTATTTATGTCATTTTCGGAAAAGTATCAAACAAATGAAAATATTTCAAAAAGGCCAACTGAAGTCTTAAGTTAACCATACATAAAACTCAACAAGAGCATGGAAAACAATATAATTTGTATCATACTCTGTAATTTTAATCAATCATATGTTAACAATTGGACACTCTCAATCAAAATTATATTATGCGAACAATTGATTGCCCCATGTAAACAAAATGTCATTGTTACATTTTTGTATTATTGTCAATTTAAATAAAAATCAGACGAAAAACGAGATAAACTTATATATTTAGTGAGATATTTATATTGATTACCATTTAGTCTAATTATTGACTTCTTATAATAATCTTTAGTTACATGTTAATCAAATTTCATTATTTTCTTTTTGAAACAAATAACCAAATTGAATAAACCCATTATTGTGCAATTCAATAACAAATTGAGACATGTTGACTAGTAATTTATGATTAAATTGTAACTCAATCGTGTAAATCGACCTTGAGTGGTAAATATTGTTTGATCAATTTCATGCTAATTAATCTTATGAATTTTCTTAATTCACTTTAAATTATTAGAAAATAACATTTTAATGTTGATACACTTTAAACATGTTTAAATTTGCAGGCAACTAAGCACACAAGATGGCAAAAATTCCCATCTTTTTTATGGGACTTTTGGTTTTTTCCTTGACTGAAGCGTGGGCAAAACCTCAGTACTTGAGATATAAGGACCCAAAACAACCACTGAATGTTCGAATCAATGACCTACTTGGTCGGATGACCCTTGAAGAAAAAATTGGACAAATGGTGCAAATTGATCGGACAGTTGCTTCGAAGGAGGTCATGAAAAAGTATTTAATTGGTAATGTCTTCTTTAATCTCATTGACCCTTTCAAGTATTAATGGAAAAAAAAACAAAGGTTTAGGGAGCAAACAGAAGTTCTAATAGTAGAAAACACTTCTTCAATTGGTAGGGAGTGTACTAAGTGGTGGAGGTAGTGTTCCAGCAAAAGAGGCTTCTCCTAAAGTTTGGATCGACATGGTCAATGAATTTCAAGAAGGCTCTTTATCAACCAGGCTTGGTATTCCAATGATTTATGGGATTGATGCAGTACATGGTCACAATAATGTTTATAACGCTACAATTTTTCCTCACAATGTTGGGCTTGGAGCTACTAGGTAAGATTGATGATGATTTAAACCTGGTTTTCTTTGCAACACCAATAAAATGTGTCCAATAAATGAGATTACATTTGACTAAGTTTTATTTTCTTGCTTAATCTCCTTGTTTTTGCTATAATAATAAGATTGTTTGAGGCGAGAATAGTTCTCAAATTACAAGTTTGATTTTTCAATACTAAATACTTGAGAATATATCTTATGGTGTAGGGATTCCATGCTTGCTAAGAGGATTGGAGCAGCTACTGCACTTGAAGTTCGAGCTACTGGCATTTCTTATGTCTTTGCACCTTGCATTGCGGTATCAAATTATTTAATTTAATGGTTTTATAAGATATATTATCATATCTAATTTAAAAAAATATGATTTCTTATACTCAGGTTTGTAGAGATCCACGTTGGGGTAGATGTTATGAAAGTTATAGCGAAGACCCTAAGATTGTTCAAGAGATGACTGAAATTATATCAGGTTTACAAGGAGAGATTCTTGCTAACTCTCGCAAGGGTGTTCCTTATGTTGCAGGAAGGTATGCCTTAAGAAATTTAAAAATATTTGTCTTAAATTATGACCCATTGAACATTTTTTTTATAAACATGAGAATAATTTGTTTGGCCAAAATAATATTAGCTGAGTAGCAAACTAGGAAATTTTCTAATAATTTGTACTTCACTTTTATTTGTACACAGAGAAAAAGTAGCAGCTTGTGCAAAACATTTCGTAGGTGATGGTGGAACAACCAAAGGTATCAATGAGAACAACACAATTATAAATAGACACGGATTGCTTAGCACTCACATGCCAGGGTAC